>CM060937.1:799778486-801188264 GCA_030765085.1 Allium cepa
GAGAGCCGTCCAAAAGGCTCAGGAGAGGAGGGCTCAAGAAGAGCGTTATGAGAGAAAAGAAAGGGAGGAGCACCACGATTCTTCCCAGAGAGGTGACGACTCTCACAAGAGAAAGTCGCATGATGATCGGGGAAAAAGCCATATGGTTGAGGACCCAAGCAAGCGTGCCCGGCACGGTGAGAAGCATGCATCTATAACTCCTTAAAAGGCCACTGCCCCCGTTTCACTTGACATCCCTTCTGGCTCTCCTGCTTTCGGGAAGACAGACATTCATGCAATAGTTAATAGGCCTAAATTTCAAATTGGACCAGGCCCAGCCACTCTGCAAAGTCGGTTTCCACAGTGGTGCCTAAACGGAGTGCGGTTCGATCTTGACTTGGTCCCTATTGACAAGCCTTCCATGCTGCGAAATCTCGATGCCGTCAGGCTTGATATTGAATGGATGTCGAACTGGCAAAAGCTTGTTGACGAGCTTCAAAGGGTAAACCGTGCGAATCTCGAGGCCATGCTTACTATGGAGAATGACAAAGCTGAGTGGCAGAAGGTTCTTGAGCAGCATGATACCGAGATGAGGAGCATCACTACTTATAATGAAGAGCTTGAGGCGAAGGTCGAGAAACTTAAAGAAGAACTCGCCACTTCTTCTACTTCTTACACTCAAAAAGAAGAGGTGCTTCAGAAACAAGTGAGAGATGCTCATGCCGGCCAAAAAGACGCCGAAGACGGGCTCAAAGTACAAAAAAGAATCAATGAGGGCTATGTTGCTGATATTGCAGAGCTTCTGAAGAAAACTGACTCTCAAGAGGCAGAGATCGAAATGCTTAAGCTTCAACTCTCCAAAGCCGAAAGAGAGCGCGATGAGGCCGTTGCCGGTAAAATTGCAGCTGAAGAATCTCATGAGGCAACTAGACCAGCATCAACTCGACATTATTTGACTTCTACTTGCACAGCATCTTGGGGAGTGGTAGTCTCGCCTTTCTAGGCCCCAAATATGAAGTTACTCTGGCTGAAGTGTGGGAGGCCGCACTTGACATGCTTGGCGGTAAAGGTGCTGGCTATGCCGAATCAACTCTTGAGGAGCATTACTTGGATGACGACGCTCGCGCTGCTCTCGCCAAGGGAAAGAACAACTTGCAAAATTAAGAGCTGAAATGGCAGAAGGGGAACGTTTAGGAAAAACTACTTCAACTGTTCCAATTCAGCCTTCACCTTTGGCTGAAGTCGACATTATTGGCTCCAGTTCTCATTCTCCATCCCCTGCTAAAGTTACCACTGAGATCACAAGCACACAGGGTGGAGATGAAGGCGAAGAGAGCGCCGAAGCACAGGCTTATGAGGTTGATATCAGGAAGCCGACTTCTTTAGGTAACTCTACTGTTAATCTTGCCCAAATAGACTGCTCATCTGCTTCTTATGAGTTTGATGAGCTTCTTGACTATTTCCTGAACCTCAGCGAGCCTTTTATCTCCTCTCTTTACTGACTTTAACTTCTTTTCTTCTGTAGAGAAAGCATCGAGCATTGTTCAAACTTCCCCTCCTTCAATTATTCCTCCTCCGCCTCTCCAGGTCACTCCTCCATCCGCCTCTCAACCCGGGTCGTAAGAGGAGCAAATAGAGGCTCTTCATGGCTTAGATGATCCTATTGCTTCTCAAGAACACGGGGGAGAAGGGCTTGGAGAAGGCAATGAGTCTCCGGAGCGAACCACTTCTGATAACATAAAATTATCTACTCTCGTTACTCCGGGAAGTGAGTCTTCTTCATGGAGAAGGAGGAAGCGTGTCACTTCCAAGAAGAGAAGGAAGGACATTCTTGTTTTTGAAGAAGAAACGAAAGTTGATCCGGCAGTAACCCTCTCTACTCCATCCCCGACTCTCCCAAGCCATCCTGAAAAGTTGCCTATTAGGTCAGGTGAAGGCTCTAAGGGTGGTGGCAAGAAGAAGTAAGGGGTCCTGCTTCGATTTATCTTTACTTTTCGCTTTTTGCATGTACTGGCCGGAGATTGTGCGGGTACCGGCCTCCACTTTTCTTTTTCTTTTTATTTTGAAACATGTACCTGTACAAAATTTTGACTGTATTGAATAAAATGATTCTTTTTGTTTGTACAAATTTCTGTCTGTATTTGAGAATGCATTTACTATTCATTTTTGTACAAGTTTCCTTATATGATATTGCAGTGAGCTTGTGGTATGTTGTTCGAGCGTAATTTTTACCAATGTAGCTATACCATGTTGCCCCTATACCATAAGCTCGTTGCAACATTTTATACTTTGAGGGGACTTGTACTCTTATTTTCTGGAGAATAACTATTCCATACTTGGAGGAATACTATTCTGCTCAAAATAGAGTACAGCTCACTCCATATGAGTTTCTACGCTTCATCCTTCGAAGATATCACTTTTCCTTTTGTGCTTTCACACATTTTTACCCAGTGAATTCTCCTATGTGGTAAAGCGGGCCTCTGAAGGGCACTTTAACTTCTTTTTGAGGAAGAGTATTTTCAAGAATAGAAGAACCAATCTTCCTTCGAAAGCTAAAGTGTGCCTTTGAAGAGGGCTTCTTCTCTTTTTTTTTATATTGCTCCTCGGTAGAGGGCTTTTGATCTTTGCTTTGCATTTCTGGTGAAATGCTTCTTTGAAAAGTTGTACCTCTGAGGAGAGCTTTTTCATGTTTCAACACTTGGAAGTTTTATTTCAATCTCGGTGAAACGAGTGCCTCCAAAGAGTTGTGCCTCCAAGGAGGGCTTTCCACGTTTCAACACTTGGAAGTTTTATTTCAATATCGGTGAAACGTGTGCCTCCGAAGAGGTCTTTCTGTTTTATTGCACCTCTGGGAAGAGGTTTTTCTGTTCGATTGCACCTCTGGGAAGTGGTTTTTCTGTTTGATTGTGCCCCTGGGAAGGGGTCTTTTGTGTGCGATTGTGCCTCTGGGAAGAGGTCTTTTGTTTCTGCCCCTTGGGAGAGGCTTTTATTTTTCCTGTTCGCTGGTAAGCGGGCCTCTGAAGAGGGCTTTTCACATTTCATCTCACGGGAGTGTATCACCGATCACGGTGGAATGTGTGCCTCTGAGTAGGGCTTTTTCCTGGAAGTTTGGAGTTTCTTTCTCTCGGTTGGACGGATTCACTGGAGTGTATCAATCAATCAGTCCGCAACTTTGTATCGAGAAAGATCTCTCTTTTTCTGGTTAAGCCCGCTCGAGGTCTTTTATTATTTCAACCGTGGTGAAATGGGCCTCCGAAGAGGGCTTTTCACATTTCAACACTTGTAAGTTTTATTTCAATCTTGGTGAAACGTGTGCCTCTGAGTAGGGCTTTTGCCTGGAAGTTTGGAGTTTCTTTCTCTCGGTTGGACGGATTCACGGGAGTGTATCAACCGATCGGTCCGCAACTTTGTATCGAGAAAGATCTCTCTTTTTCTGGTTAAGCCCGCTCGAGGTCTTTATCCTCCGAAGAGTTGTGCCTCTGAAGAGGGCTTGTGCCTCTGAGGAGGTCTTTTGCTGTTTGATGCGTGCTCGCCCATGTCTCTTTGCCATTTATTCATGTCGGCGATCCCCGTTATCTTTTGCAAGTGTCATCCCTTTTTAGTTGCCAATAATTTTCCTTATCCAAAGAAATATACTTCATAGTTAAGCGAGCTGGTGGTGGTAGGCACAGGCTATTTAACTGGTTGTTTGTTTGTTCAAACATTTGCAGTTAGTTAGAAATGGTCCACTTCCATCCACATCGCTAACTTTTGTTCGAAGCACTTCTTTTATAGGATTTGAGTATGGAAAGTTTGAATGGTTTAGCATTTGCTTGCTGGGTGATGTCGGAGATCGCTTGTTCTTGCGATGGGTAGGCTTTGATTTTTTATGGCCTGCATTATTAAATCGACATTTTAGTAACACAGTTAACGTATTTTATATGTCAAAATAAAACAAATCAGTTTATAATAGTAGAGAACACAAGATTTATAGTGGTTCGGCCAAAAACTGGGCCTACATCCACTTTATAGCTTTTCATTATTCACTTGCTTTACAATTGCTTTCAATACAAGAATCATATATTCATAATTCTTTTACAACATTTCAGCAAAACTTTCAAGTAAAATAGGGACGCAAATGATTACTGTTCCAAGCTCTTGGGATTGGTTCTCCTTTGATAGTTGTGAGTTTGAATGTGCCATCAAGGAGTTTCACGCCTATAACATATGGCCCTTCCCAGTTTGGCCCAAACACACCTATGGCTGTCATAATTCTCTTCAGGACTAAGTCCCCATCTTCAAAGTAGCGCTGACGAACTTTGGAATTGAAGTGCCTGGCTATTCTTTGCTATTGAGCTGCAATTCTAAGTCTAGCTTCTTCTCTTCTTTCATCGAGGAGGTCAAGTGCTTCCAATTGCAATTTTTCGTTCTCATTTTGATCAAAATGGATCCTTCTGTGTGAAGGGACTTCGGTTTCCACTGGAATCATCGCTTCTGATCCGTATGCCAATGAAAATGGAGTATGCCCAGTCGCAGTTTTGTGGGTGGTTCTGTATGCCCATAGTGCAAGCGGTAACTTATCGACCCAACCACCTTTTGCTTTTTCCAGCTACTTTTTGATGGTTGATTTGATGATTTTGTTTACTGCTTCCACTTGCCCTTTTGCCTGCGGATGAGCCACTGCTGAGAAGCTTTTTCGGATCTTGAATCGTTTGTAGAAATCTTGCAACTCCTCACTTTCAAACTGAGTACCATTGTCTGTGATTATCTTCTGAGGCACACCGTACCTGCAAATGATAGTTTTAGTCGCAAAACTTATCATTTTCTTAGAGGTAATAGTAGCCAATGGTTCGGCTTCAGCCCATTTAGTGAAGTAATCAACAGCAACGATAGCATATTTAAGTCCCGATTTGGTAGTCGGCAAAGGCCCAACGAGATCTATTACCCAGATGGCAAACGACCATGGACTGACCATTTGTGTTAGCTCAGTGGAAGGTGCCCTAGGAATTTTGGCGAGTCTCTGGCATTTCTCACACTTTCGAGAATAGTCAGCAGCGTCCTGATTAATTTCTGGCCAAAAGTATCCATAACGGAGGATTTTCTTTGCTAAAGTTTGACCACCTGTATGATCCCCACATTCCCCTCCGTGTACTTCAGTCAGAATTGTCTTAGCTTCTTCCTTTGTCACACATCGGAGTAATGGCATTGAAAATCCTCGTCTGTACAAATGTCCATCTTGAACTATATATCTGGAGGCTTTCCTCATCAGCTTCTGTCGTTCTTTTGAACTTTCTGGCAAAGACCCATTGAGTAAATATTCAAGTATCAGAGTCATCCATGATTCTTGTTCTTGGGATACATTCATAATCCAATCAACATCCATTTCATTTGTGCTTGGAGCTGACAAGACTTCGACGGGAACTAATCCCAATAGTTGAGCTTCTCCAGTACTCGAATACTTCGCGAGAGAATCCGCCTTCATGTTCTCTTCTCGGGGTATATGGTTTATTGAATAACGGTCAAAATCTTGAAGGAGCTCCCAGGCTTTTGATAAATAGACGGGAAGATTCCCTCCTTTAGCTTGAAATTCCTTCCTGACTTGGCAAACAATAAGTTGAGAATCACTGAAGATCTGTAATGCCTTGATGTTTAGTTCTTTAGCGATCCTTAAACCGGCGATGAGAGCTTCATATTCAGCTTCATTGTTTGTCGAAGGGAATTCTAGTCTCAGCGCATAACATAGCGATCGCCCTTCTGGGGTTTCAAGGACAACCCCTGCTCCGGAACAGTAATCATTCCTTGCGCCATCGACATACAATTTCCATTGGATTAGGATGCTATCAGTGACTTCTTCCTCATTATTATCCTTATCCGTACATTCTGCGATGAAATCTACCAAAGCTTGTCCATTGATTGCTTTTCGGGGATGGTAAGTGATGTCATATTGGCTGAGTTCAATATTCCATTTAAAAAGACGGCCCGAAGTCTCAGGACGGAATAGGACTTGCTTTAGAGGTTGATCAGTGAGAACTTTGATGGGATGAGCTTGGAAATATGGCCTCAATTTTCTTGATGCGATCAACAAACAATAGGCGAGCTTTTCTAATCCTGAGTAGTTCATCTCTGCCCCAGTGAATCTTTTGCTGATATAATAGACTGGGCGTTGCATCCATGCGTCTTCCCGTACCAACACTACACTGAGAGCATGAGACGAAATTGCCAAATATATGAAGAGATCTTCACCATTGTCAGGCTTTGAATGTATTGGAGGCACTTCCATATGACGAACCAACTCATCAAATGCTTTCTGACATTCAGGGGTCCACTCAAAGTTTTTTCTTCCTTTCTTCAGAGCATCAAAGAATGGAATGCATTTGTCAGCGGCTTTGGAAATGAACCGGCTCAAGGCAGCAACCTTTCCATTGAGACTTTGCAATTCCTTCTTCGTTCTAGGAGCCTTGACCTCTCTCAGGGCAGTGATCTGGGCTGGATTAGCTTCAATGCCCCTAGCACTCAATGAAACCCAAAAACTTTCCGGACTCCACACCAAATGAACATTTTAAGGGATTAAGCTTCATTCTGTACTTTCGGAGTACTGCGAACATCTCTGCTAAGTGATCCATGTGGTCCACTGCTTTCTTAGACTTTACTAGCATGTCATCAACATAAACTTCCATTGTCTTGCCAATCTATGGTTTAAACATGGCATTAACAAGCCTTTGGTAAGTTGCCCCTATATTCTTGAGTCCGAAAGGCATGACCTTGTAGCAGTAGAGTCCAACGTCGGTGATGAAGCTTGTGTCCTCTTGATCTGGCTCATGCATCAAAATCTGGTTATATCCGGAGTATGCATCCATAAAAGATAACAATTCATGCCCTGCCGTCCCATCCACCAACTGATCAATCCTGGGCAGCGGGAAACAGTCTTTGGGGCAGGCTTTGTTCAAATCTGAAAAGTCAATGCATACTCTCCACTTTCCATTAGCCTTTTTCACCAGCACTGGATTTGATACCCAATTTGGATAAGTAGATTCTCTGATGAAACCGTTCTCTATGAGGCGATCCACTTCTTCTTTTAACGCTGCCGTTCTCTTAGGACCCAGGGTTCTTCTCTTCTGTTTCACAGGTGTAAACTTTGGATCAATGTTCAGTGTGTGTACTGGAATCACTGGGGATATTCCACACATGTCAGCATGAGTCCAAGCGAATACATCCAAATCAGCCTTCAAAAATGAAATCAGAACATTCTGAACTGTTGTGTTGAGTTGTGAACCCACATTAAGCACTTTGTTTGGGTCCTTTGGGTCAACGGGCACCGGCACTGTTACCTTTACCGGTACTACCCTATTCTCACCTGCTCTGGCTTTCCTTGGATCCATCTCTCTTCGTGCGCCACTACATTCGCCAGTGTAGGGTCCACCCTGTAATTGCTACAAGGTTGGTTCTTTGATGCGGACTGGAGTCGCCGCACCTTTTCCCATTTCTCTTTTCCTTGATTCTCGCAACTCTGCAAAGTAACATTCTCGCGCCACATCTTGGTCTCCCTTAATCACACCAACTCCATTATCCGTGGGGAATTTTAGAGTCAGACACCATGGGGCAAGAACAACTTTGAACGCAGCAAGAGTTGGTCGGCCTAAAAAGGCATTGTAGGCAGAGAATTTCTTCAACAATTATAAAGGTTTGCTTTCGAGCCACCTTCCTCAATCCCTTTCCAAGTTCTACAAACAAATCTATTGTCCCAATCGGCTGTTTGGGTTCTCCAGGAAACCCAGCAATCTTAAGTGATGAAGCTTGAACGTCAGCCTTTGGAATTTTCATTTGATCAAAGGTCTTCTTGAAGAGGATGTTGCATGAAGCTCCACAATCAACGAGAACTCTTCTCACAGTTGCCGGCCCAATACCAGCGGATATGACCAAAGGATCTATAGTCGGAGCCTCGATACCCAAAGAATCTCTGGCACTGAATACAATGTCATCTATGGAAGTCTTTTGTTGCTTTAAAGGCGCATCATTTTCTAAAACAAAAACATTCTCTTCAGCTGGTACATGCCTCAAGGCCCGGGCATGCCTTTCCATCTCGCCCCAGCTTTTGCCTGCTGGGTGAGGTCCTCCAATAATTATATTGATAACAGGTCTTTTTGATTCATGTTCTACAGCCTTCTCACTCGAGCCAGGACGGTGAGCGGGAACTTGTTGTCCTTGAGTTGACGAAGCCGAGGCATTTCTATTTCTTCTCACATACTGCTGGAGTTTGTTTTCCTTGAAGAGTTGTTCAATTACCTCTTTCAACTGACGGCATTCGTTGGTGTCATGGCCGGGCTGGTTGTGGAACCGGCAGAACCTTCCACTTTTTTCCATCCTAATCCCAACTCTCATTTTAGGTGGTGTCGAATAATTGACATCATCCTTGGTCGCAAAAAAGATGTTCTCAGGGGTATCGGTCAAGGGTGTAAAATTGAAAGGACGGCCTTTCTTAGCATCTCCCTGTTTCTTTCCACCATCATTTCCCCTTTTCTGAGTGTTAGGTTCATTCTTTTTCGAAGCAGCACCATTGTTCCCGGCTTCCACTGATACCACCTTAGCCGGTGTTTGAAGGCTCTCCAAGCGCATGAATTCATCCGCTTTCTTGTAGAATTTGTCAAGTGAGTTTGGTTCCTTCATTTTCAACCATTTTCCAAATTCACTCGATTTGTCAATCGCCCTCATCAAGTATGTTAGGACCATGCGTGGTTCAGCATTATCTACCTCGACCAAAGCTATGTTAAAACGATTCAAAAATGACCTGATGGATTCTCCCGGATTTTGCTCTAGACTTGACAGTGACATTATATCCTTTGCTTTAGAAGCATACAATCAAAATTGCTCCTTGAATTTCCTGGTCAAATCGGAGAACTGATCGATGGACCTGACCGGCAGCTTTATAAACCACAATAGAGCCATACCTTTGAGATATACCGGGAAATATCGACATTTAATTTCATCAGACGCCCTGGCACCAGTCATATGCCAGTCGTACTTATACAGAAACTCGTTAGGACCACTCGTCCCCTTGTAAGCCGGAATAGTAGGGGTAACGAATTTTCTTGGGAACTCTGCCTTCAAGATCTTTTCAGTAAATGGAGTTTTGCTTGGAGCAAAACCCCACTCTTTCTCATCTTCATCTCTTCGCATATTTTCCTTCATGATTTGACGAACCATACCCGAAAAATACTCTTCATCATTTAGAGGCTCTGGAGGGCACACATCAGCCACTCTCTCTGATTTCTGCCTTGACAATCGTTCACGGAGGGTCAGCTGCGGCCCTGATCCTCGAGCTTGAGGAGGAGTCCTTTCTACAGGGTCTGCGGCTCTTTGAGAAATGTTCCCTTCAACATCCTGAACTCCCACAGTATGGCTCCCATCTTTATTAACCGGTTGACGATTTGCCCCTAGGAGATCATTCAACTTACTCAAGATCAGGGCATTCTGGGCTTCCAACTGCGCATTCTGAGCATCCAATTGTTGATTCAACCCCAAAACTATGGCGTCCAATTCTGCTCGCATAACTCCAACAGTTGGAGCTGCTTGACTTGAAGGAGGAGAGGTAGCAGTATTCTCTTGGACATTTTCGGATCTTACAGAACTTCGTTTTCTCCCAGGAGCCATTATTTCCAATAAACTTATGGTTTTAAAAGAAATCCTTTTAGCAAACCTTTGCGGAGCAATGGTGGAAGTTTCCTGAGTTGGGTTCTCAGTGAAAGCACCAAAAATGTTAACGTAAAAATCAGACGCTAACACGCCGGTGTAGATTGAAGTTGAGCGAAAGCACCACCCGTGAACACGGGAACTAAAAACAAGTAGAAAAGTCACAGAGAAAGCAGAAAAGACAACAGCTTTTATAGTCGTTCGGCTTAGGGTAAGCCTACGTCCACTTCAACTCTCTTTATTACTGAATTGATTACAACTTTTACAACAATCTTCAATTACAAGTCTGATGAGACAAACAACTAGAACTTTGATGTAGAAGAATTCTTTGAATCCATGTAGATTGCGTTAGATTTCCTCTCGAAGTTAGTTGAGATGCCTTTCGTACTTGAAGTGTCAAGTGAGTCGAGAATTCAGCAGAGTATCGGCGCTTAAAGAGATCGGCCAAAAAAGTCACCTTCATGCTTGAGGTGGGCTGGTATTTATAGGGAAATTTTCCACTTGGGTCGTAAGTCGTCATTGACTTATGGTAGGTCGTGGCCGACTTATCTGGCCCAGTCCCATGGTCTCACAAAAGTTCATTTGTACAAGTCCTAAGTCGCCCATGAGTCAACATCTAAGTCGCAAATGAGTCAACTGGTCCTCTTGATGCGTCATTGAACCTTCACCCAATAGCTTTAGGTCGTGGACGACTGATGTGCACGTAAATGTTCACATTTTTATCGCCATATTTAATCTATTTAAATTAAATAAATGATCATATTGGATATTTTAACTTGTTTTAACCAAAATTCACATTAATTCCAAATTGTCACACATTCATCGTTATACAAGGGTGAAATGGTCATTTTTGTGCATTTATTAAATTGTGAAAATTTACTTAGAATTTTCTATGTTTTTTGTAGGAAATTTGGTGACTTTTACTAGTGGTTTCATGAAGATATGCATGCACAAAATCAATACAAAGGAATGAAGATGGAAATAATTCCAAGTGAAGATCATGGAGGAACTCACCTACCCACCTACCTTAATGTACAAATTAAAGGATAATGCACATACTTATGGATTTAATGGCTTCATGTACATTGAAGTGGGGATTAAAACATGCTAATGATAACTTGGCCTCCACACTTTCTCATGGGCATTTTGGGCATTCCCCAAAAATAGGAATTAGGGTTTTAAACTTGTATATATACCCATATGTTTCATGTAATCTATCTCCTCTCTTAGTCTCTCTTCATTAGTTTAGGGTCAAAATAAAAGACAAGTTCTCTTTTTTTCTTTCATGGCTACTTGGCCATTTCTCTTTATGTTATTTTTTTATGCAACTTCAATACATGTTATTTTTATTTTCATGCTTATTACTTTCATGTTGTAGTGTAGATTTATTTTTCATGCAAGTAGTATAGTTTTTCTCTTTGCTCTCTTTTTCCTCTTCTTTTTATTCAATGTTGCTTGCTACATTTGTTCACATGATGACAAATATGAGAGGCTAATCCCTTCAATTTAGGGTTAATGAAGCCTCTAATCATGTAGCTTCAACATTTTGATGTTTTGTACTCTCTTTTTGTGCTTTAATGTGAATGTATGAAGTGGTTAACTTGTTGTTTAATTTTGAATTTGATAGTCTATGTTGTTCATAACAAATAGGCTATGCTTAAACAAACATAACACAATTGCCTCTTCATCTAAATATGATTATGGCATAGAAGTGAATGTTGAAATTGAAATTTGATAGCCTATATTTCTAAACAATAGTTAATAGGCTATGCTCAAAATAGATTTTTATTTCAACTTTGTTGTCATATTTCATGAGATTTAAAAGTGTATTAGTGGTTGTGTTATAGTTTGATGGTTTATATGGAGCTAATTAATAGCACAAATATACCATACTTATGATAAGCACATCAACTAATTCACTAATGACAAGAAAAGAGAGATCATAACTTCATTTTGTTGATTTATGTGATCTAGAGAGTGGAAATTGCCTCTAAATTGTCTTAACACTCTCATATTTTTATCTATTTTCTTTTGTCATTTTTTTTTTTTTTAGTTAATCACTCTTCCAACTTTGGTTAATTTGATTGAGTAGATTTTTAAAATCATCAATTCCCTGCGGATCGACCCGTATTCGCCGCGTGCTACATTCGTACACCGTGCGCTTGCGGTTATTTTTATCTCTAAATTCGTTCGATGGTTTTCTAAACCGATAGAATTTCCGTCGACGAACAAGTTTTTGGCGCCGTTGCCAGGGAAGGTGAGGAAATGGGATAGTGGTAATGGAATGTAACAGTGAAATTATGTATGAATAAAGAAAGGTATGTGAATTGTGGGATGATAAAACAATTTCTTGAAATTCATGTTCACCAAATTCAAGTTTATCATTGATTTCAAAATCGAAATGGTGATTCAAATTGTCCCCTTCAGAATTTAGCAACTCATTTTCAAAATGTCGATAAAACTCATGTTCGAAAAATTCGATTTCCTTTGTTGGATTACCAACAACTTTATCGCGTAAATCAAGTTTAAAATCCAAAGTTGTCGTATTCAAATTTTCAGAAAAAGGAAGATCGAAATTTAAATCGATTTTCTCACCCTCAATAGAATTGAAATCCAACTCAATTACCAAATTTTCAACAACTTCGTTAAGATCATCATTTTCCATTTCAAAATTTGTTATTTGAAAATCGTGTACGAGTTAACT
Organism: Allium cepa; assembly: GCA_030765085.1. Taxonomy (NCBI): domain Eukaryota; kingdom Viridiplantae; phylum Streptophyta; class Magnoliopsida; order Asparagales; family Amaryllidaceae; genus Allium; species Allium cepa. The sequence continues at coordinate 799,790,836 of CM060937.1, forward strand.
GATAAGCTTGTTCCCTTCAGATAATAACCCAAGTCTTGAATCGTGTACGAGTTAAGAGGTCACTGTGTTAAGTAAGGAGCAGCGCCTCATTTACTTAAGTCGCTCACGACACATGCTAGGTCGTAAGTCGCAGATAGCTTTAAGTCGTTAACTCATTTCCTTCTTAAGTCGTGTTCTCTCTTGAACCGTTAAGTCATCCTGTCCTTGAGTCGTGGGCTTCCTTAAGTCGTAGAAACCTTAAGTCGTGGATGCCTTAGGTCGTGAAGCATCCCTTCTCTTTTAAACCGTTAAGTCACAGATTTCTTTATGTCGTAAGTCACCAATTCCTTCAACTCGCTAAACCGTTAGGTCGTCCATAACTTGAGTCATAGACCGTCCACTTCCTTAAGTCGTTGACTCCTTTAAGTTGGCCAATCCTTGACTTGTTAAGTCACGTAATTTGTTGGAGTTGTGTAGTTTTTGAGTCGAAGGAAATTGAGGGTTAACAGTTATATCAATTAATTACTTAATTATTCTTAGATAATTATTTTTATTAATTACAATATTCTCAATAATTACTTACTTAAGAAAAATTATCTTAGATTAATTATTCTTTAATCATCTCTAATTAAAATTCAATCTAAACCATTATTTAAACCAAATAATTAAGTAAATTCTTAATTATCTTAATTATTTTCAAAATAATTTATTTACTTATCAAATGACTTCATTTACATTCAAAATGTATTTAAACAATACATTCCTAAAATTAAATTCAAATTCCATTTAAAATTTTAATATTAAAAATGTTTAACTATTAAACACAAATCCAAATTTAAATAAATATAAACCTTAAAATAAAATGAATGTTAAAGTACATTCATTACTTAAATATAAAAGAAAAGTTTAAAATTAATTTACAAAATAAATCAAGTTTTGAAAATAAATTGATTATTTTAACTTTCAATTTTAAATTAACACTTCATATCTTAAATCAAATACTAAAGGAAATAAATTTTTTTCAGTTTTAAAACTTATTGGAAATCAAATTCTATTTAAAACATTTGAATATGTTCTTTTTTTTAATAAACTGTTTGAATTCAAAACTGGTTTCCAAAGTATACTTGAAAACTGTTTTTAACTTGATTTCAAAACAAATTTAAATCTTGCTTAAAAACATTTAAATCTGTTCGAAATTTAAAAATTTACAAAGACTGTTTGAATCAAAATCTGGTTTTTAAAAGAAACCTGAAACTATTTTTAAACTTGATTTCAAAACTATTTTAAATCTTGATTGAATTTTGAAATTTTCATTTTTTAAAAACCTTGAATTCAAAATTTCAATTGAATTCATTTTCAACTTCCACTAAAATCAAACTCCTGCACTAAAATTTGAATTTCATTCAAATTCAAAAACTGCAAAAATCTCAGGTTTTAAACCTGCATTCATATACCCAAACAACCCCTTAATTTACTTCGAGTCGCCAACCCACTTGCTTCGAGTCACTGCATAGTTTACCCGAGGAATACTTCGAGCTAAAATACCCTGCACACCCCTAATGAGTTTACCAGAATTCAACATGTATGGTGCATATGCACAGTCACCTCGGCGAACTCCAGCCACTACAACCAACTGCTACAAGTCACTGACCATCTCCTCATACGATCACGACCACCCAAACCCCCACATCAACTTGAAATCAAAAATAGAATAACAACTGCAGCCTGGAAAAACCCATCTACATCATACCCCAAACCTGTCAGCATCACATGAACTCGCCACAGACCATCATCAATCCTGAGACTCCGACAAACCCTCCCTCTATGTCTCCTCTGCAACTTCCCAAAGCCTCAAATTACTCGAAGCATGTGAATAAACTAAGAACTGCAACACTTAAAGACAAGGGTTTGAAAACCTGGAAAACCCCAATCCCCATCTCCTCCTCTCTCTGATCATCCACTGCCAAGAATTTCCTCCATTCTTACATCAAAACTCCACAACAGGAAGCATCTTAACCCCCAAAATTCACTAGCCTATCAGATACTTTCAAATTCCTATTTCCGTTCATATCAAAAATGCTAATACCACATTCCATTTTAAAAGGTGAAATTTGTTTTAAAATTTCTGATTTCTAACATATATTCATGTTAAAATCTTGTTTTAAATAGTTAATGATGCTGATACTTTTGTTTTATTTCAAAATGTTTACTGCAGAGTTGTTTCAGAGGGTAACATACTTCAGTTCTAAATTATTTTAACTAAATCATAATTTTATAAAACCTACATTTATACTAAATAACATATTTTGTTTACACATATTAGTTTCTAACAGAAATTAAACACGTAAATAAAGTTTTCTATTAAACTTATTTTAAAACAGAAAACTGTAAATTAGGATTACTGTAATCCCATACATATATATCTATATATACTCACACACCATATCGATCACAAATAAAATCATACAAGCATACACAATTTACATATTCACATGCAACAGATAGATTCAACTTATTGCATTGAGGTTCTCACAAAACAATAAATAAATAACAGAGCAGTTTTAATCACCCAGATTTTAATTAATGTGAACTAATACTTTCATTTAGGAAATTTTATATAATTTTGATTTAAAAGAAACTGTTTTTAAAATAAGAAGTTTACTCGCTTTTAATTTGAAGAAGCTGAAACAATTCCAGAGATGCCTCACAAATTCCAGGACCTGACCTGAAGCTGTAGGTGGAAATCTGGCTTGCATTTTGATTACAGAAATTGCTTAAACTTGATGATGTAAATTTTTGAACTTGCATGCAGGCATTCCTCAGTTTTGAATTGAAGTTAAGCTTCCAGTTTGATGTTGAAATATGGCATGCTGATCCACATTCAAATGCTCAGATTTGGAGTTTGATTTGGCAGATTTAAGACGGTTTTGGTTTTGCAGATTTGAGAATTGATTTTGCAGATTTTCATATGAATTTAGTAAATAGGTTTTGCAAAAATTTGATTGAATCTTGGGTTTTGATTTTTCTTTTTACAAATCTGGTTCTCAGATTTCAAATGAGAATAAGGGTTGAACAATAATGCTTTTGTTATATTTCTTATTAATATAATTTAAATAAAATTTCTAAAACAATGACACTTGTTGACTTATCAAAATTTAATGTTTACAAGTGTCTTCTCTAGTGTTAAGATCTTAAAACATATGCATTTTAATATAAAAAGAGAATTCTTAATTTATAATTGAATTTAAATTTATTCTAAAACCATTTCCAATTTATTTTAGTATGTTTTAATTATTTATTAAAATTAGCCTTGAAAATGATTACATGTTTACTTAAAAACTTATTTTAAAACTATACATTTTAAATGTTTGCTTGAATATTTTTGAAAATAATATTATTTTAAAACTAAATTTCAAAACAGAAGATTTTAAAAAGAAGAATAGTGTTGAGTTTATCTTATTCAAGAGTTTTAAATCAAATGTTACACTTTAACATGAATGAATTAAATTTATTTCAAAGAAAACAATTTTCCTTAAAATAAACAAAATAAATTTTTATTATAAAACAAAATTTAAACTATACTTATTTTTATAAACAAAATAAATACTTACTTACATTACTATGAGGATATAAGAAAGACTTTAAAATTTTCGTTTGGAAATTTTCAATACTAATTTAGAATCAATTTAATCAATTTACAATTTATACATTTATATATAATAATTAGAAAATATCCTTTATTTAATATAAATTAAAATTAAAATCAAAATTCCTATTTACAATGTATACACATATATACATTATAAATAAATATTTTTAAATAAGCTTAGAAAGATAAATTTATCATTTAAATATTTTTAACATTTGAAAACAATCAGATTCTCAATTTAAATTAAATTATCATTATTAACATTTTTGAAAAGAATATCATTTGTCAAATCAAACAATTGTTAATCTTCAAAAGAAAACTCTTGTTTGAATTAAATTATTTAATCAATATTTCACCTTTTTAAAATAATTATTAATGAAATTATTAAATAAATATTGCTTAAATTTCCGGGACATCACAGTGCAGTTGTGTTGAGTCATGATAGCCGTGACTTGACCTTTGCAGTTTTGATTTGCTGTTAATATTTGGAGTTGTGTTGACATCATATGCTGTATTGGCGAGGCAGTGCACGTGAGCGTGTACTGCAGCCATTCAAAATTGACGTTTTAATTGATATTTCAATTGCTTGAATTGTTTCGTGGGTCCAATTCAATATTTTGAAATTGTATTTTGATTTGGTTTAATTTAATCATTTTGTGATATCAAATTATCTACTAGATAATTAGATTATGTGTTTTCTAATTATCGTATCGATAATTAGATTTTGTGGTTATGCTTTTCACTGGCTTGAGTTTTGCTTTGGCCACCTGTTGTTAATTGCTGTTTAGGAAATTCTGTTGTTTTCTCAGTTATCTTCATTGATAATCCTTTTATTTATCTTTGTTGATGATTTGGTTTTCTGATTCGCTATTTAATGCTGTTTCGTATTATATTTACCGTTATCCGATTTCCTTATTAAAGGATTAGATAGGTGAGATTTTTGTGATTGTCGTCTAATTGTTATTTAATTATTATTGCTTTCGTGCATTAATAACTGAGTTTGAATTAGACTGACCCACGTATTATTTTCTTTTGAATTTATACTCGGGTCAGACCGAGTTATTACCGGTTGTTGATATCTTGCTTTGGGTTGCTGCTTGAGCTATGAACTCTCTTCATATATTTTGGAGTAGTGAATGTTATTTCTTAGAATGATATGTATTCATGTATATTATTTACAATAATGTACTGTATACGTAACTTCCACTGTCGAGAGTTGTAGTTGTATTACATGTATAGTATCACATGTATTGTAACCGACTTCAGTTATACATATACATATATATATATATATACATACACACACACACACAGATATATATATATATATATGAGATTTTATATTATCTGTGTTCTGTGTTTAGCTTATTTGTGTTATTATTATATATGTGTCCTGAACTATTATGAACCATCGTGGTTCGTTTTATACTGGAATTGGATATGTCGACGGGAGTGTTAACTCCTCTATTCCACGGCTAAGCGACCTAAGGAAATAAGCGACCTGGAAGAATTAATGTATGAACGACCTAACAACCTAAAGACCCCCAACGACCTAGCGGCCTAAAGATATCGCGACCTAGCGACCTAAGCTTATCAACGACCTAACCATCAACACAGGGTAACAGCATGTCACAACAAAGAGTCTTCGCGACTTAACGGGCTAAAGGTACAAGAGATCTGCGACCTAACGACCAATGGACTAAAGCGAGCTAGCGACCTAGTAGCTAAAGCGACCTAGCGACCTAGCGACCTAGAAGATAAACGACCTAACAACCTAAAAGATCCAGCGGCCAAGCGAGTTATCACAGAATGAGGCCGCTTGTTTATAGGCCGCTCCCGACCTTAGGTCGCCAACGATCCGACCCTAGGTCGCTCATGACCTAAACAATACCGAAGTAACTCCTTATGCCGCTTCCTCCCTAGGTCGATCACAACCTATGACTTGCTAGATTGTTCGAGGTGATCAAGTACACCCTAGTTAAGCCGTAAACCGCTCCCACTAGGTCGCTCACGACCTACGTCCTATCCAAGGTCGCTCGCGACCTATGACCTAATTCATATAACTCTCTATAAATACCCAGCCTACTCCAACTGGAAAAGGATCTTTTTGGCTCATTTCTGGAACACCGATACTCTGCTGAATTCTCGACTCACTCGATACTTCAAACACGAAAGACATCTCGACGAACTTCAAGAGGAATTCTGACACATTCGACATGGACTCAAAGAGTTCTTCTACATCAGAGTTCTAGCTATTTGTCCTAATAGTGTTGTAATAGAAGATCATTGTAAAGTTGTTACTGATTCAGCAATAAAGAAGATTAAAGTGGACGTAGGCTTAACTTGAAGCCGAACCACTATAAAACTGTTGTCTTTTTACTGCTTTCTCTGTGACTTTTCTACTTACTTGTAATTCCCGTATTGACGGGTGGTGCTTTCACTTAATCTCTACTTATACCGGGGTGTTAGCGTTCAATTTTAAGTGTTAACATTTTTGGTGCTTCCATTAAGAACCCAACTCAGGCTACTTTTGTCATTGCTTCGCAAAAGTTTGTTGAAAAAACCTCTCTCAAAACCAGAGGTCTATCAGAGATAATGACTCCTGGAAGAAAGCGCGGATCTGCTAGACTCAGTGATGTACATGAGAATACTGCCATTTCTCCTTCATCAAGTCAAGCAGCACCAAGTGCTGGAATTACACGAACGGAGTTAGATGCTGCGGTATTTGGGTTATGCCAGCAGATGGAAACTCAGAATGCTTTAATGCTTGATAGGTTAAATGCTTTGCTCGAGCTAACCGTCAATCGGTAAATAATGAAGAGAACCTTGCAAATGATATTCATAATCCTGTAGAGAGGAATATTCCTCAAAGAGCAGCTATCCCCGCCAAAGAAACACCTCCTCAAGCTGGGGGATCGAGACCGCAGCCAACTCTCCGTGAACGTTTGTCCAGACAAACTACAGAGAAAATGGCCAAAGTCTGTCCTGCAGATCCTTTAAATGATGAGGAATATCTTTCGGGCATGGTGCGACAAATCATGAAAGAAAGCATGCAGAGGGAAGAAGATGAGAAGGAATGGGGATTCGCTCTGAGCAAGACTCCGTTCACTGAAAGGATTTTGAAAGCTGAATTTCCCAGGAAGTTTGTTCCTCCTACCATCCTGGCTTATAAGGGAACAAGCGACCCTAATCAATTCCTGTATAAGTATGATTGGCACATGAACGATGCCAGAGCATCTGATGAGATCAAATGCCGGTACTTTCCGGTATACTTGGAAGGAGTGGCTCTACTTTGGTTCACAAAGCTTCCGGTCCGATCCATAGACCAGTTCGCCGATTTGACTCGGAAGTTTAAAGAGCAATTCGGGTTGTATTCTTCAAAGGCGAAAGATATTATGTCACTTTCAAGCCTGGAACAGAATCCTGGGGAATCTATGAGATCTTCCTTAAACCGCTTCAACATAGCTTTGGCTGAAGTGGACAATGCAGAGCTACGGATGGTCTTGACATACTTGACGAGGGCAATCTACAAGTCAAGCGAATTTGGGAAGTGGCTGAAGATGAAAGAACCGAATTCACTTGAGAAATTCTATAAGAAAGCTGATAAATTCATGCGCTTGGAAAGCCTTCAAGCATCGGCTAAAGTGGCATTGACAGAGGTCAAGAATAACACTGCTGCTCCTACCAAAAAGAGTCCGGAAGTCAGAAAAGGAAGAATAATGGTGTGAAGAAACAGAAGGACGTGAAGAAACCTCGCTTCTTAAAACCTTCAGATTTCACTCCTTTAATCGATACCCCGGAGAATATCTGTTTTGCTACCAAAGATGTGGTGGAATATCCTAAACCACCTGAGATGAGAGTTGGGAAAAAGGCTCTTCAAAGTGGGAGATTTTTTCGGTTTCATAATCATCCCGGTCATGATACCAACAAATGTCGCCATCTGAAAAGCTTGATTGAAGAATTGCTGAGAGAGAACAAGTTGCAACAATTTGTGAAGAGGAATAGGAATGACCCAACTTCATCTACTAAGGGTCAACAACTTCCTACTCATCCGTCTGGCTCGGGTGAGAGGACTACTGGGCGTGAATCAGAAAGGCACGTTATTAATGAGATTACGGGAAGTCCTCACCCAGCAGGCATAAGTTGGGGTGAGATGGAAAGATATGCCTGTGCCTTGAAATACGCACCAGTAGAAGAGAGTGTTTTTATGCTAGAAGATGCTGCACCATTGAAGCAGCAGAAAACTTTTAATGATGTTATTGTGTTCTGAGCCAGGGACTCTATGGGCATTGAAGCTCCAACCATGAATCCCTTGGTCATCTCTGCAGGCATTGGGCCGGCTATTGTGAGAAGAGTGCTTGTAGATTGCGGCGATTCTTGCAATATTCTCTTCAAAAAGATGTTCGGTCAAATTAAAATTTCGATGGCTGATGTTCAAGCTTCATCTCAGAAGATCGTTGGGTTTACTGGGGAACCGAAGCAACCAATTGGAACTGTTGACTTGGTCGTCGAGCTTGGAGAGGGGTAGAAAAAGGTTGTTCGAAAACAGACTTTTGTAATTGTTGATTAATCTTCTGCCTACAACGCCTTCCTAGACCGACCAACTCTTGCGGCTTTTAAGGCAATTATCGCCCCGTGGTGCCTCACTATGAAATTCCCCACGGATAATGGAGTTGGTGTTATTAAAGGGGATCAGAATGCGGGGCGAGAATGTTATCTTATAGAGTTGCGTGAAGCAAGGAAGAGAGAGATGGGAAAATATGCGGCAGCCCTAGTCGGCATCAAAGTACCAACCTTGTAGCAATTACAGGGTGGAACCTGCACTGGCGAGCATAGCGGGGCACGAAGAGAAATGGATCCTAGAAAAGCCAATGCTGGGGAGAATAGAGTGGTGCCGGTGGAAGTAACGGTGCCAGTACCCGTTGACCCGAAAGATCCGAACAAAGTGGCGAATGTGGGTTCGCAACTTAGTGTGACGGTTCAAAATTCCTTGATATCAATCTTAAAAGCAAATCTGGATGTATTCTCTTGGACTCATGCTGATATGTGTGGAATATCCCTAGAAATTGCAGTACATACTCTGAATAATGATCCGAGGTTTACACCGGTAGAGCAGAAAAGAAGAACCCAGGGTCCTGAAAGGTCAGCAACGTTGAAAGAAGAGGTAGACCGGCTCGTGGAGAATGGTTTCATCATGGAGTCTACTTATCCGAATTGGGTTTCAAATCCAGTTCTGGTTAAGAAAGATAATGGGAAGTGGAGAGTATGCATCGACTTTTCAGATTTAAACAAAGCCTGCCCCAAAGACTGCTTCCCTTTACCCAGGATAGATCATTTGGTGGATGGAACAGCGGGGCATGAATTATTATCTTTTATGGATGCTTACTCCGGATACAACCAGATCATGATGCATGAGCCGGATCAGCAGGACACGAGCTTTGTCACCGATGTTGGTCTCTACTGCTATAGAGTCATGCCCATCGGACTTAAGAATGCAGGGGCAACTTACCAAAGACTCGTCAATGCTATGTTCAAGCCACAGATTGGAAAAACTATGGAAGTTTATGTTGACGATATGCTGGTGAAATCAAAGAAGGCAGTAGACCATATGGATCACTTGGCAGAAATGTTTGCAGTCCTCCAAAAGTACGGAATGAAACTTAATCCTTTGAAATGTTTGTTTGGAGTGGAGTCCGGAAAGTTCTTGGGTTTCATTGTGAGTGCTAGGGGCATTGAAGCTAACCCTACTCAGATTGCTGCCTTAAAAAAAGTCAAAGCTCCTAGAACAAAGAAGGAATTGCAAAGTCTTAATGTAAAAGTTGCTGCCTTGAGTCGATTCATTTCCAAAGCTACTGATAAATGCATTCCATTCTTTGATGCTCTGAAGAAAGGAAGGAAAATTTTTGACTGGACTCCTGAATGCCAGAAAGCTTTCGATGAGTTGATTCGTCATATGGAAAGGCCTTCAATACTTTCTAAGCCCGATGATGGTGAAGATCTTTTCGTATACTTGGCAATTTCATCTCACGCTCTTAGTGCAGCGTTGGTACGGGAAGACGCAAAAATTCAGCGCCCGGTCTATTATATCAGCAAAAGATTCACTGGGGCAGAGATGAATTATTCAAAATTGGAAAAGCTCGCCTATTGTCTACTGATTGCATCAAGAAAGTTGAGGCCGTATTTCCAAGCTCATCCTATCAAAGTCCTCACCGATCAACCTCTGAAGCAAGTCCAGTTTTGTTCTGAGACTTCGGGTCATCTTCTGAAGTGGAATATTGAACTCAGCCAATCCGACATCACTTATCATCCCCGGAGAGCAATTAATGGACAAGCTTTGGCAAATTTCATCGCAGAATGTATAAATAAAGGTGATAGTGAGGAAGAGGTGATTGATAACACCCCAATTCGATGGAAATTATATATTGATGGTGCAAGAAACGATTACTGTTTCGGAGCTGGGGTTGTGCTTGAAACCCCGGAAGGGCGGTCATTGTGCTATGCATTGAGATTGGAATTCCCTTCGACAAACAATGAAGCAGAATATGAAGCTCTTATTGCCGGATTGAAAATTGCTAAAGAGTTGAATGTCAAAGTGTTGCAGATCTTCAGTGATTCACAGCTTATTGTATGTCAAGTCAAGAAAGAGTTTCAAACTAAAGGAGGAAATCTGCCTGCTTACTTGTCAACAGCCTGGGAACTTCTCGATAATCTTGACCATTATACGATAAATCATATGCCCCGGGAAGAGAACATGAAGGCAGATTCTCTCGTTAAGTACGCAAGCACCGGTGAAGCTCAATTATTGGGATTATTTCCTGCGGAAGTCCTATCAGCTCCAAGCACTAATGAGATGGATATTGACTGGATCATGACTATATCTCAAGAGCAAGAATCATGGATGACTCCGATAATGGAATATCTGCTCAACGGTTCTCTACCGGAAAATTCAGAAGAACGACAGAAGTTGCTAAGAAAAGCCACTAGATATATAATTCAAGATGGCCGATTGTACAGGCGGGGATTCTCAATGCCATTACTCCGATGTGTGACAAAGGAAGAGGCTAAGACAATTCTAGCTGAAGTACACGTAGGGGATTGTGGAGATCATTCAGGTGGTCAAACTCTAGCAATGAAAATTCTCCGTTATGTGTATTTTTGGCCAGACATTAATCGTGATGCTGCAAGCTATGCCCGAAAATGTGACCGATGCCAGAGATTTGCAAAAATCCCAAGAGCACCTTCCACCGAGATAACACAGATGGTCAGTCCGTGGCCATTTGCTATTTGGGGAATAGATCTCACTGGGTCTTTGCCAACCGCCAAGTCCGTAATCCGATATGAAACTAAAAAGATGATAACTTTGCAACTAAGAATATCATTTGCAGGTATGGTGTGCCTCAAAAAATAATCACAGACAATGGAACCCAATTCGAAAGTGAAGAGTTCCAAGATTTTTGCAAGCGATTCAAGATCCTAAAAAGCTTCTCAGCAGTGGCTCATCCGCTGGTAAACGGGGAAGTGGAAGCAGTAAACAAAATTATCAAATCAACTATCAAAAAACAGCTAGAAAAAGCGAAAGGTGGTTGGGTCGATAAGTTACCACTAGCACTATGGGATACAGAACTAGCCATAAAACTGCGACTGGACACACTCCATTTTCATTGGCATATGGATCAGAAGCAATGATTCCGGTGGAGATAGAAGTTCCTTCACACAGAAGGATCCACTTCAATCAAGCTGAAAATGAAAAGCTGCAACTTGAAGCATTGGACTTCCTTGATGAAAAAAGGGAAGAGGCTCAGCTCAGAATTGTAGCCCATCAGCAAAGAATTGCCAGGCACTTCAATTCCAAAGTTCGCCAACGCAGCTTTGAGGTTAGAGATCTAGTCTTGAAAAGGATCATGACTAGGAAGGGCCGTATGTCATAGGCAAAAAACTTCTTAATGGCACTTTCAAACTGACAACTGTCGAAGGAGATCCAATTCCAAGGGCTTGGAATAGCAATCACTTGCGCCCATATTTTACTTAAAAGCTTTATTGAAATACTGTAAAAGAATTATGCATGTATGATTCTTGTATTGAAAGCCATTGTAAAGCCAGTGCAAGTGAATAATAAGAACTATAAAGTGGATGTAGGCCCAGTTCTTGGCCGAACAACTATAAATCTTGTGTTCTCTACTATTACAAAATGCCTGTTTTATTTCGATATATGAAAAGTACTTTAATTGTATTGCTAAAATGTCGATTTAATATTGCGGGCCATTAAAACAAAGCTTACCCATCACAAGACCAAGCAATCCCTGACATCACTCAACAAATGAATGTTCAGCCACAAAATTCCAGACTCAAATCCTATATAAGAAGTGCTTCAAGCAAACTGTTAGTGGTTCCACCGGAGGTAGACCCTTCCTAACTAATTGTGATCGTTTGTGCAAACGAACATCCGGTTAATTAGCATGTGTCTGGTCCTGCGAATTCATTTAACAATGAAGAACACTTCTTTGGATAAAATAAACTACTTGCAGAAGAAAGGAATGTGTGCTTCAAAATGATAACAGGGAACCGCTGGTATGAGCAAATGGCAAAAAGACATGGGCGAGAAGGCAGGAAAGAGCAAAAGACCTCTTCGGAGGCACAAGTCCTCTTCGGAGGCACAACTCTTCGGAGGATAAAGACCTCTAATGGGGCTTGCCCGAGAGAGAAAGTTCTCTTTCTTAACCAAAAAATATTGGTGGAATGACCGGTGGAACAGGGCACTCGTTAACTAGCTGAGAACATTTGTGCAAAAAAACATCCAATTAACTTGTGTCCGCCCCGTGAATCCATCCAACCATGAGAAAGAAACTTCCAGGAAAAAGCCTTACTCGGAGGCACACATTTCACCGTGATCTGAAATAAAACTTCACAAGAGTTGAAATGTGAAAAGAACTCTTCGGAGGCATGCATTCCACCGAGATCTGAAATAAAACTTCACAAGTGTTGGAATGCGAAAAGCCCTCTTCGGAGGCCCATTTCACCAGAGTTGAAATGCTAAAAGACCACTTCGGAGGCATACATTTCACCGTGATTTGAAATAAAACTTCACACGAGTCGAAATGTGAAAAGCCCTCTTCGGAGGCCCGCTTCCCAGCGAACAGGGAAAAAATAAAAGCCTCTCCCCAGTGGCAGAAACAAAAATCCCTCTTCGGAGGCCCTCTTCCCAGCGAACAGGGAAAAAATAAAAGCCTTTCCCATAGGCAGAAACAAAAAGCCCTCTTTGGAGGCCCGCTTCCCCCGTACAGGGAAAAAACAAAAGCCCTCTCCCTAGAGGCACACACAAAAAAGCCCACTTCCCAGAGGCACAATCAAACAAAAGCCCTCTTCGGAGGCACAAACAGGTCAATGCCCTTTTTCGGAGGCCCACTTTACCGCATAGGAAAGTTTACTTGTCAAAAATAAAAGTGAATTTCTCCGATAGTGAAGGGTAAAAACTTCTCCATAAAAAAAAAAGAGAAGACTTCTCCAAAACGATGCGCATTCTACTAAATCAGAAAATATTTCCTTAAAATGGAAAAATTATTCTCTAAAGTACAGATGCAAGCCTCCTTCAAATGGAAAAGTTGTTCTCTAAAGAAAGAGTACAAGTCCTCTCGAAATAGAAGGGTTGTTCTCCAAAAATTTTCCAATGTGAAAGAGATTGCAATAAACCATGGTATGGGGGCAATATAATATAGTTACAAAAATAAAAGCAATGCTCAAGCAACATACCATAGGTTTACTGCAACATCACACAGAAAATAAAGAAACTCGTATGAAAAAGAAGAATAAATGCATTCTCAAATACAGACAGAAGTTTGTACAAGTAAAAGAATCATTTTATTCCATACTATGAAAATTTTATACATGTGCAGGTTTCAAAACAAAAGAAGGCGGGGACCGATACCCGCACAATCTCCGGTCAACACAAGTCTTTATACATATAAGCAAAAAAGAAAAAAGCATAGGAGAAAAGAATCACTTCTTCTTCCGGCCACCTATCGAGCCCTCGCCTGGCCGGATGACTAACTTTTTAGGTCGGCTTGTGAGAGTAGGGGAAGAAAGAGGAAGGGGTACAATTGGACTTTCTTCTGCTTTTTCCTCGCCGGAAGAAGCTTCTCATTATTTCTTTGAAACTCCACGCTTCCCCTTTTTCCTTGAAGAAGACTCACTGCCCGGGGAGAAAAGTGCAGACAACTTTATGTCATCAGAAATAGTTTGCTCCGGGGTTCTTTCGCCTTCTTCAGGTTCTTCGGCCTTCTGCTCTTGAGAAGCGACCGGATCATCCAAGCCTTGAAGAGCTTCTATCTGCTCCTCTTGTGACCCCGGTTGAGAAACGGAAGGGGGAGTAATCTGAAGAGGCGGAGAGGAAACAGCTGGAAAAGGGAATGTCGAACAAAACTTGGCGCTTTCACCACAGGAGAAGAGAAGTTAAAGTCGGTATATCTCATAAAAAGAGGAGAAAGTGGCGCGTCAAGATTTAAGTAATAATCAAAAAGTTCATCAAGCTCATGTGAAGTAAACAAGTAGTCCACTTGAGCAAGATCAGCATTGAGGTTACCTGGAGAAGTAGGCTTTACTATGTCAACTTCAAAGTCCTATGCCTCAGTGCTTTCTTGAGTCACATCTCCGGTGTGGGCGGTTGCACTTTCAATAACAGCTTGAGCAGGAGGTGGAGAATAGGAACTGGAGCCAACAATATCAATGACGGCCGAAACCGAAGGTTGAACTGGGTCGTTTGAAGTTGCCTTCCCTAAATGTTCTCCTTCTGCCATTTCGGCTCTCTCTTTGGCGAGTTGCTTCTTTCCCTAGGCAAGAGCGGAAAATGCCTCATCATCTAGATAGTGTGCCGTTAAATCTACTTCAGCATATCCAGCTCCCCCAAGCATATCAAGTGCAGCTTCCCACACTTTGGCCAAAGTGATTTCGTACAACGGTCCCAAAAATTTAAGGCTACCGCGCCCCAGAACACTATGAATGTAAAACTCGAATAAAGTGGAGCTGACTTCGGCCTTAGTCGCCGTATGAGATTCTTTGGCTGCTGCTTTGTCGGCAATAGCTTCATCACGCTCCTTTTCAGCCTCAGAAAGTCGAGCTTTTAGCAGTTCAATTTCCAATTTCTGGGAGCTAGTTTTTTCTCGCAGTTGAGTAACGTCAGCTCGGTAGTTTTCTACAGCTTTCTGCTGTGCTTCAAATTTAGCTTCAGCGTCTCTCTGTGCAGCGTGAGCATCTCTCACCTGTTTTTGAAGCACCTCTTCTCTTTGAGAATAGGAAGCGGAAGAAGTGGCAAGCTCTTCTTTAAGTTTTTCAACTTCCGCTTCAAGCTTCTCATTATAAGCGGCAATACTCTTCATCTCTGCATCATGCTGATCGAGTGTTTTCTGTCACTCAGATTTGTCATTTTCCATAGTCAGCATGGCTTCGAGATTTGCGCGGTTTAATCTTTCAAGCTCGTCAACAAGTTTTTGCCGACCAGACATTCTCTCGATATCGAGTTTGATGACATCAAGATTTCGCAGCATGGCTTGATTATCGATTGGGACCAAGTCAAGGTCGAAACGCACTCCCTTTAAGCACCAGTGCGGAAACCAATTTTGAAGAGTAGTCGGACCCTGCCTAACTTGATACGTGGGCCTACTAATGATTGTTTGAATATCAGCCCTTTGAAGGGTAGGAGAGCTGGAAGGAATTTCCATAGAGACGGGAGCAGCGGGATTTTCAGAAATTTCAGATGTCGGTTTCTCACCAAGTCTGGCCCATTTGCTCGGATCTTCAACGACATGACTTTTCCCTTTATCATCAAGGGATTTTCATTTGTGGGAATCATCCTCTCTCTGAGAATAGTCATGTCGTTCATCCCTTCTCCCGTAGCGTTCTTCATAAGCACGCTTCTCAAGAGCTTTCATCGTAGCTCTTTCTTCGTCAGTTTCCCAGGAAGCAGGAAGATACCTCTTGGGGTCATAAGAGCTGCGTCTCCCATGACGCTGGAAATCATCGTAGTAGGAGCCACTTTGTCCCAATGGAGAACCTAAAAATGAAGAAAAGATAAATTCAAAAATCTTCAAAGCAAGGAAGTTGAATGCATAAAAGTGCTGAAAAATCCTACATGCATGTAACGTGAAAACTACGTGCGTCAAGCTACGAACTACTCCTCGGTTGGGGGGTAATGACGGATTTTACAGCAAGTATCGACTCTTGGGCTGACGGAGTCTATTGCAAGATAGATGTCGCTTCAACTACTGGAGAAATAACTTTAGTAGTAGCGGTATCATCTTCAAAAAGCTCCTGTGAAGTGATCATCAAGTCGCTCAACCCCTCGAAAATGTCGTCACCATTTTGCCCCGCGGGACCCTTTCCTTAGCTCCTTCATCAACAGTCTTCCCGGACTGGTGAGGAGGTTCCTCTTCCTCAATGACCGGGGCAAGTGCAACTTTGCCGGACGAACCCGCACGTCAATAGAAGTAGAGCACTTTACCAGTGAAGCCTTAACAGTATGTTCTTTCGGTGTAAGTTCTCCGACGGAAACTGGGGCATCCGATGTATCCACTGGAGAATCAGGAACTTCATGAGGCTAAGTAGAACGGGAAGGGTGCAGAAGTCCATACTGGTGAAGAAATTCGTCTTTCAGCAAAAATTTAATACTTCTTTCCTCAACCGCCACAGCACTTAATCTTTCCAAAGTCGGCTTGTGGCTGGGATCTCTAGAGGGAGAAGGAAGTGCTGTATAAGAAAAGAATGAAATTAGCACTTAGCAACTCGGATCTCGAAAAGCTCAAATGGAAAAAGTGGGAGTGAGCAATGTCACTTCATACTCTCCAGATGGCGTAAAATCTTGGAGGGCAACGAACGAAGAAGAATTGATTTAAGAACCCGTGGGCGCTTTCCGAAAGATCGGCGATCAATCTATGGTTCCTGGCGCTTCTCACGAGTGTGATAGAGGGATGATCTTTGTTCTTTGCGAATGTGCACAAGTAACAGATTTATTCAAAACTCGGAAGATGATCAAGTGTCCTCCTAAACATCACACAAAGTCCCATTACGATGTCATGGCCATTGGGATGCAGTTGGAAAGGAGAGATTGTTAATCGGAGAAGGAGTCGTTGAAGAAAGTCATTAAAAGGAGGAATGGCACCACATAGGCACATCTGACGATTGACAGCGATAAAACCGAGAGGTGGCCTATCAGCAGTATCGTTTGGCCCAGGAAGTAAAGCATCTACTTCAGCAATACCAAACTGAATACGTAATTGGTTGAATGCCCGCTGACTCAGGGAAGTTGGAGTTCTTTCCGGAGGATTATCCAATGGATTGGCTATTGGGAAGAACCTTTCAGCTTGCTCTATTACCTCTTCTTGAGAAGACATTCTACACAAGGAACTGGATATTCAAATATGAAGATGCATGTTTCCATAATGTGTGAAGTGTTGTGCAAAACTAATAAAACGACAAGCAAATATAACTGAAATTGAACTAATATGCATTTTTCAATTCTAAAGTTTTAGGTCTTGTTGTTTTGAGTCCAAATACAAGTGCAGTGTTGATGCAAACAAATCAGTTTTAATTGATTAACGTTGCTTTGCTTTAATACTTCAATTGAGTTTGTCAATTCACAGCATTTCATATAATTCTTTAAGTTGATTATCTTTTATCGACTAATCTGTCATTCGATGTGGGCGATCAGTGACAGTATATTCGCCCCATTTTTCTGCAAATATTGTATTTAACAAGTTACTAGCATTAAAGTCAATGAAATCTGTAAAGAAGTACAACAACTTCAAGCATGTTATCTCGGCGGTTCAAGTTGGGAATTCAATTCAGCAATGTCATGTTCATTCAAGTTGAAAGGAGTTCAAGACAATGCAAAACAGGCTAAGTCCTAGGTCGTTCAAATGCATACGCGACCTACGACCTATGCTGCAAGAAGTTAAGTCATCAATCTCCTAGGCCGCTCTGCTTTAAAGTTTCATGTCATTCCAACAAGTTCAAGGCATAGAGCTTGGGGAAAAGGCAGTGCGAATTCGGCTATGTATTAGGTCGCTCGAGCGTACACGCGACCTAAAGTTTAAGTCGCAAGTATGATAGGTCGCAAGTATGATCGGTCGCAAGTATGATAGGTCGCAAGTATGATAGGTCGCAAAAAGTTAGGTCGTAAGCAAGACAGGTCGTATGATTCACGATTAAACCGACAGGCCTAGGGCCTGTCCTCCACTTGAATGTAGCCATGTGTCCATCACCTTACAATCACCAGGAGCGCAACAATTCGACCTGGAATCCAATAACCCATCAACCCCCTTAAGAATCTTCTCACATCCTCCAAACTCACAAACCGGTTAACTCGAGGCACCATCTCCTCCTCAAATCGTCAAGGATCATCCAAAACCAAATTGAGCCACCTCAATTCCATCAGAAATCGATCGTGGCATGGTTTGCGATGGAACATAAAAATATGAAATTGAACCAGAGGTTAGAGACGAGAATCCAGAACTCGTGGTTTAATGATGGTCGTGAATTGAACAGAGAACGGATTCACTTACGTGATGAAATTGCAAGGATGATCGGTGACCGGTAGGTTCAGGTTGGAAATTTCTTCAATGGCGTCTTTGAAGGTTGAAGCAAGTAAGGAGGAAGAAACGACTTAGCGGATTATATAGAGGGAAAAGAGAAAGGCGAATGGACACGCGAGCTAACTTATCTCTTTGATCGCTCACGACCTAGCAAAATTAAGTCGAAGCACACGACCTATGGCATAGGCGTATACTTCGAGGGGCAAATGTTAACTCCTCTATTCCTTGGCTCAGCGACCTAAGGAAATAAGCGGCCTGAAAGAATTAAAGTATGAATGACCTAACAACCTAAAGCCCCCAACGACCTAGCGACCTAAAGATATCACGACCTAGCGACCTAAGCTTATCAACGACCAAACCATCAGCATAGGGTTAAAACATGTCACAACAAAGAGGCTTCGCGACTTAACGGGCTAAAGGTACAAGTGATTTGTGACCTAACGACCTATAGACTAAAGAGAGCTAGCGACCTAGCGACCTAGAAGATAAATGACCTAGCGACCTAAAAGATCCAGCGACCTAGCGAGTTATCACAGAATGAGGCCGCTCGTTTATAGGCCGCTCCCGACCTTAGGTCGCCAACGATCCCCCCTAGGTCGCTCATGACCTAAACTATACCGAAGTAACTCCTTATGCCGCTTCCTCCCTAGGTCGGTCACGACCTATGACTTGCTAGATTGTTCGAGGTGATCAAGTACACCCTAGTTAAGCCGTAAACCGCTCCCACTAGGTCGCTCACGACCTACGTCCTATCCAAGGTCGCTCACGACCTACGACCTAATTCATAAAACTCTCTATAAATACCCCGCCTACTTCAACTAGAAAAGGATCTTTTTTGCTCATTTCTGGAACACCGATACTCTGCTGAATTCTCGACTCACTCGACACTTCAAACACGAAAGACATCTCGACGAACTTCAAGAGGAAATCTGACACATTGGACATGGATTCAAAGAGTTCTTCTACATCGGAGTTCTAGCTATTTCTCCTAATAGTGTTGTAATCGAAGATCGTTGTAAAGTTCTAACTGATTCAGCAATAAAGAAGATTAAAGTGGATGTAGGCTTAACTTGAAGCCGAACCACTATAAAATTGTTGTCTTTTTACTGCTTTCTCAGTGACTTTTCTACTTACTTCTAATTCCCGTATTGACGGGTGGTGCTTTCACTTAATCTCTACTTATACCGGGGTGTTAGCGTTCAATTTTAAGCGTTAACAGAGAGTAAATAAACAAAGAGATGAAAGAAAAATAAATATTCATACCACTCCTATCGAAGAAACCAATACTAGTGTAAGGCCTAACTACGGATGGCCGTTTCTATCCTGCCTTATTCTTCGTAATAACAGATAGTATTTCCTTTTAATACTCTTTGTTATTGTGAGCATAGAGGTGGGGCGTCGCTAGGAGAGCCAAAGATTAATTTCCTTGAATACAATTCCAACAAAACAATATAACAAATGTAAGCTTTCAACTGAAAATACGATTAAACAATAATAGAATTAACTGCATAAAACAAAGCTAAAAGCTTTGCACTTGCTTTCAACCTTCCTTAGGCTCGGCCATAGAGTGGAATACATGGCTAAGACATGGTTTTGATCTGGTTGTGGGTTCAATTGGGTCAGCCATTCATGGGAAAAATGGTGCAAAGGTGTCCATGAACTACAATACACAAAACAAGCAACACACATTGTTTTCAAGCAAATCAAGGCCAAGGCCACAAGGGCACGGCCATCTCTGGTGGGGTCAACAGGATGATGTGGCAGTGGTGTCAGGTGAAGCTAGTGGTGGTGGGGGGTGGTGTAGGTGGCGGCTAAGGGGGTGATGAAGGTGATGGAAGCATTGTTGTGCTCGGCTAGGTGGTATAGGTGAATCATTTTGCATTTGGTGCTGGATCTACCACCATGGGTGGCTTGGCTTGGGATGGCCAGTGAGTAGGAGGTGGTGGTGATGGGTTCAAGTGGTGGTGGAGGCGGCCAAGATGAAGGAGGAGGCAGGGCCGAACCTAGAAGAGGAAGAAACAAGTGCAAATCAATATAAAACAATGAAAAAGTGAAATAGAAAAAGAAGATTCACCAAAGTTTTTGACCAAGGAGAGGCCGAAATTTTTTTATCAGGTTGGAGGTGAGCATTCATGTGAAAAAATGAAACAAGATAGTGATCGGCTGAAGAGGAAGTGATATGGCAACAAAAATTGAATAGGTGTTGGTTGGAGTTGAAAAGGTGAGAATACAAAGAGGCTTAAGCAAATAAAGAGTCACAAAACCATTCAAATTACCATATTTTTTTTGTAATTTCAAATAACTGAATATATATATATATATATATATATATGTGTATATATATATATATAAATTTATATAAAAATGCGAAAATTAAAAAATAAACAAAATATAAATAAATAAATATTAATTATATATAATTAAATGAAGAAAATAGCACAGAAAAAGTAACTAGTCTAGGAAATTTCAAAATAAATGCAATTAACTTTGGAAAATTTTATGTACTTGAAAAATATTTATAAATAATGATAAGAACATAAAATAAAATGCATTCATAAATATAAATAAATAAATTTTAATTAAATAAAATTAAAATGGAGAAAATAGCAGAAAAATAGAAACTAGCTTTTAAAAATAGGAAATAAATGCAATAAATTTAGGAAAAATTCTAACATCACTTTAAAAATGTTTTAAAATAAAATATATATCTAACATGTCATATAACAAATATTAGAACATGATTGACAAATAAAATATTATTTATATAAATTAAAATAGATAATTTTATTAAATAAATCAATTTACACCCAATATTGTAAAAAGCATAACTTTCACAATATAAATCGGATTCCAACGAAACAAAAAGTAGTATTCTTAAAATTTAATCTATTTTCATAATTTAACATAAAATTCAAAAATTCAAATATTTAAATTTAAAATTTAAAAGTCAAAGTTTGACCAGATTGACCAAAAATCCACTTTTTTTCGAAATATCCTATTTATTCAGGTTTGAAATTATAATTCACCCAAAAATCAAAGTATACTCTTAAAATAACAAAATTTATTCATTTCAATAAATATTATAAAGTTTTTAAATCAATACTTTCATTTTAAATAATTAAAATAAACAATTAAAATAGTCACAAAATACTGGGTTGTTACACTCTCCCCCACTTAAATCTTTTCGTCCTCGAAAAGAACGAACAAGGAAAATAAGGAAAGGAAAGATAGACAAAAAATGGTACCTGGAACAATTTCTGATTCGAAGCACGAATACTTTCCTCTGTCTCCCAGGTACAATCTCGATCATCATACCCCATCGTACCTCGATCAGATTAACAGATTTCCTTCTTAGCTACTTCGTACCTCTGTTGAAAATAAGAAATGGCTTACTCTCGACTGTCAGATTAAGCTAAATATCCAACTATCAAGAGTAGTTGGTTGAAAAAAAGGAGATGGGTCAAGAAGATACTAGAGGAGATGTGAGACGTGGATTACAACATGCACTCTAGAAAGTTTCTCGGGCAAATCTTAATGATAAGTCATTCTTTCCACAAATGCGAAAAAGGACCCTCAAAAAGTATAAAGAAGGTAGGAATAGCTAGAAGGGGAAATAAATTAAAAGACAAGGATGAACTATTATTTTAAAACCATCTAAATTTCAATTTAGAATTTCATATTTATTATTTTAAACATTTTATATTATGATGAATAGTCATTTGATTCAATTTTAATAGCTCGAAGTAAATAATATTTAAAACAATTTAAATCATGATTAAAATATCCTTTGTATAATACTTTACCAAAATACTTTTATAACTTGATGTCTTAACAAGTTTACTTTCGTTCCTGCAGACTTTGGCCATGCGTTGATCATGTGGAAAGCTAGAATTCTCCAGGTACTTAGTAGACCTATTTCAACACCCAGTGAAAATACTGGAAAAAACTTTTAAAAACAGATATGGAAAGTACTATCCAAACAAAACAACCAAACCGAAACATGTCTATCATGGATAGCGGATACACAATGGTTACGCCTAGATCCCTCAGGAAACATGCATACCCGTAGGCCGACTACCATAGTCCTGCGATTACGCCATGAAGACTGATAGTACCACAGATACATAATAGTTACACCTGGATCCCCCAGAAAACATCCGTACCCTTAGGCTCTCGCAGCCTCTGCAGATTACGCTACGAAGCGACCCAATAGATCACAGATATACAATGGTTATGCCTGGATCCCCTAGGAAACATCCGTACCAGTAGGCTCTCGCAGCCCTTGTGAATTACACTATGATGTCGCGCTCGTAAGACCACGAAGATCGCCGTCGAATTCGATGGACACTGAGGTATCATATTTGAAAAACCCAAATCAGAGGGAGAATAATATTGGTAGAATGAATCCATAGTGTGGCCACAAAGCAGATATCAAGCAGAAGGCACTTTCCATATGTTTACTTCGAAAATACGTATCATATAGTACCTTTCAAATCATTTTCAAATATCATACTTATATAAGTCCATTGCATATAAGATTCCATTTTCAAATCAAATACTTTCCAAATTCAATAGTATATCAAATCATACTTATATAGACTTCGATTATATAAGATTTCTCTTTACAAATTGAGTACCTTTTCCAAATCAACAATTTTCAAATCGATTTCATACTCACAAAAGTCAATTTTATACCCATACAAATCCATTTTATATAAGATCGATAACTCCCAAATCATAGTATTTAGCAAAACAAGATTCTCAATTTCAATTCCTTTTCAATATCAATTCAGTTTCAAAATCATACATGGTTTCACCAAATCATTTCAAATTCACATTCTTTATCAAAATAAAGGTTAAATCATTTCCAAACCATTTCAATCATCAAAATATCAAAATGGTTACAGCGTTTAAAACCATCTCTTTTAAAACCTTCAAACTATTTATTTCTGCATGAAAAATCCAGTTTACCATTGGAAAGATTTTTATCTATATATATATATACACACACACTTTATTCAAAACATTTCAAATTTATATTTCATACCAGTATATTTCAACATAGTCTTATTTATTTCACTCAACAAATAGTTTCAAACTTATATAAATCATATTACTTTATACATTAATCAGACCAAACTAAACTTATATTCTTTATCAAATACCCTATACCTTTCAAAATTGCTTAGCTTTGAAAAGTTACCTTGATTTGGAAGTGCTCAAACCTTAAAATTGTAGAAGAAATAATATTTTAAATCCAAGAGTTGGAAATCACCAACAAATCAGTAAACCAATTCCGAAAGATAGGATTATACCAAAATGAAATCTGATTCTCGAGGACTGAACACCAGCTTACTTTAAATCGTTTCAAATATATATACATATATATTTCAAATATCAAACCAAACTTCAAAATCTAAAACCAAAATTTGGTTTCTCAAAATCACTCGCATAGCAAAGCTACTAGAGTGGCCTCTCCCCCACTCAGAAACTTGAAAATCAATGTCGATGATGCATGCATTCATCACCGAAATTATTTTCCAATGACATAAGTGGGTTCAGGACTTTTATTTTCTCCAAACTTCTTTGAATTCTCTTCAAAATCATCGGAATTCATTCAAATACATTTTAAACATTTCTTATTCAGAAAATATTTTTAAATTATATTATTATTATATATTTGCCAAAATCTTAAAACCGATTTCAAAACACCGGAGTTTGATTCCTCAAAATTCAAATTCAAAACCATTCAGTTATAAATTATTTATACAAATTCAAATTTTTCGTAAATTTTCAAAATTTCAAATCCTATCAAAGCTTCAAATTTTCATTTCATTTTTTTTAAAAGGTATGAAATCCTTATCGAAAATATTTCACTTTTATATACAAAATAAGGTCATCCTTATCAAAATAATAATTTCGATGTATGCACAAATTCCAAAATGCAACCAAACACAAATTCCCAAAGAATGATTCATGGATAGATTTCAAACAAACAGAGATTCAAATTTAAAGGACTCAAACAAATAGAATTTTAGTTCGAAGATAAGCTCAAACAAAGATGAGATAATTTTATTACCAAATAGAAGATGGATAAGCCTATATAAATCGCGGGTGACCTTAACCGCGTCAGCCATGAATTCAGGAATATAATCAATTCGAGAATCTAAGGCAAATCGACATTCCATCGCCCAAGATAGAATCCGTGTATAGCAGAAGGTAGATAGCATCGTAAATCGAGGATACAGAAATCTCCGGTTAATCAGCGCCAATTGCAAAGGAGTTTCACCCCTTTACCAATCAATCAAAGATTTACGGAACCACCAATCATTAGAGAGGTCATTCCAAAGTGGGGTTATGGAATGCCCCAAAAATCAATAGGATAAAATAGGAAGGTAAGACTAGATTTAAAAACAAGTGGGTGCATTCCAAAGTTCAAGGAATCCTAATCGATAAGAATCCTGACCAAGAGATTTCTAACAAGGTGGATACCGAAGAGATGAAGTTTAGAAATCTTCGTTTAAAATCATTTTATACTTCAAAAATACGTTCTCTCATAAAGAAAATATTCTGAGATTGATTTCACTCATTCTAGGATATTTCTACCCTACCTCTAGTGAATTTTCGCTCTGCAAGCTATGGTTTGCCTAAACCCAAAGCTCTGATACCAACTATTACAACCCGATGTTTTCAGCCGTTCGCATCCACACATGTCGGACTTGAATTGCTCAAAATACCGCATTGTAAATAAATTTGGAGCAAATGAAATACAACCACAAAATCGTAGACACAAAAATATCAGAATAACTCACAGCGGAAATTAAAATACCATAGTAGTTCATGAAGCTACTATAACAAACTCTCAAAACATAATACATAATATCAGTCTGGAAAAACCATATACAATATAAATCTCAAATACGTAGAAGCTTATAAATACCAGAGCTGAAATAGAACAACTGAAATTGAAAGGGAATAGATAACTAGACAAGCAAAATCTCCAGCGATTTCTAGCCCCAGAAAAAGAAATCCAAAGCTAAGCTGTAAATACTCAGGCTGACCCGAGCGTAAAGTAAAACACAAAACACTCGAGTCAGGACATATATACTTATATAATGTATACCAACTTAAGTGAACTATAGTAGAAATGCACAATAACTTAAAGGATGCTTGGGATCGCCCATACTTTAAGAATCAGTTAAACTATAAATTAAATACATGCCATGGTTTTAATTTCAAAATAGTTTATATCTCAAAACAAATTACTTCATTTTAAATCATAAAAATGAAGTTAATATATTTAATTATTTAATTATTAAATTTTCAAACTTTAAATCTTTAAAAATTCATTTATTCACTTAAATTTATTAAAACAATGAAAATTCAACTTTTGCAGCATTTAGAAAAATGCTACGGAAAGTTACTTTTAAAACACTTCAATTTAACAAAAGACAGCATTCAAAATGCTGTAATAGGGTTACATTAATTCAAATAAAACCTTAGTTAAGTTCAACAATTATAGCACTTACAAAGTGATATAATAGTCTTTAATTTAATTTAGCCCTTTAGTTCATTTATATTTACTACAGCATTTACAAATGTTGTAATATCATTTACTTTCGTAATAATAGCATTTCAAAATGTGTTAATTAAATTCCAATATTCACTATACTTTCATAAACCATTAAATTTTTATTTAAACCATTTCAAACTTATAAAATCATATATTTTCACTTTTATAACCATCATTTAATTTTCCTTAAATTCATGATTTTATAAAGTAAAATTTCCATTCAAAAATCAATATTTAGTAATAATTCACTTGTTAAATTCCAACATTCAATTTTAAGTTCATTAAATTTAATTTTAGCTTAACACTTAAGTTTAAATTTTCAAATATAACTTATTTTCAATTTATTTACTTCTTCAAAAATTAACTTTTAAACAAACTTCATAAATTCCAATTTAAGTTATATTTCAAAATTCAACTCAATATTCATTTATTTCACATTTTGACTTATTCAAAATCCATTAATATATTATAAAATCATTTTAAATTCATTTAATTCAAAATATAATAAATTTATCACATTTCATATTTAATTTATATTCCGTTTGTAATTAAATCAAAATTTCCAAAATTGAATATTCAAAGTAGAAGTCAATTAAATCAAAATTCATTATCAATATTCAAAGTAGAAGCTAAATTGAATTCTAAGGGAATTGTAAGGGCAAAGTGAATAGAAATAAAAAGAAACTACAATGGTGAAGTGAAAGATCATGTAAGACGTGTATAAAATATTTATAACTTAAGAAATGAAGAATGAAACTCTTAAGTAAATGTGGTATTGAGGAAATGATTCTAAGTGGATAATAGAATAAAGATTTAAAACTGGAAGTTGTGGCAAGGGAAAGTGTGAACAAGTGAATAACAATCAAAATAAATGGTAATAAAAGGAAATTAATGTAGTTGATTTTCAATTGGAGCAAATGCGTAGGATGTACGTATATTATTTATTCGCCTAGCTATTTGATCCAGATTCGAGCACAGAATTTTGAGACAGTAATATCGATACGAGTTAGGATTTTTCACTCGATTTTCGACAACAACTTGGATATGGAGTTTGATTGATTCTGTAAATTCTCTATCATAGTTTACAGCTATGCAAGGAGAATGACGGTTTCTGATTAAGAAACCAGATCCAAGTCCGCACTCGGAATTCGGGGGGACGATATGTTAACGCTAAAATTTGAACGCTAACACCCCGGTGTATGAAGTGAGATCGTGAAAGCACCACCCGATAGCTCGGGAACAGATTATAAGCAGATCATAGTGAAAAAACAGTAAACCACAGCAATTTTATAGTGGTTCGGCTTAAGAGAGAGCCTACGTCCACTTTGAATATCTTTATTGACGATTTGATTACAAGTCAATGCAGTTACACTTTGATTACAACACACTTTGAGTTTCAAGTGACTTAGAACAAGTAGCCTAAACTTCAATGTCGATCCAAATCTTTGAACACATATTAGACATGTTTGATTTCTTCGTGAAGTTCTTTGAAGGTGTTGAAGTAGTTCAGAATGCAGCAGAGTAACGGCGCTTGAGATGAATGAGCCAAAAAAGTCCCTTGAATGTTGTGGGTGGCCATGTATTTATAGGCAAATCTGGATAGAAATTTTTCGCCCAAGTCCTGAGTTGTGACCGGCTCAAGCTAAGCCGTGGCCGAGTCAAGTTGAGTCGTGGCCGGCTTAACTGATTAAGCATTTGGTCTTCTCACTAGCTCATTCTCTTGCTGGATTCTAAGCCAAGTCCTTAGTCGTTGGCGAGTCAATTCTCACTGGGACATGCATTGTGGCAACAGAATACGACTCAGTGGCTTTAAGTCGCGGACGAGTCATCCTGAGTTATGAGTTATTAAGTCACTTCTTAGGTCGTCAATCCTCTTGAGTCGTTTCTTATGATGAGTCGTGGACTTGTTGAGTCGCTGAGGCAATACCTTTGATGAGTCGGTAATGCATTGGGTCGGTCTGTCTTGTGAGCCGTTAACCCCTTGAGTCGTAACCCTTTAAGTCGCTTTGAGCTTTAGGTCATTAACTTATTGAATCGGTGACTCGATGAGTCGTGAGGCTTCCTGAGTCGTAGATCCTTCCTGAGCCGTTAAACACCTTAAGTCGTGGCTCACCCCAGGCCTTAACTCGTTGGTTCCTTTAACTCGTGGGACCCTTAACTTGTAGGCTGGAACGGGGTTAACATTTGCCCCTCGAAGCACACGCTTAAGTCGTAAGTCGTGTGCTTCGACTTATCATAACTCGGGCGTGCCGATTCGAGTTCCAGCTCTTTTAGATATAAAATGCTTGACTCGTTCCTCCTATCTCCCACTTCTTATCAGCGATCCTTTAAACCGCATCCGCCATTAACGCATCTCCAAGTTCTCACAGGCGATTCCAACTCGACTCTCCTCTGATCATCTTTGACACCACATTACGTAAGCAATCTTGCTTCCCTTCCGATTGTCGATCATCATTAACCTATGCGCTCCATCCTTACCTCCAATTTACTCCCTTGAGTCCTGCGAGTTTGGTCATTCTAACCATCAATGGATGTAGGGTTGTATGGTATGATGATTTGCGTCTTGAGGTGATTTAGTGGCGTGATAAGGCCAGGGTTTTCGATTGAGAGTTTTATTGGGTTAATGGGTTAAAAGTTGGAAGATTAACGGGTTAGGAGTGAAATGGTTTATGGGTTAAAAGTTAGAAGGTAAACTGGTTAGGAGTTAAGTGATTAGTTGGTCAGATAGAGTCGAATACTGCCTTAGGTATGACTCGGCCATTTTTGTATGATCCAGCAACCTTTGCGATTTAACCATGATCCGACTCAACATGCTCCACGACCTAAGCCTTGAGTCGTGGCCGAGATAAGACTTGGAGATTTTCTTATTACTTTGAACCAGAGCTTCTCCCTTTTTCCACGACTTACGACTTAGGGCGTTGCCCACTCAAAATTTTTGAGCCGTTGACGAGTTAGGACTTGCGTGAATTCTGCTCAAACTTTGAACCATTGCATAAACTTTGAACTGTCGAATTTTATTGCATTCATTTACAGGTTATTTTGTCTTGCAGGCTAACAATCTGTTCAATATAACATTCACAGAAAATTGGGACGAATATACTGTCATCGACCGCCCATATCAAATGACAGATTAGTTAATAACAGATAATTAACTTAAACAAATCGTGTGAACGAAGTGCCATCGATTTCAAGTAGAATATTAAAGTAACACTGAAATAGTCAATTGAAACTGACCAGCCCGCACTAATATTATGCTTGAACTTTAAATTAACAAGTTCTGAAATTACCATAGTCGATCAACCGTCGACCAGTTTAATTCCAGTTATATTTACTTGTCATCTTCATTAGTTCTGCACAACACTTCACACTTTTAGGAAACGTGCACCTTCGCATTTGAACATCCAGTTGCTTGTGTAGAATGACATCTCAACAAGAAGAATCGATGGGCCAGGCTGAAGATGTCTTCCCAGTAGCCAACCTGTTGGATAACCCTCCGGAGAGAACTCCCACAACTCTGAATCAGCGGGTGTTTAACCAATTGCTCATCCAGTTTGGCATTGCCGAAGCTGATGCCTTATTGCCGGGGCCAAATGATACTGCAGATAGGCCCCCTTTTGGCTTTATTGCTGTCAATCGCCAAATGTGCTTGAGCGGTGCCATACCACCTTTCAATGGCTTCATTCAGCTGTTCCTGCTTCGATTATCTATCTCTCCATTCCAATTGCACCCCAATGGCCATGCCATTCTGATGGGGTTATGTGTGCTATTTAGTAGAGTTCTGGGCCGATTACCGAGCTTTGAGGAAATCTGCTACTTCTGCTCATTCTCAAAAATTAACGATCATCCCTCTATCGTAGTTATAAGGAGTGCTCGAAACCGCAAGCTCATCACCGATCTTCCTGAAAGCGTTCATGGATTTCTAAATCAGTATTTCTTTGTTCGCTGCCCTCCAGGGTTTTATGCCATCTGGAGAGTAGGAAGTAAGATTTTCCTGTTTTTATTTCTCCATTCCTGGGCTTTTCGAAATCTGAGTTGCTAAATGCTAACTTTGCTTCTTTTTTCCTGTTTTAGCACTTCCTCCTCCCTTTAGAGATCCATGCTATAAGCAAATTTTTGAGAGATTGAACGCCGTGGCGGCAGAAGAGAGGAGTATAAAGTTCTTGTTAAATGATGGATTTTTACATCAATATGGGCTTCTTCATTCCTCTCGCTTCACTCAGCTTCGTGAAGTCCCAACTGAAATTCCCGATTCTCCGACGGAAACTCCTGATGCCCCGGTCTCTACTAAAGAGCACATGCAGGGAGGAATCTCTATAGAAACTCCACTAGTGAAGTGTTCAATTCAGAAGGATGTTGCGGGGCCGTCTGACAAGTCTGTACTTGCCCCAGTTATCGAAGAGGAAGAACCTTCACGATCTTTCGGAAGATCTGCTAACGAAGGAGTTGAGAAAGCAAGTCCCAAAAAACATGATGGTGATGACGTTTTCGAGGGGTTGAGCGATTTAATTGTGACTTCTCAAGAACTTTTCAAAGATGATGTTTCCAAAACTATCTCTTCTGTAATCGAGGCAACATCTTCTCTACAACAAACGTCAACTCTTCCTACTCAAGTTATCACTACCTCTACTCCACAGAGTGGTCTGTAACTTGATGCGTGTAGTTTACACGTTACACAACACTTAGGATTTTTCAGCACTTTTACGCATTCATCTTCTTATACTTTAAAGATTTCTAAAGCTTATTATTTTTATTCCAGATTCTCCAATGGGGCGCAGCAGTTCATACTATGATGATTTCCAGCGCTACGGGAGGCGTAGCCAATATGATTGTAGGCGTCACCTCCCCTCTTTAAGAGAATCCGATGAAGAGAGGGCCATCAGGAAAGCAGACGAGAGACGAGCATATGAAGAACGTCACCGAAGAGAACAAGAAAGACATGACCCTCCCCACAGAGATGATGATACCCAAAAAAGAAAGACTCACGATGAGAGAGGTAAAGGTCACATGGACGATTCTTCTAGCAAGCAGGCTAAACTTACTGAAGAAACAATGCCGACAGTTTCTCAAAATGTTCCTGCTCAATCTTCTGCCCCCGTTCGTTTCGACATTCAAAAAATCATCAACCGGCCCGCATACCAAGTTGGGCAAGGTCCTCCCACTCTTCAAAGTCGATTCCCTCAGTGGTGCCTGAGAGGGGTTCGATTTGATCTCGACTTGGTTCCTCTCGACAAATCGGCTATGCTACGAAATCTTGATACTGTCAGGACCGATATTGAAAGAATGTCGAACTTGCAAAAACTTGTCGACGAGCTTCAGAGGGTTAACCGAGCCAATCTCGAGGCCATGCTCACAATGGAGAACGATAAGGCGGAGTTGCAGAAGACTCTCGAACAGCATGACGCCGAAATGAGAAGTATTGCTTTCTATAATGAAAAGCTGGAAGCGGAAGTAGAAAAGCTTAAGGAAGAATTGGCTACTCCATCTACTTTCTATTCTCAAAAGGAGAGCATGCTTCAGCAACAAGTACGAGATGCGCATGCCAGTTAAAGGGAAGTTGAAGATAAGCTTACACACAAGGAGAAGGTCATAGAAGAATATTGCGCTGAAACTTTACAGCTGCGAGAACAGACCGGCTCTCAAAGCTTGGAGATAGAGATGTTAAAAGCTCGACTTGCTATGGCCGAAAAGGAGCGTGACGTGGTTGTTGCTGGTAAACTTGCGGCCGAAGAGGCCCATCAAGCAACCAAAGCTGATATTGGCTCCACATTATTTGATTTTTATTTGCACAGCATTTTGGGGCGTGGCAGCCTTGCCTTTCTAGGCCCTAAGTATGAAATTACACTAGCTGAAGTTTGGGAGGCAGCACTCGATATGCTCGGTGGTAAAGGCGCTGGCTACGCTGAGTCAGCTCTTGAAGAGCATTATCTTGATGATGATGCCCGCGCCGCTCTTGCCAAGGGAAAAGAGCAACTTGCCAGAGTGCGGGCCGGAATGGTGGAAGGGGAACGTTCTGAAAAAGAAATACCACCTACCACTTCTGAACGCCCTTTAGTTTCTTTTGAAGTTGACATCACAGGTTCGAGTGCTCATTTGCTGCCTCCTACAAGAACCGGGGTAATTACCCCTACTGATGATGAGGCTTTGGAGGATATCGGGGCTCAAAATTATGAGATTGAACTAACGAAGCAAACATCTTCAGGTAATTTTGACATTGGTCCGATTCAGGTGGATCGCCTGCTTGCTCCTCAAAAGTTTGATGAGCTCCTCGATTACTTCTTGAATCTCGACGAACCCATATCTCCCTTCTTTTGGGGATATACTAATATTTTTAATTTCTCTTCTTCTGCAGTTGAAACACCGAGTGCTGTGCAGATTTCACCTCCTCCGGTTATCCCTCCTCCGTCTCTTCAGGTGACTCCTCCTTCTGCTTCACAGCCCGGTTCACAAGAGGAGCAAATTGAGGCTCTTCATGGCTTGGATGACCCTATCGCTTCGCAAGAGCGGAAAGACGAGGGACTTGAAGGAGGCGAGACCTCTCCGGAGCGGACTCCTTCTGATGACGTAGTTTTGTCCGCTCTTGTTACTCCAGGGAGTGAGTCTTCTTCGAAGAGAAGAAAGAAGCACGGAACATCGAAGAGGAGGGGGAAGAAAATCATTACTACTGAAGAAGAACAGGAAGTTGCACCGGTTGCACCTCCCTCTCCTTCTTCCCTTGTGCCTATAGATAGACCTGAAAAGCTATTCATTCGGCCGGGCAAAGGGTCCAAAGGTCGTAAGAAGAAGTGAAGAGTCGGGCTTCGGGCTTTTTGATTCCTTTTTTGTGTAATGGTCGGGTGTTGTGCAGGCACCGGCCCCTGCTTTTTTATTTTGAAACCTGTATCTGCAATTGAATAAAATGTTCCTTTATTTGTACAGACTCTTGTTCGAATTTGAGAATGCATTTATTATTCATTTTTTTGCACAAGTTTATTTATATGATATTGCGGTGAACTTGTGGTATGTTGTTTAAGCATATTTTACCGATGTAGCTATACCATTTTGTATGTAACTATACCATGTTGCCCCCACACCATAAGCTTGGTGCAATATTTTATACTTTGAGGGGACTTGCACTCTTATTTTCTGAAGAATAATTACTTCATTCTTGAAGAAATTTTTCGTAGAGTACAACTTCCTTCATATAAGTTTTTACGCTTTGTCCTTCGAAGAAATCACTTTTTTTTTCTTTTGCTTATGTACGCATTTTGCCAAGTGAATTCTTCTATATGGTAAAGCGGGCCTCTGAAGGGTACTTTAACTTTTTTTTTTTTGAGGAAGGTTATTTTCTAGAATAGGTAAATCACTCTTCCTTTGAAAGTTAAAGTATGCCCTTGATGAGGATTTTTTTTTTGAAAATAGAAATTTGTACTTCTGAAGAGGGATTTTTCACGTTTCAACACTTGGATATTTTATTTCGATCTTGGTGAAACGTGTATCTCCAAAGAGTTGTGCCTTTGAAGAAAGCCTTTTCACGTTTCAACACTTGGAAGTTTTATTTCAATCTCGGTGAAACGTGGGCTTCCGAAGATGTCTTTCTTTTTGATTGTGTCCCCGGGAGGGGGTTGTACCTCTGAGGAGGGATTTTTCACGTTTCAACACTTGGAAGTTTTATTTCAATCTTGGTGAAACGTGTACCTCCAAAGAGTTGTGCCTTCGAAGAAAGCCTTTTCACGTTTCAACACTTGGAAGTTTTATTTCAATCTCGGTGAAACGTGGGCTTCCAGAAAGGTCTTTATTTTGTTTTGCATTTCAACTTTGGTGAAGCGAAATTCCGAAGAGCGGTTGTTAAACTTCAACTCCTGGTGAAATGGTCCTCCGAAGAGGGCTTTTATTTTGATTGCATTTCAACTCTGGTGAAGTGAAATTCCGAAGAGCGGTTGTTACACTTCAACTCCTGGTGAAATGTGCCTCAGAGAGGGTTTCATCGCCTGGAAGTTACTCTCTCATGGTTGGAGGGTCATGACTCCTCCAATCTTTTTTGTTGAGTAGAGAACTTTCTTTTTTGTGGCGTATGACCCATTAGAGGTCTTTATCCTCTGAAGAGTTGCGCCTCCGAAGAGGACTTGTGCTGTCGATGATGGATTTGGTTGTTCCCTTGTCCACTTGCTTATGCCTTTTCAGCGATCCTCTTTTTTTTTTTACAAGTAACTTGTTTAATCCAAGGAAGTGTACTTCATTGTCAGGCAAGTTCGTGAGAACGAGCATCAGCTTCTTAATTGGATGTTTGTTTGTTCAAACGATCTCAATTTATCAGCAAAGGCCCGTTTCTGTCGAAATCATAGGCCGTTCAATTGAAGTACTTCCTATCTAGGATTTGAATTCGGAGCTTTTGTGACTTGAAATTTGGCGAGAATCACTTGGTCTTATTATGTGCAAGTTTCACTTCCATTGTCTGCAAAAATTTAAATCGACATTTCAGCAATACATTCTATGTGCTTTTTATATCGAAAATAAAGCAAACATGCAATAATAATAAGGAACACAAGATTTATAGTGGTTCGGCCAGGAAATTGGGCCTACATCCACTTTATATTTTTTATTATTCAATTGCATCAGTTTTAAAATTGCCTTCAATTACAAGAATCATACATTCATAATTCTTTTTACAATATTTCAACAAAATTTTCAAGTAAAGTATGGACGCAAATGATTGCTGTTCCATGCCCTTGGAATTTGATCTCCTTCAACAGTAGTGAGTTTGAATGTGCCGTCAAGAAGCTTCTGACCTATGACATACGGTCCTTCCCAATTTGGTCCAAACACACCTGTTGATGTCATAATTCTCTTCAGGACTAGGTCTCCAATCTCAAAGTTGCGTTGGCGAACTTTGGAATTGAAATGTCTGGCTATCCTTTGCTGATGAGCTGCAATTCTGAGATTAGCCTCATCTCTTTTTTCATGAAGGAGATCTAGCGATTCAAGCTGTAGCTTTTCGTTTTCTTCTTGATTGAAATGGATTCTTCTATGTGAAGGGAGCTCTATTTCTACCGGAATCATTGCCTCTGACCCGTATGCTAATGAAAACGGGGTGTGCCGAGTCGCAGTTTTGTGAGTGGTTCTGTATGCCCATAGTGCCAGTGGTAGCTTATCGACCCAACCACCTTTTGCTCTTTCAAGTTGCTTTTTAATGGTTGACTTAATAATTTTATTCACGGCTTCCACTTGCCCGTTTGCCTGCGGATGAGCCACTGCTGAGAAGCTTTTTCGGATTTTGAATTGCTTGCAAAAATCTTGGAATTCTTCACTTTCAAACTGAGTACCATTGTCTGTAATTATTTTTTGAGGCACACCGTATCTGCAAATGATGTTTTTAGTCAAAAAACTTATCATCTTCTTCGAGGTGATAGTAGCCAGTGGTTCAGCTTCTGCCCACTTAGTAAAATAATCTACAGCAACAATGGCATATTTAATTCCAGATTTGGCAGTTGGTAACAGTCCTACAAGGTCTATCCCCCATATTGCAAAAGGCCATGGACTGACCATCTGTGTGAGTTCAGTGGAACTTGCTCTAGGAATTTTGGCGAATCTTTGGCATCTGTCACATTTTCGAGAATACTCTGCTGCATCTCGATTAATTTCTGGCCAAAAATATCCGTATCGGAGAATTTTCTTTGCTAATGTTTGGCCACCTGAATGATCACCACAATCTCCTCCGTGTACTTCCGCTAGGATAGCTTTGGACTCTTCCATGGATACGCATCGAAGTAATGGCATTGAGAATCCCCGCCTGTATAATCGGCCATCCTGGATTATATATCGAGAGGCTTTTCTCAGTATCTTTTGTCGTCCTTTTGAGTTCCCTGGGAAGGATCCGTTGAGCAGATATTCTGTTATTGGAGTCATCCATGATTCTTGCTCTTGGGACATGCTCATGATCCAATCAATGTCCATCTCATCAAAGCTAGGAGTCGACAGGACCTCCACTGGAGTTAACCCCAGAAATTGAGCTTCGCCTGTGCTAGAATACATTGCGAGAGAATCTGCTTTCATGTTTTCTTCTCGAGGAATGTGACTTATCATGTAATGATCGAAATCACCCA
This sequence comes from Allium cepa, assembly GCA_030765085.1. Taxonomy (NCBI): domain Eukaryota; kingdom Viridiplantae; phylum Streptophyta; class Magnoliopsida; order Asparagales; family Amaryllidaceae; genus Allium; species Allium cepa. The sequence goes on from CM060937.1 coordinate 799,826,695, forward strand.
GGAGTTCCCAAGTCTTTGACAAGTAGGCGGGCAGATTCCCCCCTTTTGCTTGGAATTCCTTTTTGACTTGGCATACAATAAGCTGAGAATCACTGAATATCTGTAACGCTCGGATGTTTAATTCTTTAGCAATCCTTAAGCCAACGATAAGGGCTTCGTATTCTGCTTCATTGTTTGTTGAAGGAAATTCCAATCTTAGTGCATAGCATAATGATCGGCCTTCAGGGGTCTCAAGTACAACTCCGGCTCCAGAACAGTAGTCGTTTCTCGCACCATCGACATATAACTTCCATTGGATTGGGGAATCGTCGACCGTTTCCTCCTCACTGTTACCCTTATCCGTGAATTCTGTGATGAAATCCGCTAAAGTTTGTCCATTGATTGCTTTTCGGGGATGATAAGTGATGTCATACTGACTGAGTACAATATTCCACTTTAGAAGACGACCCGAAGTCTCAGGGCGAAACAGGACTTGCTTTAAAGGTTGATCAGTGAGGACTCTGATAGGATGAGCTTGAAAATATTGCCTCAACTTCCTATATGCAATTAGTAGGCAATAGGCGAGTTTTTCCAACTTAGAGTAATTCATTTCTGACCCAGTGAGTCTTTTGCTGATATAGCAAACTGGATGTTGAATCCTTTTGTCTTCTCGTATCAGCGCTGCACTTAAAGCATGAGATGATACTGCCAAGTATATAAGAAGATCCTCGCCATCGCCAGGCCTAGAAAGTATTGGAGGCGTTTCCATATGGCGAATCAATTCATCAAAGGCTTTTTGGCATTCGGGAGTCCAATCGAAGTTTTTCTTTCCTTTCATTAGGGCGTCAAAGAATGGGATGCATTTATCTGTGGCTTTGGAAATGAACCGACTCAAGGCGGCGACCTTTCCATTGAGGCTTTGCAATTCCTTCTTTGTTCTAGGAGCTTTGACTTCCTTTAATGCAGTAATTTGAGCTGGACTAGCCTCAATGCCCCTAGCGCTCACGATGAAACCTAAAAACTTGCCGGATTCCACTCCAAATGAACATTTCAAAGGATTGAGCTTCATTCCGTATTTTCGGAGGACTGTGAACATGTCCGCTAAGTGTTCTATGTGATCCATTGCTTTCTTAGACTTTACTAACATGTCATCGACGTAGACTTCCATAGTCTTGCCTAATTGCGGTTTGAACATAGCATTAACAAGTCTTTGGTATGTTGCCCCTGCATTCTTCAACCCGAAGGGCATAACTCTGTAGCAGTAAAGACCAATGTCAGTGATAAAGCTCGTGTCCTCCTGATCTGGCTCATGCATCATAATCTGGTTGTATCCATAGTAAGCATCCATGAAAGATAACAATTCGTGTCCCGCTGTTCCGTCTACCAGTTGATCGATTCTGGGTAATGGGAAGCAGTCTTTCGGGCAGGCCTTGTTTAGATCTGCAAAATCGATGCATACTCTCCATTTTCCGTTGGCTTTCTTAACCAGCACTGGATTTGAAACCCAATTCGGATAGGTAGTTTCCTTGATAAAATTATTCTCCATGAGCCGATCAACTTCTTTCAACGCTGCCGACCATTCTGGACCTTGAGTTCTCCTTTTCTGCTTCACTGGTGTAAATTTTGGATCAATATTTAGAGCGTGTACTGCAACTTCTGGGGATATTCCACACATATCGGCATGAGTCCAAGCAAAAACATCTAAATTTGCCTTTAAGAAAGATATTAAGATATTCTGAATTGACGCATTAAGTTGTGAACCCACATTCAACACCTTGTTTGGGTGCTTTGGGTCAACAGGTATTGGTATTGTCGTTTCCACTAGTACCACTCTATTTTCCCCTGCACTGACTTTTCTAGGATCCATCTCTTTCCTTGCTCCGCTGTGCTCGCCAGTGCAGGGTCCGCCCTGTAATTGCTACAAGGCTGGTTCTTTAATGCGGACTGGGGCTGCCGCATTCTTTCCCATTTCTCTTTTTCTGGTTTCTCGTAGCTCTGTTAGATAACATTCTCGCCCAGCATTTTGATCCCCTTTTATGACTCCTACTCCATTGTCTGTAGGGAATTTAATAGTGAGGCACCACGGGGCAAGAATAGCTTTGAACGCTGCCAGAGTTGGACGACCAAGGAAAGCATTATAAGCAGAAAATTCGTCGACAATCACAAAAGTTTGCTTGCGGACCACTTTTCTCTCTCCTTCTCCAAGTTCCACAAACAAATCAATGGTTCCTACCGGCTGCTTTGGCTCCCCAGTGAAGCCGGCAATTTTCTGCAATGAGGCTTGCACATCAGCCATAGGGATCTTCATTTGGTCGAATGTCTTCTTGAAGAGGATATTGCAGGATGCGCCACAATCAAAGAGAACTCTTCTGACAATAGCTGGCCCAATACCAGCCGAGATGACTAAGGAATCCAAGGTAGGAGCTTCAATACCTGCGGAATCCCTAGCTTTGAACACAATATCATCATCGAAAGTACTTTGTTGCTTCAAGGGCGTAGCACCTTCCAAAACGAATACATCTTCCTCGGTCGGTACATACTTTAAAGCTCGGGTATACCTTTCCATCTCACCCCAGCTTCTGCCCGCTGGGTGAGGTCCTCCTGTAATGACATTGATAATGGGCCTTCCAGATTCATGCCCTGCAGCCTTCTCACTCGTCCTAGGCTGATGAGTAGGAGCCTGTTGCCCCTGACTAGATGAAGTAGGATTGTTGCTATTCTTTTTCACAAATTGCTGCAGCTTGTTTTCCCTTAGCAACTCTTCAATCAGATTTTTCAACTGGTGGCATTCGTCGGTCTCGTGACCGGGTTGATTATGGAAGCGGCAGAACTTCTCACTCTGTATAGCCTTTTTCCCGGTCCTTAGAGGAGGAGGTTTAGGAAAGTCAATAGAATCTTTAGTGGCAAGGTAGATACGCTCCGGCGTATCTGATAAAGGAGTGTATTCTGATGGCTTGAAGGATCGGGGCTTCTTCAGATTACTCTATTTCTTCCCATTGTTATTTTCCCTTTTTTGCCCTACAGATTCATTCTTGCGTGGAGCAACAGTGTTATCTTCAGTTTTTTCCAGCACTGCCTTTATCGGTACGGGACGGCTTTCCAAGCGCATGAATTCATCTGCTTTTTTATAGAATTTTTCAAGGGAATTTGGTTCCTTCATGTTTAACCATTTCCCAAATTCGCTCGACTTGTCGATGGCCCTCATTAGATAGGTCAAGATCATCCGTGGTTCTGCATTGTCCACCTCGGCCAGCGCTATATTAAAGCGATTCAAGAAAGATCTGATAGTTTCACCCGGATTCTGTTCTAAACTTGACAATGACATAATATCTTTGGCTTTTGAAGCGTATAGTCTGAACTGCTCTTTGAACTTCCGGGTTAAGTCAGAAAACTGATCGATAGATCGGACTGGCAGCTTGGTGAACCAAAGCAGAGCTACGCCTTCCAGGTATACGGGAAAATATCGGCACTTTATTTCATCAGAAGCCCTAGCAATTGTCATGTGCCAATCATACTTATACAAATATTCGTTCGGATAACTTGTTCCTTTGTAAGCTGGAATGGTTGGAGGGACAAACTTCCTTGGGAATTCAGCCTTCAAGATTTTCTCGGTAAATGGAGTTTTACTTGGGGCAAAACCCCATTCTTTTTCGTCTTCAACCCTCTACATACTCTCTTTCATGATTTGTCGGACCATTCCAGAAAGATACTCCTCATCATGTCGAGTTCTAGATCCACCAACCTCAGGAAGTGTTTGTTCAAAGGGGCTAGCAGCCCTTTCAGGAGCATTTCTTTCTTCAGCCTCATGAATGTTGTAAGCAAAATTCCTTTCATTACCTGCCGGTTGACGATTTGCCCCAAGCAAATCATTCAACCTATTCAGAATTAGGGCATTCTGGGCATTTTGAGCCTCGAATTGTGCATTTTGGGCATTGATCTGTTGGTTCAGCCCTAAGATTGCAGCATCCAGCTCTGCCTTTGTAACCCCGACAGCTGGAGTGGCTTGATTTGATATAGGGAAAGCGGAGGTTCCCTCTTGAATATTCCTAGATTTGACAGATCTACTTTTCCTTCCAGGAGCCATAATCTCGGATAGACTTCTGGTTTTCAAGGAAATTCTCTCTACAAACCTCTGTGAAGCAATGATGATAGTTCTACTGAGTTCAGTTCTCAGTGAAAGCGCCAAAAATGTTAACGCTAAAATTTGAACGCTAACACCCCGGTGTATGAAGTGAGATCGTGAAAGCACCACCCGATAGCTCGGGAACAGATTATAAGCAGATAATAGTGAAAAAACAGTAAACCACAGCAATTTTATAGTGGTTCGGCTTAAGAGAGAGCCTACGTCCACTTTGAATATCTTTATTGACGATTTGATTACAAGTCAATGCAGTTACACTTTGATTACAACACACTTTGAGTTTCAAGTGACTTAGAACAGGTAGCCTAAACTTCAATGTCGATCCAAATCTTTGAACACATATTAGACATGTTTGATTTCTTCGTGAAGTTCTTTGAAGGTGTTGAAGTAGTTCAGAATGCAGCAGAGTAACGGCGCTTGAGATGAATGAGCCAAAAAAGTCCCTTGAATGTTGGGGGTGGCCATGTATTTATAGGCAAATCTGGATAGAAATATTTCGCCCAAGTCCTGAGTCGTGACAGGCTCAAGCTAAGCCGTGGCCGAGTCAAGTTGAGTCGTGGCCGGCATAACTGATTAAGCATTTGGTCTTCTCACTAGCTCATTCTCTTGCTGGATTCTAAGCCAAGTCCTGAGTCGTTGGCGAGTCAATTCTCACTGGTACATGCATTGTGGCAACGGAATACGACTCAGTGGCTTTAAGTCGCGGACGAGTCATCCTGAGTTATGAGTTATTAAGTCATTTCTTAGGTCGTCAGTCCTCTTGAGTCGTTTCTTATGATGAGTCGTGGACTTGTTGAGTCGCTGAGGCAATACCTTTGATGTGTCGGTAATGCATTGAGTCGGTCTGTCTTGTGAGCCGTTAACCCCTTGAGTCGTAACCCTTTATGTCGCTTTGAGCTTTAGGTCATTAACTTATTGAATCGGTGACTCGATGAGTCGTGAGGCTTCCTGAGTCGTAGATCCTTCCTGAGCCGTTAAACACCTTAAGTCGTGGCTCACCCCAGGCCTTAACTCGTTGACTCCTTTAACTCGTGGGACCCTTAACTTGTAGGCTGGAACGGGGTTAACACGATACTAGTTCGGAAATGAAATTATGTGATCGAGTGAGTGATCAGAATTGGTATTGCGTACGGATGATATATGAGCATCGTACGGGCTTAAGTAAAACGAACATTGAAAATGTGTAAAGGAAGTCAATACAATGTTATTGAATGTTGTGATTGGATATTATTGTCAAACAGGATATGCAGGTATGAAAAAGGGAAAGGAAAATTGGTTTTGATTTCACATAATAAATTTGAATTGCCCGACCAAAAAGGTATGTGTTTAAATTTCTGTGAAATTTGATTGGGTTTTTGGATCGAGCCACTTGGCTTTTTTTGATTTGGGAGGCTATAGAGCCATTTTGTAGTTGTACCGAGCTAGCCGCGCAAAGGAGACGCTGGCAAAAATTTTTGGAAATTTAGGGAGTTACAAAAATTTTGGGAAAATTCTGATAATTTTAAATTTGACTTAAAAATTGAAATTTGAATGATTGAGTAAGTAATATTGTTGAAACTATGGGAAGTTGGGGAAGTTAGTAAGAATGATAACTAGTCTTTTATAAAAGATAGTTGGTAGGATGAGTGATTGTCGATTTTTGGGAAAATAAATGGGTATTGGGCCATTATTCCTAACTAGTAATTTCGAGGACGAAATTCTTTTAAGGGGGAGGAATGTGACGACCCGAAATTTTTCAGATTTTAAAATCAGAATATTTAATTGACTTAAATATTCAATGGAATAATTTTAACTTGAATTCAAATATCACTAATTTATTGTTAATTGAATAATTGAATTAAATAATTTAAAATGGGTAAAATATGAAATCTGGAATTTTATGCCCGTTAAAAATAATTTGAGGGCTTGTAAAATTTATGATAACACCGTAGATAATAGAAGTTGTAAAATTGAAATTAACAGTGGTTTGTTCAGTTTTAAAATCTATACTGTTTAAATTGAATTTAAAAATAACCTTCCGAGGTGTAGTCTCGGAATTTGACGAACACAGTTCCATTGGGTCCGTAATATTGAATTATTACCGGATTCCAAATTTCGTATCTTTCGGAGTTAGCGTGAGAGCGTACGGTATATGAACGCATTGGAATTTATTCCGAGACAATTTAATTTAAATAAAGCCTACTTACTTTCTTTAACCCGACCATACGTACAACCCGCCATCATCTTTGTCTCCTTCGTACCTCCTTTTATCTTTTTCTTTCCCCTCTTCACAGAACAGCCGAATCAAATAAAAAAGAAGAAGAAGAAAATCAAATGGCCGAACCAACCTCCTTTAAAAATCACGAACGACAATAAAAAAAACTGGAGGGGGGAAACTCGCGTGCTCGAGTACGCGAGGAAATCGCGTCGTCGTCATCATCGATGGTCGCGAGTTTCCCTAATTTGATTTTAGGGTTCACGACTTTGCCTTGATCGAGGCGCGAATTAGGGTTTCAAGCACGGCGGCGAGACGTGTCCGATCGAGGTGGAATCCTACGCGAGGAGTGGAGCTCGCGACGTATTGGTGATGGTTTCGAGCTACGCAAGGAGTCGCAGGACTGGAGCTCGTGTGATCCTCGTTTAAGGGATGATGCAGGCAACGAGGCAAGTGGCAGAGGAGTCGCGATCGAAGCCTGAAGTTGAGGCCTAGCCTGGGATCTTCGTGGGTGAGATAGGTTCGAATTCTGTAAGTGATAATTTATTTAATTATTTTCTAACTTGCGTTTAACTACATATGTGTATATATATAAAAAATGTTCAATATTTAGTTTTACAATTACAGAGTTTAAATATATATACCGTGGTACTTAGTTTTACAGTAAAGAATATTTGTGGTTTCGAATAAATACATATATATAAATTAGAGGGAATTTAATATATATACATATTTGGATAAAATAGAAATGTTATATATATAAGATTTCGAAAAAAATAAATTCATAGAAAATTGTGAAGGATTAGATTTGCCTATATAAATTATTTCTTATGAGTATATGAAAGTTTCAAAATAATATATTCATTTGCCATTCCAATTCATTGTTGTATTTGGGTGGTTAACTCATCTAATAAAACTTATTTAATTTTTCATTTGCCAGGACTAATTTATTAAAGGAGGATTTGTTTAAATTAAATTATTAATTTACTAAATGGTAATGAATTGCTAATTATTTCAAATATTAATAAAACCTTATAATACTTATACAAGGTCAAATTCTGAAAAGAAAATAAGCTGGTTGGTATGGATTGCAAACAACAAATCAAAGGTGAGTTAATCTCACTCAGTTAATTTAAGTTTAAATTTAAATGATTAAATTTAAATAATTGATTGAATGGTTGAGATTGATTGATGTGCTATAGTACAGTATATTTTGGAATTGGCATATTATATTGTGCTAACATCTGTGGATGCAGGGGAAAACAGGTTGGAGGGATCCAATTGGACCCCTCAATATTTATTATTTAATATTCGCTGATGTGATTACCTGATATTCTATGATGAATATATTGGAATATTGAATGATATGATTGGATTGGATATATATATTGGTCATAATGAATTACCAAAAATATATGAATTGGATTTTGGAAAGAAAATAAAGGAAGTAAAATTGTAAACGAAATAATCTTAGAAAATTTATTGAATTAAGAATGAATGAGAAAGAAATGGAAGTATGTTAAATACTAATAAATAACTTCGAATATGGAAAGAAAAGGGTTTGAATAAACAGTAATTAATGAATTGAAAAATCAAGTGATATTATTTTAAAGAAATAAAGAATTATTTTAAATCTTAAAGTTTAAAATTTATTTAAAGGAATAAGAAGTATATTGAGAAATCTAAATTGGTATTTAAATTAAAAGTATTTTAAATCATAATTAAGGAATAAAATATGAAATTTAAAGATTTTGAATAAATGAAGTAGATTGGAAATCAATTTGGAAATTGATTTAAGTGGGTGAAATTGGATACTTGGAAGAATAAATTCAAGGTGGAAATTTATTAAAGAAATGAGAAAATTGTTTAAAAATAAGTAGTGATGTATTTTTAAAGGATGTGAAGAGAAGTATATTTCTCTAGATAGCCAAGTACGTTTTCAAAATAAGTTTTCAAAATAAAATAAAAGTTTTAATGTTGTTTACAAAGTACGTTCTTCGAAATATCCGGAGTATGCATCCATAAAAGATAACAATTCATGTCCTGCCGTCCCATCCACCAACTGATCGATCCTGGGCAGCGGGAAACAATCTTTGGGGCAGGCTTTGTTCAGATCTGAAAAATCAATGCATACTCTCCACTTTCCATTAGCCTTTTTCACCAGCACTGGATTTGATACCCAATTTGGATAAGTAGATTCTCTGACGAAACCGTTCTCCATGAGCCGATCCACTTCTTCTTTTAACGCTGCCGTTCTCTCAGGACCCTGGGTTCTTCTCTTCTGTTTCACAAGTGTAAACTTTGGATCAATGTTCAGTGTGTGTACTGGAATCACTGGGGATATTCCACACATGTCAGCATGAGTCCAAGCGAATACATCCAAATTAGCCTTCAAAAATGAAATCAGAACATTCTGAACTGTTGTGTTGAGTTGTGAACCCACATTAAGCACTTTGTTTCGGTCCTTTGGGTCAACGGGCACCGGCACTGTTACCTCTACCGGTACTACCCTATTCTCCCCTGCACTGGCTTTCCTTGGATCCATCTCTCTTCGTGCACCGCTACATTCGCCAGTGCAGGGTCCACCCTGTAATTGCTACAAGGTTGGTTCTTTGATGCAGACCGGAGCCGTCGCACCTTTTCCCATTTCTCTTTTCCTTGATTCTCACAACTCTGCAAAGTAACATTCTCGCCCCGCATCTTGGTCTCCCTTAATCACACCAACTCCATTATCTGTGGGGAATTTTAGAGTCAGACACCATGGGGCAAGAGCAGCTTTGAACGCAGCAAGAGTCGGTCGGCCTAAAAAGGCATTGTAGGCAGAGAATTCTTCAACAATTATAAAGTTTTGCTTTCGAGTCACCTTCCTTGGTCCCTTTCCAAGTTCTACAAACAAATCTATGGTCCCAATCGGCTGTTTGGGTTCTCCAGCAAACCCAGCAATCTTAAGTGATGAAGCTTGAACGTCAGCCATTAGAATTTTCATTTGATCGAAGGTCTTCTTGAAGAGGATGTTGCATGAAGCTCCACAATCAACTAGAACTCTTCTCACAGTTGCTGGCGCAATACTAGTGGATATGACCAAAGGATCTAAGGCCGGAGCCTCGATACCCAAAGAATCCCTGGCACTGAACACAATATCATCTGTGGAAGTCTTTTGTTGCTTTAAAGGCGCATCATTTTCTAAAATAAAAACATTCCTTTCAGCTGGTGCATGCCTTAAGGCCCTGGCATACCTTTCCATCTCGCCCCAACTTTTTCCTGCAGGGTGAGGTCCTCCAGTTATTATATTGATAACAGGTCTTTCCGATTCATGCTCTACGGGCTTCTCACTTGAGGCAGGACGGTGAGCGGGAACTTGTTGTCCTTGAGTTGACGAAGTTGGGGCATTTCTGTTACTTTTCACATACTGCTGGAGCTTGTTCTCTTTCAAAAGTTGTTCAATTACCACTTTCAACTGACGCATTCATTGGTGTCATGGCCGGGCTGGTTGTGGAACCGGCAGAACCTTCCACTTTTTTCCATCTTAATCGCAACTCTCATTTTAGGTGGTGTCAGATAATTGACATCATCTTTGGTTGCAAAGAAGATGTTTTCAGGGGTATCGGTCAAGGGTGTGAAATTGAAAGAACGGCTTTTCTTAGTGTCTCCCTGTTTCTTTTCACCATCATTTCCCCTTTTCTGAGTGTTAGGTTCTTTCTTATTCGAAGCAGCACCATTGTTCCCGACTTCCGCTGATACCACCTTAGCCGGTGTTTGGAGGCTCTCCAAGCGCATGAATTCATCCGCTTTCTTGTAGAATTTGTCAAGTGAGTTTGGTTCTTTCATTTTCAACCATTTTCCAAATTCATTCGATTTGTCAATCGCCCTCATCAAATATGTCAGGACCATACGTGGCTCAGCATTATCTACCTCAGCCAATGCTATGTTAAAGCGATTTAAAAATGATCTGATGGATTCTCCCGGATTTTGCTCTGGACTTGACAGTGACATTATATCCTTTGCTTTAGAAGCATACAATCGAAATTGCTCCTTGAATTTCCTGGTCAAATTAGAGAATTGATCAATGGACCTAACTGGCAGCTTTGTAAACCACAATGGAGCCACACCTTCGAGATATACCGGGAAATATCGACAATTAATTTCATCAGATGCCCTGGCACCAGTCATATGCCAGTCGTACTTGTACAGAAACTCGTTAGGATCACTCGTCCCCTTGTAAGCCGGAATAGTAGGGGGAACGAATTTTCTTGGGAACTCTGCTTTCAAGATCTTTTCAGTAAATGGAGTTTTGCTTGGAGCAAAACCCCACTCTTTCTCATCTTCATCTCTTCGCATACTTTCCTTCATGATTTGACGAACCATACCCGAAAAATAATCTTCATCATTTAGAGGCTTTGGAGGGCATACATCAGCCACTCTCTCTGAATTCTGCCTTGACAATCATTCACGGAGGGTCGGCTGCGGCCCTGATCCTCCAGCTTGAGGAGGAGTCCTTTCTACAGGGTCTGCGACTCTTTGAGAAATGTTCCCTTCAACATCCTGAACTCCCACAATAGGGTTCCTATCATTATTACCCGGTTTACGGTTTGCCCCAAGTAGATCATTCAATTTACTCAAGATCAGGGCATTCTGGGCATTCTGAGCTTCCAACTGCGCATTCTGAGCATTCAGTTGCTGATTCAATCCCAAAACTACGAATTCCAATTCTGCTCGAGTAACTCCAACAGTTGGAGCTGCTTGACTTGAAGGAGGAGAGGTAGCAGTATTCTCTTGAACATTGTCGGATCTTACAGAACTTCGTTTTCTCGCAGGAGCCATTATTTCCAATAAACTTCTGATTTTAAAAGAAATCCTTTCAACAATCCTTCGCGGAGCAATAGTGGAAGTTTCCTGAGTTCAACTCTCAGTGAAAGCACCAAAAATGTTAACGTAAAAATCAGACGCTAACACCCCAGTGCTGATTGAAGTTGAGCGAAAGCACCACCCGTGAACACGGGAACTAAAAACAAGTAGAAAAATCACAAAGAAAGCAAAAAAGACAATAGTTTTTATAGTGGTTCGGCTTAAGGTAAGCCTACGTCCACTTTAATTCTCTTTATTGCTGAATCAATTACAACTTTACAACAATCTTCAATTACAATTCTGATGAGACAAACAACTAGAACTTTGATGCAGAAGAATTCTTTAAATCCATGTAGATTGCGTTAGATTTCCTCTCGAAGTTAGTTGAGATGCCTTTCGCATTTGAAGTGTCGAGTGAGTCGAGAATTTAGCAGAGTATCGGTGCTTAAAGAGGTCGGCCCAAAAGTCCCCCTCATGCTTGAGGTAGGTTGGTATTTATAGGGAAATTCCCCCTTTAGGTCGTAAGTCATGACCGGTCTAAAGTAAGTCGTGGCCGACTTATCTGGCCCAGCCTCATGGTCTCACAAAAGTTCATTTGTACAAGTCCTAAGTCGCCCACGAGTCAACATCTAAGTCGCAAATGAGTCAACTGGTCCTCTTGATGCGGCGTTGAACCTTCACCCAATAGCTTTAGGTCGTGGACGACTCAAGCTAGGTTGTGAGTCGTATACGAGTTAACTGATAAGCCTGTTCCCTTCAGATAATAACCAAAGTCCTGAATCGTGTACGAGTTAAGAGGTCACTGTGTGAAGTAAGGAGCAGCGCCTCATTTGCTTAAGTCGCTCACGACATATGCTAGGTCGTAAGTCGCAGATAGCTTTAGGTCGTTAACTCATTTCCTTCTAAAGTCGTGCCATCTCTTGAATCGTTAAGTCATCCTATCCTTGAGCCATGGACTTCCTTAAGTCGTAGAAACCTTAAGTCGTGGATGCCTTAGGTCGTAAGTTACCAAGTCCTTCAACTCGTTAAACCGTTAGGTCGTCCATACCTTGAGTCGTAGGTCGTGAAGTACTCTGAGTCGGCAATTTCCTTAAGGTATTGAGTCGGTCTATTTTCTTAGGGCAGTTAAGTCATAGCTTCCTAAATTCGGTAGGTCGTGCCACCAGCTAAGTCGCTAAGCCGTTGTACTTTTTAGGTTGTTAAGCCCTTAAACCGGTAAGTCGTCAGTCCCTTAAGTCGTCCATCCTCTTGACTCGTTGAGTCGTGCATCTTTTAACTCGTTAGGTTGATAACTCACTGAGTCGTTTGTCCATTGAGTCGCTGCCCACCTTGAGTCGTTTTCTTATTGAGTCGTTGACCATAGGAGTTAACATTTGCCCCTCGAAGTACACGCCTAAGTCGTAGGTCTTGTACTTCGATCTAGTCCCTAAGTCGTGGACGACTCAAGGAGCTGGTTAATTCGTTTGACCATCCATCTTCTTCTCTGCCTCCTATATAAGCCGTTAAGTCGCTTCTCTACTTTTACCTCGTTGCTTGTCTTCTTTCCGCCATTGTTGCATCCGAGCTTCCAAAGGCGACTTCAATCCGATCAACCATCAATTTTCCTTAATATTACATCCTCGATCAACAGATTTAGGTAACTTCGGTCAGCTGTCCATCGCGTTTACCACTAACTCTTCGTAACCATTTAGATATAGTTTTTGTTTCCATGCTGTGAGATTATGTTTCGATTAGTCTTCTGACCATCATCGATCATTGACAATTGCCCTAGAAGGTGAATCGAACTTAGGATCATATGTAGTTGTTTGGCAAGTGTTTGGATTTGTTTTTGGGTTTTGCTTGAGAAGATGATGGATTTTGTTGCTAATGGAAGATAATGGGTTATTGGGTTGGAGAAGGATCAACGGGTTGAGAAGAGATATCTTGAAGTTTTCGCGACTTTGCCAATTTGCATAGTTTTCAAAGTGACTGACTTAAGATCCCCTACGACCTTAATTGCACACGACTTAACCCTTTAGGTTATGTTTGTTTCTGGACGACTTAAGACTTAGCTTCATTTGCACTTCATTTGCTCTGTCTTGATTCGAGACTTTATGACTTGGCCTCTAGGTCGTTAGCGACTTAACCCTGAGTCGTAGCCGAGCTAACTTTTAAGTCGTGAACGACTTAACTTTTAAGTTATGGACGACTCATGACTTAGAGAACTCTTTGGACTGTGACTCAATGATCTGAACAAAATTTGAAAACTTAGAGATGTTGATAGAACTTGATTGTATTTTCAATTTGAGTTGCCAGGATAAAATGCTTGAACTTTGAACTGTTACTTGAACTTTGAACTGTTAAACTTTGTTTCATTTTTTCACAGATCACTTTTGACGTGCAAGCTAACAATCTGTTCAATACATCATTTACAGAAAATTGGGACGAATATACTGCCAATGACTGTCCACATCAAATGACAGATTAGTTAACATAGAGTAATCGACTTAAACATACTGTATGAAATGCTGTGAACCAATCAACTAAAGTGAAATATTTATGCAAAGCATTGCTTTCTCGAACTAATTTGTTTGCATCTACATTTCCCTTTCATATTTTAAAACAACGAACCCTGGACTTCATAACTGACAAATGCTTGCTAGTTTTCATTCCAGTTTTATTCGCTTATTGCTTTGTTGATTTTACACAACACTTCACACATATTAGGAAACGTGCACCTTCATATTTAAATATCCAGTTGCTTGTGTAGAATGACTTCTCAGCAAGAAGATATAACAACCCAGGCTGGAGAGGCCACTCTTATTCCAGCTCCATTAATCAATCCTTCAAAAAGAGCCCCTACCACCTTATCGTACAAAACTTTTCGTTAGTTGTGTGGTCAGTTTGGCATTGCTGAGGCAGATGCCATTCTTCCTGAGAAAAGTGACACTGCTGATGTGGCGCCTACTGGCTTTGTAGCGGTTAACCGGCAAATGTGCCTAAGCGGGGCCATTCCCCCTTTCAACGACTTTCTCCAGAATCTTCTTCTTCGACTAGCTATCTCCCCATTCCAGTTACACCCCAATGGCTATGCCATTCTGATGGGGTTGTGTGTGCTATTTAGGAGAACATTTGACCGAATTCCAAGCTTTGACGAGATTTTCTTCCTATGCTCCTTTACTAGAACTAAGGAGCATCCTTCTATCACCGTCGTGAGAAGCGGCCAAAATCGTAAATTGATCGTTGGCCTCCCTGACACTGCCCATGGGTTCTTAACTCAATTCTTCTATGTCCGCTGCCCCCCGGGGTTTTATGCTGTGTGGAGTGAAGGAAGTAAGATCATTTACCTCTTCTATACTTTGAGTTTTGTGAAGTCCGAATTGCCAAGTGTTAACTTTATTTTTTCATTTCAGCGCTTCCCCCTCCTTCTAGAGATTCCAGCCATAAGCCAACTCTAGAGAGGCTTGTAGCTGTACCGGTTGAAGAGCGGGATATGAAATTTTTGTTGAACGACGAATTCCTTCACCAGTCCCGACTTCTTCACCCTTCTCGCTCCACACACCCCCATGAGGTTCCAGACTCCCCACCTAAAGCATTAGATGCCCCAGTTTCTTCTGACGAACCCATACCAAAAGAACCTACCTCCGAGGCTTCTCTGGTGAAGTGCTCTACTACTGTTGATGTTGCGGGGTCGTCTGGCAAATCCGCGTTGAACCTTCACCCAGTAGCTTTAGGTCGTGGACGACTGATGTGCACGTAAATGTGCACATTTTTATCGCCATATTTAATCTATTTAAATTAAATAAATGATCATATTGGATATTTTAACTTGTTTTAACCAAAATTCACATTAATTCCAAATTGTCACACATTCATCGTCATACAAGGGTGAAATGGTCATTTTTGTACATTTATTAAATTGTGAAAATTTACTTAGAATTTTCTATGTTTTTTGTAGGAAATTTGGTGACTTTTACAAGTGGTTTCATGAAGATATGCATGCACAAAATCAATACAAAGGAATGAAGATGGAAATAATTCCAAGTGAAGATCATGGAGGACCCCACCTACCCACCTACCTTAATGTACAAATTAAAGGCTAATGCACATACTTATGGATTTAATGGCTTCATGTACATTTAAGTGGGGATTAAAACATGCTAATGATAACTTGGCCTCCACACTTTCTCATGGGCATTTTGGGCATTCCCCAAAAATAGGAATTAGGGTTTTAAACTTGTATATATACCCATATGTTTCATGTAATCTATCTCCTCTCTTAGTCTCTCTTCATTAGTTTAGGGTCAAAATAAAAGACAAGTTCTCTTTTTTTCTTTCATGGTTACTTGGCCATTTCTCTTTATGTAGTTTTTTTATGCAACTTCAATACATGTTGTTAACACCGCCTTAACCATGACTCACCGATCTAGTGCATCAGGAGGTTCCGACCTAACAGTTAGAAGCGTGCCGACCTAAAGCTCAACAGGGGGTGCCGACCTAAGGCCTAAGGGTATGCCGACTTAACACTTCAACGAGGCTACCGACTTAACACTTCAACGAGGCTACCGACTTAACACTTCAATGAGGCTACTGACTCTACTGACTCAACATAGATACCGACCTAACAGTCTAGGGAGATTGCCGACTTAACAGGTTGCCGACCTAACTGCCTTAACAGGAATGCCGACCTAAGGCCCTAAATGGATAACGACCTAATGCCTTAAAGGATGCCGACTTAGGAAGTCTACTGACCTAACTTAAGTACCGATCTAATTACGTAAAGGAGTTGCCGACCTAACTGATCAGGACATGGAAAGGTGCACGACCTATACTTAAGTCGCAACCGACTTAAGACTTATGCCAAGCCGTTCACGACCCAGGCAAATGAAGGCAAATCCTATACAGCTACTTGACATGCGCATGTTAACTCAGCAACGACCCAAGTCACAACCGATCCAGCTCCCCAGTTATCTCGTTCAGACCGTGATTTGCGACTTACCAAGTTAACTCGTCCACGACCTAAAGCCACTAAGTGTAAGCCCGATGCCATATTACTAAGAAGGAGTAGTGTTGACTCGGAGGCGACCTAGGACTTGTGTAAGTGAACTCCTGTGAAGCCAGAAGGGGGCCAGATGGACCGGCCACGACTCATATTAAGTCGGCTACGACTTAACTTAGATCGGCCACGACTTAGGACTTGGCAAAAATTCCAGAATCAGAACTCTCTATAAATAGGCACCCATCTCCAACATTCAAAAGACTTTTGGGCGCATTCTCTTCACACACCGTAACCTCGCTGCATTGAGAACTTCATCAACACTTAGAGCTTCCAAGATTAGAGGAATACATCAAAGAAATTCACGAAGAAACCACACATCTTCAACATGAATCTAAGAACTTTAATCGACATTGAAGCTTAAGACTTGTTCCAAATCACTTGTAACTTGAAGTGTATTGTACTTGAGAAGAATTGTATCAGTTTGTAACGGGATTATTAGTAAAAGTACTTAGAGTGGACGTAGGCTATACCCTTAAGCCGAACCACTATAAAATCGTTGTTGTTTACTGCTTTTCTGCTATTACTTGCTTGTAATTCTTTCCCGATCTATCGGGTGGTGCTTTCACAACTACACTTTACACACCGGGGTGTTAGCGTTCACATTTTAGCGTTAACATTTTTGGTGCTTTCACTGAGAATTGAACTCAGGGAGACTGTCATCATTGCTTCGCAGAGATTTGAAGAAAGAATTTCCTTAAAAACCAGAAGTCTATCTGAGATTATGGCTCCTGGAAGGAAAAGTAGATCTATCAGATCTGGAAACATTCAAGAGGGAACCTCCGCTTCCCCTGTACCTAATCAGCCCACTCCGTCTGTTGGAGTTACGAAAGCGGAGTTGGATGCTGTGATTCTAGGGCTAAACCAGCAGATAAACGCCCAAAATGCACAATTAGAGGCTCAAATTGCCCAGAATGCTCTGATTCTGAATAAATTGAACGATTTACTTGGGGCAAACAATCAACCAGCTTGTAATGAAAGGAACTGTGCTGGCAACATTCATGATGTTAGTGAAAGGAATACTCCTGAAAGGGCTACTAGTCCCTTTGAGCAGGCAGTTCCTGAGGCTGGTGGATCTAAAACTCGGCATGATGAGGAATATCTTTATGGAATGGTTCGGCAGATCATGAAAGAAAGTATGCAAAGGGTTGAAGATGAGAAGGAATGGGGTTTCGCTCCAAGTAAAACTCCGTTCACTGAAAAAATCTTGAAGGCGGAATTTCCAAGGAAGTTTGTCCCTCCGACTATTCCAGCTTACAAAGGGACAAGTGATCCGAATGAGTTCTTGTATAAATATGATTGGCACATGACAGGTGCCAGGGCCTCTGACGAAATAAAATGTCGATATTTCCCCGTATACCTGGAAGGTGTGGCTCTACTATGGTTCACCAAGTTGCCAGTCCGATCTATCGATCAGTTTTCAGACTTGACCAGAAAATTCAAGGAGCAGTTTAGACTATATGCTTCGAAGGCCAAGGACATTATGTCACTATCGAGTTTAGAGCAGAATCCTGGTGAGTCTATCAGATCCTTCTTGAACCGCTTTAATATAGCACTGGCTGAGGTGGACAATGCTGAACCACGAATGATATTGACTTATCTGATGAGGGCTATTGATAAGTCAAGCGAATTTGGGAAATGGTTAAATATGAAGGAGCCAACCTCTCTCGAAAAGTTCTACAAAAAAGCAGATGAATTCATTCGCTTGGAAAGCCGTCCTTTACTAGTAAAGACGGTGTTGGAGAAAGCAGAAGACAACACTGTCGCTCCACGCAAGAATGAATCGGTGGGGCAAAAAAGGGAGAATAATAATGGGAAGAAACAGGGTAATCTGAAGAAGCCCCGATCCTTCAAGCCATCAGAATATACTCCATTATCACATACACCGAAGCACATCTACCTGGCCACTAAAGATTCCGTCGATTTCCCTAAACCTATCCCTTTGAGGACCGGGAAAAAAGCCATACAGAGTGGGAAATTCTGTCGCTTCCAAAATCAACCCGGTCATGAAACTGATGAATGCCGTCAGTTGAAAAATCTGATTGAAGAGTTGCTAAGAGAGAACAAACTGCAGCAATTTGTGAAGAAGAATAGCAACAATCCTGCATCGTCAAGTCAGGGGCAACAGGTTCCTGTTCATCAGCCCAGGACAGGTGAGAAAGCTACGAGACATGAATCTGGAAGGCCAGTTATCAATGTCATTACAAGAGGGCCTCACCCAGCTGGCAAGAGCTGGGGTGAGATGGAGAGATATTCCAGGGCTTTGAAATATGCTCCAGCCGAAGAAGACGTCTTTGTTTTAGAAGACACTACGCCCCTGAAACAACAGAAAACTTTCAGCGATGATATTGTTTTCAGAGCCAGAGATTCCACAGGTATAGAAGCTCCTACCCTAGATCCCTTGGTCATCTCGGCTGGTATTGGACCGGCCATTGTCAGAAGAGTCCTCATTGACTGCGGAGCATCATGCAATATCCTCTTCAAGAAGACATTTGACCAGATGAAAATCCCTATGATTGATGTACAAGCCTCATCACAGAAGATCGCTGGCTTCACTGGGGAGCCAAAACAACCAATTGGGACCATCGATCTGCTTGTAGAACTTGGAGAAGCAGAAAGGAAAGTGGTCCGCAAGCAAACATTTGTGATTGTCGATGAGTTTTCTGCTTATAATGCTTTTCTTGGCCGTCCAACACTCGCAGCATTCAAAGCTATCCTAGCCCGTGGTGCCTCACTATTAAATTCCCTACTGACAATGGAGTAGGAGTTATAAAAGGGGATCAAAATGCTGCGCGAGAGTGCTATTTGACAGAGCTGCGAGAGTCAAGAAAAAGAGAAATGGAGAAGGATGCGGCAACCCCAGTCCGCATCAAAGAACCAGCCTTGTAGCAATTACGGGGCGGACCCTGCACTGGCGAGCACAGCGGGGCACGGAAAGAAATGGATCCCAGAAAAGCCAGTGCAGGGGAGAATAGAGTGGTACCGGTGGAAACGACAGTTCCGGTACCTGTTGACCCGAAGGACCCAAATAAGGTGTTAAATGTGGGTTCACAGCTTAATGTGTCAATTCAGAATATCTTGATATCTTTCCTGAAAGCAAATCTGGATGTCTTTGCTTGGACTCATGCCGATATGTGTGGAATATCCCCAGAAGTTGCAGTACACGCTCTGAATATTGACCCAAAGTTTACGCCAGTTAAACAGAAAAGAAGAACCCAAGGTCCAGAAAGGTCAGCAGCATTAAAAGAAGAAGTTGATCGACTCATGGAAAATAACTTCATCAAAGAATCTACATATCCGAATTGGGTTTCAAATCCTGTGTTGGTCAAGAAAGCTAATGGAAAATGGAGAGTGTGCATTGATTTTTCTGATCTAAACAAGGCTTGCCCCAAAGATTGCTTCCCATTACCCAGGATCGATCAACTGGTAGACGGAACTGCGGGACATGAATTGTTATCTTTCATGGATGCCTACTCCGGTTATAACCAAATCATGATGCACGAGCCGGATCAGGAAGATACAAGCTTTATCACAGATGTTGGACTTTATTGCTACAGAGTTATGCCCTTCGGATTGAAAAATGCAGGGGCAACCTACCAAAGACTTGTTAATGCTATGTTCAAACCGCAATTGGGCAAAACTATGGAAGTCTACGTCGACGACATGTTAGTGAAGTCCAGGAAAGCAGCGGATCACATTGAACACTTAGCAGAAATGTTCGCAGTCCTCCGGAAATACAGAATGAAACTTAACCCTCTGAAATGTACATTTGGGGTCGAGTCCGGAAAGTTCTTAGGTTTCATCGTCAGTGCTAGGGGCATTGAGGCTAGTCCAGCTCAAATTACTGCCTTGAAAGAAGTTAAAGCTCCTAGAACAAAGAAGGAATTGCAAAGTCTCAACGGAAAGGTCGCCGCCCTGAGTCGGTTCATTTCCAAAGCCACTGATAAATGCATCCCATTCTTTGACGCCCTGAAGAAAGGAAAGAAGAATTTTGAATGGACTTCCGAATGCCAAAAAGCCTTCGATGAGTTGATCCGTCATATGGAAACGCCTCCAATACTTTCTAGGCCAGGCAATGGTGAGGATCTTCTTATATACTTGGCAGTATCATCTCATGCTCTAAGTGCAGCGCTGATACGGGAAGACAAAAGGATTCAACATCCGGTTTACTATATCAGCAAAAGACTCACTGGGGCAGAGCTGAATTACTCCAAGTTGGAAAAACTCGCCTATTGCCTACTAGTTGCATCAAGGAAACTGAGGCAATATTTCCAAGCTCATCCTATCAAAGTACTCACTGATCAACCTCTAAAGCAAGTCCTATTTCGCCCTGAAACTTCGGGTCGCCTTCTAAAATGGAACATTGAACTCAGTCAATATGACATCACCTATCACCCCCGAAAAGCAATCAACGGACAAGCTTTAGCTGATTTCATTGCAGAATTCACAGAGAAAGATAATGGTGAGGAAGAAACGATCAATGATTCCCCAATCCAGTGGAAGATGTATGTTAATGGCGCAAGAAATGACTACTGTTCTGGAGCCGGAGTGGTACTTGAAACTCCTGAAGGTCGATCATTATGTTATGCACTAAGATTGGAATTTCCTTCAACAAACAATGAAGCAGAATATGAAGCTCTTATTGCAGGTCTGAAAATCGCTAAAGAGCTAAACATTCGAGCATTACAAATCTTCAGTGATTCTCAGCTTATTGTATGCCAAGTCAAGAAGGAATTTCAAGCAAAAGGTGGAAACCTGCCTTCCTACTTGTCAAAGGCTTGGGAACTCCTATGTGAACTCGATCACTATTCAATAAGCCACATTCCTCGGGAAGAGAATATGAAGGCAGATTCCCTCGCAAAGTATTCAAGTTCTGGTGAAGCTCAACTATTGGGATTGGTCCCTGTAGAAGTCCTTTCGGCACCAAGTATAGACGAGATGGATATAGACTGGATTATGAATGTATCTCAAGAACAAGAATCATGGATGACTCCAATACCGGACTACCTACTCAGAGGTTCTCTGCCAGAAAATTCGATAGAAAGACGAAAGCTACTAAGGAAAGCCTCTCGCTATGTAATTCAGGATGGCCGATTGTACAGACGGGGATTCTCAATGCCATTGCTTCGATGTGTATCCCGGGAAGAGTCCAAAACAATCCTAGCTGAGGTGCATGGAGGAGAATGTGGTGATCATTCAGGTGGTCAAACAATAGCAAAGAAAATTCTCCGATACGGATATTTTTGGCCAGAAATTAATCGAGATGCTGCAGATTACTCCCGAAAATGTGACAAATGCCAAAGATTTGCCAAAATTCCTAGAGCACCTTCTACCGAACTCACACAGATGGTCAGTCCATGGCCATTTGCAATTTGGGGAATGGATCTCATTGGGCCGCTACCAACTGCTAAATCAGGGATTAAATATGCTATTGTTGCAGTTGATTATTTTACTAAATGGGCTGAAGCTGAACCATTGGCTACTATCACTTCTAAGAAAATGATAAGCTTTGTGACCAAGAATATCATTTGCAGATACGGTGTGCCTCAGAAAATAATCACAGACAATGGTACTCAGTTTGAAAGCGAGGAATTCCAGGATTTTTGCAAACGATTCAAAATCCAGAAAAGCTTTTCGGCAGTAGCTCATCCGCAGGCAAACGGGCAAGTGGAAGCAGTGAACAAGATCATCAAATCAACCATCAAAAAGCAACTCGAAAGAGCAAAAGGTGGTTGGGTCGATAAACTACCACTTGCACTATGGGCATACAGAACTACTCACAAAACTGCAACTGGGCATACTCCTTTTTCGTTAGCATACGGATCGGAAGCAATGATCCCGGTTGAAACAGAGGTCCCTTCACACAGAAGAATCCATTTCAACCAAGCAGAAAATGAGAAGCTACAACTTGAAGCGCTGGATCTCCTTGATGAAAAAAGAGATGAAGCTAACCTCAGAGTTGTAGCTCATCAGCAAAGGATAGCCAGACATTTCAATTCCAAAGTTCGTCAACGCAGCTTTGAAATTGGAGATCTAGTCCTGAAAAGAATTATGACCGCGACAGGTGTGTTTGGGCCAAATTGGGAAGGACCGTATGTAATAGGTCAGAAGCTTCTTGACGGCACATTCAAGCTCACCACTGTTGATGGAGATCAAATTCCAAGGGCATGGAACAGCAACCATTTGCGTCCATACTTTACTTGAAAATTTTGTTGAAACATTGTAAAAAGAATTATGAATGTATGATTCTTGTAGTTGAAAGCAATTGTGAAACTGATGCAAGTAAATAATGAAAGAATATAAAGTGGATGTAGGCCCAATTTCATGGCCGAACCACTATAAATCTTGTGTTCCTTATTATTATTATATGTTTGCTTTGTTTTCGATATAAAAATACATAAAATGTATTGCTGAAATGTCGATTTAAATTTTTGCGGACAATGGAAATAAAACTTGCGCATAATAAGACCGAGTGATTCTCACCATCATTCAACAAACAAATTTCAAGTCATAAAGGCCCCGAATTCGAATCCTAGATAGGAAATACTTCAATTGAACGGCTTATGATTTCGATAGAAACGAGCCCTTGCTAATAAATTGAGATTGTTTGAACGAACAAACATCCAATTAGGAAGCTAGTGCCCGTTCTCACGAACTTGCCTGACAATGGAGTACGCTTCCTTGGATTAAACAAGCCACTTGCGAGAAAAGGGGAATGAAAACTTGAAAAGAAAAAAAAAAAGAAAAAAAGAGAGGATCGCTGAAAAGGCATAAGCAAGTGAACAGAGGAACAACCAAAGCTACCATCAGCAGCACAAGTCCTCTTCGGAGGCGCAACTCTTCGGAGGATAAAAGACCTCTAATGGGTCATACGCCACAAAAAAGAAAGTTCTCTACTCAACAAAAAAGATTGGAGGAGTCATGACCCTCCAACCATGAGAGAGTAACTTCCAGGCGATGAAAACCCTCTCTGAGGCACATTTCACCAGGAGTTGAAGTGTTATGACCGCTCTTCGGGATTTCACTTCACCAGAGTTGAAATGTAAACAAAATAAAAGCCCTCTTCGGAGGCCCATTTCACCAGGAGTTGAAGTGTTATGACCGCTCTTCGGGATTTCACTTCACCAGAGTTGAAATGTAAACAAAATAAAAGCCCTCTTCGGAGGCACATTTCGCCAGGAGTTGAAGTGTAACAACCGCTCTTCGGAATTTCACTTCACCAAAGTTGAAATGCAAAAACAAAATAAAGACCTTCCTGAAAGCCCACGTTTCACCGAGATTGAAATAAAACTTCCAAGTGTTGAAACGCAAAAAGGCTTTCTTCGAAGGCACAACTCTTTGGAGGTACACGTTTCACCAAGATTGAAATAAAACTTCCAAGTGTTGAAACGTGAAAAATCCCTCCTTAGAGGTACAACCCCCTCCCGGGGACACAATTCAAAGGAAAGACCTCTTCGAAGACACAATCAAGAAGAAAGACCTTTTCGGAAGCCCACGTTTCACCAAGATTGAAATAAAACTTCCAAGTGTTGAAACGTGAAAAGGCTTTCTTCAAAGGCACAACTCTTTGGAGGTACACGTTTCACCGAGATTGAAATAAAACTTCCAAGTGTTGAAACGTGAAAAACCCCTCCTCAAAGGTACAACTTTGTATAAAAAAAAAATCCTCATCAAAAGCGTACTTTAACTTTCAAAGGAAGAGTAATTCTCCTACTATGGAAAATGATCGTTAAAAAAAAAAAAAAAAAAAAAGAAGTTAAAGTACCCTTCAGAGGTCCGCTTTACCACATAGAGGAATTCACTTGGTAAAATATGCACATAAGCAAAAGAAAAAAGTGATTTCTTCGAACGACAAAGCGTAGAAACTTATACGAAGGGAGTTGTACTCTACAAAAATTTTCTTTAAAGTATAAAATAATTATTCTTTAGCAAATAAGAGTGCAAGTCCCCTCGAAGTATAAAATATTGCAGCAAGCTTAAGGTATGGGGGCAACATGGTATAATAGTGTAGCTGCATCAGTAAAGTAATACTCAAACAACATACCATAAGCCCGCTGCAATATCATATAAATAAACTTGTGCAAAAATGAATAATAAATGCATACTCAAATTCAAACAGAAGTATGTACAAATAAAGAATCATTTTATTCAATTGCAGATATTGCAGATACAAGTTTCAAAATAAGAAGCAGGGGCCGGTGCCTGCACAACATCCGACCATTACACAAAAAAGGAATCAAAAAGCTCAACTCTTCATTTCTTCTTGCCGCCTTTAGACCCTTTACCCGGCCGAGTGGTTAGCTTTTCGGGTCTTCCAGGTTGGTCTGAAGGCATGAGGGAAGAAAGGGAGGGAGGTACAACTGGCGCAATTTTCGGTTCCTCTTCAGTGGTGATAATTTTCTTCCCCCTCCTCTTCGATGTCCCAAGCTTCATTCTTCTCTGCGAAGAAGACTCACTCCCCGGAGTAACGAGAGCGGACAAAACTACGTCGTCAGAAGGAGTCCGCTCCGGAGAGATCTCGCCTCCTTCGAGTCCCTCATCTTTTTGCTCCTGCGAGGCAACAGGGTCATCCAAACCATGAAGAGCCTCAATTTTCTCCTCTTGTGACCCAGGTTGTGAAGCAGAAGGAGGAGTCACTTGAAGAGATGGAGGAGGAATAACCAGAGAAGGCGAAGTCTGCACGGCACTTGTTGTTTCAACTGCAGAAGAAGAAAAATTGAAAATGTTAGTATCTTCCCGAAAGAAGGGAGATATGGGTTCATCGAGATTCAGGAGGTAATCGAGAAGCTCATCAAATTTTTGAGGAATAAGCAGGCCATCCACCTGAATCGGACCAATGTCGAAATTACCTGGAGATATTGGCTTTGTCAGTTCAATCTCATAATTCTGAGCCCCAATGTCCTCCAAAGCCTCTTCATCAGTAGGGGTGATTACCCCAGTTCTTGTAGGAGGCGGCAAATGAGCACTAGGGCCTGTAATGGCCACCTCGGGAGAAACTAGAGGACGTTCGGAGATGGTAGGCGGTACTTCTTTTTCAGAACGCTCTTCTTCCGCCATCCCGGCCCGCGCTCTGGCAAGCTGCTCCTTACCCTTGGCTAGAGCGGCACGGGCTTCGTCATCAAGATAATGCTCTTCAAGGGCTGACTCAGCATATCCAGCACCTTTACCACCGAGCATATCAAGTGCTGTCTCCCAAACTTCAGCCAGTGTGATTTCATACTTGGGGCCTAGAAAGGCAAGGCTTCCACGCCCCAAGACGCTGTGCAAGTAGAAGTCGAATAATGTTGAGCTGATGCTGTTTTTAGTCGCCTCATGAGATTCTTCAGCTGCGATTCTGCCGGCGACAGCCTCATCACGCTCCCTTTCAGTTTTGGCAAGCTGAAGCTTAAGCATTTGTATCTCCGCCTCCTGGGAGTTGTTTTTCTTTCGGAGCTCAGCAATATCAGTAGCATAGCCTTCACTGATTCTTTTTTGTACTTCTAGCCTGTCTTCGGCATCCCTTTGGCTAGCGTGAGCGTCTCTCACTTGTTTCAGGAGCACTTCTTCTTTTTGAGAATAGGAAGTAGAGGAAGCAGCAAGTTCATGTTTCAATTCCTCGACTTTTGCTTCAAGCTCCTCATTGTAAGAAGCAATGTTCCTCATCTCGGTGTCGTGTTGCTCAACGACCTTTTGCCATTCGGCCTTATCGTTTTCCATAGTAAGCATGGCCTCTATGTTGGCACGGTTAACTCTTTGAAGCTCATCGACAAGCTTCTGCCAGTTTGACATCCTCTCGATATCGAGCTTGACTGCATCAAGATTGCGCAACATAGCAGACTTGTCGATGGGGACAAAGTCTAGGTCGAACCTCACCCCCTTAAGGCACCATTGAGGAAATCGGCTCTGCAGAGTGGCAGGACCCGGTCCAACTTGAAATTTGGGCCTGTTAATTATCGTTTGAATATCTGATTTCCCAAGAGCGGGAGAGTCAGAAGGGATGTCGAGTGAGGCAGGAATAGTAACTTTCTCAGGAGTAGTAGAGGCCTGCTTTTCACTGTGACGAGCTCGTTTGCTTAAGTCTTCACTCATGTGACCTTTTCCTCGATCGTCATGAGATTTTCTCTTGTGAGAGTCATCGCCTTTTTGCCAAGAATCATGGCGCTCTTCTCTCTCCCTTCTTTCACGATGTTCTTCTTCGGTCCTCCTTTCATGAGCCTTTCGGGCAGCCCTCTCTTCATCCGACTCTCTGTAGGAAGGAAGGTAACGCCTGTAATCATACTGGCTACGCCTCCCGTAGCGCTGGAAATCGTCATAATACGAGCTGCTGCGCCCCATAGGAGAATCTGGAATTAAAATAATAAGCTTTAGAAATCTTTAATGTGCAAGAAGATAAGTGCATAGAAGTGATGAGAAATTCTAAGTGTGTGTGTTGTGCAAACTACGCGCATTAATCTACGAACCACTCTTTATTTGGGGAGTGGTTGTGGGTGTAATAGTTAACGTCAACTCTTGAGTCGACGACGGCTGTTGCAAAATAGAAGTAGCTTCAACTACTGAAGAAGAAATCCCGGCAGTAGTAGGGTCATCTTTGAAGATCTCTTGTGAAGTAGCGAAGAGGTCACTCAATCCTTCGAAGGTATCGTCCCTGCTTTGCTTGACAGGACTGGATTTCTTAGCCTTTTCACCAGATTCTTGTGAATGGTGAGGGGATCCCTGAGGCTCTTCTTCCTCGATAACCGGGGAAAGTTTACCAGATGGCCCCGCAACATCGACAGAAGTGGAGCACTTCACCAGCGAAGATTCAGGAGTCTTTATCGGAGAATCGGGGACTTCCGTTGGAACTTCATGAGCATGCATAGAGCGAGAAGTGTGTAGAAGCCCATGTTGATGTAAAAATTCATCCCTCAACAGAAATTTTATGCTCCTCTCTTCTGTGGCCACGGCACTCAACCTCTCAAAAACTTGCTTGTGAATTGGGTCTCTAGAGAGGAGAGGAAGTGCTGAAAAGAATAAAGAATGAAATTAGCAACTGAAAGTTCGGATCTCGAAAAAGTTTCAAAACGGAGAAAATAGAAACACTAATCTTACTTCCTACTCTCCAGATGGCATAAAAGCCTGAGGGACAGCGGGCAAAGAAAAACTGGTTCAAAAATCCATGAACGCTTTCAGTAAGATCGGAAATGAGCTTGCGGTTTCTGGCACTTCTCACAATAATAAGGGAAGGATGATCTTTACTCTTTGCAAACGAGCACAGATAACGAATTTCTTCAAAATTCGGTAGGCGATCAAGAGTTCTTCTAAACAAAACACATAACCCCGTCAAGATGGCATAGCCATTGGGATGAAGTTGAAACGGAGAGATTGTCAATCGAAGGAGAAGAGTTCGAAGGAAGTCATTAAAAGGAGGAATCGCCCCACTTAAGCACATTTGGCGATTGACTGCAACAAAGCCATAGGGAGGATTGTCAGCAGTATCACTTGGCCCAGGGAGAAGAACATCACTTTCAGCAAAGCCAAATTGAGTGCGCAGCTGGACAAACGCTCTCGAAGTTAGAATAGTCGGGGTTCTCTCCGGAGGATTCTCTATGGGAACAGCTATCGGAAAAGTTTCTTCCTCTTGAGTTACCACTTCTTCTTCTCGGTGGGAAGTCATTCTACATAAACAACTGGGTATTCAAACATGAAGGTGCACGTTTCCTAAAGTGTGTGAAGTGTTGTGTAAAATCAATCAAGCAATGAACAAATATAACTGGAATGAAAACTAGAAAACATTCGTTAGTTATGAAATTCAGGGACTATTGTTTTAAGCCTAAATATGCAAGTAAGATGTTGATGCAGATAAATCAGTTCAGATTATTGATACTTTGCATTAATGTTTAACTTTAACTGATTGATTCACAAACATTTCATGCAATATAATTAAGTTGCTTGTCTTGTCTTGACTAATCTGTCATCTGACATGGACAGTCGATGGCAGTATTTTCGCCTTGGTTTTCTTTGTTTGTTATTTTCAACAGGTTAGCAGCTTATAAGTTAATGCGATCTGTGAAATAATACAATGAGATTCAAGCAAATTTAAAGTTGGGGCAGTTCAAAATTCAGGCAACTTAGTTTGGCAGTTCAAGTTAGAAACTCAAAGTGGATCTATGCTCTCAACAAGTCAGCATGCCCAAAGCTTAAGTGTTAACTCGGCAGCGGTTTAAGAGCCAACTCGGTCACGGTTTAAGGGCTTAGCTCGGTCACGACTTAGGGGTTAACTTGGCTGCAGTTCAAGGTTAAATCAGTAGAAGGTTGAATCGGCAGATTTCCCCAAGTATTAAGTCGGCTACGGTTCAAAAGTTTTTCGCGAGATAAGGTTAGGTCGGTAGCGGGTCAGAGTCTAAGCATTTTAATTTGGCAACTCAGTCCTCTAGGTCGCAAGGGAGAGATAAGAATTTAAGCTCCGGTCCGAAAGACAGGAACTTTTCCAAGTATTAACTCGGTCACGATTCAGGCCTTAAAGTTTAAATCGGCAAGTGTTCTTCAAGCACTATCTCAGCCACGACTTAAGGTTGCTAAGAGCTAGGTCGGCTAAAGGATAAGCCACCCAAAATCACTGACTCGCTCCCGAACCAACATCACACTCCATCTACCCATTAACCCGATAACCATTCCATCAACAACAGCCTTTATTCATGCTATCGAATCACCCAATACAACGGTTCGAAGTTGTCACAAATCCAATACCCTGCCATCAGAGATCATCGAGCCTAAGGTGATAAATCACCTTCGTTGTATCAGCGATCATCTGAAGCCAGATTGAGTAACCTAGGCTCCATCAGCTATAAACGTGATGAGATTCGTGATGGAGCGTCATATAGGGAGGCGATTCGAGTTTAGGCAACAGAATTCACGAATCAATGGTAATCTATGGTCGAAAAAAGAATGAAATCGCTTACGCAATGAATAGCAGATGTTTTCAGTAGTTGATTGGAATTAAATCGTCTTTTTTGAGCCCGGAAGAATTTTAATGGCAGAATTGAGCAAGGTAGTAAGTAATGAAAAGGAAGAAGAAGATGGATGTTTTATACCTTACAGTAGGGAGAACTGAAGCGGCAGATGCGGTCTAACTGTTGGGTCGCGTACGACCTACCGACCTAAGAGGGGACGGGTTAAGGACTATCGAAGCACACGACCTAACATTTAGGCGTATACTTCGAGGGGCAAATGTTAACACCGCCTTAACCATGACTCACCGATCTAGTGCATCAGGAGGTTCCGACCTAACAGTTAGAAGCGTGCCGACCTAAAGCTCAACAGGGGGTGCCGACCTAAGGCCTAAGGGTATGCCGACTTAACACTTCAACGAGGCTACCGACTTAACACTTCAACGAGGCTACCGACTTAACACTTCAATGAGGCTACTGACTCTACTGACTCAACATAGATACCGACCTAACAGTCTAGGGAGATTGCCGACTTAACAGGTTGCCGACCTAACTGCCTTAACAGGAATGCCGACCTAAGGCCCTAAATGGATAACGACATAATGCCTTAAAGGATGCCGACTTAGGAAGTCTACTGACCTAACTTAAGTACCGATCTAATTACCTAAAGGAGTTGCCGACCTAACTGATCAGGACATGGAAAGGTGCACGACCTATACTTAAGTCGCAACCGACTTAAGACTTATGCCAAGCCGTTCACGACCCAGGCAAATGAAGGCAAATCCTATACAGCTACTTGACACGCGCATGTTAACTCAGCAACGACCCAAGTCACAACCGATCCAGCTCCCCAGTTATCTCGTTCAGACCGTGATTTGCGACTTACCAAGTTAACTCGTCCACGACCTAAAGCCACTAAGTGTAAGCCCGATGCCATATTACTAAGAAGGAGTAGTGTTGACTCGGAGGCGACCTAGGACTTGTGTAAGTGAACTCCTGTGAAGCCAGAAGGGGGCCAGATGGACCGGCCACGACTCATATTAAGTCGGCTACGACTTAACTTAGATCGGCCACGACTTAGGACTTGGCAAAAATTCCAGAATCAGAACTCTCTATAAATAGGCACCCATCTCCAACATTCAAAAGACTTTTGGGCGCATTCTCTTCACACACCGTAACCTCGCTGCATTGAGAACTTCATCAACACTTAGAGCTTCCAAGATTAGAGGAATACATCAAAGAAATTCACGAAGAAACCACACATCTTCAACATGAATCTAAGAACTTTAATCGACATTGAAGCTTAAGACTTGTTCCAAATCACTTGTAACTTGAAGTGTATTGTACTTGAGAAGAATTGTATCAGTTTGTAACGGGATTATTAGTAAAAGTACTTAGAGTGGACGTAGGCTATACCCTTAAGCCGAACCACTATAAAATCGTTGTTGTTTACTGCTTTTCTGCTATTACTTGCTTGTAATTCTTTCCCGATCTATCGGGTGGTGCTTTCACAACTACACTTTACACACCGGGGTGTTAGCGTTCACATTTTAGCGTTAACACATGTTCTTTTTATTTTCATGCTTATTACTTTCATGTTGTAGTGTAGATTTATTTTTCATGCAAGTAGTATAGTTTTTCTCTTTGCTCTCTTTTTCCTCTTCTTTTTATTCAATGTTGCTTGCTACATTTGTTCACATGATGACAAATATGAGAGGCTAATCCCTTCAATTTAGGGTTAATGAAGCCTCTAATCATGTAGCTTCAACATTTTGATGTTTTGTACTCTCTTTTTGTGCTTTAATGTGAATGTATGAAGTGGTTAACTTGTTGTTTAATTTTGAATTTGATAGTCTATATTGTTCATAACAAATAGGCTATGCTTAAACAAACATAACACAATTGCCTCTTCATCTAAATATGATTATGGCAAAGAAGTGAATGTTGAAATTGAAATTTGATAGCCTATATTTCTAAACAGTAGTTAATAGGCTATGCTTAAAATAGATTTTTATTTCAACTTTGTTGTCATATTTCATGAGATTTAAAAGTGTATTAGTGGTTGTGTTATAGTTTGATGGTTTATATTGAGCTAATTAATAGCACAAATATACCATACTTATGATAAGCACATCAACTAATTCACTAATGACAAGAAAAGAGAGATCATAACTTCATTTTGTTGATTTATGTGATCTAGAGAGTGGAAATTGCCTCTAAATTGTCTTAACACTCTCATATTTTTATCTATTTTCTTTTGTCATTTTTCTTATTTTTTTTTAGTTAATCACTCTTCCAACTTTGGTTAATTTGATTGAGTAGATTTTTAAAATCATCAATTCCCTGCGGATCGACCCGTATTCGCCGCGTGCTACATTCGTACACTGTGCGCTTGCGGTTATTTTTTTCTCTAAATTCGTTCGACGGTTTTCTAAACCGATAGAATTTCCGTCGACGAACAAGTTTTTGGCGCCGTTGCCAGGGAAGGTGAGGAAATGGGATAGTGGTAATGGAATGTAACAGTGAAATTATGTATGAATAAAGAAAGGTATGTGAATTGTGGGATGATAAAACAATTGCTTGAAATTCATGTTCACCAAATTCAAGTTTATCATTGATTTCAAAATCGAAATGGTGATTCAAATTGTCCCCTTCAGAATTTAGCAACTCATTTTCAAAATGTCGATAAAACTCATGTTCGAAAAATTCGATTTCCTTTGTTGGATTACCAACAACTTTATCGCGTAAATCAAGTTTAAAATCCAAAGTTGTCGTATTCAAATTTTCAGAAAAAGGAAGATCGAAATTTAAATCAATTTTCTCACCCTCAATAGAATTGAAATCCAGCTCAATTACCAAATTTTCAACAACTTCGTTAAGATCATCATTTTCCATTTCAAAATTTGTTATTTGAAAATCGTGTACGAGTTAACTGATAAGCTTGTTCCCTTCAGATAATAACCCAAGTCTTGAATCGTGTACGAGTTAAGAGGTTACTGTGTTAAGTAAGGAGCAGCGCCTCATTTACTTAAGTCGCTCACGACACATGCTAGGTCGTAAGTCGCAGATAGCTTTAAGTCGTTAACTCATTTCCTTCTTAAGTCGTGTTCTCTCTTGAACCGTTAAGTCATCCTGTCCTTGAGTCGTGGGCTTCCTTAAGTCGTAGAAACCTTAAGTCGTGAATGCCTTAGGTCGTGAAGCATCCCTTCTCTTTTAAACCATTAAGTCACAGATTTCTTTATGTCGTAAGTCACCAATTCCTTCAACTCGCTAAACCGTTAGGTCGACCATAACTTGAGTCATAGACCGTCGACTTCCTTAAGTCATTGACTCCTTTAAGTCGGCCAATCCTTGACTTGTTAAGTCACGTAATTTGTTGGAGTCGTGTAGTTTTTGAGTCGAAGGAAATTGAGGGTTAACAGTTATATCAATTAATTACTTAATTATTCTTAGATAATTATTTTTATTAATTACAATATTCTCAATAATTACTTACTTAAGAAAAATTATCTTAGATTAATTATTCATTAATCATCTCTAATTAAAATTCAATCTAAACCATTATTTAAACCAAATAATTAAGTAAATTCTTAATTATCTTAATTATTTTCAAAATAATTTATTTACTTATCAAATGACTTCATTTACATTCAAAATGTATTTAAACAATACATTCCTAAAATTAAATTCAAATTCCATTTAAAATTTTAATATTAAAAATGTTTAACTATTAAACACAAATCCAAATTTAAATAAATATAAACCTTAAAATAAAATGAATGTTAAAGTACATTCATTACTTAAATATAAAAGAAAAGTTTAAAATTAATTTACAAAATAAATCAAGTTTTGAAAATAAATTGATTATTTTAACTTTCAATTTTAAATTAACACTTCATATCTTAAATCAAATACTAAAGGAAATAATTTTTTTTCAGTTTTAAAACTTATTGGAAATCAAATTCTATTTAAAACATTTGAATATGTTCTTTTTTTTTATAAACTGTTTGAATTCAAAACTGGTTTCCAAAGTAAACTTGAAAACTGTTTTTAACTTGATTTCAAAACAAATTTAAATCTTGCTTAAAAACATTTAAATCTGTTTAAAATTTAAAAATTTACAAAGACTGTTTGAATCAAAATCTGGTTTTTAAAAGTAAACCTGAAACTATTTTTAAACTTGATTTCAAAACTAATTTAAATCTTGAATGAATTTTGAAATTTTCATTTTTTAAAAACCTTGAATTCAAAATTTTAATTGAATTCATTTTCAACTTCCACTAAAATCAAACTCCTGCACTAAAATTTGAATTTCATTCAAATTCAAAAACTGCAAAAATCTCAAGTTTTAAACCTGCATTCATATACCCAAACAACCCCTTAATTTACTTCGAGTCGCCAACCCACTTGCTTTGAGTCACTGCATAGTTTACCCGAGGAATACTTCGAGCTAAAATACCCTGCACACCTCTAATGAGTTCACCAGAATTCAACATGTATGGTGCATATGCACCGTCACCTCGGCGAACTCTAGCCACTACAACCAACTGCTACAAGTCACTGACCATCTCCTCATACGATCACGACCACCCCAACCCCCACATCAACTTGAAATCAAAAATAGAATAACAACTGCAGCCTGGAAAAACCCATCTACATCATACCCCAAACCTGTCAGCATCACATGAACTCGCCACAGACCATCATCAATCCTGAGACTCCGGCAAACCCTCCCTCTATGTCTCCTCTGCAACTTCCCAAAGCCTCAAATTACTCGAAGCAAAAGAGAGCATGTGAATAAACTAAGAACTGCAACACTTAAAGACAAGGGTTTGAAAACCTGGAAAACCCCAATCCCCATCTCCTCCTCTCTCTGATCATCCACTGCCAAGAATTTCCTCCATTCTTACATCAAAACTCCACAACAGGAAGCATCTTAACCCCCAAAATTCACTAGCCTATCAGATACTTTCAAATTCCTATTTCTGTTCATATCAAAAATGTAATACCACATTCCATTTTAAAAGTTGAAATTTGTTTTAAAATTTCTGATTTCTAACATATATTCATGTTAAAATCTTGTTTTAAATAGTTAATGATGTTGATACTTTTGTTTTATTTCAAAATGTTTACTGCAGAGTTGTTTCAGAGGGTAACATACTTCAGTTCTAAATTATTTTAACTAAATCATAATTTTATAAAACCTACATTTATACTAAATAACATATTTTGTTTACACATATTAGTTTCTAACAGAAATTAAACACGTAAATAAAGTTTTCTATTAAACTTATTTTAAAACAGAAAACTGTAAATTAGGATTACTGTAATCCCATACATATATATCTATATATACTCACACACCATATTGATCACAAATAAAATCATACAAGCATACACAATTTACATATTCACATGCAACAGATAGATTCAACTTCTTGCATTGAGGTTCTCACAAAAAAATAAATAAATAACAGGGCAGTTTTAATCACCCAGATTTTAATTAATGTGAACTAATACTTTAATTCAGGAAATTTTATATAATTTTGATTTAAAAGAAACTGTTTTTAAAATAAGAAGTTTACTCACTTTTAATTTGAAGAAGCTGAAACAATTCCAGAGATGCCTTACAAATTCCAGGACCTGACTTGAAGCTGCAGGTGGAAATCTGGCTTGCATTTTGATTACAGAAATTGCTTAAACTTGATGATGTATATTTTTGAACTTGCATGCAGGCATTCCTCAGTTTTGAATTGAAGTTAAGCTTCCAGTTTGATGTTGAAATATGGCATGCAGATCCACATTCAAATGCTCAGATTTAGAGTTTGATTTGGCAGATTTAAGACGGTTTTGGTTTTGCAGATTTGAGAATTGATTTTGCAGATTTTCATATGAATTTAGTAAATAGGTTTTGCAAAAATTTGATTGAATCTTGGGTTTTGATTTTTCTTTTTACAAATCTGGTTCTCAGATTTCAAATGAGAATAAGGGTTGAACAATAATGCTTTTGTTATATTTCTTATTAATATAATTTAAATAAAATTTCTAAAACAATGACACTTGTTGACTTATCAAAATTTAATGTTTACAAGTGTCTTGTCTAGTGTTAAGATCTTAAAACATACGCATTTTAATATAAAAAGAGAATTCTTAATTTATAATTGAATTTAAATTTATTCTAAAACCATTTCCAATTTATTTTAGTATGTTTTAATTATTTATTAACATTAGCCTTGAAAATGATTACATGTTTACTTAAAAACTTATTTTAAAACTATACATTTTAAATGTTTGCTTGAATATTTTTGAAAATAATATTATTTTAAAACTAAATTTCAAAAGAGAAGATTTTAAAAAGAAGAATAATGTTGAGTTTATCTTATTCAAGAGTTTTAAATCAAATGTTATACTTTAACATGAATGAATTAAATTTATTTCAAAGAAAACAATTTTCCTTAAAATAAAAAAAATAAATTTTTATTATAAAACAAAATTTAAACTATACTTATTTTTATAAACAAAACAAATACTTACTTACATTACTATGAGGATATAAGAAAGACTTTAAAATTTTCGTTTGGAAATTTTCAATACTAATTTAGAATCAATTTAATCAATTTACAATTTATACATTTATATATAATAATTAGAAAATATCCTTTATTTAATATAAATTAAAATTAAAATCAAAATTCCTATTTACAATGTATACACATATATACATTATAAATAAATATTTTTAAATAAGCTTAGAAAGATAAATTTATCATTTAAATATTTTTAACATTTGAAAACAATCAGATTCTCAATTTAAATTAAATTATCATTATTAACATTTTTGAAAAGAATATCATTTGTCAAATTAAACAATTGTTAATCTTCAAAAAAAAACTCTTGTTTGAATTAAATTATTTAATCAATATTTCACCTTTTTAAAATAATTATTAATGAAATTATTAAATAAATATTGCTTAAATTTCCAGGACATCACATTGCAGTTGTGTTGAGTCATGATAGCCGTGACTTGACCTTTGCAGTTTTGATTTGCTGTTAATATTTGGAGTTGTGTTGACATCATATGCTGTATTGGCGAGGCAGTGCACGTGAGCGTGTACTGCAGCCATTCAAAATTGACGTTTTAATTGATATTTCAATTGCTTGAATTGTTTCGTGGGTCCAATTCAATATTTTGAAATTGTATTTTGATTTGGATTTAATCATTTTGTGATATCTAATTATCTACTAGATAATTAGATTATGTGTTTTCTAATTATCGTATCGATAATTAGATTTTGTGGTTATGCTTTTCACTGGCTTGAGTTTTGCTTTGGCCACCTGCTATTAATTGCTGTTTAGGAAATTCTGTTGTTTTCTCAGTTATCTTCAGTGATAATCCTTTTATTTATCTTTGTTGATGATTTGGTTTTCTGATTCGCTATTTAATGCTGTTACGTATTATATTTGCCGTTATCCGATTTCCTTATTAAAGGATTAGATAGGTGAGATTTTTGTGATTGTCGTCTAATTGTTATTTAATTATTATTGCTTTCGTGCATTAATAACTGAGTTTGAATTAGACTGACCCACGTATTATTTTCTTTTGAATTAATACTCGGGTCAGACCGAGTTATTACCGGTTGTTGATATCTTGCTTTGGGTTGCTGCTTGAGCTATGAAGTCTCTTCATATCTTTTGGAGTAGTGAATGTTATTTCTTAGAATGATATGTATTCATGTATATTATTTACAATAATGTACTGTATACGTAACTTCCACTGTCGAGAGTTGTAGTTGTATTACATGTATAGTATCACATGTATTGTAACCGACTTCAGTTATACATATACATATATATATATATATATATATATATATATGAGATTTTATATTATCTGTGTTCTGTGTTTAGCTTATTTGTGTTATTATTATATATGTGTCCTGAACTATTATGAACCATCGTGGTTCGTTTTATACTGGAATTGGATATGTCGACGGGAGTGTTAACTCCTCTATTCCACGGCTAAGCGACCTAAGGAAATAAGCGACCTGGAAGAATTAATGTATGAACGACCTAACAACCTAAAGACCCCCAACGACCTAGCGGCCTAAAGATATCGCGTCCTAGCGACCTAAGCTTATCAACGACCTAACCATCAACACAGGGTAACAGCATGTCACAACAAAGAGTCTTCGCGACTTAACGGGCTAAAGGTACAAGAGATCTGCGACCTAACGACCAATGGACTAAAGCGAGCTAGCGACCTAGTAGCTAAAGCGACTTAGCGACCTAGAAGATAAACGACCTAGCGACCTAAAAGATCCAGCGACCTAGCGAGTTATCACAGAATGAGGCCGCTTGTTTATAGGCCGCTCCCGACCTTAGGTCGCCAACGATCCGACCCTAGGTCGCTCATGACCTAAACAATACCGAAGTAACTCCTTATGCTGCTTCCTCCCTAGGTCGATCACAACCTATGACTTGCTAGATTATTCGAGGTGATCAAGTACACCCTAGTTAAGCCGTAAACCGCTCCCACTAGGTCGCTCACGACCTACGTCCTATCCAAGGTCGCTCGCGACCTATGACCTAATTCATAAAACTCTCTATAAATACCCAGCCTACTCCAACTGGAAAAGGATCTTTTTGGCTCATTTCTGGAACACCGATACTCTGCTGAATTCTCGACTCACTCGATACTTCAAACACGAAAGACATCTCGACGAA
This sequence comes from Allium cepa, assembly GCA_030765085.1. Classification (NCBI taxonomy): domain Eukaryota; kingdom Viridiplantae; phylum Streptophyta; class Magnoliopsida; order Asparagales; family Amaryllidaceae; genus Allium; species Allium cepa. The sequence continues at coordinate 799,864,518 of CM060937.1, forward strand.
CTTCAAGAGGAATTCTGACACATTCGACATGGACTCAAAGAGTTCTTCTACATCAGAGTTCTAGCTATTTGTCCTAATAGTGTTGTAATCGAAGATCATTGTAAAGTTGTTACTCATTCAGCAATAAAGAAGATTAAAGTGGACGTAGGCTTAACTTGAAGCTGAACCACTATAAAACTGTTGTCTTTTTACTGCTTTCTCTGTGACTTTTCTACTTACTTGTAATTCCCGTATTGATGGGTGGTGCTTTCACTTAATCTCTACTTATACCGGGGTGTTAGCGTTCAATTTTAAGTGTTAACATTTTTGGTGCTTCCATTAAGAAGCCAACTCAGGCTACTTTTGTCATTGCTTCGCAAAAGTTTGTTGAAAAAACCTCTCTCAAAACCAAAGGTCTATCAGAGATAATGACTCCTGGAAGAAAGCACGGATCTGCTAGACTCAGTGATGTACATGAGAATACTGCCACTTCTCCTTCATCAAGTCAAGCAGCACCAAGTGCTGGAATTACACGAGTGGAGTTAGATGCTGCGGTATCTGGGTTATACCAGCAGATGGAAACTCAGAATGCTTTAATACTTGATAGGTTAAATGCTTTGCTCGAGCTAACCGTCAATCGGTAAATAATGAAGAGAACCTTGCAAATGATATTCATAATCCTGTAGAGAGGAATATTCCTCAAAGAGCAGCTATCCCCGCCAAAGAAACACCTCCTCAAGCTGGGGGATCGAGACCGCAGCCAACTCTCCGTGAACGTTTGTCCAGACAAACTACAGAGAAAATGGCCGAAGTCTGTCCTGCAGATCCTTTAAATGATGAGGAATATCTTTTGGGCATGGTGCGACAAATCATGAAAGAAAGCATGCAGAGGGAAGAAGATGAGAAGGAATGGGGATTCGCTCCGAGCAAGACTCCGTTCACTGAAAGGATTTTGAAAGCTGAATTTCCCAGGAAGTTTGTTCCTCCTACCATCCTGGCTTATAAGGGAACAAGCGACCCTAATCAATTCCTGTATAAGTATGATTGGCACATGAACGATGCCAGAGCATCTGATGAGATCAAATGCCGGTACTTTCCGGTATACTTGGAAGGAGTGGCTCTACTTTGGTTCACAAAGCTTCCGGTCTGATCCATAGACCAGTTCGCCGATTTGACTCGGAAGTTTAAAGAGCAATTCGGGTTGTATTCTTCAAAGGCGAAGGATATTATGTCACTGTCAAGCCTGGAACAGAATCCTGGGGAATCTATTAGATCTTTCTTAAACCGCTTCAACATAGCTTTGGCTGAAGTGGACAATGCAGAGCTACGGATGGTCTTGACATACTTGATGAGGGCAATCGACAAGTCAAGCGAATTTTGGAAGTGGCTGAAGATGAAAGAACCGAATTCACTTGAGAAATTCTATAAGAAATCTGATGAATTCATGCGCTTGGAAAGCCTTCAAGCATCGGCTAAAGTGGCATTGACAGAGGTCAAGAATAACACTGCTGCTCCTACCAAAAAGAGTCCGAAAGTCAGAAAAGGAAGAATAATGGTGTGAAGAAACAGAAGGACGTGAAGAAACCTCGCTTCTTAAAACCTTCAGATTTCACTCCTTTAATCGATACCCCGGAGAATATCTGTTTTGCTACCAAAGATGCGGTGGAATATCCTAAACCACCTGAGATGAGAGTTGGGGAAAAGGCTCTTCAAAGTGGGAGATTTTTTCGGTTTCATAATCAACCCGGTCATGATACCAACAAATGTCGCCATCTGAAAAGCTTGATTGAAGAATTGCTGAGAGAGAACAAGTTGCAACAATTTGTGAAGAGGAATAGGAATGACCCAACTTCATCTACTAAGGGTCAACAACTTCCTACTCATCCGTCTTGCTCGGGTGAGAGGACTACTGCACGTGAATCAGAAAGGCACGTTATTAATAAGATTACGGGAAGTCCTCACCCAGCAGGCATAAGTTGGGGCGAGATGGAAAGATATGCCCGTGCCTTGAAATACGCACCAGCAGAAGAGAGTGTTTTTGTGCTAGAAGATGCTGCACCATTGAAGCAGCAGAAAACTTTTAATGATGTTATTGTGTTCTGAGCCAGGGACTCTATGGGCATTGAAGCTCCAACCATGAACCCCTTGGTCATCTCTGCAGGCATTGGGCCGGCTATTGTGAGAAGAGTGCTTGTAGATTGCGGCGATTCTTGCAATATTCTCTTCAAAAAGATGTTCGGTCAAATTAAAATTCCGATGGTTGATGTTCAAGCTTCATCTCAGAAGATCGTTGGGTTTACTGGGGAACCGAAGCAACCAATTGGAACTGTTGACTTGTTCGTCGAGCTTGGAGAGGGGTAGAAAAAGGTTGTTCGAAAACAGACTTTTGTAATTGTTGATGAATCTTCTGCCTACAACGCCTTCCTAGACCGACCAACTCTTGCGGCTTTTAAGGCAATTCTCGCCCCGTGGTGCCTCACTATGAAATTCCCCACGGATAATGGAGTTGGTGTTATTAAAGGGGATCAGAATGCTGGGCGAGAATGTTATCTTATAGAGTTGCGTGAAGCAAGGAAGAGAGAGATGGGAAATTATGCGGCAGCCCTAGTCGGCATCAAAGTACCAACCTTGTAGCAATTACAGGGTGGACCCTGCACTGGCGAGCATAGCGGGGCACGAAGAGAAATGGATCCTAGAAAAGCCAATGCTGGGGAGAATAGAGTGGTGCCGGTGGAAGTAACGGTGCCAGTACCCGTTGACCCGAAAGATCCGAACAAAGTGGCGAATGTGGGTTCGCAACTTAGTGTGACGGTTCAAAATTCCTTGATATCAATCTTAAAAGCAAATCTGGATGTATTCTCTTGGACTCATGCTGATATGTGTGGAATATCCCTAGAAATTGCAGTACATACTCTGAATAATGATCCGAGGTTTACACTGGTAGAGCAGAAAAGAAGAACCCAGGGTCCTGAAAGGTCAGCAGCGTTGAAAGAAGAGGTAGACCGGCTCGTGGAGAATGGTTTCATCATGGAGTCTACTTATCCGAATTGGGTTTCAAATCCAGTTCTGGTTAAGAAAGATAATGGGAAGTGGAGAGTATGCATCGACTTTTCAGATTTAAACAAAGCCTGCCCCAAAGACTGCTTCCCTTTACCCAGGATAGATCATTTGGTGGATGGAACAGCGGGGCATGAATTATTATCTTTTATGGATGCTTACTCCGGATACAACCAGATCATGATGCATGAGCCGGATCAGCAGGACACGAGCTTTGTCACCGATGTTGGTCTCTACTGCTATAGAGTCATGCCCATCGGACTTAAGAATGCATGGGCAACTTACCAAAGACTCGTCAATGCTATGTTCAAGCCACAGATTGAAAAAACTATGGAAGTTTATGTTGACGATATGCTGGTGAAATCAAAGAAGGCAGTAGACCATATGGATCACTTGGCAGAAATGTTTGCAGTCCTCCAAAAGTACGGAATGAAACTTAATCCTTTGAAATGTTTGTTTGGAGTGGAGTCCGGAAAGTTCTTGGGTTTCATTGTGAGTGCTAGGGGCATTGAAGCTAACCCTACTCAGATTGCTGCCTTAAAAAAAGTCAAAGCTCCTAGAACAAAGAAGGAATTGCAAAGTCTTAATGTAAAAGTTGCTGCCTTGAGTCGATTCATTTCCAAAGCTACTGATAAATGCATTCCATTCTTTGATGCTCTGAAGAAAGGAAGGAAATTTTTTGACTGGACTCCTGAATGCCAGAAAGCTTTCGATGAGTTGATTCGTCATATGGAAAGGCCTTCAATACTTTCTAAGCCCGATGATGGTGAAGATCTTTTCGTATATTTGGCAATTTCATCTCACGCTCTTAGTGCAGCGTTGGTACGGGAAGACGCAAAAATTCAGCGCCCGGTCTATTATATCAGCAAAAGATTCACTGGGGCAGAGATGAATTATTCAAAATTGGAAAAGCTCGCCTATTGTCTACTGATTGCATCAAGAAAGTTGAGGCCGTATTTCCAAGCTCATCCTATCAAAGTCCTCACCGATCAACCTCTGAAGTAAGTTCAGTTTCGTCATGAGACTTCGGGTCATCTTCTGAAGTGGAATATTGAATTCAGCCAATCCGACATCACTTATCATCCCCGGAGAGCAATTAATGGACAAGCTTTGGCAGATTTCATCGCAGAATGTATAAATAAAGGTGATAGTGAGGAAGAGGTGACTGATAACACCCCAATTCGATGGAAATTATATATTGATGGTGCAAGATACTATTACTGTTTCGGAGCTTGGGTTGTGCTTGAAACCCCGAAAGGGCGGTCATTGTGCTATGCATTGAGATTGGAATTCCCTTCGACAAACAATGAAGCAGAATATGAAGCTCTAATTTCCGGATTGAAAATTGCTAAAGAGTTGAATGTCAAAGTGTTGCAGATCTTCAGTGATTCACAGCTTATTGTATGTCAAGTCAAGAAAGAGTTTCAAACTAAAGGAGGAAATCTGCCTGCTTACTTGTCAAGAGCCTGGGAACTTCTCGATAATCTTGACCATTATACGATAAATCATGTGCCCCGGGAAGAGAACATGAAGGCAGATTCTCTCGTCAAGTACGCAAGCACTGGTGAAGCTCAATTATTGGGATTAGTTCCTGTGGAAGTCCTATCAGCTCCAAGCACTGATGAGATGGATATTGACTGGATCATGACTATATCTCAAGAGCAAGAATCATGGATGACTCCGATAATGGAATATCTGCTCAACGGTTCTCTGCCGGAAAATTCAAAAGAATGACAGAAGTTGCTAAGAAAAGCCACTAGATATATAATTCAAGATGGCCGATTGTACAGGCGGGGATTCTCAATGCCATTACTCCGATGTGTGACAAAGGAAGAGGCTAAGACAACTCTAGCTGAAGTACTTGGAGGAGATTGTGGAGATCATTCAGGTAGTCAAACTCTAGCAATGAAAATTCTCCGTTATGCGTATTTTTGGCTAGACATTAATCATGATGCTGCAAGCTATGACCGAAAATGTGACCCATGCCAGAGATTTGCAAAAATCCCAAGAGCACCTTCCAACGAGATAACACAGATGGTCAGTCCGTGGCCATTTGCTATTTGGGCAATAGATCTCATTGGGTCTTTGCCAACCGCCAAGTCCGTAATCCGATATGAAACTAAAAAGATGATAGCTTTGCAACTAAGAATATCATTTGCAGGTATGGTGTGCCTCAAAAATTAATCACAGACAATGGAACCCAATTCGAAAGTGAAGAGTTCCAAGATTTTTGCAAGCGATTCAAGATCCTAAAAAGCTTCTCAACAGTGGCTCATCCGCTGGTAAACGGGGAAGTGGAAGCAGTAAACAAAATTATCAAATCAACTATCAAAAAATAGCTAGAAAAAGCGAAAGGTGGTTGGGTCGATAAGTTACCACTAGCACTATGGGATACAGAACTAGCCATAAAATAGCGACTGGACACACTCCATTTTCATTGGCATATGGATCAGAAGCAATGATTCCGGTGGAGATAGAAGTTCCTTCACACAGAAGGATCCATTTCAATCAAGCTGAAAATGAAAAGCTGCAACTTGAAGCATTGGACTTCCTTGATGAAAAAAGGGAAGAGGCTTAGCTCAGAATTGTAGCCCATCAACAAAGAATTGCCAGGCACTTCTATTCCAAAGTTCGCCAACGCAGCTTTGAGGTTAGAGATCTAGTCTTGAAAAGGATCATGACTGGGAAGGGCCATATGTCATAGGCAAAAAACTTCTTAATGGCACTTTCAAACTGACAACTGTCGAAGGAGATCCAATTCCAAGGGCTTGGAATAGCAATCACTTGCGCCCATATTTTACTTAAAAGCTTTATTGAAATACTGTAAAAGAATTATGCATGTATGATTCTTGTATTGAAAGCCATTGTAAAGCTAGTGCAAGTGAATAATAAGAAATATAAAGTGGATGTAGGCCTAGTTCTTGGCCGAAGAACTATAAATCTTGTGTTCTCTACTATTACAAAATGCCTGTTTTATTCCAATATATGAAAAGTACTTTAATTATATTGCTAAAATGTCGATTTAATATTGCAGGCCATTAAAACAAAGCTTACCCATCACAAGACCAAGCAATCCCTGACATCACTCAACAAATGAATGTTCAGCCACAAAAATTCCATACTCAAATCCTATATAAGAAGTGCTTCAAGCAAACTGTTAGTGGTTCCGCCGGAGGTAGACCCTTCCTAACTAATTGTGATCGTTTGTGCAAACGAACATCCGTTTAATTAGCCTATGTCTGGTCCTGCGAATTCATTTAACAATGAAGAACACTTCTTTGGATAAAATAAACTACTTGCAGAAGAAAGGAATGTGTGCTTCAAAATGATAATAGGGAACCGCTGGTATGAGCAAATGGCAAAAAGACATGGGCGAGAAGGCAGGAAAGAGCAAAAGACCTCTTCGGAGGCACAAGCCCTCTTCGGAGGCACAACTCTTCGGAGGATAAAGACCTCTAATGGGACTTGCCAGAGAAAGAAAGTTCTCTTTCTTAACCAAAAAATATTGGTGGAATGACCGGTGGAACAGGGCACTCGTTAACTAGCTGAGAACATTTGTGCAAACAAACATCCAATTAACTTGTGTCCGCCCTGTGAATCCATCCAACCATGAGAAAGAAACTTCCAGGCAAAAGCCCTACTCGGAGGCACACATTTCACCGTGATCTAAAATAAAACTTCACAAGAGTTGAAATGTGAAAAGAACTCTTCGGAGGCATGCATTCCACCGAGATCTGAAATAAAACTTCACAAGTGTTGGAATGCGAAAAGCCCTCTTCGGAGGCCCATTTCACCAGAGTTGAAATGCTAAAAGACCACTTCGGAGGCATACATTTCACCGTGATTTGAAATAAAACTTCACACGAGTCGAAATGTGAAAAGCCCTCTTCGGAGGCCCGCTTCCCAGCGAACAGGGAAAAAATAAAAGCCTCTCCCCAGTGGCAGAAACAAAAAGCCCTCTTCGGAGGCCCTCTTCCCAGCGAACAGGGAAAAAATAAAAGCCTCTCCCCATAGGCAGAAACAAAAAGCCCTCTTTGGAGGCCCGCTTCCCCCGTACAGGGAAAAAACAAAAGCCCTCTCCCTAGAGGCACACACAAAAAAGCCCACTTCCCAGAGGCACAATCAAACAAAAGTCCTCTTCGGAGGCACAAACAGGTCAAAGCCCTTTTTCAGAGGCCCACTTTACCGCATAGGAAAGTTTACTTGTCAAAAATAAAAGTGAATTTCTCCTATAGTGAAGGGTAAAAACTTCTCCATAAAAAAAAAAGAGAAGACTTCTCCAATACGATGCGCATTCTACTAAATCAGAAAATATTTCCTTAAAATGGAAAAATTATTCTCTAAAGTACAGATGCAAGCCTCCTTCAAATGGAAAAGTTGTTCTCTAAAGAAAGAGTACAAGTCTTCTCGAAATAGAAGGGTTGTTCTCCAAAAATTTTCTAATGCGAAAGAGATTGCAATAAACCATGGTATGGGGGCAATATAATATAGTTACAAAAATAAAAGCAATGCTCAAGCAACATACCATAGGTTTACTGCAACATCACACAGAAAATAAAGAAACTCGTATGGAAAAGAAGAATAAATGCATTCTCAAATACAGACAGAAGTTTGTACAAGTAAAAGAATCATTTTATTCCATACTATGAAAATTTTATACATGTGCAGGTTTCAAAACAAAAGAAGGCGGGGACCGATACCCGCACAATCTCCGGTCAACACAAGTCTTTATACATACAAGCAAAAAAGAAAAAAGCATAGGAGAAAAGAATCAATTCTTCTTCCGGCCACCTATCGAGCCCTCGCCTGGCCGGATGACTAACTTTTTAGGTCGGCTTGTGAGAGTAGGGGAAGAAAGAGGAAGGGGTACAATTGGACTTTCTTCTGCTTTTTCTTCGCCGGCAGAAGCTTCTCTTTATTTCTTTGAAACTCCACGCTTCCCCTTTTTCCTTGAAGAAGACTCACTGCCCGGGGAGAAAAGTGCAGACAACTTTATGTCATCAGAAATAGTTTGCTCCGGGGTTCTTTCACCTTCTTCAGGTTCTTCGGCCTTCTGCTCTTGAGAAGCGACCGGATCATCCAAGCCTTGAAGAGCTTCTATCTGCTCCTCTTGTGACCCCGGTTGAGAAACGGAAGGGGGAGTAATCTGAAGAGGCGGAGAGGAAACAGCTGGAAAGGGGAATGCTGAACAAAACTTGGCGCTTTCACTACAGGAGAAGAGAAGTTAAAGTCGGTATCTCTCATAAAAAGAGGAGAAAGTGGCGCGTCAAGATTTAAGTAATAATCAAAAAGTTCATCAAGCTCATGTGAAGTAAACAAGCAGTCCACTTGAGCAAGATCAGCATTGAGGTTACCTGGAGAAGTAGGCTTTACTATGTCAACTTCAAAGTCCTACGCCTCAGTGCTTTCTTGAGTCTCATCTCCGGTGTGGGCAGTTGCACTTTCAATAACAGCTTGAGCAGGAGGTGGAGAATAGGAACTGGAGCCAACAATATCAATGTCGGCCGAAACCGAAGGTTGAACTGGGTCGTTTGAAGTCGCCTTCCCTAAATGTTCTCCTTCTGCCATTTTGGCTCTCTCTTTGGCGAGTTGCTCCTTTCCCTAGGCAAGAGCGGAAAATGCCTCATCATCTAGATAGTGTGCCGTTAAATCTACTTCAGCATATCCAGCTCCCCTAAGCATATCAAGTGCAGCTTCCCACACTTTGGCCAAAGTGATTTCGTACACCGGTCCCAAAAATTTAAGGCTACCGCGCCCCAGAACACTATGAATGTAAAACTCGAATAAAGTGGAGCTGACTTCGGCCTTAGTCGCCGTATGAGATTCTTTGGCTGCTGCTTTGCCGGCAATAGCTTCATCACGCTCCTTTTCAGCCTCAGAAAGTCGAGCTTTTAGCAGTTCAATTTCAAATTTCTGGGAGCTGGTTTTTTCTCGCAGTTGAGCAACGTCAGCTCGGTAGTTTTCTACAGCTTTCTGTTGTGCTTCAAATTTAGCTTCAGCGTCTCTCTGTGCAGCGTGAGCATCTCTCACCTGTTTTTGAAGCACCTCTTCTCTTTGAGAATAGGAAGCGGAAGAAGTGGCAAGCTCTTCTTTAAGTTTTTCAACTTCCGCTTCAAGCTTCTCATTATAAGCGGCAATACTCTTCATCTCTGCATCATGCTGATCGAGTGTTTTCTGCCACTCGGATTTGTAATTTTCCATAGTCAGTATGGCTTCGAGATTTGCGCGGTTTACTCTTTCAAGCTCGTCAACAAGTTTTTGCCGACCATACATTCTCTCGATATCGAGTTTGACGACATCAAGATTTCGCAGCATGGCTTGATTATCGATTGGGACCAAGTCAAGGTCGAAACGCACTCCCTTTAAGCACCAGTGCGGAAACCAATTTTGAAGAGTAGTCGGACCCTGCCTAACTTGATACGTGGGCCTACTAATGATTTTTTGAATATCAGCCCTTTGAAGGGTAGGAGAGCTGGAAGGAATTTCCATAGAGATGGGAGCAGCGGGATTATCAAAAATTTCAGATGTCGGTTTCTCACCAAGTCTGGCCCATTTGCTCTGATCTTCAACGACATGACTTTTCCCTTTATCATCACGGGATTTTCATTTGTTGGAATCATCCTCTCTCTGAGAATAGTCATGTCGTTCATCCCTTCTCCCGTAGCATTCTTCATAAGCACGCTTCTCAAGAGCTTTCATCGTAGCTCTTTCTTCGTCAGTTTCCCAGGAAGCAGGAAGATACCTCTTGGGGTCATAAGAGCCGCGTCTCCCATGACGCTGGAAATCATCGTAGTAGGAGCCACTTCGTCCCAATGGAGAACCTGAAAATGAAGAAAAGATAAATTCAAAAATCTTCAAAGCAAGGAAGTTGAATGCATAAAAGTGCTGAAAAATCCTACGTGTATGTAACGTGCAAACTACGTGCGTCAAGCTACGAACCACTCCTCGGTTGGGGGGTAATGACGGATTTTACAGCAAGTATCGACTTGGGCTGACGGAGTCTATTGCAAGACAGATGTCGCTTCAACTACTGGAGAAATAACTTTAGTAGTAGCGGTATCATCTTCAAAAAGCTCCTGTGAAGTGATCATCAAGTCGCTCAACCCCTCGAAAATGTCGTCACCATTTTGCCCCGCGGGACCCTTGCCTTAGCTCCTTCATCAACAGTCTTCCCGGACTGGTGAGGAGGTTCCTCTTCCTCAATGACCGGGGCAAGTGCAACTTTGCCGGACGACCCCGCACGTCAATAGAAGTAGAGCACTTCACCAGTGAAGCCTCAACAGTATGTTCTTTAGGTGTAAGTTCTCCGACGGAAACTGGGGCATCCGATGTATCCACTGGAGAATCAGGAACTTCATGAGGCTGAGTAGAACGGGAAGGGTGCAGAAGTCCATACTGGTAAAGAAATTCATCGTTCAGCAAAAATTTAATACTTCTTTCCTCAACCGCCACAGCACTTAATCTTTCAAAAGTCGGCTTGTGGCTGGGATCTCTAGAGGGAGAAGGAAGTGCTGTAAAAGAAAAGAATGAAATTAGCACTTAGCAACTTGGATCTCGAGAAGCTCAAATGGAAAAAGTGGAAGTGAGCAATGTCACTTCATACTCTCCAGATGGCGTAAAATCTTGGAGGGCAACGAACGAAGAAGAATTGATTTAAGAACCCGTGGGCGCTTTCCGAAAGATCGGCGATCAATCTACGGTTCATGGCGCTTCTCACGAGTGTGATAAAGGGATGATCTTTGTTCTTTGCGAATGTGCACAAGTAACAGACTTATTCAAAACTCGGAAGATGATCAAGTGTCCTCCTAAACATCACACAAAGTCCCATTACGATGTCATGGCCATTGGGATGCAGTTGGAAAGGAGAGATAGTTAATCGGAGAAGGAGTCCTTGAAGAAAGTCATTAAAAAGAGGAATGGCACCACATAGGCACATCTGACGATTGACAGCGATAAAACCGAGAGGTGGCCTATCAGCAGTATCGTTTGGCCCAGGAAGTAAAGCATCTACTTCAGCAATACCAAACTGAATACGTAATTGGTTGAATGCCCGCTGACTCAGGGAAGTTGGAGTTCTTTCCGGAGGATTATCCAATGGATTGGCTATTGGGAAGAACCTTTCAGCTTGCTCTATTACCTCTTCTTGAGAAGACATTCTACACAAGGAACTGGATATTCAAATATGAAGATGCACGTTTCCATAATGTGTGAAGTGTTGTGCAAAACTAATAAAACGACAAGCAAATATAACTGAAATTGAACTAATATGCATTTTTCAATTCTAAAGTTTTAGGTCTTGTTGTTTTGAGTCCAAATACAAGTGCAGTGTTGATGCAAACAAATCAGTTTTAATTGATTAACGTTGCTTTGCTTTAATACTTCAATTGAGTTTGTCAATTCACAGCATTTCATATAATTTCTTTAAGTTGATTATCTTTTATCGACTAATCTGTCATTCGATGTGGGCGATCAGTGACAGTATATTCGCCTCATTTTTCTGCAAATATTGTATTTAACAGGTTACTAGCGTTAAAGTTAATAAAATCTGTAAAGAAGTACAACAACTTCAAGCATGTTATCTCGGCGGTTCAAGTTGGGAATTCAATTCAGCAATGTCATGTTCATTCAAGTTGAAAGGAGTTCAAGACAATGCAAAACAGGCTAAGTCCTAGGTCGTTCAAATGCATACGCGACCTACGACCTATGCTGCAAGAAGTTAAGTCATCAATCTCCTAGGCCGCTCTGCTTTAAAGTTTCATGTCATTCCAACAAGTTCAAGGCATAGAGCATGGGGAAAAGGCAGTGCGAATTCGGCTATGTATTAGGTCGCTCGAGCGTACACGCGACCTAAAGTTTAAGACGCAAGTATGATAGGTCGCAAGTATGATCGGTCGCAAGTATGATAGGTCGCAAGTATGATCGGTCGCAAGTATGATAGGTCGCAAGTATGATAGGTCGTAAGCAAGACAGGTTGTATGATTCACGATTAAACCGACAGGCCCAGGGCCTGTCCTCCACTTGAATGCAGCCACGTGTCCATCACCTCACAATCACCAGGAGCGCAACAATTCGACCTGGAATCCAATAACCCATCAACCCCCTTAAGAATCTTCTCACATCCTCCAAACTCACAAACCGGTTAACTCGAGGCACCATCTCCTCCTCAAATCGTCAAGGATCATCCAAAACCAAATTGAGCCACCTCAATTCCATCAGAAATCGATCGTGGCATGGTTTGCGATGGAACATAAAAATATGAAATTGAACCAGAGGTTAGAGACGAGAATCCAGAACTCGTGGTTTAATGATGGTCGTGAATTGAACAGAGAACGGATTCACTTACGTGATGAAATTGCAAGGATGATCGGTGACCGGTAAGTTCAGGTTGGAAATTTCTTCAATGGCGTCTTTGAAGGTTGAAGCAAGTAAGGAGGAAGAAACGACTTAGCGGATTATATAGAGGGAAAAGAGAAAGGCGAATGGACACGCGAGCTAACTTATCTCTAAGGTCGCTCACGACCTAGCAAAATTAAGTCGAAGCACACGACCTATGGCATAGGCGTATACTTCGAGGGGCAAATGTTAACTCCTTTATTCCTTGGCTCAGCGACCTAAGGAAATAAGCGGCCTGAAAGAATTAAAGTATGAATGACCTAACAACCTAAAGCCCCCAACGACCTAGCGACCTAAAGATATCGCGACCTAGCGACCTAAGCTTATCAACGACCAAACCATCAACACAGGGTAACAACATGTCACAACAAAGAGGCTTCGCGACTTAACGGGCTAAAGGTACAAGTGATTTGCGACCTAACGACCTATAGACTAAAGAGAGCTAGCGACCTAGCGACCTAGAAGATAAATGACCTAGCGACCTAAAAGATCCAGTGACCTAGCGAGTTATCACAGAATGAGGCCGCTTGTTTATAGGCCGCTCCCGACCTTAGGTCGCCAACGATCCCCCCTAGGTCGCTCATGACCTAAACTATACCGAAGTAACTCCTTATGTCGCTTCCTCCCTAGGTCGGTCACGACCTATGACTTGCTAGATTGTTCGAGGTGATCAAGTACACCCTAGTTAAGCCGTAAACCGCTCCCACTAGGTCGCTCACGACCTACGACCTATCCAAGGTCGCTCACGACCTACGACCTAATTCATAAAACTCTCTATAAATACCCCGCCTACTTCAACTGGAAAAGGATCTTTTTGGCTCATTTCTGGAAGACCGATACTCTGCTGAATTCTCGACTCACTCGACACTTCAAACACGAAAGACATCTCTACGAACTTCAAGAGGAAATCTGACACATTGGACATGGATTCAAAGAGTTCTTCTACATCGGAGTTCTAGCGATTTGTCCTAATAGTGTTGTAATCGAAGATCGTTGTAAAGTTCTAACTGATTCAGCAATAAAGAAGATTAAAGTGGACGTAGGCTTAACTTGAAGCCGAACCACTATAAAATTGTTGTCTTTTTACTGCTTTCTCTGTGACTTTTCTACTTACTTCTAATTCCCGTATTGACGGGTGGTGCTTTCACTTAATCTCTACTTATACCGGGGTGTTAGCGTTCAATTTTAAGCGTTAACAGAGAGTAAATAAACAAAGAGATGAAAGAAAAATAAATATTCATACCACTCCTATCGAAGAAACCAATACTAGTGTAAGGCCTAACTACGGATGGCCGTTTCTATCCTGCCGTATTCTTCGTAATAACAGATAGTATTTCCTTTTAATACTCTTTGTTATTGTGAGCATAGAGGTGGGGCGTCGCTGGGAGAGCCAAAGATTAATTTCCTTGAATACAATTCCAACAAAACAATATAACAAATGTAAGCTTTCAACTGAAAATACGATTAAACAATAATAGAATTAACTACATAAAACAAAGCTAAAAGCTTTGCACTTACTTTCAACCTTCCTTAGGCTCGGCCATAGAGTGGAATACATGGCTAAGACATGGTTTTGATCTGGTTGTGGGTTCAATTGGGTCAGCCATTCATGGAAAAAATGGTGCAAAGGTGTGCATGAACTACAATACACAAAACAAGCAACACACATTGTTTTCAAGCAAATCAAGGCCAAGGCCACAAGGGAACGGCCATCTCTGGTGGGGTCAACAGGATGATGTGGCAGTGGTGTCAGGTGAAGCTAGTGGTGGTGGAGGGTGGTGTAGGTGGAGGCTAAGAGGGTGATGAAGGTGATGGAAGCATTGTTGTGCTCGGCTAGGTGGTATAGGTGAATCATTTTGCATTTGGTGCTGGATCTACCACCATGGGTGGCTTGGCTTGGGATGGCCAGTGAGTAGGAGGCGGTGGTGATGGGTTCAAGTGGTGGTGGAGGCAGCTAAGATGAAGGAGGAGGCAGGGCCGAACCTAGAAGAGGAAGAAACAAGTGCAAATCAATATAAAACAATGAAAAAGTGAAATAGAAAAAGAAGATTCACCATAGTTTTTGACCAAGGAGAGGCCGAAATTTTTTTATCAGGTTGGAGGTGAGCATTCATGTGAAAAAATGAAATGAGATAGTGGTCGGCTGAAGAGGAAGTGATATGGCAACAAAAATTGAATATGTGTTGGTTGGAGTTGAAAAGGTGAGAATACAAAGAGGCTTAAGCAAATAAAGAGTCACAAAACCATTCAAATTACCATATTTTTTTTCTAATTTCAAATAACTGAAATATATATATATATATATGTATATATATATATATATAATTCAGATAAAAATGCGAAAATTAAAAAATAAACAAAATATAAATAAATAAATATTAATTATATATAATTAAATGAAGAAAATAACACAGAAAAAGTAACTAGTCTAGGAAATTTCAAAATAAATGCAATTAACTTTGGAAAATTTTATGTACTTGAAAAATATTTATAAATAATGATAAGAACATAAAATAAAATGCATTCATAAATATAAATAAATAAATTTTAATTAAATAAAATTAAAATGGAGAAAATAGCAGAAAAATAGAAACTAGCTTCTAAAAATAGGAAATAAATGCAATAAATTTAGGAAAAATTCTAACATCACTTTAAAATTGTTTTAAAATAAAATATATATCTAACATGTCATATAACAAATATTAGAACATGATTGACAAATAAAATATTATTTATATAAATTAAAATAGATAATTTTATTAATAAATCAATTTACACCCAATATTGTAAAAAGCATAACTTTCACAATATAAATCGGATTCCAACAAAACAAAAAGTAGTATTCTTAAAATTTAATCTATTTTCATAATTAAACATAAAATTCAAAAATTCAAATATTTAAATTTAAAATTTAAAATCAAAGTTTGACCAGATTGACAAAAATCCACTTTTTTTGGAAATATCCTATTTATTCAGGTTTGAAATTATAATTCACCCAAAAATCAAAGCATACTCTTAAAATAACAAAATTTATTCATTTCAATAAATATAATAAAGTTTTTAAATCAATACTTTCATTTTAAATAATTAAAATAAACAATTAAAATAGTCACAAAATACTGGGTTGTTACACTCTCCCCCACTTAAATCTTTTCGTCCTCGAAAAGAACGAACAAGGAAAATAAGGAAAGGAAAGATAGACAAAAAATGGTACCTGGAACAATTTCAGATTCGAAGCATGAATACTTTCCTCTGTCTCCCAGGTACAATCTCGATCATCATACCCCATCGTACCTCGATCAGATTAACAGATTTCCTTCTTAGCTACTTCATACCTCTGTTGAAAATAAGAAATGGCTTACTCTCGACTGTCAGATTAAGCTAAATATCCAACTATCAAGAGTAGTTGGTTGAACAAAAGGAGATGGGTCAAGAAGATACTAGAGGAGATGTGAGACGTGGATTACAACATGCACTCTAGAAAGTTTCTCGGGTAAATCTTAATGATAAGCCATTCTTTCCACAAATGCGAAAAAGGACCCTCAAAAAGTATAAAGAAGGTAGGAATAGCTAGAAGGGGAAATAAATTAAAAGACAAGGGTGAACTATTATTTTAAAACCATCTAAATTTCAATTTAGAATTTCATATTTATTATTTTAAACATTTTATAATATGATGAATAGTCATTTGATTCAATTTTAATAGTTCGAAGTAAATAATATTTAAAACAATTTAAATCATGATTAAAATATCCTTTGTATAATACTTTACCAAAATACTTTTATAACTTGATGTCTTAACAAGTTTACTTTCGTTCCTGCAGACTTTGGCCATGCGTTGATCAGGCGCAGAGCTAGAATTCTCCAAGTACTTAGTAGACCTATTTCAACACCCAGTGAAAATACTGGAAAAAACTTTTAAAAACAGATATGGAAAGTACTATCCAAACAAAAAAACCAAACCGAAACATGTCGATCATGGATAGCGGATACACAATGGTTACGCCTAGATCCCTCAGGAAACATGCATACCCGTAGGCCGACTACCATAGTCCTGCGATTACGCCATGAAGACCGGTAGTACCACAGATACATAATAGTTACACCTGGATCCCCCAGGAAACATCCGTACCCTTAGGCTCTCGCAGCCTCTGCAGATTACGCTACGAAGCGACCCAATAGATCACAGATATACAATGGTTATGCCTGGATCCCCCAGGAAACATCCGTACCAGTAGGCTCTCGCAGCCCTTGTGAATTACACTATGATGTCGCGCTCGTAAGACCACGAAGATCGCCGTCGAATTCGATGGACACTGAGGTATCATATTTGAAAAACCCAAATCAGAGAGAGAATAATATTGGTAGAATGAATCCATAGTGTGGCCACAAAGCAGATATCAAGCAGAAGGCACTTTCCATATGTTTACTTCGAAAATATGTATCATATAGTACCTTTCAAATCATTTTCAAATATCATACTTATATAAGTCCATTGCATATAAGATTCCATTTTCAAATCAAATACTTTCCAAATTCAATAGTATATCAAATCATACTTATATAGACTTCGATTATATAAGATTTCTCTTTACAAATCGAGTACCTTTTCCAAATCAACAATTTTCAAATCGATTTCATACTCACAAAAGTCAATTTTATACCCATACAAATCCATTTTATATAAGATCGATAACTCCCAAATCATAGTATTTAGCAAAACAAGATTGTCAATTTCAATTCCTTTTCAATATCAATTCAGTTTCAAAATCATACATGGTTTCACCAAATCATTTCAAATTCACATTCTTTATCAAAATAAAGGTTAAATCATTTCCAAACCATTTCAATCATCAAAATATCAAAATGGTTACAGCGTTTAAAACCATCTCTTTTAAAACCTTCAAACTATTTATTTCTGCATGAAAAATCCAGTTTACCATTGGAAAGATTTTTATCTATATATATATACACACACACTTTATTCAAAACATTTCAAATTTATATTTCATACGAGTATATTTCAACATAGTCTTATTTATTTCACTCAACAAATAGTTTCAAACTTATATAAATCATATTACTTTATACATTAATCAAACCAAACTAAACTTATATTCTTTATCAAATACCCTATACCTTTCAAAATTGCTTAGCTTTGAAAAGTTACCTTGATTTGGAAGTGCTCAAACCTTAAAATTGTAGAAGAAATAATATTTTAAATCCAAGAGTTAGAAATCACCAACAAATCAGTAAACCAATTCCAAAAGATAGGGTTATACCAAAATGAAATCTGATTCTCGAGGACTGAACACCAGCTTACTTTAAATCGTTTCAAATATATATACATATATATTTCGAATATCAAACCAAACTTCAAAATCTAAAACCAAAATTTGGTTTCTCAAAATCACTCGCATAGCAAAGCTACTAGAGTGGCCTCTCCCCCACTCAGAAACTTGAAAATCAATGTCGATGATGCATGCATTCATCACCGAAATTATTTTCCAATGACATAAGTGGGTTCAGGACTTTTATTTTCTTCAAACTTCTTTGAATTCTCTTCAAAATCATTGGAATTCATTCAAATACATTTTAAACATTTCTTATTCAGAAAATATTTTTAAATTATATTATTATTATATATTTGCCAAAATCTTAAAACCGATTTCAAAACACCGGAGTTTGATTCCTCGAAATTCAAATTCAAAACCATTCAGTTATAAATTATTTTATATAAATTCAAATTTTTCATAAATTTTCAAAATTTCAAATCCTATCAAAGCTTCAAATTTTCATTTCATTTTTTTTTAAAAGGTATGAAATCCTTATCGAAAATATTTCACTTTTATATACAAAATAAGGTCATCCTTATCAAAATAATAATTTCGATGTATGCACAAATTCCAAAATACAACCAAACACAAATTCCCAAAGAATGATTCATGGATAGATTTCAAACAAACAGAGATTCAAATTTAAAGGACTCTAATCAAATAGAATTTTAGTTCGAAGATAAGCTCGAACAAAGATGAGATAATTTTATTACCAAATAGAAGATGGATAAGCCTATATAAATCGCGGGTGACCTTAACCGGGTCAACCGTGAATTCAGGAATATAATCAATTCGAGAATCTAAGGCAAATCGACATTCCATCGCCAAAGATAGAATCCGTGTATAGCAGAATGTAGATAGCATCGTAAATCGAGGATACAGAAATCTCCGGTTAATCAATGCCAATTGCAAAGGAGTTTCACCCCTTTACCAATCAATCAAAGATTTACGGAACCACCAATCATTAGAGAGGTCATTCCAAAGTGGGGTTATGGAATGCCCCAAAAATCAATAGGATAAAATAGGAAGGTAAGACTAGATTTCAAAACAAGTGGGTGCATTCCAAAGTTCAAGGAATCCTAATCGATAAGAATCCTGACCAAGAGATTTCTAACAAGGTGGATACCGAAGAGATGAAGTTTAGAAATCTTCGTTTAAAATCATTTTATACTTCAAAAATACGTTCTCTCATAAAGAAAAGATTCTGAGATTGATTTCACTCATTCTAGGATATTTCTACCCTACCTCTAATGAGTTTTCGCTCTACAAGTTATGGTTTGCCTAAACCCAAAGCTCTGATACCAACTGTTACAACCCGATGTTTTCAACCGTTCGCATCCACACATGTCGGACTTGAATTGCTCAAAATACCGCATTGTAAATAATTTGGAGCAAATGAAATACAACCACAAAATCGTAGACACAGAAATATCAGAATAACTCACAGCGGAAATTAAAATACCATAGTAGTTCATGAAGCTACTATAACAAACTCTCAAAACATAATACATAATATCAGTCTGGAAAAACCATATACAATAGAAATCTCAAATAAGTAGAAGCTTATAAATACCAGAGCTGAAATAGAACAACTGAAATTGAAAGGGAATAGATAACTAGACAAGCAAAATCTCCAGCGATTTCTAGCCCCAGAAAAAGAAATCCAAAGCTAAGCTGTAAATACTCAGGCTGACTTGAGCGTAAAGTAAAACACAAAACACTCGAGTCAGGACATATATACTTATATAATGTAAACCAACTTAAGTGAACTATAGTAGAAATGCACAATAACTTAAAGGATGCTTGGGATCGCCCATACTTTAAGAATCAGTTAAACTATAAATTAAATACATGCCATGGTTTTGATTTCAAAATAGTTTATATCTCAAAACAAATTACTTCATTTTAAATCATAAAAATGAAGTTAATATATTTAATTATTTAATTATTAAATTTTCAAACTTTAAATCTTTAAAAATTCATTTATTCACTTAAATTTATTAAAACAATGAAAATTCAACTTTTGCAGCATTTAGAAAAATGCTACGGAAAGTTACTTTAAAACACTTCAATTTAACAAAAGACAGCGTTCAAAATGATGTAATAGGGTTACATTAATTCAAATAAAACCTTAGTTAAGTTCAACAATTATAGCACTTACAAAGTGCTATAATAGTCTTTAATTTAATTTAGCCCTTTAGTTCATTTATATTTACTACAGCATTTACAAATGTTGTAATATCATTTACTTTCGTAATAATCGCATTTCAAAATGTGTTAATTAAATTCCAAATATTCACTATACTTTCATAAACCATTAAATTTTTATTTAAACCATTTCAAACTTATAAAATCATATATTTTCACTTTTATAACCATCGTTTAATTTTCCTTAAATTCATGATTTTATAAAGTAAAATTTCCATTCAAAAATCAATATTTAGTAATAATTCACTTGTTAAATTCCAACATTCAATTTTAAGTTCATTAAATTTAATTTTAGCTTAACACTTAAGTTTAAATTTTCAAATATAACTTATTTTCAATTTATTTACTTCTTCAAAAATTCACTTTTAAACAAACTTCATAAATTCCAATTTAAGTTATATTTCAAAACTCAACTCAATATTCATTTATTTCACATTTTGACTTATTCAAAATCCATTAATATATTATAAAATCATTTTAAATTCATTTAATTCAAAATATAATATATTTATAACATTTCATATTTAATTTATATTCCGTTTGTAATTAAATCAAAATTTCCAAAATTGAATATTCAAAGTAGAAGTCAATTAAATCAAAATTCATTATCAATATTCAAAGTAGAAGCTAAATTGAATTCTAAGGGAATTGTAAGGGCAAAGTGAATAGAAATAAAAAGAAACTTCAATGGTGAAGTGAAAGATCATGTAAGACGTGTATAAAATATTTATAACTTAAGAAAGGAAGAATGAAACTCTTAAGTAAATGTGGTATTGAGGAAATGATTCTAAGTGGATAATAGAATAAAGATTTAAAACTGGAAGTTGTGGCAAGGGAAAGTGTGAACAAGTGAATAACAATCAAAATAAATGGTAATAAAAGGAAATTAATGTAGTTGATAATCAATTGGAGCAAATATGTAGGATGTACATATATTATTTATTCGCCTAGCTATTTGATCCAGATTCGAGCACAGAATTTTGAGACAGTAATATTGATACGAGTTAGGATTTTTCACTCGATTTTCGACGGCGAACTTGGATATGGAGTTTGATTGATTCTATAAATTCTCTATCATAGTTTACAGCTATGCAAGGAGAATGACGGTTTCTGATTAAGAAACCAGATCCAAGTCCGCACTAGGAATTCGGGTGGACGATATGTTAACGCTAAAATTTGAACGCTAACACCCCGGTGTATGAAGTGAGATCGTGAAAGCACCACCCGATAGCTCGGGAACAGATTATAAGCAGATAATAGTGAAAAAACAGTAAACCACAATAATTTTATAGTGGTTCGGCTTAAGAGAGAGCCTAC
Organism: Allium cepa; assembly: GCA_030765085.1. NCBI lineage: Eukaryota > Viridiplantae > Streptophyta > Magnoliopsida > Asparagales > Amaryllidaceae > Allium > Allium cepa. Next base: position 799,885,808 of record CM060937.1, read on the forward strand.
GTCCACTTTGAATATCTTTATTGACGATTTGATTACAAGTCAATGCAGTTACACTTTGATTACAACGCACTTTGAGTTTCAAGTGACTTAGAACAAGTAGCCTAAACTTCAATGTCGATCCAAATCTTTGAACACATATTGGACATGTTTGATTTCTTCGTGAAGTTCTTTGAAGGTGTTGAAGTAGTTCAGAATGCAGCAGAGTAACGGCGCTTGAGATGAATGAGCCAAAAAAGTCCCTTGAATGTTGGGGGTGGCCATGTATTTATAGGCAAATCTGGATAGAAAATTTTCGTCCAAGTCCTGAGTCGTGACCGGCTCAAGCTAAGCCGTGGCCGAGTCAAGTTGAGTCGTGGCCGGCTTAACTGATTAAGCATTTGGTCTTCTCACTAGCTCATTCTCTTGCTGGATTCTAAGCCAAGTCCTGAGTCGTTGGCGAGTCAATTCTCACTGGGACATGCATTGTGGCAATGGAATACGACTCAGTGGCTTCAAGTCGCGGACGAGTCATCCTGAGTTATGAGTTATTAAGTCATTTCTTAGGTCGTCAATCCTCTTGAGTCGTTTCTTATGATGAGTAGTGGACTTGTTGAGTCGCTGAGGCAATACCTTTGATGAGTCGGTAATGCATTGAGTCGGTCTGTCTTGTGAGCCGTTAACCCCTTGAGTCGTAACCCTTTAAGTCGCTTTGAGCTTTAGGTCATAAACTTATTGAATCGGTGACTCGATGAGTCGTGAGGCTTCCTGAGTCGTAGATCCTTCCTGAGCCGTTAAACACCTTAAGTCGTGGCTCACCCCAGGCCTTAACTCGTTGACTCCTTTAACTCGTGGGACCCTTAACTTGTAGGCTGGAACGGGGTTAACATTTGCCCCTCGAAGCACACGCTTAAGTCATAAGTCGTGTGCTTCGACTTATCATAACTCGGGCGTGCCGATTCGAGTTCCAGCTCTTTCAGATATAAAACGCTTGACTCGTTCCTCCTATCTCCCACTTCTTATCAGCGATCCTTTAAACCGCATCCGCCATTAACGCATCTCCAAGTTCTCACAGGCGATTCCAACTCGACTCTCCTCTGATCATCTTTGACACCACATTACGTAAGCAATCTTGCTTCCCTTCTGATTGTCGATCATCATTAACCTATGCGCTCCGTCCTTACCTCCAATTTACTCCCTTGAGTCCTGCGAGTTTGGTCATTCTAACCATCAATGGATGTAGGGTTGTCTGGTCTGATGATTTGAGTCTTGAGGTGATTTAGTGGCGTGATAAGGCCAGGGTTGTCGATTGAGAGTTTTATTGGGTTAATGGGTTAAAAGTTGGAAGATTAACGGGTTAGGAGTGAAATGGTTTATGGGTTAAAAGTTAGAAGGTAAACTGGTTAGGAGTTAGGTGATTAGTTGGTCAGATAGAGTCGAATACTGCCTTAGGTATGACTCGGCCATTTTTGTATGATCCAGCAACCTTTGCGATTTAACCATGATCCGACTCAACATGCTCCACGACCTAAGCCTTGAGTCGTGGCCGAGATAAGACTTGGAGATTTTCTTATTACTTTGAACCAGAGCTTCTCCCTTTTTCTACGACTTACGACTTAGGGCACTGCCGACTCAAAATTTTTGAGCCGTTGACGAGTTAGGACTTGCGTGAATTCTGCACGAACTTTGAACCATTGCATAAACTTTGAACTGTCGAATTTTATTGCATTCATTTACAGGTTATTTTGTCTTGCAGGCTAACAATCTGTTCAATATAACATTCATAGACAATTGGGACGAATATACTGTCATCGACCTCCCATATCAAATGACAGATTAGTTAATAATAGATAATTAACTTAAACAAATCGTGTGAACGAAGTGCCATCGATTTCAAGTAGAATATTAAAGCAACACTGAAATAGTCAATTGAAACTGACCAGCCCGCACTAATATTATGCTTGAACTTTAAATTAACAAGTTCTGAAATTACCATAGTCGATCAACCGTCGACCAGTTTAATTCCAGTTATATTTACTTGTCATCTTCATTAGTTCTGCACAACACTTCACACTTTTAGGAAACGTGCACCTTCGCATTTGAACATCCAGTTGCTTGTGTAGAATGACATCTCAACAAGAAGAATCGATGGGCCAGGCTGAAGATGTCTTCCCAGTAGCCAACCTGTTGGATAACCCTCCGGAGAGAACTCCCACAACTCTGAATCAGCGGGTGTTTAACCAATTGCTCATCCAGTTTGGCATTGCCGAAGCTGATGCCTTATTGCCGGGGCCAAATGATACTGCAGATAGGCCCCCTTCTGGCTTTATTGCTGTCAATCGCCAAATGTGCTTGAGCGGTGCCATACCACCTTTCAATGGCTTCCTTCAGCAGTTCCTGCTTTGATTATCTATCTCTCCATTCCAATTGCACCCCAATGGCCATGCCATTCTGATGGGGTTATGTGTGCTATTTAGTAGAGTTCTGGGCCGATTACCGAGCTTTGAGGAAATTTGCTACTTCTGCTCGTTCACAAAAATTAAAGATCATCCCTCTATCGTAGTTATAAGGAGTGCTCGAAACCGCAAGCTCATCACCGATCTTCCTGAAAGCGTTCATGGATTTCTAAATCAGTATTTCTTTGTTCGCTGCCCTCCAGGGTTTTATGCCATCTGGAGAGTAGGAAGTAAGATTTTCCTGTTTTTATTTCTCCATTCCTGGGCTTTTCGAAATCTGAGTTGCTAAATGCTAACTTTGCTTCTTTTTTCCTGTTTTAGCACTTCCTCCTCCCTCTAGAGATCCATGCTATAAGCAAATTTTTGAGAGATTGAACGCCGTGGCGGCAGAAGAGAGGAGTATAAAGTTCTTGTTAAATGATGGATTTTTACATCAATATGGGCTTCTTCATTCCTCTCGCTTCACTCAGCTTCGTGAAGTCCCAACTGAAATTCCCGATTCTCCGACGGAAACTCCTGATGCCCCGGTCTCTACTAAAGAGCACATGCAGGGAGGAATCTCTATAGAAACTCCACTAGTGAAGTGTTCAATTCAGAAGGATGTTGCGGGGCCGTCTGACAAGTCTGTACTTGCCCCAGTTATCGAAGAGGAAGAACCTTCACGATCTTCCGGAAGATCTGCTAACGAAGGAGTTGAGAAAGCAAGTCCCAAAAAACATGATGGTGATGACGTTTTCGAGGGGTTGAGTGATTTAATTGTGACTTCTCAAGAACTTTTCAAAGATGATGTTTCCAAAACTATCTCTTCTGTAATCGAGGCAACATCTTCTCTACAACAAACGTCAACTCTTCCTACTCAAGTTATCACTACCTCTACTCCACAGAGTGGTCTGTAACTTGATGCGTGTAGTTTACACGTTACACAACACTTAGGATTTTTCAGCACTTTTACGCATTCATCTTCTTATACTTTAAAGATTTCTAAAGCTTATTATTTTTATTCCAGATTCTCCAATGGGGCGCAGCAGTTCATACTATGATGATTTCCACCGCTACGGGAGGCGTAGCTAATATGATTATAGGCGTCACCTCCCCTCTTACAGAGAATCCGATGAAGAGAGGGCCATCAGGAAAGCAGACGAGAGACGAGCATATGAAGAACGTCACCGAAGAGAACAAGAAAGACATGACCCTCCCCACAGAGATGATGGTACCCAAAAAAGAAAGACTCACGATGAGAGAGGTAAAGGTCACATGGACGATTCTTCTAGCAAGCGGGCTAAACTTACTGAAGAAACAATGCCGACAGTTTCTCAAAATGTTCCTGCTCAATCTCCTGCCCCCGTTCGTTCCGACATTCAAACAATCATCAACCGACCCTCATACCAAGTTGGGCAAGGTCCTCCCACTCTTCAAAGTCGATTCCCTCAGTGGTGCCTGAGAGGGGTTCGATTTGATCTCGACTTGGTTCCTCTCGACAAATCGGCTATGCTACGAAATCTTGATACTGTCAGGACCGATATTGAAAGAATGTCGAACTTGCAAAAACTTGTCAACGAGCTTCAGAGGGTTAACCGAGCCAATCTCGAGGCCATGCTCACAATGGAGAACGATAAGGCGGAGTGGCAGAAGACTCTCGAACAGCATGACGCCGAAATGAGAAGTATTGCTTCCTATAATGAAAAGCTGGAAGCGGAAGTAGAAAAGCTTAAGGAAGAATTGGCTACTTCATCTACTTTCTATTCTCAAAAGGAGAGCATGCTTCAGCAACAAGTACGAGATGCGCATGCCAGTCAAAGGGCAGTTGAAGATAAGCTTACACACAAGGAGAAGGTCATAGAAGAATATCGCGCTGAAACTTTACAGCTGCGAGAACAGACCGGCTCTCAAAACTTGGAGATAGAGATGTTAAAAGCTCGACTTGCTATGGCTGAAAGGAGCGTGACGAGGCTGTTGCTGGTAAACTTGCGGCCGAAGAGGCCCATCAAGCAACCAAAGCTGATATTGGCTCCACATTATTTGATTTTTATTTGTACAACATTTTGGGGCTTGGCAGCCTTGCCTTTCTAGGCCCTAAGTATGAAATTACACTAGCTGAAGTTTGGGAGGCAGCACTCGATATGCTCGGTGGTAAAGGCGCTGGCTACGCTGAGTCAGCTCTTGAAGAGCATTATCTTGATGATGATGCCCGCGCCGCTCTTGCCAAGGGAAAAGAGCAACTCGCCAGAGTGCGGGCCGGAATGGTGGAAGGGGAACGTTCTGAAAAAGAAATACCACCTACCACTTCTGAACGCCCTTTAGTTTCTTCTGAAGTTGACATCACAGGTTCGAGTGCTCATTCGCTGCCTCCTACAAGAACCGGGGTAATTACCCCTACTGATGATGAGGCTTTGGAGGATATCGGGGCTCAAAATTATGAGATTGAACTAACGAAGCAAACATCTTCAAGTAATTTTGACATTGGTCCGATTCTGGTGGATCGCCTGCTTGCTCCTCAAAAGTTTGATGAGCTTCTCGATTACTTCTTGAATCTCGACGAACCCATATCTCCCTTCTTTTGAGGAGATACTAATATTTTTAATTTCTCTTCTTCTGCAGTTGAAACACCGAGTGCTGTGCAGATTTCACCTCCTCCGGTTATCCCTCCTCCGTCTCTTCAGGTGACTCCTCCTTCTGCTTCACAGCCCGGGTCACAAGAGGAGCAAATTGAGGCTCTTCATGGCTTGGATGACCCTATCGCTTCGCAAGAGCGGAAAGACGAGGGACTTGAAAGAGGCGAGATCTCTCCGGAGCGGACTCCTTCTGATGACGTAGTTTTGTTCGCTCTTGTTACTCCAGGGAGTGAGTCTTCTTCGAAGAGAAGAAAGAAGCACGGAACATTGAAGAGGAGGGGGAAGAAAATCATTACTACTGAAGAAGAACCGGAAGTTGCACCGGTTGCACCTCCCTCTCCTTCTTCCCTTATGCCTATAGATAGACCTGAAAAGCTAATCATTCGGCCGGGCAAAGGGTCCAAAGGTGGTAAGAAGAAGTGAAGAGGCGGGCTTCGGGCTTTTCGATTCCTTTTTTGTGTAATGGTCGGATGTTGTGCAGGCACCGGCATCTGCTTTTTTATTTTGAAACCTGTATCTGCAATTGAATAAAATGTTCCTTTATTTGTACAGACTCTTGTTCAAATTTGAGAATGCATTTATTATTCATTTTTTTACACAAGTTTATTTATATGATATTGCGGTGAACTTGTGGTATGTTGTTTAAGCATATTTTATCGATGTAGCTATACCATTTTGTATGTAACTATACCATGTTGCCCCCATACCATAAGCTTGCTGCAATATTTTATACTTTGAGGGGACTTGCACTCTTATTTTCTGAAGAATAATTACTTCATTCTTGAAGAAATTTTTCGTAGAGTACAACTTCCTTCATATAAGTTTTTACGCTTTGTCCTTCGAAGAAATCACTTTTTTTTTCTTTTGCTTATGTACGCATTTTGCCAAGTGAATTCTTCTATGCGGTAAAGCGGGCCTCTGAAGGGTACTTTAACTTCTTTTTTTTTTTTTGAGGAAGGTTATTTTCTAGAATAGGTAAATCACTCTTCCTTTGAAAGTTAAAGTATGCCCTTGATGAGGATTTTTTTTTTTTGAAAATAGAAATTTGTACTTCTGAGGAGGGATTTTTCACGTTTCAACACTTGGAAGTTTTATTTCGATCTTGGTGAAACGTGTATCTCCAAAGAGTTGTGCCTTTGAAGAAAGCCTTTTCACGTTTCAACACTTGGAAGTTTTATTTCAATCTCGGTGAAACGTGGGCTTCCGAAGATGTCTTTCTTTTTGATTGTGTCCCCGGGAGGGGCTTCCGAAGAGGGCTTTTATTTTGATTGCATTTCAACTCTGGTGAAGTGAAATTCCGAAGAGCGGTTGTTACACTTCAACTCCTGGTGAAATGTGCCTCAGAGAGGGCTTCATCGCCTGGAAGTTACTCTCTCATGGTTGGAGGGTCATGACTCCTCCAATCTTTTTTGTTGAGTAGAGAACTTTCTTTTTTGTGGCGTATGACCCATTAGAGGTCTTTATCCTCCGAAGAGTTGCGCCTCCGAAGAGGACTTGTGTTGCCGATGATGGCTTTGGTTGTTCCCTTGTCCACTTGCTTATGCCTTTTCAGCGATCCTCTTTTTTTTTTTTTTTACAAGTAACTTGTTTAATCCAAGGAAGTGTACTTCATTGTCAGGCAAGTTCGTGAGAACGAGCATCAGCTTCTTAATTGGATGTTTTTTTGTTCAAACGATCTCAATTTATCAGCAAAGGCCCGTTTCTGTCGAAATCATAGGTCGTTCAATTGAAGTACTTCCTATCTAGGATTTGAATTCGGAGCTTTTGTGACTTGAAATTTGGCGAGAATCACTTGGTCTTATTATGTGCAAGTTTCACTTCCATTGTCTGCAAAAATTTAAATCGACATTTCAGCAATACATTCTATGTGCTTTTTATATCGAAAATAAAGCAAACATGCAATAATAATAAGGAACACAAGATTTATAATGGTTCGGCCAGGAAATTGGGCCTACATCCACTTTATATTTTTTATTATTTACTTGCATCAGTTTTACAATTGCCTTCAATTACAAGAATCATACATTCATAATTCTTTTTACAATATTTCAACAAAATTTTCAAGTAAAGTATGGACGCAAATGATTGCTGTTCCATGCCCTTGGAATTTGATCTCCTTCAACAGTAGTGAGTTTGAATGTGCCGTGAAGAAGCTTCTGACCTATGACATACGGTCCTTCCCAATTTGGCCCAAACACACCTGTTGCTGTCATAATTCTCTTCAGAACTAGGTCTCCAATCTCAAAGTTGCATTGGCGAACTTTGGAATTGAAATGTCTGGCTATCCTTTGCTGATGAGCTGCAATTCTGATATTAGCCTCATCTCTTTTTTCATCAAGGAGATCTAGCGATTCAAGCTGTAGCTTTTCGTTTTCTGCTTGATTGAAATGGATTCTTCTATGTGAAGGGACCTCTATTTCTACCGGAATCATTGCCTCTGACCCGTATGCTAATGAAAACGGGGTGTGCCCAGTCGCAGTTTTGTGAGTGGTTCTGTATGCCCATAGTGCCAGTGGTAGCTTATCGACCCAACCACCTTTTGCTCTTTCAAGTTGCTTTTTAATGGTTGACTTAATAATTTTATTCACGGCTTCCACTTGCCCGTTTGCCTGCGGATGAGCCACTGCTGAGAAGCTTTTTCGGATTTTGAATTGCTTGCAAAAATCTTGGAATTCTTCACTTTCAAACTGAGTACCATTGTCTGTAATTATTTTTTGAGGCACACCGTATCTGCAAATGATGTTTTTAGTCACAAAACTTATCATCTTCTTCGAGGTGATAGTAGCCAGTGGTTCAGCTTCTGTCCACTTAGTAAAATAATCTACACCAACAATGGCATATTTAATTCCAGATTTGGCAGTTGGTAACGGTCCTACAAGGTCTATCCCCCATATTGCAAAAGGCCATGGACTGACCATCTGTGTGAGTTCAGTGGAAGGTGCTCTAGGAATTTTGGCGAATCTTTGGCATCTGTCACATTTTCGGAAATACTCTGCTGCATCTCGATTAATTTCTGGCCAAAAATATCCGTATCGGAGAATTTTCTTTGCTAATGTTTGGCCACCTGAATGATCACCACATTCTCCTCCGTGTGCTTCCGCTAGTATTGCTTTGGACTCTTCCTTGGATACGCATCGAAGTAATGGCATTGAGAATCCCCGCCTGTATAATCGGCCATCCTGGATTATATATCGAGAGGCTTTTCTCAGTAGCTTTTGTCGTTCTTTTAAGTTCCCTGGTGAGGATCCATTGAGCAGATATTCTGTTATTGGAGTCATCCATGATTCTTGCTCTTGGGACATGCTCATGATCCAATCAATGTCCATCTCATCAATGCTAGGAGTCGACAGGACCTCCACTGGAGTTAACCCCAGAAATTGAGCTTCGCCTGTGCTAGAATACTTTGCGAGAGAATCTGCTTTCATGTTTTCTTCTCGAGGAATGTGACTTATCATGTAATGATCGAAATCACCCAGGAGTTCCCAAGCCTTTGACAAGTAGGCGGGCAGATTCCCCCCTTTTGCTTGGAATTCCTTTTTGACTTGGCATACAATAAGCTGAGAATCACTGAATATCTGTAACGCTCGGATGTTTAATTCTTTAGCAATCCTTAAGCCAACGATAAGGGCTTCGTATTCTGCTTCATTGTTTGTTGAAGGAAATTCCAATCTTAGTGCATAGCATAATGATCGGCCTTCAGGGGTCTCAAGTACAACTCCGGCTCCAGAACAGTAGTCGTTTCTTGCACCATCGACATATATCTTCCATTGGATTGGGGAATCGTCGACCGTTTCCTCCTCACTGTTACCCTTATCTGTGAATTCTGCGATGAAATCCGCTAAAGCTTGTCCATTGATTGCTTTTCGGGAATGATAAGTGATGTCATACTGACCGAGTTCAATATTCCACTTTAGAAGACGACCCGAAGTCTCAGGGCGAAACAGGACTTGCTTTAAAGGTTGATCAGTGAGGACTCTGATAGGATGAGCTTGAAAATATTGCCTCAACTTCCTAGATGCAATTAGTAGGAAATAGGCGAGTTTTTCCAACTTAGAGTAATTCATTTCTGCCCCAGTGAGTCTTTTGCTGATATAGTAAACTGGATGTTGAATCCTTTTGTCTTCTCGTACCAGCGCTGCACTTAAAGCATGAGATGATACTGCCAAGTATATAAGAAGATCCTCGCCATCGCCAGGCCTAGAAAGTATTGGAGGCGTTTCCATATGGCGAATCAATTCATCAAAGACTTTTTGGCATTCGGGAGTCCAATCGAAGTTTTTCTTTCCTTTCTTTAGGGCGTCAAAGAATGGGATACATTTATCTGTGGCTTTGGAAATGAACCGACTCAAGGCGGCGACCTTTCCATTGAGACTTTGCAATTCCTTCTTTGTTCTAGGAGCTTTGACTTCCTTTAATGCAGTAATTTGAGCTGGACTAGCCTCAATGCTCCTAGCGCTCACGATGAAACCTAAAAACTTGCCGGATTCCACTCCAAATGAACATTTCAAAGGATTGAGCTTCATTCCGTATTTTCGAAGGACTGCGAACATGTCCGCTAAGTGTTCTATGTGATCTACTGCTTTCTTAGACTTTACTAACATGTCATCGACGTAGATTTCCATAGTCTTGCCTAATTGCGGTTTGAACATAGCATTAACAAGTCTTTGGTATGTTGCCCCTGCATTCTTCAACCCGAAGGGCATAACTCTGTAGCAGCAAAGACCAATGTCAGTGATAAAGCTCGTGTCCTCCTGATCTGGCTCATGCATCATAATCTGGTTGTATCCAGAGTAAGCATCCATGAAAGATAACAATTTGTGTCCCGCTGTTCCGTCTACCAGTTGATCGATTCTGGGTAATGGGAAGCAGTCTTTGGGGCAGGCCTTGTTTAGATCTGAAAAATCGATGCATACTCTCCATTTTCCGTTGGCTTTCTTAACCAGCACTGGATTTGAAACCCAATTCGGATAGGTAGATTCCTTGATAAAATTATTCTCCATGAGCCGATCAACTTCTTCTTTCAACGCTGCCGACCTTTCTGGACCTTGAGTTCTCCTTTTCTGCTTCACAGTTGTAAATTTTGGATCAATATTTAGAGCGTGTACTGCAACTTCTGGGGATATTCCGCACATATCGGCATGAGTCCAAGCAAAAACATCTAAATTTGCCTTTAAGAAAGATATTAAGATATTCTGAATTGACGCATTAAGTTGTGAACCCACATTCAACACCTTGTTTGGGTGCTTTGGGTCAACAGGTATTGGTATTGTCGTTTCCACTGGTACCACTCTATTTTCCCCTGCACTGACTTTTCTAGGATCCATCTCTTTCCTTGCTCCGCTGTGCTCGCCAGTGCAGGGTCCGCCCTGTAATTGCTACAAGGCTGGTTCTTTAATGCGGACTGGGGCTGCCGCATTCTTTCCCATTTCTCTTTTTCTGGTTTCTCGTAGCTCTGTTAGATAACATTCTCGCCCAGCATTTTGATCCCCTTTTATGACTCCTACTCCATTGTCTGTAGGGAATTTAATAGTGAGGCACCACGGGGCAAGAATAGCTTTGAACGCTGCCAGAGTTGGACGACCAAGGAAAGCATTATAAGCAGAAAATTCGTCGACAATCACAAAAGTTTGCTTGCGGACCACTTTTCTCTCTCCTTCTCCAAGTTCCACAAACAAATCAATGGTTCCTACCGGCTGCTTTGGCTCCCCAGTGAAGCCGGCAATTTTCTGCAATGAGGCTTGCACATCAGCCATAGGGATCTTCATTTGGTCGAATGTCTTCTTGAAGAGGATATTGCAGGATGCGCCACAATCAATGAGAACTCTTCTGACAATAGCTGGCCCGATACCAGCCGAGATGACTAAGGGATCCAAGGTAGGAGCTTCAATACCTGCGGAATCCCTAGATTTGAACACAATATCATCATCGAAAGTTCTTTGTTGCTTCAAGGGCGTAGCACCTTCCAAATCGAATACATCTTCCTCGGTCGGTACATACTTTAAAGCTCGGGTATACCTTTCCATCTCACCCCAGCTTCTGCCCGCTGGGTGAGGTCCTCCTGTAATGACATTGATAATGGGCCTTCCAGATTCATGCCCTGCATCCTTCTCACTCGTCCTAGGCTGATGACTAGGAGCCTGTTGCCCCTGACTAGATGAAGCAGGATTGTTGCTATTCTTTTTCACAAATTGCTGCAGCTTGTTTTCCCTTAGCAACTCTTCAATCAGATTTTTCAACTGGCGGCATTCGTCGGTCTCGTGACCGGGTTGATTATGGAAGCGGCAGAACTTCCCACTCTGTATAGCCTTTTTCCCGGTCCTTAGAGGAGGAGGTTTAGGAAAGTCAATAGAATCTTTACTGGCAAGGTAGATACGCTCCGGCGTATCTGATAAAGGAGTGTATTCTGATGGCTTGAAGGATCGAGGCTTCTTCATATTACTCTGTTTCTTCCCATTGTTATTTTCCCTTTTTTGCCCTACATATTCATTCTTGCATGGAGCAACAGTGTTATCTTCAGTTTTTTCGAGCACTGCCTTTACCGGTACGGGACGGCTTTCCAAGCGCATGAATTCATCTGCTTTTTTATAGAATTTTTCAAGGGAATTTGGTTCCTTCATGTTTAACCATTTCCCAAATTCGCTCGACTTGTCGATGGCCCTCATTAGATAGGTCAAGATCATCCGTGGTTCTGCATTGTCCACCTCGGCCAGCGCTATATTAAAGCGATTCAAGAAAGATCTGATAGTTTCACCCGGATTCTGTTCTAAACTTGACAATGACATAATATCTTTGGCTTTTGAAGTGTATAGTCTGAACTGCTCTTTGAACTTCCGGGTTAAGTTAGAAAACTGATCGATAGATCGGACTGGCAGCTTGGTGAACCAAAGCAGAGCTACGCCTTCCAGGTATACGGGAAAATATCGGCACTTTATTTCATCAGAAGCCCTGGCACCTGTCATGTGCCAATCATACTTATACAAAAATTCGTTCGGATCACTTGTTCCTTTGTAAGCTGGAATGGTTGGAGGGACAAACTTCCTTGGGAATTCAGCCTTCAAGATTTTCTCGGTAAATGGAGTTTTACTTGGGGCAAAACCCCATTCTTTTTCGTCTTCAACCCTCTACATACTCTCTTTCATGATTTGTCGGACCATTCCAGAAAGATACTCCTCATCATGTCGAGTTCTAGATCCACCAACCTCAGGAAGTGTTTGTTCAAAGGGGCAAGCAGCCCTTTCAGGAGCATTTCTTTCTTCAGCCTCATGAATGTTGCAAGCAAAATTCCTTTCATTACCTGCCGGTTGACGGTTTGCCCCAAGCAAATCGTTCAACCTATTCAGAATTAGGGCATTCTAGGCATTCTAAGCCTCGAATTGTGCATTTTGGGCATTGATCTGTTGGTTCAGCCCTAAGATTGCAGCATCCAGCTCTGCCTTTGTAACCCCGACAGCTGGAGTGGCTTGATTTGATATAGGGGAAGCGGAGGTTCCCTCTTGAATATTCCCAGATCTGACAGATCTACTTTTCCTTCCAGGAGCCATAATCTCGGATAGACTTCTGGTTTTCAAGGAAATTCTCTCTACAAACCTCTGTGAAGCAATGATGATAGTTCTCCTGAGTTCAGTTCTCAGTGAAAGCACCAAAAATGTTAACGCTAAAATTTGAACGCTAACACCCGGGTGTATGAAGTGAGATCGTGAAAGCACCACCCGATAGCTCGGGAACAGATTATAAGCAAATAATAGTGAAAAAACAGTAAACCACAGCAATTTTATAGTGGTTCGGCTTAAGAGAGAGCCTACGTCCACTTTGAATATCTTTATTGACGATTTGATTACAAGTCAATGCAGTTACACTTTGATTACAACACACTTTGAGTTTCAAGTGACTTAGAACAAGTAGCCTAAACTTCAATGTCGATCCAAATCTTTGAACACATATTAGACATGTTTGATTTCTTCGTGAAGTTCTTTGAAGGTGTTGAAGTAGTTCAGAATGCAGCAGAGTAACGGCGCTTGAGATGAATGAGCCAAAAAAGTCCCTTGAATGTTGGGGGTGGCCATGTATTTATAGGCAAATCTGGATAGAAATTTTTCGCCCAAGTCCTGAGTCGTGACCGGCTCAAGCTAAGCCGTGGCCGAGTCAAGTTGAGTCGTGGCCGGCTTAACTGATTAAGCATTTGGTCTTCTCACTAGCTCATTCTCTTGCTGGATTCTAAGCCAAGTCCTGAGTCGTTGGCGAGTCAATTCTCACTGGGACATGCATTGTGGCAACGGAATACGACTCAGTGGCTTTAAGTCGCGGACGAGTCATCCTGAGTTATGAGTTATTAAGTCATTTCTTAGGTCGTCAATCGTCTTGAGTCGTTTCTTATGATGAGTCGTGGACTTGTTGAGTCCCTGAGGCAATACCTTTGATGAGTCGGTAATGCATTGAGTCGGTCTGTCTTGTGAGCCGTTAACCCCTTGAGTCGTAACCCTTTAAGTCACTTTGAGCTTTAGGTCATTAACTTATTGAATCGGTGACTCGATGAGTCGTGAGGCTTCCTGAGTCGTAGATCCTTCCTGAGCGGTTAAACACCTTAAGTCGTGGCTCACCCCAGGCCTTAACTCGTTGACTCCTTTAACTTGTGGGACCCTTAACTTGTAGGCTGGAACGGGGTTAACACGATACTAGTTCGGAAATGAAATTATGTGATCGAGTGAGTGATCAGAATTGGTATTGCGTACGGATGATATATGTGCATCGTACGGGCTTAAGTAAAACGAACATTGAAAATGTGTAAAGGAAGTCAATACAATGTTTTTGAATGTTGTGATTGGATATTATTGTTAAACAGGATATGCAGGTATGAAAAAGGGAAAGGAAAATTGGTTTTGATTTCACATAATAAATTTGAATTGCCCGACCAAAAAGGTATGTGTTTAAATTTCTGTGAAATTTGATTGGGTTTTTGGATCGAGCCACTTGGCTTTTTTTTTGATTTGGGAGGCTATAGAGCCATTTTGTAGTTGTACCGAGCTAGCCGCGCAAAGGAGACGCTGGCAAAAAATTTTGGAAATTTAGGGAGTTAGTAAAATTTTGGGAAAATTCTGATAATTTTAAATTTGACTTAAAAATTGAAATTTGAATGATTGAGTAAGTAATATTGTTGAAACTATGGGAAGTTGGGGAAGTTAGTAAGAATGATAACTGGTCTTTTATAAAAGATAGTTGGTAGGATGAGAGATTGTCGATTTTTGGGAAAAGTAAACGGGTATTGGACCATTCTTCCTAACTAGTAATTTCGAGGACGAAATTCTTTTAAGGGGAGGAATGTGACGACCCGGAATTTTTAAGATTTTAAAATCAGAATATTTAATTGACTTAAATATTCAATGGAATAATTTTAACTTGAATTCAAATATCACTAATTTATTGTTAATTGAATAATTGAATTAAATAATTTAAAATGGGTAAAATATGAGATCTGGAATTTTATGCCCGTTAAAAATAATTTGAGGGCTTATAAAATTTATGATAACACCGTAGATAATAGAAGTTGTAAAATTAAAATTAACAGTGGTTTGTTCAGTTTTAAAATCTATACTGTTTAAATTGAATTTAAAAAAACCTTCCGGGGTGTAGTCTCGGAATTTGACGAATACAGTTCCATTGGGTCCGTAATATTGAATTATTACCGGATTCCAAATTTTGTAGCTTTCGGAGTTAGCGTGAGAGCGTATGGTATATGAACGCATTGGAATTTATTCCGAGACAATTTAATTTAAATAAATCCTACTTACTTTCTTTAACCCGACCATACGTACAACCCGCCATCATCTTTGTCTCCTTCGTACCTCCTTTTATCTTTTTCTTTCCCCTCTTCACAGAACAGCCGAATCAAATAAAAAAAAAGAAGAAGAAAATCAAAAGGCCGAACCAACCTCCTTTAAAAATCACGAACGACAATAAAAAAAACTGGAGGGGGGAAACTCGCGTGCTCGAGTACGCGAGGAAATCGCGTCGTCGTCATCATCGATGGTCGCGAGTTTCCCTAATTTGATTTTAGGGTTCACGACTTTGCCTTGATCGAGGCGCTAATTAGGGTTTCAAGCACGGCGGCGCGACGTGTTCGATCGAGGTGGAATCCTACGCGAGGAGTGGAGCTCGCGACGTATTGGTGATGGTTTCGAGCTACGCAAGGAGTCGCAGGACTGGATCTCGTGTGATCCTCGTTTGAGGGATGATGCAGGCAACGAGGCAAGTGGCAGAGGAGTCGCGATCGAAGCCTAAAGTTGAGGCCTAGCCTGGGATCTTCGTGGGTGAGATAGGTTCGAATTCTGTAAGTGATAATTTATTTAATTATTTTCTAACTTGCGTTTAACTGCATATGTGTATATATAAAAAAATGTTCACTATTTAGTTTTACAATTACAGAGTTTAAATATATATACCGTGGTACTTAGTTTTACAGTAAAGAATATTTGTGGTTTCGAATAAATACATATATATAAATTAGAGGGAATTTAATATATATACATATTTGGATAAAACAGAAATGTTATATATATAAGATTTCGAAAAAAATAAATACATAGAAAATTGTGAAGGATTAGATTTGTCTATACAAATTATTTCTTATGAGTATATGAAAGTTTCAAAATAATATATCCATTTGCCATTCCAATTCATTGTTGTATTTGGGTGGTTAACTCATCTAATAAAACTTATTTAATTTTTCATTTGCCAGGACTAATTTATTAAAGGAGGATTTGTTTAAATTAAATTGTTAATTTACTAAATGGTAATGAATTGGCTGATTATTTCAAATATTAATAAAACCTTATAATACTTATACAAGGTCAAATTCTGAAAAGAAAATAAGCTGGTTGGTATGGATTGCAAACAACAAATCAAAGGTGAGTTAATCTCACTCAGTTAATTTAAGTTTAAATTTAAATGATTAAATTTAAATAATTGATTGAATGGTTGAGATTGATTGATGTGCTATAGTATAGTATATTTTGGAATTGGCATATTATATTGTGCTAACATCTGTGGATGCAGGGGAAAACAGGTTGGAGGGATCCAACTGGGCCCCTCAATATTTATTATTTAATATTCGCTGATGTGATTACCTGATATTCTATGACGAATATATTGGAATATTGAATGATATGATTGGATTGGATATATATATTGGTCATAATGAATTACCAAAAATATATGAATTGGAGTTTGGAAAGAAAATAAAGGAAGTAAAATTGTAAACGAAATAATCTTCGAAAATTTATTGAATTAAGAATGAATTGAGAAAGAAATGGAAGTATGTTAAATACTAATAAATAACTTCGAATATGGAAAGAAAAGGGTTTGAATAAACAGTAATTAATGAATTGAAAAATCAAGTGATATTATTCTAAAGAAATAAAGAATTATTTTAAATCTTAAAGTTTAAAATTTATTTAAAGGAATAAGAAGTATATTGAGAAATCTAAATTGGCATTTAAATTAAAAGTATTTTAAATCATAATTAAGGAATGAAATCTGAAATTTAAAGATTTTGAATAAATGAAGTAGATTGGAAATCAATTTGGAAATTGATTTAAGTGGGTGAAATTGGATACTTGGAAGAATAAATTCAAGGTGGAAATTTATTAAAGAAATGAGAAAATTGTTTAAAAATAAGTAGCGATGTATTTTTAAAGGATGTGAAGAGAAGTATATTTCTCTAGATAGCCAAGTACGTTTTCAAAATAAGTTTTCAAAATAAAATAAAAGTTTTTATGTTGTTTACAACGTACGTTCTTGGAAATATCCGGAGAATGCATCCATAAAAGATAACAATTCATGTCCTGCCGTCCCATCCACCAACTGATCGATCCTGGGCAACGGGAAACAATCTTTGGGGCAGGCTTTGTTCAGATCTGAAAAATCAATGCATACACTCCACTTTCCGTTAGCCTTTTTCACCAGCACTGGATTTGATACCCAATTTGGATAAGTAGATTCTCTGATGAAACCGTTCTCCATAAGCCGATCCACTTCTTCTATTAACGATGCCGTTCTCTCAGGACCCTGAGTTCTTCTCTTCTGTTTCACAGGTGTAAACTTTGGATCAATGTTCAGAGTGTGTACTGCAATCTCTGGGGATATTCCACACATGTCAGCATGAGTCCAAGCGAATACATCCAAATTAGCCTTCAAAAATGAAATCAGAACATTCTGAACTGTTGTGTTGAGTTGTTAACCCACATTAAGCACTTTATTTGGGTCCTTTGGGTCAACGGGCACCAGCACTGTTACCTCTACCGGTACTACCCTATTCTCCCCTGCACTGGCTTTCCTTGGATCCATCTCTCTTCGTGCACCACTGCATTCGCCAGTGCAGGGTCCACCCTTTAATTGCTACAAGGTTGGTTCTTTGATGCAGACCGGAGCCGTCGCACCTTTTCCCATTTCTCTTTTCCTTGATTCTCACAACTCTGCAAAGTAACATTCTCGCCCCACATCTTGGTCTCCCTTAATCACACCAACTCCATTATCTGTGGGGAATTTTAGAGTCAGACACCATGGGGCAAGAGCAGCTTTGAACGCAGCAAGAGTCGGTCGGCCTAAAAAGGCATTGTAGGCAGAGAATTCTTCAACAATTATAAAGGTTTGCTTTCGAGTCACCTTCCTCAGTCCCTTTCCAAGTTCTACAAACAAATCTATGGTCCCAATCGGCTGTTTGGGTTCTCCAGCAAACCCAGCAATCTTAAGTGATGAAGCTTGAACGTCAGCCATTGGAATTTTCATTTGATCGAAGGTCTTCTTGAAGAGGATGTTGCATGAAGCTCCACAATCAACTAGAACTCTTCTCACAGTTGCTGGCGCAATACTAGCGGATATGACCAAAGGATCTAAGGCCGGAGCCTCGATACACAAAGAATCCCTGGCACTGAACACAATATCATCTGTGGAAGTCTTTTGTTGCTTTAAAGGCGCAGCATTTTCTAAAATAAAAACATTCCCTTCAGCTGGTGCATGCCTTAAGGCCCTGGCATACCTTTCCATCTCGCCCCAACTTTTTCCTGCTGGGTGAGGTCCTCCAGTTATTATATTGATAACAGGTCTTTCCGATTCATGCTCTACGGGCTTCTCACTTGAGGCAGGACGGTGAGCGGGAACTTGTTGTCCTTGAGTTGACGAAGTTGGGGCATTTCTGTTACTTTTCACATATTGCTGGAGCTTGTTCTCTTTCAAAAGTTGTTCAATTACCACTTTCAACTGACGCATTCATTGGTGTCATGGCCGGGCTGGTTGTGGAACCGGCAGAACCTTCCACTTTTTTCCATCTTAATCGCAACTCTCATTTTAGGTGGTGTCAGATAATTGACGTCATCTTTGGTTGCAAAGAAGATGTTTTCAGGGGTATCGGTCAAGGGTGTGAAATTGAAAGAACGGCTTTTCTTAGAGTCTCCCTGTTTCTTTTCACCATCATTTCCCCTTTTCTGAGTGTTAGGTTCTTTCTTATTCGAAGCAGCACCATTGTTCCCGGCTTCCGCTGATACCACCTTAGCCGGTGTTTGGAGGCTCTCCAAGCGCATGAATTCATCCGCTTTCTTGTAGAATTTGTCAAGTGAGTTTGGTTCTTTCATTTTCAACCATTTTCCAAATTCATTCGATTTGTCAATCGCCCTCATCAAATATGTCAGGACCATACGTGGCTCAGCATTATCTACCTCAGCCAATGCTATGTTAAAGCGATTTAAAAATGATCTGATGGATTCTCCCGGATTTTGCTCTGGACTTGACAGTGACATTATATCCTTTGCTTTAGAAGCATACAATCGAAATTGCTCCTTGAATTTCCTGGTCAACTCGGAGAATTGATCAATGGACCTAACTGGCAGCTTTGTAAACCACAATGGAGCCACACCTTCGAGATATACCGGGAAATATCGACAATTAATTTCATCAGACGCCCTGGCACCAGTCATATGCCAGTCGTACTTGTACAGAAACTCGTTAGGATCACTCGTCCCCTTGTAAGCCGGAATAGTAGGGGGAACGAATTTTCTTGGGAACTCTGCTTTCAAGATCTTTTCAGTAAATGGAGTTTTGCTTGGAGCAAAACCCCACTCTTTCTCATCTTCATCTCTTCGCATACTTTCCTTCATGATTTGACGAACCATACCCGAAAAATAATCTTCATCATTTAGAGGCTTTGGAGAGCATACATCAGCCACTCTCTCTGAATTCTGCCTTGACAATCATTCACGGAGGGTCGGCTGCGGCCCTGATCCTCCAGCTTGAGGAGGAGTCCTTTCTACAGGGTCTGCGACTCTTTGAGAAATGTTCCCTTCAACATCCTGAACTCCCAAAATAGGGTTCCTATCATTATTACCCGGTTTACGGTTTGCCCCAAGTAGATCATTCAATTTACTCAAGATCGGGGCATTCTGGGCATTCTGAGCTTCCAACTGCGCATTCTGAGCATTCAGTTGCTGATTCAATCCCAAAGCTACGGCGTCCAATTCTGCTCGAGTAACTCCAACAGTTGGAGCTGCTTAACTTGAAGGAGGAGAGGTAGCAGTATTCTCTTGAACATTGTCGGATCTTACAGAACTTTGTTTTCTCGTAGGAGCCATTATTTCCAATAAACTTCTGATTTTAAAAGAAATCCTTTCAACAATCCTTCGCGGAGCAATAGTGGAAGTTTCCTGAGTTCAACTCTCAGTGAAAGCACCAAAAATGTTAACGTAAAAATCAGACGCTAACACCACGGTGCTGATTGAAGTTGAGCGAAAGCACCACCCGTGAACACGGGAACTAAAAACAAGTAGAAAAATCACAGAGAAAGCAGAAAAGACAATAGTTTTTATAGTGGTTCGGCTTAAGGTAAGCCTACGTCCACTTTAATTCTCTTTATTGCTGAATCAATTACAACTTTACAACAATCTTCAATTACAATTCTGATGAGACAAACAACTAGAACTTTGATGCAGAAGAATTCTTTAAATCCATGTAGATTGCGTTAGATTTCCTCTCGAAGTTAGTTGAGATGCCTTTCGCACTTGGAGTGTCGAGTGAGTCGAGAATTTAGCAGAGTATCGGTGCTTAAAGAGGTCGGCCCAAAAGTCCCCCTCATGCTTGAGGTAGGTTGGTATTTATAGGGAAATTCCCCCTTTAGGTCGTAAGTCGTGACCGGTCTAAAGTAAGTCGTGGCCGACTTATCTGGCCCAGCCTCATGGTCTCACAAAAGTTCATTTGTACAAGTCCTAAGTCGCCCACGAGTCAACATCTAAGTCACAAATGAGTCAACTGGTCCTCTTGATGCGGCGTTGAACCTTCACCCAGTAGCTTTAGGTCGTGGACGACTCAAGCTAGGTTGTGAGTCGTATACGAGTTAACTCATAAGCCTGTTCCCTTCAGATAATAACCAAAGTCCTGAATCGTGTACGACTTAAGAGGTCACTGTGTGAAGTAAGGAGCAGCGCCTCATTTGCTTAAGTCGCTCACGACATATGCTAGGTCGTAAGTCGCAGATAGCTTTAGGTCGTTAACTCATTTCCTTCTAAAGTCGTGCCATCTCTTGAATCGTTAAGTCATCCTATCCTTGAGCCGTGGACTTCCTTAAGTCATAGAAACCTTAAGTCGTGGATGCCTTAGGTCGTAAGTCACCAAGTCCTTCAACTCGTTAAACCGTTAGGTCGTCCATACCTTGAGTCGTAGGTCGTGAAGTACTCTGAGTCGGCAATTTCCTTAAGGTATTGAGTCGGTCTAATTTCTTAGGGCAGTTAAGTCATAGCTTCCTTAAGTCGGTAGGTCGTGCCACCAGCTAAGTCGCTAAGCCGTTATACTTTTTAGGTTGTTAAGCCCTTAAACCGGTAAGTCGTCAGTCCCTTAAGTCGTCCATCCTCTTGACTCGATGAGTCGTGCATCTTTTAACTCGTTAGGTTGATAACTCACTGAGTCGTTTGTCCATTGAGTCGCCGCCCACCTTGAGTCGTTTTCTTATTGAGTCGTTGACCATAGGAGTTAACATTTGCCCCTCGAAGTACACGCCTAAGTGGTAGGTCGTGTACTTCGATCTAGTCCCTAAGTCGTGGACGACTCAAGGAGCTGGTTAACTCGTTTGACCATCCATCTTCTTCTCTGCCTCCTATATAAGCCGTTAAGTCACTTCTCTACTTTTACCTCGTTGCTTGTCTTCTTTCCGCCATTGTTGCATCCGAGCTTCCAAAGGCGACTTCAATCCGATCAACCATCAATTTTCCTTAATATTACATCCTCGATCAACAGATTTAGGTAACTTCGGTCAGCTGTCCTTCGCGTTTACCACTAACTCTTCGTAACCATTTAGATATAGTTTTTGTTTCCATGCTGTGAGATTATGTTTCGATTAGTCTTCTGACCATCATCGATCATTGGCAATTGCCCTAGAAGGTGAATCGAACTTAGGATCATATGTAGTTGTTTGGCAAGTGTTTGGATTTGTTTTTGGGTTTTGCTTGAGAAGATGATGGATTTTGTTGCTAATGGAAGATAACGGGTTATTGGGTTGGAGAAGGATCAGCGGGTTGAGAAGAGATATCGTGAAGTTTTCGCGACTTTGCCAATTTGCATAGTTTTCAAAGTGACTGACTTAAGGTCCCCTACGACCTTAATTGCACACGACTTAACCCTTTAGGTTATGTTTGTTTCTGGACGACTTAAGACTTAGCTTCATTTG
The DNA here is from genome assembly GCA_030765085.1 of Allium cepa. NCBI lineage: Eukaryota > Viridiplantae > Streptophyta > Magnoliopsida > Asparagales > Amaryllidaceae > Allium > Allium cepa. The sequence goes on from CM060937.1 coordinate 799,907,551, forward strand.
CACTTCACTTGCTCTATCTTGATTCGAGACTTTATGACTTGGCCTCTAGGTCGTGAGCGACTTAACCCTGAGTCGTAGCCGAGCTAACTTTTAAGTCATGAACGACTTAACTTTTAAGTTATGGATGACTCATGACTTAGAGAACTCTTTGGACTGTGACTCAATGATCTGAACAAAATTTGAAAACTTAGAGATGTTGATAGAACTTAATTGTATTTCCAATTTGAGTTGCCAGGATAAACTGCTTGAACTTTGAACTGTTAAACTTTGTTGCATTTTTTCACAGATCACTTTTGACGTGCAAGCTAACAATCTGTTCAATACATCATTTACAGAAAATTGGGACGAATATACTGCCAATGACTGTCCACATCAAATAGCAGATTAGTTAACATAGAGTAATCAACTTAAACATACTGTATGAAATGCTGTGAACCAATCAACTAAAGTGAAATATTAATGCAAAGCATTGCTTTCTCGAACTAATTTGTTTGCATCTACATTTCCCTTTCATATTTTAAAACAACGAACCCTGGACTTCATAACTGACAAATGCTTGCTAGTTTTCATTCCATTTTTATTCGCTTATTGCTTTGTTGATTTTACACAACACTTCACACATATTAGGAAACGCGCACCTTCATATTTAAATATCCAGTTGCTTGTGTAGAATGACTTCTCAGCAAGAAGATATAACAACCCAGGCTGGAGAGGCCACTTTTATTCCAGCTCCATTAATCAATCCTTCAAAAAGAGCCCCTACCACCTTATCGTACAAAGCTTTTCGTCAGTTGTGTGGTCAGTTTGACATTGCTGAGGCAGATGCCATTCTTCCTGAGAAAAGTGACACTACTGATGTGGCGCCTACTTGCTTTGTAGCGGTTAACCGGCAAATGTGCCTAAGCGGGGCCATTCCCCCTTTCAACGACTTTCTCCAGAATCTTCTTCTTCGACTAGCTATCTCCCCATTCCAGCTACACCCCAATGGCTATGCCATTCTGATGGGGTTGTGCGTGCTATTTAGGAGAACATTTGACCGAATTCCAAGCTTTGACGAGATTTTCTTCCTATGCTCCTTTACTAGAACTAAGGAGCATCCTTCTATCACCGTCGTGAGAAGCGCCCGAAATCGTAAATTGATCGTTGGCCTCCCTGACACTGCCCATGGGTTCTTAACTCAATTCTTCTATGTCCGCTGCCCCCCGGAGTTTTATGCTGTGTGGAGGGAAGGAAGTAAGATCATTTACCTCTTCTATACTTTGAGTTTTGTAAAGTCCGAATTGCCAAGTGTTAACTTTATTTTTTTCATTTCAGCGCTTCCCCCTCCTTCTAGAGATTCCAGCCATAAGCCAACTCTAGAGAGGCTTGTAGCTGTACCGGTTGAAGAACGGGATATGAAATTTTTGTTGAACGACGAATTCCTTCACCATTTCGGACTTCTTCACCCTTCTCGCTCCACACACCCCCATGAGGTTCCAGACTCCCCACCTAAAGCATTAGATGCCCCAGTTTCTTCTGACGAAGCCATACCAAAAGAACCTACCTCCGAGGCTTCTCTGGTGAAGTGCTCTACTACTGTTGATGTTGCGGGGTCGTCTGGCAAATCCGCACTTGACCCAGTCATTGAGGAAGAAGAGACTCAGGGATCTCCCCAACGTTCACAGAAGTCTGGCGAAGAAGCCGGGAAAACAAGCCCTGTCAGGCAGAGCAGGGATGACACTTTCGAAGGGTTGAGCGATCTCTTCGCCACCTCACAGGAGATCTTTAAAGACGACCCTGTCACTACAAGGGTTTCTTCATTTGTAGTGGAAGCGACTTCTTCTTTGCAACAAGCTCCGTCGACCCAAGAGTTGACGTTAACTACTATCCCTACGACTACTCCGTAATCGAAGAGTGGTTCGTAGTTTGATGCACGTAGTTTGCACATCACACGCACTTAGGATCTTTCGGCATTTTCATACACGTAATTCCTTGTACTTTGAAGATTCTACAGTTACACTTCTTTTCTCTGAAGTCTTTTAAGATTTGTCTCTTTTTTTATTTCAGATTCTCCAATGGGACGCAGCGGCTCTTACTATGACAACTTTCAACGCTACGGGAGGCATAGTCAATATGATTATAGGCACTACCTTCCCGTTCACAGAGAAACCGATGAAGAGAGAGCCGCCCGAAAAGCTCAAGAGAGGAGGTCTCAAGAAGAGCGTTATGAGAGAAAAGAAAGGGAGGAGCACCATGATTCTTCCCAGAGAGGTGACGATTCTCACAAGAGAAAGTCGCATGACGATCGGGGAAAAAGCCACATAGTTGAGGACCCAAGCAAGGGTGCCCGGCACGGTGAAAAGCATGCTTCTACAACTCCAGAAAAGGCCACTTCCCCCGTCTTACTTGACAGTCCTTCTGGCTCTCCTGCTCTCGGGAAGACAGACATTCAGACAATAATTAGCAGGCCTAAATTCCAAGTTGGATCAGGCTCGGCTACTCTGCAACGCCGGTTCCCACACTGGTGCCTAAAGGGAGTGCGGTTCGATCTTGACTTGGTCCTTATTGACAAGCCTGCCTTGCTGCGAAATCTCGATGCCGTCAAGCTTGATATTGAAAGGATGTCAAACTGGCAAAAGCTTGTTGAAGAGCTTCAATGGGTCAACCGTGCGAATATAGAGGCCATGCTTACTATGGAGAATGATAAGGCCGAATGGCAGAAGGTTCTTCAGCAGCATGATACCGAAATGAGGAGCATCACTACTTACAATGAAGAGCTTGAAGCGAAAGTTGAGGAACTTAAACAAGAGCTTGCTACTTCTTCTACCTCATATACTCAAAAATAAGAAGTACTTCAAAAGCAAGTTCGCGATGCTCACGCCGCTCAGCGACATGCCGAGGCACAACTTGAAGCTGAGTAGAAAACAGCACGAAGGTATCGTGCTGAGGTTACAGAGTTACGGGAGAAAGTCAACTCTCAGGGGGCGGAAATTCAAATGCTAAAGCTTCAACTATCCAAGACTGAAAGAGAGCGTGATGAGGCCATTGCTGGTAAAATTGCAGCTGAAGAATCTCATGATGCAACGAAGACCAGCATCAGCTCGACACTGTTTGACTTTTACCCGCCCAGCATCTTGGGGCACGGTAGTCTCGCCTTTCTAGGCCCCAAATATGAAGTTACACTAGCTGATGTGTGGGAGGCTGCAGTTGACATGCTTGGCGGTAAAGGTGTTGGCTATGCCGAATCAGCTCTTGAGGAGCATTACTTGGAAGAAGATGCTCGCGCTGCTCTCGCCAAGGGAAAAGAACAACTTGCAAAATTAAGAGCTGAAATGGCAGAAGGGGAACGGTTAGGAAAAACTACTTCAACTATTCCAGTCCAGCCTTCTCCTTCGGCCGAAATCGACATTATTGGCTCCAGTTCTCATTCTCCATCCCTGGTCAAAGTTACAACTGAGATTACAAGTACACAGGGTGGAGATGAAGGTGAAGAGAGCGCCGAAGCACAGGCTTATGAGGTTGATATCAGGAAGCCGACTTCTCCAGGTAACTCTACTATTAATCTTGCCCAAGTAGACTGCTCATTTTCTTCTTATGAGTTTGATGAGCTTCTCGACTATTTTCTGAACCTCAATGAGCCTTTATCTCCTCTCCTTACTGACTTTAACTTCTTTTCTTCTGTAGAGAAAGCATCGAGCATTGTTCAAACTTCCCCTACTCCAATTATTCCTCCTTCGGTTCTCCAGGTCACTCCTCCGTCCGCCTCTCAACCCGGGTCGCAAGAGGAGCAAATAGAAGCTCTTCATGGCTTAGATGATCTTATTGCTTCTCAAGAACATGGGGGAGAAGGGCTTGGAGATGGCAACGAGTCTCCGGAGCGAACCACTTCTGATAACATAAAATTATCTGATCTTGTTACTCCGGGAAGTGAGTCTTCTTCGAGGAGGAGGAGGAATCGTGTCACTTCCAAGAAGAGAAGGAAAGACATTCTTGTTTCTGAGGAGGAAGTGAAAGTTGATCCGGCAGTAACCCTTCCTCCTTCATCCCCGACTCTCCCAAGTCGTCCTGAAAAGCAGCCTATTTGGTCAGGTGAAGGCTCTAAGGGTAGTGGCAAGAAGAAGTAAGGGGTCCTGCTTCGATTTATCTTTACTTTTGGCTTTTTGCTTGTACTGGCCGGAGATTGTGCAGGTACCGGCCTCCACTTTTCTTTTTATTTTTATTTTGAAACCTGTATCTGTACAAAATTTTGACAGTATTGAATAAGATTATTCTTTTTGTTTGTACAAATTTCTGTCTGTATTTGAGAATGCATTTACTATTCATTTTTGTACAAGTTTCTTTATATGATATTGCAGTGAGCTTGTGGTATGTTGTTCGAGCGTAATTTTTACCAATGTAGTTATACCATTTGCCCCTATACCATAAGCTTGTTGCAATATTTATACTTTGAGGGGATTTCTACTCTTATTTTCTGGAGAATAACTATTCCATACTTGGAGGAATACTATTCTGCTCGAAATAGAGTACAGCTCACTCCATATGAGTTTCTACGCTTCATCCTTCAAAGATATCGCTTTTTCTTTTGTGCTTTCACACATTTTTACCAAGTGAATTCTTCTACGTGGTAAAGCGGGCCTCTGAAGGGCACTTTAACTTCTTTTTGAGGAAGAGTATTTTCGAGAATAGAAGAACCAGTCTTCCTTTGAAAGTTAAAGTGTGCCTTTGAAGAGGGCTTCTACTCTTTTTTTTATATTGTGCCTCGGTGGAGGGCTTTTGATCTTTGCTTTGCATTTCTGGTGAAATGTTTCTTTGAAAAGTTATACCTCTGAGGAGAGCTTTTTCACGTTTGAACACTTGGAAGTTTTATTTCAATCTCTGTGAAACGTGTGCCTCCGAAGAGTTGTGCCTCCAAGGAGGGCTTTCCACGTTTCAACACTTGGAAGTTTTATTTCAATCTCGGTGAAACGTGTGCCTCCGAAGAGGTCTTTCTGTTTGATTGCACCTCTGGGAAGAGGTTTTTTCGTTTGATTATGCCCCTGAGAAGAGGTCTTTTTGTTTGATTGCGCCTTTGGGAAGAGGCCTTTTGTTTCTGCCCCTTGAGAGAGGCTTTTATTTTTCCCTGTTCGCTGGGAAGAGGGCCTCCGAAGAGGGCTTTTCACATTTCATCTCACGGGAGTGTATCACCGATCACGGTGAAATGTGTGCCTCCGAGTAGGGTTTTTGCCTGGAAGTTTGGCGTTTCTTTCTCTCGGTTGGACGGATTCATGGGAGTGCATCGATCGATCAGTCCGCAACTTTGTATCGAGAAAGATCTCTCTTTTTCTGGTTTAACCCGCTCGAGGTATTTTAGCATTTCAACTGTGGTGAAATGGGCCTTCGAAGAGGGCTTTTCACGTTTCAACACTTGGAAGTTTTATTTCAATCTCGGTGAAACGTGTGCCTCTGAGTAGGGCTTTTGCCTGGAAGTTTGGAGTTTCTTTCTCTCGTTTGGACGGATTCATGGGAGTGTATCGACCGATCAGTCCGCAACTTTGTATCGAGAAAGATCTCTCTTTTATGGCTAAGCCCGCTTGAGGTCTTTATCCTCTGAAGAGTTGTGCCTCTGAAGAGGGCTTGTGCCTCCGAAGAGGTCTTTTGCTGTTTGATGCTTGCTCTCCAATGTCTCTTTGCCATCTATTCATGTTGGCGATCCCCGTTGTCTTTTGCAAGTGTCATCCCTTTTTAGTTGCCAATAATTTCCCTTATCCAAAGAAATATACTTCATAGTTAAGCGAGTTGGTGGTGGTAGACACAGGCTATTTAACTGGTTGTTTGTTTGTTCAAACATTTGCAGTTAGTTAGAAATGGTCCACTTCCATCCACATTGCTAACTTTTGTTTGAAGCACTTCTTTTGTAGGATTTGAGTATGGAAATTTTGAATGGCTTAGTGTTTGCTTGCTGAGTGATGTCGGAGATCGCTTGGTCTTGCGATGGATAAGCTTTGCTTTTATGGCCTGCATTATTAAATCGACATTTTAGTGACACAATTAACGTATTTTATATGTCGAAATAAAACAAAGCAGTTTATAATAGTAGAGAACACAAGATTTATAGTGGTTCGGCCAAAAGCTGGGCCTACATCCACTTTATAGCTTTTCATTATTCACTTTCTTTACAATTGCTTTCTATACAAGAATCATATATTCGTAATTCTTTTACAACATTTCAGCAATACTTTCAAGTAAAATAGGGACGCAAATGATTGCTGTTCCAAGCTCTTGGGATTGGTTCTCCTTCGACAGTTGTGAGTTTGAATGTGCCATCAAGGAGTTTCGCGCCTATAACATATGGTCCTTCCCAGTTTGGCCCAAACACACCTATGGCTGTCATAATTTTCTTCAGGACTAAGTCTCCAACTTCAAAGCTGCGCTGACGAACTTTGGAATTGAAGTGCCTGGCTATTCTTTGCTGGTGAGCTACAATTCTAAGTCTAGCCTCTTCTCTTCTTTCATCGAGGAGATCAAGTGCTTCAAATTGCAATTTTTCATTCTCATTTTGATCAAAATGGATCCTTCTGTGCGAGGGGACTTCAGTTTCCACTGGAATCATTGCTTCTGTTCCGTATGCCAATGAAAATGGAGTATGCCCAGTCGCAGTTTTGTGGGTGGTTCTGTATGCCCATAGTGCAAGCGGTAACTTATCGACCCAACCACCTATTGCTTTTTCCAGCTGCTTTTTGATGGTCGATTTGATGATTTTGTTTACCACTTCCACTTGCCCGTTTGCCTGCGGATGAGCCACTGCTGAGAAGCTTTTTCGGATCTTGAATCGTTTGCAGAAATCTTGGAACTCCTCACTTTCAAACTGAGTACAATTGTCTGTGATTATCTTCTGAGGCACACCATACCTGCAAATGATATTTTTAGTCAGAAAACTTATCATTTTCTTAGAGGTAATAGTAGCCAATGGTTCGGCTTCAGCCCATTTAGTGAAGTAATCAACAGCAACGATAGCATATTTAATCCCCGATTTGGCAGTCGGCAAAGGCCCAATGACATCTATTCCCCAGATAGAAAATGGTCATGGACTGACCATTTGTGTTAACTCAGTGGAAGGTGCTCAAGGAATTTTAGTGAATCTTTGGCATCTATCACACTTTCGGGAATAGTCAGCAGCATCCTGATTAATTTCTGGCCAAAAGTATCCATAACGGAGGATTTTCTTTGCTAAAGTTTGACCACCGGTATAATCCCCACATTCTCCTCCGTGTACTTCAGTCAGAATTGTCTTAGCTTCTTCCTTTGTCACACATCGGAGTAATGGCATTGAAAATCCTCGTCTGTACAAACGACCATCTTGAACTATATATCTGGAGGCTTTCCTCATCAGCTTCTGTCATTCTTTTGAACTTTCTGGCAAAGAACCATTGAGTAGATATTCAAGTATCGGAGTAATCCATGATTCTTGTTCTTAGGATACATTCATAATCCAATCAACATCCATTTCATCTGTGCTTGGAGCTGACAAGACTTCGACGGGAACAAATCCCAATAGTTGAGCTTCACCAGTACTTGAATACTTTGCGAGAGAATCCGCCTTCATGTTCTCTTCACGGGGTATATGGTTTATTGAATAACGGTCAAAATCTTGAAGCAGCTCCCAGGCTTTTGATAAATAGATGGGTAGATTCCCTCCTTTAGCTTGAAATTCCTTCCTGACTTGGCAAACAATAAGTTGAGAATCACTGAAGATCTGTAATGCCTTGATGTTTAGTTCTTTAGCGATCCTTAAACCAGCGATGAGAGCTTCATATTCAGCTTCATTGTTTGTCGAACGGAATTCTAATCTCAGCACATAACATAGCGATCGCCCTTCTGGGGTTTCAAGGACAACCCCTGCTCCGGAACAGTAATCATTCCTCGCGCCATCGACATACAATTTCCATTGGATTGGGATGCTATCAATGACTTCTTCCTCACTATCACCCTTATCCTTAAATTCTGCGATGAAATCTGCCAAAGCTTGTCCATTGATTGCTTTTCGTGGATGGTAAGTGATGTCATATTGGCTGTGTTCAATATTCCATTTCAAAAGACGGCCCGAAGTCTCAGGACGGAATAGGACTTGCGTTAGAGGTTGATCAGTGAGGACTTTGATGGGATAAGCTTGTAAATACGGCCTCAATTTTCTTGATGCGATCAATAAACAATAGGCGAACTTTTCCAGTCTGGAATAGTTCATCTTGCCCCAGTGAATCTTTTGCTGATATAATAGACTGGGCGTTGAATCCTTGCGTCTTCCCGTACCAACACTGCACTGAGAGCATGAGACGAAATTGCCAAATATACGAAGAGATCTTCACCACTGTCAGGCTTTGAAAGTATCGGAGGCACTTCCATATGACGAACCAACTCATTAAATGCTTTCTGACATTCAGGAGTCCACTCAAAGTTTTTCCTTCCTTTCTTCAGAGCATCAAAGAATGGAATGCATTTGTCAGTAGCTTTGGAAATGAACCGACTCAAAGCAGCAACCTTTCCATTGAGACTTTGCAATTCCTTCTTCGTTCTAGGAGCCTTGACCTCTCTCAGGGAGTGATCTGAGCTGGATTGGCTTCAATGCCCCTAGCGCTCACAATGTAACTCAAAAACTTTCCGGACTCCACTCCAAATAAACATTACAGGGGATTAAGCTTCATTCTTTACCTGTGGAGTACTGCAAACATCTCTGCCAAGCGATCCATATGGTCCACTGCTTTCTTAGACTTTACTAGCATATCATCAACATAAACTTCCATAAACATGGCATTAACAAGCCTTTGGTAAGTTGCCCCTACATTCTTGAGTTCGAAAGGCATGACCTTGTAGCAGTAGAGTCCAACATCTGTGATGAAGCTAGTATCCTCTTGATCTGGCTCATGCATCATAATCTGGTTATATCCGGAGTATGCATCCATAAAAGATAACAATTCATGTCCTGCCGTCCCATCCACCAACTGATCGATCCTGGGCAGCGGGAAACAGTCTTTGGGGCAGGCTTTGTTCAGATCTGAAAAATCAATGCATACTCCCCACTTTCCGTTAGCCTTTTTCACCAGCACTGGATTTGATACCCAATTTGGATAAGTAGATTCTCTGATGAAACCGTTCTCCATAAGCCGATCCACTTCTTCTTTTAACGCTGCCGTTCTCTCAGGACCCTGAGTTCTTCTCTTCTGTTCCACAGGTGTAAACTTTGGATCAATGTTCAGAGTGTGTACTGCAATCTCTGGGGATATTCCACACATGTCAGCATGAGTCCAAGCGAATACATCCAAATTAGTCTTCAAAAATGAAATCAGAACATTCTGAACTGTTGTGTTGAGTTGTGAGCCCACATTAAGCACTTTTTTTGGGTCCTTTGGGTCAACGGACACCGGCACTGTTACCTCTACCGGTACTACCCTATTCTCCACTACACTGGCTTTCCTTGGATCCATCTCTCTTCGTGCAGCACTACATTCGCCAGTGCAGGGTCCACCCTGTAATTGCTACAAGGTTGGTTCTTTGATGCGAACCGGAGTCGCCGCACCTTTTCTCATTTCTCTTTTCCTTGATTCTCGCAACTCTGCAAAGTAACATTCTCGCCCTGCATCTTGGTTTCCCTTAATCACACCAACTCCATTATCTGTGGGGAATTTTAGAGTGAGACACCATGGGGCAAGAACAGCTTTGAACGCAGCAAGAGTCGGTCAGCCTAAAAAGGCATTGTAGGCAGAGAATTCTTCAACAATTATAAAGGTTTGCTTTCGAGCCACCTTCCTCGGTCCCTTTCGAAGTTCCACAAACAAATCTATGGTCCCAATCGGCTGTTTGGGTTCTCCAGCAAACCCAGCAATCTTAAGTGATGAAGCTTGAACGTCGGCCATTGGAATTTTCATTTGATCGAAGGTCTTCTTGAAGAGGATGTTGCATGAAGCTCCACAATCAAATAGAACTCTTCTCACAGTTGCCGGTCCAATACCAGCGATATGACCAAAGGATCTATAGTCGAAGCCTCGATACCCAAAGAATCCCTGGCACTGAACACAATATCATCTGTGGAAGTCTTTTGTTGCTTTAAAGGCGCATCATTTTCTAAAACAAAAACATTCTATTCAGCTGGTGCATGCTTTAAGGCCCAGGCATACCTTTCCATCTCGCCCCTACTTTTGCCTGCTGGGTGAGGTCCTCCAGTTATTATATTGATAACAGGTCTTCCCGATTCATGCTCTACGGGCTTCTCACTTGAGGCAGGACGGTGAGCGGGAACTTGTTGTCCTTGAGTTGACGAAGCTGGGGCATTTCTGTTCCTTTTCACATACTGCTGGAGCTTGTTCTGTTTCGAAAGTTGTTCAATTTCCACTTTCAACTAACGGCATTCGTTGGTGTCATGGCCGGGCTGGTTGTGGAACCGGCAGAACCTTCCACTTTTTTCCATCGTAATCGCAACTCTCATTTTAGGTGGTGTCGGATAATTGACATCATCTTTGGTTGCAAAGAAGATGTTTTCAGGGGTATCAGTCAAGGGTGTGAAATTGAAAGAACGGCTTTTCTTAGCCTCTCCCTGTTTCTTTTCACCATCATTTCCCCTTTTCTGAGTGTTAGGTTCTTTCTTATTCGAAGCAGCACCATTGTTCCCGGCTTCCGCTGATACCACCTTAGCCGGTGTTTGGATGCTCTCCAAGCGCATGAATTCATCCGCTTTCTTGTAGAATTTGTCAAGTGAGTTTGGTTCTTTCATTTTCAACCATTTTCCAAATTCATTCGATTTGTCAATCACCCTAATCAAGTATGTCAGGACTATACGTGGCTCAGCGTTATCTACCTCAGCCAATGCTATGTTAAAGCGATTCAAAAATGATCTGATGGATTCTCCCGGATTTTGCTCTAGACTTGACAGTGACATTATATCCTTTGCTTTAGAAGCATACAATCGAAATTGCTCCTTGGATTTCTGGTCAAATCGGAGAATTGATCAATGGACCTGACTGGCAGCTTTGTAAACCACATTGGAGCCACACCTTCGAGATATACCGGGAAATATCGACATTTAATTTCATCAGACGCCCTGGCACCTGTCATATGCCAGTCGTACTTGTACAGAAACTCGTTAGGATCACTCGTCCCCTTGTAAGCCGGAACAGTAGGGGGAACGAATTTTCTTGGGAACTCTGCTTTCAAGATCTTTTCAGTAAATGGAGTTTTGCTTGGAGCAAAACCCCACTCTTTCTCATCTTCATCTCTTCACATACTTTCTTTCATGATTTGACGAACCATACCCGAAAAATACTCTTCATCATTTAGAGGCTCTGGAGGGCACACATCAGCCACTCTCTCTGAATTCTGCCTTGACAATCGTTCACGGAGGGTCGATTGCGGCCCTGATCCTCCAGCTTGAGGAGGAGTCCTTTCTACAGGGTCTGCGGCTCTTTGAGAAATGTTCCCTTCAACATCCTGAACTCCCACAATAGAGTTCCCATCATTATTACCCGGTTGACGGTTTGCCCCAAGTAGATCATTCAATTTACTCAAGATCAGGGCATTCTGGGCATTCTGGGCTTCCAACTGCGCATTCTGAGCATTCAGTTGCTGATTCAATCCCAAAACTACGGCGTCCAATTCTGCTCGAGTAAATCCAACAGTAGGAGCTGCTTGACTTAAAGGAGGAGAGGTAGCAGTATTCTCTTGAACATTGTTGGATCTTACAGAACTTCGTTTTCTCCCAGGAGCCATTATTTCCAATAAACTTCTGGTTTTAAAAGAAATCCTTTCAACAATCCTTCGCGGAGCAATAGTGGAAGTTTCCTGAGTTCAACTCTCAGTGAAAGCACCAAAAATGTTAACGTAAAAATCAGACGCTAACACCCCGGTAAAGATTGAAGTTGAGCGAAAGCACCACGCGTGAACACGGGAACTAAAAACAAGTAGACAAATCACAGAGAAAGCAGGAAAGACAACAGTTTTTATAGTGGTTCGGCTTAAGGTTAGCCTACGTCCACTTTAATTCTCTTTATTGCTGAATCAATTACAACTTTACAACAATCTTCAATTACAATTCTGACGAGACAAAACAACTAGAACTTTGATGCAGAAGAATTCTTTAAATCCATGTAGATTGCGTTAGATTTCCTCTCGAAGTTAGTTGAGATGCCTTTTGTACTTGAAGTGTCGAGTGAGTCGAGAATTCAGCAGAGTATCGGTGCTTAAAGAGGTCGGCCCAAAAGTCCCCCTCATGCTTGAGGTAGGTTGGTATTTATAGGGAAATTCCCCCTTTAGGTCGTAAGTCGTGACCGGTCTAAAGTAAGTCATGGCTGACTTATCTGGCCCAGCCTCATGGTCTCACAAAAGTTCATTTGTACAAGTCCTAAGTCGTCCACGAGCCAACATCTAAGTCGCAAATGAGTCAACTGGTCCTCTTGATGCGGCGTTGAACCTTCACCTAGTAGCTTTAGGTCATGGACGACTCAAGCTAGGTTGTGAGTCGTATACGAGTTAACTGATAAGCCTGTTCCCTTCAGATAATAACCAAAGTCCTGAATCGTGTACGAGTTAAGAGGTCACTGTGTTAAGTAAGGAGCAGTGCCTCATTTTCTTAAGTTGCTCAAGACATATGCTAGGTCGTAAGTCGTAGATAGCTTTAGGTCCTTAACTCATTTCCTTCTAAAGTCGTGCCATCTCTTGAATCGTCAAGTCATCCTGTCCTTGAGCCGTGGACTTCCTTAAGTCGTAGAAACCTTAAGTCGTGGATGCCTTAGGTCGTAAGTCACCAAGTCCTTCAACTCGTTAAACCGTTAGGTCGTCCATACCTTGAGTCGTAGGTCGTGAAGTACTCTGAGTCGGCAATTTCCTTAAGGTATTGAGTCGGTCTATTTTCTTAGGGCAGTTAAGTCATAGCTTCCTTAAGTCGGTAGGTCGTGCCACCAGCTAAGTCGCTAAGCCGTTATACTTTTTAGGTTGTTAAGCCCTTAAACCGTTAAGTCGTCAGTCCCTTAAGTCGTCCATCCTCTTGACTCTTTGAGTCGTGCATCTTTTAACTCGTTAGGTTGATAACTCACTGAGTCGTTTGTCCATTGAGTCGCCGCCCACCTTGAGTCGTTTTCTTATTGAGTCGTTGACTATAGGAGTTAACATTTGCCCCTCGAAGTACACGCCTAAGTCGTAGGTCGTATACTTCGATCTAGTCCCTAAGTCGTGGATGACTCAAGGAGCTGGTTAACTCGTTTGACCATCCATCTTCTTCTCTGCCTCCTATATAAGCCGTTAAGTCAATTCTCCACTTTTACCTCGTTGCTTGTCTTCTTTCCGCCATTGTTGCATCCAAGCTCCCAAAGGTGACTTCAATCCGATCAACCATCAATTTTCCTTAATATTACATCCTCGATCAACAGATTTTGGTAACTTCAGTCAGCTGTCCATCGCGTTTACCACCAACTCTTCGTAACAATTTAGATATAGTTTTTGTTTCCATGCTGTGAGATTATGTTTCGATTCGTCTTCTGACCATTGCCGATCATTGACAATTGCCCTAGAAGGTGAATCGAGCATAGGATCTTATGTAGTTGTTTGGCAAGTGTTTGGATTTGGTTTTGGGTTTTGCTTGAGAAGATGGTGGATTTTGTTGCTAATGGAAGATAACGGGTTATTGGGTTGGAGAAGGATCAGCGTGTTGAGAAGAGATATCGTGAAGTTTTCGCGACTTTGCCAATTTGCATAGTTTTAAAGTGACTGACTTAAGATCCCCTATGACCTTAATTGCACACGACTTAACCCTTTAGGTTATGTTTGTTTCTGGACGACTTAAGACTTAGCTTCATTTGCACTTCATTTGCTCTGTCTTGATTCGAGACATTATGACTTGGCCTCTAGGTCGTGAGCGACTTAACCCTGAGTCGTAGCCGAGCTAACTTTTAAAGTCGTGAAGGACTTAACTTTTAAGTCATGGACGACTCATGACTTAGAGAACTCTTTGGACTGTGACTCAATGATCTGAACAAAATTTGAAAACTTAGAGATGTTGATAGAACTTAATTGTATTTCCAATTTGAGTTGCCAGGATAAACAGCTTGAACTTTGAACTGTTACTTGAACTTTGAACTGTTAAACGTTGCTGCATTTTTTCACAGATCACTTTTGACTTGCAAGCTAACAATCTGTTCAATACATCATTTACAGAAAATTGGGACGAATATACTGCCACTGACTGTCCACATCAAATGGCAGATTAGTTAACATAGATTAATCAACTTAAACATACTGTATGAAATGCTGTGAACCAATCAACTAAAGTGAAATATTAATGCAAAGCATTGCTTTCTCGAACTAATTTGTTTGCATCTACATTTCTCTTTCATATTTTAAAACAACGAACCCTGGACTTCATAACCGACAAATGCTTGCTAGTTTTCATTCCAGTTTTATTCGCTTATTGCTTTGTTGATTTTACACAACACTTCACACATTTTAGGAAACGTGCACCTTCATATTTAAATATCCAGTTACTTGTGTAGAATGACTTCTCAGCAAGAAGATATAACAACCCAGGCTGGAGAGGCCACTCTTATTCCAGCTCCATTAATCAATCCTCCAATAAGAGCCCCTAACACCTTATCGTACAAAGCTATTCGTCAGTTGTGTGGTCAGTTTGGCATTGCTGAGGCAGATGCCATTCTTCCTGAGAAAAGTGACACTGCTGATGTGGCGCCTACTGGCTTTGTAGCGGTTAACCGACAAATGTGCCTAAGCGGGGCCATTCCCCCTTTCAACGACTTTCTCCAGAATCTTCTTCTTCGACTAGCTATCTCCCCATTCCAGCTACACCCCAATGGCTATGCCATTCTAATGGTGTTGTGTGTGCTATTTAGGAGAACATTTGACCAACTTCCAAGCTTTGACGAGATTTGCTTCCTATGCTCCTTTACTAGAACTAAGGATCATCCTTCTATCACCGTCGTGAGAAGCGCCCGAAATCGTAAATTGATCGTTGGCCTCCCTGACACTGCCCATGGGTTCTTAACTCAATTCTTCTATGTCCGCTGCCCCCCGGGGTTTTATGCTGTGTGGAGGGAAGGAAGTAAGATCATTTACCTCTTCTATACTTTTAGTTTTGTGAAGTCCGAATTGCCAAGTGTTAACTTCATTTTTTCATTTCAGCGCTTCCCCCTCCTTCTAGAGATTCCAGCCATAAGCCAACTCTAGAGAGGCTTGTAGATGTACCGGTTGAAGAGCGGGATATGAAATTTTTGTTGAACGACGAATTTCTTCACCAGTTCGGACTTCTTCACTCTTCTCGCTCCACACACCCCTATGAGGTTCCAGACTCCCCACCTAAAGCATTAGATGCCCCAGTTTCTTCTGACGAACCCATACCAAAAGAACCTACCTCCGAGGCTTCTCTGGTGAAGTGCTCTACTATTGTTGATGTTGCGGGGTCGTCTGGCAAATCCGCACATGCCCCAGTCATTGAGGAAGAAGAGACTCAGGGATCTCCCCAACGTTCACAGAAGTCTGGCGAAGAAGCCGGGAAAACAAGCCCTGTCAGGCAGAGCGGGGATGACACTTTCGAAGGGTTGAGCGATCTCTTCGCCACCTCACAGGAGATCTTTAAGGACGACCCTGTCACTACAAGGGTTTCTTCTTCAGTAGTGGAAGCGACTTCTTCTTTGCAACAAGCTCAGTCGACCCAAGAGTTGACGTTAACTACTATCCCCACGACTACTCCGCAATCGAAGAGTGGTTCGTAGTTTGATGCGCGTAGTTTGCACATCACACACACTTAGAATCTTTCGGCATTTTCATACACCTAATTCCTTGTACTTTGAATATTCTACGGTTACACTTCTTTTCTCTGAAGACTTTTAAGACTTGTCTCTTTTTTTATTTCAGGTTCTCCGATAGGACGCAGCGGCTCTTACTATGACGACTTTCAGTGCTACGGGAGGCGTAGTCAATATGATTATAGGCGCTACTTTTCCGTTCACAGAGAAACCGATGAAGAGATAGCCGCCCGAAAAGCTCAAGAGAGGAGGGCTCAAGAAGAGCGTTATGAGAGAAAAGAAAGGGAGGAGAACCATGATTCTTCCCAGAGAGGTGACGATTCTCACAAGAGAAAGTCACATGTTGATCGGAGAAAAAGCCACATAGTTGAGGACCCAAGCAAGCATGCCCGGCACTGTGAAAAGCATGCTTCTACAACTCCTGAAAAGGTCACTTCCCCCGTCTCACTTGACATTCCTTCTGGCTCTCCTTCTCTCGGGAAGACAGACATTCAGACAATAATCAGCAGGCCTAAATTCCAAGTTGGATCAGGCCCGGCTACTCTGCAAAGCCGGTTCCCGCACTAGTGCCTAAAGGGAGAGCGGTTCGATCTTGACTTTCTCCCTATTGACAAGCCTGCCATGCTGCGAAATCTCGATGCCGTCAGGCTTGGTATTGAAAGGATGTCGAACTGGCAAAAGCTTGTTGACGAGCTTCAAAGGGTCAACCGTGCGAATATAGAGGCCATGCTTACTATGGAGAATGATAAGGCCGAATGGCAGAAGGTTCTTGAGCAGCATGATACCGAAATGAGGAGCATCACTACTTACAATGAAGAGCTTGAAGTGAAAGTTGAGGAACTTAAAGAAGAGCTTGCTACTTCTTCTACCTCATATACTCAAAAAGAAGAAGTACTTCAAAAGCAAGTTCGCGATGCTCACGCCGCTCAGCGACATGCCGAGGCACAACTTGAAGCTGAGTAGAAAACAGCGCGAAGGTATCGTGCTGAGGTTACAGAGTTACGGGAGAAAGTCAACTCTCAAGAGGCGGAAATTAAAATGTTAAAGCTTCAACTCTCCAAGACTGAAAGAGAGCGTGATGAGGCCGTTGCCGGTAAAATTGCAGCTGAAGAGTCTCATGAGGCAACGAAGACCAGCATCAGCTCGACACTGTTTGACTTTTACCTGCACAGCATCTTAGGGCATGGTAGTCTCGCCTTTCTAGGCCCCAAATATGAAGTTACACTAGCTGAAGTGTGGGAGGCTGCACTTGACATGCATGGCGGTAAAGGTGCTGGCTATGCCGAATCAGCTCTTGAGGAGCATTACTTGGATGAAGATGCTCGCGCTGCTCTCGCCAAGGGAAAAGAACAACTTGCAAAATTAAGAGCTGAAATGGTAGAAGGGGAACGGTTAGGAAAAACTACTTCAACTATTCCAGTCCAGCCTTCTCCTTCGGCCGAAATCGACATTATTGGCTCCAGTTCTCATTCTCCATCCCTGGTCAAAGTTACAACTGAGATTACAAGTACACACGGTGGAGATGAAGGTGAAGAGAGCGCCGAAGCATAGGCTTATGAGGTTGATATCAGGAAGCCGACTTCTCCAAGTAACTCTACTCAAGTAGACTGCTCATTTGCTTCTTATGAGTCTGATGAGCTTCTCGACTATTTCCTGAATCTCAATGAGCCTTTATCTCCTCTCTTTACTGACTTTAACTTCTTTTCTTCTGTAGAGAAAGCATCGAGCATTGTTCAAACTTCCCCTCCTCCAATTATTCCTCCTTCGGTTCTCCAGGTCACTCCTCCGTCCGCCTCTAAACCCGGGTCGCAAGAGGAGCAAATAGAAGCGCTTCATGGCTTAGATGATCTTATTGCTTCTCAAGAACATGGGGGAGAAGGGCTTGGAGATGGCAATGAGTCTACGGAGCGAACCACTTCTGATAACATAAAATTATCTGCTCTTGTTACTCCGGTAAGTGAGTCTTCTTCAAGGAGGAGGAGGAATCGTGTCACTTCCAAGAAGAGAAGGAAAGACATTCTTGTTTCTGAGGAGGAAGCGAAAGTTGATCCGGCAGTAACCCTTCCTCCTTCATCCTCGACTCTCCCAAGTCGTCCTGAAAAGCTGCCTATTAGGTCAGGTGAAGGCTCTAAGGGTGGTGGCAAGAAGAAGTAAAGGTTCCTGCTTCGATTTATCTTTACTTTTGGCTTTTTGCATGTACTGGCCGGAGATTGTGCGGGTACCGGCCTCCACTTTTCTTTTTCTTTTTATTTTGAAACCTGTACCTGTAGAAAATTTTGACAGTATTGAATAAAATGATTCTTTTTGTTTGTACAAACTTCTGTCTGCATTTGAAAATGCATTTACTATTCATTTTTGTACAAGTTTCTTTATAT
Source organism: Allium cepa (assembly GCA_030765085.1). Classification (NCBI taxonomy): domain Eukaryota; kingdom Viridiplantae; phylum Streptophyta; class Magnoliopsida; order Asparagales; family Amaryllidaceae; genus Allium; species Allium cepa. Next base: position 799,925,678 of record CM060937.1, read on the forward strand.
GATATTGCAGTGAGCTTGTGGTATGTTGTTCGAGCGTAATTTTTACCAATGTAGTTATACCATGTTGCCCTTATACCTTAAGCTCGTCGAAATATTTTACACTTTGAGGGGATTTATACTCTTATTTTCTGGAGAATAACTATTCCATACTTGGAGGAATACTATTCTACTCGAAATAGAGTACAGCTCACTCCGTATGAGTTTCTACGCTTCATCCTTCGAAGATATCACTTTTTCTTTTGTGCTTTCACACATTTTTACCGAGTGAATTCTTCTACGTGGTAAAGCGGGCCTCTGAAGGGCATTTTAACTTCTTTTTGAGGAAGAGTATTTTCGAGAATAGAAGAACCAGTCTTCCTTTGAAAGTTAAAGTGTGCCTTTGAAGAGGGCTTCTTCTCTTTCTTTTTTTATATTGTGCCTCGGTGGAGGGCTTTTTATCTTTGCTTTGCATTTCTGGTGAAATGCTTCTTTGAAAGTTGTACCTCGGAGGATAGCTTTTTCACGTTTCAACACGTGGAAGTTTTATTTCAATCTCGGTGAAACGTGTGCCTCCGAAGGGTTGTGCCTCCGAGGAGGGCTTTCCACGTTTCAACACTTGGAAGTTTTATTTCAATCTCGGTGAAACGTGTGCCTCCGAAGAGGTCTTTCTGTTTGATTGCACCTCTGGGAAGAGGTTTTTTTTTGTTTGATTGTGCCCCTGGGAAGAGGTCTTTTTGTTTGATTGCGCCTCTGGGAAGAGGCCTTTTGTTTCTGCCCCTTGGGAGAGGCTTTTATTTTTCCCTATTCTCTCGGTTGGACGGATTCACGGGAGTGCATCGACCGATTAGTCCGCAACTTTTTATCGAGAAAGATCTCTCTTTTTCTGGTTTAACCCGCTCGAGGCCTTTTAGCATTTCAGCTGTGGTGAAATGGGCCTCCGAAGAGGGCTTTTCACGTTTCAACACTTGGAAGTTTTATTTCAATCTCGGTGAAACGTGTGCCTCTGAGTAGGGCTTTTGCCTGCAAGTTTGGAGTTTCTTTCTCTCGGTTGGACGGATTCACGGGAGTGTATCGACCGATCAGTCCTCAACTTTGTATCGAGAAAGATCTCTCTTTTTCTGGCTAAGCCCGCTCGAGGTCTTTATCATCCGAAGAGTTGTGCCACTGAAGAGGGCTTGTGCCTCCAAAGAGGTCTTTTGCTGTTTGATGCTTGCTCGCCCATGTCTCTTTGCCATCTGTTCATGTTGGCGATCCCCGTTGTCTTTTGCAAGTGTCATCCCTTTTTAGTTGCCAATAATTTCCATTATCCAAAGAAATATACTTCATAGTTAAGCAAGTTGGTGGTGGTAGACACAGGCTATTTAACTGGTTGTTTGTTTGTTCAAACATTTGCAGTTAGTTAGAAATGGTCCACTTCCATCCACATTGCTAACTTTTGTTTGAAGCATTTCTTTTGTAGGATTTGAGTATGGAAATTTTGAATGGCTTAGTGTTTGCTTGCTGAGTAATGTTGGAGATCGCTTGGTCTTGCGATGGGTAAGCTTTGCTTTTATGGCCTGCATTATTAAATCGACATTTTAGTGACACAATTAACGTATTTTATATGTCGAAATAAAACAAAGCAGTTTATAATAGTAGAGAACACAAGATTTATAGTGGTTCGGCCAAAAGCTGGGCCTACATCCACTTTATAGCTTTTCATTATTCACTTGCTTTACAATTGCTTTCAATACAAGAATCATATATTCGTAATTCTTTTACAACATTTCAGCAATGCTTTCAAGTAAAATAGGGACGCAAATGATTGTTGTTCCAAGCTCTTGGGATTGGTTCTCCTTCGACAGTTGTGAGTTTGAATGTGCCATCAAGGAGTTTCGCGCCTATAACATATGGTCCTTCCCAGTTTGGCCCAAACACACCTATGGCTGTCATAATTTTCTTCAGGACTAAGTCTCCAACTTCAAAGCTGCGCTGACGAACTTTGGAATTGAAGTGCCTGGCTATTCTTTGCTGGTGAGCTGCAATTCTAAGTCTAGCCTCTTCTCTTCTTTCATCAAGGAGGTCAAGTGCTTCAAATTGCAATTCTTCATTCTCATTTTGATCAAAATGGATCCTTCTGTGCGAGGGGACTTCAGTTTCCACTGGAATCATCGTTTCTGATCCATATGCCAATGAAAATGGAGTATGCCCAGTCGTAGTTTTTTGGGTGGTTCTGTATGCCCATAGTGCAAGCGGTAACTTATCGACCCAACCACCTTTGGCTTTTTCCAGCTGCTTTTTGATGGTCGATTTGATGATTTTGTTTACAGCTTCCACTTGCCCGTTTGCCTGCGGATGAGCCACTGCTGAGAAGCTTTTTCGGATCTTGAATCGTTTGCAGAAATCTTGGAACTCCTCAGTTTCAAACTGAGTACAATTGTCTGTGATTATCTTCTGAGGCACACCATACCTGCAAATGATATTTTTAGTCACAAAAATTATCATTTTCTTAGAGGTAATAGTAGCCAATGGTTCGGCTTCAGCCCATTTAGTGAAGTAATCAACAGCAACGATTGCATATTTAATCCCCGATTTGGCAGTCGGCAAAGGCCCAATGAGATCTATTCCCCAGATAGCAAACGGCCATGGACTGACCATTTGTGTTAGCTCAGTGGAAGGTTCTCTAGGAATTTTAGCGAATCTTTGGCATTTATCACACTTTCGGGAATAGTCAGCAGCATCCTGATTAATTTCTGGCCAAAAGTATCCATAACGGAGGATTTTCTTTGCTAAAGTTTGACCACCTGTATGATCCCCACATTCTCCTCCGTGTACTTCAGTCAGAATTGTCTTAGCTTCTTCCTTTGTCACACATCGGAGTAATGGCATTGAAAATCCTCGTCTGTACAAATGACCATCTTGAACTATATACCTGGAGGCTTTCCTCATCAGCTTCTGTCGTTCTTTTGAACTTTCTGGCAAAGAACCATTGAGTTGATATTCAAGTATCGGAGTCATCCATGATTCTTGTTCTTGGGATACATTCATAATCCAATCAACATCCATTTCATCTGTGCTTGGAGCTGACAAGACTACGACGGGAACTAATCCCAATAGTTGAGCTTCACCAGTACTTGAATACTTTGCGAGAGAATCCGCCTTCATGTTCTCTTCACGGGGTATATGGTTTATTGAATAATGGTCAAAATCTTGAAGGATCTCCCAGGCTTTTGACAAATAGACAGGTAGATTCCCTCCTTTAGCTTGAAATTCCTTCCGGACTTCGCAAACAATAAGTTGAGAATCACTGAAGATCTGTAATGCCTTGATGTTTAGTTCTTTAGCGATCATTAAACCAGCGATGAGAGCTTCATATTCAGCTTCATTGTTTGTCGAAGGGAATTCTAGTCTCAGCGCATAACATAGCGATCGCCCTTCTGGGGTTTCAAGGACAACCCCTGCTCCGGAACAGTAATCATTCCTCGCGCCATCGACATACAATTTCCATTGGATTGGGATGCTATCAGTGACTTCTTCCTCACTATCACCCTTATCCGTACATTCTGCGATGAAATCCGCCAAAGCTTGTCCATTGATTGCTTTTCGGGGATGGTAAGTGATGTCATATTGGCTGAGTTCAATATTCCATTTCAAAAGACGGCCCGAAGTCTCAGGACGGAATAGGACTTGCTTTAGAGGTTGATCAGTGAGGACTTTGATGGGATGAGCTTGGAAATACAGCCTCGATTTTCTTGATGCGATCAACAAACAATAGGCGAGCTTTTCCAGTCTTGAATAGTTCATCTCTGCACTAGTGGATCTTTTGCTGATATAATAGACCGGGCGTTGAATCCTTGCGTCTTCCCGTACCAACACTGCGCTGAGAGCATGAGACGAAATTGCCAAATATACGAAGAGATCTTCACCACTGTGAGGCTTTGAATGTATCGGAGGCACTTCCATATGATGAACCAACTCATTAAATTCTTTCTGACATTCAGGAGTCCACTCAAAGTTTTTCGTTCCTTTCTTCAGAGCATCAAGAACGGAATGCATTTGTCAGTAGCTTTGGAAAGGAACCGACTCAAAGCAGCAATCTTTCCATTGAGACTTTGCAATTCCTTCTTCGTTCTAGGAGCCTTGACCTCTCTCAGGGCAGTGATCTGAGCTGGATTGGCTTCAATGGCCCTAGCGCTCGCAATGAAACCCAAAAACTTTATGGACTCCACTCCAAATGAACATTTCAGGTGATTAAGCTTCATTTTGTACTTGCGGAATACTGCAAACATCTCTGCCACGTGATCCATATAGTCCACTTCTTTCTTAGACTTTACAAGCATATCATCAACATAAACTTCCATTGTCTTGCCAATCTGTGGTTTAAACATGGCATTAACAAGCCTTTGGTAAGTTGCCCCTACATTCTTGACTTCGAAAGGCATGACCTTGTTGCAGTAGAGTCCAACGTCTGTGATGAAGCTAGTATCCTCTTGATATGGCTCATGCATCATAATCTGGTTATATCCGGAGTATGCATCCATAAAAGATAACAATTCATGTCCTGCCGTCCCATCCACCAACTGATCGATCCTGGGCAGCGGGAAACAGTCTTTGTGGCAGGCTTTATTCAGATCTGAAAAATCAATGCATAATCTCCACTTTCCATTAGCCTTTTTCACCAGCACTGGATTTGATACCCAATTTGGATATGTAGATTCTCTGATGAAACCGTTCTCCATAAGCCGATCCACTTCTTCTTTTAACCCTGCCGTTCTCTCAGGACCCTGAGTTCTTCTCTTCTGTTTCACAGGTGTAAACTTTGGATCAATGTTCAGAGTGTGTACTGCAATCTCTGGGGATATTCCACACATGTCAGCATGAGTCCAAGCGAATACATCCAAATTAGCCTTCAAAAATGAAATTAGAACATTCTGAACTGTTGTGTTGAGTTGTGAACCCACATTAAGCACTTTGTTTGGGTCCTTTGGGTCAACGGGCACCGGCACTGTACCTCTACCGGTACTACCCTATTCTCCCCTGCACTGGATTTCCTTGAATCCATCTCTCTTCGTGCACCACTACATTCGCCAGTGCAGGGTCCACCCTGTAATTGCTACAAAGTTGGTTCTTTGATGCAGACCGGAGCCGCCGCACCTTTTCCCATTTCTCTTTTCCTTGATTCTCGCAACTCTTCAAAGTAACATTCTCGCCCTGCATCTTGGTCTCCCTTAATCACACCAACTCCATTATCTGTGGGGAATTTTAGAGTCAGACACCATGGGGCAAGAACAGCTTTGAACGCAGCAAGAGTCGGTCGGCCTAAAAAGGCATTGTAGGCAGAGAATTCTTCAACAATTATAAAGGTTTGCTTTCGAGCCACCTTCCTCCGTCCCTTTCCAAGTTCTACAAACACATCTATGGTCCCAATCGGCTGCTTGGGTTCTCCAGCAAACCCAGCAATCTTAAGTGATGAAGCTTGAACGTCAGCCATTGGAATTTTCATTTGATCGAAGGTCTGCTTGAAGAGGATGTTGCATGAAGCTCCACAATCAACTAGAACTCTTCTCATAGTTGTCGGCCCAATACCAGTGGATATGACCAAAGGATCTATGGTCAGAGCCTCGATACCCAAGAATCCCTGGCACTGAACACAATATCATCTGTGGAAGTCTTTTGTTGCTTTAAAGGCACATCATTTTCTAAAACAAAAACATTCTCTTCAGCCGGTGCATGCCTTAAGGCCCTGGCATACCTTTCCATCTCGCCCCAACTTTTTCCTGCTGGGTGAGGTCCTCCAGTTATTATATTGATAACAGGTCTTTCCGATTCATGCTCTACAGGCTTCTCACTTGAGGCAGGACGGTGAGCAGGAACTTGTTGTCCTTGAGTTGACGAAGCTGGGGCATTTCTGTTACTTTTCACATACTGTTGGAGCTTGTTCTCTTTCAAAAGTTGTTCAATTACCACTTTCAACTGACGGCATTCGTTGGTGTCATGGCAGGGCTGGTTGTGGAACCGGCAGAACCTTCCACTTTTTTCCATCTTAATCGCAACTCTCATTTTAGGTGGTGTCGGATAATTGACATCATCTTTGGTTGCAAAGAAGATGTTTTCAGGGGTATCGGTCAAGGGTGTGAAATTGAAAGAACGGCTTTTCTTAGCATCTCCTGTTTCTTTTCACCATTCCCCTTTTCTGAATGTTAGGTTCTTTCTTATTCGAAGCAGCACCATTGTTCCCGGCTTCCGTTGATACCACCTTAGCGGTGTTTGGAGGCTCTCAAAACGCATGAATTCATCCGCTTTCTTGTAGAATTTGTCAAGTGAGTTTGGTTCTTTCATTTTCAACCATTTTCCAAATTCATTCGATTTGTCAATCGCCCTCATCAAGTATGTCAGGACCATAAGTGGCTCAGCATTATCTACCTCAGCCAATGCTATGTTAAAGCGATTAAAAAATGATCTGATGGATTCTCCCGGATTTTGCTCTAGACTTGACAGTGACATTATATCCTTTGCTTTAGAAGCATACAATCGAAATTGCTCCTTGAATTTCCTGGTCAAATCGGAGAATTGATCAATGGACCTGACTGGCAACTTTGTAAACCACAATGGAGCCACACTTTTGAGATATACCGGGAAATATCAACATTTAATTTCATCAGACGCCCTGGCACCAGTCACATGCCAGTCGTACTTGTACAGAAACTCGTTAGGATCACTCGTCCCCTTGTAAGCCGGAATAGTAGGCGGAACGAATTTTCTTGGGAACTCTGCTTTCAAGATCTTTTCAGTAAATGGAGTTTTGCTTGGAGCAAAACCCCACTCTTTCTCATCTTCATCTCTTCGCATACTTTCCTTCATGATTTGACCAACCATACCCGAAAAATACTCTTCATCATTTAGAGGATCTAGAGGGCACACATCAGCCACTCTCTCTGAATTCTGCCTTGACAATCGTTCACGGAGGTTCGGTTGCGGCCCTGATCCTCCAGCTTGAGGAGGAGTCCTTTCTACAGGGTCTGCGGCTCTTTGAGAAATGTTTCCTTCAACATCCTGAACTCCCACAATAGGGTTCTCATCGTTATTACCCGGTTGACGGTTTGCCCCAAGTAGATCATTCAATTTACTCAAGATTAGGGCATTCTGGGCTTCCAACTGCGCGTTCTGAGCATTTAGTTGCTGATTCAATCCCAAAACTACGGCGTCCAATTCTGTTCGAGTAACTCCAACAGTTGGAGCTGCTTGACTTGAAGGAGGAGAGGTAGCAGTATTCTCTTTAGTTCTTGAGTTCAACATTTAGTATCCTTCGTGGAGCAATAGTGGAAGTTTCCTGAGTTCAACTCTCAGTGAAAGCACCAAAAATTTTAACGTAAAAATCAGACGCTAACACCCCGGTGTAGATTGAAGTTGAGCGAAAGCACCACCCGTGAACACGGGAACTAAAAACAAGTAGAAAAATCACAGAGAAAGCAGAAAAGACAACAGTTTTTATAGTGGTTCGGCTTAAGGTAAGCCTACGTCCACTTTAGTTCTCTTTATTGCTGAATCAATTACAACTTTACAACAATCTTCAATTACAATTCTGATGAGACAAACAACTAGAACTTTGATGCAGAAGAATTCTTTAAATCCATGTAGATTGCGTTAGATTTCCTCTCGAAGTTAGTTGAGATGCCTTTCGTACTTGAAGTGTCGAGTGAGTCGAGAATTTAGCAGAGTATCAGTGCTTAAAGAGGTCGGCCCAAAAGTCCCCCTCATGCTTGAGGTAGGTTGGTATTTATAGGAAATTCCCCCTTTAGGTCGTAAGCCTTGACCGGTCTAAAGTAAGCCATGGCCGACTTATCTGGCCCAGCCTCATGGTCTCACAAAAGTTCATTTGTACAAGTCCTAAGTCGCCCACGAGTCAACATCTAAGTCGCAAATGAGTCAACTGGTCCTCTTGATGCGACGTTGAACCTTCACCCAGTAGCTTTAGGTCGTGGACGACTCAAGCTAGGTTGTGAGTCGTATACGAGTTAACTGATAAGCATGTTCCCTTCAGATAATAACCAAAGTCCTGAATCGTGTACGAGTTAAGAGGTCACTGTGTTAAGTAAGGAGCAGCGCCTCATTTGCTTAAGTCACTCACGACATATGCTAGGTCGTAAGTCGCAAATAGCTTTAGGTCGTTAACTCATTTCCTTCTTAAGTCGTGCCATCTCTTGAATCGTTAAGTCATCCTGTCCTTGAGCCGTGGACTTCCTTAAGTCGTAGAAACCTTAAGTCGTGGATGCCTTAGGTCATAAGTCACCAAGTCCTTCAACTCGTTAAACCGTTAGGTCATCCATAACTTGAGTCGTAGGTCGTGAAGTACTCTGAGTCGGCAATTTCCTTAAGGTATTGAGTCGGTCTATTTTCTTAGGGCAGTTAAGTCATAGCTTCCTTAAGTTGGTAGGTCGTGCCACCAGCTAAGTCGCTAAGCCATTATACTTTTTAGGTTGTTAAGCCCTTAAACCGTTAATTCGTCAGTCCCTTAAGTCGTCCATCCTCTTGACTCGTTGAGTCGTGCATCTTTTAACTCGTTAGGTTGATAACTCATTGAGTCGTTTGTCCATTGAGTCGCCGCCCACCTTGAGTCATTTTCTTGTTGAGTCGTTGACCATAGGAGTTAACATTTGCCCCTCGAAGTACACGTCTAAGTCGTAGGTCGTGTACTTCGATCTAGTCCCTAAGTCGTGGACGACTCAAGGAGTTGGTTAACTCGTTTGACCATCCATCTTCTTCTCTGCCTCCTATATAAGCCATTAAGTCGCTTCTCTACTTTTACCTCGTTGCTTGTCTTCTTTCCGCCATTGTTGCATCCGAGCTTCCAAAGGCGACTTCAATCCGATCAACCATCAATTTTCCTTAATATTACATCCTCGATTAACAGATTTAGGTAATTTAAGTCAGTTGTCCATCGCGTTTACCACCAACTCTTCGTAACCATTTAGATATAGTTTTTGTTTCCATGCTGTGAGATTATGTTTCGATTCGTCTTCTGACCATTGCCGATCATTGACAATTTCCCTAGAAGTTGAATCGAGCATAGGATATTATGTAGTTGTTTGGCAAGTGTTTGGTTTTGTTTTTGGGTTTTGCTTGAGAAGATGATGGATTTTGTTGCTAATGGAACATAACGGGTTATTGGGTTGGAGAAGGATCAGCGGGTTGAGAAGAGATATCGTGAAGTTTTCGCGACTTTGCCAATTTGCATAGTTTTCAAAGTAACTGACTTAAGGTCCCCTACGACCTTAATTGCACACGACTTAACCCTTTAGGTTATGTTTGTTTCTGGACGACTTAAGACTTAGCTTCATTTGCACTTCATTTGCTCTGTCTTGATTCGAGACTTTATGACTTGGCCTCTAGGTCGTGAGCGACTTAACCCTGAGTAGTAGCCGAGCTAACTTTTAAGTCGTGAACGACTTAACTTTTAAGTGATGGACGACTCATGACTTAGAGAACTCTTTGGACTGTGACTCAATGATCTGAACAAAATTTTAAAACTTAGAGATGTTGATAGAACTTAATTGTATTTCCAATTTGAGTTGCCATGATAAACTGCTTGAACTTTGAACTGTTACTTAAACTGTTACTTGAACTTTGAACTGTTAAACTTTGCTGCATTTTTTCACAGACCACTTTTGACTTGCAAGCTAACAATCTGTTCAATACATCATTTACAGAAAATTGGGACGAATATACTGCCACTGACTGTCCACATCAAATGGCAGATTAGTTAACATAGAGTAATCAACTTAAACATACTGTATGAAATGCTGTGAACCAATCAACTAAAGTGAAATATTAATGCAAAGCATTGCTTTCTCGAACTAATTTGTTTGCATCTACATTTCTCTTTCATATTTTAAAACAACGAACCCTAGACTTCATAACTGACAAATGCTTGCTAGTTTTCATTCCAGTTTTATTCGCTTATTGCTTTGTTGATTTTACACAACACTTCACACATTGTAGGAAACGTGCACCTTTATATTTAAATATCTAGTTCTTGTGTAGAATGACTTCTCAGCAAGAAGATATAACAACCCAGGCTGGAGAGGCCACTCTTATTCCAGCTCCATTAATCAATCCTCCAGAGCAGGATGGCGATACGTACTCCCGTATTTCTTTATATATATATTCCGCTGTGTTGAGTAGTTGTGTATCCAGTGTATGATATTGTTGAGCTGTGATTGATGTACTCTGATGATGTAATATGTAAACAGATGTATTTGCTTTTGAGTAAAGTTTATTTATTATCTATTATATTTTATCCCGCTGTGATGGTTAGATTATGATGTTGTTTTCTATTCTCTTCTTCTACCTCTTCTTCTTTAACCCAAATGGTTCGTGATGTGAATAAAGTTTCGGCTGATGGTGATTTGCACGTGATGTATAAATAAATTATAAATTGAATTTTTTTTCCGATGTAAATTTTCAACGCGTTTATATGTCGTATGCTCACACAACAACTCTGAACGCCTCGGAAATTGAAATCCGATAATAATACAATATTACGGACCCAATGGAACTGGTTTCGTCAAATTCCGAAACTGTGCCTCAGAAGGCTATTTATAACTTCAATTTAAACAATTAAATTTCAAAATTGAACAATTCAGTGTTAGATTCAATTTCAACACTTATATTATATTCAATGTTATCAATATAAATTTTATAAGCCTTCAAATTATTTTTTTAACAGGCTTAAAATCTCAGATTTCATATTATACCCAATTTCCAATAATTAAATTTAACAATAAATTATCCAATAAATAATGGTATTTGAAATTCAAGTTAAAAATTAAACTTTTTAATATTCCAAATCAATTAAACATTCCAATTTAAATTGCTTAAAAATTCGGGTCGTCACATTCCTCCCCCTTAAAAACTGATACCACTGTAACAGCCCGCAAATCCGTGCCCCTTGAGTTAACACTATTCTACAACAATCAACTTAAGTTGTACAGAAATACGAACCATTCGGATTAAAGGAGAAGAGGCAGATGAAGAAAATAGAAAACAACATCATAATCTACCCGTCGCAGCGGAATAAAATATAATAGAAAATAAATGATCTTTACTCAAAACAAATCAAATATACATATTTATATATTACATCATCAAAGTACATCAACTCGGCTCAACATCAATAACATACAACATGATACACAGCTAGTCAACACAGTGGAATATGTATAAAACAAGTACTAAATACATATCGTCATCCAGCTCGTCTCCTGAGCACCACGGCATTTCCTGTATCCTATAGTACTCGGTCTGACCCGAGCATTACAGTTAAATAACACCCGAGTTAGTCTGGAATACCAGCGTGAGAAAATCACACTCAACTGATTATTAAAGTTTCAAAATCCTTTTGAAAACAAAAGCATCTCGTAAGACCACGCCACAAATAAACATGTCGGGTTTTTACCTTACGATAGCTAAAACAATTTCTATAGAAATCCTCTGATATTATAATAGGGTCTATATACAAATACTTATAAAATAGCCGAAATTGTTACATGATTAAATTCCAGCTACTAGCCACAGAGTGGGTAATACAAACAAAACTCATACAAGGCTCGTAGGGAGAATGGATTTCCAACTAATTACTAGGCACTGGGGTACCACCTGTGTAACGCCCCACCCCGAGACCCACCTTAGCAAAGAGAATTAACAAGTAATTCTGTCTACTAAGGCGGAGAATAGGGCGGGTTAAAGGCGACCATCTATAATTTTGTCTTAAACATCTATTGAATACATCGGTAAATGCAATATAATTTTTTCTTTTAACTCAAGTGGATCGACATACCCAGTAAATGCTTAATCCAAAACTATAGGTGGCTAACGGATCTATCAGAACAAAATACTATAACTGAATGTAAATCCCATCACAGAACAGTAACCAACATCATATATATACATATACACTAATACATCTTTAGTACAATATAACATAAATACAATAAAGGTGGTACTCGACCACACCATAAATATTGAATCAAATATAACTACATCAGAGTATGCGAAAGAACAAAACTACTCAAGAGAAAGAAGAGCTGATATCCAACATCAACTTCAAGCTAATTTCAATAGATGATACCTGAAACGACTCGATCTGACCCGAGTGAAAACACACGGGTCAGGCTAGCTAAAGTCATCAGTTAAACAAAATAATCAATAAGGATAATTAGGTGAAATCTATGGTATGCTTTTTCATAAAGGATGCCATGCCCAAAACAGCGTTTCAACATCATATGAAAGGACAACATCTCTTCTTGGCAAGTAGGAGAGATAACGATGATAAAGTCATACTTAAGTGGCATAACAGACACCTAAGCAAATGGAACATCGGCGAGCAAAATTTTAAAGATAAGATTCAATAAACATCGCTTTCGCTTCGTATCAACGGCGGTATAAAAGAATATGGATGATGACTTCAAATGAATCAACTATCTTCTTAGAAGTGGTTGTCAAAATAACAATACATCAAAGATACATATCCTTCATACATAGAATAAAATGCATATGGATGTACCTCATCTCATTAGCACATCCCAAGGATCATTCATGGAAATATAAAACCCAATTATAAAATAAGCATCATACTTATTCATACCTAATCTCATTGGTATGAATATAGATACGTCTCAAATCCATCACTAAAACTTACTAAAAAAAAATCTCATAATCATTTATACCTCATCTCATCGGTATAAATATAAATACATCTTAGATCCACTATTAAAACTCCTTATAAAAGAATTTCCATAATTTATACCTCATCTCATTGATATAAATATAAAATGCCTCAAATCCATCTTAATAGAGCCCAGAAAGAGTTCAAAACATCGTATTCGAAATCACCATAAAACCATGTATATAAATAAGCCATTTTCTTACATAAGGCTATAATAAAGCATCATCATCAATATAGTGAAAATGAAACATCTAAACTTTATGGAAAATAGCACGTGCTTTACATCTTGACTAGTACTAGTAATTTGGTACCATACATCATGATGACTTGGGGTCAAATAACATCGTAACATCATGATTGACTAGTCGGAACATATTGATGACACCCAGTCACAAATCTGAGTAAAAACATCATGGTGATTGGAGTTGGGTAATAACATCGTGAACATCGTGGTGACTCCAATCGTACTCGGTCTAGTACTAGTAACATCTTGAATGTGTCTCAACTATTCGAATAGGAACCCAAAAGGCGAGAACGTATATCACATACTATACGTTCTCCCCTAATGTTTTACTAATCGTTAGTTTGTTCCACATTAGAAAACATCATAAAACATCGGAACCATCATAAAAATCACTCTGCCTCATCTTATCGGCGAGTTAATATAATACCATACTCATCTCTTCTCATCGACGAGTAATGGTTCCATCGTGACTTGTCTCATTTCATCGAAAAGTAAAAATCATTATAACCATCTTAACTTCATAAATCATCATAAACATCTTAACTTCATGAATACTTCATAAATAGACTTACCTCATCTCATCGGTAAGTAAAACAACATCATGACGGTTATTTCTAATCATAATTCTCCAAACGGAAAATTTTCGTCTTGGTCGCCTCATCTCATCAACGATTGTAAAAACATCTAGATTGGTTCGTCATCGAACGTACTCCAAAAGAGTAATTCTCCAACCAATAATGTTCGTTAAAATTTGGCAACTTCTAAATCATCTCAAAATAATAATTCAAATTAGTTTCGGTCGTAGAAGTCCGATATTAAGCGATAAAGCAAGAACACATGTCCCATACCATATATCCTTACTAAATCGTTTAATTCTCATTCTTATATGTCCGAAAGGAAAAAAATAGTTTATGATCATTGCGCAATAATTTACTAAGGAAACCGGTTTTTTTTTTTTGAAAATAAATTTTTCGAAACCCAAAGAAATCCTTTTATTAAAATTCTACTTTTTATATAAAATAAATATAGTATATCTACTTTTACTATTTAGAAATACTCTTAAAAAAATTTAAAATAAAATATTTAACACCATAATTATCAAGCCAAAACATGCATATACATTTTCATGGATGCTAAACAATTTTCAAGTGGTTTTAAAACAATAAGTGCACTAACAACATGGAACAAAACACAGGACAGCGGATAAAATTCTCTATTTTGAGCTAGAAAATTTATATTTTTAAAACATTCCGAACGAAATTGTTGCATATAATTCAAGCTTTCCAGAATGACCAAGATCGTCGAATTCGGATCAATAGTTCAAAAGTTATGACCATTTTACTAAAACCGTCAAACTTAGCCTGAACTTATGCATTAACAAGACAGTGACAAACAATTGCAATAATAGCATAGATAACTTCCAAATCAGGAAAAATAAATAACATGAAAGTTGTAGCTTGGTTTCTGTGCTTTATAGAATGACCAAGATCGTCGTATTCCGATCAATGGTTCAAAAGTTATGATCATTTTACTAAAAACATCAAACTTAGCCTGAACTTATACATTTGCAGGACAACGACCAACAATTGCAATTTTAGCATAGATAACTTCGAAATCAGGCAAAATGAACAAAACAAAAGCTGTAGCTTAGTTTCTAAGCTTTCCATGACATCTAAAATTATCAAAATCTAATCAAAAACGAGAAAGTTTACTAATTTACTTTCAGCCTTAAGCACAGAGCAAATATTTGTTTTGCTCTCGGGATTACAGTAGAAAAATTCGATTTTGATATACCAAACCTCAAAATATCTAAAAGCTCGATACATGAAAGTTGTAGTACATAATTTAAGCTTTCAGAAACATCTGAAATTATCAAAATCGGATAAAATACGAGAAAGTTATGCCTAAATTTGTTTCAGCTTCAAAGATGGACAGAATTTAGTTTTTGGATTGAGCACAATATATAACCAAAACTTGATTTTTACAACTCCAAACATCCAATTTTACACCAAATATGAATAAACAAGATGGTTTACAGCTAGCGTGAGTGATATTACTCACCTTAGGGTTTGTTTGCAGCAAATATATTGCAAATTAAAGGGTTATTTGGAAGCTTTAGCCTTGATTTGGAGCTAAAAACCTACAGAAGAAGGGAGAACAAACATGCAAATAGAGAATAGAAAGTTACAACAATATCTATCCTTAATGAGAGAATTGATAACATAAATTTGAGATTTTGATATTGATTACCTGTATTTAATTTTGATTTGCTATTATCCCCTTTGATTTCACTAATTTTGATGCTACTCTATGAAGAGCTAAGTGGAGGCCATTGTTTTAATTTTTACTGTAAGTTGTATTTTTTTTTTCTTTTTGAGAAGAAGGAATGCATAGAAACGTATAGGCAATTCCTTCTCACTAGATACTTCTAGATTTAGGGTTTTGGATCTAAAACCTTACCCAACAAGCCCAAAGACAATTATACTTAGTGAAATTCTAAGTAATGTGTTTTTTTCACCCATTTTATCAATATATGCACTTATTTTCTCAAGTTAAAGCCAAGCAAAAAAAAAATATAAAAGCAATTCTATGCAAATAAAATTATTTTCTCTACAACATAAAATTTTATTATTTTTATCATTAAAACCTTACTTTTATTTAAATAACACAATTTTTCACATACAATACATAATACTTCATTTTTAACTCTAAAAATTTCACAAGAACTATTCTCTTGTGTAATAAAATATAATAACTCATTTCAAACTTAATTTTATAATCAAAACACACTTAAACCCAATTCCATCTTTTTATTTATAGAAATACCTTTTAAACATCAAATACTTCCTTTAAAAAAATTATTAAAAGAAGTAATTGGAAATAATTAATAAAATTATTGCATTTTCTCCAAATAAAATCACATTTCATTCATTATTAACTCAATCAAACAAAATAAATGTTTCGATCTTTATTTTCACATTTTATTTTCAAAATTCATTGTTTTTTTCCAAATAAACAATTTAAATCTCTAATTTATTTTAATTCACCATATTAAATTATAACTTCCGTTATAATTTAACATATACAGGTAATCTCCAAAACCAAGGTTGTTACAGACTCCCCTCCTTAACAAAATTGCGTCCTCGCAATTTCTAGAGGAAAAGGCTGTAAACAACATAAAAAAAATTCAATCGAAAAGGATAAAAGACAAGCTTGAAACTCAAACCATTCATACTCTCAACATAGAATGGTAGAGATAAACAATGAAAAACTCAGTCGGTTAATCCAATGGCCCATCAAATGCTAATATAGTGATTAGCAAACTTTCGAAATTTCCAAGCAACTCGAAAGAGTTTCGAAGATCTCCCATCTTGAATTAAAACTCAATAAAATGCTCAACAAATAATCAATCGAAAATGATTGATTACGCAAAATTCTGTCAATAGAGTTGGGGCTAAACTCACTCAAACCCGATCTTGAAGCAACAAAGAAGATCAACAACAAGATTTTCCACACGATAATATGGAAAGAACATCCTCGGAACAAAGATAGACACAATAGACAAGATAGATAAATCACAAGATGGCTTCTCACAAGGCCACCAAGCTCGAACGACTATGAAATATGCATGTCGTTGATATTAGCTCAGGGATAGAATATACTCAAGAAGCAAGGATATAAGCTCAAATTACTTTTCAATCCAAGATATTTAGAATTTTTTTCTCAACATCTTTTATATTTTAAATCTCAATTTTCAACATTTGAAAATTTTCAAACTGTTTACTATATTACTAGTAAGTAATTTAAAACTAAAATTAAATGTACAAATTTCTTCTCTTACTTCAAAATTAATTTTCAAAGAATTTTGTAAATCCATAATAATATTCCTTAAAATAAATTAAGGGTTTAAATTCTCTTTACTCTTTTTATTTAACCACTAAAAAACTTAAAACAATCTTCAAATCCTCTTATAACTCTTCTCTTAAAACATCCAATGTATATAATATAAATTCTAAAATCTCAAAATATACTTTCAATAAAGTATAGCTCAATAATTTTATCACACATTCTCATCTTTATAATTTCAAATAAATATATAAATAAATGGCATTGCCTCGCCACTGAATCTAATACATAGATATGTATGTTGGCTGCAGAGTCGATCGAAAGATCAAAACTGCCTCGCCACTTTGATACTCTTCTCTAAAATCAATGGCTGCAATTACCATTCAAAAATAAATTTAATATTTAATCTCAAATATTATTTTCAAAATCTCAATTTTTAAAACACAAACCATTGTGTCTGATTGTCTAATCATAGCATTTAGGAGATTCCTATCGATAACGTTGATCAGGCGTATCGACTAGAACTCTTAACTACCCGATGGACAACCAAACACTCTCAAATTATTTTCATAAAAGAAATACTACTCATGTAAATATATTCTCAAAATATTCTTTGATTTTTTTATATCTCAAAACTCCAATTTCTCTTTTTAAAACTCATATATATATATATATATAGCTTCAAAATCTCAAACCAAAGAATATTAAGAGAATGCATCGAGATTTTCCCAGAATACTCGATTCTCAAAATCATCAAAAGGAGATAGAGTGTTCGTCAATCTTACGATGTCATGAGCCACTCCCAAAAAAAAATCAGCAAGATACCGTATAAGCAAGATATTCTTCTCGAAGGAGAAGAAGCACACAATCCACGAATCAATACTTCAAACGGAGAAATGCTAAATGATAACATTGATTGAGTATTTGAAAAGAACACTCAAATAAAGTAGAATGATAAACTCAATCAAACTCAAATAATCTAGAAACTCACCTCATTCCTTAGTGGATATCCTCGTGGAAGGATAACCGAAGAGCTAAGTGCTAGGAATAAGGTTGCCTCAACACTCGATTTCCCGATTGGATGTCAAATCCAAACGGACTCACAAAACTAAACAAAGCCACCTTGACTGGAATTCGAGATATATCATCAACATCTCGATACTCAAAAGTGAATAAAGAAACTTCGAAACCATCATTAACATTCCAAAGTGATAGAAATAATAACCAAATCAAATTAGGATGCCTAAATAAATACAGGATCCTATAACAACAAAAGGATCGGACTTAACATCAAATAAATCAGTCCATCTGAAATTAGATGCATCTCAAGATTGTGAGTAACAAACAAATACTCACAAAAGCAACATCAAATAAAAATCTCAGAGTGCTCACAACAAGCCAATCGTTGTGGATCCCTTCAATAGGATTCACAAACTCTCAAAGGAATGCAACAAGAATACTCAAAGAAATCAATCGGCTCCATCGATACGAACTCACACGTATCAACAAAAATAAGAATAGAATAATCCTAAATAAGATTTCATATAAGATAAGATGACATCAAACTCTATTATGGAATACTATGGAATACAATATATCTATATTCCTAGAAATATTCCATCTCAACAATCCCAAAATTCGAAAAAGAATCAAGTCTCTAAGCAAGCTCGAATAAAGGACAATGATTTACCCGTATTGTACTTCGATGTATCATGATATACATACTGTTCTGTGTTTATTCTACTTTGTTCTGACCACTGCTCTGATACCAAGCTGTAACGCCCCACCCCGAGACCCACCTTAGCAAAGAGAATTAACAAGTAATTTTGTCTACTAAAGCGGAGAATATGGCGGGTTAAGGGCGACCATCTATAATTTTGCCTTAAACGTCTATTGAATACGTCGGTAAATGCAATATAATTTTTTCTTTCAACTCAAGTGGATCAACATACCCAGTAAATGCTTAATCCAAAACTATAGGTGGCTAACGGATCTATCAGAACAAAATACTATAACTGAATGTAAATCCCATCACAGAACAGTAACCAACATCATATATATACATATACACTGATACATGTTTAGTACAATACAACATGAATACAATAAAGGTGGTACTCGACCACACCATAAATATTGAATCAAATATAACTACATCAGAGTATGCGAAAGAACAAAAACTACTCAAGAGAAAGAAGAGCTGATATCCAACATCAACTTCAAGCTAATTCCAATAGATGATACCTAAAATGACTCGGTCTGACACGAGTGAAAACACACGGGTCAGGCTAGCTAAAGTCATCAGTTAAACAGAATAATCAATAAGGATAATTAGGTGAAATCTATGGTATCCTTTTTCATAAAGGATTCCATGCCCTAAACAGGGTTTCAACATCATATGAAAGGACAACATCTCTTCTTGGCAAGTAGGAGAGATAATGATGATAAAGTCATACTTAAGTGGCATAACAGACACTTAAGCAAATGGAACATCGGCGAGCAAAATTTTAAAGATAAGATTCAATAAACATCGCTTTCGCTTCGTATCAACAGCGGTATAAAAGAATATGGATGATGACTTCAAATGAATCAACTATCTTCTTAGAAGTGGTTGTCAACATAACAATACATCAAAGATACATATCCTTCACACATAGAATAAAACGCATATGGATGTACCTCATCTCATTAGCACATCCCAAGGATCATTCATGGAAATATAAAACCCAATTATAAAATAAGCATCATACTTATTCATACCTAATCTCATTGGTATGAATATAGATACGTCTCAAATCCATCACTAAAACTTATTAAAAAGAAATCTCATAATCATTTACACCTCATCTCATAGGTATAAATATAAATACATATTAAATCCACTATTAAAACTCCTTATAAAACAATTTCCATAATTTATACCTCATCTCATTGATATAAATATAAAATGCCTCAAATCCATCTTAATAGAACCCGGAAAGAGTTCAAAACATCATATTCGAAATCACCATAAAACCATGTATATAAATAAGCCCTTTTCTTACATAAGGCTATAATAAAGCATCATCATCAATATAGTGAAAACGAAACATCTAAACTTCATGGAAAATAGCACGTGCTTTACATCTTCACTAGTACTAGTAATTTGGTACCATACATCGTGATGACTTAGGGTCACATAACATCATAACATCATGATTGACTAGTCGAAACATCTTGACGACACCCAGTCACAAATCCGAGTAAAAACATCATGGTTGTTAACGCCGAACGACTCAAGGAGCTTACGACTCATGATAGTTACCGACTCGTGTAAAGGAGCGACTCAGTGGCTTTAGCGACTTAAAGTGTTTTGCGACCTAGTGTGTTAAGATGCGAACGACTCATGGGATATGCGACTCATTGAGTTATCATAAGCTAGCGACTTAGAAATGAAGCGGCATAGTACTCAGCGACTTACCAGTAAAGCAGCTTAGCGACTCAATACTTCTAGCGACTCATGAGTGAAGTGGTTCAACGACTCAGTGGCCCACCGACTCATGGCACACCGGCTTAGCGACTCATCGTATGAAGCACTTGGCGAGACATCAATGAAGTACTGACAAATGCTTCAACTACAACCCAAAGACATGATCTACGACTTATTATGAGTCGTTGCCGACTCATGCCTCATCGCGATGAGTCGCGTGCGACCTAACACTTAGAGAAAAAGTGATGCCGCTTCTCATAAGGTGTGAGCCGGTACTCGTAAGCAAAGAGGAGTTAAGGGGTGATACTTATCTCATGACTCGACGACTCGTGACTCGCGAACGACCTATTGAGCAATATGAGTCGCGTACGACTCATAGGGGGGGCGACTCAACTCCGAGAATTTCTATAAATAGGCAGCCACCTCCAACATTCAGAGGACTTTTGGTTCATTCTCGAAGCGCCAAAACTCTGCCATTTTCTCGACTCAAGCAACACTTCAAGCACTCCAAACATCGAAGACATTACATCAAATTCAAGAGAGAGAATCCACATCATTTATCATGAGTTTGAAAGATAATTCTCCGTAAAAGTTTGTACTAACAGTCTAGAGTGGATTGTATTTGAAGAAAGTTGTATAAGTTGCACTTGTTCAGCAATAAAGAGATCAAAGTGGACGTAGGCTCGATTTTAGGCCGAACCACTATAAAACTGTCGTCTTTTACTGCTTTTCTGCAATTTCTTTACTTGTATCTTGTTCCCGTACCAACGGGTGGTGCTTTCATAACTGTTATCTACTCACTGGGGTGTTAGCGTTCAAATTTTAGCGTTAACATTTTTGGTGCTTTCACTGAGAATTGAACTCAGGAAAACTCTCATCATTGCTTCGCAAAGATTTGTAGAAAGAATTTCTTTAAAAACCAGAAGTTTATCTGAGATTATGGCTCCTGGAAGGAAAAGTAGATCTGTCAGATCTGGAAACATTCAAGAGGGAACCTCCGCTTCCCCTATGCCTAATCAACCCACTCCGTCTGTTGGAGTTACGAAAGCGGAGTTGGATGCTGTGATTCTAGGACTAAACCAGCAGATAAACGCCCAAAATGCACAATTAGAGGCTCAAAGTGCCCAGAATGCCCTGATTCTGAATAAGTTGAACGACTTACTTGGGGCAAACAATCAATCGGCTGGTAATGAGAGGAACCATGCTGGCAACGTTCATGATGTTAATGAAAGAAATGCTCCTGAAAGGCCTACTAGTCCCTTTGAGCAGGCAGTACCTGAGGCCGATGGATCTAGAACTCGACATGATGAAGAATATCTTTCTGGAATGGTCCGGCAGATCATGAAAGAAAGTATGCAAAGGGTTGAAGATGAGAAGGAATGGGGTTTCGCTCCAAGTAAAACTCCGTTTACTGAAAAAATCTTGAAGGCGGAATTTCCAAGGAAGTTTGTCCCTCCGACTATTCCAGCTTACAAGGGGACAAGTGATCCGAATGAGTTCTTGTATAAATATGATTGGCACATGACAGGTGCCAGGGCCTCCGACGAAATGAAGTGCTGATATTTCCCCGTATACCTGGAAGGTGTAGCTTTACTGTGGTTCACCAAGTTGCCAGTCCGATCTATCGATCAGTTTTCAGACTTGACCAGAAAATTCAAGGAGCAGTTTAGACTATATGCTTCGAAGGCCAAGGATATTATGTCACTATCGAGTTTAGAGCAGAATCCTGGTGAGTCTATCAGATCCTTCTTGAACCGCTTCAATATAGCACTGGCTGAGGTGGACAATGCTGAACCACGAATGATATTGACTTATCTGATGAGGGCTATTGATAAGTCAAGCGAATTTGGGAAATGGTTAAATATGAAGGAGCCAACCTCTCTCGAAAAGTTCTACAAAAAAGCAGATGAATTCATTCGCTTGGAAAGCCGTCCTTTACCAGTAAAGACAGTGTTGGAAAAAGCAGAAGACAACACTGTCGCTCCACGCAAGAATGAATCGGTGGGGCAAAAAAGGGAGAATAGTAATGGGAAGAAACAGGGTAATCTGAAGAAGCCCCGATCCTTCAAGCCATCAGAATATACTCCATTATCACATACACCGGAGCATATCTACCTGGCCACTAAAGATTCCGTCGATTTCCCTAAACCTATCCCTTTGAGAACCGGGAAAAAAGCCATACAGAGTGGGAAATTCTGCCGCTTCCACAATCAACCAGGTCATGAAACTGATGAATGCCGCCAGCTGAAAAATCTGATTGAAGAGTTGCTAAGAGAAAACAAGTTGCAGCAATTCGTGAAAAAGAATAGCAACAATCCTGCATCGTCAAGTCAGGGGCAACAGGTTCCTGTTCATCAGCCTAGGACAGGTGAGAAAGCTACGGGACATGAATCTGGAAGGCCCGTTATCAATGTCATTTCAGGAGGACCTCACCCAGCTGGCAAGAGTTGGGGTGAGATGGAGAGATATTCCAGGGCTTTGAAATATGCTCCAGCCGAAGAAGACGTCTTTGTTCTAGAAGACACTACGCCCCTTAAACAACAGAAAACTTTCAGCGATGATATTATTTTCAGAGCCGGAGATTCTACAGTATTGAAGCTCCTACTTTAGATCCCTTGGTCGTCTCGGCTGGTATTGGACCAGCCATTGTCAGAAGAGTCCTCATTGACTGCGGAGCATCATGTAATATCCTCTTCAAAAAGACATTTGACCAGATGAAAATCCCTATGATCGATGTGCAAGCCTCATCACAGAAAATCGTTGGCTTCACTGGGGAGCCAAAGCAACCAGTAGGAACCATCGATCTGTTTGTAGAACTTGGGGAAGGAGAAAGGAAAGTGGTCCGAAAGCAAACCTTTGTGATCGTCGATGAATATTCTGCTTATAATGCTTTTCTTGGCCGTCCAACACTCGCAGCATTCAAAGCTATCCTAGCCCCGTGGTGCCTCACTATTAAATTTCCTACTGACAATGGAGTAGGAGTTATAAAAGGGGATCAAAATGCTGCGCGAGAATGCTATTTGACAGAGCTGCGAGAGGCAAGAAAAAGAGAAATGGGAAAGGATGCGGCAACTCCAGTCCGCATCAAGGAACCAGCCTTGTAGCAATTACAGAGCGGACCCTGCACTGGCGAGCACAGCGGGGCACGGAAAGAAATGGATCCCAGAAAAGCCAGTACAGGGGAGAATAGAGTAGTACCGGTGGAAACGACAGTTCCGGTACCTGTTGACCCGAAGGACCCAAATAAGGTGTTGAATGTGGGTTCACAGCTTAATGTGTCAATTCAGAATATCTCGATATCTTTCCTGAAGGCAAATCTGGATGTCTTTGCTTGGACTCATGCCGATATGTGTGGAATATCCCCAGAAGTTGCAGTACACGCTCTGAATATTGACCCAAAGTTTACGCCAGTTAAACAGAAAAGAAGAACCCAAGGTCCAGAAAGGTCAGCAGCATTAAAAGAAGAAGTTGATCAACTCATGGAAAATAACTTCATCAAAGAATCTACATATCCGAATTGGGTTTCAAATCCTGTGTTGGTCAAGAAAGCTAATGGAAAATGGAGAGTGTGCATCGATTTTTCTGATCTAAACAAGGCTTGCCCCAAAGATTGCTTCCCATTACCCAGGATCGATCAACTGGTAGACGGAACTGCGGGACATGAATTGTTATCCTTCATGGATGCCTACTCCGGTTATAACCAAATCATGATGCATGAGCCGGATCAGGAGGATACAAGCTTTATTACAGATGTTGGACTTTATTGCTACAGAGTTATGCCCTTCGGATTGAAAAACGCAGGGGCAACCTACCAAAGACTTGTTAATGCTATGTTCAAACCGCAATTGGGCAAAACTATGGAAGTCTATGTCGACGACATGTTAGTGAAGTCCAGGAAAGCAGCGGATCACATTGAACACTTAGCAGAAATGTTCGCAGTCCTCCGGAAATACAGAATGAAGCTTAACCCTCTGAAATGTACATTTGGGGTCGAATCCGGAAAGTTCTTAGGTTTTATCGTCAGTGCTAGGGGCATTGAGGCTAGTCCAGCTCAAATTACCGCCTTAAAAGAAGTTAAAGCTCCTAGAACGAAGAAGGAATTGCAAAGTCTCAACGGAAAGATCGCCGCTTTGAGTCGGTTCATTTCTAAAGCTACTGATAAATGCATCCCATTCTTCGATGCCCTGAAAAAAGGAAAGAAGAACTTTGAATGGACTCCTGAATGCCAAAGAGCTTTTGAAGAGTTGATCCGTCATATGGAAACGCCTCCGATACTTTCTAGACCAGGCAATGGTGATGATCTTCTTATATACTTGGCAGTATCATCTCATGCTCTGAGTGCAGCGCTGATACGGGAAGACAAAAGGATTCAACATCCAGTTTACTATATCAGCAAAAGACTCACTGGGGCAGAGCTGAATTACTCCAAGTTGGAAAAACTCGCCTATTGCCTACTAGTTGCATCGAGGAAACTGAGGCAATATTTCCAAGCTCATCCTATCAAAGTACTCACTGATCAACCTCTAAAGCAAGTCCTATTTCCCCCTGAAACTTCGGGTCGTCTTCTAAAATGGAACATTGAACTCAGTCAATATGACATCACCTATCACCCCCGAAAAGCAATCAACGGACAAGCTTTAGCTGATTTCATTGCAGAATTCACAGAGAAAGATAATGGTGAGGAAAAAGCGATCAATGATTCTCCAATCCAGTGGAAGATGTATGTTGATGGCGCAAGAAATGACTACTGTTCTGGAGCCGGAGTGGTACTTGAAACTCCTGAAGGTCGATCATTATGTTATGCACTAAGACTGGAATTTCCTTCAACAAACAATGAAGCAGAATATGAAGCTCTTATTGCAGGTCTGAAAATCGCTAAAGAGCTAAACATTCGAGCATTACAAATTTTCAGTGATTCTCAGCTTATTGTATGCCAAGTCAAGAAGGAATTTCAAGCAAAAGGTGGAAACCTGCCTTCCTACTTGTCAAAGGCTTGGGAACTCCTATGTGAACTCGATCACTATTCAATAAGCCACATTCCTCGGGAAGAGAATATGAAGGCAGATTCCCTCGCAAAATATTCAAGTTCTGGTGAAGCTCAACTATTGGGATTGGTCCCTGTAGAAGTCCTTTCAGCGCCAAGTATAGACGAGATGGATATAGACTGGATTATGAATGTATCTCAAGAACAAGAGTCATGGATGACTCCAATACTGGATTACCTACTCAGAGGTTCTCTGCCAGAAAACTCGATAGAAAGACGAAAGCTACTAAGGAAGGCTTCTCGCTATGTAATTCAGGATGGCCGATTGTACAGACGGGGATTCTCAATGCCATTGCTTCGATGTGTATCCCGGGAAGAGTCCAAAACAATCCTAGCTGAAGTGCATGGAGGAGAATGCGGTGATCATTCAGGTGGTCAAACATTAGCAAAGAAAATTCTCCGATACGGATATTTTTGGCCAGAAATTAATCGGGATGCTGCAGATTACTCCCGAAAATGTGACAAATGCCAAAGATATGCCAAAATTCCTAGAGCACCTTCTACCGAACTCACACAGATGGTCAGTCCATGGCCATTTGCAATTTGGGGAATGGATCTCATTGGGCCACTACCAACTGCTAAATCAGGGATTAAATATGCTATTGTTGCAGTTGATTATTTTACTAAGTGGGCTGAAGCTGAACCATTGGCTACTATCACTTCAAAGAAAATGATAAGCTTTGTGACCAAGAATATCATTTGCAGATACGGTGTGCCTCAGAAAATAATCACAGACAATGGTACTCAGTTTGAAAGCGAGGAATTCCAGGATTTTTGCAAACGATTCAAAATCCAGAAAAGCTTTTCGGCAGTAGCTCATCCGCAGGCAAACGGGCAAGTGGAAGCAGTGAACAAGATCATCAAATCAACCATCAAAAAGCAACTCGAAAGAGCAAAAGGTGGTTGGGTCGATAAACTACCACTTGCACTATGGGCATACAGAACTACTCACAAAAATGCAACTGGGCATACTCCTTTTTCGTTAGCATACGGATCGGAAGCAATGATCCCCGTTGAAACAGAGGTCCCTTCACACAGAAGGATCCATTTCAATCAAGCAGAAAATGAGAAGCTACAACTTGAAGCGCTGGATCTCCTTGATGAAAAAAGAGATGAAGCTAACCTCAGAGTTGCAGCTCATCAGCAAAGGATAGCCAGACATTTCAATTCCAAAGTTCGTCAACGCAGCTTTGAAATTGGAGATCTAGTCCTGAAAAGAATTATGACTGCGACAGGTGTGTTTGGGCCAAATTGGGAAGGACCATATGTAATAGGTCAGAAGCTTCTTGACGGCACATTCAAGCTCACCACTGTTGATGGAGATCAAATTCCAAGGGCATGGAACAGCAACCATTTGCGTCCATACTTTACTTGAAAATTTTGTTGAAACATTGTAAAAAGAATTATGAATGTATGATTCTTGTAATTGAAAGCAATTGTGAAACTGATGCAAGTAAATAATGAAAGAATATAAAGTGGATGTAGGCCCAATTTCATAGCCGAACCACTATAAATCTTGTGTTCCTTATTATCATTATATGTTTGCTTTGTTTTCGATATAAAAATACATAAAATGTATTGCTGAAATGTCGATTTAAATTTTTGCAGACAATGGAAATAAAACTTGCGCATAATAAGACCGAGCGATTCTCACCATCATTCAACAAACAAATTTCAAGTCACAAAGACCCCGAATTCAAATCCTAGATAGGAAATACTTCAATTGAACGGCTAATGATTTCGATAGAAACGAGCCCTTGCTGATAAATTGAGATTGTTTGAACAAACAAACATCCAATTAGGAAGCTAGTGCCCGTTCTCACGAACTTGCCTGGCAATGAAGTACACTTCCTTGGATTAAACAAGCTACTTGCAAGAAAAGGGGAATGAAAACTTAAAAAAAAAAAAAAAGAGAGGATCGCTGAAAAGGCATAAGCAAGTGAACAAAGGAACAACCAAAGCTACCATCTGCAGCGCAAGTCCTCTTCGGAGGATAAAAGACCTCTAATGGGTCATACGCCACAAAAAAGAAAGTTCTCTACTCAACAAAAAAGATTGGAGGAGTCATGACCCTCCAACCATGAGAGAGTAACTTCCAGGCGATGAAAACCCTCTCTGAGGCACATTTCACCAGGAGTTGAAGTGTTATGACCGCTCTTCGGGATTTCACTTCACCAGAGTTGAAATGCCAAAAAATAAAAGCCCTCTTCGGAGGCCCATTTCACCAGGAGTTGAAGTGTTATGACCGCTCTTCGGGATTTCACTTCACCAGAGTTGAAATGCCAAAAAATAAAAGCCCTCTTCGGAGGCACATTTCGCCAGGAGTTGAAGTGTAATAACCGCTCTTCGGAATTTCACTTCACCAAAGTTGAAATGCAAAAACAAAACAAAGACCTTCCTGAAAGCCCACGTTTCACCAAGATTGAAATAAAACTTCCAAGTGTTGAAACGCGAAAAGGCTTTCTTCGAAGGCACAACTCTTTGGAGGTACACGTTTCGCCAAGATTGAAATAAAACTTCCAAGTGTTGAAACGTGAAAAATCCCTCCTTAGAGGTACAACCCCCTCCCAGGGACACAATCAAGAAGAAAGACCTCTTCGGAAGCCCACGTTTCACCAAGATTGAAATAAAACTTCCAAGTGTTGAAACGTGAAAAGGCTTTCTTCAAAGGCACAACTCTTTGGGGGTACACGTTTCACCGAGATTGAAATAAAACTTCCAAGTGTTGAAACGTGAAAAATCCCTCCTCAGAGGTACAATTTTGTATAAAAAAAATCCTCATCAAAAGCGTACTTTAACTTTCAAAGGAAGAGTAATTTGCCTACTATGGAAAATGATCGTAAAAGAAAAAAAGAAGAAAAAAAAAAGAAGTTAAAGTACCCTTCAGAGGTCCGCTTTACCACATAGAGGAATTCACTTGGTAAAATATGCACATAAGCAAAAGAAAAAAGTGATTTCTTCGAACGACAAAGCATAAAAACTTATAAGAAGGGAGTTGTACTCTACAAAAATTTTCTTTAAAGAATAAAATAATTATTCTTTAACAAATAAGAGTGCAAGTCCCCTCGAAGTATAAAGTATTGCAGCAAGCTTAAGGTATGGGGGCAACATGGTATAGTAGTATAGCTGCATCAGTAAAGTAATACTCAAACAACGTACCATAAGCCCGCTGCAATATCATATAAACAAACTTGTGCAAAAAATAAATAGTAAATGCATTCTCAAATTCAAACAGAAGTTTGTACGAACGAAGAATCATTTTATTCAACTATAATGCAGATACAGGTTTTAAAATAAAAGCGGGGGCCGGTACCCGCACAACTCTCGGCCAGTTCATACAAAAGACAAAAAGCTAAAGTCTTCATTTCTTTTTACTGCCTTTGGACCCTTTACCCGACCGAATGACCAGCTTTTCAGGTCGGCCAGTGGGTATAAGGGAGGAAGGAGAGGTAGGCGCAGCTGGCCCAACTTCTGGCTCCTCTTCAGTGGCAGTGATTATCTTCCCTCTCCTCCTTGATGCTCCTTGCTTCCTTCTCCTCTTTGAGGAAGACTCACTTCCTGGAGTGACAAGTTTAGATAGAGTTATATCGTCAGAAGGAGTCCGCTCCGGAGATATGTCACCTCCCTCAAGTCCCTCATCTTTTTGCTCTTGCGAAGCAATGGGATCATCCAGGCCATGGAGAGCCTCTATTTGTTCCTCCTGTGATCCAGGCTGCGAAGCAGAAGGAGGAGCCGCCTGAGGAGATGGAGGAGGGATTACCGGAGAAGTAGAGATTTGAGCAGTGCTTGATACTTTTTCTACAGAAGAAAAGAGGTTAAAGTCAGTAAAAAGAGGAGGTGAAGGTTCACCATTGAAGTCAGTAAAGAGAGGAGATGAAGGCTCGTCAAGGTTGAGAAAATAGCCAAGGAGCTCGTGAAACTCATGCGAAATAAATGAGTAACCCGCTTGAGCAGAATTGACAGTAGCGAGATTAACAGTGAAGTTACCTGGAGAAGCTGGTTTCCTGATATCGACTTCATAAGCTTGCGCATCAGCGCTCTCTTCACCCTCGTCTCCACCTTGTATGCTTGTAATATCAGCGGTAACTTTGGTGGGAGATGCGAGATGGGAACTGGAACCAATAATGTCGACTTCAGACGAAGAAGGTGGCTGGACTAGAGTAGTTCAAGTGGTTTTCCTCAGCCGGTCCCCTTCCGTCACTTCAGTTCTTAATTTGGCAAGTTGTTCCTTTCCCTTGGCAAGGGCAGCGCGAGCGTCATCATCGAAATAATGCCTTTCCAGGGCTGATTCGTCGTAACCGGCACCTTCAGCACCAAGCATCTCAAGAGCGGCCTCCCACACTTCAGCTAAAGTGATTTCATACTTAGGACCAAGAAAAGCGAGGCTTCCACGCCCCAAGACGCTATGCAAGTAGAAGTCGAATAATGTTGAGCCGAAGCTGTTTTTGGTCGCCTCATGAGATTCTTCGGCTGCGATTTTGCCGGCGACTGCCTCATCGCGCTCCCTTTCAGTTTTGGCAAGCTGAAGCTTAAGCATTTGTATCTCCGCCTCCTGGGAGTTGTTTTTCTTTCGAAGCTCAGCAATATCAGAGACATAGCCTTCACTGATTCTTTTTTGTGCTTCGAGCCTGTCTTCGGCATCCCTCTGGCTAGCGTGAGCGTCTCTCACTTGCTTCAGGAGCACTTCTTCTTTCTGAGAATATGAAGTAGAGGAAGCAGCAAGCTCATGTTTCAATTCCTCGACTTTTGCTTCAAGCTCCTCGTTGTAAGAAGCAATGTTCCTCATTTCGGTGTCGTGTTGCTTAACGACCTTTTGCCATTCGGCCTTATCATTTTCCATGGTGAGCATGGCCTCTAAGTTGGCACGGTTAACTCTTTGAAGCTCATCAACAAGCTTCTGCCAGTTTGACATCCTCTCGATATCAAGTTTGACGGCGTCAAGATTTCGTAGCATAGCAGGCTTGTCAATAGGAACCAGGTCAAGGTCGAATCTCACACCCTTTAAGCACCATTGTGGAAAACGACTTTGTAAAGTGGCTGGGCCAGGTCCCACTTGAAATTTAGGCCTGCTTATTATTGTCTGGATGTCCTCCTTCCCGAGAGCAGGAGAGTCGGAAGGAATGTCAAGAGGGGCAGGGGCAGTAGGCTTTTCGGGAATAGTGGAAGCATGTCTCTCACCATATCGGGCTCGTTTTCCTGAATCTTCAGCTACATGACCTTTTCCTCGGTCGTCGTGAGATTTCCTTTTGTGAGAGTCGTCACTTCTCTGCAGAGAATCATGGTGCTCATCCCTATCCCTTCTATCATAACGCTCTTCTGCATCCCTCCTTTCACGAGCCTTTCGAGCAGCCCTCTCTTCGTCAGACTCTATATAGGAGGGAAAGTAACGTCGATAATCATATTGACCACGCCCCCCGTAGCGTTGGAAATCCTGATAATACGATCCGCCGCGTGTCATTGAAGAATCTGAAATAAGAAAAGATAAGCTTTAGAAATCTCTAAAGTATAAGAAGATAAGTGCATAAATGTGATGGAAAATCCTTAGTTGTGTGTGAAGTGCAAGCTACTCGCGTTGGACTAACGAACCACTCCTCTGTTGGGGGGAAGTGATAGATTTCACTGTTGATGACAATTCTTGAGATAAAGGAGTTAGAGTCTGTTGGAGGGCAGATGTTGCTTCAATCGTCGGAGGTATAGCTTTACCATGAGCAGGGTCTTCTTTAAAGAGCTCTTGGGAAGTAATAATTATGTCACTTAAATCCCCAAAGACGTCATCACCGTCATGCCCAACCTGATTCCCTCCATCAGCTCCTTTGTCAGCACTCTTCCTGGTTTGGGAAAGGGGCTCCTCTTCTTCTTCAATAATGGGAGCAAGTGCGGGCTTTTCGGAGGGTCCCGTATCGTCTCTTGGAGTAGAGCACTTTACTAATAAGGTTTCTGCAGAAATTTCTCCTCGTATGTGCTCTTTAGTGGAGATCGGAAGATCAAGAGTTTTCACCGGAGAATCAGGAACCTCCGTTGGAGCTTCACGAGGCCGAGTAAAGCGAGAGGGATGGAGGAGTCCGTATTGATGTAAAAGTTCATCGTTTAGCAGAAACTTTATGCTCCTCTCTTCTACCGGCACGGCATTTAATCTTTCAAAAATTTGCTTAAGACTTGGGTCCCTAGCAGGGGGTGGAAGTGCTAAAAACAGGAAAAGAATGAAATTAGCAACTGAGAGTTCAGATCTCGAGAAAGTTTCAAAATGGAAAAAGTAAAGACAGGAAATCTTACTTCCCACTCTCCAGATGGCATAAAACCCTGGAGGGCAGCGAACAAAGAAAAAACTGATTCAAAAATCCGTGAGCGCTTTCGGAGAGATCAGTAATAAGTTTGCGGTTTCGAGCGCTTCTTATAACCACGATAGAGGGATGGTCTTTAGTTTTCGTGAATGAGCAAAAATAGAAGATCTCCCCGAAGCTTGGTAATCGATCCAAAACTCTCCTGAATAGAACACATAACCCCATCAGAATGGCGTAGCCATTGGGGTGTAATTGGAATGGAGAGATAGACAACCGAAGCAGGAACTGTTGGAGAAAGTCGTTAAAAGGAGGAATCGCCCCACTTAAGCACATTTGGCGATTGACTGCAACAAAGCCGTAGGGAGGATTGTCAGCAGTATCACTTGGCCCAGGGAAAAGAACATCACTTTCAGCAAAGCCAAATTGAGTGCGCAGCTGGACAAACGCTCTCGAAGTTAGAATAGTCGGGGTTCTCTCCGGAGGATTCTCTATGGGAACAGCTATCGAAAAAGTTTCTTCCTCTTGAGTTACCACTTCTTCTTCTCGGTGGGAGGTCATTCTACACAAGCAACTGGATGTTCAAATGCGAAGGTGCGCGTTTCCTAAAAAGTGTGAAGTGTTGTGCAAGACTAATAAAAAGTGACAAGTATATATAACTGGAATTATACTAATCGATGCTTGATCGATTGTAAACATTTCAGAACTTGTTAATCTAAAAGTTCAAACATAATATTAGTGCAAGCAAGTCGATTTCAATTGACTATTTCAGTATTGCTTTGGTATTTTGTTTGAAATTGATATGTTAAAAGCACTTCATACATACAGTTTATTCAAGTTAATCATCTATCATTAACTAATCTGTCGTTCGATGTGGGCAATCAATGACAGTATATTCGTCCCAGTTTTCTGTGAATGTTATATTTAACAGGTCATCAATATTAAAGGTAGCATAATCCAGCGGCAAAGCATAACATAGTTATTAGAGTTGTCACTGCAATTCAAACTTCAGGATAGAAACATAAGCTAGTTCTGTCAAAATTTCAAGTTCCCAAAGTCGCTTAAAATTCAAGGCAATCTAAATCAAGTTAAGAGACACAAGGCACGACACCATGCATCCAAACCTAAAGTTGCTCATAGCTTAACAGGAAGATCACTGCATCAGTAAGTCGCATTGTATGAGTCAAGGGGTCTCGGTTCAAGGGCATGCGGAATTCTCTAAGTCCTAACTCGGCAGCGACTCAGGATGTCTCGGCCACGACTCATGGCTCCTAGCTGACTCGACCAGCGACTCAAAACCTAATTTGCTAACTCGTGGAATTCCTCGCCACGCCTCATCTCACAGCCCCCCTTTCTCTGCTTCAACCCGCTAACCCGTTAGTACTAAGGCAACAAAGATCTGTCACATTCCCAATGGAACCCATCATCTGTCCATACCAACAAATCACCTGAAAAACAATCTGAAATGTTTCGCACCGATCTTATATTCAATGCATTGCTGAGCTCGCGTATCGGATAGTGATCCAGCATCAATTATAACAATTCGAAGTAAAGCGCAACGCATGAAAACAAACTAAAGCCGAAAGATGAGAATTTGTGATTCAACGTTGATTATTATGGATTAAGATCGGATTTTCTTACGAAGTATAATGGATGGGATGAATCGGAGAGTAACAGGGTTGAATTCGCCTTCAGAAATGAGATTCGAAGATTCGTTAATGGCGGCATCAGGTGTTAAGGCAAGGATTAAATGAGGGAGAAGAGCAACGCATTAGCTCATATACAAGACAGGGGAGAATAAGGAAGGACTCACGAGTCATAAGCCGCCCTGAGTCGGTCACGACTCAAGAAGAAAGTCGAAGCACACGACTCATGATCTAAGCGTATACTTCGAGGGGCAATTGTTAACGCCGAACGACTCAAGGAGCTTACGACTCATGATAGTTACCGACTCGTGTAAAGGAGCGACTCAGTGGCTTTAGCGACTTAAAGTGCTTTGCGACCTAGTGTGTTAAGATGCGAACGACTCATGGGATATGCGACTCATTGAGTTATCATAAGCTAGCGACTTAGAAATGAAGCGACATAGTACTCAGCGACTTACCAGTAAAGAAGCTTAGCGACTCAATACTTCTAGCGACTCATGAGTGAAGTGGTTCAACGACTCAGTGGCCCACCGACTCATGGCACACCGGCTTAGCGACTCATCGTATGAAGCACTTGGCGAGACATCAATGAAGTACTGACAAATGCTTCAACTACAACCCAAAGACATGATCTACGACTTATTATGAGTCGTTGCCGACTCATGCCTCATCGCGATGAGTCGCGTGCGACCTAACACTTAGAGAAAAAGTGATGTCGCTTCTCATAAGGTGTGAGCCGGTACTCGTAAGCAAAGAGGAGTTAAGGGGTGATACTTATCTCATGACTCGACGACTCGTGACTCGCGAACGACCTATTGAGCAATATGAGTCGCGTACGACTCATAGGGGGGGCGACTCAACTCCGAGAATTTCTATAAATAGGCAGCCACCTCCAACATTCAGAGGACTTTTGGTTCATTCTCGAAGCGCCAAAACTCTGCCATTTTCTCGACTCAAGCAACACTTCAAGCACTCCAAACATCGAAGACATTACATCAAATTTAAGAGAGAGAATCCACATCATTTATCATGAGTTTGAAAGATAATTCTCCGTAAAAGTTTGTACTAACAGTCTAGAGTGGATTGTATTTGAAGAAAGTTGTATAAGTTGTACTTGTTCAGCAATAAAGAGATCAAAGTGGACGTAGGCTCGATTTTAGGCCGAACCACTATAAAACTGTCGTCTTTTACTGCTTTTCTGCAATTTCTTTACTTGTATCTTGTTCCCGTACCAACGGGTGGTGCTTTCATAACTGTTATCTACTCACTGGGGTGTTAGCGTTCAAATTTTAGCGTTAACAATGGTGATTGGAGGTGGGTAATAACATCGTGAACATCGTGGTGACTCCAATCGTACTCGGTCTAGTACTAGTAATATCTTGAATGTGTCTCAACTATTCAAATAGGTACCCAAAAGGCGAGAACGTATATCACATACTATACGTTCTCTCCAAATGTTTTACTAATCGTTAGTTGGTTCCACATTAGAAAACATCATAAAACATCAGAACCAGCATAAAACTCACTCTGCCTCATCTTATCGGCGAGTTAGTATAATACCATACTCATCTCTTCTCATCGACGAGTAATTGTTCCATCGTGACTTATCTCATTTCATCGACAAGTAAAAATCATTATAACCATCTTAACTTCATAAATCATCATAAACATCTTAACTTCATGAATACTTCATAAATAGACTTACCTCATCTCATCGGTAAGTAAAACAACATCATGACGGTTGTTTCTAATCATAATTCTCCAAACGGAAAATTTTCGTCTTG
This sequence comes from Allium cepa, assembly GCA_030765085.1. Classification (NCBI taxonomy): domain Eukaryota; kingdom Viridiplantae; phylum Streptophyta; class Magnoliopsida; order Asparagales; family Amaryllidaceae; genus Allium; species Allium cepa. Next base: position 799,960,671 of record CM060937.1, read on the forward strand.
GTTGCCTCATCTCATCAACGATTTTAAAACATCTAGATTGGTTCGTCATCGAACGTACTCAAAAAGAGTAATTCTCCAACCAATAATGTTCGTTAAAATTTGGCAACTTCTAAATCGTCTCAAAATAATAATTCAAATTAGTTTCGGTCGTAGAAGTCCGATATTAAGCGATTAAGCAAGAACACATGTCCCATACCATATATCCTTACTAAATCGTTTAATTCTCATTCTTATACGTATGAAAGGAAAAAAATAGTTTATGATCTTTGCGCAATAATTTACTAAGGAAAACGGGGGTTTTTTTTTTTGAAAATAAATTTTTCGAAACCCAAAGAAATCCTTTTATTAAAATTCTACTTTTTATATAAAATAAATATAGTATATCTACTTTTATTATTTAGAAATACTCTTAAAAATATTTAAAATAAAATATTTAACACCATAATTATCAAGCCAGAACATGCATATACATGTTCATGGACGCAAAACAATTTTTAAGTGGTTTGAAAACAATAAGTGCACTAACAACATAGAACAAAACATAGGACAACGGATAAAATTCGCTATTTTGAGCTAGAAAATATTTATATTTTTTAAAACAATCTGAATGATAGTTGTTGCATATAATTCATGCTTTCATAATGACCAAGATCATCGAATTCGGATCAATAGTTCAAAAGTTATGACCATTTTACTAAAACCATCAAACTTAGCCTGAACTTATGCATTAACAACACAGTGACAAACAATTGCAATAATAGCATAGATAACTTCAAAGTCAGGAAAAATAAATAAAATCAAAATTGTATCTTGGTTTCTATGCTTTCTAGAATGACCAAGATCGTCGAATTTCGATCACTGGTTCAAAAGTTATGATCATTTTACTAAAAACATCAAACTTAGCCTGAACTTATACATTTGCAGGACAGCGACGAACAATTGCAATTTTAGCATAGATAACTTCGAAATCAGGCAAAATGAACAAAACAAAAGCTGTAGCTTAGTTTCTAAGCTTTCCATAACATCTAAAATTATCAAAATCTAATCAAAAACGAGAAAGTTTACTAATTTACTTTCAGCCTTAAGCACAGAGCAAATATTTGTTTTGCTCTCGGGATTACAGTAGAAAAATTCGATTTTGATATAGCAAACCTCAAAATATCTAAAAGCTCGATACATGAAAGTTGTAGTACATAATTTAAGCTTTCAGAAACATCTGAAATTATCAAAATCGGATAAAATACGAGAAAGTTATGCCTAAATTTGTTTCAGCTTCAAAGATGGACAGAATTTAGTTTTTGGATTGAGCACAATATATAACCAAAACTTGATTTTTACAGCTCCAAACATCCAATTTTACACCAAATATGAATAAACAAGATGGTTTACAGCTAGCGTGAGTGATATTACTCACCTTAGGGTTTGTTTGCAGCAAATATATTGCAAATTAAAGGGTTATTTGGAAGCTTTAGCCTTGATTTGGAGCTAAAAACCTACAGAAGAAGGGAGAACAAACATGCAAATAGAGAATAGAAAGTTACAACAATATCTATCCTTAATTAGAGAATTGATAACATAAATTTGAGATTTTGATATTGATTACCTGTATTTAATTTTGATTTGCTATTATCCCCTTTGATTTCACTAATTTTGATGCTACTCTATGAAGAGCTAAGTGGAGGCCATTGTTTTAATTTTTACTGTAAGTTGTATTTTTTTTTTCTTTTTGAGAAGAAGGAATGCATAGAAACGTATAGGCAATTCCTTCTCACTAGATACTTCTAGATTTAGGGTTTTGGATCTAAAACCTTACCCAACAAGCCCAAAGACAATTATACTTAGTGAAATTCTAGGTAATGTGTTTTTTCACCCATTTTATCAATATATGCACTTATTTTCTCAAGTTAAAGCCAAGCAAAAAAATATATAAAAGCAATTCTATGCAAATAAAATTATTTTCTCTATAACATAAAATTTTATTATTTTTATCATTAAAACCTTACTTTTATTTAAATAACACAATTTTTCACATACAATACATAATACTTCATTTTTAACTCCAAAAATTTCACAAGAACTATTCTCTGGTGTAATGAAATATAATAACTCATTTCAAACTTAATTTTATAATCAAAACACACTTTTAAACCAAATTCCATCTTTTTATTTATAGAAATACCTTTTAAACATCAAATGCTTCCTTTAAAAAATTTATTAAAAGAAGTAATTGGAAATAATTAATAAAATTATTGCATTTTCTCCAAATAGAATCACATTTCATTCATTATTAACCCAATCAAACAAAATAAATGTTTCAATCTTTATTTTCACATTTTATTTTCAAAATTCATTGAACAATTTAAATCTCTAATTTATTTTAATTCACCATATTAAATTATAACTTCCGTTATAATTTAACATATACAGGTAATCTCCAAAACCAAGGTTGTTACAACCTGTCACAGTACGGGGCCTAGATCACCGTATCGAGGAGTACGCCCGCTCCCTTGCAACACAGGGCCGCGACTACCCCTTACTGGATAATCCCAAGTGAGATCACCCCGCGGTTGGGATCAGCAACCGCCCACTAAACCGAAATAAAAAGGGATATCTAGACGGGAATGACCTCACCCTTCTTGGGTGCTACCCACCTAGCCTTGCTGCATAACCCCTGATTTTCAGTCATTCCATTTGATGAGGCATGAGGCTAAGCGTTACCTTTATAGAACATATCCCTTAGAATGCCCATCGTCCACCTGACGATGTTTCGTGAGCATACATCCATACAAGTCCGTCCCGGGTCCGAACGGAACCGAAGGCACTATTCCTACTACATCCATTTTGGAAATATCCTCAGGATTAGTAGTGACTATTACTTGCACTTCACTGCTCCATCTTCGAATCCAAAGTCTTTTTCACGAAAACGTACAAACCGGATCGAAGTGGTTTTTGACAAATAAATCTCGATCCCGGTCTCTTCGAAACGATCAACGTATTTGTCAAATATTGATAGTCGGTTATTTAACTATCAATTTATGTTCACAAACATCCATCAAACAATAAATAATTTTTCCCAAATTATTTATTTATCTCAAAAATATCTTCACAAGATATATTTCACTTTTCAAATTCCTTTGAAAACAGTTTTCAAAACTGTCTGCCTTTCTCAAAATAAATTCCAAGTATTTCTATTGTAACGACCCGCCATTTTGGACAGTTTAAACCGACGATCAAATACACATGCCGATTCCAAACCATTCAAAAGAGCAGATGGTTATTGGGGTAAATAAGAAAAGAGAAGAAAGAGAAATAAAGGAAATGAAACAACACAGAATCTCGCAGCGGAACGATAAAATATAATAGTCAACTAAACAGTTAATGAAGCTGTTTACTATACTTTGACAATTATTTATACAACATTTATCAGAGTTATACATATACAACAGAACAATTAAAACAATGCAGCAGATAACATGATGCAAGGGTAATAATAGTAATAGTATACCAAATCTTCGTCTTCATCCTCCGAAATAGATCTTCAAAAATCTAAAAAACTCAGGACTGACCCAAGCGTAATGAAAAGAGAAAACACTCGAGTCAGGACTAAAATATCCTTATGAAAGTTAAATCAATCGTAAATAAATATGAGTGTGACGGCGTCAGAGATGTTTACGGGGTTTGACATCTCATATCCTGTGTCAACGTGCGTGCAATAACTCAAGAGATGTTACGGGATTTCCATCTCTTAAGGATCCGTTAAACTATCTACTATGTAGCAATGTACGCTAAGTAGATAATGCCTATCAGTAATATAAAATATCAAAATAGCGTCAAGGCGTTACCATAATCCCCCTTAGCGCATTTTTATAATGCCATAGTCTATACAGCACCGTAAGCCCCACCATAAACTGGTGGTTATCAGAGGGTACCCCATAGGTATAACACAAAACATAACGTAGTGGTCGCGAATAGGATAATCAGTATGACAAGGTACATGAGGCGATACCAACTAGGATACTAGTAGTTGCGTGATCCGGATTGATGTTGAGCATAGCCAGCAGCTACCCCAACACCGCGAAACAACACTCCCAAATCAAGGGGTGCACCCAAATCGAATCACAAATGTAATAGATATGGTATCGAAGAAGTGTGTCCGCTAGAGGTGGCGAACCTCAATGGCCCGGCGCGGCTCCTGTTTTAGTCATGTCAGGGGTCATCCAATATCGTTCTCTTTCTTCAGTCAACGCGTTCCCCAAACCATCAACTTCATTCTGGATCAACACTCCGCGTATAATATTTATTAAAGTGGCGTTCGGTATCGACAGAGAGTATGTCCATATCTGATCCCATTCTCTTTAATAACTACGTATTATTACACCGTTGGCTCTTTTACATTTCAAATCGATTCATAATTGATATCAAAATATCATATTCTCTTCGAGAATCAAATCCATTTTGTTAACTCCTATGGTCAATGACTAAATAAGAAAACGACTCAAGGTGGGCGCCGACTCAATGGACAAACGACTCAGCGAGTTATCAACCTAACGAGTCAAAAGATTCACGATTCAACGAGTCAAGAGGATGGACGACTTAAGGGACTGACGACTTAACGGTTTAAGGGCTTAACAACCTAACAAGTATAACGGCTTAGCAACTTAGCTGGTGGCACAACCTACCAACTTAAGAAACTATGACTTAACTGCCCTAAGAGAATAGACCGACTTAATACCTTAAGGAAATTGCCGAATCAGAGTACTTCACGACCTACGAATCAAGGTATGGACGACCTAACGGTTTAACGAGTTGAAGAACTTGGTGACTTACGACCTAAGGCATCCACGACTTAAGGTTCCTACGACTTACGGAAGTCCACGGCTCAAGGACAGGATGACTTAACGATTCAAGAGATGGCATGAGTTAAAAAGGAGATGAGTTAACGACCTAAAGCTATCTGCGACTTACGACCTAGCATGTGTCGTGAGCGACTTAAGCAAATGAGGCGCTTCTCCTTACTTAACACAGTGACCTCTTAACTCGTACACGATTCAGGACTTTGGTTATTATCTGAAGGGAACAGGCTTATCAGTTAACTCGTATACGACTCAAAACCTAGCTTGAGTCGTCCACGACCTAAAGCTACTGGGTGAAGGTTCAACGTCGCATCAAGAGGACCAGTTGACTCATTTGCGACTTAGTTGTTGACTCGTGGGCGACTTAGGACTTATACAAACAAACCTTTGTGAAACCATGGAGGGGCCAGATAAGTTGGCCACGACTTACTTTAGACCGGTCACGACTTACGACCTAAAGGGGGAATTTCCCTATAAATACCAACCTACCTCAAGCATGAGAGGGACTTTTGGCCAACCTCTTTAAGCGCCGATACTCTACTGAATTCTCGACTCACTCCACACTTCAAGTACGAAAGGCATCTCAACTAACTTCGAGAGGAAAACTAACGCGATCTACATGGATTTAAAGAATTCTTCTGCATCAAAGTTCTAGTTGTTTGTCTCATCGGAATTGTAATTGAAGATTGTTGTAAAGTTGTAATCGATTCAGCAATAAAGAGAATTAAAGTGGACGTAGGCTTACCCTAAGCCGAACCACTATAAAAACTGTTGTTTTTTTTTTCTGTTTTCTCTGTGATTTCTCTACTTGTTTTTAGCTCCCGTGTTCACGGGTGGTGCTTTCGCTCAACTTCAATCTACACCGAGGTGTTAGCGTCTGATTTTTACGTTAACATTTTTGGTGCTTTCACTGAGAAACCAACTCAGGAAACTTCCACTATTGCTCCGCGAAGGATTGTTGAAAGGATTTCTTGTAAAACCAGAAGTTTATTGGAAATAATGGCTCCTGGGATAAAACGAAGTTCTGTAAGATTCGACAATGTTCAAGAGAATACTGCTACCTCTCCTCCTTCAAGTCAAGCAGCTCCAATTGTTGGAGTTACACGAGCCGAGTTGGACGCCATAGTTTTGGGGTTGAATCAACAATTGAATGCTCAGAATGCACAGTTGGAAGCCCAGAATGCCCTGATCTTGAGTAAGTTGAATGATCTACTAGGGGCAAATCGTCAACCGGTTAATAATGATGGGAACCCTACTGTGGGAGTTCAGGATGTTGAAGGGAACATTTCTCAAAGAGCCGCAGACCCTGTAGAAAGGACTCCTCCTCAAGCTGGAGGATCAAGGCCGCAGCCGACCCTCCGTGAACGATTGTCAAGGCAGAATTCAGAGAGAGTGGTTGATGTGTGCCCTCCAGAGCCTCTAAATGATGAAGAGTATTTTTCAGGTATGGTTCATCAAATCATGAAGGAAAATATGCGAAGAGATGAAGATGAGAAAGAGTGGGGTTTTGCTCCAAGCAAAACTCCATTTACTGAAAAGATCTTGAAAGCAGAGTTCCCAAGAAAATTCGTTCCCCCTACTATTCCGGCTTACAAGGGGACGAGTGATCCTAACGAGTTTCTGTATAAGTACGACTGGCATATGACTGGTGCCAGGGCGTCTGATGAAATTAAATGTCGATATTTCCCGGTATATCTCGAAGGTGTGGCTCTATTGTGGTTTACAAAGCTGCCAGTCAGGTCCATTGATCAATTCTCTGATTTGACCAGGAAAATCAAGGAGCAATTTCGATTGTATGCTTCTAAAGCAAAGGATATAATGTCGCTGTCAAATCTAGAGCAAAATCTGGGAGAATCCATCAGATCATTTTTGAATCGCTTTAACATAGCATTGGCTGATGTAGATAATGCTGAGCCATGTAAGGTCCTGACATACTTGATGAGGGCGATTGACAAATCGAGTGAATTTGCAAAATGGTTGAAAATGAAAGAACCAAACTCACTTGACAAATTCTACAAGAAAGCGGATGAATTCATGCGCTTGGAGAGCCTCCAAACACCGGCTAAGATGGTATCAGCGGAAGCCGGGAACAATGGTGCTGCTTCGAACAAGAAAGAACCTAACACTCAGAAAAGGGGAAACGATGGTGGAAAGAAACAGGGAGACGCTAAGAAAGGCCGTTCTTTCAATTTCACACCCTTGACCGATACCATTGAAAACATCTTCTTTGCAATCAAAGATGATGTCAATTATCCGACACCACCTAAAATGAGAGTTGCGATTAAGATGGAAAAAAGTGGAAGGTTCTGCCGGTTCCACAACTAGCCCGGCCATGACACCAACGAATGCCGTCAGTTGAAAGAGGTAATTGAACAACTCTTGAAGGAAAACAAACTCCGGCAGTATGTGAAAAGGAACAGAAATGCCCCAATTTCGTCAACTCAAGGACAACAAGTTCCCGCTCACCGTCCTGCCTCAAGTGAGAAGGCCGTAGAACATGAATCGGAAAGGCCTGTCATCAATATAATAACTGGAGGACCTCACCCAGCAGGCAAAAGCTGGGGTGAAATGGAAAGGTATGCCCGGGCCTTGAGGCATGTACGAGCTGAAGAGAATATTTTTGTTTTAGAAAATGATGCGCCTTTAAAGCAACAAAAGACTTCCACAGATGATATTGTATTTAGTACCAGGGATTCTTTGGGTATCGAGGCTCCGACTATAGATCCTTTGGTCATATCCGCTGGTATTGGGCCGGCAACTGTGAGAAGAGTTCTAGTTGATTGTGGAGCTTCATGCAACATCCTCTTCAAGAAGACCTTTGATCAAATGAAAATTCCAATGGATGATGTTCAAGCTTCATCACTTAAGATTGCTGGGTTTGCTGGAGAACCCAAACAGCCGATTGGGACCATAGATTTGTTTGTAGAACTTGGAAAGGGACTGAGGAAGGTGGATCGAAAGCAAACCTTTATAATTGTTGAAGAATTCTCTGCCTACAACGCCTTTTTAGGCTGACCGACTCTTGCTGCGTTCAAAGCTGTTCTTGCCCCATGGTGTCTGACTCTAAAATTTCCTACAGATAACGGAGTTGTTGTGATTAAGGGGGCGAGAATGTTACTTTGCAGAGTTGCGAGAATCAAGGAAAAGAGAAATGGGAAAAGGTGCGGCGGCTCCGGTCCGCATCAAAGAACCAACCTTGTAGCAATTACAGGGTGGACCCTGCACTGGCGAATGCTGTGGTGCACGAAGAGAGATGGATCCAAGGAAAGCCAGTGCAGGGGAGAATAGGGTAGTACCATTAGAGGTAACAGTGCCGGTGCCCGTTGACCCAAAAGAACCAAACAAAGTGCTTAATGTGGGTTCACAACTCAACAAAACAGTCCAGAATGTTCTGATTTCATTTTTGAAGGCTAATTTGGATGTATTCGCTTGGACTCATGCTGACATGTGTGGAATATCCCCAGAGATTGCAGTACACACTCTGAAAATTGATCTAAATTTTACACCTGTGAAACAGAAGAGAAGAACTCAGGGTCCTGAGAGAACGGCAGCGTTAAAAGAAGAAGTGGATCGGCTCATGGAGAACGGTTTCATCAGAGAGTCTACTTATCCAAATTGGGTATCAAATCCAGTGCTGGTGAAAAAGGCTAACGGAAAGTGGAGAGTATGCATTGATTTTTTAGATCTGAACAAAGCCTTCCCCAAAGACTGTTTCCCGCTACCCAGGACCGATCAGTTGGTGGATGGGACGACAGGACATGAATTGTTATCTTTTATGGATGCATACTTCGGATATAACCAGATTATGATGCGTGAGCCAGATCAAGAGGATACTAGCTTCATCACAGATGTTGGACTCTACTGCTACAAGGTCATGCCTTTCGGACTCAAGAATGCAGGGGCAACTTACCAAAGGCTTGTTAATACCATGTTTAAACCACAGATTGGCAAGACAATGGAAGTTTATATTGATGATATGCTAGTAAAGTCTAAGAAAGCAGTGGACCATATGGATCACTTAGCAGAGATGTTTGCAGTACTCCGCAAGTACTGAATGAAGCTTAATCCCCTGAAATGTTCATTTGGAGTGGAGTCCGGAAAGTTTTTGGGTTTCATTGTGAGCGCTAGGGGCATTGAAGCCAATCCAGCTCAGATCACTGCCCTGAGAGAGGTCAAGGCTCCTAGAACGAAGAAGGAATTACAAAGTCTCAATGAAAAGGTTGCTGCTTTGAGTCGGTTCATTTCCAAAGCTACTGACAAATGCATTCCATTCTTTGATGCTCTGAAGAAAGGAAGGAAAAAATTTGAGTGGACTCCTGAATGTCAGAAAGCATTTGATGTGTTGATTCGTCATATGGAACTGCCTCCGATACTTTCAAAGCCTGACAGTGGTGAAGATCTCTTCATATATTTGGCGATTTTGTCTCATGCTCTCAGTGCAGTGTTGGTACAGGAAGACGCAAGGAGTCAACGCCCAGTCTATTATATCAGCAAAAGATTCATTGGGGCAGAGATGAACTATTCAAGACTGGAAAAGCTGGCCTATTGTTTGTTGATCGCATCAAGAAAATTGAGGCCGTATTTCCAAGCTTATCCCATCAAAGTCGTCACTGATCAACCTCTAAAGCAAGTCCTATTCCGTCCTGAGACTTCGGGTCGTCTTTTGAAATGGAATATTGAACTCAGCCAATATGACATCACTTACCATCCCCGAAAAGCAATCAATGGACAAGCTTTGGCAGATTTCATCGCAGAATGTACGGATAAGGGTGATGTGAGGAATAAGTCACTGATAGCATCCCAATCCAATGGAAATTGTATGTCGATGGCGCGAGGAAAGATTACTGTTCCGGAGCAGGGGTTGTCCTTGAAACCCCAGAAGGGCGATCGCTATGTTATGTGCTGAGACTAGAATTCCCTTCGACAAACAATGAAGCTGAATATTAAGCTCTCATCGCTGGTTTAAGGATCGCTAAAGAACTAAACATCAAGGCATTACAGATCTTCAGCGATTCTCAACTTATTGTTTGCCAAGTTAGGAAGGAATTTCAAGCTAAAGGAGGGAATCTACCCGTCTATTTATCAAAAGCCTAGGAGCTCCTTCAAGATTTTGACCGTTATTCAATAAACCATATACCCCATGAAGAGAACATGAAGGCGGATTCTCTCGCAAAGTATTCAAGTACTGGTGAAGCTCAACTATTGGGATTAATTCCTGTCGAAGTCTTGTCAGCTCCAAGCACAGATAAAATGGATGTTGATTAGATTATGAATGTATCCCAAGGTCAAGAATCATGGATGACTCCGATACTTGAATATTTGCTCAATGGTTCTTTGCCAGAAAGTTCAAAAGAACGACAAAAGCCGATGAGGAAAGCCTCCAGATATATAGTTCAAGATGGTCGTTTGTACAGACGAGGATTTTCAATGCCATTATTCTGATGCGTGACAAAGGAAGAAGCAAAGACAATTCTGACTGAAGTACATGGAGGAGATTGTGGGGATCATACAGGTGGTCAAACTTTAGCAAAGAAAATCCTCCGTTATGGATACTTTTGGCCAGAAATTAATCAGGATGCTGCTGACTATTCCCGAAAGTGTGATAAATGTCAGAGATTCGCTAAAATTCCTAGGGCACCTTCCACTGAGTTAACACAAATGGTCAATCCATGGTCGTTTGCCATCTAGGGAATAGATCTCATTGGGCCTTTGCCGACTGCCAAATCGGGAATTAAATATGCTATCATTGCTGTTGATTATTTCACTAAATGGGCTGAAGCCGAACCATTGGCTACTATTACCTCTAAGAAAATGATAAGTTTTGTGACTAAAAATATCATTTGCAGGTATGGTGTGCCTCAGAAGATAATCACAGACAATGGTACTCAGTTTGAAAGTGAGGAGTTCCAAGATTTCTGCAAACGATTCAACATCCGAAAAAGCTTCTCAGCAGTGGCTCATCCGCAGGAAAACGGGCAAGTGGAAGCAGTAAACAAAATCATCAAATCAACCATCAAAAAGCAGCTGGAAAAAGCAAAAGGTGGTTGGGTCGATAAGTTACCGCTTGCACTATGGGCATACAGAACCACCCACAAAACTACGACTGGGCATACTCCATTTTCATTGGCATACGGATCAAAAGCGATGATTCCAGTGGAAACTGAAGTCCCCTCACCCAGAAGGATCCATTTTGATCGAAATGAGAATGAAAAATTGCAATTGGAAGCACTTGACCTCCTCGATGAAAGAAGAGAAGAGGCTAGACTTAGAATTGCAGCTCACCAGCAAAAAATAGCCAGGCACTTCAATTCCAAAGTTCGTCAGCGCAGCTTTGAAGTTGGGGACTTAGTCCTGAAGAGAATTATGATAGCCATAGGTGTGTTTGGGCCAAACTGGGAAGGGCCATATGTTATATGCGCGAAACTCCTTGATGGCACATTCAAACTCACAACTGTCGAAGGAGAACCAATCCCAAGAGCTTGGAACAGCAATCATTTGCGTCCCTATTTTACTTGAAAGCTTTGCTGAAATGTTGTAAAAGAATTATGAATATATGATTCTTGTATTGAAAGCAATTGTAAAGCAAGTGAATAATGAAAAGCTATAAAGTGGATGTAGGCCCAGTTTTTGGCCGAACCATTATAAATCGTGTGTTCTCTACTATTATAAACTGCTTTGTTTTATTTCGACATATAAAATACGTTAATTGTGTTACTAAAATGTCGATTTAATAATGCAGGCCATAAAAACAAAGCCTCCCCATCGCAAGACCAAGCGATCTCCGACATCACCCAGCAAGCAAATGCTAAACCATCAAAAATTTCCATACTCAAATCCTACAAAAGAAATGCTACGAACAAAGTTAGCGATGTGGATGGAAGTGGACCATTCCTAACTAACTGCAAATGTTTGAACAAACAAACAACTAGTTAAATAGCCTGTGTCCACCACCAACTCGCTTAACCACGAAGTATATTTCTTTGGATAAGGAAAATTATTGGCAACTAAAAAAGGAAGACACTTGCAAAAGATAACGGGGATCGCCGACATGAATAGATGGCAAAGAGACATGGGCGAGCAAGCATCAAACAACAAAAGACCTCTTCGGAGGCACAATCCCTCTTCAGAGGCACAACTCTTCGGAGGATAAAGACCTCGAGCGGGCCTAGCCAGAAAAAGAGAGATCTTTCTCGATACAAAGTTGCGGACTGATCGGTCGATACACTCCCGTGAATCCGTCCAACTGAGAGAAAGAAACTCCAAACTTCCAGGCAAAAGCCCTACTCAGAGGCACACGTTTCACTGAGATTGAAATAAAACTTCCAAGTGTTGAAACGTGAAAATCCCTCTTCGGAGGCCCATTTCACCACAGTTGAAATGCTAAAAGACCTCGAGCGGGCCTAACCAGAAAAAGAGAGGTCTTTCTCAACATAAAATTGCGGACTGATCGGTCGATACACTCCCGTGAATCCGTCCAACTGAGAGAAAGAAACTCCAAACTTCCAGGCACAAACCCTACTCAGAGGCACACATTTCACCGTGATCAGTGATACACTCCCGTGAGACGAAATGTGAAAAGCCCTCCTCGGAGGCCCGCTTCCCAACGAACAGGGAAAAAATAAAAGCCTCTCCCAAGAGGCAGAAACAAAAAGACCTCTTCCCAGAGACACAACCAAACAAAAAGACCACTTCCCAGAGGCAGAAACAAAAAGACCTCTTCCCAGAGGCACAATCGAACAGAAAGACCTCTTTGGAGGCACAGGTTTCATCGATATTGAAATAAAACTTCCAAGTGTTGAAACGTGGAAAGCCCTCCTCGGAGGCATAACTCTTCGGAGGCACATGTTTCACCGAGATTGAAATAAAACTTCCAAGTGTTGAAACGTGAAAAAGCTCTCCTCAGAGGTACAACTTTTCAAAGAAGCATTTCACCAGAAATGCAAAGCAAAGATCAAAAGCCCTCCACCGAGGCGCAATATAAAAAAAAAAGAGAAGAAGCCCTCTTCAAAGGCACACTTTAACTTTCAAAGGAAGACTGGTTCTTCTATTCTCGAAAATAATCTTCCTCAAAAAGAAGTTAAAGTGCCCTTAAGAGGCCTGCTTTACCACATAGAAGAATTCACTCGGTAAAAATGTGTGAAAGCACAAAAGAAAAAGTGATATCTTCGAAGGATGAAGCGTAGAAACTCATATGGAGTGAGCTGTACTCTATTTTGAGCAGAATAGTATTCCTCCAAGTATGGAATAGTTATTCTCCAGAAAATAAGAGTACAAATCTCCTCAAAGTATAAAATATTGCAACGAGCTTATGGTATAGGGGCAACATGGTATAGCTACATTGGTAAAAATTACGCTATACCACAAGCTCACTGCAATATCATATAAAGAAACTTGTACAAAAATGAATAGTAAATGCATTCTCAAATACAGATATAAGTTTGTACAAACAAAAAGAATCATTTTATTCAATACTGTCAAAATTTTGTATAGGTACAGATTTCAAAATAAAAAGAAAAAGAAAAGCGGAGGCCGATACCCGCACAATCTCCGGCCATTACATGCAAAAAGCAAAAAGTAAAGATAAATCGAAGTAGGACCCCTTACTTCTTCTTGCCACCACCCTTAGAGCCTTCACTTGACCTAATAGGCAGCTTTTCAGGACGGTTAGGGAGAGTCGGGGATGAAGGAGAAAGGGTTACTACCATATCAACTTTCGCTTCCTCCTCAGAAACAAGAATGTTTTTCCTTCTCTTCTTGGAAGTGACACGCTTCCTCCTCCTCCTTGAAGAAGACTCACTTCCCGGGGTAACAAGTGCAGATAATTTTATGTTATCAGAAGTGGTTCGCTCCGGAGACTCATTGCCTTCTCCAAGCCCTTCTCCCCCATGTTCTTGGGAAGCAATAGGATCATCTAAGCCATGAAGAGCTTCTATTTTCTCCTCTTGCGACTTGGGTTGAGAGGCGGACGGAGGAGTGACCTGGAGAACCGAAGGAGGAACAATTGGAGGAGGGGAAGTCTGAACGATGCTCGACATTTTCTCTACAGAAGAAAAGAGGTTAAAGTCAGTAAAAAGAGGAGATAAAGGCTCGTTGAGATTCAGGAAATATTCAAGAAGCTCATCAAACCCATAAGAAGCAAATGAGCAGTCTACTTGAGCAAGATTGACAGTAGAGTTACCTGGAGAAGTCGGCTTCCTGATATCAACCTCGTAAGCCTGTGCTTCAGTACTCTCGTCGCCTTCATCTCCACCCTGTATGCTTGTGATCTCAATGGTAACTTTAGTAGGGATGTAGAATGAGAACTGGAGCCGATAATGTCAATTTCGACCGAAGGAGAAGGCTGAACTGGAGCAGTTGAGATAGTTTTTCCTAAATGTTCCCCTACTTCCATTTCGGCTTTTAATTTCGCAAGCTGTTCTTTTCCCCTGGCAAGAGCAGCGCGAGCTCCATCATCTAAATAATGTCCCTCAAGCTCTGATTCAACATAGCCAACACCTTTAGCACCAAGCATATCAAGTGCGGCCTCCCACACTTCAGCCAAAGTAATTTCATACTTGGGACCTAGAAAGGCGAGACTACCGTGCCCCAAGACGCTATGCAGGTAGAAGTCAAACAATGTCGAGCTGATGCTGGTCTTCGTTGCCTCATGAGATTCTTCAGCTGCAATTTTACCGGCAACGGCCTCATCACGCTCTCTTTCAGTCTTGGAGAGTTGAAGATTTAGCATTTGAATTTCCGCCTCCTGAGAGTTGACTTTCTACCGTAACTCTGTAACCTCAGCACGATACCTTCCCGCTGTTTTCTGCTCAGCTTCAAGTTATGCCTCGGCATGTTGCTGAGCGGCGTGAGCATCGCGAACTTGCTTTTGAAGTACTTCTTCTTTTTGAGTATATGAGGTAGAAGAAGTAGCAAGCTCTTGTTTAAGTTACTCAACTTTCGCTTCAAGCTCTTCATTGTAAGTAGTGATGCTCCTTATTTCGGTATCATGCTGCTCAAGAACCTTCTGCCATTCGGCCTTGTCATTCTCCATGGTCAGCATGGCCTCTATATTCGCACGGTTGACCCTTTGAAGCTCATCAACAAGCTTTTGCCACCCTGACATCCGCTCGATGTCAAGTTTAACAACATCAAGATTTTGCAGCATTGCTTGTTTATCAATAGGGACCAAGTCAAGATCGAACCGCACTCCCTTTAGGCACCAGTGCGGGAACCGGCTTTGCAGAGTAGCCGGGCCTGGTCCAACTTATAATTTAGGCCTGTTGATTATTGTCTGAATGTCTGTCTTCCCGAGAGAAGGAGAGCCAGAAGGAATGTCAAGTGAGATAGGGGCAGTGACCTTTTCAGGAGTGGTAGTTGCATGCTTCTCACCGTGCTTGGCACGCTTGCTTGGGTCCTCGACTGTATGACTTTTCCCGCGGTCATCATGGGATTTTCTTTTGTGAGAGTCGTCACCTCTGTGGGAAGAATCATGGCGCTCCTTCTTTTCTTTCCTCTCATAGCGCTCTTCTTGAGCCCTCCTCTCCTGATCCTTTCAGGCGGCTCTCTCTTCATTGGTTTCTCTGTGAACGGGAAGGTAGCGCCTATAATCATATTGACTACGCCTCCCGTAGCGCTGAAAGTCGTCATAGTAAGAGCCACTGTGTCCCATCGGAGAATCTGAAGAAAAAAAGACAAGTCTTAAAAATCTTTAGAGTACAAAGAATTAGGTGTATGAAAATGCCAAAAGATTCTAAGTGTGCGTGATGTGCAAGCTACGCGCATCAAACAACGAACCACTCTTCGACTGCGGAGTAGTTGTGGGGGTAGTAGTTAATGTCAACTCTTGGGTTGGCGGAGCTTGTTGCAAAGAAGAAGTCGCTTCCACTACTGAAGAAGAAACCCTTGTAGTGACAGGGTCATCTTTAAAGATCTCTTGTGAGGTGGCAAAGAGGTCGCTCAACCCTTCGAAAGTGTCGTCCCCGCTCTGCTTGACAGGGCTTGTTTTCCCGGCTTCTTCGCCAGACTTTTGTGAACATTGGGGAGATCTCTGAGGCTCTTCTTCCTCAATGACCGGGGCAAGTGTAGATTTGCCAGACGACCCTGCAACATCGACAGTAGTGGAACACTTCACTAGAGAAGCCTCAGGGGCAGGTTCTTTTGGTATGGGTGCGTCAGAAGAGACTGGGGCATCTAATGCTTTAGGTGGGGAGTCTGGAACCTCATAGAGGTGTGTGGAGCGAGAAGGGTGAAGAAATCCGAACTGGTGAAGGAATTCGTCGTTCAACAAAAATTTCATATCCCGCACTTCAACCGGTACAGCTACAAGCCTCTCCAGAGTTGGCTTGTGGCTGGGATCTCTAGAAGGAGGGGGAAGCGCTGAAATGAAAAAATGAAGTTAACACTTGGCAATTCGGACTTCACAAAACTCAGAGTATAGAAGAGGAAGGGGTAGATGATCATACTTCCTTCTCTCCACACAGCATAAAACTCCGGGGGGCAACGGACATAGAAGAATTGAGTTAAGAACCCATGGGCAGTGTCAGGGAGGCCAACGATCAATTTACGATTTCGGGCGCTTCTCACGACGGTGATAGAAGGATGATCCTTAGTCCTAGTAAAGGAACATAGGAAGAAAATCTCGTCAAAGCTTGGAAGCCGGTCAAATGTTCTCCTAAATAGCACGCACAACCCCATCAGAGTGGCATAACCATTGGGGTGTAGCTGGAATGGGGAGATAGCTAGTCGAAGAAGAAGATTCTGGAGACAGTGGTTGAAAGGAGGAATGGCCCCGCTTAGGCACATTTGCCGATTAACCGCTAGAAAGCCAGTAGGCGCCACATCAGCAGTGTCACTTTTCTCAGGAATAATGGCATCTTCTTCAGCAATGCCAAACTGACCGCACAACTGACGAAAAGCTTTGTACGATAAGGTGGTAGGGGCTCTTTCTGGAGGATTGACTAATGGAGCTGGAATAAGAGTGGCCTCTCCAACCTGGGCTGTTATATCTTCTAGTTGAGAAGTCATTCTACACAAGCAACTGGATATTCAAACATGAAGGTGCACGTTTCCTAAATTGTGTGAAGTGTTGTGTAAAATCAACAAAGCAATAAGCGAATAAAACTGGAATGAAAACTATCAAGCATTTGTCAGTTATGAAGTCTAGGGTTCGTTGTTTTAAAATATGAAAGAGAAATGTAGATGCAAACAAATTAGTTCAAGATAGCAATGCTTTGCATTAATATTTCACTTTAGTTGATTGGTTCACAGCATTTCATACAGTATGTTTAAGTTGATTACTCTATGTTAACTAATCTGCCATTTGATGTGGGCAGTCAGTGGCAGTATATTCCCAATTTTCTGTAAATGATGTATTGAACAGATTGTTAGCTTGCAAGTCAAAAGTGATCTGTGAAAAAATGCAGCAAAGTTTAACAATTGAAAGTTCAAGTAACCGTTCAAAGTTCAAGCAGTTTATCCTGGCAACTCAAATTGGAAATACAATTAAGTTCTATCAACATCTCTAAGTTTTCAAATTTTGTTCAGATCATTGAGTCACAGTCCAAAGAGTTCTCTAAGTCATGACTCGTCCACGACCTAAAAGTTAAGTCGTCCACGACTTAAAAGATAATTCTCTAAGTCTTAGCTCGGCTGCGACTCAGGGCTAAGTCGTTCACGACCTAGAGGCCAAGTCATAAAGTCTCAAATCAAGACAGAGCAAATGAAGTGCAAATGAAGCTAAGTCTTAAGTCATCCAGAAAAAAACAAAACCTAAAGGGTTAAGTCGTGTGCAATTAAGGTCGTAGGGGATCTTAAGTCAGTCACTTTGAAAACTATGCAAATTGGCAAAGTCGTGAAAACTTCACGATATCTCTTCTCAACCCGCTGATCCTTCTCCAACCCAATAACCCGTTATCTTCAATTAGCAACAAAATCCATCATCTTCTCAAGCAAAACCCCAAAAACAAATCCAAACACTTGCCAAACAACTACATAAGGTCCTAAGCCGATTCACCTTCTAGGGCAATTGTCAATGATCGGCAATGGTCAGAAGACGAATCGAAACATAATCTCACAGCATGGAAACAAAAACTATATCTAAATGGTTACGAAGAGTTGGTGGTAAACGCGATGGACAGCTGACTGAAGTTACCTAAATCTGTTGATCGAGGATGTAATATTAAGGAAAATTGATGTTTGATCGGATTGAAGTCGCCTTTGGGAGCTCGGATGCAACAATGGCGGAAAGAAGACAAGCAACGAGGTAAAAGTAGAGAAGCGACTTAACGGCTTGTATAGGAGGCAGAGAAGAAGATGGATGGTCAAACAAGTTAACCACCTCCTTGAGTCGTCCACGACTTAGGGATTAGGTTGAAGTACACGACCTACGACTTAGGCGTGTACTTCGAGGGGCAAATGTTAACTCCTATGGTCAACAACTCAATAAGAAAACGACTCAAGGTGGGCGGCGATTAAATGGACAAACGACTCAGTGAGTTATCAACCTAACGAGTTAAAAGATGCACGACTCAACGAGTCAATAGGATGGACGAATTAAGGGATTGACGACTTAACGGTTTAAGGGCTTAATAACCTAACAAGTATAACGACTTAGCGACTTAGCTGGTGGAACGACCTACCGACTTAAGGAAGCTATGACTTAACTGCCCTAAGAGAATAGACCGACTCAATACCTTAAGGAAATTGCCGACTCAGAGTACTTCACGACCTACGACTCAAGGTATGGACGACCTAACGGTTAAACGAGTTGAAGGACTTGGTGACTTACGACCTAAGGCATCCACGACTTAAGATTTCTACGAATTACGGAAGTCCACGGCTCATGGACAGGATGACTTAACGATTCAAGAGATGGCACGACTTAAGAAGGAGATGAGTTAACGACCTAAAGCTATCTGCGACTTACGATCTAGCATGTGTCATGAGCGACTTAAGCAAATGAGGCGCTGCTCCTTACTTAACATAGTAACCTCTTAACTCGTACACGATTCAGGACTTTGGTTATTATCTGAAGGGAACAGGCTTATCAGTTAACTCGTATACGACTCACAACCTAGCTTGAGTCGGCCACGACCTAAAGCTACTGGGTTAAGGTTCAACGCCGCATCAAGAGGACCAGTTGACTCATTTGCGACATAGGTGTTGACTCGTGGGCGACTTAGGACTTATACAAACAAACCTTTGTGAAACCATGGAGGGGCCAGATAAGTCGGCCACGACTTACTTTAGACCGGTCACGACTTACGACCTAAAGGGGGAATTTCCCTATAAATACCAACCTACCTCAACCATGAGAGGGACTTTTGGCCGACCTCTTTAAGCGCCAATACTCTGCTGAATTCTCGACTCACTCGACACTTCAAGTAAGAAAGGCATCTCAACTAACTTCGAGAGGAAATCTAACGCAATCTACATGGATTTAAAGAATTATTCTGCATCAAAGTTCTAGTTGTTTGTCTCATCGGAATTGTAATTGAAGATTGTTGTAAAGTTGTAATCGATTCAGCAATAAAGAGAATTAAAGTGGACGTAGGCTTACCCTAAGCCGAACCACTATAAAAACTGTTGTTTTTTCTGCTTTCTCTGTGATTTCTCTACTTGTTTTTAGTTCCCGTGTTCACGGGTGGTGCTTTCGCTCAACTTCAATCTACACCGGGGTGTTAGCGTCTGATTTTTACGTTAACACATTTCAAAAATCATCTTTTCTATTAAAATGTCAGATTCCGTTTCAAAATTCATTTTTCATCTCAATATCTTATTTCGATTTCAAAATCAATTCGGATTTCAATTTAGGTTGCAACTTCATTTAACCCAATTCGTATTTAAATTCAAGATTTAAATATAAACATTTCACCTTATTGACCAGCTTAGAATTTTAGAAAACAGATTTAAGGAGTTTAAAAGTAGTTTTAAATAATTAAAATAGTTAAAATACTTAAAATCTTAAAATGGATTTGAAATAGATAAATTAGTTTAAAATAATTTAAATCGGGTTAAGTAGATTTAAAATAGATTAAATTATTTTAAGTATTCAAAATGGTTTATATAGCAGAGTAATTTGGAAAACAAAATAAAACAACTTCAAAACCAAACCATTTCAATTTATAACTTCCCAATTCAAATCAATTTCAATTTCCATTCTACCGATTTGATTTCGATTTCAATTCAAATCAATGTCAACTTTGACTTCAAATTTATTAAATTTTATATTCACTTTCAATTTATTCAATTTCAATTTATATCGATTTCGGAGCTTGATTTTTTAAAATATCAATTTATAACACTTAACAAAATTATCTTTCAATATTCAAATTTAAAACCCAATTACAAATGCGATTCAAATCCAAGCTCAATTTCAAAATGTCTTTTTTTTATATCGCTTTTACGTAGTAATGCTCAAAGCTCGAAGTAATGTTCAATCTTTAAAACAAATAAATTTTCAAAATTCAATCATATCCAACTTTAAATTTCAAAGTCTCAACTTAAATTATTTACCAACTTCTTTTAACCAACATTTATTTCAACATTCCAAACTCAATTTTTTGATACATTCGATTTCTATAAATTGATTTCTATTTACAACTTTTAAATCAAAATATTTAAATAAATTTCAAATCGACGATTTCAAAAATTATTAATTTAGCCAATTCGGTTTCCGTATATAATTTTCTATCCTATGGCCAAGTAATTATTTATTTAAATTAAATGTCAGGGATGAGTATATATTACTTAAACCGATCACGGTGTCATATGTATGTATAATAGTATATATAAGAAAATAAACATCCAAACATTTAAATATCAACCAATAGCATCCATCGAAATACATAATCCAATAGACAATACAATTCATGGCAATTTCATAGTTATCAATGTCAGGTAATTTAATCGCAATTCAATTTTTTATTTCAATTTAACTATCAATTAAATTTTCAACGATTAATTTGAATGACAATCTATATGACAATTAAATTTTATCAAACAACGACAAATAAAATTATATCACTTCATAATATCAAATTTAACTAGCATAAAGATATTTAGTACGTTGTGAGCGTTATAAAACACTCATCTTGATTTCAATGTAGTTCCAGCGTTGTGACGCCCTACCTCTATACCCACGCTAGCCAAGAACATTACGGTGTAATGCTGTCAACTAGCACGGAGAATGAGGCTGTTGAGGAGCGACCATCTATGTAATTGCTTTGCGCGAGTACCGATATGTCAGAAAGTATAACATGCATTACATTTCAAGAGGAAATCCGACATACCGATATAAACACAAAGCTACTACACAGTGGCTATAATCATCTTCGGAAACAAATATAGAAATAAGCATAACACAAATCAGTCACAGATAATTAATATCACAAAGGCGGAAGAAGATATGAATATATAACTAAGGCCTGAAAGTGTATATCAGAGTAGTTGTCAAAAAGATCCACAATAATACAAAAGAATAGCAACACGTGCTATACAAAAGAATACAACTATGAGTCTATATCTCAAGTGTATACAACAAAATAAACTACTAATCTAAGTAGTTAGCCAAAAGTCAGAGTAATGATCCTGGATGAGAAGTCAAGTAGAAGCACCAGTAACATCTCGGTCTGACCCAAGTATTATTTAATAAGAAAATAATAAACGGATTAGTCGAGCTATAAATATCATATGAAATGATATAGAATAAGAAGTATGACTAAACCTATAATAATCACAATGCCAAGCTGTGATAAATAAATAATTGAAAAATCAATAAGAGATTAATCAATATCGCAAGGATCTTCTCCAAGATAAAAAGGAATGTCATACTCCTAATTTCATTCACCAAGCCACAATAATTGATAAATCAAATCGATAGATATCACGAAAATAGGTGAAGCATAAATTCCATAATTCAACACACGAAATCCAAAAATCACAAGAAAAGGATGGTCAATCCATAAAAATGAGCCAGAGCTCCTCCTGACAGGGTATAGTCCCCCATTGTGGACATTGAGCCGAAGCTCCTCCTGGTGAGTCAAAACTCCTCCTGACAGGGTATAGTCCACCATTGCGAACATTGAGCTGAAGCTCCTCCTGGTGAATCAAAACTCCTCCGGAAGAACCAAAGTTCCTCATGACAGGGTATAGTCCCCCATTGCGGACATTGAGCCGAAGCTCCTCCTGGTGAACCGAAGTTCCTCATGACAGGGTATAGTCCCTCATTGCGGACATTGAGCCGAAGCTCCTCTTGGTGAACCGAAGTTCCTCGTGACAGGGTATAGTCCCCCATTGCGGACATTGAGCCAAAGCTCCTCCTGGTGAGCCGACGCTCAATAAAAACGACGTACAGTCCTCCGCGTGGAAAAGAGACATCGCACAATGCTAGTCTAAACCATAAAATGATCGTCATGATCACCGAGAAGTGTCAATTACAGTAAGCTAGTAAATATATGAGCTTAGCTTCATGTCCCATAACCACTAGCTTAACTTAAATATTTACGAACAAACTGTAGATCTCCACTAGAAAATTGTCACAAGAGTTTCAAACGAACAAGTCCAAGAATTAACCGACGAAGTAAACGCAGGCGTTTCATACCACTCATTTTACTAAGTCGTTTAATTAGATTTCTCATACGAGTGAGGTAAAGTCTTGTATATGCTAATAGATTGGAAATCGGTTTGAGAAAATAAGCTTTGTTATAAAATAGTGTTGAAATCATTTGAAGAAAGAGTTTTGATATTTACTACTAGTATAGAAAAACTTTATATTTTTAAAGTGACAAATCGCAAAGAAGATTGTAGGAACAATCAATCATAAAAATTCACATTCGAAGACGTGAATAAAGTCCGAAGAAATCGATACCGAATGCATCAAAGTGGATATATCCAAAATCCCAAAGAAAAGAAGTCATCAAGTCGATAATAAATGATAACAACAAATAGGAAACAACAGAATCGATTAAAGTTGGAAATTCAAGCAATTAGGCGAAATAGGCAAAATATCATCAGGTCGGTCGGCCGGCTACAGAGCTCGGTCGACCGGACCAGAAAAACAGAAATGCTCAGGGTAGCAGGTCGGTCGACCGGACCCTGAGTTCGGTCGACCGGACCCTAAGTTCGGTCGGCCGGACCTGTAGCCAGCACTTCCTAACAGAGGCTAGGAAGTGCATGGGTAGCAGGTCGGTCGACCGGACACTGAGTTCGGTCGGCCGGACCTGTAGCCAACACTCTCCAAGCCAATCTAATAAATGCCCAATTTCTACCATAGTGCTATCGGTCGAGCATCGGCGCTAAGGGTTTACGCCAATCGACTGCCCGGCCATAAAAGCTCTTGAGTTCATCACCAAAAACATGATCAAAACATCAAAGTTATGATTTTTAAAGAATTGAACCCAAAACACTAAAAATTGGAATATTCACCAAATCAATCCAAACCAAAAGCAAATGCACATGAATAAGTGTTAGGAATTCATACCTAACCATCGAAGTTAAACATAGACTAAAATGTGAGATAAAAATCTCACCTTTGAACCCAAATTAATGAAGAAGAAGCTTGAAAGAAAAGGAAGATCAACCACACTTCAATCTCAACACTAGAAGCTTGAATCTAAGCTTAAAAGAGAAATATTTCCCAAATTAGGTTTAGGAGTTTTCTGAAATCAAAGAGAGAATGAGTTGGAGAAGAAGAAGAGAAGGCTTACCAATGGGTTCACTTGAGTTTGGAGCTAGAAGATGTATTTGCTAATGAAGACTAGGGCTTGGAGTTTTAGTTTCCTCTTCCTTCCCCCATTTTTGCTTTAGCTTGAAGTGTTAGGAAATGAGGAATGAAGAAATGAAGAGGAGAGGGGGTTGGAACTGAGCTAGTAAGTGGGGTTATGGGACTCAGCCCAAACCAAAGCTCTAAGTGAAAAGTAGCAAAATTCTACTATCTCCAAACATATCGAACTTTATACTCAAAAAGGTCGCAAACGTCATTTTGAACTCAATGGGGGTGGTCTCGAGTCCTAATTCGACTGTTTGCAAAAGGTAGCTTTTCGGACCAAAATCCGACGAACGATAAAATATTTAAATAAAATATTTAAATATACAATTGATAAATATGCGGGTTGTTGCAGACTCCCCTCTTTGAAGAAATAGCGTCCTCGCAATACTTAAGAAGAACATAAGAAGTAACAACCATAGGAGCATATCAACACAAAAGAAAATTTGAAATAGGAAGTTCACCATAAGGAGCATGAAAGAGTTAGCCTGAAAGGGTTCGCATGGTGAATTCTCTGGATTCCTAAGAGAAATCCGTAGGATTTGAGAACCATTGAACTCTCACAAAAAGAACATCTTTATTCGAAGGCACTCAACCTCCGAAGCAATGATGCGAATAGAATGTTGCTCATAAGTCAAAACTGATGAGACTTCAATTTCATCAATAACATCGGCTCGAGTATAAAAATAGGAAATCTAAAAGCATTTCCATAGTTAAAAGACGTAGAAAACGTCAAGAATAGCAGAAAATTGAGCCAGTGCAACGGCGTAGTAAAAAAATGATACGTCCAATGAACCGAACACCATAAAAGAACATCGGACACTAGTCCATAAAAGGAATGAGATAAAGCTCAATAAAACGAAGTATATCTAAACGTTCGATGAAATTAATAAAAAGATAATTCCATTCAGACATCATCAAAGAATCAATCACTTGTTGCTTACGACAAAGCGCATTGGCAACACGATTTCCCTTCCGGGAATAAAAAGAATATCAAGATCACAAGATGCCAGGAACTCGAGTCAACATGAAGTTCCTTATGAGAAAATAAATATTCCAGAGATTTATGATCGAGGTGGAGAACAAATTTCTTCCCCAAAAATGGTGATGCCAAATTTTTAAAAGTAAAAACAATAGCCGCGAGCACTAGATCATGAGTGGCATATCTAGTCTCGATAAGCTATAATGATTTAGAAGCACAAGTGATAGCACGTTCTCCTTTGCAACAGAACGACATCCAAACCAATACGACTAGTATCGGTACAAATAGCAAAGTCTTGGTTCCCTTCGGAAAACACAAGAATAAGAGTATCGGAAAAGAATTCTTTCAATTAATCTTCTTTTCCAAAAACTAAAACTTTCAAAATTACAATTAACTTATGTAATCATCTTTTTAGAAAATTTTACTTATTTGAAGTGAATTTTACTGTGTTTGATTGTCTCATCAAAGCGTTTAGGAAATTCCTATCGATAACGTTGATCAAGCGCATCGACCAAAATTCTTAAAGCACTCAACGGGCAATAAAATCACAAAATCGTCTTCTAGATAATAAACATGTTTATTAAAAACTTTTAATAATATTATTCGTTCGTTTCAAGAACAAAATCCAATTTTACTTATAAATAAATCTTATGTAAAAGATTTGCAAAATTTTAAATTACTATTTTCATCCAAAATCAATAAATACAAGAATGGTCTCATCGAAATATTCATAGAATATTCGATTTATAAAATGGATCAAATAAGCTGGATAAACCGAATGACATAATAAGTCATTCATAAGAATCATAACGAGTGCGGAATGCGGTAAGTCGAATGCTAACTTCCGCAACTCGTAGCAAATGAAAACCGGTGGCAAGGTCGAGCTGAAAAGACTTTAACACTACTCAAAAGATTGCTTAGGTGACAGTCCTAAGACAAATTCAAAAATACCGGAAAATTTCTCAAACTACATGAATGAGAGAAACAACAGTTTCCTTATTAGTTGGCTTAAGGAATAAAATGATTCCACCAAAAATTTGAAATTGGAATCACAAAGAAAAATAGAAAGCTGCTTAACAGATAGAAAATGTCGAAGATGAATAGTCCACTCGAAAAATAGGATATGGGCTTCACAATGATTAAGCCGATCCTTTCAAAAAAATCAATTCCGAAGCCTAAGTAAAAATATCGGCTCGGAAAGAAAAATCACATAAAATAATTTTGACATCAATAGAAAGCAAATTGAGTGTTGCGGATCCACCATCCGGATTCACAATTCCGAAAGAAGACATCAAGCCCAAAGTACTCAAAGAAAAAGAATCAACAAGTTCTTTTGATATAAAAATAATGAGATGGACTCATATCAAAAGGAATTCAAATAGAAAGATCACGAAATAAAACAATAGCATCAAGGATCGAATGTAAAATACCTTGACCAAGAGAAGTGTCACAAGGGGCTTGCACGACTTTCAACTTTCCCTCCCTTTTGCTAGGGAGTTTTGGACATGTAGATAAGTAATGACCCGAGCCTTTGCAATAGCGGCAATAAAGGAGTTTCGGGCACTTAATTACATAATGGTTCGTGGAACCACAATTGTAGCATTGTTTATGACTTGGGGTAGGAGTCTTAGCTACCGAAGTTTCTTGTTCCATCCTCTTCTTGCTTTGAAGTATGGGGCAGACAGAAATATGATGACCTGTATTTTTGCAATAGCGACAAAAGAGTGGCTCCGGACACTCCTTTGCATAGTGGTCCTTAGAATTACAATTGTAGCATCCTCCACGATCAGGGATTGGAGTCTTTGCTATAAAGTAGTTTGCTTCACTCTCTTATTGGGTTAAGGCTCTTGAGCTCAATATGCCTCTTCTTAGAAGTCCCAATATCACAAACACTTCCTTTACCAACCTCTCCATGAAGAAGGGTAACATCCATAAGCTGACTGAAAGAAACTTCAAGTTTCAAAGGTAGAACCATTTCGGGGTTCTTACTCAAAGCACAGATAAACTCTTGATTCTTTACAAGATCCAAAAGTTGTTGGGCAGACATGAATGCGCCATCCAGAGAAGGACTAGTGGATTGACCAGCGCTAGGATGGCCAGAACCAACCATTTCTTTTCTTTAAGAAAGAAAGAAAAGAAGAAGAAAAAAGTTATTCTTAGAATGAATATCAACAATCATGATGATAAAACAAGGAATCATAAAAGAAAATAGGATTGAACGGTACGAACACATGAATAAAATCCTAAAGCACAACTCCTAAGAAAGACTTAGGACATGATCCTCGCCAGATTATTCTACATTGTCCCGAAGTTTGGCTCTGATACCATGCTTTGACGCCCCACCTCTATAACCACGCTAGCCAAGAACAATACGGTGTAATGCTGTCAACTAGTACGGAGAATGAGGCTGTTAAAGAGCGACCATCCATGTAATTGCTTTGCGCGAGTACTAATATGTCAGATAGTATAACATGCATTTCATTTCAAGAGGAAATCCGACATACCGATATAAACACAAAGCTACTACATAGTGGCTATAATCATCTTCGGAAACAAATATAGAAATAAGCATAACACAAATCAGTCACAGATAATTCATATCACAAAGGCGGAAGAAGATATGAATATATAACTAACACCTGAAAGTGTATATCAGAGTAGTGGTCAAAAAGATCCACAATAATACAAAAGAATAGCAACACGTGCTATACAAAAGAATACAACTATGAGTCTATATCTCAAGTGTATACAACAAAATAAACTACTAATCTAAGTAGTTAGCCAAAAGTCAGAGTAATGATCCTGGATGAGAAGTCAAGCAGAAGCGCCTGTAACATCTCGGTCTGACCCGAGTATTATTTAATAAGAAAATAATAAACGGATCAGTCTAGCTATACATATCAGATGAAATGATATAGAATAAGAAATATGACTAAACGTATAATAATCACAATGCCAAGCTGTGATAAATAAATAATTGAAAAATCAATAAGAGATTAATCAATATCGCAAGGATTTTCTCCAAGATAAAAAGGAATGCCATACTCCTAATTTCATTCACCAAGCCACAATAATTGATAAATCAAATCAATAGAAATCACGGAAATAGGTGAAACATAAATTCCAGAATTCAACACACGAAATCCAGAAATCACAAGAAAAGGATGGCCAATCCATAAAAATGAGCCAGAGCTCCTCCTGACAGGGTATAGTCCCCCACTGCGGACATTGAGCCGAAGCTCCTCCTGGTGAGTCAAAACTCCTCCTGACAGGGTATAGTCCCCCATTGCGGACATTGAGCCGAAGCTCCTCCTGGTGAATCAAAACTCCTCCTGACGAACCGAAGTTCCTCATGACAGGGTATAGTCCCCCATTGCGGACATTGAGTTGAAGCTCCTTCTGGTGAACCGAAGTTCCTCATGACAGGGTATAGTCCCCCATTGCGGACATTGAGCCGAAGCTCCTCCTGGTGAACCGAAGCTCAATAAAAACGACGTACACTCCTCCGCGTGGACAAAGAGACATCGCAAAATGCTATTCTAAACCATAAAATGATCGTCATGATCACCGAGAAGTGTCAATTACAGTATGCTAGTAAATATATGAGCATAGCTTCATGTCCCATAACCACTAGCTTAACTTAAATATTTACGAACAAACCGTAGATCTCCACTAGAAAATTGCCACAAGAGTTTAAGTCGAACAAGTCCAAGAATTAACCGACGAAGTAAACGCAAGCATTTCATACCACTCGTTTTACTAAGTCGTTTAATTAGATTTCTCATACGAGTGAGGTAAAGGCTCGTATATACTAATAGATTGGAAATCGGTTTGAGAAAATGAGCTTTGTTATAAAATTGTGTTGAAATCATTTGAAGAAAGAGTTTTGATATTTACTACTAGTATAGAAAACCTTTATATTTTTAAAGTGACAAATCACAAAGAAGATTGTAGGAACAATCAATCATAAAAATTCACATTCGAAGACGTGAATAAAGTCCAAAGAAATCGATACCGAATCCATCAAAGTGGATATATCCAAAATCCCAAAGAAAAGAAGTCATCAAGTCGATAATAAACGATAACAACAAATAGGAAACAACACGAATCGATTAAAGTTGGAAATTCAAGCAACTAGGCGAAATAGGCAAAATATCATCAGGTCGGTCGGCCGGCTACAGAGCTCGGTCGACCGGACCAGAAAAACAGAAATGCTCGGGGTAGTAGGTCGGTCGACCGGACCCTGAGTTCAGTCGGCCGGACCAGTAGCCAGCACTTCCTAATAGAGGCTGGGAAGTGCCTGGGTAGCAGGTCGGTCGACCGGACACTGAGTTCGGTCGGCCGGACCTGTAGCCAGCACTCCCCAAGCCAATCTAATAAATGCCCAATTTCTACCATATTTTTATCGGTCGAGCATCGGCACTAAGGGTTTACGCCAATCGACTGGCCGGCCATAAAAGCTCTTGAGTCCATCACCAAAAACATGATCAAAACATCAAAGTTATGATTTTTAAAGAATTGAACCCAAAACACTAAAAATTGGAATATTCACCAAATCAATCCAAACCAAAAGCAAATGCACATGAATAAGTGTTAGGAATTCATACCTAACAATCGAAGATAAACATAAACTAAGATGTGAGATAAAAATCTCACATTTGAACCCAAATTAATGAAGAAGAAGCTTGAAAGCAAAGGAAGATCGACCACACTTCAATCTCAATACTAGATGCTTGAATCTAAGCTTAAAAGAGAAATATTTACCAAATTAGGTTTAGGAATTTTCTGAAATCAAAGAGAGAATGAGTTGGAGAAGAAGAAGAGAAGGCTTACCAATGGGTTCACTTGAGTTTGGAGCTAGAAGATAGATTTGCTAATGAAGACTAGGGCTTGGAGTTTTAATTTCCTCTTCCTTCCCCCATTTTTGCTTTAGCTTGAAGTGTTAGGAAATGAGGAATGAAGAAATGAAGAGGAGAGGGGGTTGGAACTGAGCTAGTAAGTGGGGTTATTGGGCTCAGCCCAAACCAAAGCCCTAAGTGAAAAGTAGCAAAATTCTACTATCTCCAAACATATCGAAGTTTATACTCAAAAAGGTCGCAAACATCATTTTGAACTCAATGGGGTGGTCTCGAGTCCTAATTCGACTGTTTGCAAAAAGTAGCTTTTCGGACCAAAATCCGACGAACGATAAAATATTTAAACAAAATATTTAAATATACAATTGATAAATATGTGGGTTGTTACAAGCGTTTTATTTCGAATAAAATTAAACGAGCACTTAATTTTACCCGAAATTTTCTCTAGCTCCGAACGACTCCGATCCATTTCCATAGCGTAGTGCTCGTCAATACGAAACCAACGCACTTCGTTTCGTCCAAAAATGACCTCACATGAAAAAGTTACAGTATTTTAAACATTCACGAATTTATATATATAAATTTACAACATAATTTTTTTTTAAACCTAAATCATCATGGCCGTTGGATCTGGTCTCCCCCCCATCGGGCCGCACGCGCAACACACCCCATCTTCCTTCTTCACGCAAAACACCCAGGTCGCGTACACGAATTCTGCATCGATCAAGCACCCCCATGCGAAGCGCCATGGTGAACTCCACCTCCACCAGCTGACCGCACATGCACGGCCCCCCCACGCCTCGAAAACGCGAAAAACTGCCGGCCCTTCAACCTTGATTTGCCGTCAATCGGCTTCGTAAAAATTGATCTCCACCGTTGAAGTTGTCGAGCTCGTGAAGCTCTCCAACTTTCGTGTAGAAGCCGGAGCGAGAAAATGAAGGGATTGACAGGAATCGAGGGGAGATGAGCATGAATTTCTGGCCGCTGAATATGATAATGGCAGCTGCATTTTTAAACCCTGGAGCATATTAATTTTGCAAGAAATGAGTTTAAAGGGGCTTTTATAGAAATTATAACGAACACTATTCATCCCAGAAATTTCGAACTCCGATTTACACGCGGTGACCGACGTTTCTAAGGTTTACCCCGCGTTTCGGACACAATGGAATAGGTTTCGGAAGCTAATTCGATCATCTGTGCGAGTTACGGCAATAAACGATCAAATTTAAATTAAACCAATTAAACTAATTTCTGTGCGTTTTTGCTTGCCCCGGACAAACGGTAAATCCGATTGACACGAAATTTGAAATCTTATAATAATATCACATTACGGATCCGATGAAAATGGTTTCGTCGAAATCCGAGACTGTTTGAAAAATGGCTATTTTAACTCGTCAAATTAAATATTAAAATATTCAATTTTCACAAATTTACTTTTAATTCGATTTTAAAAGTTCTACAACATCATTCTAACTTTAATATGATAAAATAAAATATTACAAATCATTTCTAATCATATTAAACCCGTTATTCAATTTATCCAATAGATTCCAATTTTAAAATCTTATTAACTCGATTATAATCCCAATATAACTTACATTCACTTTGGAAACCAATTTGAATCATATTAAATCAAATTTCAATTATTCACTCTATATTAATATAATAAATTTTGATGTCAAATTAATCATATCAATTTCGAAATTTAATTATTCAAACATTTGTAATATTAAATTTAAACAATTTTGATTGTTCTTAAATCACTATCTTTTGAAATATTCAAACGAACATATAAAATTTAACCTTTGAAACGAGTTAAAATTATAGAACAACCATTTCCATTATACGGTTATTCAATTCCCATTATTAAATTATTCAATAAATTCCAAATATTAAATTTAAACAATTTCGCTTATCCAATAATTCATTATCTTTTGAAATTTTGAATTTGAGCTTATAAGATTCAACCTTTAAACCAGTTCACAATTTAGAACACTATTTTCATTTTACAGTTATTCAATTATTCAATAAGTTTTAAATATTTAATTTAAACAATTTACCTGTTCAATATTCAATATTTGATTTTAAATAGATTTTACTTATCAATCAATTACTCTATTATACCCAATGAATTCAACATTTATTATCCTATCCAACTATTGATTTCAAATGCATTCACTAACTAGCATTTATTTTTCAATACTTATTACTATTCAAATCTTCGAAACCAATCTATTAAAATTTGTACTTCTACCTAAATCATTCACAATTCTTATTCTCTTATTTACATTTGTTTTTTCCATATATTCCCTTATAACCAAGTTATAACATTTGAGTCAATTCAATTAGATTGGAACTCCATTCAATCTATAAATAATTATTTGGATAATTATTGTTGCGATTCATTCCAGTTATTATTATTCCAAATGAATTAATAAATTTTTTTCTAACATTAAATCACAAAATCTTATTAAATTAGCTATTTTAATTATCGGAAATTTACGGGTCGTTACACTCTCCCCCACTCAAAACTTTTCGTCCCCGAAAAGGAAAAAGAAGGGAAAAGGAACTAAGTATAGAATTCAACATTAGCTATATTTTATTCAAAGTTATCAACTTATAAAACAGTTAAATTCCATTTATAAATCGTTACTACACTTCCACTAAGTTACTCCGAACGGCTTTCAAAGTTTAAAAGTTAGTTATCAAAACAAGTTATAAAAAAATTTTAAAACTTGAAAAAAATTCTAACACCCTGATTTACGGAAAATTTCGGCAGAGTCTCCTTTGCGCAGCTCGATCGGAAAAAAAAAGACAGCATATATATATCACAAATATACATCTCAACAAGTGATGAGGCATCCCGCAGGGAAAAAAGTGTAAAAGTACGGTATGTAATCCGAGATATGTACCTTATATATTATTAGCGAGCATATACGGCTAATATAGCGTGAAAGTGAGCTCCAAATGCGAAGCAAGCGCAATACGTACCTACTAAACACTCAACAAACCATGAGAAACATGCATATATGAAAATAATATCAATATACAGCATATAGGAATATAACAACTACATGTGCCAACATAGCAATGCAACAAAAGCAATAAATGCAGCCATCAATCAATTATCATCAAACTATCATCCAACAAATCCATAATCAATCAATATAAATTCACTTCTCATTAATATTTATTCACTTGGTTTTCAATTTTTTTATCACAGCTGATTCATTAACGTTGGATTTTAATAACATTCATTCTCAATTCAATTAGTTAACATTCATTAGTTTATATTTACATTAGTTTACTTCAAATTTGAATCAAATTAAGTTCTATTTAAATTCATTTAACTTCCAATTTGATTTCAGTGATTTATAGCTTTCAATTTCATTAACATTTAATGAATTATATACAATCAACTAACAATCATATAACAACCAAATCATACCCAACATAACCAAATTATTAATTTTACATTCAATTTGGTTTATCTCTTTTATATATATATATATATATATATATATATATATATATATATATATATATATCCTGTTATATAATTTTAAAAGAATCGTTTATATTCGGCATCTTAAATTTCCAATATTAACTTTAATTAAGTCCGTAAGTTGTACATATATCATCTGTGAGCAATATCAATCTAATCGCTTATTCGATCACACAATTTCACTTCCAAACTAGTATCGTTCACACGACTCTCTAGTGCGGACTCAGATTTGGTTCCTTAATTGGAAACTGTTACTCTCCTTGCATAGCCATATACTATGATAGAGAATTCCAGAATCAAATTAAAAATCCATATCTAGGGTTCGCCGTCGAAAATCGAGTGAAAAATCCTAACTTGGATCGATATAAATCATCTCGAAATTTTGTGCTCGAATTTGGATCAAATCGTTATGCGAATAAAATAATACTCGTACAACTTATGTATCACCTTTCAATAGATTTCAATACAATTTATCTATAATAAATTACTTTATTGACTTTCATTTTATTTACAATTTATTATTCACAATCCATTATTCAGTTAATATATCCATTTCTTTACATAGCATATTTTTCAACATTATCTTTTCTTAAACATCATATCATAGAATTTGCTTACTCTAGTTCATTTTAAACATTCTATATAATTTAATTAAACTCAATTTCATTTTCCAACTGATTCTTAGCTATACCAAACTCTTTTGTTTACATTTACTTCAATTTCATAATTTTAGTTAATAACAAATTTATTTATGGAACATCTTATTAACCATCACTTTAGTTTATTAATCCTCCTATAAAAGTATAATCTCTCATAAATGACTTTTCTAAGTTTGCAGTTATCTTAAAGGTTACAATCCTTTTGCGATTTATATTTATTTTCTATAACCCATTTTCAAAGATATAATACGATTCATTTATCTTCTTTCTTAAGTTCACTTAATTGTTCCATTTACCATTCATCATTTCATGCTATGTTTAAGTATATATAATTTTTATCACAATCAAAATTTTTCATTTATATACATTTTAATTCCTTTTTGAGTTTTCCTTACTTGCATATTTCAATTACTTTCAGGTTCTGTTTATTTGAAAAATATCTCATTACATATCCAAAACATTATTTCAACTTCTTAATATTTGGTAAGTCATATTATATGTTATTAGAATGCAAATTCGGTATTATACAAATTTATGGAATTTCATTTTTCTTGATTAGAATGTACACAAATTTGATTTATTTAAGTCCTCTTTACCTTTCAACTTTAAAGTTTTCCCAAACAATAAGCTTAGATATCTTAATCCTCTTATTTTATAAATTCTGGTTATTCACATTTCATTCAAATAATTTGAAAATTATTAATTAACAGAACTTAGAAATTTAAATGCCCGATTCTTTTCAAATCGTTTGAAATAAACATATACCCTTATATCTTTAATATATCAAATCATACCTTTGGAGTTTAAACCAAAACCCCTTTACCCAAAATAATTTCGATAAAAACAAAGCTTCTTAGAAGTCCTCCCCACTTTTAGACTCGAAAATGAACGTCGATGCTGTGCAGTCATCACCGAAATTATTTTCCAATGGCCTAAGAGAGGAGTACTGAATTCATTCCTTCTTTTAAAATCCTTTCAAAATATTTCCATAAACAATTTCCAACTAATATTACTATATATTTCTTCAAAACTTTGAAAACCATTTTCAAGATCTCCGGGTCTTAAATTCAATATTTTCCAATTTAAATCTATTTTAATTCATATGTCACCTATATAAACTATTCTTATAGGATTTTACTTTCTTGAAATATTCCACAAGTTGTTTTATCATTGTTTATTTTGTAATAAACCTTATTTATTAAAACACAATATCCAATTAATAATAACAATCAATATTATCGTTTCCAACAACCAAATAAGCTAGATAGATCACAATAATTTTGAAATTAAATTCTTTATATACAAATATAATTAGGGCAAAATTATTTCATTTACCCAATTTCAAAACAATACTATGTCGAAACGTTCTGTTCGAGTGTTTAGAGATCCCTATCAATGACGTTAATTACTCGTATTGACCAGGATCCATAAGCCACTCAACAAATCAACCGACACAACATAAAACATTTTATATCACTAACAAATACGCTTTCTCATATATATACACTCAGCGACTCATCATAGGGTATTACTACCCTATTTATAAAGAGTCATACCCCAGAAAGCTAGGGTTATCGCTAACCAAAGCTCTGATACCAACTGTAACGACCCGCCTTTTTGGACAGTTCAAACCGACGATCAAATATACATGCCGATTCCAAACCATTCAAAAGGGGAGATGGTTATTTGGGTAAATAAGAAAAGAGAAGAAAGAGAAATAAAGGAAATGAAATAACACAGAATCTCGCAGCGGAACGATAAAATATAATAGTCAAATAAACAGTTCATGAAGTTGTTTACTATACTTTGACAATTATTTATACCACATTTATCAGAGTTATACATATAAAACAGAACAATTAAAATAATGCAGCAAATAACATGATGCAAGGGTAATAATAGTAATAGTATACCAAATCTTTGTCTTCATCCTCCAAAATAGATCTTCAAAAATCTGAAAAACTCAGGACTGACCCGAGCGTAATGAAAAGACAAAACACTCAAGTCAGGACTAAAATATCCTTATGAAAGTTAAATCAATCGTAAATAAATACGAGTATAACGGCGTCAGTGATGTTTACGGGGTTTGACATCTCATATCTAGTGTCAACGTGCGTGCAATAACTCAAGAGATGTTACGGGATTTCCATCTCTTAAGGATCCGTTAAACTATCTACTATGTAGCAATGTACGCTAAGTAGATAATGCCTATCAGCAATATAAAATATCAAAATAGCGTTAAGGCGTTACCATAATCCCACTTAACGCATTTTTATAATGCCATAGTCTATACAGCACCATAAGCCCCACCGTAAACTGGTGGTTATCAGAGGGTACCCCATTGGTATAACACAAAATATAACGTAGTGGTCGCGAATAGGATAATCAGTATGACAAGGTACATGAGGCGATACCAACTAGGATACTAGTAGTTGTGTGATCCGGACTGATATTGAGCATAGCCAGCAGCTACCCCAACACCGCGAAAACAACACTCCCAAATCAAGGGGTGCACCCAAATCGAATCACAAATGTAATAGATATGGTATTGAAGAAGTGTGTCCGCTAGAGGTGGCGAACCTCAATGGCCCGGCGCGGCTCCTGTTTTAGTCATGTCAGGGGCCATCCAATATCGTTCTCTTTCTTCAGTCAACGCATTCCCCAAACCATCCATTTCATTCTGGAACAACACTCCGCGTATAATAGTTATTAAAGTGGTGTTCGGTATCGACAGAAAGTATGTCCATATCCGATCCGGTCTCTTTAATAACTACGTATTATTACACCGTTGGCTCTTTTACATTTCAAATCGATTCATAATTGATATCAAATTATCATATTCTGTAACGAACGCGATTTTTCTTCCACGAAAACCGACATCAATACGTCCGCTGTATCAACTGCCGAGCAATCGAAGGCCGGAAAACCATACCGTTAGGGTTAAAGAAGAAGAAAAAGTAGAAGAAGATAGAAAAAGATAGAACAGAACAAAAAGAAATAACAAAACAACATCAGAATCTCACAATTCGCAGCGGAACAACATATAATAGATAAATGAATAATCTTTAAATAAAGAACTATATCAGTTATTACATTACATCATATTACATTACATTACATCATCAGAGTGCACAATAACAACAACAAACAGTGGAAAAGAAATACTATATACTAGTGAATACGTCATGCCATCCAGCTTGCCTCCTGCAACTCCTGAATTCCAGAATATCCTGATAAACCTGACTCTTGACTGCCCGTGTGGAGATTAGTGGGCACCCAGAGTTTAGGAAGGAAAACAATAAACTCCGAGTTAGCCACGTGACTGGTGTGAGAACTAAAAAAGTTTACTTTTCTTTAAAATCAAAATAGAGGAATATTTTTAAAGTCAATTCGCAATGCTTTTTACAAATGAGACTACCATAAGGCCTCCCGCACACACACACAATGCAAACGCAGAATCGAAGGAGATTTCTCCTTATGATAGTCAAAGATGCTTGATACGCATTAAAAAGAAACATTTGATATTATTATTAGTGCATAGTGTAGAAAAAATTCATTTCGAAAGTAAAGATATAAATCTTAGAAAACATACGACCATTATCGTATGCCTACTATAGCTACCATCTAAACAGTGGGGCGCCACCATAAGTAAATGGAAGGTTCTACAACTAAAACCGTACAAGTCTCGTATTATTTTTTTGGATTTCCAACAAATGGTCAGGCCAAGGAACTTCCCATTGCCACATGGAAACGCCTCTGGAATGACGTCCCGAGAACCAAACCGGATCTCTGCCAACACAAGGTCGGGTTACCCCTAACTGGGTAACTACTGACACGAATATGTCATCCCCCGATCGTAACCGATCTATCCGAGGATCCTTGATTTCCAACAACCACAAAATTTGCAGCAACAACATAGGTTAAGTATCTGGGCTCCATACCATGATACCACCTCTATCCAGAAGGAATGACATAAACTAAAGGGGCGCTACCCCCTAATAACCTTGCTGCATCCTTCCTGTTTTGACCATTTCTGGGGTGTGAGGTCCGACGAAGTCTCGTCCACAAAGCCACGCTTTATACAAAAGCTGTGCTTTGGGTCAATCAAATGATCATAGAAATGATCACCTAGATAAATGATCAAACAAATGATCATATCACAAATGATCAAACAATGATCATTTCACAGCAACAATCAGCATGCCACACTACCAGATTGGGAGTATATCACTAATAACCTTCAACTATATAACCTCTGAGCTCGTACGTCTCAGAGAAGGGTGTTAAGCTAAGAGAATAAATTCTCTGCCACCAACAGAAATATATTTGAAAGAAATCAGCTTTATATCTCAACTTGTAATGTTAGACATACAATCCATACAAGTCTGTTCCGGGCTCGAACAGAACTGAAGGCACTTACAAAGAAGTCCTTGCAATCGGGATATTCACTAATCACGACCGGACTTCCCGTCACTAAGGGTGATAATACCTCTATATCGGAGATCAGCCGATGTGGAGTAACTCGACGGTAATCCTTCCGTTTTCACAAATATCCGGTCTTCAACACCGGTCATCAAATGCAATCCATAACGACGTATCACATATTCGGAATGGGTTATACGACCCCAAGGTCCTTTCTCGGCTAACCCGAATAGTGAGCGCTTATTCAAAAATAAGTGTGGCATTCAAATTCAAACAAATCACAACAAATACCTATTTAAAGGTAAATATTGATAGTCGGATTATTTATCTATCAATAGGCATGCTCAACATCATCAAATTCCAAATAATTTTCCAAATTATTTACTTTCCAAAATATCTTTACTAGATATAAAATTTCCCACACTTCAACATTTGAAAACTAATTTTCAAATCACTTTTCACCTTTACCACTTTTGAAAACAAATTTCAAACATTTCCTTACGCGAAATACTTTCATTTCAACATGGTTCATTTAAACCAATTAAATAAATCCTTAACGATTTACTTTATATTTACGTTCCAAATCCGTAAATTAATTCCCACACTTCAAAAATAAATCAACATTTATTTTTAAACAAATTCCCCTTTTCATTTATAAATTCCATAGTGAATTTACATTCCAAAATATTTATGAATATATGATTTCAATTATTCATTTTCAATTTATCTTCAAAAGGATAAATTCTCAAAACATTTCATTTCACATTGGAAAAACATTTCCATACTTATTTATTAATAAGTAATTCACAAATCCATTTATTTTCAATAGTTAGAAAATATTCCATATACTTAATATCGAAATTAAGTATGTATTTCATTCTTTAAGGAAAACATTCACTTAACACATTTATTTGGGCTAAAACGAATGTTGCCTAAAACATCGTTAGGACGACCCAAAATAACTAGTATAGGGATTCAAAATTTAGATAGATATATAAAACCCAATACTATATAAAACATTTCCTTTCGGAAATCATTTACTATAACAACAGTGTTATAGTCCGTCATTTTCTTCTTTCTCGAAAACGTCTATTTCAACAATAAATGTTGAAATCTATGGTTTTGATTCATAATACATTTTAAACATCTTTAAAATAATTAACTTCATTTTATGATATTCATTTTGCCAAACATGACCATTTTATTCAATAATGTATTCACTGTCCAAAATCGTGAATATATTTCCTTTAATAAACTTCAATATTCAATTTATCAAATTCAATTGATTTCGAATTTATAAACAATGTTTATAAATTCCATTTCTATTTATAAGCTTCGATTTATAAATCTCCTTTATTAATCGAATTTATATTTCGTTTATAGGCCGAATCTAACTTATAAGTAAATTACTTATAATCCATTTATTCACAAATCCATTCTTTTATATCATCGTTTGTTTATAAATCTAAAATTCTTATTTACTTATAAAACTAAGTACAACTTTATTTTAACACTTATAAAAGATCGTTTTATAATTCCAATATCTTTAACTTATTAAATATAAATTTTATAAATCTTTTATATAAATTGTTTATAATAATTCAAAAATCCCAATTTAACTAAATTTATTCCTTTAATAATTTAAAAATCTTATTCAAAGCTTATATACTTCAAAATCATACTTAAGCATTATTTCCAAAAATCATAACTTCTATGAAAATAAAATTTTAACGTTTATTTATTTTAACAATTCAAAATTTAATAAAGCGTATACTTTTGAAAATCACTTTAAAATTCCTTCTAAAACCAAAAATCATTATTTTAAAACTTCAGAAATGGATCTGATGATGCAGCGGCACCAAATAGTCAATCACGAGAGCCAAATATCATATATCGATATGATAATCAACAAATATCAAAATATCTGTAAATAAATCAATACAGTTGAGGAATCCAGTTGGATCCCTCCAACTTGTTTCCCTGCATCCAAAGATGTTAGCACAATACCAATTCTGCTCCAGTACGGAATTATCGCGGTATATGGGATTTATAAAATATTATCCGCTTAATAGATGGCGCAATAGGGTCTCATCCGCTATATACTGCGGGAAATCAATTCCAAGTACATAAATAATACCAATTTCACTGTTTGTGAAATATTCGCGGTATATGTTTTTAATAAATAACATCCGCTTACTAATGGCGCATAATGTCTATTTTAACAATCAATAGATAACAATCATCATTCAAGCATGTATTCAAGAATTTTAAATATAACTATTTAAAATATAAATCGAGACCGATTCGATTGAGTGAGAAGTTCTCACCTTTATTTCAATTTCGTT
The DNA here is from genome assembly GCA_030765085.1 of Allium cepa. Taxonomy (NCBI): domain Eukaryota; kingdom Viridiplantae; phylum Streptophyta; class Magnoliopsida; order Asparagales; family Amaryllidaceae; genus Allium; species Allium cepa. Next base: position 800,001,035 of record CM060937.1, read on the forward strand.
TTAGCGATTTATTTCGAATAAAATTAAACGTGCGTTTAATTTTACCCGAAATTCTCACTAACCCCAAACGACTCCAATCCAATTCCATAGCGTAGTTCTCGTCCATACGATTCCAACGCAACTGGTTTCACGCATTTTCGACCTCGTATGAAAAAGATATGAATTTTTAAAGATTCACGAATTTTTAACTATATAATTTACAACATTTCTTTTAAATTTTCAACCTCCAACAGATCGTGGCCGTCCATCCCAAGTTCAAACACATCAGGTCGCACATAGATGCTTCTCCCCTCTCGTTCAACTCCAAATGCAAATAACAGAGAGGCCGAACCCATTAATCAAAACTAGGGTTGAATATCACGCCCTCCACGATCAACTTCACCTCGATTAGGATACACCATCTTGAAGAGCATTGCCTACTCCACTTTCGGCCTGAAGAGCTTGAAGCTCGGCCCTGCGTAGTGTCTCGATTTGCGTGAAAAATGCAGCCCCTTCTTGCTTGATTTCCCGTTGATTCGAAGCTCCGTTTTCGATCATCTCCGTATGGATTTGAAGCTTTCATCGTCCTCTACAACTTTGTAGTTGAGAGTTTTTGCTAATTCTTCACGGATTGGAAGAGATTGAGGGAAGAAGTTTCGAATTTTCGTGGCCATTGAAATTAGGGCCGGCTGAAGAAGAAAGAAGGAGGGTTTGGTTTGCAAAAGTGAAAATAGAGGGCCTTATATAGAAAATTCTCAAAACATTATTCATTCGAAATTTTCCGAACTCCAAACGAAGCTTGCCGGTTGGCATTTCTAAGGTTTAACCCGCGTTCCGAACACAATGTAACATGTTTCGGGAGCTAATTCGGTCATCTGTGCGAGATACGGAAATAAACGATCAATTTTAAATTAAACCGATTAAACGATTTTCTATGCGTTTTCGCTTGCTCCGGACAAACGGTAAATCCGATTGACACGAAATTTGAAACCTTACAATAATATCACATTACGGATCCGATGAAACTGGTTTCGTCGAAATCCGAGACTTTTTGAAAAATGCCTATTTTAACTCGCCAAATTAATATTAAAATAGTTTGGATGCGTTTCGAGCTGCCACGATCAAACGACATCTCCGATTGCTACGAAAATTGAAGTCCGATAATAACAAATTATTACGGATCCAATGAAACTGGTTTCGTCCAATTCTGAGACTGTTCAAAAATTGGCTATTTTTCAGTCCATAAATATTAAAATATTCAATTTTCATAAATTAACTCTTAATTCGATTTTAAAAGTTCTAAAATATCGTTATAACTCCAACATGATTAAATAAAATTTTACAAATCATTTTCAATCATATTTAACTCGATTTTCAATTATTTCAGAAATTTCAACTATCGAATAATCGATTTAATTGTCCAAATTAAATCCAATAGTAAAAGCAAGTTTGGGATATCAATATAAGCCACAGTGGGGCTGGGATGGTTGAAAAGCCTACCGATTGTGACCACTGACGGCGCGATCCTTATATTTGGTATCAGGGCATATGGTTAAGCGACAACCATGCCTCTGTTGGGAATTACTCATTAGAGATAGAGTCAGTAGTACTCTAGAATGAGTGTGAGTGTAATAATAGATACGAGCGCGTATTTGTTAGTGAATATAAAAATGTTTTATATTGTGTTTGCTTATCCGTTGAGCTGTTTGTGGATTCTGATCGGTGTGTGGGACGCCATATTATCGATAGGGATTTCTAAACTCTTAAACGAGGCATGTCGACATAGTATTATTTAAATTAGGTAAATGAAATAATTTTACCTTGATTATATTTTGTATATAAAGGAATAATTTTTTGGAGTTATTAAAGTGTATATGAATTGATTGTTTGGTTGTTGAATAAGTTAAATAAAACACCAATTATAAAAGAATAATTGTATAAGCAATTGAATTATAAGTATGAAGTTATAATTAAAATAATTTACACTTGTGAAATAATCTTATATATAAGAAGTAAAATTATATAAGTAAAAGACTTGTAAATGTGATTTATATTCTGAAAATAAAATTCCAGAGAAGTGTTTTGAAAGAAATTTGATATTTTGGAAAATTGTTTTGGAAAGATAAAAGCTCTAAACTCTTTTCAGTCGCTGGAAAATCATTCCGATGATGACCGCGGCATCATTGGTGTTCATTTTCGGGTTTCCAAAAGAGGGATTGCTGCCAAATAATTTTAAATGAAAGTTGTTTGGAAAATTTGGGTTTGGTTTTTGAAATTCAAAGGATAATTGAATTGATTTCAAAAAAAATAGTTTTGAAAGATTGAAAGGACTCTGGAATCTTATTTAAAATATTATGAGAATAATAAATGAGTTGATAACTTACACAGATTGAATTTTGATAAAATAAGTTTAACTTAAAGGATGGAGTTAAGTTAAAGGGAGTATAAGAGAATCAATTAAAATCCAAGTTGTAGTTGATAAATATAAGTGAAATGTGTTTTGAACTTATAATATGAATAATAAATTTAGCTTTGGATAAGTTAATGGATTTGGAAGTTAATAAATAAGTTGTATAACTTATAGAATGGGAAATGATGGAATATAACTTTAGTGATGCTGAATGAAGTTGATTTTTGGTGTCAAAGTAAATTAATAAGTGAATTAATGAAATGAAGTCATTAAGAATTTGAACTTGAGTTATATAAATGAAATTCAACATTATATTGTTAAAGGAATTAGCAATTGAATTGAACTAATGGATTAAATTTTAATCAATTGAATGTAAATAATTAGTATGAGACAATGAATATAAGTGTTAATTCATTAAAAGCTAATGTTATTGGAAGTTGAATAAATTGGAATGGAAGTCAATTTAATATAAACCAATTGGAATTGAAAGTGTTGGACCAAATTGAATGTAAATTAAATAATTTGGTTGTGTTGAAAATACATTGGTTGTTATTTGATTTTTAATTGATTGTATATAAATTCATTAAGTGTTAATGAAAGTGAATTAGCGAAATTGGAAGCTAAAGCAATTGAATTCAAATTGAAAGTAAACAAATTTGAATAGAATTGAATGTGAATTGGACTTGAATTAGTGAATGCAAACTAATTAAAATTGAATATGAATGAATGTTAGTAAATCCAATGTTAATGAATGAATTGGAAAACCAATTCATTAAATGTTAACGAGAAATAAATTTATATTGATTTGGTAGTTGCATTTATTTCTATTGAATGCATTTGATATGTTGGCACATGTAGTTGTTGTGTTGCTATATGTTCTATATTGATACTATTTTCATATATGCATGTTCTCATGTTGTTTTTTGGGTGTTTAGTAGGTGCGGATTGCGCTTGCTTCGCATTTGGAGCCGCTTTCACGCTACATTAGCCATATACGCTCGCAAATAATATAATAAGGTACATATCTCGGATTACATACCGTACTTTTACACTTTTTTCCCTGCGGGATGCCTCATCACTTGATGAGATGTATATTTGTGATATATATACTGTCATTTTTTTCGGATCGAGCCACGCATAGGAGACTCTGGCGAATTTTTCTGAAAATTTAAGGCGTTAGAAAATTTTGGGAAAATTGAAATTTTTTTAAAACTTTAACTTTGATTTTGGAGTTGAAAGTTAAACAATAGTAGTTTGGTAATATAACTAAGTTTGGATTTGGAAACTTAGTAAAGATTTTATAAGAAGTTTAACTATGGATTTTGGGAAAGTTAATAGATTCTGTAACTTTTCTTACTTGGTAATTTCGAGGACGAAATTCTTTTAAGGGGGAAGTATGTAACGACCCAGAATTTCTATTAATTAAAATTTGTATATTTAATTAATTTTAAATACTAATAAGTGAAATTTATAAGTCGAATAAATTTTATTTCGAATAATTATATTTAATGGAGTAATTAAATCAATAATTTAATATGTGAAATTATGGAAATAATTGAAAATCGAGTTTAATATGATTGAAAATGATTTGTAAAATTTTATTATATCATATTGGAGTTAGAATGATGTTATAGAACTTTTAAAATCGAATTAAAAGTTAATTTGTGAAAAATGAATATTTTAATATTTAATCGACTAGTGAAATTAGCCATTTTTCGAACAGTCTCAGAATTGGACGAAACTAGTTCCATTGGATCCGTAATAGTTAATTATTGTCGGATTTCAATTTTCGTAGCAATCGGAGTTTTCGTTTGATCGTGGCAGCTCGAAACGCATCGAAATTGTTTTTAATATTTATTTGGCGAGTTAAAATAGTCATTTTACAAATGGTCTCGGATTTCGACGAAACTAGTTTCATCGGATCAATAATGTGATATTATTGTAAGGTTTCAAATTTCATGTCAATCGGATTTACGGTTTGTCCGGGGCGAGCCAAAACTCCTAGAAATTAGTTTAAATCGGTTTCATTTAAATTGAACATTTATTGCCATAACTCGCACAGATGACCGATTTAACTCCCGAAACACGTTCCATTGCATTCGGAACGCGGGGTAAACCTTAGAAACGCCAACCGGCATGCTTCGTTTGGAGTTTGGAAAATTTCGGATGAATGGTGTTTTGAGAATTTTCTATATAAGACCCTCTATTTTCACTTTTGCAAACCAAACCCTCCTTCTTTCTTCTTCAGCCGGCCCTAATTTCAATGGCCACGAAAATTCGAAACTTCTTCCCTCAATCTCTTCCAATCCGTGAAGAATTAGCAAAAACTCTCAACTACAAAGTTGTAGAGGACGATGAAAGCTTCAAATCCATACGGAGATGATCAAAAACGGAGCTTCGAATCAACGGGAAATCGAGCAAGAAGGGGCTGCATTTTTCACGCAAATCGAGGTTATTAGGGGGGCCGAGCTCCATGGGATTTTGGCTGATGGTAGGGCTCTGGTAGGCGCATGTACTGGAGGTGGTTGATCGACGTAAAGTTGAACGTATGGTGGTGCGAAAATTCAAAGGTGATGGCGGCTTCATGGGTTGGTACGTGAGTTTTCACGTAAGGGGGAGAGGAAGAAGCATACGCATGTGGCCAGGATCTAGGGCTAAGGAACGAACGGCCCAGATTTGCAGAGGTTTAAAATTGAAATTAAAAATGTAAATTATATGTATTATAATTCGTATAACTTTAAATTGCTATAACTTTTTGCTGCGAGATCGAAAACTGATGAGACGAAGGCGTCGGAATCGTATTCGCGAATGCTACGCAATGCAATTGGTTTGGAAGCGATTGGAGTCGGTGAAAATTTCGGGTAAAATTAAACGCACGTTTAATTTTATTCGAAATAAACGCGGAAACGAAATTGAAATCAAGGTGAGAACTTCTCACTCAATCGAATCGGTTTCGATTTTTAATTTTAAATAGTTATATTTAAAATTCTTGAATGCATGTTTGAATGATGATCGTTATCTATTGATTGTGAAAATAGACATTATGCGCCGTTAGTAAGCGGATGCTATTTATAAAAAACATATACTGCGAATATTTCAGAATACAGTGAAATTGGTATTATTTATGTACTTGTAATTGATTTCCCGCATTATATAGCGGATGAGACCCCATTGCGCCATCTATTAAGCGGATAATATTTTATAAATCCCATATACCACGATAATTCCATACTGGAGCGGAATTGGTATTGTGCTAACATCTTTGGATGCAGGGAAACAGGTTGGAGGGATCCAACTGGATTCCTCAACTGTATTGATTTATTTACAGATATTGTGACATTTGTTGATTATCATATTGATATATGATATTTGGATGTCGTGATTGACTATTTGGTGCTGCTACATCATCGGATCCATTTTTGAAGTTTTAAAATAATGATTTTGGTTTTAAAAGGGATTTTAAAGTGATTTTCGAAAGTATATGTTTTTATTTAATTTTGAATTGATTCATTTTAAATAATTAAAACGTTATAAATTTTTATGTTATAAAAATTAAGATTTTTGAGAAATATAACCGAAATGAGATTTTTGGAAATAAATAGTTAATTAATTTATAAATTGGTTTAAATTGGGATTTTTGAATTATTAAAAACGATGTGTATAAAAGACTTAAAAAATTGATATTTTATAAATAAAAAAATATTGGGATATTTAAAACGAGTTTTTTTATAAGTGTTAAAAATGAAAAAAAAATGGATTTCATAAGTGAACAGAATTTATAGATTTATAAATTGTGAAGTTATAAAATGAATAGATTTTGTAAAATAGAAGATTTATAAGTAATTATCTTATAAATCGAATTTTGGCATTTAAATGAGATATAAATGGAATTTGTTAATAATGAGATTTATAAATCGAAGCTTATAAATAGAAATGGAATTTATAGACATTGTTTATAAATTCGAAATCAATTGAATTTGATAAATTGAATATTGAAGTTTATTAAAGGAAATATATTCACGATTTTGGACAGTGAATACATTATTGAATAAAATGGTCATGTTTCGCAAAAAATATTATAAAATGAAGTTAATTATTTTAAAGATGTTTTAAAATGTATTATGAATCGAAACCATAGATTTCAACATTGTTGCTGAAATAGCCGTTTTCGAGAAAGAAGGAAATGGTGGACTATAACACTGTTATTATAGTAAATGATTTCCGAAAGGAAATATTTTGTATAGTATTGGGATTTATATATCTATTTTAAATTTCGAATCCCTATACTAGTGATTTTGGGTCGTCGTAACGATGTTTTATGCAACATTCGTTTTGACTCAAATAAATGTGTTAAGAGAATGATTTCCTTAAAGAATGAAATATATACTTAATTTCGATATTTAGTATATTGAAGATTTTCCAAGTGTTGAAAATGAATGGATTTGTGAATTACTTATTATTTAATAAGTATGGAAATGTTTTCCAATATGAACTGAATATTTTAGGACTTTATCCTTTAAAGATAAATTGAAAACGAATATTAGAAATCGATTGGGAAATTGTATATTCATAGATATTTTGGAATTGTAAATTCACTAGGGAATTTATAAAAGAAAGGGAAATTTGTTTAAAAATAAACGTTGATTTATTTTTGAACAGTGGGAATAAATTTACGGATTTGGAACGTAAATAAAAAAGTAAATCGGTAAGGATTTATTTGATTTATTTAAATGAACCATTTTAAATTTAAAATGGACAAATAATTGGAAGTGTTTCCGTTTAAGGAAATTGATTTGAAATTTGTTTTGAAATGGTTGAAGTGTGGAAATTATATATCTAGTAAACAAATTTTGGAAAGTAAATAATTTGGGAAATTATTTGGAATTTGGTGATGTTGATCCTGCCTATTGATAGTTAAATAATCCGACTATCAATATTTACCTTTAAATAGGTATTTGTTGTGATTTGCTTGATTTGAATGACACACTTATTTTTGAATAAGCGCTCACTATTCGGTTTAGCCGGGAAAGGACCCTGGGGTCGTATAACCCATTCCGAGTATGTGATATGTCGTTATGGATTGCATTTGGTAACCGGTGTTGAAGACCGGATATTTGTGAAAACAGAAGGATTACCGTCGAGTTACTCTACATTGGCTGATCTCCGATATAGAGGTTTTATCACCCTTAGTGACGGGAAGTCCGGTCGTGATTAGTGAATATCCGGAATGCAAGGACTTCTTTGTAAGTGCCTTCGGTTCTGTTCGATCCTGGAACAGATTTGTATAGATTGTATGTGTGACATTACAAGTTGAGATATGAAGCTGATTTCTTTCAAATATATTTCTGTTGGTGGCGGAGAATTTATTCTCTTAGCTTAACACCCTTCTTTGAGACGTACGAGCTCAGAGGTTATATAGTTGAAGGTTATTAGTGATATACTCCCAATTTGGTAGTGTGGCATGCTGAGTGTTGCTGTGAAATGATCATTGTTTGATCATTTGTGATATGATCATTTGTTTGATCATTTATCTTGGTGATCATTTCTATGATCATTTGTTGACCCAAAGCACAACTTTTGTATAAACCGTGGCTTTGTGGACGAGACTTCGTCGGACCTCACACCCTGGAAATGACCAAAACAGGAAAGATGCAGCAAGGTTATTAGGGGTTATCGCCCCTTTAGTGTATGTCATTCCTTCTCGATAGAGGTGGTATCATGGTATGGAGCCCAGATATTTAACCTATGTTGTTGCTGCAAATTTTGTGGTTGTTGGAAATCGAGGATCCTCGGATAGATCGGTTACGATCGGGGGATGACATATTCGTGTCAGTAGTTACCCAGTTAGGGGTAACCCGGCCTCGTATTGGCAGAGATCCAGTTTGGTTCCTGGGACGTCATTCCAGAGGCGTTTCCATGTGGCAATGGGAAGTTCCTTGGCCTGACCATTTGTTGGAAATCCAAAGAAACAATACGAGACTTGTATGGTTTTAGTTGCATAACCTTCCATGGAATGTGGCGGTAACCTGCTATTGAACATGGTAGCTATAGTAGGCATAAGTGCGAAATGTCTATGCTGGCTAAGATTTATATCTTTACTTTCGAAATGAATTTTTCCTACACTAAGCACTAGTAATAATATCAAATGTTTCTTTTAATGTGTATCAAGTATCTTTGACTATGATGAGGAGAAATCTCCTCCGATTCACCGTTTGCATTGTATGTGTGTGCGGGAGGCCTTACGGTAGTCTCATTTTTAAAAGCATTGTGAATTGACTTTAAAAATATTCCTCTGTTTTGATTTTAAAGATAAATAAACTGTTTTGAGTTCTCACACCAGTCACATGACTGATTCGGAGTTTATTGTTTTCCTTCCTAAACTCTGGGTGCCCACCAATTTCCACACGGGTAGTCAAGAGTTAAGGTTTATCAGGATATTCTGGAATTCAGAGTTGCTGGAGGCATGCTGGATGGCATGGCGTATTACTAGTATATAGTATTTCTTTTCCGTTGTTTGTTGTTGTTTGTTATTGTACACTCTGATGATGTAATGTAAAATGATGTAATGTAATAACTGATAGAGTTCTTTGTTTAAAGATTATTCATTTATTTATTATATATTGTTCCGCTGCGAATTGTGAGATTATGATGTTGTTCTGCTATTTCTTTCTGTTCTCTTCTATTTTTTTCTGTCTTCTTCTACCTTTTTCTTCTTCTTTAACCCTAACGGTACGGTTTTCCGGCCTTCGATTGCTCGGCAGTTGATACAGTGGACGTATTGATGTCGGTTTTCGTGGACGAAAAATAGCGATCGTTATTGTAACGAACGGGAATTTTCGTCCACGAAAACCGATATTAATACGTCCACTGTATCAACAGCAGAGCAATCGAAGGCCGAAAAACCGTACCGTTAGGGTTTAAGAAAAAGAAAGAGGTAGAAGAAGAGAGAAAAAGATAGAACAGAAAAGAAAGAGATAACAGGACAACATCAGAATCTCACAATTCGCAGCGGAACAACATATAATAAATAAATGAATAATCTTTAAACAAAGAACTATATCAGTTATTACATTACATCATATTACATTACATCACATCATCAGAGTGTACAACAACAAACAACAAGCGGAAAGAAATACTATATACATGTAATATGCCATGCCATCCAACTTGCCTCCAGCAACTCCTAAATTCCAGAATATCCTGATAAACCTTTCACCTGACTGCCCGTGTGGAAATTGGTGGGCACCCAGAGTTTAGGAAGGAAAATAATAAACTCCGAGTCAGTCATGTGACTAGTGTGAGAACTAAAACAGTTTATTTATCTTTAAAAATCAATATAGAGGAATATTTTTAAAGTCAATTCGCAATGCTTTTTAAAAATGGGACTAGCATAAGGCCTCCCGCATACACACACAATGCAAACGCAGAATCGGAGGAGATTTCTCCTTATGATAGTCAAAGATGCTTGATACGCATTAAAAAGAAACATTTGATATTATTACTAGTGCATAGTGTAGGAAAAATCATTTCGAAAATAAAGCTATAAATCTTAGCCAGCATAGGCATTCCCAGCACTTATGCCTACTATAGCTACCATCCAAACAGTGGGGCGCCACCATAAGTGAATGATAGGTTCTACAACTAAAACCGTACAAGATCGTATTGTTTCTTTGAATTTCCAACAAATGGTCAGGCCAAGGAACTTCCCATTGCCACATGGAAACGCATCTGGAATGACGTCCCGAGAACCAAACTGGATCTCTGCCAACACAAGGCCGGGTTACCCCTAACTGGGTAACTATTGACACGAATATGTCATCCCCCGATCGTAACCGATCTATCCGAGGATCCTCGATTTCCAACAACCACAAAATTTGCAACAACAACATAGGTTAAATATCTGGGCTCCATACCATGATACCACCTCTATCCAGAAGGAATGACATACACTAAAGGGGTGCTACCCCCTAATAACCTTGCTGCATCCTTCCTGTTTTGACCATTTCCGGGGTGTGAGGTCCGACGAAGTCTCGTCCACAAAGCCACGCTTTATGCAAAAGCTGTGCTTTGGGTCAATCGAATGATCATAGAAATGATCACCAAGATAAATGATCAAATAAATGATCCTATCACAAATGATCAAACAATGATCATTTCACAGCAACACTCAGCATGCCACACTACCAAATTGGGAGTATATCACTAATAAACTTCAACTATATAACCTCTAAGCTCGTACGTCTCAGAGAAGGGTGTTAAGCTAAGAGAATAAATTCTCCGCCACCAACAGAAATATATTTGAAAGAAATCAACTTTATATCTCAATTTGTAATGTCAGACATACAATTCATACAAGTCTGTTCCGGGCTCGAACAGAACCGAAGGCACTTACAAAGAAATCCTTGCATTCCGGATAATTTCTAATCACGTCTGGACTTCCCGTCACTACGGGTGATAAAACCTCTGTATCGGAGATCAGCCGATGCAGCGTAACTCAACGGTAATCCTTCTGTTTTCAAAAATATCCGATCTTCAACACCGGTCATCAAATGCAATCCATAACGAGTGTCACGTATTCGGAATGGGTTATACGACCCCAAGGTCCTTTCCCGGCTAACCTGAATAGTCAGCGCTTATTCAAAATAAGTGTGGCATTCAAATTCAAACAAATCACAACAAATACCTATTTAAAGGTAAATATTGATAGTCGGATTATTTGACTATTAATAGGCATGCTCAACATCACCAAATTCCAAATAATTTTCCAAATTATTTACTTTCCAAAATATCTTTACTAGATATAAAATTTCCCACACTTCAACATTTGAAAACTAATTTTCAAATCACTTTTCGCCTTTACCACTTTTGAAAACAAATTTCAAACATTTTCCTCACGCGAAATACTTTCATTTCAACATGGTTCATTTAAACCAATTAAATAAATCCTTAACGATTTACTTTATATTTACGTTCCAAATCCGTAAATTAATTCCCACACTTCAAAAATAAATCAACATTTATTTTTAAACAAATTCCCCTTTTCATTTATAAATTTCATAGTGAATTTACATCCCAAAATATTTATGAATATACGATTTCAATTATTCATTTTCAATTTATCTTCAAAAAGATAAATTCTCAAAACATTTCATTTCACATTGGAAAAACATTTCCATACTTATTTATTAATAAATAATTCACAAATCCATTTATTTTCAATACTTAGAAAATATTCCATATACTTAATATCGAAATTAAGTATATATTTCATTCTTTAAGGAAAACATTCACTTAATACATTTATTTGGGCTAAAAAGAATGCTGCATAAAACATCGTTACGACGACCCAAAATCACTAGTATAGGGATTCGAAATTTAGATAGATATTTAAATCCCAATACTATATAAAACATTTCCTTTCGGGAATCATTTACTATAACAACTGTGTTATAGTCCACCATTTCCTTCTTTCTCGAAAACGTCTATTTCAACAATAAATGTTGAAATCTATGGTTTCGATTCATAATACATTTTAAAACATCTTTAAAATAATTAACTTTATTCTATAATATTCATTTTGCCAAACATGACTATTTTATTCAATAATGTATTCACTGTCCAAAATCGTGAATGTTGGGTTCAAGTTGCGTGATCTTCCTGTACGTGCGTGAATGTGGGAAGGAGAAGCAAGGTGGAACGGCTTGGATCTGATGGTGATGGATTGAAGGGCTGTGATGCATTGTAGGGTTTAAAATAGAAATTTATGTTGTAAATTTATGAATATAAATTCGTGTAACCTTAAAAGAATTTCGTCCTCGAAATTAGCAGTAAGAAAAGTTACAGAATCAATTAACTTTCAAAATCCATAGTTAAACTTCTTACAATAACTTTACTAAGTTTTCAAATCATACTTAGTTTTCAAAAAAATTCCAATTTTCTCAAAAATATTCTAACGCCTTAATTTTCGGAAAAATTCGCCATAGTCTCCTTTGCGCGGCTCGATCCGAAAAAAAATGACAGTATATATATCACAAATATACATCTCATCAAGTGATGAGGCATCCCGCAGGGAAAAAAGTGTAAAAGTACGGTATGTAATCCGAGATATGTACCTTATTTATTATTAGCAAGCGTATACGGCTAATATAGCACGAAAGCGAGCTCCAAAAGCGAAGCAAGCGCAATCCGCACCTACTAAACACTCAACAAATAGATGAGAAACATGTATATAGACAATAGTATCGATATACAACATATAGCAACATAATAACTATATATGCCAACATAGCAAATGCAACAAAACAACAAATGCAAACAACAACCAACTATCATCCATAACCAAATCAATATTCATTCATATACTCATTAATATTCAATGAATTGGTTTTCAATTTAAATCACATTTGATTTATTTACATTGGATTTACTAACATTTATTCATATTCAATTTTAATTAGTTTGCATCCACTAATTTATATTCAACTTATTTCACTTCCAAATCAAATTCAATTCTATTCAAATTTATTTACTTCTAATTTGAATTCAATTACATAGCTTGCAATTTCGCTAATTCAATTCATTAATACTTAATGAATTATATACAATCAATCCACAATCAAATAACAACCAATGTTTATTCAATACAACCAAATTTATCCACTTTACATTCAATTTGATTCAACACTTTTAATTCCAATTGGATCATATTAAATTGACTTTCATTCAATTTATTCAAATTCCAATAACATTTAGCTTTTAATGAATTTATACTTACATCCATTATTTCATATCAATTATTTACATTTAATTGATTAACATTCAATCCATTAATTTATTCAATTGCTAATTCCTTTAACAATATAAAGTTGAATTTCATTTATATAACTCAAGTTCAAATTCTTAATGACTTCACTTCATTAATTCACTTATTAATTTACTTCGATACCAAAATTCAACTTCATTTAACTTCACTTAAGTTATATTTCATTCAAAACATCTTATCAAATCCAAATCAATTTATTTAACTTTCCTTTTGTTAAATTTCAAATCACATGTCTTTGATGACAACTCAAATTTATTTCAACTTGGATTTTATTGATTTACTTATACTTCCTTTAATTTAACTTATTCAACAATCAACAATCAATTCATATGCACTTTAATAATTCCGAAAAATTATTCCTTTATATATAAAAATATAATCAAGGTAAAATTATTTCATTTACCCAATTTAAATAATACTATGTCGACATGCCTCGTTTAAGTGTTTAGAAATCACTATCGATAATATGGCGTCCCACACACCGATCAGAATTCACAAACAGCTCAACGGATAAGCAAACACAATATAAAACATTTTTATATTCACTAACAAATACGCACTCGTATCTATTATTACACTCACACTCATTCTAGAGTACTACTGACTCTATCTCTAATGAGTAATTCCCAACAGAGCCATGGTTGTCGCTTAACCATATGCTCTGATACCAAATGTAACGAACGCGATTTTTCGTCCACGAAAACCGACATCAATACGTCCACTGTATCAACTGCCGAGCAATCGAAGGCCGGAAAACCGTACCGTTAGGGTTAAAGAAGAAGAAAACGTAGAAGAAGATAGAAAAAGATAGAACAGAATAGAAAGAAATAACAAAACAACATCAGAATCTCACAATTCGCAGTGGAACAACATATAATAGATAAATGAATAATCTTTAAACAAAGAACTATATCAGTTATTACATTACATCATATTACATTACATTACATCATCAGAGTGTACAATAACAACAACAAACAGCGGAAAAGAAATACTATATACTAGTGAATACGTCATGCCATCCAGCTTGCCTCCTGCAACTCCTGAATTCCAGAATATCCTGATAAACCTGACTCTTGACTGCCCGTGTGGAGATTAGTGGGCACCAAGAGTTTAGGAAGGAAAACAATAAACTCCGAGTCAGTCATGTGACTGGTGTGAGAACTAAAAAAGTTTACTTTTCTTTAAAATCAAAATAGAGGAATATTTTTAAAGTCAATTCGCAGTGCTTTTTAAAAATGAGACTACCATAAGGCCTCCCGCACACACACACACAATGCAAACGCAGAATCGGAGGAGATTTCTCCTTATGATAGTCAAAGATGCTTGATACGCATTAAAAAGAAACATTTGATATTATTATTAGTGCATAGTGTAGAAAAAATTCATTTCGAAAGTAAAGATACAAATCTTAGCCAACATACGACCATTATCGTATGGCTACTATAGCTACCATCTAAATAGTGGGGCGCCACCATAAGTAAATGGCAGGTTCTACAACTAAAACCGCACAAGTCTCCTATTGTTTCTTTGGATTTCCAACAAATGGTCAGGCCAAGGAACTTCCCATTGCCACATGGAAACGCCTCTGGAATGACGTCCCGAGAACCAAACCGGATCTCTACCAACACAAGGCCGGGTTACCCCTAACTGGGTAACTACTGACACGAATATGTCATCCCCCGATCGTAACCGATCTATCCGAGGATCCTCGATTTCCAACAACCACAAAATTTGCAGCAACAACATAGGTTAAGTATCTGGGCTCCATACCATGATACCACCTCTATCCAGAAGGAATGACATACACTAAAGGGGCGCTACCCCCTAATAACCTGGCTGCATCCTTCCTGTTTTGACCATTTCCGGGGTGTAAGGTCCGACGAAGTCTCGTCCACAAAGCCACGCTTTATACAAAAGCTGTGCTTTGGGTCAATCAAATGATCATAGAAATGATCATCTAGATAAATGATCAAACAAATGATCATATCACAAATGATCAAACAATGATCATTTCACAGCAACACTCAGCATGACACAGTACCAAATTGGGAGTATATCACTAATAACCTTCAACTATATAACCTCTGAGCTCGTACGTCTCAGAGAAGGGTGTTAAGCTAAGAGAATAAATTCTCCGCCACCAACAGAAATATATTTGAAAGAAATCAGCTTTATATCTCAACTTCTAATGTTAGACATACAATCCATACAAGTCTGTTCCGGGCTCGAACAGAACCGAAGGCACTTACAAAGAAGTCCTTGCAATCCGGATATTCACTAATCATGATCGGACTTCCCGTCACTAAGGGTGATAAAACCTCTATATCGTAGATCATCCGATGTAGAGTAACTCGACGGTAATCCTTTCGTTTTCACAAATATCCGGTCTTCAACACCGGTCATCAAATGCAATCCATAACGACGTATCACATATTCGGAATAGGTTATACGACCCCAAGGTCCTTTCGCGGCTAACCAGAATAGTGAGCGCTTATTCAAAAATAAGTGTGGCATTCAAATTCAAACAAATCACAACAAATACCTATTTAAAGGTAAATATTGATAGTCGGATTATTTAACTATCAATAGGAATGCTCAACATAACCAATTTCCAAATAATTTTCCAAATTATTTACTTTCCAAAATATCTTTACTAGATATAAAATTTCCCACACTTCAACATTTGAAAACTAATTTTCAAATCACTTTTCACCTTTACCACTTTTGAAAACAAATTTCAAACATTTTCCTTACGCGAAATACTTTCATTTCAACATGGTTCATTTAAACCAATTAAATAAATCCTTAACGATTTACTTTATATTTAAGTTCCAAATCCGTAAATTAATTCCCACACTTCAAAAATAAATCAACATTTATTTTTAAACAAATTCCCCTTTTCATTTATAAATTCCATAGTGAATTTAGATTCCAAAATATTTATGAATATACGATTTCAATTATTCATTTTCAGTTTATCTTTAAAAAGATAAATTCTCAAAACATTTCATTTCACATTGGAAAAACATTTCCATACTTATTTATTAATAAGTAATTCACAAATCCATTTATTTTCAATACTTAGAAAATATTCCATATACTTAATATCGAAATTAAGTATATATTTCATTCTTTAAGGAAAACATTCACTTAACACATTTATTTGGCCTAAAACGAATGTTGCGTAAAACATCGTTACGACGACTCAAAATCACTAGTATCGGGATTCAAAATTTAGATAGATATCTAAATCCCAATACTATATAGAACATTTCCTTTCGGAAATCATTTACTATAACAACAGTTTTATAGTCTACCATTTCATTCTTTCTCGAAAACGCCTATTTCAACAATAAATGTTGAAATCTATGGTTTCGATTCATAATACATTTTAAACATCTTTAAAATAATTAACTTCATTTTATGATATTCATTTTGCCAAACATGACCATTTTATTCAATAATGTATTCACTGTCCAAAATCGTGAATATATTTCCTTTAATAAACTTCAATATTCAATTTATCAAATTCAATTGATTTCGAATTTATAAACAATGTTTATAAATTCCATTTCTATTTATAAGATTCGATTTATAAATCTCCTTTATTAATCCAATTTATATTTCGTTTATATGCCGAATCTAACTTATAAGTAAATTACTTATAATCCATTTATTCACAAATCCATTCTTTTATATCATCGTTTGTTTATAAATCTAAAATTCTTATTTACTTATAAAACTAAGTACAACTTTATTTTAGCACTTATAAAAGCTCGTTTTATAATTCCAATATCTTTAACTTATTAAATATAAATTTTATAAATCTTTTATATAAATTGTTTATAATAATTCAAAAATCCCAATTTAACTAAATTTATTCTTTTAATAATTTAAAATCGTTATTCAAAGCTTATATACTTCAAAATCATACTTAAGCATTATTTTCCAAAAATCATAACTTTTATGAAAATAAAATTTGAACGTTTATTTATTTTAACAATTCAAAATTTAATAAAACGTATACTTTTGAAAATCACTTTAAAATTCCTTCTAAAACCAAAAATCATTATTTTAAAACTTCAGAAATGGATCCGATGATGCAGCAGCACCAAATAGTCAATCACGACATCCAAATATCATATATCGATATGATAATCAACAAATATCAAAATATCTGTAAATAAATCAATACATTTGAGGAATCCAGTTGGATCCCTCCAACCTGTTTCCCTGCATCCAAAGATGTTAGCACAATACCTATTCCGCTCCAGTACGGAATTATCGCGGTATATGAGATTTATAAAATATTATCCGCTTAATAGACGGCGCAATAGGGTCTCATCCGCTATATACTGCGGGAAATCAATTCCAAGTACATAAATAATACCAATTTCACTGTTTGTGAAATATTCGAGGTATATGTTTTTAATAAATAACATCCGCTTACTAACGGCGCATGATGTCTATTTTAACAATCAATAGATAACAATCATCATTCAAGCATGCATTCAAGAATTTTAAATATAACTATTTAAAATATAAATCGAGACCGATTCGATTGAGTGAGAAGTTCTCACCTTTATTTCAATTTCGTTTTAGCGATTTATTTCGAATAAAATTAAACGTGCGTTTAATTTTTTCTAAAATTCTCACTAACTCTAAACGACTCCAATCCAATTCCATAGCGTAGTGCTCGTCCATACGATTCCAACGCAACTGGTTTCACGCGTTTTCGACCTCGTATGAAAAAGATATGAATATTTAAAGATTCATGAATTTTTAACTATATAATTTACAACATTTCTTTTAAATTTTCAACCTCCAACAGATCGTGGCCGTCCATCCCTAGTTCAAACACATCAGGCCACACATAGATGCTTCTCCCCTCTCGTTCAACTCCAAACGCAAATAATAGAGAGGCCGAACCCATTAATTAAAACTAGGGTTGAATATCACGCCCTCCACGATCAACTTCACCTCGATCAGGATACACCATCTTGAAGAGAATTGCCTACTCCACTTTCGGCCTGAAGAGCTTGAAGCTCGGCCCTGCCTAGTGTCTCGATTTGCGTGAAAAAAGCAGCCCCTTCTTGCTCGATTTCCCGTTGATTCTAAGCTCCGTTTTCGATCATCTCCGTATGGATTTGAAGCTTTCATCATCCTCTACAACTTTGTCGTTGATAGTTTTTGCTAATTCTTCTCGGATTGGAAGAGATTGGGGGAAGAAGTTTCAAATTTTCGTGGCCATTGAAATTAGGGCCGGCTGAAGAAGAAAGAAGGAGGGTTTGGTTTGCAAAAGTGAAAATAGAGGGCCTTATATAGAAAATTCTCAAAACACTATTCATCCAAAATTTTCCGAACTTCAAACGAAGCGTGCCGGTTGGCGTTTCTAAGGTTTACACTGCGTTACGAACACAATGGAACGTGTTTCGGGAGCTAATTCGGTCATCTGTGCAAGATACGGAAATAAACGATCAATTTTAAATTAAACCGATTAAACGATTTTCGATGCATTTTCGCTTGCCCCGGACAAACGGTAAATCCGGTTGACACGAAATTTGAAACCTTACAGTAATATCACATTACGGATCCGATGAAACTGGTTTCGTCGAAATCCGAGATTTTTGAAAAATGACTATTTTAACTCGCCAAACTAATATTAAAACAATTTCGATGCGTTTCGAGCTGGCACGATTAAACGACCACTCCGATTGCTAGGAAAATTGAAATTAGATAATAACAAACTATTACGGATCCAATGAAACTAGTTTCATCCAATTCTGAGACTGTTCAAAAATTGGCTACTTTTCAGTCGATAATTAAATATTAAAATATTCAATTTTCACAAATTAACTCTTAATTCGATTTTAAAAGTTCTAAAATATCGTTATAACTCCAACATGATTAAATAAAATTTTACAAATCATTTTCAATCATATTTAACTCGATTTTCAATTATTTCAGAAATTTCAACTATCGAATAATCGATTTAATTGTCCAAATTAAATCCAATATTCGAAAAATAAATTACTCGACTTAAAATTTTCACTTATTAATATTTAAATTCAATTAAATATTCAAATTTTAATTATCAAAAATTCTGGGTCGTTACATATTCTCTTCAAAAATCAAATCCATTTCAAAAATCATCGTATCTATTAAAATGTCAGATTCCGTTTCAAAAATCATTTTTCGTCTCAACTTATTTCGATTTCAAAATAAATTCGGATTTCGATTTAGGTTGCAACTTCATTTAACCCAATTCGTATTTAAATTCAAGATTTAAATATAAACATTTAACCTTATTGAGCAGCTTAGAATTTTAGAAAACAGATTTAAGGAGTTTAAAAGTAGTTTTAAGTAATTAAAATAGTTAAAATACTTAAAATCTTAAAATGGATTTGAAATAGATAAATTAGTTTAATCGGGTTAAGTAGATTTAAAATAGATTAAAATAGTTTAAGTATTCAAAATGGTTTATATAGCAGAGTAATTTGGAAAACAAAATAAAACAGCTTCAAAACCAAACCATTTCAATTTATAACTTCCCAATTCAAATCAATTTCAATTTCCATTCTACCGATTCTATTTCGATTTCAATTCAAATCAATGTCAACTTTTACTTCAACTTTATTCAATTTTATATTCACTTTCAGTTTATTCAATTTCAATTTGTATCGATTTCAGAGCTTGATTTTTCAAAATATCAATTTATAACACTTAACAAAATTATCTTTCAATATTCAAATTTAAAACCCAATTAAAAATGTGATTCAATTCCAAGCTCAATTTCAAAATGTCTTTTTTTATACCACTTTTACTTAGTAATGCTCAAAGCTCGAAGTAATGTTCAATCTTTAAAACAAATAAATTTTCGAAATTCAATCATATCCAACTTTTAAATTTCAAAGTCTCAACTTAAATTATTTACCAACTTCTTTTAACCAACATTTATTTCAAAATTCCAAACTCAATTTTTTGATACATTCGATTTCTGTAAATTGATTTCTATCTATAACTTTTAAATCAAAACATTTAAATAAATTTCAAATTGACGATTTCAAAAATTATTAATTTAGCCAATTCGGTGTCCGTATATAATTTTCTATCCTATGGCCAAGTAATTATTTATTTAAATTAAATGTCAGGGATGTGTATATATTACTTAAACCGATCACGGTGTCATATGTATGTATAACAGTATATATGAGAAAATAAACATCCAAACATTTAAATATCAACCAATAGCATCCATCGAAATACATAATCCAATAGACAATACAATTCATGGCAATTTCATAGTTATCAATATCAGGTAATTTAATCGCAATTCAATTTTTTATTTCAATTTAACTGTCAATTAAATTTTCAACGATTAATTTGAATGACAATCTATATGACAATTAAATTTTATCAAACGACGACAAATAAAATTCATATCACTTCATAATATCAAATTTAACTAGCATAAAGATATTTAGTACGTTGTGAGCGTTATAAAACACTCACCTTGATTTCAACGTAGTTCCAGCGTTGTGACCTCTACCTCTATACCCACGCTAGGCAAGAACATTACGGTGTAATGCTGTCAACTAGCATGGAGAATGAGGCTGTTGAGGAGCGACCATCCATGTAATTGCTTTGCGCGAGTAACGATATGTCAGATAGTATAACATGCATTTCATTTCAAGAGGAAATCCGACATACCGATATAAACACAAAGCTACTACACAGTGGTTATAATCATCATGGCCGTTGGATCTGGTCTCCAACCCATCAGGCCACACGCACAACACACCCCCATCTTCCTTCTTCACGCAAAACACCCAGGTCGCGTACACGAACCCACTGCCGTCCATTTCAAGAAATTTCGCCACCCACAACATCCACTTCTGCATCGATCAAGCACCCCCATGCGAAGCGCCACGGTGAACTCCACCTCCACCAGCCGACCGCACATGCACGGCCTCCCCTACGCCTCGAAAATGCGAAAAATCTGCCAGCCCTTCAACCTTGATTTGCCGTCAATCGGCTTCGTAAAAATTGATCTTCACCGTTGAAGTTGTCGAGCTCGTGAAGCTCTCCAACTTTCGTGTAGAAGCCGGAGCGAGAAAATGAAGGGATTGAGAGGAATCGAGGGGAGATGAGCGTGAATTTCTGGCCGCTGAATATGATAATGGAGGCTGCGTTTTTAAACCCCAGGGCATATTAATTTTGAAAGAAATGAATTTAAGGGGCTTTTATAGAAATTATAACGAACACTATTCATCCCGGAAATTTCGAACTCCGATTTACGCACGGTGACCGGCGTTTCTAAGGTTTACCCCACGTTCCGGACATAATGGAACAGGTTTTGGAAGCTAATTCGATCATCTGTGCGAGTTACGGCAATAAACGATCAAATTTAAATTAAACCGATTAAACTAATTTCTGCTCGTTTTTGCTTGCCCCGAACAAACGGTAAATCCGATTGACACGAAATTTGAAATCTTACAATAATATCACATTACGGATCCGATGTAACTAGTTTCGTCGAAATCCGAGACTGTTTGAAAAATGGCTATTTTAACTCGTCAAATTAAATATTAAAATATTCAATTTTCACAAATTTACTTTTAATTCGATATTAAAAGTTCTACAACATCATTCTAACTTTAATATGATAAAATAAAATATTACAAATCATTTCTAATCATATTAAACCCGTTATTCAATTTATCCAATAGATTCCAATTTTAAAATCTTATTAACTCGATTATAGTCCCAATATAACTTACATTCACTTTGGAAACCAAGTTGAATCATATTAAATCAAATTTCAATTATTCACTCTATTTTCATATATTAAATTTCAATATCAAATTAATCATATCAAATTCGAAATTTAATTATTCAAACATTTGTAATATTAAATTTAAACAATTTTGATTATTCTTAAATCACTATCTTTTGAAATATTCAAACGAACTTATAAAATTTAACCTTTGAAACAAGTTAAAATTATAGAACAACCATTTCCATTATACGGTTATTCAATTCCCATTATTAAATTATTCAATAAATTCCAAATATTAAATTTAAACAATTTCGCTTATCCAATAATTCATTATCTTTTGAAATATTGAATTTGAACTTATATGATTCAACCTTTAAACCAATTCACAGTTTAGAACACTATTTTCATTTTACAGTTATTCAATTATTCAATAAGTTTTAAATATTTAATTTAAACAATTTACATGTTCAATATTCAATATTTGATTTTAAATATATTTTACTTATCAATCAATTACTCTATTATACCCAATGAATTCAACATTTATTATCCTATCCAACTATTGATTTCAAAGGCATTCACTAAGTAGCATTTATTTTTCAATACTTATTACTATTCAAACCTTCGAAACCAATCTATGAAAATTTGTACTTCTACTTAAATCATTCACAATTCTTATTCTCTTATTTACATTTGTTTTTTCCATATATTCCCTTATAACCAAGTTATAACATTTGAGTCAATTCAATTAGATTGGAACTCCTTTCTATCTATAAATAATTATTTGGATAATTATTGTTGCAATTCATTCCAGTTTTTATTATTCCAAACGAATTAATAAATTTTTTTCTAACATTAAATCATGAAATCTTATTAAATTAGCTATTTTAATTATCGGAAATTTAAGGGTCGTTACATCTATTCTCCACTGGAATCACCAAGCACAAAACTAGATTTTTTTAAATTAATTTAAAACACTTTACTTTTAAAAATATACTTTAAAACATTCAAGTTAAAATTACTTTAATAATTTGTTAAAAATACATACTATATGAATATTTGAAAATAAGGTTACTTAATAAAATATAAAACTAGATTTCTACCTTTAAAAACAAAATACTAAGTTACTTCTTAATAATTTCTGCTAAAATAAATTAAAAGAAACTACTTACTTTAGACTTTAAATATTAGAAATAACAAATTTTACAAAACTTGTTTTCTTTTAAAAACAACTTTAAAACATTTAATTTATATTTAAAATTTACTTTTAAAAACATGTACTTGGCCATCCAGAGAAAATTCCAACTTCAAGCACATAAACCAATTTTCCCCAAATTGATTTCCAATTTATTTTATTTTAAATAAGTTTCTTTAATTTCTCAACTTATTTCAAAATTCATTAATTATGCCCTTAATTATTATTGTTATTATTTTTCATTTGATTTTTAAATCTTTTAACTCAAATATACAAATTTCAGCTTTTCCCAGTTTCTTCTTTATTCTTTCCAATAAATTAAATCTTAAATATTAAATAAATTTTTGTTCTTATAAATTTCCGCCTGACAATGTGCTGAAAGCATTCAATCCATACAAGTTCGTTCCGGGTTCGAACGAAACCGAAGGCATTATCTCGTTACACTCATTTTGGAATCACCCTCAGAGTTAACGACGATACCCTTGCATTCTAAAACACCATCTCGATCATCATTTGATAAGTCACGACCTATCGTTTAATTTGGATCGATGTGGTTTTTGGAGAATCAAAATTGATTCTTCTGATCCTGGTCTCATCGAAATCCAAACGCCATTTTAAAGGCCAAGTTGTCTATTTAACTTAACGGTTCAATTTAATATTAGAATTCACATAACAGATATAACAGATAGATCATACACAGTTATCACGGATATCCATAATATATCACAGAAATATCATCAAAGTCAATCAAACAGAATTATCAATGCATACCAAAACAGTTTAGTTTCTTAACTTAATTATTTGCTTAAGAATAAACTATTTTATTCTACATAATTAATTACTAATTAATTAACTTATTAATGATCAATTAATTAATTAGTTAATCATTAATTATTAATTTATTAATCATCTAATCTTTAATTAATTAATTATTTAATTAACTAACTTTTACCCATCAATTGTTACTTAATCACTCAGATTTTGTCTTCACTATTTATTTTTAAACGAATTTCCATTCCTTTATAAATTTCCACTTGAATTCGTATTTAAAATATCCACCGTTATTTTATTTTTTTTGACATCCCAGTTTAAAAAGTTCCAAATCTCATTTAAAATAGATTCTTTATTCATTCAAATAATATCACTTAAGCCTTACAATTTATTATTGCCCCTAATAATTTAAATTTCTTTATTCCAAATTTGTTACAGTTTTACAATCTCTTTTATTTTATTTTATTTTATTTTATTTTCAATTCATTTTTAATTTATTCCAATTCACTAGAATTATTTTACTTAAAAATTTACTCTTTTATTTCTTTCGAAAATAAAATCCTAGAGATTTGATAATTTATTTTACTGAGATATTCAATCCAACCATATCATTCAATACTTCAATTATTCATAAAATCATCACAGAATATCAAATATTCAGACCATAGAATATTAACAATCTAAATAATTTGAGGTGTCCAGTTGGATCCCTCCAACCTGTTTTCCCTGTATCCAAAGACGTTAGCATAATAATATGCTAATTCCAGAATATAACATACTATAGCACATCCATCAATTCCAACCATTCAAACAATTATTTAAATTTAATCATTTAAATTTAAATTTAAATTAATTGAGTGAGATTAACTCACGTTTGATTTCTGATTTGCAATCCAACCAAACCAGCTTGTTTTCTTCACATTTTAGTCCTTCAATAGACATTTTTACAATTTATGAATTTTCGAAACAATTAAAAAATCAATCATAATAAATATTCATTTTAAACTTAAATCTAGTGGGTAAATAAAATTTCAATTCTTATTTTATTGTTTAATCCTTGATAAACAACTTTAAAGGAATAGTTTCAAACCCGCAAATCCGTACCCCTTGAGTCAACTCTATTCTACAACAATCAACTCAAGTTGCACAGAAATACGAAACGTTTGGGTTAAAGAAGAAGAGGTAAAAGAAGAGAATAGGAAACAATATTAGAATCTAACCATCGCAGCGGAATAAAACATAATAGAATAAAAGATCTTTACTCAAAATCAAATATCCTGTTTATATATTACATCATCAGAGTACATCAATCACAACTCAACATCAATATCATACAAATGGTTACACAACGACTCAACACAGCGGAATATACGTATATAAACAAGTACGGAAGTACGTATCGTCATCTATCTCGTCTCCTGAGCTCCACAGCATCATATCCTGTCTCCTATAATACTCGGTCTGACCGAGCATTACAGTTAAATAACACCGGAGTCAGTCTGGAATACCAGCGTGAGAAAATCACACCCAATTGATTATTAAAATTTCAAAAATCTTTGGAAACAAAAGCATCTCGTAAGACCACGCCACAAATAAACATGTCAGGTTTTTACCTTACGATAGCTAAAAAAATTTTTGTAGAAATCCTCTGATATTATAATAGGGTCTATATACAAATACTTATAATCTGTCTTAGTTCATTTTATGCTTAATAACCAGGTTTCAGGAAATTTCTTCTGCAGTGTTCTTCATCAACACCTACTTTCTGCTTTTAAGTTTATCTTGTGAGTAAACTTACCTATCTTTAATCTAAACTTGTATCTGTAGCTTATAAATGGTGTGTGTTTTGATCTTTGCTTAAATAAGTAGCCTTAAGTATTTGCTGTTGCTCTGGAAATTTGATGTGGCCGTTCTTCAGTGTTTTTCCCAAGTTTCTGAACATAGTAAAGCAAAGAAATTGTAAATGCTTCTTCATATAAATGTTTTGCAACTTGGATATTAATGCTAATGTAAGCTGTTTACCTAAATCAAGGCCTGCAATTTTGTTTTGAAGTTTTACAGTATGTTTAAACACTGTTTATTCAAATTACAGGAGAAGGAATTCAAAATCAAAAATTCGAATGGTCAAATTTAGGAATTCAATAACATATTTCGAATGCATACACATAGTTAGCATTTTTAACACAAAAATTGCGATTTTTAAACAAAGAACAAAAGAGCAGTTCTTAAAAGAAGCCTTAATGGATTTTTGTCAATTCTGGAAGATCGAGTTAATTTTAATTGTTGTAATTGGATATGAAGCAAGCTTGTAAATTGTTTAACACAAGAAAAATGCTGGAAAATTTATTCAATGAAGGAATCTTGAGTTTGAATCAAACGTAGGGTTTTAGTGCTTATATTTTTAATGCTCTGTAGAAATTTGTTTTCGGCTCCATTAGGCAACCGAGTTGATCGCGATTTTAGGTAGAGTTAGGGGGGGATGTGGTCGAATTTTTGGTGGAGTTCCATCACCTCCGGTGATCATTGTCGGTGGGCCGAGAGGTTTTTTTTGTGATGCGTTCATGGCTCGTGTTCGAGCTACAGGTCATATTTTGTTTTCAACTTGTATTTGAGAATCTAGGTTTTGATTTTGATGCTAGGGAGGATTTGGGGTTTGTGGGGGCTGACGCGAGTCGTCGGAGGCGAAGCGAACCACCGTGCACGTGCACGGTGGCATGAGCGTGTCAGTGAGGTCGTGGGTGGCGTCGTATCGAGTGATACTCGAGTGGGAAGGGGGAGGTTACTACAAGTTCCTGGGTGTGAGCGCGAGAATGTTTGTTAACTGCAGTTTTTAATTTTACTTAAAACTAAAAAAAGTGAGAAGAAGAATAGGAAACAGGAAGAGGAGAAGAAGATGGGGAGAGAAATGCAGGGGAAGCACGGGTGAAAACTCGAGGACTGACTCGAGTAGAAAGAAGGGCTGTCTCGGGTTTTTGTTTTTTTTTTCAATTGAACATGCATTATTTAGTTTTAGTATTTTTATAACTAAGTTAGTTAAGCTATTTGTTAGTTAGGTTAATATTTGTTGTAAAAGTTTAATAAGGTAAGTGATGTAAAGATAGTTGATTAATATAAAGGAAATAGAATGTAAATTAGTTTATATTTGAAATTAAATTGATAACTTTAAATTAATTTTGTAAATTAAAAATAAATCATGTGTTAAATCAATTTAAAACTTAAGAACGTTAGCTAATTACTTAAAGGTTAATTAATGGTAATTAACTTAAATGATTAATTAAGGATTATAATTAATTTAATTGATAAAAATTGATTAATTAAAGTAATTAAATAAGTAATTCATTTTTAATAAGTAAGTTATTAATTAACAATTAAAAATAAATTAATTAACTGAGTAATTAAGTAACAATTGATGGATAAGAGTTAATTAATTAAGTAATTAATTAAAGATTAGATAACTAATAAGTTAATAATTAATGATTAACTAAGTAACTAATTGATCATTAATAAGCTAAATTAATCAGTAATTAATTAAGCATAATAAAGTAGTTTATTCTTAAGCAAAAAAATTAAGTTAAGAAAACCAAACTGTTTTGATATACATTGATAATTCTGTTTGATTGACTTTGATATCTGTTGATGATTTTCTGTGATATGTTGTTGTAACATCCCAGAATTTTGAGTATGGGATTTGTGAACATTTAATTCATTTTAAATGTTTACTATGGGTATAAAATTTATTTTAAACTAAAGGAATTGGTTTAAATTATATTAACAAGTTAAAATTTCTAAGGTGTGGATTTAATTTGAAAATTGAACAATAATAATATAATATTCAGAATTGAAATAAAAGAAATTTTGGATGTAAATAGTAATAAAATGGTTTTAAAAATTTATCTTGGGCTATCTGAGTGTAAATAGCATGGTGGAAATTATAGGTGAATTTTGAGGTCAATAAATTAATATTTGGAATTTTATAATAATTTAAAAACGAATTTAATATTATTAAAATGCAATTTAATCAGATTTTGGTCCGGAATGAGCCAGAATGATTTTTAATGTGATTATAAATTTTATATGATTTATTTTTAAGTTAATAAAATTTTAGAAGGGAAATTTTAAGTGCTTTCGTTAATTTTGAAAATCGCCCGATTAAATAGACGAGTTAAAATAGCCTTCCGGGGCACAGTCTCGGAATTCGACGAAACCAGTTCCATTGGATCCGTAATAGTTAGTTATTACCGGATTTCAATTTTTGTAGCAATCGGAGTTGTCGTTTGACCCTGGCAGCTCGAAACGCATCGAAAATCGTTTTTATCGATTTAATTTGAAATTGATCGTTTAATTCCGTAATTCGCTCATACGACCGAATTAGCTTACGAGACCTATTCCATCGTGTCCGGAACGCGGAAAAACCTTAGAATCGCCTGTCGGATCGTGAAGTTTGGAGATCGTTTACGTAAAACAGTTGAATTGAGAAATTTATTAATTAAATAATATTAAACCAATATATATATTCACGTTTATATCTCTAAACCCTAGTTATTTGCAGCAGCCACCTCCATCTCGTTTAATGGCCGATAATCATCTCATTTCCACTCCATAAATCTCTCAATCCATGCACTTATACACGAAATCTCCAACTAGAAAAATGACGAGCATCCCGAGTTCTTCGAGTTGTGTGGTGGAGATCGATTTTCGTCGACCGGAGAAAGGCTTTGGGGGCCGCGTTCGAATGTTGTTTATGCGCGAATTCCCACGCATCAGGGAGGCCGAGTGGCGCGTGGTTCTAGGCGGCGGTGGAGAGTGCGTTGGCGAATGTAGTGGCGGTGCCTGATGGGTTCCACGTGGGCCGTGGTACGAGCGGCAGTGAGCCCTAGCTTTCGATTTTGGGTTGGTGTTCTCCTGTACGCGTGCGTGTTGAGGAAGATGTAGGTTTGCTTCGAACGTCCTGACGTTGCTTGGTATTACTAAATTTCAATTAGGAAGAAATTTGTTTTAAAAATGTGATTCAAACTTTAAAAATGAATAACTAATTCATATTATATCAGAATTCGACGAAATTCGCGGCATTGGAATCGCAGAGACGAACACTACGCGATGGCGCAGATCCGGATCCATTCCGGGCAAGTAGAAAATTTGGGTTAAATCGAACGTCGTTCGGTTTAATTTAAATTTCGAACGCTCGCTGAAATTCAAGGTGAGTTATTCTCACTCACATCTGGATACTAGTAAAGTTAGACAGCTAGTATTGATTGTTTGTTTGGATGTATAGCTGAATATGTTAATTATTATCAAATTGAGTTGATATATATATGTGGTTGTGCTAATATTTGTGGATGCAGGGAAAAACAGGTTGGAGGGATCCAACTGAATTCCTCACAATGTATTAATTATTTTTATATTGATGATGATGCCTGTTTATATATTGTGATTGATAAATATGGAATTAAATTGTTCTGTGCTATTGTGGTATAAACTACAAACCCAGAATGTTAATTATAAAGAAATTGGAGTTTAATTATAAAGGAATTAAATTGGTTTTTCAAAAAGGAAATTAAGGAATTTATAAATAAGGAATTTAAAAGAGTATAAGAAATTAGAATCTATTGGATGGAAAACTGAAATAAAATTTAACTGAAATAATGCTGAGTAAATTATAAATCCATAATTAATTATAAATGGACAAATTGAATTTTAGAGGAATAAAGGATATTGTTAAATAATGAATTTAAAAGAATTAAATCTAAAATCTATTTAGAATGGAATTTGAAAATTTGTAAAATCTGGAATGATAAACAAAGAGAAATGTTATCAGTTGATACATGTGAAAGTAAATTTATGTTATTCAACTATAAAACTAAATCGAAATAAATTGACAGAAATCGTGAGAAGGATTTCTGTGATGCTTAAGTGGAAATGAAATTCCTTAGGAAAAACCAAGTTCGAGTTTAAACTGATTTTATAAAAAGAAAGTTTTGAAGTTTAAACTTGTTTAAAGGAGTGTTTGGAAATTTTTATTTGTAAAGTAACTATTTATTAATTAGTAATAGTAAAATAATTATTCTTTTACAAATGTATTTGTTTAAAAAGCTAGTTTTGACCTAAGTATATTGCAATAAGTCTTAATCTTTTTACAACTCTATTTTTAAAATATAGTTTAACTAAAACCTTAGTTTAAATCAAGTTATATCCTATAAAATAGTTTTGCTTTAAATATTTGAAATTATATTTTGAGTATATAATTAGTAGTAAATTTACCTATTTTAAAGGATATTTAGAATAAAATGTTTTAATTGTTTTAAATCTAAATAAATTGAACATGGTTATTTCCAATGGAAACATATGGTAAAGGATTTACCTTGTAAGGAAAGAGTTTTGGAAATTGTTTTCAGATGAGCTTTGACAATTTGAAAATATATCTTTTAAAGATATTTGGGGTAAATAAATAATGTGGAATATTATTTATTGTATGATGGATGTTTATGGATGTTTATGAATATAATTGATAGTTAAATTACCGACTATCAATATTGGACAATGCGTTGATCGTTTCGAACAGACCGGGATCGAGATTTATTTCTCGAAAACCACTTCGATCCGATTTGTACGTTTTCGTGCGATTAAACGTGTTTGGAGTCGAGGATGGAGCAGCGAAGTGCAAGGGCTAGTCGCTACTAATCCTGAGGATATTTCCAAAATGGATGTAGTAGGAGTAGTGCCTTCGGTTCCGTTCGAACCCGGGACGGACTTGTATGGATGAATGCTTGCGAAACATCGTCAGGTGGACGATGGGCATTCTAAGTGAAAACGTTCTAAAGGTAATGCTTAGCCTCAAGCCTCATCAAATGGGAATGACTGAAAATCAGGGGATATGCAGCAAGGTTAGGTGGGTCATGCCTAAGCAGGACAAGATAATTCCCCTGTCTAGATGTCCCTTATATATATTTCGGCTTAGTGGGTGGTTGGTCGCGCCAACCACGGGGTTTATCTTGTTCGGGACTGTTCAGTAAGGAATGGTTCCGGCCTTGTGTTGCAGGGGATGAAGGGAGTAGTCCTCAGTACGGTGATCTAGGCCCCGTACTGTGACAGGTGGTACCCCAGTGCCTAGTCATTGTTGGAAATCCATTCTCCCTACGAGCCTTGTACGAGTTTTGTTTGTATTACCCACTTCGGTGGCTAGTAGCTGGAATTTAATAGTTGTAACAATTTCGGCTATTTTATAAGTATTTGTAAATAGACACTATTATAATATCAGAGGATTTTCTATAAAAAGTGTTTTAGCTATCGTAAGGTAAAAACCCGACATGTTTATTTGTGGCGTGGTCTTACGAGATGCTTTTGTTTTCAAAGGATTTTTGAAACTTTAATAATCAATTTGGATGCATATTTAGTATCAGCTGGTATTCCAGACTGACTCGGGTGTTATTTCATTATAATGCTCGGGTCAGACCGAGTATTATTTGTACAGGACAGGATGCTTTGGAGCAGGAGAGGAGCTGGAGCCTGAGACGTATTATCTATATATATATATGTATAGTCCGCTGCTGTGATTGTATGATATGTCTGATTGGTAATTTGATGTATGAGATACTCTGATTTGTGATGATGTGATATGTATAAACAGTAATAGATTTCATTTTGTGTAAAGTTCTATATTTACTATTATATTTTATTCCACTGCGACTGTGAGATTCTGATATTGTGTTAGTTTCTTCTTCTTCTATCACTTCTTCTTTAACCCTAATGGTTCGTAATTCTGTGCCACTTGAGTTAATAGAGGTAGAATAGTGTTGATTCAAGGGGTACGGATTTGCGGGCTGTTACACTTGGTATCAGAGCTTAGGTTGGCGACAACCTAGGCTTTGGTGGGGTAATTACTCATTAAACAGAGTCAATAGTACTCTATAATGAGTTGAGATTAATAATAGATATGAGAGCGTACTTGTTAGTGCATATAAAAATTGTTTTTATACTGTGTTGACTTATCGGTTGAGTGTTTATGAATTCTGGTCGGTACGGGAAGTACAACCGTATCGATAGGGGTTTCTAAACTCTTGAACAAGATAAACCGACATAGAATTGTTTTTAAAGGTGGGTAAATGAAATAATTTTGCCCAAAATTATATTTTGATATAAAAGAAATAATTTTCTGAAATTATTATATATATTTGGATGATTGGTTGTTAATGTCTAAATCAAATAAGAATATAAAATTTAATCTGAAATGTGAAATAGTTACGGTGAAAATAAAATTTTACAAATATAAATTATATAAAGGGAAGAATAACTAAATGTGAATTAAACCAGAATTTAAACCCGGAAGTTTTGGAAAGGATTTTAAATCAAATAAAAATAAAAGTTTGAAAATTTAAAATCCTAGGAAAGTTTGAAATGTTTGTTGAGATTTGAAGGTATTTGAAGGTAATGATGGAAAATTGTTTTGGGAAATATTTTTGAGTGGAAACTGTTTTGAAATGAATTTGGGAAAGGTAAGAAGCATTGAACTCACTTCAGTCGCTGGAAAATAATCCTGATGATGCTGGTCACATCATTAGAATTCATTTTCGAGTTTCTAAAGTGATGGATTGCTTCCCTAGTATTTGGTTATGGTATTGTTTGGATTTTGGGTATGCTAGTTGTTTGGGAAATTTCAAAGAAGGAAATTTGTTTTGGTATAAACAAATTGTTTTGGAAATCTGGTAATGTGATTTGATATACCAAATGGGTATATATATATTTGATATATTTTAAATGGTTTTGAAATAAAACTAGGTAAATTGAATTCTGGAAAATTATATTTAAATGAGGTGTAAAATTTAAATGAAATAACTATTGAACTTATTAAGTGAAATTGATAATAATAAGAAGGAAGAAATGAAAATTTTAATCTTAGAATTAAAACTTGACTTAAGAAAATGAAAGTGGCTAAAATATGTTGAAGTGAATTGAAATTTGAATTAAACCTGGATAAGTAAAATAAATTGGACTTAAAATAAAATTGATTTGAATTAAATTAAAATGTAAGATGACCTAGGAATTGTGGGTCATTGTGAAATGAATTGAACTCCTGAGCTATCAGGTGTTATGCTTATAGTTGAAACTATGGATTTGAAATTAGCAAAGGATTAAGGTGAAAGAAGATTAGTAACCTTAAGAATTCAGTGAAACATATATATGTAAAATCTGAGATTGTGATTATAAGATGTAAATGAATTAAAATGAGCTATATAAGCTTTAAAATAAATAAGTTGGTGAACTTATAAAATAGACATGGAAATTATAATCACAATGGGAAATAATGGAATGGAAGGGTGGATTCTAAATTTAATCTCAAATGAATGTGGATTGAGATAAGGTAAAGTGGGGTGTAAAAGAAGTGAATAATCTTCACTTAGTAAACAAGTTTTGAACTTGTATTTGGTGAATTAAAATTGTGAATTTGAAATGGAAGTAAATCTAAATGAAATGGAAAATTTAAAATTGAGAATTTGAATTTGAATTAGATCTAAATGAATTAAAATTAAATTGAATTGGATATAAAGGTGAAATGTAAATTTCTTATAATTGCATAAAGAAATTCATATTCTTAAGTTATTAAGGGTTATAATTTAAACTTATGATTATAAAATGAAAATGGATTTAGTAAACAATCTAAACTCTTGAATGGAAGTGAAATTGAAATCTATTAATGGAAAGAGTTGAATGGTGTGGCAAATTCAAAATTTGTTCATAAATGAATTGTAAAGTGAGAACATAAATGTGGATGTTCTTAAGTGGAAAATAAGTCTTGAACTTATGTATGGAAAAAAAAAAAAACTTGTTTTGGTAATGAAGTTGAAATTGAATTTCAATTGAATAAATGAATAATATAAAAACAAAAGGGAAAGGTAGGAATTTAAATTGTTAAATGGAATAATGGGAAAATGGTGATATTATAAATGGATTCAGAGTAAATTGGGAAAGTGAATTAAACCTAATATGGATTAGGTTATTGACTGAATTAAATTACAAATTAATGAAATTTGTATTGTAATGGATAGAATTTGATAATTAGTCAAAATTTGAAGGTAAATAAAAATCCAGTTTGGATTGGGATTTAATTTTGGTAATAAATATTGGAAGGGAGAATGAATAATGGAATTTGAATATATTAATGATGATTTGAATTGTGAATAAAATTCAAATGAGTGAAATAATTTAAGTGGGCTCTTTGCTAATAAAATAAATTTGTAAATAGATTGAATTAGTAAACAAAGAGCATTCAAATTTATAAATAGATTGGAATTGATTGAATGAGAATCAAATGGAAATAAAAACTGATATAAGAAGATAATAAAGGTGTTGTGAAAGAACTTAAGTATCTTGAAGGTAAAACAAAATGATTGTGAATAAGTTTTATTAAGTACTCTTGAATGAAATTTGTTAGAAAATAAAAATTTGAATTGCAAGTGAAATAGTATTAATTTCTGTGATAAATAAAAAAATGTATGAGTTCCAGAATGGAATGATATTCATATAGATCTATTGGATAATGAATTGGAAATATAAGATTTGAGATATAATTCAATAATTGTGATAAACCAAGATGTTTGGGCTGTAAATAAAATAGAATGGGATGTTATTAATTTGAACTTAAATGATGGTTTTGAAGTGTGAATAAGAATTGAATTAAATATTGAAATGGAATAAAAATGCTTGGATTGAGCACCATGCAGGATTGCATAAAATTTATATAAATCTAAACTGAAATTAATTTTAAATGGGTATAGGTTGAAGTGGTGATTTTGCTTGAATGACATGAGAAATTGTAGATATTAAAATTGAGTTGTTTAAATAACAACTAAGTTGGTGTTGAATAAATGGAAATAGATTAGAATTGTATTAAATAATTTTGTATATTAATACCAGTGAATCATAAAAGAAATGCAATTGTTCCAAACTGAAAATAAAGATGGTTTTAAATTAATTAGATAAATACAACCTAATTAAGTAATTTTGCATTTGAATGAACATAGGCATAAAAGAAATGTGAGTGCTTCAAATTGGAAATAAGGATTTGATTGTAAATCAAATCAAATAATGTTGCATATAAATGAATTATTAGAGAAATGTAAATGCTTCAAAATTAGAAATGAAGTTGGTTTGTAAATCTATTTAAAATTGAATTAGAATAGATTTCTGTTAGTGAAGCATATGTTAATCATATTGAAATAATGTGAATTGGTTGAAATAAATATGAATGGAACATAGCAAACCGTGTATGTAAATCCTTTGTATGAGATAACTTGGAGTTAGCATGGGAAAATGAACCTTGTGCATGTTATAAAATATGTATTTACTTAGGAAACTATGCAAAGTGTTGTTTGGAATGTAAATAGTTATGTTTGGCTTACATTTATATTGGAAATGATGTTAAATTGCTCATATTTTGATAATTGATGAATTTGTTTGAGTAAGCACAGGTGCGGGAGGCGTTTGAGATAGTTGGAGTGCGTATATGCATTATATTAGCTGCTTGCTATTAAAAATTTGCTAAAAAGGTACGCCTACGCAAATAAAATTGGGAAAATGATATATATATTGTGTTATATTTTGGTTTCCGGCCGTGTGGGCCGATGTATATATATTTGTGTGTATCGCGATATCGCGAAAGCTCCTCCGTGCAGGGGAGACTCTGCCAAAATTTTCCGGAAATTTTGGGAGTTAGAAAAATTTTGGGTTTTGGAAAAATTAAGTAACTTATGAAGTTATAAGTTAAAATTAAAGCTTTAGAGATAAGTAAAGCAAATAGGTTTGGCAATTGAGAAAAAAAGGATTTTGTGAAGTGTATATAAGCTTTTAATTAAGCAAATGGGATAAGTAAATGGGTTTGAGAGTATGTTCTACCTTATACAAATTTCGGGGACGAAATTTTTATAAGGGGGGAGGAATGTAACATCCCAGAATTTTGAGTATGGGATTTGTGAACATTTAATTCATTTTAAATGTTTACTATGGGTATAAAATTTATTTTAAACTAAAGGAATTGGTTTAAATTATATTAACAAGTTAAAATTTCTAAGGTGTGGATTTAATTTAAAAATTGAACAATAATAATATAATATTCAGAATTGAAATAAAAGAAATTTTGGATGTAAATAGTAATAAAATGGTTTTAAAAATTTATCTTGGGCTATCTGAGTGTAAATAGCATGGTGGAAATTATAGGTGAATTTTGAGGTCAATAAATTAATATTTGGAATTTTATAATAATTTAAAAACGAATTTAATATTATTAAAATGCAATTTAATCAGATTTTGGTCCGGAATGAGCCAGAATGATTTTTAATGTGATTATAAATTTTATATGATTTATTGTTAAGTTAATAAAATTTTAGAAGGGAAATTTTAAGTGCTTTCGTTAATTTTGAAAATCGCCCGATTAAATAGACGAGTTAAAATAGCCTTCCGGGCACAGACTCGGAATTCGACGAAACCAGTTCCATTGGATCCGTAATAGTTAGTTATTACCGGATTTCAATTTTCGTAGCAATCGGAGTTGTCGTTTGACCCCGGCAGCTCGAAATGCATCGAAAATCGTTTTTATCGATTTAATTTGAAATTGATCGTTTAATTCCGTAATTCGCTCATACGACCGAATTAGCTTACGAGACCTGTTCCATCGTGTCCGGAACGCGGAAAAACCTTAGAATCGCCTGTCGGATCGCAAAGTTTGGAGATCGTTTACGTAAAACGGTTGAATTGAGAAATTTATTAATTAAATAATATTAAACCAATATATATATTCACGTTTATATCTCTAAACCCTAGTTATTTGCAGCAGCCGCCTCCATCTCGTTTAATGGCCGATAATCATCTCATTTCCACTCCATAAATCTCTCAATCCATGCACTTATACACGAAATCTCCAACTAGAAAAATGACGAGCATCCCGAGTTCTTCGAGTTGTGTGGTGGAGATCGATTTTCGTCGACCGGAGAAAGGCTTTGGGGGTCGCGTTCGAATGCTGTTTATGCGCGAATTCCCACGCATCAGGGAGGCCGAGTGGCGCGTGGTTCTAGGCGGCGGTGGGGAGTGCGTTGGCGAATGTAGTGGTGATGGGTTCCACGTGGGCCGTGGTACGAGCGGCAGTGAGCCCTAGCTTTCGATTTTGGGTTGGTGTTCTCCTGTACGCGTGCGTGTTGAGGAAGATGTAGGTTTGCTTCGAACGTCCTGACGTTGCTTGGTATTACTAAATTTCAATTAGGAAGAAATTTGTTTTAAAAATGTGATTCAAACTTTAAAAATGAATAACTAATTCATATTATATCAGAATTCGACGAAATTCGCGGTATTGGAATCGCAGAGACGAACACTACGCGATGGCGCAGATCCGGATCCATTCCGGGCAAGTAGAAAATTTGGGTTAAATCGAACGTCGTTCGATTTAATTTAAATTTCGAACGCTCGCCGAAACTCAAGGTGAGTTATTCTCACTCACATCTGGATACTAGTAAAGTTAGACAGCTAGTATTGATTGTTTGTTTGGATGTATAGCTGAATATGTTAATTATTATCAAATTGAGTTGATATATATATGTGGTTGTGCTAATATTTGTGGATGCAGGGAAAAACAGGTTGGAGGGATCCAACTGGATTCCTCACAGTGTATTAATTATTTTTATATTGATGATGATGCCTGTTTATATATTGTGATTGATAAATGTGGAATTAAATTGTTCTGTGATATTGTGGTATAAACTACAAACCCAGAATGTTAATTATAAAGAAATTGGAGTTTAATTATAAAGGAATTAAATTGGTTTTTCAAAAAGGAAATTAAGGAATTTATAAATAAGGAATTTAAAAGAGTATAAGAAATTAGAATCTATTGGATGGAAAACTGAAATAAAATTTAATTGAAATAATGCTGAGTAAATTATAAATCCATAATTTATTATAAATGGACAAATTGAATTTTAGAGGAATAAAGGATATTGTTAAGTAATGAATTTAAAAGAATTAAATCTGAAATCTATTTAGAATGGAATTTGAAAATTTGTAAAATCTGGAATGATAAACAAAGAGAAATGTTATCAGTTGATACATGTGAAAGTAAATTTATGTTATTCAACTATAAAACTAAATCGAAATAAGTTGACAGAAATCGTGAGAAGGATTTCTGTGATGCTTAAGTGGAAATGAAATTCCTTAGGAAAAACCAAGTTCGAGTTTAAACTGATTTTATAAAAAGAAAGTTTTGAAGTTTAAACTTGTTTAAAGGAGTGTTTGGAAATTTTTATTTGTAAAGTAACTATTTATTAATTAGTAATAGTAAAATAATTATTCTTTTACAAATGGATTTGTTTAAAAAGCTAGTTTTGACCTAAGTATATTGCAATAAGTCTTAATCTTTTTACAACTCTATTTTTAAAATATAGTTTAACTAAAACCTTAGTTTAAATCAAGTTATATCCTATAAAATAGTTTTGCTTTAAATATTTGAAATTATATTTTGAGTATATAATTAGTAGTAAATTTACCTATTTTAAAGGATATTTAGAATAAAATGTTTTAATTGTTTTAAATCTAAATAAATTGAACTTGGTTATTTCCAATGGAAACATATGGTAAAGGATTTACCTTGTAAGGAAAGAGTTTTGGAAATTGTTTTCAAATGAGCTTTGACAATTTGAAAATATATCTTTTAAAGATATTTGGGGTAAATAAATAATGTGGAATATTATTTATTGTATGATGGATGTTTATGGATGTTTATGAATATAATTGATAGTTAAATCACCGACTATCAATATTGGACAATGCGTTGATCGTTTCGAACAGACCGGGATCGAGATTTATTTCTCGAAAACCACTTCGATCCGATTTGTACGTTTTCGTGTGATAAAACGTGTTCGGAGTCGAGGATGGAGCAGCGAAGTGCAAGGGCTAGTCGCTACTAATCCTGAGGATATTTCCAAAATGGATGTAGTAGGAGTAGTGCCTTCGGTTCCGTTCGAACCCGGGACGGACTTGTACGGATGAATGCTTGCGAAACATCGTCAGGTGGACGATGGGCATTCTAAGTGAAAACGTTCTAAAGGTAACGCTTAGCCTCAAGCCTCATCAAATGGGAATGACTGAAAATCAGGGGATATGCAGCAAGGTTAGGTGGGTCATGCCCAAGCAGGACAAGATAATTCCCCTGTCTAGATGTCCCTTATATATATTTCGGCTTAGTGGGTGGTTGGTCGCGCCAACCACGGGGTTTATCTTGTTCGGGACTGTTCAGTAAGGAATGGTTCCGGCCTTGTGTTGCAGGGGATGAAGGGAGTAGTCCTCGGTACGGTGATCTAGGCCCCGTACTGTGACAGGTGGTACCCCAGTGCCTAGTCATTGTTGGAAATCCATTCTCCCTACGAGCCTTGTACGAGTTTTGTTTGTATTACCCACTTCGGTGGCTAGTAGCTGGAATTTAATAGATGTAACAATTTCGGCTATTTTATAAGTATTTGTAAATAGACACTATTATAATATCAGAGGATTTTCTATAAAAAGTGTTTTAGCTATCGTAAGGTAAAAACCCGACATGTTTATTTGTGGCGTGGTCTTACGAGATGCTTTTGTTTTCAAAGGATTTTTGAAACTTTAATAATCAATTTGGATGCATATTTAGTATCAGCTGGTATTCCAGACTGACTCGGGTGTTATTTCATTATAATGCTCGGGTCAGACCGAGTATTATTTGTACAGGACAGGATGCTTTGGAGCAGGAGAGGTGCTGGAGCCCGAGACGTATTATCTATATATATATGTATAGTCTGCTGCTGTGATTGTATGATATGTCTGATTGGTAATTTGATGTATGAGATACTCTGATTTGTGATGATGTGATATGTATAAACAGTAATAGATTTCATTTTGTGTAAAGTTCTATATTTACTATTATATTTTATTCCACTGCGACTGTGAGATTCTGATATTGTGTTAGTTTCTTCTTCTTCTATCACTTCTTCTTTAACCCTAATGGTTCGTAATCCTGTGCCACTTGAGTTAATAGAGGTAGAATAGTGTTGATTCAAGGGGTACGGATTTGCGGGCTGTTACAGTTGTGATATATTATGGATCTCTGTGATAACTGTGTATGATTTATCTGTAATATCTGTTATGTGAAATTTAATTGAACTGTTAAGTTAAATAGACAACTTAGCCCTTAAAATGGCGTTTGGATTTCGATGAGACCGGGATCGGAAGAATCAATTTTGATTCTCCGAAAACCACATCGATCCAAATTAAACGATAGCTCGTGACTTATCAAATGGTGATCGAGATGGTGTTTCAGAATGCAAGGTTTATCGTCGTTAACTTTGAAGGTGATTCCAAAATGAGTGTAACGAGATAATGCCTTCGGTTTCATTCGAACCCGAAACGAACTTGTATGGATTGAATGCTTTCAGCACATCGTCAGGCGGACGATGAGCATTCTAAGAATAATGTTCAATAAAGGTAATTGTTGCCTCAAGCCTCATCAACCAGAAATGGCTAAAACAGGGGAGATGCAGCAAGGTTAGGTGGGTCATGCCCAAGAAGGACAAGATATTCCCCTGTCTAGATGTCCCTTTTATTTCGGTTGTGTGAGCAGTTGTTGGCCACAACTGCGGGGTTATCTTGTTCGAGACTGTTCAGTAAGGAATGGTTCCCGCCTTGTGTTGTACGGGGTCGGGAGTGATCCTCGGTACGGTGATCTAGGCCCCGTACTGTGACGGGCGGTACCCCATTAGCCCTACCATTGTTGGAAACCCATTTTCCCTACGAGACCCTACGGTTTTGATTTGTATTACCCACTTTCGTGGCTAGTAGCTGGAGTTTAATGAATGTAACAATTTCAGTTATTTTCTATTTACTTGAAAACCCTAGACACTATTATAATATCACTGAATTTCCTATAAATTTTTTTGGTTAGCGTAAGGTAAAAACTTACCCGTATTTATTTGTGGGGAGTCTTACGTGATACCTTTATTTCAAGTGATTTTCAAAGTTAAGCAATTTTAACACGTTTACTCATACCAGACCCATGTCTGACCCGGAGTTTATATTTTATTTTTCATAAACTCTTGGGTACTCAAATTTTTATGAGTAGCCAAATGATAGGTATTGGAAGTGTTGATTTTCTGGAGGAGCTATTTTGGATAAGAAGACTAGACGTATGTACCTATATATTTAGTTCCACTGTGTAGTTAGTGTATGCTATATTTTGGATGTACGCATGGAGATATATGTATATGACAGACTTGTTATGTGATAGTGTATAACTCTGATGTATGTATAACTATGTAATAGTTATGTGATGTATTATATTTTGTTCCATTCCGGTGTGAGATTCTGATGTTGTTGTTCTTTCTTTCTATTCTTTTCTATTTCTATCCCTTTCTTTCTTAATGATGAAACGTCTTTCTGGGGTTAGAAAGGCGGGTCGTCACTGTTGGTGTCAAAGCACCTTATTTTCCAATATTAAAGAATAACTTATTTATTTAAGTTAGAATTAATGATTTAATTTTAATAATTTGGAACATTAATTTGAAGGTTAATTACTGTAAGTGGTTAAGGATAATTAATTTGGGTAATTAATTAAGAGTTAATTACTTAATGTAATT
The DNA here is from genome assembly GCA_030765085.1 of Allium cepa. Taxonomy (NCBI): domain Eukaryota; kingdom Viridiplantae; phylum Streptophyta; class Magnoliopsida; order Asparagales; family Amaryllidaceae; genus Allium; species Allium cepa. The sequence goes on from CM060937.1 coordinate 800,042,630, forward strand.
AATAATTTATTAATTTAAGTAATTAAGGAGTATTTAAGTACTGAATGAGATTTAGTAAGGTCAATCAATGACTGAGATTTATTGAAAGACTACTTGATAAATGTAATTTAATCACTGAAAATGACTAGAGGATCATTAATGAATGTAAATAATTAATTAAGGAAATTAACTATAGGTTAACTAATGTAGATAGATAAGGCTAATTAGTTTGTCTGGTAATCAAAGGTTAATTACTTAATATAATTAAAGAATAATTAATTCAAGAGTGATTAAATAGGATGGATGATTAAAGAATAATTAATTGGGAAGTAATTAATTAATGATTTAGTGAGCAGGGTTTAAAGGTGGTTTAGGTAACTATTTAATCTAATTAGTAATGGTGAGTCTAATTAAATTTTGCTAATGGATGATGGGATTTTTGGAAAATGCCTTAAATTGGTTAATATTTCTGATTTGAAATGTTTGTGGAAGGATATGTTTGTCTCGAACAAAGATGATGTGGTTATCTGTTGATGATGCATTGCTGGGTAGAAGTGACATCTTGTATTTTAAGGATAAAGTGTATTCACTTGAATAAAAAGTTAAGATGGTATGGATTTCAAAGAGACCGGAGTCGGGTATTAGTAAATACCCGAATTCACTACGATTCTATATAAATTTGATACGTGGAGTCAATAGGTAGAAATGAAATGATTTAAGTAGATTGGACCATATAATCTAAGTTCTGGCACTTGGAAATTGATATATGAAACAAGTGATGTCTATAACATCTTGTGAAGTGAAAATTGATATAAGTTACCCCGGGTTTATATGAGTTGTGTACTTTTGTATCCTATGTTAGATGGGTTTACTCACGCTGGTTTCCAGCCTGAACCGGGTGTTACTTTGATGTAATGCTCGGGTCAGACCGAGTATTACAGATTTTCAGGTAGGTACGTTCTAGAGCTCAGAAGGCGAGCTGGATGGCATTATCGTATAGAGTATATCCGCTGTATTTATATTATTGTTAATCCGGGACTCGATAATTGTGTATATTCAGACACTGTATATATATATATGTGAAACTCTGATGTATATAAAATGTAATCGACAGATATAATATTCTCTTGTAAACTGTTATTATTTATTATTATATTTTATCCGCTGCGAATGTGAGATGTTTGGTGTTTATGTTCTTCTTCTTCTATCTCTTTCTTCTTTTTCATAACTATCTGGAATTTTCGGCTGAGAAAATTTCGGGTCGTCGCATTTGGGAAAATTAAACGGGTATTGGACCATTCTTCCTAACTTACAATTTCGGGGATGAAATTCTTTTAAGGGGGGAGGAATTTGACGACCCGGAATTTTTAAGCATTTGTAATCGAAATATTTAATTGATTTTAAATATTTAAAGGTTAATTACTAACTTAAATTATGAATATCATAATTTATTTGACAATTAAATTGTTGAATTAAATAATTTGAAGTTGGGTAAAATACTGAATTTGAATTCTAAGCCTATTAAAAATAATTTGAAGGCTTGTAGAATTTATATTGATAATACTGAAGAGAATAGAAGTGATGAAACCAAATTTAAAAATGGTTTGTTAAGTTTTGAAATTTGTATCGTTTAAGTTGAATTTTAAAATAGCCTTCCGAGGCACAGTCTCGGAATTTGACGAAACCAATTCCATTGGGTCCGTAATATTGAATTATTATCGGATTTCAAATTTCGTATCGATCGAAGTTAGTGTGTGAGTGTGTGATATACAAACGCGGAAAATTTAATTGATTATAAGCTAATGAAATTTAATTTAATTAATTAAGCTTCTTGTGTACGCCAAGTCTTCCTTTATCTTCCCGTATACTTCAACACTCGTCATTTTTTTTATCAAAGCCCTTCTTCATGTTAAAAAAATATCAAGACAGTTTTTTTATAAAATTTCAATGCCAAAATCTACAACTCCCTCTTCAAAATTCATTCATAGAAAAACATTTTTGATTTAAATTTGTTTAGGCTGAAGCCCACATTTTCAAAACGAAAATTTCCCTAAATCAAAATCAAAATCGCGTGCCATCTTCCCATCACCCATGGCCGCCCGGTTCCTTTTAAGTCCGGATTTTTGCAAATCAAATCACGATCGAGAATTAGGAGGGTCTCCTCCAGTTGAGGCGAGGGTTAGGGTTCGATTTGTACTCGTGTCGTGGGAATTCTGTACGCTGCAAGGAGGAGAGACTCGCGACGATTCACGATTGAATCGAGTGAGGGGCGATGACGCGCACGATTGTGAATCGCGAGGCAGCTCCAAAGGCGGTCCACGAAGCTACCGAAGTGACGATTTCAGGTGGTAGAGGCAGTGAGGTAGTGATTTATTTTTTATTTTTTATCTAATTCAATTTAATTTTGTCTTCAGTTCTGAATAAAGAGAATTATTAAAGCAAGATTGAATGGGTTAATCTTAAAACGGATATTTTAGAATTAGTTGGCTATATTATTTTACAGAAGAAATTAAGAGAATTGATAAAATTTAATTATTGGTTTAAATGAATTTATAACGATAATTTATTTATGATTAGTACGAATATTAATAAAACTATATCAATATTTTTCTAAGGTCTGAAGTAATGAAGAAACAAGTCGGCTTTTGAATAGGGTTGCAAATCAAAGAGCAAAGGTGAGTTAATCTCACTCAGCTGATTATAAATTTAAAATTAAATGATTAAATTTAAACAATTGTTTGAACTTGAATTGGTTGATGTGATAAAGTATGCTATAATTTGAAATTGGTATTTATGTATGCTAACGTCTGTGGATGCAGGGAAAACAGGTTGGAGGGATCCAACTGGACCCCTCAACTTTTATTTAAATTATTTAATATTATCTGTTCTGGTTATTTGATATTCTATGGTGAATTATGGGAAAGTATTGAATGCTATGGCTTGGTCGATATAATTGGGAATAATGAATTACCAAAAATATAAATTTGATTTTTGAAATGAAAATAAAAGAAGTGAAATTACAAGTAAAATAATTATAGAATAAATTTAAGAATGACTTGGAAAGAAATAAAGTGACTTTAAAATTTTAATAAATAAAAGAAGTGAATAGAAAGGAAATTAATGAATTTTAAAATGTAGTATTATTAATTAAAAAGAACAATCATTTATTTAGAATTTAAGATTTGGATTATTGAAAGACTAAAGAAGAAAAATAATAATAAAGTCCATAACTACTGAATTTGGAAATGAACTGATAAGTAAAAGAATTTATTTCAAGTAAAATAAATTGGAAATCAATTTGGAGAAATTGATTTAAGCGATTGAAGTTAGAATTTTTCTCTGGATAACCAAGTACATGTTTTTAAAAGTAAAATTTTAAAATATAAATTAAATGTTTTAAAGTTGTTTTAAAAAGCAAGTTTTGTAAAATCTATTATTTCTAATATTTAAAGTCTAAAGTAAGTATTCTCTTTAATTTATTTAAGTAGTAATTATTAAGCAGTAACTTAGTAATTTGTTTTTAAAAGTAGAAATCTATTTTTATATTTTATTAAGTAACCTTATTTTCAAATATTCATATAGTATGTATTTTTTTAACAAATTATTAAAGTAATTTTAACTTAAACGTTTTAAAGTGTATTTTTAAAAGTAAAGTGTTTTTAAATTATTTTAAAAATCTAGATTTGTGCTTGGTAATTCCAGTGGAAATAGAAAATACTTGGAATTTATTCTGAGAAAGGCAGATAGTTTTGAAAACTGTTTTCAAAGGAATTTGAAAAGTGAAAATATATTTTGTGAAGATATTTTTGCAATAAATAAATAATTTGGGAAAATTATTTATTGTTTGATGGATGTTTGTGAATAAAAATTGATAGTTAAATCACCGACTATCAATATTGGCCAAATGCGTTGATCGTTTCGAAGAGACCGGGTCGAGATTAATCTCTCAAATACCGCTTCGATCTGATTTGTACGTTTTTGTGAAAACGATTTTGGATTCGAAGATGGAGCAGTGAAGTGCAAGGTCTAGTCGCTACTAATCCTGAGGATATTTCCAAAATGGATGTAGTAGGAATAGTGCCTTCGGTTCCATTCGAACCAAGGACGGACTCGTATGGATGAATGCTTGCGAAACATAATTAGGTGGACGATGGGCATTCTAAGGGATATATTCTAAAAAGGTAACGCTTAGCCTCAAGCCTCATCAAATAGGAATGACTGAAAATCAGGGGTTATGCAGCAAGGCTGGGTGGGTAGCACCCAAGCAGGGTGATGTCATTCCAGTCTAGATGTCCCTTTTTATTTCGGCTTTGTGGGCGGTTGCTGATCCCAACCGCGGGGTGATCTCACTCGGGATTATCCAGTAAGGGGTAGTCCCGACCTTGTGTTGCAGGGAAGCGGGCGTACTCCTAGGTACAGTGATCTAGTCCCCGTACTGTGACAGGTGGTACCCTAGTGCCTAGTCATTAGTTGGAAATCCATTCTCCCTACGAGCCTTGTACGAGTTTTGTTTGTATTACCCAATCTGTGGCTAGTAGCTGGAATTTAATCTTGTAACAATTTCGGCTATTTTATAAGTATTTGTATATAAACCCTATTATAATATCAGAGGATTTCTATAAAAATTGTTTTAGCTATCGTAAGGTTAAAACCCAACATGTTTATTTGTGGCGTGGTCTTACGAGATTCTTTTGTTTTCAAAAGGATTTTTGAAACTTTAATAATCAATTGGGTGTGATTTTCTCACGCTGGTATTCCAGACTGACTCGGGTGTTATTTAACTGTAATGCTCGGGTTAGACCGAGTATTATAAGATACAGGATATGATGCTGTGGAGCTCAGGAGACGAGCTGGATGACGATACGTACATTCGTACTTGTTTTATATATATATTCCGCTGTATGAGTTGTTGCGTATCTTGAGTTGTGTAGCCATTGTATGATATTGGTGTTGAGCTATGATTGATGTACTCTGATGATGTAATATATAAACAGTGATATTTGATTTTTGAGTAAAATTATTTATTATCTATTATATTTTATCCCGCTGCGATGGTTAGATTCTGATGTTGACTTCTATTTTCTTCTTTTACCTCTCTTCTTCTTTAACCAAATGGTTCATATTTCTGTGCAACTTGAGTTGATTTACGTAGAATAGTGTTGACTCAAGGGGTACGGATTTGCGGGTCGTTATATTTTTGGTGGTCGGAGAACTCAAGGGAGGTCAGGGTTTTTGTCGATGCTAGCTTGGCGATCGGGGAGGTTGGGAAAAATGTTTGGAGGGGGATGGATCACCATAGCAACGACAATCGATCGAATTAGGTTTTAGTGTGGGTTCTGTATGTTGATTTTTGAATGACTGGCGCGGTGAGGAGACGGCGTCGAGTTAGGCCAGGATTAGGGATGATGAAGTTGACCGTATGGCGGAGGTATGTGCAGAATAGAAGTGACTATGGTGAAAGAGGCAAGGTGGTGCGAGGCGAATTGTTCGTCATGGGTTGAGTCTTTCGTGCTTCAATGTGTCGTTTTCACTTCTGGGGGTCATCAAGGAAATCTGGAGGTTCATATAGGCCGAGGCGTTGGGGGATGACATGGTGGAGTAATTGAGGTTGGTCGGAGTTGCTCTGACTGTCGGTGCATATGCATGGTTTCGTTTGTGTATCTGAGGTTTGGGGAAGAAGGGGTTTTCGTGGGACAGGACTCGAGGAAGTTGGTGTTTGACCCGAGTTGTTGTTCGTATTGGCCTCGCGTGTGTACTGTAGAGTATAGCCTGGAAGTACTGATGGTAGAACAAGTTTTGGGCTTGTGATTTCACTCGTGTTTGGTTAGAGTTAACCCGGGAGTTGCCTCGGGTAAATACTAGAAGATTGTCAGGGTTGAATTTTTAAACTAATTATCTTAAACTATTTTAAGTGATGATGAATTAATTTATGTTTGATAGTTTAAGTTAAAATTTATTTTAAGTTTTAATTAATTAAGTTAATACTTAAAGATGTTTTTAAGATAAATCAGATAATTAAGAATTTTAATTATAAGATTTAGTGTTTTATTTTTTATTTAAACTTATTGCTTTAAGTTAGGGATGTCAATTCCAAAGTTTATTTCATTCTGAATATAGTTAAGAATGTGATTAAGGTAAATGACTCATCTTTCCATTTAATTAAGGTTGAGTAATTCAGATTAAATAATTGATTTAAGGAGGTTAATCAATTTATTTATGAGAATAATTAATGCTAATTATTTAAGAATAATCTCTTGTGAAAGGAATTAAAGCATAATTACTGAATGAAATTTATTAAATATATTTACTTAGTATAAGTAATTAATGGATAATTACTTAAAGAGAAATTCCTTTAGAGAGGTGAATAGTGAATAATTACTTAATGAAGTAATTAAAGGAAATAATTACTCGGTGTAATTAATTAAGTTAATGAGGTTAATTTTAGTTAATTAATTAAGTTTAACTAATTAAAAGTAATCTTTGATGTTAGGTTATCTATAATTACTTAAGATGATTAATGAGGTGTAATTACTTGGTGAAGTAATTAATGAATAATTAATGAATGAATTAGTTAAACGAAAATTACTTAATTAGAAGTAACTAAAGGATAATTACTTGATGAAAGAAATTAAGTGATGATTACTCAGTGTAAGTGAAGGATTAATTTATATAATTAATCAAGGAGTTGGTTTAATTGATGAAGTAATTAAGGAAAGATAATTACTGTTTATGATTAATCAAGGTTGATTTATGAATGTTTTTAAGTTAAAGGTTAATTATTTGATGAAATTTAAGAATAATTTACTAATGAAAGTAATCAGAGGATCATTAATTAATGTAATTAATGGAAGTTGTGACATCCCGGAAATTTGGGGCAATATCTATTTAATAATCTTCATTAAAAATTAGATTAATTTGATAATAATTGAATTGATTTAATAATCTTCCTTTAAACAAATATTTAACTGATAATTTTTCTTTTTAAAAGCTAATTTAAATTGTTTCTATTTATAATGTATATATGTATATTGGTGTATATTATAAATAGATAAGTTTTGTTTTAAATTAATAAATAAAGTTATGGTTTCTGATTTTATTATTTTTGATAATTTGGAAATTTAATATTGAATAAATAATAATATGATTTTTAAAAATACTCAAGATAAATTTAATTTGTTTAAAAATAAATTGTGGCCTAGAGTTTAAATAAAAAGTTTGTTATATAGCTAGATAAATAAGTATTTATATTTTAAAGAGATGATTTCTTTTGAAAATTATCTTCAATGTAATAATGAGTTTTATTTAAACAATCTAAATAATGTAATATTTTTACAAATGGATTTCAATACAAACAGAAATGGCTATTGGAAAATTATTTAGATACATGTATGTGTATTTTGGAGGAAGCTATAATTTGAAAGATTTAAAATTAAGTCTTTCAAGAATATTTAAAAAAAATTAAATAAATAAATTTTATACATACTAAACATAAGTCTAAATACATATACATATGAAGCTATGATTTGGATATAAAATAAATTTTTTCAAGAATGTCTAAGATGAAATAAATTTTATAAAATATTTAAACAAGCAAAATAAAACAACTATGTATATAGGATGTAAGCATCCCCAGGCATGTGAAAACATTTGTATGTAACTTGTAACTGTTTTGAATACAAGAACAAATCAGGTAAGTACATAAGCAAAACATGTAAAATAAAATAAGAAAAAGAAACATGTAATCATGTCTATACAATAGTTATGTTGGCAATTAAATAAAATAAAATAAAATGTTAGTAGCTTGTACGATTAAGATTCTGACATATATAAACATCAAGTATAAAACAAAATAAAGTAAGAAATACTTAATAATATGATGCGGGCATAGGAAAGTGTAGTCAACCTGTAAGAAATGTTAAGCAAGATGTTGTAGTATGAAAATATGCAGGCTTTGAAAAGGAAAAAAAAGTAAAATAAAATAAATAAGCTGCCAGGTAAGTATGCAAAGAGTAGTATAAACATCAAGTATAAATAGGCAAGTAGCCAGTAGAGTAATGTGCAAGCAAGAAAAATATGTGGCCTGTTAAGAAAATATAAAAATATCTAAACATAAAATAAGGTTAGCAGTAAACATAAAGTACTTAAAACAATAAATGCTTTTATTTCTAGCAGCAAACATGTCCATACGAATTGGATGCAAAATCATTCCAGCCTCCAAAATAAATATCTTGCCTGATAAAAAAAATAATGGTACAAGAAAAATGTTGCTTGTCTCAGATGCCACCTTCCCCTGAACTTCTTTATATATGCATATTTTTTTAGTTCATTCATTAAAAACCAGAAACAAAGGAAAATGGCAAACATTTTCAATTATACAAACTTAGTAATATTTACAACTGAAGAAAGCAAGATGAATGAAAGGAAAAGCAAGAAAGTCATTTCCAGTTTTTAAAGTTCAAATTGTTTCAGAAAAAAAAAGAAAAAAAAGAGAGTGCTCTGTCTTTTTCCAAAAGCAAGGTGAGTAACTAAAATTTACAATTTGCTTAAGTATATTCAGATATGTTTGTTATGTCCAGAATGATTATGTTTATGTACTTATATACCGATGCAATTTTATATGATGTCTGTTTATATAAGTCTGAAACATCTCTGTTTATAAGATTTGAAGCTCAGATTTAAGACAAAGATCATCTATGCTTAATTTATTGATTTATATGGCTTAGTATCTACACAAATATGTTTGTTTGATCATAGTGTAAAATTATAAAATCTGAATTCAAGTGTAACAAGGTAGAAAGACTCTGTGAAAACATAAGGAGCAGAAAATGTTAAAAAAAAAGTGAAATGTCAACATTTTAAAAACATCAATCCAAGTTTATAACTTGAATTCTAATCTGTAACTAGGATTTTTAAAACTATAATCACATTTTTGTGTTTAGTAATTAAAGAGTATTCCTGTAGTAGTTGTTTTGGGGTTTATAGAGGGCTTCTGGTGATCTAAGGGGATTGGGAGGTCGGGTTTGTAACTGGTGATAGGGGAGTGACCGGAGATGTTGGAAAAAATGCCTGGAGTTGCTCCAGTTCGTCGAGGAAGCGGCGGTGGGGTTTTGTTTTTTTTAACCAAATTTTTGAACTGGGTTGAAGCTCGGGCTTGTTTGATTTCCTTGGTGCATCGAGTTCAACGGGGGTTTGCGTATGGGTAGAGGGGTGAAAGGCGGAGTCGTGGCCGGTGGTGGTGGTTTTCTGGTGGTCGGAGGAGCAGGGTTTTCGCGTTGACAGGTTTCAAGGGAAAGAACTGTTTGTGGTTCCAGGTTTTGTATTATGAACTCGATCTTCATTTGAGCGAGTAGGTGGCTTCGGTGGGGATGTGATGGCATCTGGTGATGGTAGGGGTCATGTTGAAGCTCGGGTGGGAGGCTGGAGTTGGTTGGGGCCACGGTGCACATGCACCGTGCCATTGAGGTGATTGGTTTTTTTTCCTCTGTGCCGTTTTTTTTGAGCTGGGAAAACTCGAGAAATACTGCAGTCGTTCGAGTGTTTGACTCGAAGTAAGGAAGGGGGAGTCTCGGAGCATTTTGGGTTGTGTCGCGCCTGTATTTGTTCAGGCAGTGTTAATCTGGAAGTAGAGTCTGTTTGTAAAAAAAAAAGAAAATTCAAATGAAACCTATTTAAAAATAAATAATAGATTTAAACTAAGTTTAAATTCAGTTTGCAGAATGAATTCAAACTTATATTTTGAAATCTAAAATAAAGTTTTAAATATTTAAATGAGTTTTCAGGTTTACAAACCTGGAATTTCCAGATTTTTACAAAATGATTTAAACCTGAAATAAAAGTCTAACAATAGTTTAAATTTAAATTTTAAAAGTATTGATTCAAATGAATATTGAATCTTAAGGTTTTAAAATAGATTTGGCTTTGAAAAATAAAAATTCCAAATTTAAGTTGTTAAAGGGAAGTTTAAATCAATGTTTTTAAAAAAAGATAAATTGATGGATTCGAGTTTGCTTCGAATTTAAAATCTGAAAATTAAATCAGTTTTGGTTTAAAGATAAGTTCAAATAAAATAATCTTGAAAGTAAATTTGTTGAGAAAAGTTTTTAAATGGAAAGTAAATAAATTGTTTAACTTGAAAATTTGCAAGTTAAATATTAATGTATTTTGGAAATTTAAATTAGAGATTAATGTTATTTATAAGATTATAAATTGAATTTAAATTTGAATAATGTTTAATAAATAATCCTTTTGAATCTTAAATTCAAAATGAATTTGAATCTAAATTTAAAAAGTGTAATGTTCTTATACACATTCATATTAATTAAGTCATTATATAAGAAATAAATTATCTGAAGAATAATTAAGGCATTAAATGATTTAATTAATAAGATAATAAAGGAATGGTACTTTATTGAATTTATAAATTAATAATTTAGATTTATTTATAAATAAAGATAAATTAGAAAGTAAATTAAAAGATGATATTAGATAATTAACTAAAGATTACTAATTAATTAATGTGATTTATTTTGATAATTAATCAGATTATTTAGATAATCTATTGAAAATGGTTAAGTGTAATTACTTGATAAAAGTAATTAAGAGATTAATTACTTTTTGTAATTAATTTTGACTAAATGATTAATTCAAGTTAATTAATTTAGTTTAATTAATTTAAGAAAATCATTTGATGAATTGATAAGTACAATTACTTAGTGTATGCAATGGAGCACAATTACTTAAGGAAGTAATTAATGTTAATTTCTGAATGTAATTAATGAAAGATGATGTATTAATAAAGTAATTTGGGTAATTACTTTTGAAATTAATCAAAGGATTAAAGGAGATAATTAATTATGGGGTAATTAATTTATTAATATGAGTAATTAAGAGTAATTAATTACTGGTTGATATTAATCAAAGGTGATTAACAATTGTGTTTAATTAAAGATTAATTACTGAATGTAATTAATTTAATCAAAGTAAATTAATTTAAATATAAATTAAAGATCATGAATTAATATGATTAATGATGTAAACTAAGAATTGGTTAATTAAGAAATAATTAATAATGTGGTGATTAATTAAGGAAAAATGTAATTAATAATATTTAATTAATATAAATAAAGTAATTAAATGTTAATTACTATGAATGATTTAGGACAACTAACCTGTGAAATTAAAAAAAGACTAATTACCTATTGTAATTAGAAATGATTAATCAAAGGTGTTTAATCAAGGTGTATATTTAGAGATTGATTAAGTAACGTGATTTATAATTAATTAATGGTTGTATAAGCAGGATTTATAGATAAAGAATTAATTTAATTTACTTTAAATTAATTAGAGATAGAAGTAGTTAATTTAATTCATTTTAAATTAATTACAAATTGTATGATTTTAAATCATTGCTTATGGATGAATGATATTGATATTTCGTTTGATGATTGTGATCTGACATGAATAATATCTATGCGTCGTGGATGCTTGGCTTTAAATATGATAATATTTAGTTATCTGTTTGGATGATAATATTGATTATCTGTTTATGATGATGATATGATTATCTACTGTGATATTATGAATTATCCATCTGTGTGTATATTGATTATATTGAATTAAACTGTTAAGACTAAATAGACAACTTGGCCTTAAAAGACACGTTTTGGATTTTGATGAGACCGGGATCGGGTTTCCACATTTGGAACATCCGAAAACGACATCTCCAAATTAACGATAGGTCGTGAATCTAAAGTGAAGATAAAGATTCAGAATGCAAGGGTTATCGTCGTTAACTCTGAGGGTGATTCCAAAATGATTGTAACAAGATAATGCCTTCGGTTTCGTTCGAACCCGGAACAAAATTGTATGGATTGAATGCTTTCAACACATCGTCAGGTGGGCGATGAGCATTCTAAGAATTATGTTCTCTAAAGGTAATCGTAACCTCAAGCCTCATCAACCGGGAATGGCTAAAACAGGGGAGGTGCAGCAAGGTTAGGTGGGTCATGCCCAAGCAGGACAAGGATATTCCCCTGTCTAGATGTCCCTTTTTATTCGGCTGTGTGGGCAGTTGGTTGCAAACAACTGTGTCGTTTATCTTGTTCGGGACTGTTCAGTAAGGAATGTTCCTGCCTTGTGTTGCAGGGGATCGGGTTTGCTACATTACAGCGTGATAGGGGGTTCTCGCTTTGCGTTAGGTGGCGAACGGGAGACTCTTACCCCTACATGCCCCCAGGGATAGTATAAGGTCTTGCGGGGTTGGTTGCGAGTCGTGAGGCTGGCCGTAAAAGCAAATCCGAGGTATCACTATGAGCCACAGCGGGGCTGGGATGGTTGAAAAGCCTACCGGTCGTGAGCCGTTGCTGATGGTTGAAAAGCCTAGGACGTCACAGTTGGTATCAGAGCGCTAGGTTGAGTGAATACCTAGGCTCTTGAGTATTTTCTTTCTTGAGAGAGCGTATTTGTAATTTTGATCTATATAATATATGTATTTATTTATTTCTACCTATTGTTGGGTTACCAGTTCGGGTTTTCCAATGAGCTATAAAGGTAGATAGGGTGGTGGTGTGTGTAACACAACTACCAATGGTTGGAGTTTGAATGTTTGAGGTTGGAAGTGTAACTGTCGAGACTGTAGACCTAATACCGTCTCGAGTAAGCTTTGGGTGGTGTAAGGATTTCATCGATCTCTGAAGGAAACCTGTTAAGGTTTGGAGTTCATTTTTGAAGTGTAGTTTGGTTGAGCTAGAATTTGGATCTATCGGTTGGGCAGAAGCCAGTCATGATATCTTGATACATCAAGGTGCAGTAGCTGTGTGATGAGACACAGTGACTATGGATGTCTCCGAAGATGTTACTTTGGAACAAGTAAGGAAGAGTGACTGCTTTGGTGTTGTGGCTGTGTTCAGCTGGGTGTTTCTGTTTGCTTTGAGGTCCGAGTTTCTTGAAGAGCTTTGGATTAGGAAGTCTTCTGGCTAAGCTGTTTTTCTTGGGTAACTTCAGAAGCAGTAGAGTAGTCCCATTTCTTCGATGATCGGCCACATAAGTGTAAGCTGTTTTGTTTGGCAAGGAGAGAGCATTATCTTTGGAATTTGGCTTGATCGATCGCAACAGTGACTTGCGATAATTTGAGTGTTCTCTTGTGTTTCAGAGACATTTTCTGGATGTCTTCGAGAAGTCAGAGTTTGGTCAGCATCTGAAAATTGAGTTTGGTATCGACTGGATTTCCAGAAGTGGTACCGATGGATCAGCTTAGTGATTGGATGATTTTTGAGTTTGGTGAAGTAGCTCGGATTTTGGAGGAACTTCTGAGTTTTGTTTTTGAACTGTGTTGTCCAGTCTGTGCCTGAGTTCATCATCAGCATTTTCATCTGTTTAATCAGAGTTGCGCAGTGGAAGCGTGGTGGCAGCTGTTTAGTTGGGAAGCTATGGGATGTTGCAATGTTTGGATTGGAGAGTTCTATAGGAAATTTTTCAGAATCTGAGGCCAGACTGGAGTGCACCTGTTTTATCTTTTTTGGATGTGAGAAGTGAGATCAGCATTCTGATTTTGGGTTAGAGTGTGTTCAGAGTTTTGAGTTGATCTTGGAAAGATCATTTTATTGAATTGTTTTTGGTCCAGTTTATTTCTAGAAGCATCAGCAAGAGTTGAGCTGATCAGAAAGGATGTAGGCAACTCAGGATTGTCAGAGAGTTTTATGGATAAGGGACGGAGGAATTTGGATTTTTGAAATCGGGGATTTGATAAGTGTTTGGTCTTCAGGATTGAATTATCAGTCTGGATAACTGGAGTTTGTTGTGTTTCACTTATCTCTGAGGGAGTACGTGTAAGATTTATTTCTGATTGTAGAACCAGCAATTCAGGGAGTTTTGGTTGTTGATTCAGACTTGTCTATAGTCTGATATCCTGTCTTGTTTGTAAATCTAGATAAGTAGAAGTTTTGTAGCTTAGTAGTATTGTTTGTTTGGATTCTATAGAGCGAATAACCCGGTATTTATACTTGGGGAAACTCGAGAAAATTCTATCCGGAATCTTGTCTGGACAGTTAGATTTGTTTGTTTGGATAAATTGGTTGTTATGATTGTTAGCTTATGGTTGATATATACTTGTGTTTTAAAATTTAAATCTTTAACTAGATTATTAAATTACCTTTGTTTTAAATTTCGGGGACGAAATTCTTTTAAGGGAGGAGGAATGTGACATCCCGGAAATTTAGGGCAACATCTATTTAATAATCTACATTAAAAATTAGATTAATTTGATAATAATTGAATTGATTTAATAATCTTCCTTTAAACAAATATTTAACTGATAATTTTTATTTTTAAAAGCTAATTTAGATTGTTTCTATTTATAATGTATATATGTATATTGGTATATATTATAAATAGATAAGTTTTGTTTTAAATTAATAAATAAAGTTATGGTTTCTAATTCTATTATTTTTGATAATTTGGAAATTTAATATTGAATAAATAATAATATGATTTTTAAAAATATTCAAGATAAATTAAATTTGTTTAAAAATAAATTATGGCCTAGAGCTTAAATAATAAGTTTGTTATATAGCTAGATAAATAAGTATTTATATTTTAAAGAGATAGTTTCTTTTGAAAATTATCTTCAATGTAATAATGAGTTTTATTTAGACAATCTAAATAATGTAATATTTTTACAAACGGATTTCAATAAAAATAGAAATGGTTATTGGAAAATTATTTAGATACATGTATGTGTATTTTGGAGGAAGCTATAATTTGAAAGATTTAAAATTAAGTCTTTCAAGAATATTTTAAAAAAAAATTATACATACTAAACATAAGTCTAAATACATATACATATGAAGCTATGATTTGGATACAAATTAAATTTTTTCAAGAATGTCTAAGATGAAATAAATTTTATAAAATATTTAAACAAGCAAAATAAAACAGCTATGTATATAGGATGTAAGCATCCCCAGGCAAGTGAAAACATTTGTTTGTAACTTGTAACTGTTTTGAATACAAGAACAAATCAGGTAAGTATATAAGAAAAACATGTAAAATAAAATAAGAAAAAGAAACATGTAATCATGTCTATACAATAGTTATGTTGGCAATTAAACAAAATAAAATAAAATGTTAGTAGCTTGTATGATTAAGATTCTGACATGTATAAACATCAAGTATAAAACAAAATAAAGTAAGAAATACTTAATAATATGATGCAGGCATAGGAAAGTGTAGTCAACCTGTAAGAAATGTTAAGCAAGATGTTGTAGTATGAAAATATGCAGGCTTTGAAAAGGAAAAAAAGTAAAATAAAATAAATAAGCAGCCAGGTAAGTATGCAAAGAGTAGTATAAACATCAAGTATAAATAGGCAAGTAGCTAGTAGAGTAATGTGCAAGCAAGAAAAATATGTAGCCTGTTAAGAAAATATAAAAATATCTAAACATAAAATAAGGTTAGCAGTAAACATAAAGTACTTAAAACAATAAATGCTTTCATTTCTAGCAGCAAACATGTCCATACGAATTGGATGCAAAATCATTCCAGCCTCCAAAATAAATATCTTGCCTGCTAAAACAAATAATGGTACAAGAAAAATGTTGCTTGTCTCAGATGCCACCTTCCCCTGAACTTCTTTATATATGCATTTTTTTTTAGTTCGTTCATTAAAAACCTGAAACAATGGAAAATGGCAAACATTTTCAATTATACAAACTTAGTAATATTTACAACTGAAGAAAGCAAGATGAATGAAAGGAAATGCAAGAAAATCATTTCCAGTTTTTAAAGTTCAAATTGTTTTAGAAAAAAAAGAAAAAAAAAAGAGAGTGCTCTGTCTTTTTCCAAAAGCAAGGTGAGTAACTAAAATTTACAATTTGCTTAAGTATATTCAGATATGTTTGTTATGTCTAGAATGATTATGTTTATGTACTTATATACTGATGCAATTTTATATGATGTCTGTTTATATAAGTCTGAAACATCTCTGTTTATAAGATTTGAAGCTCAGATTTAAGACAAAGATCATCTATGCTTAATTTATTGATTTATATGGCTTAGTGTCTACACAAATATGTTTGTTTGATGATAGTGTAAAATTATAAAATCTGAATTCAAGTGTAACAAGGTAGAAAGACTCTGTGAAAACATAAGGAGTAGGAAATGTTAAAAAAAAGTGAAATGTCAACATTTTAAAAACATCAATCCAAGTTTATAACTTGAATTCTAATCTGTAACTAGGATTTTTGAAACTATAATCACATTTTTGTGTTTAGTAATTAAAGAGTATTCCTGTGGTAGTTGTTTTGGGGTTTATAAAGGGCTTCTGGTGATCTAAGGGGATTGGGAGGTCGGGTTTGTGGCTGGTGATAGGGGAGTGACCGGAGGTGTTGGAAAAAATGCCTGGAGTTGCTCCAGTTCATCGAGGAAGCGGCGGTGGGGTTTTGTTTTTTTTTAACCTAATTTTTGAACTGGGTTGAAGTTTGGGCTTGTTCGATTTCCTTGGTGCATCGAGTTCAATGGGGGTTTGCGTATGGGTAGAGGGGTGAAAGGCGGAGTCGTGGCCGGTGGTAGTGGTTTTCTGGTGGTCGGAGGAGCAGGGTTTTCGCGTTGACAGGTTTCGAGGGAAAGAACTATTTGTGGTTCCAGGTTCTGTATTATGAACTCGATCTTCCTTCGAGCGAGTAGGTGGCTTCGGTGGGGACGTGATGGCATCTGGTGATGGTAGGGGACATGTTGAAGCTCAGGTGGGAGGCCGGAGTTGGTTGGGACCACGGTGCACGTGCACCGTGCCATTGAGGTGATTGGGTTTTTTTTCCCTGTGCAGTTTTTTTGAGCTGGGAAAACTCGAGAAATACTCGAGTCGTTCGTGTATTTGACTCGAAGTAAGGAAGGGGGAGTCTCGGAGCATTTTGGGTTGTGTCGCGCCTGTATTTGTTCAGGCAGTGTTAATCTGGAAGCAGAGTCTGTTTGTAAAAAAAAAAAACAAATTCAAATGAAACCTATTTAAAAATAAATAATAGATTTGAACTAAGTTTAAATTCAGTTTGCAGAATGAATTCAAACTTATATTTTGAAATCTAAAATAAGGTTTTAAATATTTAAATGAGTTTTCAGGTTTACAAACCTGGAATTTCCAGATTTTTACAAAATGATATAAACCTGAAATAAAAGCTCTAACAATAGTTTAAATTTAAATTTTAAAAGTATTGATTCAAATTAATATTGAATCTTAAGGTTTTAAAATAGATTTGGCTTTGAAAAATCAAAATTCTAAATTTATGTTGTTAAAGGGAAGTTTAAATCAAAGTTTTAAAAACAAAGATAAATTGATGGATTCGAGTTTGCTTCGAATTTAAAATCTGAAAATTAAATCAGTTTTTGTTTAAAGATATGTTCAAATAAAATAATTTTGAAAGTAAATTTGTTGAGAAAATTTTTTAGATGGAAAGTAAATAAATTGTTTAACATGAAAATTTGCAAGTTAAATATTAATGTATTTTGGAAATTTAAATTAGAGATTAATGTTATTTACAAGATTATAAATTGAATTTAAATTTGAATAATGTTTAATAAACAATCCCTTTGAATCTTAAATACAAAATGGAATTTGAATCTAAATTTAAAAAGTGTAATGTCCTTATACACATTTATATGAATTAAGTCATTAAATAAGAAATAAATTATCTGAAGAATAATTAAGGAATTAAATGATTTAATTAATAAGATAATAAAGGAATGGTAATTTATTAAATTTATAAATTAAAAATTTAGATTAATTTATAAATAAAGTTAAATTAGGAAGTAAATTAAAAGATGATATTAGATAATTAACTAAAGATTACTAATTAATTAATGTGATTTATTTTGATAATTAATCAGATTAATTACATAATCTATTGAAAATGGCTAAGTTTAATTACTTGACAAAAGTAATTAAGAGATTAATTACTTTTTGTAATTAATTTTGATTAAATGATTAATTCAAGTTAATTAATTTAGTTTAATTAATTTAAGAAAATCATTTGATGAATTGATAAGTATAATTACTTAGTGTATGCAATGGAGCACAATTACTTAAGGAAGTAATTAATTTTAATTTCTGAATGTTATTAATGAAAGATGATGTATTGATAAAGTAATTTGGGTAATTACTTTTGAAATTAATCAAAGGATTAAAGGAGATAATTAATTATGGGATAATTAATTTATTAATATGAGTAATTAAGAGTAATTAATTACTGGTTGATATTAATCAAAGGTGATTAACAATTGTGTTTAATTAAAGATTAACTACTGAATGTAATTAATTTAATCAAAGTAAATTAATTTAAATATAAATTAAAGATCATGAATTAATATAATTAATGATGTAAATTAAGAATTGGTTATGTAACGACCCAGAATTTTTATTAAATTAAAATTTGAATATTTAATTAATTTTAAATATTTATAAGTGAATTTATAAGTCAAATAAATTTTAATTTGAATTATTGGATTTAATTGAATAATTTAATCGATAATTTAATACGTTAAATTATGGAAATAAATGAAAATCGAGTTAAATATGATTGAAAATAATTTGGAAAATTTTATTTAATCATACTGGAGTTATAGAAATATTTTAGAACTTTTAAAATCGAATTAAAAGTAAATTTGTGAAAATTGAATATTTTAATATTTAATAATCGACTGTAAAATAGTCAATTTTTGAACAGTCTCAGAATTGAACGAAACCAGTTTCATTGGATCCGTAATAGTTAGTTATTACCGGATTTCAATTTTCGTGTCAATCGGAGTTATCGTTTGATCGTGGCAGCTCGAAACGCATCGAATTATTTTTAATTTAAATTTGGCGAGTCAAAATAGCCATTTTTCAAAAAGTCTCGGAATTCGACGAAACCAGTTTCATCGGATCCGTAATGTGATATTATTGTAAGGTTTCAAATTTCAAGTCAATTGGATTTACCGTTTGTCCGGTACAAATTAAAACGCCTAGAAATCGGTTTAAATCGGTTTAATTCAAATTGAGCGTTTTCAGCCATAACTCGCACATACTTCCGAATTAGCTTCCGAAACTTGGTCCATTGTGTCCGGAACGCGGGATAAACCCTAGGTACGCTGGTTACGGCGTCTAAATCGGAGTTCGGAATTCCCGGGATGAATAGTGTTTACGCTTGCTTTTTCTATAAATAGAAGTTAAAATCACAAAATTTCTAAAATTAAAAACCTAACCCTAAAAAAACTAGTAGCCGCCAGTTACATTATGAAGGGCCAGAAATTCACAAGCTTCCTCCCTCAAAATCTCTCAATCCATTCATCGATTCACGAAGCCATCAACTACAAAGATGAAGAGCACGGGATGAGCTTTCAATCCATACGGATTTGATGGAGTTTGGAGCATCGTGGGACGAGCTAGGGGAGGCCGATGGTTGTAGGTTGCGCACGAAATTCTAGGGGATGGGGGTAGCCGAGTTTGATGGTGGTCAGGCCGAGCATGGACGTGGGTGAGGCGCTCCTATTGGCGTTCTCTGATCGAGCTCTCGTCGAGTGTGGAGATCGTATTATTAAACCCTAAATTGCATTTGTTGGGTTCGGCTAACGTGAAGCTTCCTGGAGCAATTGCGCGTGGGGAAGAAGATGGTAAGGGACGGCTATGATCTGATGGTGGTGGGATCTGATGGCTAATATGAGCTTAGGTTTAAAATTAATTAAGTTGTGTTGAAAATTTGTTAATATAAATACGTGTAAACTTGTAAAATTCATATCTTTTTCATACGAGGTCGAAAAAATGCAAACTCAGTTGCGTTGGGATCGTATGGACGAGCACTACGCGATGGAGTTGGTTTGGAGTCGTTTGGAGTTAGTGAGAATTTCGGGTAAAATTAAACGCGCGTTTAATTTTATTCGAAATAAAAAGCTAAAACGGAATTTAAAATCAAGGTGAGAACTTCTCACTCAATCGAATAGATTTCGATTTTATTTTAAATAGTTAGATTTAAAATATTTGAATGCATGTTTGAATGATGACTGTAAATTATTGATTGTTAAAATAGACATTATGCGCCGTTAGTAAGCGGATGTTATTTAATATAAACATATACCGCGAATATTTCATAAACAGTGAAATTGGTATTATATATAATATCAATATATATATATTGGCATATGTATATATTGCAGTTGTTGATTTCCCGCATTTTTTTGTTTAGCGGATGAGACCCTATTACGCCGTTATTAAGCGGATAATATTTATTAAGAACATGTACCGCGATAATTTCGTACTGGAGCGAAATTGGTATTGTGCTAATGTTTTTGGATGCAGGAAAACAGGTTGGAGGGATCCAACTGGATTCCTCAACAGTATTTATTTAATTTCAGATATTTTGATATTTGATTGATTATCATATCGATATATGATATCGTTGTTGTCATGATTGACTATTTGGTATGTAGCATCATTGGACCCAAATTTTGGGATTTTAAAATGATTTTAAAAGTGATTTTGAAAATATACTATATTTTTGAAATCGATCCATTATAAATAAATAAACGTTATAATTTTTAAAGTTATAAAAATTATGGTTTTTGTGAAATATAGTTAAAAAGCTGATTTTTAGAAATACGATTAAAAGTCGATTTTTGAGAAATATGAACTAATGATTTTATAAAATAATTTAGATTGGATTTTTGAATATATGATAAAAGTTTAAATATAGGATTTATAAAATTTGATTATTTTATAAATCGAAATGATGAAATTATAAAGGAATTTAAAGACGTCTCAGAATAATAATATAAACTGATTTATATTAAGAGATTTATAAATGGATATTTATAAATTGAAATATAGACATTATAAAACGAGTTTTATAAGTGTTTGAATGTAGTGAAAATGAATTTCATAAATGAATGAAATTTATAGAATTATAAACTGTGAAGTTATAAATGAAATTTATAAATAGTAAGATTTATAAATTTGTGAAGTTAATTGAAGAATAGATTAGGTTAAATAAATGAATCTTATAAGTTATAAGATTTATAATTATGAAGTTTAAAGAACGATTTTATAAAATAATCGTTTTATAAGTAGTTAACTTATAATATGAACTTTTAGTCTATAATTGAATTATAAACTGAATAGGTAAATAAAAGGATTTATAAAAAAGGAAGTTTTTATAAATAAATAGAAAAGGAATTTATGAACGTTGTTTTATAAATTCGCAAATGACTTATTTTGACAAGTTAATTGTTATAACTTAGAAATGGAGTTATATTCACATTTTTTTTTATAGTGAATAATCCCTTGAATTAAAATGAATAAAAGGATGAGATTTGTTAACAAAGTTTATTCACATTTTTGAATAGTGAATAACACGTTAAAGGAATTGTTTTGAATGTGATGTTTTAAATAGAATTAAAACAATCTAACGATGTTTTTAAACATGTTGAGATTCGAAACCATAGATTTCAACATTTATTGTTGAAATAGATGTTTCGAGAAATGAAAGGAGATGATGGACTATAACACTGTTGTTATAGTAAATGATTTCCGAAAGGAAATGTTTTTGTATAGTATTGGGATTTATATATCTATTTTAATTTCGAATCCCTATACTAGTGATTTTGGGTTATCGTAACGATGTTTTACGTAACATTCGTTTTGGCCCAAATAAATAGGTTTAAGTGAATGATTTCCTTAATAGAATGAAATATATACTTAATTCGATTTAAGTATATTGAATATTTTCTAAGTGTGGAAAATAAAAAGATTTGTGAATTACTTATTTTTAATAAGTATGGAAATGTTTTCCAATATGAAGTGAAAAATTAGAATTTATCTTTTTAAAGATAAATTGAAATGAATTATTGAAATCGTATATGCACGAATATTTTGAAATACAAATTCATTATGGAATTTATATGTGAAAAGTGAAATTGGTCAAAAATAAATATTGATTTATATTTTGAAGTGTTGAAACTATATATCTAGTAAAGATATTTTGGAAAATAGATAATTTGGAAAATTATTTGGAATCTGGTGATGTATGCATATCCAGTGATAGTTCAATAACCGACTATCAATATTTCCCTTTGAATGGGTATTTGATGTGATTTGATTGAATTTGAATGCCACACTTATTTTTGAATAAGCGCTCACTATTCGGGTTAACCGGGAAAGGACCATGGGGTCGTATAACCCATTCCGAATATGTGATACGTCGTGATAAATCGCATTTGAAGATCGGTGTTGAAGACCGGTATTTGCGAGAGCGATAGGATGACCTATCGATTGTTTCTGCACCGAGTCGCGCCGGTATAGAAACTCCCTAAGTGATGGGAAATCCGATCAGGATTGTGAATATCCGGATTGCAAGGACTTCTTTGTAAGTGCCTTCGGTTCTGTTCGATCCCGGAACAGACTTGTATGGATTGTATGTCTGACATTACAATTTGAGATATAAAGCCGATTTCTTTCAAATATATTTCTGTTGGTGGCGGAAAATTTATTCTTTGCTTAACACCCTTCTTTGAGACGTACGAGCTCAAAGGTTATATAGTTGAAGTTATCAGCGATATATTCCCAGTTTGGTAATGTGACATGCTGAGTGATGCTGAAATGATCATTGTGTTGGTTATTGTGATAGGATCATTTATTTGATCGTCTATCTTAGTGATCATTGTGTTGATCATTTGTTGACCCAAAGCATGGCTTTTGTATAAAGTATGTTTTTGTGGACGTGAATTCGTCGAGCCTCACATCCCGGAAATGGTCAAAACAGGAAAGAAGCAGCAAGGTTATGAGGGGTAGCACCCTTTAGGATGTGTCCATTTCCTTCTGGAAAAGGGTGGTATCATGGTATGGAGCCCAGATACTTACTCATGTTGAAAACACTTTGTTATGATTGTGTGAATTGATTAGAGAGCGCTCTCGGAAAAAGGTCCCAAAGGACCGGGGGATGGCATATTCGGTCAGTTGTTACTCAGTTAGGAGTAACCCGGCCTTATGTTGGTAGAGATCCGGTTTGGTTCTCGGGGATGTCCATCCAGAGGCATTCTCAGTGGCAATGGGAAGTTCCTTGGCCTGACCATTTGTTGGAAATCCAATTCCCAATACGAAACTTGTACGGTATTAGTTGTAGAACCTGCTATTCACTTATGGTGGTCACCACTGTTTGGATAGTAGCTATAGTAGGCATACGATAATGGTCGTATGTTGGCTAAGATTTATATTCTACTTTCGAAATGAATTTGTTATACACTATGCACTAATAAAAATATCAAATGTTATTTTAAAATGCGTATCAAGCATCTTTGACTATCATAAGGAGAAATCTCCTCCGATTCTGCGTTTGCATGTGTGTGTGTGCGGGAGGCCTTATGGTAGTCTCATTTTTAAAAGCATTGCGAATTGAATTTAAAAAAATATTCCTCTATTTTGATTTTAAAGTTAAATAAACTGTTTTGAGTTCTCACACCAGTCTTGTTAAGCTATTGGGCTATGTGATGGGGGGTTCTCGCTTCGCGGTTTGGTGGCGAACGGGAGACTCTTACTCCCACACATCCTCTTTTAGGGGGTTGGTTAGGCGTAAGCTGTGACAGTCGAAAGGCTGGCCGTAAAAGCAAGTTTGGGATACCAGTGTAAGCCACGGTGGGGCTGGGATGGTTGAAAAGCCTACCGGTTGTGACCGCTGACGGTACTGTTTGTTACATTTGGTATCAGAGCTTATGGTTAAGCGACAACCATGGTTCTGTAGGGTATTACTCATTAGAGATAGAGTCAGTAGTACTCTAGAATGAGTTTGAGTGTAATAATAGCTATGAGTGCGTATTTGTTAGTGAATATAAAAATTGTTTTATATTGTGATGATTGGTTTATTGAGTGGCATATGAACTTTCGTCAGCGTGGTCCGCAAGACTATGCCGAAGGGGTTTCTAAACACTTGAATAGAACAATTCGACACAATATTGATTTTAAATTGGGTAAATGGAATAATTTTGCCTTGATTATATTTTTATATGTAAAGGAATAATTTTTCAGAATTATTAAAGTGTATATAAGTTGATTGTTAGGTTGTTTGGATAATCTAAATAAAGAATAATTGTATAAGTAAAAGAATTATAAGAATTGAATTATAATTAAAGTGATTTACAATTGTGAAATAAACTTATATATATAAGAAGTGAAACTATATTAATATGAGTTGTAAATAAAAGTGAATTTAAAGTTAAATGGAATATAACTTAAGAGTTGTTGTATGGAGTTGATTTTGGTATCGAAGTAAATAATCAAGTGGATTAAATGAATATGAACTTGAGTTATGTAATAGAATTCAACTTTGTAATTGAATTGAATTAATGGATTGAATGAATAAATTGAATGTAAATGAGTTGATAAGGAATAATTAATGAAAGTATTAATTCATTAAAATCTAATGTTATTAGAAGTTGAATAAAATTGAATGGAAATCAATTTAATTAAACCAATTGCAAATGATGGTGTTAAATCAAATTGAATGAATATAAGTGAAAAGAATTTGGTTGTAATTAATATAAATTGGTTGTTATATGATTGTTGATTGATTGTATAAAATTCATTAAGTATTAATGAAATTGAAAGCTATGTAATTGAATTCAAATTAGAAAGTAAATAAATTTGAATAGAATTGAAAGTAAATTGGATTTAATTAGTAAATGTTAATTAATTGAAATATGAATGAAAGTTGATAAAAATCCAATGTAATGAATCAAATATGATTTAAATTTAAAACCAATTCATTGTATATTAATGAAAATATGAATGAATATTATTGATTATGAATGGTAGTTGGTTGATGTTTGCATTGGTTGTTGGTTGCATTTGCTAAGTGACATATATAGTTATCATGTTGCTATATGTTGTATATTGAGATTATTTGCATATGTGCATGTTCTCATGTTGTTTGTTGAGTTTAGTAGGTGCGGATCGCGTTTGCTTCGCATTTGGAGTTCGCTTTAGCGCTATATTAGCCGTATATGCTCGCTAATAAAATATAAGGTACATATCTCGGATTAAATATCGTACTTTTACACTTTTTTCCCTTCGGAATGCCTCATTACTTGATGAGATGTATATTTGTGATATATATACTGTCATTTTTTTTCGGATCGAGCCGCGCAAAGGAGACTATGGCGAATTTTTCCGAAAATTTAGGGCGTTAGAAAAATTTTGAGAAAATGGGAAAATTTTGAAAACTTTAACTTTGTTTTAGAGTTGAAAGTTAAACGATAGTAGTTGTTTTTGAAAAGATAACTAAGTATGATTTGAAAACTTAGTAAAGATTTATAAGAAGTTTAACTATGAATTTTGGGAAAGTTAATAAATTGTATAACCTTTCTTACTTGTAATTTCGAGGACGAAATTCTTTTAAGGGGGAAAGATTGTAACGACCCAGAATTTTTATTAAATTAAAATTTGAATATTTAATTAATTTTAAATATTTATAAGTGAATTTATAAGTCAAATAAATTTTAATTTGAATTATTGGATTTAATTGAATAATTTAATCGATAATTTAATACGTTAAATTATGGAAACAAATGAAAATCGAATTAAAAGTAAATTTGTGAAAATTGAATATTTTAATATTTAATAATCGACTGTAAAATAGTCAATTTTTGAACAGTCTCAGAATTGAACGAAACCAGTTTCATTGGATCCGTAATAATTAGTTATTACCGGATTTCAATTTTCGTGTCAATCGGAGTTATCGTTTGATCGTGGCAGCTCGAAACGCATCGAATTATTTTTAATTTAAATTTGGCGAGTCAAAATAGCCATTTTTCAAAAAGTCTCGGAATTCGACGAAACCAGTTTCATCGGATCCGTAATGTGATATTATTGTAAGTTTTCAAATTTCAAGTCAATTGGATTTACCGTTTGTCCGGTACAAATTAAAACGCCTAGAAATCGGTTTAAATCGGTTTAATTCAAATTGAGCGTTTTCAGCCATAACTCGCACATACTTCCGAATTAGCTTCCGAAACTTGTTCCATTGTGTCCGGAACGCGGGATAAACCCTAGGTACGCTGGTTACAGCGTCTAAATCGGAGTTCGGAATTCCCGGGATGAATAGTGTTTACGCTTGCTTTTTCTATAAATAGAAGTTAAAATCACAAAATTTCTAAAATTAAAAACCTAACCCTAAAAAAACTAGTAGCCGCCAGTTACATTATGAAGGGCCAGAAATTCACAAGCTTCCTCCCTCAAAATCTCTCAATCCATTCATCGATTCACGAAGCCATCAACTACAAAGATGAAGAGCACGGGATGAGCTTTCAATCCATACGGATTTGATGGAGTTTGGAGCATCGTGGGACGAGCTAGGGGAGGCCGATGGTTGTAGGTTGCACACGAAATTCTAGGGGATGGGGGTAGCCGAGTTTGATGGTGGTCAGGCCGAGCATGGACGTGGGTGAGGCGCTCCTATTGGCGTTCTCTGATCGAGCTCTCGTCGAGTGTGGAGATCGTATTATTAAACCCTAAATTGCATTTGTTGGGTTCGGCTAACATGAAGCTTCCTGGAGCAATTGCGCATGGGGAAGAAGATGGTAAGGGACGGCTATGATCTGATGGTGGTGGGATCTGATGGCTAATATGAGCTTAGGTTTAAAATTAATTAAGTTGTGTTGAAAATTTGTTAATATAAATACGTGTAAACTTGTAAAATTCATATCTTTTTCATACGAGGTCGAAAAAATGCAAACTCAGTTGCGTTGGGATCGTATGGACGAGCACTACGCGATGGAGTTGGTTTGGAGTCGTTTGGAGTTAGTGAGAATTTCGGGTAAAATTAAACGCGCGTTTAATTTTATTCGAAATAAAAAGCTAAAACGGAATTTAAAATCAAGGTGAGAACTTCTCACTCAATCGAATAGATTTCGATTTTATTTTAAATAGTTAGATTTAAAATATTTGAATGCATGTTTGAATGATGACTGTAAATTATTGATTGTTAAAATAGACATTATGCGCCGTTAGTAAGCGGATGTTATTTAATATAAACATATACCGCGAATATTTCATAAACAGTGAAATTGGTATTATATATAATATCAATATATATATATTGGCATATGTATATATTGCAGTTGTTGATTTCCCGCATTTTTTTGTTTAGCGGATGAGACCCTATTACGCCGTTATTAAGCGGATAATATTTATTAAGAACATGTACCGCGATAATTTCGTACTGGAGCGAAATTGGTATTGTGCTAATGTTTTTGGATGCAGGAAAACAGGTTGGAGGGATCCAACTGGATTCCTCAACAGTATTTATTTAATTTCAGATATTTTGATATTTGATTGATTATCATATCAATATATGATATCGTTGTTGTCATGATTGACTATTTGGTATGTAGCATCATTGGACCCAAATTTTGGGATTTTAAAATGATTTTAAAAGTGATTTTGAAAATATACTATATTTTTGAAATCGATCCATTATAAATAAATAAACGTTATAATTTTTAAAGTTATAAAAATTATGGTTTTTGTGAAATATAGTTAAAAAGCTGATTTTTAGAAATACGATTAAAAGTCGATTTTTGAGAAATATGAACTAATGATTTTATAAAATAATTTAGATTGGATTTTTGAATATATGATAAAAGTTTAAATATAGGATTTATAAAATTTGATTATTTTATAAATCGAAATGATGAAATTATAAAGGAATTTAAAGACGTCTCAGAATAATAATATAAACTGATTTATATTAAGAGATTTATAAATGGATATTTATAAATTGAAATATAGACATTATAAAACGAGTTTTATAAGTGTTTGAATGTAGTGAAAATGAATTTCATAAATGAATGAAATTTATAGAATTATAAACTGTGAAGTTATAAATGAAATTTATAAATAGTAAGATTTATAAATTTGTGAAGTTAATTGAAGAATAGATTAGGTTAAATAAATGAATCTTATAAGTTATAAGATTTATAATTATGAAGTTTAAAGAACGATTTTATAAAATAATCGTTTTATAAGTAGTTAACTTATAATATGAACTTTTAGTCTATAATTGAATTATAAACTGAATAGGTAAATAAAAGGATTTATAAAAAAGGAAGTTTTTATAAATAAATAGAAAAGGAATTTATGAACGTTGTTTTATAAATTCGCAAATGACTTATTTTGACAAGTTAATTGTTATAACTTAGAAATGGAGTTATATTCACATTTTTTTTATAGTGAATAATCCCTTGAATTAAAATGAATAAAAGGATGAGATTTGTTAACAAAGTTTATTCACATTTTTGAATAGTGAATAACACGTTAAAGGAATTGTTTTGAATGTGATGTTTTAAATAGAATTAAAACAATCTAACGATGTTTTTAAACATGTTGAGATTCGAAACCATAGATTTCAACATTTATTGTTGAAATAGATGTTTCGAGAAATGAAAGGAGATGTGGACTATAACACTGTTGTTATAGTAAATGATTTCCGAAAGGAAATGTTTTTGTATAGTATTGGGATTTATATATCTATTTTAATTTCGAATCCCTATACTAGTGATTTTGGGTTGTCGTAACGATGTTTTACGTAACATTCGTTTTGGCCCAAATAAATAGGTTTAAGTGAATGATTTCCTTAATAGAATGAAATATATACTTAATTCGATTTAAGTATATTGAATATTTTCTAAGTGTGGAAAATAAAAAGATTTGTGAATTACTTATTTTTAATAAGTACGGAAATGTTTTCCAATATGAAGTGAAAAATTAGAATTTATCTTTTTAAAGATAAATTGAAATGAATTATTGAAATCGTATATGCACGAATATTTTGAAATACAAATTCATTATGGAATTTATATGTGAAAAGTGAAATTGGTTAAAAATAAATATTGATTTATATTTTGAAGTGTTGAAACTATATATCTAGTAAAGATATTTTGGAAAATAGATAATTTGGAAAATTATTTGGAATCTGGTGATGTATGCATATCCAGTGATAGTTCAATAACCGACTATCAATATTTCCCTTTGAATGGGTATTTGATGTGATTTGATTGAATTTGAATGCCACACTTATTTTTGAATAAGCGCTCACTATTCGGGTTAACCGGGAAAGGACCATGGGGTCGTATAACCCATTCCGAATATGTGATACGTCGTGATAAATCGCATTTGAAGATCGGTGTTGAAGACCGGTATTTGCGAGAGCGATAGGATGACCTATCGATTGTTTCTGCACCGAGTCGCGCCGGTATAGAAACTCCCTAAGTGATGGGAAATCCGATCAGGATTGTGAATATCCGGATTGCAAGGACTTCTTTGTAAGTGCCTTCGGTTCTGTTCGATCCCGGAACAGACTTGTATGGATTGTATGTCTGACATTACAATTTGAGATATAAAGCCGATTTCTTTCAAATATATTTCTGTTGGTGGCGGAGAATTTATTCTTTGCTTAACACCCTTCTTTGAGACGTACGAGCTCAAAGGTTATATAGTTGAAGTTATCAGCGATATATTCCCAGTTTGGTAATGTGACATGCTGAGTGATGCTGAAATGATCATTGTGTTGGTTATTGTGATAGGATCATTTATTTGATCGTCTATCTTAGTGATCATTGTGTTGATCATTTGTTGACCCAAAGCATGGCTTTTGTATAAAGTATGTTTTTGTGGACGTGAATTCGTCGAGCCTCACATCCCGGAAATGGTCAAAACAGGAAAGAAGCAGCAAGGTTATGAGGGGTAGCACCCTTTAGGATGTGTCCATTTCCTTCTGGAAAAGGGTGGTATCATGGTATGGAGCCCAGATACTTACTCATGTTGAAAACACTTTGTTATGATTGTGTGAATTGATTAGAGAGCGCTCTCGGAAAAAGGTCCCAAAGGACCGGGGGATGGCATATTCGGTCAGTTGTTACTCAGTTAGGAGTAACCCGGCCTTGTGTTGGTAGAGATCCGGTTTGGTTCTCGGGGATGTCCATCCAGAGGCATTCTCAGTGGCAATGGGAAGTTCCTTGGCCTGACCATTTGTTGGAAATCCAATTCCCAATACGAAACTTGTACGGTATTAGTTGTAGAACCTGCTATTCACTTATGGTGGTCACCACTGTTTGGATAGTAGCTATAGTAGGCATACGATAATGGTCGTATGTTGGCTAAGATTTATATTCTACTTTCGAAATGAATTTGTTATACACTATGCACTAATAAAAATATCAAATGTTATTTTAAAATGCGTATCAAGCATCTTTGACTATCATAAGGAGAAATCTCCTCCGATTCTGCGTTTGCATGTGTGTGTGTGCGGGAGGCCTTATGGTAGTCTCATTTTTAAAAGCATTGCGAATTGAATTTAAAAAAATATTCCTCTATTTTGATTTTAAAGTTAAATAAACTGTTTTGATTTCTCACACCAGTCACATGACTGACTCGGAGTTTATTGTTTTCCTTCCTAAACTCTGGGTGCCCACCAATTTCCACACGGGCAGTCAAGAGTTAAGGTTTATCAGGATATTCTGGATATTCTGGAGTTGCTGGAGGCAAGCTGGATGGCATGGCGTATTACTAGTTTATATAGTGTTTCTTTTTCCGCTGCACTGTTTGATGTTGTTGATGTTGTACACTCTGATGATATGATGTAATGAAATGTGATGTAATGTAATAACTGATATAGTTCTTTGTTTAAAGATTATTCATTTATTATTATATGTTGTTCCGCTGCGAATTGTGAGATTCTGTTGTTGTTCTTTCTTCCCGTTCTATTTTTAAAATTCTTCTATCTTCTGTTTTTCAAATTCTCTGTTTTTCTAATTCTCTGTTTTCTAAAAATTGTCTATCTTCTTTTCCCTCTATTTTTCTTTTTCTTTCTTCTTTTTCTCTCTTCTTTCTTTTCTTTTCTTTTTAAAACCCATAACATCTCGGTTTTCGGCCTTTGATTTCTCGGCAGTCGATAAAGTGAGTGTCGATGTCGGATTTTCGAAAGTCGAAAATTCCTGTTTGTTACAGGTTAATTAAGAAATAATTAATAATGTGGTGATTAATTAAGGAAAAATGTAATTAATTATATTTAATTAATATAAATAAAGTAATTAAATGTTAATTATTATGAATGATTTAGGACAACTAACCTGTGAAATTAAATAAAGACTAATTACCTATTGTAATTAGAAATGATTAATCAAAGGTGTTTAATCAAGGTGTATATTTAGAGATTAATTAAGTAACATGATTTATAATTAATTAATGGTTGTATAAGTAGGATTTATAGATAAAGAATTAATTTAATTTACTTTAAATTAATTAGAGATAGAAGTAGTTAATTTAATTCATTTTAAATTAATTACAAATTGTATGATTTTAAATCATTGCTTATGGATGAATGATATTGATATTTCATTTGATGATTGTGACCTGACATGAATAATATATATGTGTCATGGATGCTTGGCTTTAAATATGATAATATTTAGTTATCTGTTTGGATGATAATATTGATTATCCGTTTATGATGATGATATGATTATCTACTGTGATATTATGAATTATCCATCTGTGTGTATATTGATTATATTGAATTAAACTGTTAAGACTAAATAGACAACTTGGTCTTAAAAGACACGTTTTGGATTTCGATGAGACCGGGATCGGGTTTCCACATTTGGAACATCCGAAAACCACATCGATTCCAAATTAACGATAGGTCGTGAATCTGAAGTGAAGATAAAGATTTCGAATGCAAGGGTTATCGTCGTTAACTCTGAGGGTGATTCCAAAATGAGTGTAACGAGATAATGCCTTCGGTTTCGTTTGTACCCGGAACGAACTTGTATGGATTGAATGCTTTCAACACATCGTCAGGTGGGCGATGAGCATTCTAATAATTATGTTCTCTAAAGGTAATCGTAACCTCAAGCCTCATCAACCGAGAATGGCTAAAACGGAGGAGGTGCAGCAAGTTTTGGTGGGTCATGCCCAAGCAGGACAAGGATATTCCCCTGTCTAGATGTCAATTTTTATTCGGCTGTGTGGGCAGTTGGTTGCAAACAACTACGGGGTTTACCTTGTTCGGGACTGTTCAATAAGGAATGGTTCCGGCCTTGTGTTGTAGGGGGTCGGGAGTGATCCTCAGTACGTTGATCTAGGCCACGTACTGTGACGGGCGTTACCCCAGTAGCCCTGCCGTTGTATGGAATCCACAATCCAATAAGATCCAACGGTTTTGATTGTATTACCCACTTTTGTGGCTAGTAGCTGGAATTTAATGAATGTAATAATTTCGGCTATTTTCTATTTACTTGAAAACCGTAGACCTATTATAATATCACAGAATTTCCTATCAAATGTTTTGGTTAGCGTAAGGTAAAAACTTACCCATGTTTATTTGTGGGGAGTCTTACGTGATACCTTTTGGTTTCAAAAGATTTTCAAAAGTTAAGAAACTTTAACTTGTTACTCATACCAGACCCATGTCTGACCCGGAGTTTATTTTTGTTTTTCATAAACTCTCGGGTACCTAAATTTTTACGGGTAGCCAAGGGATTCAGGTTAGCTTTGACGAATTCTGGAGAAGCAATGGAGCAGGTGGCTTCAGCGTTGTAAATATATATATATATATAGTTCCGATGTGTTGGTATCTCTGAGTAGTGTGTATTGAGTTGATTGTGATTGGTTGTATTAACTAGACAGGTGTTTATAACTGTCTAGTATGTGATATATTGTCTGTATAACTCTGATTGATATTGTATATTATGTAAATATTTATGTGATTATTATATTTTATTCGTTCCGCTATGAGATTTTGATGTTGTTGTTCTTTCTTCTCTATCTTTTCTATTTTCTCATCCCTTTCTTTCTTCAAGACGGAACGTCTTTCTGGGCGTAGAAGGGCTGGTCGTCACAAAAGTGATCAATCTTTCTTATGAATGATTGAATGATGATAAGTGCCTTGGATTGGTTGATATCTCTGATATGAATTGTATTGTGATATGATATGTTTGGGTGGACAGGATAGTGTGGATTCTATGATGAAATGCTGTGTAAAGTGACATCCAGTGTTTAAAAATTAAATTATATTCACTTGAATAACTTGGGTTAAAAAGACATTGGATTCGAAGGGACCAGAATCAGATATCAGTTAATATCCATAACCACTTCGATTCATTATAGATTGATATGTGAAATTAATAGACTGGAATGGAATGATTTAAGTGAATTGGGCTAACTAATTTAAGTTTTGGTACTTAGAAATTGATGTGTAAATAAGTGATGTCCATAACAAATTGTGAACCTGTAAATTAAAAACGAGTTACCTTGAGTTTCTGTAAGTTTTATGCTGTTATATTCCATATTAGATGGGTTTACTCATGCTGGTTTCCAGCCTGACCCGGGTGTTACTTTGGTGTAATGCTCGGGTCAAACCGAATATTACAGATTTTCAGGTAAGCACGTTTTGGAGCTCAGGAGGCACGTTGGATGGCAGGAATTTATGGAGCGTATTCCGCTGTATATATTATAGTTTACCTAGGACATGTTTGTTCAAACTGTCCAGTGTTGTGTATGGGTTGTAACTCTGATGTATAAAAATGTAAGTGTACTGATACAGTTCTTCTTTTGTAAACTGTTATTTATCTGATATTGTATTTTGATCTGCTGCGAATGTGAGGTTTCTATGACTTATTCTTGTTTCTTCTTCTTTCTCTTTTCTTCCTTTCCTAACTATCTGGAATTTTTGGAATCGAAACTTTCGGGTCGTTACATTTGGTATCAGAGCCGAAGGTTAAGCGAGAACCTTGGCTCTGGTGGGATTACTCATTAAGGATAGGGTCAATGGTACCCTAGGATGAGTTGAGTATATATGTATGTGTGTATATATATATATGAGCGCGGACTTGTTATTTTCTTATATAAAGATTTTAAATGAATTTATATAAGAATATATTTTGATATATAAAGCAATATATCTTTCTAATAAATATTAAGGTAAGTGGTTGTTAAATTATTGGAATTAAATTAAGTGGTAATAGAAATACAACCAAACTGAAATTTGAATAAAGACAAGTTTAAAATGGATTCAAAACTGAAATTAAAATCTTAAATTCAAAGAAGAATTTTCATAATAAGATAATAGGAATTGGTTTTCAGTTGAAATAACCTTGGTTATTTTCCTAAAATGATGAAATGTCTGTTAATGATTTAGCAAAAATAAAATGTTTAAGGAAGTAAACATTTAAGTAAGTATGACTTATGGATTGAAAGTGAAAAAGGGTTTAAATGGTGATGTATAAATCTAAGTCTAGAAAATTTGGTAATTTGTTCCCAGTGTTTGAAAGAAATAATAAATAGTATTATTTGAACAAAAGAGCTTGATTCAAACAAGAGTTGTTCAAAAATTTATAGGAATTTGTTTTGAGTTCAAAACCAAATGTGGTTTAAAATTTAAAGTAACTTGGTGTGTAAAGGAAATAAATATTTATATTTGACAATAAACTGTAAGGTTGAGTTTTAAATTTTCCTAGGGATGTGATGTGAAACCCAAAGTGAAGTAAGTTTTTAAACTCAAATGGAAAGATTATTAATCTGAAGTTTAAAATTTGAATGGGAATTCAAATTGTGTGAAGTTGACTGGATTAAGTAAATTGAATTTAACTTGGAGGAAGTTAAATAAGTTTGAATAAGCAACCTAAATTAGAAATTTCAAGATGAAATTGGGATTTAACTTGGAAAAAGTTAAGTAAAGATAATTTAAAATAGAATTTTGAGAATTTGACTCAAAATTTATTTAAAAATTTGTGTTACTGATGTAAAAATAAAGGTTAATTTGGTTTAAAAAGTTAAACCAACCTTTGCGAATTTAACTCGAAATTATATAATTCGAGATGGTTTAAAACTGAGATTGAAATTGAATTAGTTCAAACTGAATCTGATTTGAATTAATTAGATGTGAGATTGAAGATGTATAAGTATAAAATTCAAATGGAAAATTTGAATTGGATTGATTTGAA
Source organism: Allium cepa (assembly GCA_030765085.1). Classification (NCBI taxonomy): domain Eukaryota; kingdom Viridiplantae; phylum Streptophyta; class Magnoliopsida; order Asparagales; family Amaryllidaceae; genus Allium; species Allium cepa. The sequence continues at coordinate 800,077,613 of CM060937.1, forward strand.
ACGATTTGAAATTGAAGTGGGTTCAATTTAAAATTAGTCCAAATTGATTTGAATAATTTGGAATTGTAATTAAAGTTGAATAGTTTTAAATTCAAATGGAATTTGAATTGAATTTGGGAGGAAATCAAGAATATTTCAACTTGATTTGGAAATGGAGTTTGAAATTGGGATTAATTCAAACTGGATTTGAAATGAATTGAAATTGGAACTAGTTCAATTGAAATTTTTTTGAATTAGTAGAATTTGAGATCAAAGTTGAATAAAGTTAAATTTGGAAAGAAACTGAGGTTAATTCAACTTGAATTGGGGATAAATCAATTTCAATGGAAATTGAAATTATTTAAATTGGAACCAAGTCAATTTAAATGGAAGTGGAAATTTAAATTGAATTGATTGGAAATGGAGGTTGGGAATTGAACAGTTTGACTCTGGACTATTTTCAAAATAAATTGTTTCAGTACAAATCTTTTTTTCCAAACTATTTACAACTTTTCTTTTAAAAACCTAAAACTACCTTATACATACACAATTATTTTTGGAATTATTTAACAATTTTCCAACTGTTTTATAAACTAATTACTGTTTTTCAACTACTATTATAACTAATTACCATTTTATAACTATTTTGTAATTATTTAAAATTTCTATAACTATTTGACTATTTTCCAACTATTTTACAATTACTTAACATTTTGCAGCTATTTTACGAATTAATAATTATTTTTGAATTACTTATCTATTTTAAAATTTATCAAGCTATTTTCTAAATTTAAACTGGACAGAGTTTGAACTTTTTATGATTGAATATCCATTTGAGATAAGAATTGAAGTGTTAATCAAAATTGATATTGGGAGAAAATGTGAATAGGAAGGAGAATAGATTTGGCTAATGATCAATAAATATAAATACGTAGGATGTACGTATATTATTCTATTTGCATAGTGATTTGATTCAGATTCAAGCATAGAATTTTGAGATAATTATGTCGATCGGAGTTGGGATTTTTCACTCGATTTTCGACGACGAACCTGGATATGGATTGCTGATTGTTTTTGGATATTCTCTATCATAGTTATGGCTATGCAAGGAGAATAACGGTTTTTGATCAACAGTTCTGATTCCGCACTAGGAAGTCGGGTGGACGATACTAGTTTGGAAATGAAACTGTTTGATCGAGTGAGCGATCAGATTTGTATAGCGTACAGATGATATGTGTACATCGTACGGGTTTGAATAAAATTGATACTGGGAATTCGTGGATAAGAAATGTGAAATGATTTTTGAAATGAAAATATATTTTGTGAAATATATGATGAAGTAAAGTGGAAATTGGAGATTTCTGTGGTACTTTATGGAAGTAAGTAGTTTGGTAAGTAACTTTATAGAGTAATCAAATTCGAATATTTGATTTGGAATAAACAAAGTTATATATCTTTGTTATATAAGATAAATCTCCCTTTGTGAATCTATAGCCAGAAGGAAATGGATTTTGAAGGTGTTTGAAGTATAAAAGGAATTTTATACAAGTTTGAAATAATCCAAAGATTTTTATCAAGGATTATATATATATATATATATATATATATATATATATATATATAAAGGATCTTATGAGGATTTTGGAAAAAGGTTTTGGGAACCTTTGGATTTGAAAAGGCTTTTGATTTTTGGGTAAAATCAATATTGAAATTTGGAAAGCCTAATTTGAGAATTATTGATTTTGAGACAATCAATTTTGTGTAAAGAAGCTTTGTATGAGATCATAATAGTTGTATGATTTGAAAGATACTATATGTGTATAGTATAAAGTGTTTTGATGATGGCTCTAGGGAAAAAGGCGCTCCTTTGAAGTGAACTTCTCCGGAGTGCCACCGGGTGGTGCTGCCTTGAGCCCTAAGGGAGGGTTCTAAAGTTAATCCTGTGAGGAGTCCGGAAAAAACTAGTTCCTGAGGATTATGAGTTTAGTATACCATAGCGAAAGTCGTGTGTGCCGTTGAGAGCCAACGGTCTACGTTTGATTTTATATCGGTAGACTACGACCTATGGTAACATAGCTAGTCGTGTATGCCGCTGAGAGCCAACAGTCTGCGTTTTATTTTACTTGGGTAGACTGCGACCTATGTAGGAGTGGAGATGTTTCATTTTGACAGCGAAAGTCGTGTTTGTCGCTGAGAGCCAACAGTTACATGGACTTTTACTGTGATGGCAACGTAACCCTGGAATGTAATTGCGAGCTGTTGTGGGTTCCATGGCGTAATCGAGGGGCGTGGAGTGCCTACAATACATGGACTTTTGCTGCGATGGCAACGTAACCCAGGATGTAACTGCAACCATGGATGGGGGTGATGATTTCCAGAGCATTCTCCCTAAATATATTTCCTCTATTTTCAAAAATGTTTTATATATTTTCAATAAAATTATTTTCCAAAGTATTTTCACTGGGTGTTGAAACGGGTTAACCAAGTACTTATAGATTTTCAGTCCTACGCCTGATCAACGTATGACCGAATTTCTGTGAGAACGAAGATGGACTTATTGAAACATCGAGTTATAGAATGATATTTTTATAAACTATTTTGATAATACTATATAGATTTCAAAGGTGTTTTGAAAAAAATGATCAAAGAAAATTTATCTGATTTTTAGTATTTAATAAACTCTGGCTTCGTTCCTTTTCGAGGATGAAAAGATTCAAAGGGGGAAGGAATGTGATAACACAGAGTTTTGAACATCAGTTAATTAGATAATTATCTGATTTTAACTATTGAAAAACACTGATTTATAAATTGAGCAAATTAAATATGTGTCGTTTATATTTATTTAAATGAGTTGATTTTAAATGAGTTTGAATTTGAAATTTTAAAAGTCAAAAGTTAAAAAAGTTGTTTTCTAATGTGTATATATTTGGAGGTTGTGAATTGAGATTGACATAATAATTTTCAAAAGGGTATTTTTAAGTTAAATTTATATATGACCGATAAATGTGATAATCCTCTTTATAAATTATTTTAAATTGATAAAAATTATTGTTTTCAAACGATAATGATAATGGATTTTTTTTAAAACGTAGATAACTAAATAGAAATATTAATTACAAATTGGATTTAGGTTTGTTTAAAATATATATGTATTGTTGAATTGATTTTGAATTGGACTTTTAGATTTGAATTTGAATATGGATTTAAAATTGAATTCAAAAGAGAAATATTTTAAAATGTTTTGAATTTTGAAATATATGTATATAATTTGTTCCATTTATATTTTCTCTAAAGTAATTTATATATATACATTTAGTATTTATAAAATAGTAAATTAAGTATAAAGCTTATTATTAATATTTAAGATAAATGAAAATCTCTTAAATAAACAGTGTAAACTTATTAAAGTTTGATAATAACATATGTACATTATTTTTTATTAAAAAAATGTTTTAGCTTAATTTTAAAAATATCTTTTCTTTGTAGATATTTCATAGCAAATTTATATATATATATATATATATATATATAAATTAATATAAACTTAACATACTAATATAAAGGCTTGAGGAATTAATATAAATACATAAGAGATATAAGTGCTGAACACTCGTAAATATTTCCTTCTTGCATATTAACAATTGTAAGGAAATAAATTTATGCATTGACGAATGTAAATTAAGTAGCATATGATTTTACAAGTGGCATAGGTTTTTTCTCAAATTGAAAACAATGCTTTTGTGGAAGAAAAAAAAGGGAAAAGAGAGCCTGAAGCAAAACTAAAAGATAGGCCGTGAAAGCTTTAATTCTTTAGGTCGTCAAACCCTTAAGTCGCTAGGTCGTGCCACCATTTAACTCGCTAGGTCATGGACTTCTTAAGTCGTAAGGTCGATAACTCGGTGAGTCATTTACCAGTTAAGCCGCTGCTCTCCTTAAGTCGCTTACCCATTGAGTCGCTGACCTCCTTAAGTCGTTGCTTCACTTCAGAAGTTAAGTCGCTCGGCCCGCCTCATGTGTTAAGTCGCTAGTTCCTTTGCCTTGTTAACTCGTAGGTCGCTTTTGTCCTTAAGTCGCTAAGTCGCGATGCAGGGCTTCGTTTTAGTTGCTACGCTGTTGCCTTGATTCGCTTGCCTCCTTGGGTCGCTAAGTCGCTTAGCCTAGGAGTTAACATGGAACAAGAACAAAGATTCAAATTTCAAGTTTTCAATCTAAAGATCAAGCATAGAACAACTCAACTATATTCAATCTATAAACAAATTCGAGCCTGAAAGTTAAAACAAGATCATCTCAGATCATAATCAAGCAGCAACAATTCATCTCAACATCATGCGCCAGAAAAGTAGAAGAAAAAATATATCAAACCTGTGCATAGTTCAAGAAACTTCAGGTGAGTAAATTTTTTTTTTTTTTTTTAGCTTAAGTAAATCTAAAACTGTGCATGCGATTCTTGGGTTAGATTTGTGTTTGCATGTGCATATATAAGTATGCATCTCTGAATATATTATTGTATTTGATTTGATATATATTTGGATGCCAGTTCTTTTCTGTTCCCTAATTTCTAAGAGTAAACAAAAACCTTAAATTCAAAATCGTCTTATTTGATCATTGTTTGGAATTGAGTTCCAAAACATAGTTGATTGCTTAAGTATAATTAAGTTTTAAATTTTTTAATTATATGAATTAAGTTTGAAAATTTACTGGAAATTAGAAAATAACAGTGGAAATTTTAGGATTGGGTTGGAAACAAGTGCAATGATTTGAAAATTCAGGTATACAACCTGAATTCCCTGTTCGAATTAGGATTATTAAAATAAAAATCATAATTTTTAATGGAGTTTTGGATGTGCATTTCTTATATAATCAGAAAATGGGTTTTGGTCATTTCTGGTGGTCGGAGATCTCAAGGGAGGTCAGGAATTTGGTCGAAGCAAGCTTGGCGATCGGGGAGGTTGGGAAAAATGTTTGGAGGGGGGATGGATCACCGAAGCGAAGATAATTGGTCGAATTAGGTTTTAGTGTGGGTTCCGGACGTTGATTTTTGAATGATTGGCACGGTGACGAGACGACGTCGAGTTAGGCTAGGATTTGGGAGGTTGAAGTTCACCATATGGCGGAGGTATGTGCAGAATATAAGTGACTCTGGTGAACGAGGCATGGTGGTGCGGGGCAAATTGTTCGTCGTGGGTTGAGTCTTTCATGCTTCAATGGTTCGTTTTCGCTTTTGAGGGTCATCAAGGAAATCTGGAGTTTGTATAGGCCGAGGCATTGGGGGATGACTTGGTGGAGTAATTGATGTTGGTCGGAGTTGCTCCGATCGTCGGTGCATATGCACGGTTTCGTTTGTGTACCTGAGGTTTTGGGGAAGAAGGGGTTTTCATGGAAAGGGCTCGATGAAGTTGGTGTTTGACCCGAGTTATTGTTAGTGTTGGCTTCGCGTGTGTGCTATAGAGCATAGGCTGGAAGTACTGATGGTAGAACAAGTTTTGGGCTTGTGATTTCACTAGGGTTGAGTTAACACGGGGGTTGCCTCGGGTACATACTAGAAGATTGTCAGTGTAGAATTTTTAAACTAATTATCTAAAACTATTTTAAGTAATGATGAATTAATCAATGTTTGATAGTTTAAGTTAAAATTTATTTTAAGTTTTAATTAATTAAGTTAATACTTAAAGATGTTTTTAAGATAAATCAGATAATTAAGAATTTTAATTATAAGACTTAGTGTTTTAATTTTTATTTAGACTTATTGCTTTAAGTTAAGGATATCAATTCCAAAGTTTATTTCATTATGAATATAGTTAAGAATGTGATTAAGTTAAATGACTCATCTTTCCAAATAATTAAGGTTGAGTAATTTAGATTAAATAACTGATTTAAGGAGGTTAATCAATTTATTTTTTAGAATAATTAATGCTAAATTAGTTAAGAATAAACTCTTGTGAAAGGGATTAAAGTATAATTACTGAATGAAATTTATTAAATATATTTACTTAGTATGAGTAATTAATGGATAATTACTTAAAGAGAAATTACTTTAGAGAGGTGAACAGTGAATAATTGCTTAATAAAGTAATTAAAGGAATTAATTACTCAGTATGATTAATTAAGTTAATGAGGTTAATTTTAGTTAATTAATTAAGTTTAACTAATTAAAATTAATCTTTGATGTTGGGTTATCTATAATTACTTAAGACGATTAATGAGGTGTAATTACTTCGTAAAGTAATTAATGATTAATTACTGAATGAATTAATTAAACAGAAATTACTTGATGAGAAGTAACTAAAGGATAATTACTTGATGAAAGAAATTAAGTGATGATTACTCAGTGTAAGTGAAGGATTAATTTATATAATTAAATAAGGAGTTGGTTTAATTGATGAAGTAATTAAGGAAAGATAATTACTGATATGATTAATCAAGGTTGATTTATGAATGTATTTAAGTTAAACGTTAATTATTTGATGAAATTTAAAAATAATTTACTAATGAAAGTAATTAGAGGATCATCAATTAATGTAGTTAATGAAAGTGATCAATCTTGCTTATGAATGATCGAACGATGATAAGTGCCTTGGATTGGTTGTTATCTCCGATATGAATTACTTTGTGATATGATATGTTTGGGTGGACAGCGATATTGTGGATTCTATGATGAAATGCTATATAAAGTGACATACAGTGTTTACAAAGTAAATTATATTCACTTGAATAACTTGGGTTAAGAAGACATTGGATTCGAAGGGAACGGAATCAGATATCAGTTAATATCCGTAACCACTTCAATTCATCACAGATTGATATGTGAAATCAATGGGCTGAAATGGAATGATTTAAGTGAATTGGACCAACTAATTTAAGTTTTGGTACTTGGAAATTGATGTGTAAATAAGTGATGTCTATAACAAATTGTGAACCTGTAAATTAAAAAACGAGTTACCCTGAGTTTCTGTAAGTTTTATGCTGTTGTATTCCATGTTAGATGGGTTTACTCACGCTGGTTTCCAGCCTGACCCGGGTGTTACTTTGGTGTAATGCTCGGGTCAGACCGAGTATTACAGATTTTTAGGTAAGCACGTTTTGGAGCTCAGGAGGCGCGTTAGATGGCAGGAACGTATGGAGCGTATTCCGCTGTATATATTATAGTTTACCTAGGACATGTTTGTTAAACTGTCTAGTGTTGTGAATGGGTTGTAACTCTGATTTATAAAAATGTAAGTCTACTGATATAGTTCTTCTTTTGTAAACTGTTATTTATGTGATATTGTATTTTGATCCGTTGCGAATGTGAGGTTTCTATGAATTGTTCCTGTTTCTTCTTCTTTCTCTTTTCTTCCTTTCCTAACTATATGGAATTTTCGGGATCGAAAATTTCGGTTCGTTACAGATAGCATTTACAAAAATGCTGTAATAGGTTTTAGTTTCAAATAAAAGCTTTAGTTCAATTCTGCAACTACAACACTTACGAAGTGCTATAATAGCCCCTAGTTCATTTTTCCTTATAGTTCATTGTATCAACTACAGCATTTACAAATGCTGTAATATCCTTTACTTAAGAAATGACAGCATTTTAGAAATGCTGTTAATTAAAATTCAAGGTTTTCAGTACAGTTTCATAAACAATTATATTTTAATTTAAATCATTTTTAACTTATAAAAATAATAATTTCTCACCTTAGAATAATCATTTAAATACCCTTATATTCATGATTTTATAAAGTTAAATTTCCATTCAAAGTCAATATTTAATAATAATTCACATATTAAATTCAAACATTAAATTTCAATTCTTTATAATTAAATTTTAACATAACACTTAAGTTTAAATCTCCAAATATAACTTATTTTCATTTTACTTACTTAACTTAAAAGAAATCACTTTTAAACAAAATTCATAAATTCTAATTTAAGTTATATTTCAAAATTCAACTTAAATATTCATTCATTTCACATTTTAACTTTATTCAAAAATCATTAATATATTATAAAATCATTTTAAATTCATTTTAATTCAAAATATCATAAATTTATCATATTTCATATTTAATTTAAATTCCATTTATCACCAAATTATGATTTCCAAAATAACTTACATTTCAGATTTTCTAACTTTACCATTAATTTATTTCACTTAGAAATTTTCAGAAAATCAATAATACTTTACAAAAAATCATTTTTAATTAAGTTTAAATCAAAATATCATAATATTTACATTTCTAAAATATTTTAAATTTTTTATAAAAATATATTTTAACCACGGGTCCGTATATCATTTTATAGCCTAGGTAAAGTGATACAGGTAATATATCATTTGAATCCGTAATTTACAAAGAAAATCCGGGTTCTACCATTTCAAACCTGCAATTCCAAGTAAAATTGAAAAAATAAAAATTGTTCAGGCCTATCATTTCAGCCCATAACGATTTTTCCCTATTCTAAAGTCCGTTCGGGTATGCATCATTTCAACCCATAGTGATTCTAATCTAAAGGAAACTTGCAGTGTGATAAACTGATATAAATAAACAGAATAACATTATATAATAGTAACAGATGGTATAACAGGTAAATAGGCATGGGTGAACATCATATGATCATAACATAACAAATATAGCATGGTGATATGTTTTACAGATTCAATTGTGATCAGTTTACTAGTCATATAGGTATAAATTTGTTTGGTGACATTTACTCACCTGTTTACTCTGGAGATAGCAAATCAAAACACAATGAATAAATCCAGAAAGCACGACAGCACGATACAGCATGACATAGCATGACAATGGTTTCAAGTGAGTGGAGAGGGTCAAGATGATCATCTTGTATTCAACCCAAAACAAGACAATATAACATAAATATACAACAGAAAGCAAATCAAGAAACACTTGGAAATTGAAATTAACAAAGGAAAAAATGATTTGACCTTTCTTCAACCATTCTAGAGCTCGACCAAGTGAACCATATGCTCAGCCATGACTGGACATAAGCTCGGGTTATGGCATCAAAAAATGCATGGCAACATGGATATGAAGGGTAGTGATAGTAACATGAAGCATACATAGGTTCAAGGCAAAAAGGCAAGGGTTTGTTCAACTTTTTGGCTCGGCTATAGGTCCATTAGCTCGACCAAAGCATGGTACAGGTCTGGACATGTCAGGTGGTGGCTGGAGATGTGGCCAGAGGTGGTGGTTAAGAGGGTGGCCGAGATGATAGATGAAGGGGATGGTTATTTCTAGGCATGTTTGGAAGGGTTTTGTGCAAAACTGATGGTGCTAGCTTCAACAAATGGAATGGCCTGATCATGGTCAGTGGAAAGGGTGATTGAGCTACTGTAGATGGAGGAGGTGGTGGTCGGTGGTGATGGTGGAGAGTGGGGCCGAACAAAACTTGAAGAGGGGCAAAGGGAAAAACATGGAAAAAGTGGAAAAAATGGAAGATGCCATTACCATTTTGGTTTCTTTAGCCATGAGTTTTTGATGTGAGAAGATTCTCACGTGAAAAGCTGGGTGAAATTCATGGCTAACATCAGGAAATGGACGACCAAAAGATAGAAATGAAGAGACAAAAGGAAAATGAAGAGACAAGCGCATGAAAAGCCACAAGGAAAATGAAAGGTTTTGTCTCTTTGTTTTCTATTTTCTTTTATTCAAATAAACTAATAAAATTTCATAAATAAAATAAAAATCTAAAAACAAAATAAAGTGAAAAAGAAAATAAATAATTATTTTAAAATAAATAAAGAAAATAGCTTAAATTGAAACTAGAATTTAAAAAATTGAAAACAATATACAATCGACATTTAAAATTTATACCTATACTTTAAAAATGTTTTAAAAATAAAAAAATATACCTAACATGTCATATAACACATATTAGAACATGATATGACAAATAAAAATGTTATTTATATAAACTAAAACAAACAATTTTATTAAATATATCAATTTACACACAATATTGTAAAAAGCATAACTTTGACAATATAAATCGGATTTCAACGAAACGAAAAGTAGTATTCTTGAAATTTAATTTATTTTCATAATAAAAGATAAAATTAAAATATTTAAATTTCAAATTTAAAATTCAAAGTTTGACCAAATTGACCAAAATCCACATTTTTTGGAAATATACAGCTTATTCGGGTTTGGAATTATAATTCACACAAAAATCAAAATATACTTTTAAAATAACAAAATTTATTCATTTTAATAAATAATTAAAATTTTTAAATCAGGAGTTTCAATTTAAATAATTAAAATGAACAATTAAAATAATCGCAAAATACTGGGTTGTTACAACCAAGTTGCAACATCACCAAAATCATGTGCAAAGCCTAGCCTAGATCACCATATTCCACTACTTCCTCTTCATATTGCTCGGCCACAACAAAAACCACACCATCTCTCCTCCATTCCTTGACCACAACCACTCCCTGCCGTGACTAGATGTACCTTGACCAATATCCAACCCTGGCCGAGCACTTGAGACATAGGGCCGAACCAATTTTCCACTAGACCCTTCATTTCCAAGCCTTTTTGCCTTCCACCATTTGTAACTTACCACATTTCCGCTTCCTCGCCATTTTTCTTATTATATTCTTTCTTATTTTTATTTTATTTTAGGAAATTCACAGTTAAAGTTTGGTCTAGTGAATAAATGGATAGAGCTTTATGGCTCTAATTCTGGTAAAAAAAAGCAACGAGCTTTTATTCTTAATTTGAATAATTTCCCGATCTAATTAAACGTTAAAAATAACTTAGTTCCTGATGTGGGGAAGGGGTCTCCTGTGAATGGACCTTTGATTCTTTTTTTAAGGATAAAAAAAAATCCTACCTATTTTCTATTATGGATTGGAGACAAATGTGTAGAAGAAACAGTATACTGACAAAAAAAATTCCAAAGTCAAAAGAGCGATCGGGTTGCAAAAATAAAAGATTTTTTATCCTCTGATAATTTATTTAATAGAACAAAGATAAACCTATTGGATAGTAGAAGGAGAGAGGAAAAAGATCTGTTGATTGGACTCTTATTTCCAGGGTATATATTTTTTCACCTCTTCCCAAACTGTACAAGCTTCTTCCAAAGCATACGACTTTCTAGATGTATATGATGATATCTAGACAGATGGATCTTTATCTTATATGAATCGTACGATGAAGTACCACAGCCGTGCCAAACATGACCCTAACCGAGCCTACATGACCTAAAGGACACAATAGCCGAGCACAAGAAGACCATGGTCTAAGCAATAGCGATGTGGCCGAGCCACTTGTTGGTTAAACCAAAGGTTACGTCGCTTTGATTCTTATTATTTCGTTGTTTTGATGTATAATCTTTGTGCTGAATTATATTCTTATGTTTTTGTATTGGTGTTTTTCACAAGATATGGATCTTGACTCTCCATCACTCAAAAATATAGTCATGCTTTGTCGTGCTTTTTGGAGTTTCAGTTGTGTGTTTTGAATTGTCAATTGTAGCTTTATAAGTTGAGTTTATCACTCTAGATATTCGTACATATATAATTATGAAATGATGACAAGTGAATTGTATAAATTAATATGCTATGTTTAAACCTGCTAGTGATTTGTTTATATGATGTTAACTGCTGTTTATATACCTGTTACATCACCTGATATGATATTATATGCTATACTGTTCATTTTATTTACTGTATCTCAAATTGCAAGTTCCCTATCACTATGGGTTTAAATTTGTAAGGACCCGATTCTTCGACTTTCGAAAATCGACATCAATACGTCCACTATATCAACTACCGAGCAATCGAATGCCGGAAAACCGAATTCTTAGGGTTTAAGAATAAGAAAAAGATAGAAGAAGAAAGGAAATAGAACAAAAACAAAATCAGAATCCCACAGTCGCAGCGGAACAACATATAATAGATAAATGAATAATCTTTAAAACAAAGATCTATCTCAGTTATTACATTACGTTACATCAGAGTGTACAACAACAATATACAACAAAAAAACAATGGACAGTTATACAAATGTGTCTCTACAAGTGAATTCTACAGCGGAAAGATAATATCATGTACAAGTAATACATCTCGCCATCCAGCTCGCCACTCGAGCTCCACAGCACGTCTGAATCCAGAATGACCTGATTACCTGACTCTAGACTGCCCGTGTGGAAAATTATGGGCACCCAAAGTTTAGGAAGAGAACAATAAACTCCAGGTCGGTCATGGGACTGGTGTGAGAACTAAAGCAGTTATTTATCTTTAAAACAACTACAACAAAGGAAGTGAAAAATATCCGCAATGCTTTTGGAAAATGAAACTACCATAAGGCCTCCCAGCACACACACAATGCAAACGCAAAATTGGAGGAGATTTCTCCTTATGATAGTAAAAGATGCTTACTACACAAACAAATCATATTTGATATTATTATTAGTGCATAGTGATGAAAGAATTTCGAAAATAGAATTTAAATCTTAGCCAGCATAGGTACCATTATATTATGCCTGCTATAGCTACCTTATTAAATGGTAGGTTCTACAACTAAAACCGTACAAGGCTCGTATTGTTTCTTTGGATTTCCAACAAATGGTCAGGCAAAGGAACTTCCTACTGCCACATGGGATCGCCTCTGGCAGGACGTCTCGAGAACCTAACCGGATCTTTGCCAACACAAGGCCGGGTTACCTTTGTAACTAGGTAACTACTACTCGAGTATGCCACCCCTTGGTCCTTTGGGACCTTTATCCGAGGGCCCTCGATCACCAAGCAGCAACCACACAGAAAAATGAGATTGGAGCAACAACATAGGTTAAGCATCAAGGCTCCATACCTGACACCACCCTTTTCCAGAAGGAAATGACATACACTAAAGGGCACGACCCTCATAACCTTGCCGCATATTCCTGTTTCGACCATTTCCGAGGTGTGAGGTCTGACGTAGTCTCGTCCGCAAAGCTATGCTTTTTCACAAAGCCACGCTTTGATCAACAAATGATCAATAAATAATCATCACACAGCCACACTCAGCATGCCACATTACCAAATTGGGAATATATCATTGATAAGCTTCAACTACAAAACCTCTGAGCTCTTATGTCTTAGAGAAGGGTGTTAAGTTAAGAGAATAAATTTCCTCCACCAATAGAAATGTATTTGAAAGAAATCTACTTTATATCTCAAAATGTAATGTCAGACACGTAACCATACAAGTCTGTTCCGGGTTCGAGCGGAACCGAAGGCACTTCAAAAGAAGCCCTTGCAATCCGAGTATTCACAGTCCCGATTGAATTTCCCATCAAAAAGGAAATCTTCATACCGTAGCTAACGGTGCAGAGACAATCGATGGGTCATCCTATCGTTTTCACAAATACCCGGTCTTCAACAACGGTCTTCAATGCTATCCATTACGTCGTATCACTATTCGGAATGGGTAATCCGAATAACGAGCGCAATAATTTAAAAACTAGTGTAGCATTCAATTTCAACCAATGTACAACAAATACCTATTTAAAGGTCAATATTGATAGTCGGTTATTTAACTATCAATCAATATTCACAACATAACCCGATTCCAAATAATCTTCCCAAATTATTTATTTTCAAAATATCTTTATAAGATATAATTTCCACACTTCAACCATTTGAAAACAAATTTCAAATCACTTTTCACCATTACAACTTTCATTTCAAAATGGTTCATTTAAACCAATTACATAAATCCTTACTGATTTACTTTAAATTTACGTCTCAATTCGTAAATTTATTTCCATACTTCAAAAATAAATCAATGTTTATTTTCAAAATAAATTTCCCTTATAAATTTCCATTGTGAATTTACATTTCCAAATACTCACTTTTTTTATACGATTTTTCAAATCGATTTCAATTATTCACTTTCAATTTATCTTTAAAAGATATAATCTCAAAACATTCACTTCATATTGGAAAACATTTCCATACTTATTTAATAATAAGTAATTCACGAATCTATTTATTTTCAATATTTGGAAAATATTCAATATACTTAAATCACAATTAAGTTTATATTTTATTCTTTAAGGAAAACGTTCTCTTAAACACATTTATTTGGGCCAAAATGAATTTTGCGTAAAACGTCGTTACGACAACCCAAAATCACTAGTGTAGGGATTCGAACTTAAAATAGATATATAAATCCCAATACTATATAAAACATTTCCTTTCGGAAATCATTTACTATAACAACAGTGTTATAGTCCACCATTTCCTTCTATTTCTCGAAAATGTCTATTTCAACAATGAATGTTGAAATTTATGGTTTCGATACTTAATACATTTTAAAACATTTTTGAATCGTTTTAATTCTATTCAAAATATCACTTTCCCAAAATATTTCTTTAATATATCATTCACTGTCAAAAATCGTGAAAATACTTCGTTAACCAAATTCAATTTCTACATATTTTATTTAAAGGATTTTCCACCATCCAAAATCGTGGATATATTCCCTTTAATAAGCTATAATAATTGAACTTATTAAAATAAGTCAATTTCGGATTTATAAGCGACATTTATAAATTCCATTTATACTTTATAACGACTTCGACATATAAAATCACTTTATTAACAAATTTCTATCCATTCCCATTTACACGCCAAACCTAATTCATAAGTTAATTACTTATAAATCTTTTATTTTACAAAAATCTATTCATTTTATAACTTCACAATTTATAAACCTATAGATTTCATCCACTTATGAAATCCATTTATACTTCATTTAACACTTATAAAAAATCGTTTTATAATTCCAATATTTTAATTTATAAATATCAATTTTAAAAATCTTTTACATAAATCATTTGTAATAATTCAAAAATCCCAATTTAAACCATTTTATAAATTTATCAACTACTTATTTCTATAATCACATTTCGGTTACATTTCACACCAATCATAATTTTTATAACATAAAAATTACAACGTTTATTTATTTAAAATGAATAAATTCCAAAATTAAATTTTATTATGAATTCTCAACTTAAATTTTCAAAAATCCAATTTTATTTATTTTCGGCATCTAACGATACCAAAAATATATTCGGCTAAAATTTAGCCTTTAATGATTCCAATCACCAAGATAATCACGCAGATTATGAATGGATCAACACAAAACATTGAAACCAATTCAATCATTTGAGGAATCCAGTTGGATCCCTCCAACCTGTTTCCCAGCATCCACAGATGTTAGCACAATACCAATTCCGCTTCAAGATGGAATATCGCGGTATATGGGATTTATAAAATATTATCCGCTATTATGCGGCACAATAGGGTCTCATCCGCTATATAATGCGGGAAATCAACTCCAAATACTTATATAATACCAATTCCACTCAAGTTGGAATTATCACGGTATGTGTTTAATAAATAACATCCGCTTAATGTACGGCGTATAGGGTCTATTTCAAACAATAGATAATATTTTATCATCCAATCACACAATTAAGTAATTTTAAATCTAACTATTTAAAATTTAAATCGGAACAATTCGATTGAGTGAGAAGTTCTCACCTTGTTTTCAATAACGGTTGAAGTGTTTTATTTCGAATAAAATTAAACGCGCGTTTAATTTTACCCAAAATTTCACTAGCTCCAATCGATTCCAATCCAGTTCCGTCGCGTAGTGCTCGACAAAATGAATTCAACATAATTCGTTTCGTGCATTTTCGACCTCATATCAAAAAGTTATGTTATTATAAATTTTATACGTATTTAAATATAAATTAACATACAATTCTCTTTTTATTTTACAACCTTTATCATCCAGACCGTTCATTTTTGAATTGCAAATCAGGCCACGAGTTTCTTTCTTCCTCCTTCTCTAGGTTACGAACGCAACACTAACCCATAGGCTGTGATATTAGGGTTGAACGCCGCTTCCCCTTCGCTTACTGCACGACGATCAGGCGCCTACACGTTGTAGCTCCGCCTTGCCTCAACCTTCAGCTAGAGGTTGGTTGAACTCGGTTTCATCAATATCGAGAAAAACACGACCGAACGGCCCGCCTTCACGATAAAAATCCTATCATCACGTCGCTTCGATCAAGATCATAACCGTATGGATCTCAAGATCTCGCTCCGCTCTATAACCTTCGTGTTGGAGGATTTTCGAAATGATCAAGGGATTGAGAGGGAAAGGTGCGAAAAATTACAGCCACTGAAAAACAAAACTGGCGGCTAGGGCTTTGGGAGAGAGGGTTTGCAAATGGAGAAGATGAAGGGTCCCTTTTATAGAATTTCAACGAAAACACTATTTCACTCCAAATTTTCGAACTCCAAATCTCACGCGGTGACCGGCGTTTCTAGGGTTTATCCCGCGTTCCTGGCACAATGGAACGTGTTTCGGAGGCTAATTCGATCACATGCATGAGTCACAGAATTAAACGATTAAATTTAAATTAAACCGATTAAACTAATTCCTATGCGTTTTGGCTTGCCCCGGACAAACCGTAAATCCGATTAACACGAAATTTGATACCATATAATAATTTGACATTACGGATCCGATGAAACTGGTTTTGACGAATTCCGAGACTATTTGAAAAATGGCTATTTTAACTCGTCAATTAAATATTAAAATATTCAATTTTCACAAATTAACATTTAATTCAATTTTATAAGTTCACAAACATTGTTCTAACTCCAATATGATTGAATAAAACTTTATAAATCATTTTTAATCACATTAAACCCAATTTTCAATTATTTTTACCATTTCAAATATTAAACTGTCGATTTAATTATCCAATTAAATCTAGATATTCGAAAAATAAATTATTCGACTTACAAATTTCACTTCTTAATATTTAAAATTAATTAAATATATGAATTTAAAATGACAGAAATTCTGGGTCGTTACAAACTTCCCTCCTTAAAAGAATTTCGTTCTCAAAATTACCAAGTAAGAAAAAGTCTTGAAATCCATTAACTTTTCAAAACAAACCGTTCAAATTTGATTTACAAATCTCCTAAGTGTTTAACTTTTCAAAAATTCATTGTTAAACATCTTACAAAATATTTACTAAGTTTTCGAATCCATATATATAGTTATCTTTCAAAATTAATTATATCGTTTAACTTTTAACTTCAAATCAAAACTTAGTTTTCACAAAAATTTTCCAAAATTTCGCCATAACCTCTTTGCACGGCTAGCTCGGTACGACTACAAAATGCCACAATGGGCCCTCAATTTCATAAAGAAAATGAAAAGCCAAGCAGCTGCACAAGAAGATCATCAAATTTCACACTGAAATTCAAATACATACCTTTTTGTCGAACAATTCAATTTTTATCTTCGAAATCAAAATCCCGATTTCCCATTTCCTTTAATACACCCGTATATCCTGCTAGTCATAATGTCCAATTACAACTTTCAAATTTATTTCGCACATTCCTTTACAAAATTTTCAATATATACTTCATATACATTTTTTTTTACTTTACTATTGAAGTTATGTATCAATTTTCATTCTCGATTGCATTATCAATTTTATTCGAATTCAATTTACACTTTCAATTCAAATCAAATCCAGTTCATATTCATTTACTTCCAATTTGGATTCAATTACTTTAGCTTTCAATTTTACTAATTCAATTTCATCAACACTTAACGAATTTATATACAATCAATTAACAATAAAATAACAAGCAATGTATATTCAACACAAAAGAATTTATTCACTTTGTTTACCTTCAATTTGGTTTAACACATTTCATTAGCTTTAATGAATTAACACTTACATCCATTATTTCATATCAACTTATTTACATTTGATTGATTAACATTCAATCCATTCATTAATCGAATTGCTAATTCATTTTACATTTCAAATTGAATTTCATTTATATAACTCATGTTTATATTTATCACTTTACTTTATTAATTTACTTCGATACCAAAATCAACTTCATTCAACATTACTTAAGTTATATTCCATTTCAACATTCAGTTTCAATTTCATTTACTTGCAGCCGTAAATTTATTTATCCATTCACAATTTTATTTTCATAATTCAAACTTACTTCCAATTCATTTGTTGCTAACCCAAACTTATTTTTAACTTAATAAATTTTCTTTAAGTAATCATTTCTTATGTATATAAGATCATTTCACTTAGCCTATTAGACCTTTCTTTAAATTCACTTTATTAAATTGATTCACTTATACTTACTTTAATTTAACTCCATCCTTTAAGTTAAACTTATTTTATCAAAATTTAAATTGTATAAGTTATCAACTCATTTACCAATTTGATAAATATTTAAAATAGGATTCCAGATTCTTTTCAACCTTTCAAAACCAATTTCGAAATCAATTCAAATTATCTTTTGAAATTCCAAAACCAAACCCAAATTTTCCAAACAACTTTAATTTAAAACAATCTGGCAGCAATTCCTCTTTTGGAAACCCGAAAATGAACACCGATGATGTCGCGATCATTATCGGAATTATTTCCTGCGACCGAAAAGAATTTAGAGCTTTTATCCCTTCTAAATATTTCTCCAAAATATTTGAAAATTATTTTCAAACCAAAAAGGGATTTAAACCTTCCAAATCTCTAAAACTTCATATCTTTCCAAAAACATTTCTCTAGAATTCCATTTCAAATTGCAATTCACATTTACAGTTTATTATTTACAAATCTTATTTGTATATGGATTTTATTTTCTAAACTTTTGATTATGATTCCAATTTCTTATTCAGTTTCAATGATGATAATTTAATATTATCAATTCCTAACAAACAAGCAGCCATATACTATAATAATTTACAAAGATTATTTTCTTTATCTACGAAAATAGTTTTGGGTAAAATTATTTCATTTACCCTATTTAAAAACAATATCGTGTTGAATTGTTTTGAACAAGTGTTAGAGATCCCTATACAGTTGTACAGACTACACCGACCAGAATCCATATACCACTCAACAAATCAATCAATACAATATAATACAATTTTATTTTTCACTAACATATACGTGCTTATATCTATCATTACACTCACACTCGTTCTAGAGTACTACTGACTCTATCTCTAATGAGTAAGACCCAACAGAGCTCAGGTTGTTGCTTAACCAAATGCTCTGATAGCACTTTGTAAGGACTCGATTCTTCGACTTCCGAAAATCGACATCAATACGTCCACTGTATCAACTGCCGAGTAATCGAATGCCGAAAAACCGAATTCTTAGGGTTTAAGAATAAGAAAAAGATAGAAGAAGAAAGGAAATAGAACATAAAAAAAATCAGAATTCCAAAGTCGCAGCGGAACAACATATAATAGATAAATGAATAATCTTTAAAACAAAGATCTATCTCAGTTATTACATTACGTTACACCAGAGTGTACAACAACAATATAAAACAACAAAACAATGGACAATTATACAAACATGTCCCTACAAGTGAAATCTACAGCGGAAAGATAATATCATATACAAGTAATACGTCTCGCCATCCAGCTCGCCACTCGAGCTCCATAGCACTTCTGAATCCAGAATGACCTGATAACCTGACTCTAGACTGCCCGTGTGGAAAATTATGGGCACCCAGAGTTCGGGAAGAGAACAATAAACTCCAGGTCAGTCATATGACTGGTGTGAGAACTAAAGCAGTTATTTATCTTTAAAACAACAACAACAAAGGAAGTGAAAAATATCCGCAATGCTTTTGGAAAATGAAACTACCACAAGGCCTCCCCGCACACACACAATGCAAACGCAGAATTAGAGGTGATTTCTCCTTATGATAGTCAAAGATGCTTACTACGCAAAAAAGAATCATTTTTGATATTATTATTAGTTCATAGTGACGAAAGCATTTCGAAAATAGAATATAAATCCTAGCCAGCATAGGTACCATTATATTATGCCTGTTATAGCTACCATATTAAATGGCAGGTTCTACAACTAAAACCGTACATGGCTCGTATTGTTTTTTAGATTTCCAACAAATGGTCAGGCTAAGGAACTTCCTACTGCCACATGGGATTGCCTCTAGCAGGACGTCCCGAGAACCTAACCGGATCTCTGCCAACACAAGGCCGGGTCACCTTTGTAACTAGGTAACTACTAATCGAGTATGCCACCCCTCGGTCCTTTGGGACCTTTATCTGAGGGCCCTCAATCACTAAGCAACAACCACACAGAAAAATGAGATTGGAGCAACTACATAGGTTAAGCATCAGGGCTCCATACCTGACACCACCCTTTTCCAGAAGGAAATGACATACCCTAAAGGGAACGACCCTCATAACCTTGCCGCATATTCCTGTTTCGACCATTTCCGAGGTGTGAGGTATGACGAAGTCTCGTCCACAAAGCTATACTTTTTCACAAAGCCACGCTTTGATCAACAAATGATCAACAAATAATCATCACACATCAACACTTAGCATGCCACATTACCAAATTGGGAATACACCGCTGATAAGCTTCAGCTACAAAACCTCTGAGCTCGTACGTCTCAGAGAAGGGTGTTAAGCTAATAGAATAAATTCTACGCCACCAACATAAATGTATTTGAAAGAAATCTACTTTATATCTCAAAATGTAATGTCAGACACGTAACCATACAAGTCTGTTCCGCGTTCGAACAGAACCGAAGGCACGTCAAAAGAAGCCCTTGCAATCCGGTTATTCACAATCCCGATTGAATTTCCCATCACAAAGGAAATCTTCATACCGTAGCTAATGGTGCAGAGACAATCGATAGGTCATCCTATCGTTTTCACAAATACCCGGTCTTCAACATCGGTCTTCAATGCCATCCATTACGTCGTATCACTATTCGGAATGGGTAATCCGAATAACGAGCGCAATAATTTAAAAACAAGTGTAGCATTCAATTTCAACCAATTCACAACAAATACCTATTTAAAGGTCAATATTGATAGTTGGTTATTTAACTATCAATCTGTTAACTCCCCTTCATTAGCGACCTAAGACCTAAAGACATGGAACGACCAAGCTATAGGAATGGTCTAGCGACTTAAAGATGTCTCGACCTAGAGAGGAGAGCGACCTATCAAGCTCAGCGACCTAAAGGTAGCTGCGACCTAAAGTGTTGCGACCTAAGACTGTCTCGACCTAAAGGCAGCAGCGACCCAAAAAGGCCACGACCTAAAAGAACGAGCAACCTAAAAAAGGGGACGATCTAATTACCGAAGTAACCCAGCGACCTAAAGGTAGCTGCAACCTAAAGTGTTGCGACCTAAGACTGTCTCGACCTAAAGGCAGCAGCGACCTAAGGAAGGTCGTGACCTAACTACAGAAGCGACCTAACTTCTCCAGTAACACAGCGACCTATAGAATTTAGCGACCTACAGGCTCACCAAACTTACGACCTAAATCATATGCGACCTAAACAAAGCCATAGCCTACCGACCTGAGAATGAAGTGGCCTCAGCGACCTAAATCTCAGCCGACTTACGACCTAAAACAAGTCGTACGCGACCTATCAACTCGCTGAGAAAAGAGCCGAGCACAATTGAGATAAGTCAGATCCCATCCCCTAGGTCGTTGCCCACCTACGACCTACTTTAGGTCGAAGACGACCTAGCACTTGGAGATAAAAATACTGCCCAACGACCTAACGGAGTACTTCGACCTAAGGAAGGTCACGACCTAAGAGATTCAACGACTTAAGAACTCCAGCTATGACTACAGGAAAGTTCTCACGACCTATGATAGGTCGCTAACGACCTAGGATAAGTCGCTCTTGACCTATCTGCATGAATAAAGAAGCCGCCTATGCCATGCCGCTAGGGGATAGGTCGTTTACGACCTTGGACTTGTACAAATCAGCACGTATGTTCTTATGGAAGGAAGGCCAGTGCTTTTTAGGTCAACTGCGACCTACGACCTTACTTAGGTCGGTCACGACCTACGACCTAACTCCGATAAAAGCCTATAAATACAGCCCTAACTCGAACTAAGAGGGGACTTTGGGCTCACTCTCTTCAAGCACCGATACTCTGTTGCATTCCGAACCAATCTAACACTTGAAGCTCTCAAGACACTAAGAACGCTACAAACAACTTCAAGAAGAGATCACATACATCCAACATGGATTCGAAAACTCTCATCTTCATCGAAGTTTAGGCTACTTGTTCTAAGTCTCTTGTAATTCAAAGTGTATTGTACTTGGGAAGAATTGTATCAGCTTGTAACGAGATCATTAATAAAAGTACTTAAAGTGGACGTAGGCTATACCCTTAAGCCGAACCACTATAAAATTGTTGTTGTTTACTGCTTTTCTGCTATTATCTGCTTGTAATCTGTTCTCGAGCTATCGGGTGGTGCTTTCACAACTATAACTCATACACCGGGGTGTTAGCGTTCAAATTTTAGCGTTAACATTTTTGGTGCTTTCACTGAGAATTGAACTCAGGAAAAATTATCATCATTGCTTCACAGAGATTTGTAGAGAGAATTTCCTTGAAAACCAGAAGTCTGTCTGAGATTATGCCTCCTGGAAGGAAGAGTAGATCTGTCAGATCTGGGAACGTTCAAGAGGGAACATCCGCTTCCCCTGTACCTAATCAACCCACTCCGTCTGCTGGGGTTACGAAAGCGGAGTTGGATGCTGTAATATTAGGGCTGAACCAGCAGATAAACGCCCAGAATGCACAATTAGAGGCTCAGAGTGCCCAAAATGCTCTAATTCTGAATAAGTTGAATGATTTGCTCGGGGCAAACAATCAATCGGCTGGTAATGGAAGGAATTATGCTGGCAACATTCATGATGCTAATGAAAGGAATGCTCCTGAAAGGGCTGCCAGTCCCTTTGAGCAAACGCTTCTCGAGGTTGGTGGATCTGGAACTCGACATGATGAGGAGTATCTTTCTGGAATGGTCCGGCAAATCATGAAAGAAAGTATGCAAAGGGTTGAAGATGAGAAAGAATGGGGTTTCGCCCCAAGTAAAACTCCATTTACTGAGAAAATCTTAAAGGCGGAATTTCCAAGGAAGTTTGTCCCTCCAACTATCCCAGCTTACAAAGGGACAAGTGATCCGAATGAATTCTTGTATAAATATGATTGGCACATGACAGGTGCCAGAGCCTCTGACGAGATAAAGTGC
This sequence comes from Allium cepa, assembly GCA_030765085.1. Lineage (NCBI taxonomy): Eukaryota > Viridiplantae > Streptophyta > Magnoliopsida > Asparagales > Amaryllidaceae > Allium > Allium cepa. The sequence goes on from CM060937.1 coordinate 800,100,695, forward strand.
CGATATTTCCCCGTATACCTTGAGGGTGTGGCTCTACTGTGGTTCACCAAGTTGCCAGTCCGACCTATTGATCAGTTTTCAGACTTGACCCGAAAATTCAAGGAGCAGTTCAGACTATATGCTTCAAAGGCCAAGGACATCATGTCGTTGTCGAGTATAGAACAGAATCCTGGTGAATCTATCAGATCTTTCTTGAACCGCTTTAATATAGCGCTGGCTGAGGTGGACAATGCTGAACCGCGAATGATATTGACTTATCTGATGAGGGCAATTGATAAGTCGAGCGAATTTGGGAAATGGCTAAACATGAAGGAGCCAACCTCCCTCGAAAAGTTCTACAAAAAGGCAGATGAATTCATACGCCTGGAAAGCCGTCCTTTACCAGTAAAGGCAGTGTTGGAGAAAGTTGAAGATAACACTGTCGCTCCACGCAAGAATGAATCGGTGGGGCAAAAAAGGGAGAATAATAATGGGAAGAAACAGGGTAATCTGAAGAAGCCCCGATCCTTCAAGCCATCAGAGTATACTCCATTATCACATACGCCGGAGCACATCTACCTTGCCACTAAAGATTCTGTTGATTTTCCTAAACCTATCCCTTTGAGGACCGGGAAAAAGGCTATACAGAGTGGGAAGTTCTGCCGCTTCCATAATCAACCCGGTCATGAGACCGATGAATGCCGCCAGTTGAAAAATCTGATTGAAGAGTTGCTAAGAGAAAACAAGCTGCAGCAATTTGTGAAAAAGAATAGCAACAATCCTGCATCGTCAAGTCAGGGGCAACAGGCTCCTGTTCATCAGCCTAGGATAGGTGAGAAAGCTACGGGGCATGAATCTGGAAGGCCCATTATCAATGTCATTACAGGAGGACCTCACCCAGCTGGCAAGAGCTGGGGTGAGATGGAGAGATATACCAGGGCTTTGAAATATGTTCCAGCCGAAGAAGACGTCTTTGTTTTAGAAGACACTACGCCCCTGAAATAACAGAAAACTTTCAGTGATGATATTATTTTCAGAGCCAGAGATTCCACAGGTATCGAAGCTCCTACCCTAGATCCCTTGGTCATCTCAGCTGGTATCGGACCGGCCATTGTCAGAAGAGTTCTCATTGACTGCGGAGCATCATGTAATATCCTCTTCAAGAAGACATTCGACCAAATGAAAATCCCTATGGTCGATGTACAAGCCTTATCGCAGAAGATCGCTGGCTTCACTGAGGAGCCAAAGCAACCAATAGGAACCATCGATCTGCTTGTAGAACTTGGGGAAGGAGAAAGGAAAGTAGTCCGCAAGCAAACATTTGTGATTGTCGATGAGTTTTCTGCTTATAATGCTTTCCTTGGCCGTCCAACGCTCGCAGCGTTCAAAGCTATCCTAGCCCCGTGGTGCCTCACTATTAAATTCCCTACAGACAATGGAGTAGGAGTTATAAAAGGGGATCAAAATGCTGCGCGAGAGTGCTATTTGACAGAGTTGCGAGAGTCAAGAAAAAGGGAAATGGGAAAGGATGCGGCAGCCCCGGTCCGCATCAAAGAGCCAGCCTTATAGCAATTACGGGGCGGACCCTGCACTGGCGAGCATAGCGGGGCACGGAAAGAGATGGATCCCAGAAAAGCCAGTGCAGGGGAGAATAGAGTAGTACCGGTGGAAACGACAGTACCGGTACCTGTTGACCCGAAGGACCCAAATAAGGTGTTGAATGTGGGTTTACAGCTTAATGTGTCAATTCAGAATATCTTGATATCTTTCCTGAAAGAAAATCTGGATGTCTTCGCTTGGACTCATGCTGATATATGTGGAATATCTCCAGAAGTTGCAGTACACGCTCTGAATATTGACCCAAAGTTTACACCAGTAAAACAGAAAAGAAGAACCCAAGGTCCAGAAAGGTCAGCAGCATTAAAAGAGGAAGTTGATCGACTCATGGAAAATAACTTCATCAAAGAATCTACATATCCGAATTGGGTTTCAAATCCTGTGCTGGTTAAGAAAGCTAATGGAAAATGGAGAGTGTGCATCGATTTTTCAGATCTGAACAAGGCCTGCCCAAAAGATTGCTTCCCTTTACCCAGGATCGATCAACTGGTAGATGGAACAGCGGGGCATGAATTGTTATCTTTCATGGATGCCTACTCCGGATATAACCAGATCATGATGCATGAACCGGATCAGGAGGACACGAGCTTTATCACCGATGTTGGTCTTTATTGCTACAGAGTTATGCCCTTCGGATTGAAAAATGCAGGGGCAACCTAACAAAGACTTGTTAATGCTATGTTCAAACCGCAATTGGGCAAAACTATGGAAGTCTACGTCGACGACATGTTAGTAAAGTCTAAGAAAGCAGCGGATCACATTGAACACTTAGCAGAAATGTTCGCAGTCCTCCGAAAATACAGAATGAAGCTTAACCCTCTGAAATGCACGTTTGGGGTCGAGTCCGGAAAGTTCTTAGGGTTTATCGTCAGCGCTAGGGGCATTGAGGCTAGTCCAGCTCAAATTACTGCCTTAAAAGAAGTTAAAGCTCCTAGAACGAAGAAGGAATTGCAAAGTCTGAACGGAAAGGTCGCCGCCCTGAGTCGGTTCATTTCCAAAGCTACTGATAAATGCATCCCATTCTTTGACGCTCTGAAGAAAGGAAAGAAGAACTTTGAATGGACTCCCGAATGCCAAAAAGCCTTTGATGAATTGATCCGTCATATGGAAACGCCTCCAATACTTTCTAGGCCAGGCAATGGTGAGGATCTTCTTATATACTTGGCAGTATCATCTCATGCTCTAAGTGCAGCGCTGATTCGAGAAGACAAAAGGATTCAACGTCCGGTTTACTATATCAGCAAAAGACTCACTGGGGCAGAGCTGAATTACTCCAAGTTGGAAAAACTCGCCTATTGTCTACTAGTTGCATCAAGGAAGTTGAGGCAATATTTCCAAGCTCATCCTATCAGAGTACTCACCGATCAACCTCTAAAGCAAGTCCTGTTTCGCCCTGAAACTTCGGGTCGCCTTCTAAAGTGGAACATTGAACTCAGTCAATATGACATCACTTATCACCCCCGAAAAGCAATCAACGGACAAGCTTTAGCTGATTTCATTGCAGAATTCACAGAGAAAGGTAATGGTGAGGAAGAAGCGATCAATGATTCCCCAATCCAGTGGAAGTTATATGTTGATGGCGCAAGAAATGACTACTGTTCTGGAGCAGGGGTGGTACTTGAAACTCCTGAAGGTCGGTCATTATGCTATGCACTAAGATTGGAATTTCCTTCAACAAACAATGAAGCAGAATATGAAGCTCTTATCGCAGGACTGAAAATCGCTAAAGAACTAAACACCCGAGCATTACAGATCTTTAGTGATTCTCAGCTTATTGTATGCCAAGTCAAGAAGGAATTTCAAACGAAAGGGGGAAACCTGCCCGCTTACTTGTCAAAGGCTTGGGAACTTCTGTGTGAGCTCGATCATTATTCAATAAGCCACATTCCTCGGGAAGAGAATATGAAGGCAGATTCCCTCGCAAAGTATTCAAGTTCTGGTGAAGCTCAACTATTTGGATTAGCCCCCGTAGAAGTCCTTTCAGCACCAAGTATAGACGAGATGGATATTGACTGGATTATGAATGTATCTCAAGAACAAGAGTCATGGATGACTCCAATACTGGACTACCTACTCAGAGGTTCTCTGCCAGAAAATTCGAGAGAGAGAGACAGAAGCTACTAAGGAAAGCCTCTCGCTATGTAATCCAGGATGGCCGATTATACAGACGGGGATTCTCAATGCCATTGCTTCGATGTGTATCCAGGGAAGAGTCCAAAACAATCCTAGCTGAGGTACATGGAGGAGAATGTGGTGATCATTCAGGTGGCCAAACATTAGCAAAGAAAATTCTCCGATACGGATATTTTTGGCCAGAAATTAATCATGATGCTGCAAGCTATTCCCGAAAGTGTGACAGATGCCAAAGATTTGCCAAAATTCCTAGAGCGCCTTCAACTGAACTCACACAAATGGTCAGTCCATGGCCGTTTGCAATTTGGGGAATGGATCTCATTGGGCCGCTACCGACTGCCAAATCAGGGATTAAATATGCTATTGTTGCAGTTGATTATTTTACTAAATGGGCTGAAGCTGAACCATTGGCTACTATCACCTCTAAGAAGATGATAAGTTTCGTGACCAAGAATATCATTTGCAGGTATGGTGTGCCTCAGAAAATAATCACAGACAATGGTACTCAGTTTGAAAGCGAGGAATTCCAAGATTTTTGCAAGCAATTCAAAATCCAGAAAAGCTTTTCAGCAGTTGCTCATCCGCAGGCAAACGGGCAAGTGGAAGCAGTAAACAAGATCATCAAATCAACCATCAAAAAGCAACTTGAAAGAGCAAAAGGTAGTTGGGTCGATAAGCTACCACTTGCACTATGGGCATACAGAACCACTCACAAAACTGCGACTGGGCACACTCCTTTCTCATTAGCATACGGATCGGAAGCAATGATCCCGGTAGAAACAGAGGTTCCTTCACACAGAAGGATCCATTTCAATCAAGCAGAAAATGAAAGGCTACAACTTGAAGCGCTAGACTTCCTTGATGAAAAAAGAGATGAAGCTAATCTCAGAATTGCAGCTCATCAGCAAAGGATAGCCAGACATTTCAATTCCAAAGTTCGCCAACGCAGCTTTGAGATTGGAGATCTAGTCCTGAAGAGAATTATGACAGCAACAGGTGTGTTTGGGCCAAATTGGAAAGGACCATATGTCATAGGTCAGAAGCTTCTTGACGGCACATTCAAACTCACTACTGTTGAAGGAGATCAAATTCCAAGGGCATGGAACAGCAATCACTTGCGTCCATACTTTACTTGAAAATTTTGTTGAAATATTGTAAAAAGAGTTGCGAATGTATGATTCTTGTAATTGAAAGCAATTGTAAAACTGATGCAAGTGAATAATGAAAAAATATAAAGTGGATGTAGGCCCAAATTCCTGGCCGAACCACTATAAATCTTGTGTTCCTTATTATTATTACATGTTTGCTTTATTTTCGATATAAAAAGTACATAGAATGTATTGCTGAAATGTCGATTTGAATTTTTGCAGACAATGGAAGTGAAACTTGCACATAAAAAGACCAAGTGATTCTCGCCAAATTTCAAGTCACAGGAGCCCCGAATTCAAATCCTAGATAGGAAGTACTTCAATTGAACGGCCTATGATTTCGACAGAAACGGGTCTTTGCTAATAAATTAAGATCGTTTGAACAAACAAACATCCAATTAAAAAGCTAGTGCTCGTTCTCACGAAATTGCCTGACAATGAAGCACACTTCCTTGGATTAAACAAGTTACTTGTAAAAAAAAAAAAAAAAAGGGCAAAGGATCATTGACAAGGCATAAGCAAGTGAACAGAGGAACAACCAAAGCCATCATCGGCAGCACAAGTCCTCTTCGGAGGCACAACTCTTCGGAGGATAAAGACCTCTAATGGGTCATACGCCACAAAAAAGAAAGTTCTCTACTCAACAAAAAAGATTGGAGGAGTCATGACCCTCCAACCATGAGAGAGTAACTTCCAGGCGATGAAAATCCTCTCTGAGGCACATTTCACCAGGAGTTGAAGTGTTATGACCGCTCTTCGGAATTACACTTCACCAGAGTTGAAATGCAAACAAAATAAAAGCCCTCTTCGAAGGCCCATTTCACCAGGAGTTGAAGTGTTATGACCGCTCTTCGGAATTACACTTCACCAGAGTTGAAATGCAAACAAAATAAAAGCCCTCTTCGGAGGCCCATTTCACCAGGAGTTGAAGTGTTATGACCGCTCTTCGGAATTACACTTCACCAGAGTTGAAATGCAAACAAAATAAAAGCCCTCTTCGGAGGCCCATTTCACCAGGAGTTGAAGTGTCATGACCGCTCTTCGGGATTTCACTTCACCAAAGTTGAAATGCAAAACAAGATAAAGACCTTCCTGGAAGCCCACGTTTCACCGAGATTGAAATAAAACTTCCAAGTGTTGAAACGTGAAAGGGCTTTCTTCGAAGGCACAACTCTTTGGAGGTACACGTTTCACCAAGATTGAAATAAAACTTCCAAGTGTTGAAACGTGAAAAATCCCTCCTTAGAGGTACAACCCCCTTCCGGGGACACAATTCAAAGGAAAGACCTCTTCAGAAGCCCACGTTTCACCAAGATTGAAATAAAACTTCCAAGTGTTGAAACGTGAAGAAATCCTTCCTCAGAGGCACAAATTTCTATCTTAAAAAAAAGAAGAAAAAAAAAATCCTCATCAAGGGCATACTTTAACTTTCAAAGGAAGAATTAAAGTTAAAGTACCCTTCAGAGGCCCGCTTCACCACATAGAAGAATTCACTTGGCAAAATGTATACATACGCAAAAGGAAAAAGTGATTTCTTCGAACGACAAAGCGTAAAAACTCATATGAAGGGAGTTGCACTCTACGAAAATTCTCTTCGAGAATGAAGTAATTATTCTTCAGAAGATGAGAGTGCAAGTCCCCTCAAAGTATACGATATTGCAGTAAGCTCATGGTATGGGGGCAACATGGTATAGTTACATACAAAATGGTATAGCTACGTCAGTAAAGTACGCTCAAACAACATACCACAAGCTCACCGCAATATCATATAAATAAACTTGTGCAAAAATGAATAATAAATGCATTCTCAAATTCAAACAAGAGTCTGTACAAATAAAGGATCATTTTATTCAATTGCAGATATTGCAAATACAGGTTTCAAAATAAAAAAGCAGGGGCCGGTGCCTACACAACATCCGACCATTACACAAAAAAGGAATCAAAAAGCCCAACTCTTCATTTCTTCTTGCCGCCTTTAGACCCTTTACCCGGCCGAATGATTAGCTTTTCAGGTCTTTCAGGTCGGTCTGAAGGCATAAGGGAAGAAGGGGAGGGAGGTGCATCTGGTGCAATTTCCGGTTCCTCTTCAGTGGTGATAATTTTCTTCCCCCTCCTCTTCGATGTCCCATGCTTCTTTCTTCTCTTCGAAGAAGACTCACTCCCTGGAGTAACGAGAGCAGACAAAGCTACGTCGTCAGAAGGAGTCCGCTCCGGAGAGATCTCGCCTCCTTCGAGTCCCTCATCTTTTTGCTCCTGCGAAGCAATAGGGTCATCCAAGCCATGAAGAGCCTCAATTTTCTCCTCTTGTGACCCAGGTTGTGAAGCAGAAGGAGGAGTCACCTGAAGAGATGGAGGAGGAATAACCAGAGAAGGCGAAGTTTGCACGACACTTGTTGTTTCAACTGCAGAAGAAGAGAAATTGAAAATGTTAGTATCTTCCCAAAAGAAGGGAGATATGGGTTCATCGAGATTCAAGAAGTAATCGAGAAGCTCATCGAATTTTTGAGGAATAAGCAGGCAATCCAGCTGAATCGGACCAATGTCGAAATTACCTGAAGATGTTGGCTTCGTCAGTTCAATCTCGTAATTTTGAGCCCCAATGTCCTCCAAAGCCTCTTCATCAGTAGGGGTAATTACCCCGGTTCTTGTAGGAGGCAGTGAATGAGCACTGGAACCTGGATGTCAACTTCAGAAGAAACTAGAGGACGTTCAGAGGTAGTAGGCGGTGCTCCTTTTTCGGAACGCTCCTCTTCCGCTATACCAGTCCGCGCTCTGGCAAGTTGCTCTTTTCCCTTGGCAAGAGCGGCGCGGGCTTCATCGTCAAGATAATGCTCTTCAAGGGCTGACTCAGCATATCCAGCACCCTTACCACCAAGCATATCAAGTGCTGCCTCCCAAACTTCAGCCAGTGTGATTTCATACTTGGGGCCTAGAAAGGCAAGGCTGCCACGCCCCAAAATGCTGTGCAGATAAAAATCAAATAATGTGGAGCTAATGTCAGCCTTGGTTGCTTGATGGGCCTCTTCGGCCGCAAGTTTACCAGCAACAGCCTCATCACGCTCCTTTTCGGCCATAGCAAGTCGAGTTTTTAACAACTCTATCTCCAAGTTTTGAGAGCCGGTCTGTTGCCGCAGCTGTACGGTTTCAGCACGATATTCTTCTATGACCTTCTCCTTGTAAGCAAGCTTATCTTCGACTGCCCTTTGACTAGCATGCGCATCTCGTACTTGTTGCTGAAGCATGCTCTCCTTTTGGGAAAAGGAAGTTGATGAAGTAACTAATTCTTCCTTAAGCTTTTCCATTTCTGCTTCCAGCTTTTCGTTATAAGAAGCAATACTTCTCATTTCGACGTCATGCTATTCGAGAGTCTTCTGCCACTCAGCCTTATCGTTCTCCATTGTGAGCATGGCCTCGAGATTGGCTCGGTTAACTCTTTGAAGCTCATCGACAAGTTTTTGCCAGTTTGACATTCTTTCGATATCGGTCCTGACAGTATCAAGATTTCGCAGCATAGCCGATTTGTCGAGAGGAACCAAGTCGAGATCAAATCGAACCCCTCTCAGGCACCACTGAGGGAATCGACTTTGAAGAGTGGGAGGACCTTGCCCAACTTGGTATGCGGGCCGGTTAATGATTGCTTGAATGTTGGAGCGAACGGGAGCAGGAGATTTAGCAGGAACATGTTCAGAAGCTATCGGCATTGTTTCTTCAGTAAGTCTAGCCCGCTTGCTTGAAGAATCGTCTATGTGACACTTTCCTCTCTCATCACGAGCTTTTCTCTTTTGGGTATCATCATCCCTGTGGGGAAGATCATGTCTTTCTTCTTCCCTTCGGCGACGTTCTTCATATGCTCGTCTCTCGTCGGCTTTCCTGATGGCCCTCTCTTCATCCGATTCTTTGTGAGAAGGGAGGTAACGCCTATAATCATACTGGCTACGCCTCCCGTAGCGCTGGAAATCATCATAGTACGAGCCGCTGCGCCCCATAGGAGAATCTGGAATAAAAATAATAAGCTTTAGAAATCTTTAAAGTACAAGAAGATAAGTGCGTAGAAGTGATGAGAAATCCAAAGTGTCGTGTAACGTGTAAACTACGCGCATCGAGTTACAAACCACTCTTTGGAATAGAGGTAGTGATAACTTGAGTAGGAGGAGTTGACATTTGTTGAAAAGAAGATGTCGCCTCGATTACAGAAGAGACAGTTTTAGAAACATCATCTTTGAAAAGTTCTTGAGATGTCACAATTAAATCGCTCAACCCCTCAAAAACATCATCGCCATCTTGTTTTTTTGAGCTTGCTTTCTTAACTCCTTCACTAGTAGATCGAGGGGGTTCTTCCTCTTCAGTAACTGGGGCAAGTACAGACTTGTCAGATGGCCCCGCAACATCTTTCGGAATTGAACACTTAACTAGTGAAGTTTCTATAGAGGTTCCTCCCTGCAAGTGCTCTTTAGTGGAGACTGGGGCATCAGGAGTGCTCGTCGGAGAATCAGGAACCTCCGTTGGAACTTCATGTATTTGAGTGGAACGAGAAGGATGTAGAAGCTCAAACTGATGAAGAAGTTCTTCTGTCAATAGAAATTTTGCGCTTCTTTCTTCAGCAGCCACAGTGCTTAGCCTTTCAAAAACTGACTTGTGGCTGGAATCTCTAGAAGGAGGAGGAAGTGCTGGAAAAATAAGGAATGGAATCAGCATCTAGCAATACGAACCAGGTAAAACTTAGAATAAAATTAAAGAGAAAAAAGATCTCACTTCCAACTCTCCAGTCTGCGTAAAATTCTGCGGGGCAACGAATGTAGAAGTATTGATTCAGGAATCCATGTGCACTCTCCGGCAAATCCAAAATAAGTTTGCGGTTCCTCGCACCTCTTACAAGTACAATTGAAGGATGGTCCTTGTTCTTCGCAAAAGTGCACAAGTAACAGATTTCCTCAAAACTCGGAAGACGATCAAGAGTCCTCCTGAACAGAACACACAATCCCATCAAAATAGCATAGCCATTGGGGTGCAGCTGAAAAGGAGAGATCGTCAGTCGAAGTAGGATTTGCCGGAGAAATTCATTAAAAGGAGGAATTGCTCCACTCAAGCACATTTGTCGATTAATGGCAACAAAACCGTAAGGTGGTCTATCAGCAGAGTCATTTGGTCCAGGGAGTAAAACTTCTGCCTCGGCAATGCCAAATTGAACGCATAATTGATTAAGCGCCCGCTGTTTCAAAAGGGTAGGAGTTCTTTCCGGAGGATTCTCTAGTGGAATAGCAATCGGGAAAACCCCTTCAGCGTGTTCTATCATCTCTTCTTGTTGAGACATCATTCTACATAAGCGACTGGATGTTCAGATGAGAAGGTGCACGTTTCCTAAAAAGTGTGAAGTGTTGTGCAGAACTAAAAAAAAGAAATCAAACATAACTGAAATTGAACTAGTTGACAATTAATCGACTATGAGATTTCAGGACTTGTTAATATAAAGCTCAAGTGTAGTGTTAATGCGAACGAATCAACTTTAACTGGATATTTTAGTTTTGCTTTAACACTTCATTTAAATTCATTAGTTCACAGTATTTCATTCACACAGTTCATTTAAGTTGATTACTCTTTGTCAACTAATCTGTCATTCGATGTGGGCAGTCAATGGCAGTATACTCGTCCCAGTTTTTTTGCAAATATTGCGTTTAACAGGTTAATTAGCATTAGAGATAATCTACAACAAAGTGCAACAGAATTCAAGGTCAAACAATTCAACCAAGTCTTCACAGAATTTCACAAGTCATAGGTCGTCCAGCGACCTAGCATAGGTCGGGGCTTCATTAGGTCGCATTGTGCAAGTTCAAGGGGTTCAAAACAATGCAAAATTGTTCAAGTCCTAGCTCGGCTGCGACCTAGAGCCCATACCGCAAAAGAATTAGGTCGTTGACATGTCGAGTCCCTCTACAGTCATTCAGGAATCTAGGTCAACAAGTTCTTAAGTCGCACTTTAGTTCAGAGTCGTTATGAGGTCGCTCTGCTTTAAGTTTTATCTCATTCAAGAGGGAGTTAGATCATTAGTATTAGGTCGCATGGTTCACATTCAAACAGACACCCCTAAGGTCGATTCCCCACTCACACGCTGCCAGATCATCACTACCATTAACCCGTTAACCCATTAGAGCCTTCCTCATCTCTTCCAAATTTATAAACCAGCTAATTTGAATCACTGTAGTTTACCATCTTCCTCCCACATCCTCACAGATCACTCGAAAAATCCAATCCAAATTGCCTCAGATCCACCATACATCGGATATACTGCTATATCCACAAGAATCACCACGATAACTCAATCAAGAGGAAAATCGAATCGTGACTTATGGGAAAAAGCAGCATACGAAAATGCATTAAGAATGACAAGTGGAATATTCGTGGTTTGATGATGGATGTGATCGAATGTTGATAGAACTCACTTACGCAATCTGGTGATGGAAAAGTTGAAAGATTGAGCTGATTAGAATCGTCCTCGAGAAGTTCAGAAGCTTGTTAATGGCAGAATGGATGCTGAAGCAGATGAAGAGGGGAGGGAGCGACCTACGGTATTTATATTCTAGGACAGTGGAACGCGAACCGACACTACGCGACCTAATTTTCTCCTTAAGTCGTTTGCGACCTAGCAATTCTTCAGAATGCGAGTTAAGAAAGTCGAAGCACACGACCTACGACCTAGGCGTATACTTCGAGGGGCAAATGTTAACTCCCCTTCATTAGCGACCTAAGACCTAAAGACATGGAACGACCAAGCTATAGGAATGGTCTAGCGACTTAAAGATGTCTCGACCTAGAGAGGAGAGCGACCTATCAAGCTCAACGACCTAAAGGTAGCTGCGACCTAAAGTGTTGCGACCTAAGACTGTCTCGACCTAAAGGCAGCAGCGACCCAAAAAGGCCACGACCTAAAAGAACAAGCAACCTAAAAAAGGGGACGATCTAATTACTGAAGTAACCCAGCGACCTAAAGGTAGCTGCGACCTAAAGTGTTGCGACCTAAGACTGTCTCGACCTAAAGGCAGCAGCGACCTAAGGAAGGTCGTGACCTAACTACAGAAGCGACCTAACTTCTCCAGTAACACAGCGACCTATAGAATTTAGCAACCTACAGGCTCACCAAACTTACGACCTAAATCATATGCGACCTAAACAAAGCCATAGCCTACCGACCTGAGAATGAAGTGGTCTCAGCGACCTAAATCTCAGCCGACTTACGACCTAAAACAAGTCGTACGCGACCTATCAACTCGCTGAGAAAAGAGCCGAGCACAATTGAGATAAGTCAGATCCCATCCCCTAGGTCGTTGCCCACCTTCGACCTACTTTAGGTCGAAGACGACCTAGCACTTGGAGATAAAAATACTGCCCAATGACCTAACGGAGTACTTCGACCTAAGGAAGGTCACGACCTAAGAGATTCAACGACTTAAGAACTCCAGCTATGACTACAGGAAAGTTCTCACGACCTATGATAGGTCGCTAACGACCTAGGATAAGTCGCTCTTGACCTATCTGCATGAACAAAGAAGCCGCCTATGCCATGCCGCTAGGGGATAGGTCGTTTACGACCTTGGACTTGTACAAATCAGCACGTATGTTCTTATGGAAGGAAGGCCAGTGCTTTTTAGGTCGACTGCGACCTACGACCTTACTTAGGTCGGTCACGACCTACGACCTAACTCGATAAAAGCCTATAAATACAGCCCTAACTCGAACTAAGAGGGGACCTTGGGCTCACTCTCTTCAAGCGCCGATACTCTGCTGCATTCCGAACCAATCTAACACTTGAAGCTCTCAAGACACTAAGAACGCTACAAACAACTTCAAGAAGAGATCACATACATCCAACATGGATTCGAAAACTCTCATCTTCATCGAAGTTTAGGCTACTTGTTCTAAGTCTCTTGTAATTCAAAGTGTATTGTACTTGGGAAGAATTGTATCAGCTTGTAACGAGATCATTAATAAAAGTACTTAAAGTGGACGTAGGCTATACCCTTAAGCCGAACCACTATAAAATTGTTGTTGTTTACTGCTTTTCTGCTATTATCTGCTTGTAATCTGTTCCCGAGCTATCGGGTGGTGCTTTCACAACTATAACTCATACACCGGGGTGTTAGCGTTCAAATTTTAGCGTTAACACAATCAATATTCACAACATAACCCGATTCCAAATAATCTTCCCAAATTATTTATTTTCAAAATATCTTTATAAGATATAATTTCCACACTTCAACCATTTGAAAACAAATTTCAAATCACTTTTCACCTTTACAACTTTCATTTCAAAATTGTTCATTTAAACCAATTAAATAAATCCTTACCGATTTAGTTTAAATTTACTTCTCAATTCGTAGATTTATTTCCACACTTCAAAAATAAATCAATGTTTATTTTCAAAACAAATTTCCTGTATAAATTTCCATTGTGAATTTACATTTCCAAATATACACTTTTTTTATACGATTTTTCAAATCAATTTCAATTATTCACTTTCAATTTATCTTTAAAAGATATAATCTCAAAACATTCACTTCATATTGGAAAACATTTCCATACTTATTTAATAATAAGTAATTCACCAATCTATTTATTTTCAATATTTGAAAATATTCAATATACTTAAATCATAATTAAGTATATATTTTATTATTTAAGGAAAACGTTCTCTTAAACACATTTATTGGGGTCAAAACGAATGTTGCATAAAACATCGTTATGACAACCCAAATTCACTTGTATAGGGATTCAAATTTAAAATAGATATATAAATCCCAATACTATATAAAACATTTCCTTTCGGAAATCATTTATTGTAACAACAGTGTTATAGTCCACCATTTCCTTCTATTTCTCAAAAACGTCTATTTCAACAATGAATGTTGAAGTCTACGGTTTCAATACTTAATACATTTTAAAACATTTTTGAATCGTTTTAATTCTATTTAAAATATCACTTTCCCAAAATATTACTTTAATATATTATTCATCGTCAAAAATCGTGAATATACTTCGTTAACCAAATTCAATTTCTACATATTTTATTTAAAGGATTTTCCACCATCCAAAATCGTGGATATATTCCCTTTAATAAGCTATAATAATTAAACTTATTAAAATAAGTCGATTTTGGATTTAAAAACAACGTTTACAAATTCCATTTATACTTTATGACAACTTCAACTTATAAAATCACTTTATTAACAAATTTCTATCCATATCCCATTTACACGCCAAAACCCAATTTATAAGTTAATTACTTATAAATCTTTTATTTTACAAAAATCTATTCATTTATAACTTCACAATTTATAAACCTATAGATTTCATCCACTTATGAAATCCATTTATACTTCATTTAACACTTATAAAAACTCGTTTTATAATTCCAATATTTTAATTTATAAATATCAATTTTATAAATCTTTTATATAAATCATTTGTAATTATTCAAAAATCCCAGTTTGAACCATTTTATAAATTTATCAAATACTTATTTCTAAAATCACATTTCGGTTATATTTCACACTGTTATAAAAATTATGACGTTTATTTATTTAAAATGTATAAATTCCAAAATTAAATTTTATTATGAATTCTCAACTTAAATTTTCAAAAATCCAATTTTATTTATTTTCGGCATCTAATATTACCAAAAATATATTCAGCTAAAATTTAGCCTTTAACGATTCCAATCACAAAGATAATCACGTAGATTATAAACAGATCAACACAAAACATTGAAACCAATTAAATCATTTGAGGAATCCAGTTGGATCCCTCCAACCTTTTTCCCTGCATCCACAGATGTTAGCACAATACCGATTCTGCTTCAAGATGGAATATCGCGGTATATGGGATTTTTAAAATATTATCGCTATTATGTGGCACAATAGGGTCTCATCCGCTATATAATGTGGGAAATCAACTCCAAATACATATATAATACCAAATTCCACTCAAGTTGGAATTGTCGCGGTATATGTGTTTAATAAATAACATCCGCTTAATGTACGGCGTATAGGGTCTATTTCGAACAATAGATAATATTTTATCATCCAATCACACAATCAAGCAATTTTAAATCTAACTATTTAAAATTTAAATCAAAACAATTCGATTGAGTGAGAAGTTCTCACCTTGGTTTCAATAACGGTTGTAGTGTTTTATTTCGAATTAAATTAAACGCGCGTTTAATTTTACCCAAAAATTTCACTACCTCCAATCGATTCCAATCCAGTTCCATCGCGTAGTGCTCGACAAAACGAATCCAACACAATTCGTTTCGTGCGTTTTCGACCTCGTATCAAAAAGTTATGTTATTACAAAGTTTATACGTATTTAAATATAAATTAACATACAATTTTCTTTTTATTTTACAACTTTATCATCCAGACCATTCGTTTTTGAATTGCAAATCAGGCCATGAGTTTCTTTGTTCCTCCTTCTCCAGGTTACGAACGCAACACTAACCCATAAGCCGTGATATTAGGGTTGAACGTGGTTTCCCCTTCGCTTACTTCAACGATGATTAGGCGCCTACACGTTGTAGCTCCGCCTTGCCTCAACCTTTAGCTAGAGGTTGGTTGAACTCGGTTTCACCAATATCGAGAAAAACGTGACCGAACGGCCCACCTTCATGATAAAAATCCCATCACCACGTCGCTTCGATCAAGATCATAACCGTATGGACCTCAAGATCTCACTCCGCTCTATAATCGTTGTGTTGGAGGATTTTCGAAATGATCAAGGTATTGAGAGAGATTGAGAGGGAAAGGTGCGAAAATTTACAGCCATTGAAAAACAAAACTGGCGGCCAGGACTTTGGGGGATAGGGTTTGCAAATGGAGATGATGAAGGGTTCCTTATATAGAATTTCGACGAAAAACACTATTCACTCCAAATTTCCGAATTCCAAATCTCGTGCGGTGACCAACGTTTCTACGGTTTATCCCACGTTCCGCACACAATGGAATGTGTTTGGGAGGATAATTTGATCATATGCATGATTTACGGAATTAAACGATCAAATTTAAATTAAACCGATTAAACTAATTCTTACGCGTTTTGGTTTGCCCCGGATAAACCGTAAATCCGATTGACACGAAATTTAAAACCGTATAATAATTTGACATTACGAATCCGATGAAACTGGTTTCTTCGAAATCCAAGAATGTTTGAAAAATGACTATTTTAACACGTCAATTAAATATTAAAATATTCAATTTTCACAAATTAACATTTAATTCAATTTTAAAAGTTCACAAGCATTGTTCTAACTCCAATATGATTTAAAAAAACTTTATAAATCATTTTTAATCACATTAAACCCAATTTCAAATTATTTATGCCATTTCAAATATTAAACTGTCGATTTAATTATCTAGTTAAATCCAGATATTCGAAAAATAAATTATTCGACTTACAAATTTTACTTGTTAATATTTAAAATTAATTATATATATGAATTTCAAATGACAGAAATTCTGGGTCGTTACAAACTTCCCCCCTTAAAAGAATTTCGTTCTCGAAATTACCAAGTAAGAAAAAGTCTTGAAATCCATTAACTTTTCAAAAAAAACCGTTCAAAATTGATTTACAAATCTCCCAAGTGTTTAACTTTTCCAAAATTCATAGTTAAACTTCTTACAAAATATTTACTAAGTTTTCGAATCCATATATATAGTCATCTTTCAAAATTAGTTATATCGTTTAACCTTTACCTTCAAATCGAAACTTAGTTTTCACAAAAAATTTCCAAATTTTTCCGAAAATTTTCGAACGTCTTAACTTATCAAAAAATTTCGCCATAACCTCCTTTGCGTGGCTAACTCGGTACGACTACAAAATGCCACAACGGGCCCCCAATTTCAGAAAGAAAACGAAAAACCAAGCGGCTGGACAAGAAGATCATCAAATTTCATACTGAAAATTCAAATACATTCCTTTTTGTCGAGCAATTCAATTTTTATCTTCGAAATCAAAATCCCAATTTCCCATTTCCTTTAATACACTTGTATATCCTGCTAGTCATAATATCCAATTCCAGCTTCCAAATTTATTTTGCACATTCCTTTACAAAATTTTCAATATATACTTCTTATACATTTTTTTTACTTTAGTATTGAAGTTATATATCAATTTTCATTCTAGATTGCATTATCAATTTCATTCGAATTCAATTTACACTTTCAATTCAAATCAAATCAAGTTCATATTCATTTACTTCTAATTTGGATTCAATTACTTCATCTTTCAATTTCACTAATTCAATTTCATCAACACTTAACGAATTTATACACAATCAATTAACAATAAAATAACAACCAATGTATATTCAACACAACCGAATTTATTCACTTTGTTTACCTTCAATTTGGCTTAACACATTTAATCAGCTTTAATGAATTAACACTTACATCCATTATTTCATATCAATTTATTTACATTTGATTGATTAACATTCAATCCATTCATTAATCCAATTGCTAATTCATTTTACATTTCAAATTGAATTTCATTTATATAACTCAAGTTTATATTTATCACTTTACTTTATTAATTTACTTAGATACCAAAATCAACCTCATTCAACATTAATTAAGTTATTTCATTTCAACATTCAATTTCAATTTCAATTTCCTTTACTTGCAACTGTAAATCTATTTGTCCATTCACAATTTTATTTTCATAATTCAAACTCACTTCCAATTCATTTGTTACTAACCCAAACTTTTTTTTAACTAAATAAATTTTCTTTAAGTAATCATTTCTTATATATAAGATAATTTCACTTAGCCTATTAGACCTTTCTTTAAATTCACTTTATTGAATTGATTCACTTATACTTACTATAATTTAACTCCATCCTTTAAGTTAAACTTATTCTATCAAAATTCAAATTGTATAAGTTATCAACTCATTTACCAATTCGATAAATATTTAAAATAGGATTGCAGAGTGTTTTCAACCTTTCAAAACCAATTTTGAAATCAATTCAAATTATCTTTTGAATTTCCAAAACCAAACCCAAATTTTCCAAACAACTTTAATTTAAAACAATTTGACAACAATTCCTCTTTTGGAAACCCGAAAGTGAACACCGATGATGTCACGATCATCATCGGAATTATTTTCCAGCGACCGAAAAGAGTTTAGAGCTTTTATCCCTTCCAAAATATTTCTCCAAAATCTAAATTATTTTCAAACCAAAAAGGGAATTAAACCTTCCAAATCTCTAAAACTTCAAATCTTTTCAAAAACATTTCTCTAGAATTCCATTTCAAATTGCAATTCACATTTACAATTTATTATTTACAAATCCCATTTGTATATGGATTTTATTTTCTAAACTTTTGATCATGATTCCAATTTCTTATTCAGTTTCAATGATGATAATTTAATATTATCAATTCCTAACAAACAAGCAGCCATATACTATAATAATTTACAAAGATTGTTTCCTTTATCTACGAAAATAATTTTGTGTAAAATTATTTCATTTACCCTATTTTAAAACAATATCATGTCGAATTGTTTTGAGCAAGTGTTAGGGATCCCTATAGAGTTGTACAGACTATACCGACCAGAATCCATATATCACTCAACAAACCAATCATCACATTATAAAACAATTTTATTTTTCACTAACATATACGCGCTTATATCTATAATTACACTCACGCTCATTCTAGAGTACTACTGACTCTATCTCTAATGAGTAACACCCAAAGAGCTAAGGTTGTCGCTTAACCAAATGCTCTGATAGCACTTTGTAAGGACCCGATTCTTCAACTTCCGAAAATCGACATCAATACGTCCACTGTATCAACTACCGAGCAATCGAATGTCGAAAAACCGAATCTTAGGGTTTAAGAATAAGAAAAAGATAGAAGAAGAAAGGAAATAGAACAGAAACAAAATTAGAATCCAACAGTCGCAGCGGAGCAACATATAATAGATAAATGAATAATCTTTAAAACAAAGATCTATCTCAGTTATTACATTACGTTACATCAGAGTGTACAACAACAATATACAACAACAAAACAGTGGACATTTATACAAACATGTCCCTATAAGTGAATTCTACAGCGAAAAGATAATATCATATACAAATAATACGTCTCGCCATCCAGCTCGCCACTCGAGCTCCATAGCACTTCTGAATCCAGAATGACCTGATAAGCTGACTCTAAACTGCCCGTGTGGAAAATTATGGGCACCTAGAGTTCAAGAAGAGAACAATAAACTCCAGGTCAGTTAGAGGACTGGTGTGAGAACTAAAGCAGTTATTTATGTTTAAAACAACAACAACAAAGGAAGTGAAAAATATCTGCAATGCTTTTGGAAAATGAAACTACCATAAGGCCTCCCCGCACACACACAATATGCTTACTACGAAAAACAAATTATTTTTGATATTATTATTAGTGCATAGTGATGAAAGCATTTCGAAAATAGAATATAAATCTTAGCCAGCATAGGTGCCATTATATTATGCCTACTATAGCTACCATATTAAATGGCAGGTTCTACAACTAAAACCGTACAAGGCTCGTATTGTTTCTTTGGATTTCCAACAAATGGTCAGGCTAAGGAACTTCCTACTTCCACATGGGATCGCCTCTGGCTGGACGTCCCGATAACCTAACCGGATCTCTGCCAACACAAGGCCGAGTTACCTTTGTAACTATGTAACTACTACTCGAGTATGCCATCCCGCGGTCCTTTGGGACCTTTATCCGAGGGCCCTCGATTACCAAGCAAAAACCACAAAGAAAAATGAGATCGGAGAAACCACATAGGTTAAGCATCAGGACTCCATACCTGACACCACCCTTTTCCAGAAGGAAATGACGTACCCTAAAGGGCACAACCCTCATAACCTTGCCGCATATTCCTGTTTCGACCATTTCCGGGGTGTGAGGTCTGACGAAGTCTCGTCCACAAAGCTACGCTTTTTCACAAAGCCACGCTTTGATCAACTAATGACCAATAAATAATCATCGCACAACAACACTTAGCATGCCACATTACCAAATTGGGAATATATCACTGATAAGCTTCAACTACAAAACCTCTGAGCTCGTACGTCTCAGAGAAGGGTGTTAAGCTAAGAGAATAAATTCTCCGCCACCAGCAGAAATGTATTTGAAAGAAATCTACTTTATATCTCAAAATGTAATGTCAGACACGTAACCATACAAGTTTGTTCCGGGTTCGAGCGGAACCGAAGGCACTTCAAAAGAAGCCCTTGCAATCCGAGTATTCACAGTCCCGATTGAATTTCCCATCACAAAGGAAATCTTCATACCGTAGCTAACGGTGCAGAGACAATCGATGGGTCATCCTATCGTTTTCACAAATACCCGGCCTTCAACACCGGTCTTCAATGCTATCCATTACGTCGTATCACTATTCGGAATGGGTAATCCGAATAACGAGCGAAATAATTTAAAAACTAGTGTAGCATTCAATTTCAACCAATGTACAACAAATACCTATTTAAAGGTCAATATTGATAGTCGGTTATTTAACTATCAATCAATATTCACAACATAACCCGATTCCAAATAATCTTCCCAAATTATTTATTTTCAAAATATCTTTATAAGATATAATTTCCGCACTTCAACCATTTGAAAACAAATTTCAAATCACTTTTCACCTTTACAACTTTCATTTCAAAATGGTTCATTTAAACCATTAAATAAATCCTTACCGATCTACTTTAAATTTACGTCTCAATTCTTAAATTTATTTCCACACTTCAAAAATAAATCAAATTTTATTTTCAAAACAAATTTCCCTTTTAAATTTCCATTGTGAATTTACATTTCCAAATATTCACTTTTTTTATACGATTTTTCAAATCGATTTCAATTATTCACTTTCAATTTATCTTTAAAAGATATAATCTCAAAACATTCACTTCATATTGGAAAACATTTCCATACTTATTTAATAATAAGTAATTCACCAATCTATTTATTTTCAATATTTGGAAAATATTCAATATACTTAAATCACAATTAAGTATATATTTTATTCTTTAAGGAAAACGTTCTCTTAAACACATTTATTTGGGTCAAAACGAATGTTGCGTAAAACATCGTTATGACAACCCAAAATCACCAGCATAGGGATTCGAACTTAAAATAGATATATAAATCCCAATACTATATAAAACATTTCCTTTCGTAAACCATTTACTATAACAACAGTGTTATAGTCCACCATTTCCTTTTACTTCTCGAAAACGTCTATTTCAACAATCAATGATGAAATCTATGGTTTCGATACTTAATACATTTTAAAACATTTTTGAATCGTTTTAATTCTATTTAAATATCACTTTCCCAAAATATTTCTTTAATATATTATTCACCGTCGAAAATCGTGAATATACTTCGTTAACCAAATTCAATTCCAACATATTTTATTTAAAGGATTTTCCGCCGTCCAAAATCGTGGATATATTCCCTTTAATAAGCTATAATAATTAAAATTATTAAAATAAGTCGATTTCGGATTTATAAACAACGTTTATAAATTCCATTTATACTTTATAACAACTTCAACTTATAAAATCACTTTATTAACAAATTTCTATCCATATCCCATTTGCACGCCAAAACTCAATTTATAAGTTAATTACTTATAAATCTTTTATTTTACAAAAATCTATTCATTTTATAACTTCACAATTTATAAACCTATAGATTTCATCCACTTATGAAATCCATCTATACTTCATTTAACACTTATAAAAACTCGTTTTATAATTCCAATATTTTAATATAAATATCAATTTTATAAATCTTTTATATAAATCGTTTGTAATAATTCAAAAATCCCAATTTAAACCATTTTATAAATTTATCAACTACTTATTTCTAAAATCACATTTCGGTTATATTTCACACCAATCATAATTTTTATAACATAAAAATTACAACGTTTATTTATTTAAAATGAATAAATTCCAAAATTAAATTTTATTATGAATTCTCAACTTAAATTTTCAAAAATCCAATTTTATTTATTTTCGGCATCTAACGATACCAAAAATATATTCGGCTAAAATTTAGCCTTTAACGATTCCAATCACAAAGATAATCACGCAGATTATAAATAGATCAACACACAACATTGATACCAATTCAATCATTTGAGGAATCCAGTTGGATCCCTTCAACCTGTTTCCCTGCATCCATGGACAAAAATCCCATCACCACGTCGCTGCTATCAAGATCATAACCGTATGGATCTCAACATCTCACACCGCTCTATAATCTTCGTGTTGGAGGATTTTCGAAATGATCAAGGGATTGAGAGAGATTGAGAGGGAAAGGTGCGAAAATTTAGAGCCATTGAAAAACAAAACTGGCGGCTAGGGCTTTGGGAGATAGGGTTTGCAAATGGGGATGATGAAGGGTTCCTTTTATAGAATTTCAACGAAAAACACTATTCACTCCAAATTTCAGAACTCCAAATCTCGTGCGGTGACCGGCGTTTCTAGGGTTTACACCGCGTTCCGGACACAATTGAACGTGTTTCGTAGGCTAATTCGATCATATGCGCGAGTTACGGAATTAAACGATCAAATTTGAATTAAACCGATTAAACTAATTCCTATGCGTTTTGGCTTGCCCCGGACAAACTGTAAATCCGATTGACACGAAACTTGAATCCATACAATAATTTGACATTACGGATCCGATGAAACTGGTTTCGTCAAAATCCAAAACTGTTTGAAAAATGGCTATTTTAACTCGTCAATTAAATATTAAAATATTCAATTTTCACAAATTAACTTTTAGTTCAATTTTAAAAGTTCACAAACATTATTCTAACTCCAATATGATTTAATATAACTTTATAAATCCTTTTTAATCACATTAAACCCAATTTCCAATTATTTATGCCATTTCAAATATTAAACTGTCGATTTAATTATCCAATTAAATCCAGATATTCGAATAATAAGTTATTCGACTTACAAATTTTACTTGTTGATATTTAAAATTAATTAAAAATATGAATTTCAAATGACAGAAATTCTGGGTCGTTACAAAATGATACATACCCAAACGGACATTAGAATAAGGAAAACTCATTATGTGTTGAAATGATAGTGATTTTTACTTTATCTTATTTGACTTGGGATTGCGGGTTTGAAATGATAGAACCCGGATTTTTATTTTTAATTACGGATTGAAATTCTATACATCCGTATCACTTGACCTTGGTTAGAAATATTATAGAGGTCCATGGATAATATTTTTAAAATAATGTTTTCCTCAAAAGTTATTAAGTATTTTGAATATATGAAATTTTAGCTTAAAGATTTGATTTAATGATTTATAATATAAAGAGTTTTGGTTTTCTATAAGCTAGAATTTTATAAATCTATTATTGGTTTTAAGTTGAATTTAAAGATTTTATTTATGATTAGTATTTTAATAATTAAGTTTGGTTTAATTTGGAATCTTAAATCTAACCTAGTAATTTTAATAAAGATTATTTCCTGAAATGGACATGTTTTGCATAATAAATAATGTATTTTGGATTGATGAAATGAAATATAGTTTTAATTGGGCATTTTGTAATAAAATTCATTTAACTTGAAATCATAGTTAATTGATGTTTAAATGTATACATTTAGAAAGAGAATGGATTGTTATATTAACTATGATAAAATATTTTATTTATGGTTATGTTTTGTAAAAATAAATGATTATGATTTAAATGGAAAAATGTAACTTAAAGATGACTTAACTTGATAATTGGAAACTTAGTTATCAAATGAAAGTTTAAGTTAATTTAGTGACAGAAATATTTTATTTATGAGATGGATATTTTAAAATAAAGTGTAAAGTTATTTGTTAAAAATAAAAGTTAAGTAAAATAGAGTAATTTTGACTTATAAATGAATTATAGTTAATTTGGATATTTTAGTTATAAATTTTATTTTATCTAATCATAAGATAAATGATATCCAAATAAATATTTTCTGAAGCCGGAAATATGATTTTTATAAGTTAAAAATGGTTAAAATTGAAGTTTTAATGTTTTTGAAATGTTATAATAAAATTTGGAATTTTATTGATAGCATTTCCAAAATGCTGTGATTTTAAGATAACATTTGCTAAATGCTATCATTTCTGAAATTTAATCAAGTTCCGAAATAATAAAATACCTACTATAGCACTTTGTAAGTGATGCTGTTTCTGAATTAAACTATGTTCTGAAATAATAAAATAGCTACTGTAAAACTTTATAAATGCTGCTGTTTCTGAAACTGAACTGTTTTGAAAAATAAAATACCTACTGTAGTACTTTATAAGTGCTGATGTTTATGAATTTGACAATGTTTTTGAAATATTACTATATCTATCGTAACATTTTAGAAGTGCTGTTGTAGCTGAAATATACATTGTTTTGGAAATTTATGATTGAATGAATGAACATAGAAATTTTATAACTTTGAAATGAATATTATTTGACATTGAATTTAAATGGTTTAAATGAAGATTATTTTAAAGGTGTTATGATTTTCTAAATATTATGATTTTCAAAAGAATAACATTTCCAAAGTGTTATGATTTTAAGTATTAATATTTCTAAATGATAACATTTCTAAATTGTTTTGGTCTCAAAGTGTTTGGTTTCAGAAAGTACTATGGTCTCAAAGTGTTTGGTTTCAAAGTATTATGGTCTCAAAGTATAAGTTTGAAAGTACTATGGTTTTGGAAATGAAATTATTTTAAATTGTATTTAATTAAGACTTGTCTTTAAATATATTAATTTAAAACTTACTGAAATTGAAGATTCAAGAATTTGACTTTATAAAGTGGTTTGGTTTAAGATGATTTAAAGGAATATTTCAAGTTTAATAAATTGAAGGAAATATTCAGTTACTTTGAAATTTGACTTTTACTTAAATGATATACTGATTTGGTTTTTGGAATTTAAATGATATATTATTACTTTGGTTTTTGAAATGGAAATGATATATTGATTTGGTTTTGAAATGAAATAATATAGTATTTAGTTTTGAAATGCATATGATATTTTGGTTTTAAAGTATAAATGATTTTGAAATAAATACCCATGGGTTATATTAACGATTGGTTGTTAAAGAGGCCAGGATCGGAAGTTGTCATACTCTCTCCTAACTCTGAAAACCACTTTAACAACCGTGTACGCAGTGGAGATTCCAGAATAAAGTAGGATGGTGGCAGCGTTCCATTGAGGTATATACGTGGACCCGACTCTCGTGAGTTGGCATAAGGTGGCTAAAACAGGAGCGATCGACGAGCTAATGAGGTAGATCCTCTTATCGGACACACTCCTTTGATATTATATTCAGACTTTGAGATTGATTTGGTGGCCACTTTTGATTTTGATTCAGGGGTGTGGCTCGAGGTGGGCGGTAGTGACTGCTATGCGTTACCACCAGCCTGGAAGCGTAATTGGTATATCTACCCTGGCAGTGCCTAGTTGTGCCATGTCACCTACCCTAGTGCGCCTTGTACGATTTTTGTTTTGTGCCGTAGCCTGTGGTGTATTTAGGGTAGCCTCCCGATCTAGAGGTACGTTGATACTGGATAGACTGCTGGGACTATTATGTGTTAAGGGGGATATGGGTAACTCCTTAACGCTATTTTAAAGTAAGTTTATTTAATGTAGACATTATTATAAAATCATACATTACCACATAGTAAATAGTTTAACGGATCCGTAGAGGATGGGCGGTCCCAAGCATCCTTTAAATTACTTGTCCATTTTATTAGAGTTCACTTGAGTTTGTTTACATTGTATAAGCATCTATGTCCTGACTCGAGTGTTTTGTGTTTTACTTTACACTCGGGTCAGACTGAGGGATACAGCATTTGAGACTCACATTCGGAGTTGGAGCTTTGCTTGAAGATCTAGCTATCTGTTTCACTTTTAGTTATCTGATTGATTTCATTGATGTATTCCGATTTATACTTGATTATCATATTGAGATTTCTGTTGCATTTTGTACTTCTGTTGTAGCTTGTTTAACTCTGATATTTATATATATAGTAGCTTCATGAACTACTATCTCTTTGCTTCCTCTGCATTATTATATTACTTTGTGTCTATGATCTGTGATTTATTTACCGTATATTTTGAGTTTTTCCAAATTTAAATTAACAATCTGGTATTTTGAATTATTCAAGTCCGGCATGCGTGGTTTTATTATCGATTTTAATGGTCTAAAATATTGGGTCGTTACAGAATATTTCTAAAAGTGTAATGCTTAGCCTCGAGCCTTACCAATCGGGAATGACTGAAAATCAGGGGATAGCAACAAGGCTAAATGGGTCGCACCCAGGTAGGGTAAGGTTAACCCTATCTAGGGTCCCTTTATTTCGGTTGTCGTGGTTGTAATGACCCGAAATTTCGGTCATTAGTTTTGAACATTTAATTAATTTTAAATGTTGAATGTGAATTATAAATTGATTTTGAATATGGAAGAAGTTATTAAAATGAGTTATACTTTCAAATATAACGATTTACATGGATTTGGATAAACATAAATTTAATATTTGAAATTAGGATAAAAATGGGAATTTGTGAATAAGTGGATATGAAAATGATTTGTAAAATTTATTTAAAGACTAGTTGGATTTGAATTATAATATTGGACTTTTAGATGGAATCAAAAGTCAATTTATATATTAGTCTAATAGTGGGAATTAATGTATGATAATAAGAAAAATAATCGAACTTTGGTTTAAAATGAATCCAAATGATCTCTAATATGGATATAATTTCTTTATGATTTATAAAGGAGTTAGTAAATTTTTAAAATCGAAATTTCATATGATTTCGACGATTTTGAAAATATCTCGATTTAATCGGCGAGTTAAATTAGCCTTCCAGTGCACAGTCTTAGAATTCGACGAAACCAGTTCCAATGGATCTATAATAGTGTATTATTATGGGATTTCAAATTTTGCAGTGTTAGGAGTTAATGTTTGTTCGTACGGGTGAGAAACGCGTTGAAATTAAAATCAAAATTTGATACTTAAACTCGATTCAAAAAGCTATCTTCCACATACGATCAAATTAGCCTCCGAAACATGTTTTAGCATGTTCGGAACATGGATAAAACATTGTAAATGCTAGGCGGCACGTGTTTTTTGGAGTTCGTTTGAAAAAGCTCGTAAAAAGTTGAAATACATTAATAAAAAAATATGATATACATATATAAATACTGTTCTAGCATAGTAAATCCTAATCTATATTCGAGAGCCGCCGTTCCAATCCACAACGGCCGAAATGCAACGTCCTTCTTCCCCCAAAATCTCTTCATCCACGAATTTTCAAGATTCATCTTCTAAATGAAAAATGTAGAGCTCTCTGAGCTGCACAATATCGACGGTGGAGATTAAAAACGATAGGGTGTGGAGGCTAGGAGGGCGTCGCATTTGTCGACCACTCGAATCGGGTTTGCATGAGTTGGGGATCGCCGAGCTCGTCCATTTCCCGGTCGTTGGCGTTGCTCATGTGGCCGCTTCACTTGGCGGTTGGCAATCGTGGCCTAGATGATCTCATAGGGTACGGCAATCAAATTTTAAAATCGACGGTCGGTTCTTAGATTTTGGGAAGTATGATAGGGAAGAAGAAGAATTGGCGGCCTGGATTTCTCCTTTCCAATTTACTGCAGATATGTAGGTTTTGAAAATTTATAAAAGAAAATTTGAAAATATAATTATATTAATTTATATACAATCCGTAAAATAGCATATCTCTTCCATACGAGGTCGAAATCGGGCAAAACTGGCGGCATCAGAATTGCAGCGACGAATTCTACGTGCTGTAGCAGACCTGCGGCGATCGAAGCTAGCAAAAATTTTAGGTTAAATCAAACGCGCTCGATTTAATTTAGAAATTGGGATGTTTGGCAATGAAAAATCAATGTGAGTTAATCTCACTCAATTTTGGACTACAAGCGATAAATTTTAAATAGTTAAAATATTCCATTGTGCGGGACTTTGTTTCAATACACACAATACTTTCTTCCCTAACCACTTCCTCATTCATTTTTTCTAACAATCACCTCGACTTAAATGATTAATTGGCTGAATAGTTGAATTTTATCGTTTAAATATGATATTACATATAGTAGTATATATATATTGGAGTGATTGATGTTCTCGCATATATATAGCGGATGAGACCCTATGCGCCCTGCATAATAGCGGATGACCCCATATACCGCGATATTCCACCTCGAAGTGGAATTGTTATTTTTATGTTGTGCTAACATCTGTGGATGTAGGGAAAAAAGTTGGAGGGTTCCATCTAGATTCCTCAAAAGGTTAAATTTAATTGCATATATAGTGATATATGTTGTGTTCAAATAATCTACGACATGTTATTGTGTGATTTGGATAGATTGGATGATGTGGTGGGTTTTGACCTACATTTTATACATTTTAAATACTAGTAATTATTGTTTTAATTGGAAAAGAAAATAAAAAGGGATTTTTATAAGTAAATTGTTTATAAAGAATTTTAGGTTAGTTAATTTGATGAAATAAAAAGGTTTGGGATTTGTGCTTTACAAAATTGGAATATTGTAAACGGGGGTTTTGGAATAAAAGTATACGAAAAAGATTTTTAAATAATAATTGTTTAAGTGGTACTGGCTTAAGTGCAACGGGTATAAAAAACGAGATTTTTAATGGACCGGAAGAATGGAAGCGAAATTGTGAATAAGTATAAAAGTGATTTATACTGGAATTCAAGTAGGATTTCCAAATTATTAGGATGGAGTTGGAAATCGAGAAATTGGTCTTGTTTTAAACAGAGGATTTTAATCTATGAGTTTGGTAATTTTTAAAAGTGTTAAAATATTCTAGAAAATTGGTCGTTTCATTTATTTTAAACTACTTAAAACCTATTTTATTATTTACCAGTAGCCTTACAATGATTTTGAAAGATTTATTACTATTTAAGAAATATTCGGCATTTTTGTTTAAAAGATAATTATTAAATATTAATATGGCTTTGAATGATTACTTCTTATTTAAGTATATTTATCTAGTTTAAACTTGAAAATTTATTTTTAACTCATAAGAACTATTTTTAGACAAATATTTAGATTTAATTTATTTAAAAATTTATTTACACAAAGTAATTTAAATAGCTTTATTTCAAATATTTTAAGTATATATTTTTGGATAAAGTGATTTATTTCACTTAAAATCTAAATTTATCAAGACTTGGTGTTTTCAATGAAAATAATGTTTTGGCTGAGTTGATTGTTTTATTGGTAGTTAAATACCCGACTACCAAATCTAGACCCGAATATAACTTTGGAAATATCTAGGAGGAGTACGGGAATTATATGGTATAGTTACCGTTCTCCATGCTATACTGTACGTATAAACTCGTTCGTTCTTCTAGGAAGTTTGTAAAAAAATCCGTCAACTAACGGTTTGGAGATGATCTCCGATCTTATTTTCGTCTGTGTATTTCCTAAAGAACCGAAGTTGAGTTTACCGGGAAATAGCAAATGTTGTTTCAAAGAGACCGGGATCGGATTTGTGATCCAAAAACCACTTCGATCCAACAAGTATGTTTTCGTAAGGAAGACAAGAGCTTGGAGTCGAAGATGGAGCAGTGAAGTGCAAGGGCTAATCTCTACTAGTCCTAAGGGTATTCCCAAAATGGATGTGGTAGGAGTAGTGTCATTGGTTCCGTTCGGACCGGGAACGGACTTGTATGGACGAATGCTATCAGACCATCGTCATTGGAGGACGATGAGCATTCTAAGTGAATGTGTTCTAAGAAGGTAACGTTTAACCTCGAGCCTCATCATATGGGAATGACTGAAAATCAAGGGATATGCCCCAAGGCTAAGAGGGTAGCACCCAATTGGGGTAAGATTTCCCTGGTCTAGATGTCCCTTTTATTTGGCTTAATAGGCGGTTGTTGATCCCAACCGTGGGATGATCTTATTCGTACTATCCAGAAAGGGGTAGCTCCGGTCTGGTGTTGCAAGGGATCGGAAGTTGTTCTTGGTATACTGGTCTTGACCGGGTACCGTGACAGGTGGTACCCCAGTGCCTAGTCATTAGTTGGAATCCCTTCTCCCTACGCGCCTTTACGGTTTTGATTGCAGAGCCTAGTATGTTGGAATTTAATGAATGTAACAATTTCGGCTATTTGAATAAGTATTTGTACTTAGTCATTACTATAATATCAAAGGATTTTTATAAGAAATGTTTTGGTTATCGTAAGGTGAAAACCCGATATGTTTATTTGTGGCATGGTCTTACGAGATACCATTTGATTTTCAAAGGATTTTGAAACTTTAATAATTAAATTTGAGTATAATTTCTCATGCTGCATTTCCAGACTGACTCGGGTGTTATATTATTATAATGCTCGGGTCAGACCGAGTATTGCAGGTTCAGGATTGGATACTTTGGAGCTCAGAAGATGAGCTAGAGACGAGATGTATTACTCGTACTTGTTTATTTCCGCTCTAGTGTTTTTTTCAAATTGCCAGCAATTGTGAGAGAAGGTTGCTATAACTGCCCAGGATGGTAATTATTGGTTTGTGTACTTTGATGTAAAATATGTATAATACAGTTTTGATTTGTGTAAAAAGCTATTGATATTATAGATTGTTCTGTCTGCTGTGAGATTTAGGTTTTTGTTTTGTTTTTGTTCCTTTCTTCTACCTTCTTTCTTTTCCTTTAACAATCTATCTTTTCAGCACTTGATCGTTCGTCATGTTATATAGTGGGTGTATTCATGTCGATTTTCGAGGGTCATGAAGGGCGGGTCGTCACATGTGGTATCAGAGCTTAGGTTGGCGATATACCTAGGCATTGGTGGGAATTACTCATTAGAGATAGAGTCAGAAGTACTCTAGAATGAGTTTGAGTGTATTAATAGATATGAGCACGTAATTGTTAGTGAATATAAAATGTTTTTATATTTTGTTGACTTATCGGTTGAGTGTTTGTGAATTCTGGTCGGTACGGGAAGTATAACTGTATCGATAGGGGTTTCTGAACTCTTAAACAAGGTACACCGACATAGTATTGTTTTAAAAGGGGTGAATGAAATAATTTTACCCAAAATAATATTTTTCTACGAATGAAATAATTTTATAAAGTTATTATATATATTTAGATCTTTGGTTGTTGGTATTTATAATCAAATAAGATTATAAAATTTTAAACGGTTATATATATAGTATAAAATAGAATTATATAAGTATGAAATATACAATGGAATATAACTAAAATTTAATTTAAACTCGAATTTAAATCCTGAAGATTTTGGAAAATGTTTTAAAATGAATTCGAACAAAAAGTTTGGGAATTTTTAAGATCGTGGAAATTTTTGAAATGTTTTCCAAAGTAGTTTGAAAGGTATAATGGAGTATTATTTTGGAAATATTTTTGAATAGAAATGTGTCAAAATGGAATTTGGAAGTAAGGAAGCACCGAACCCACTGCAGTCGCTGGAAAATAATCCTAGTGATGATGGCCACATCATCAGTATTCATTTTCGAGTTTTTAAGTGATGGATTGCTACCGTGGTGATGGGTTATGATATGTATTTGGAATTGTTTGATAAACAAGTCCGTTTTAGAAATTTCAAAAGAAAAATTGTTTTGGTAATACCAATTGTTTTGAAAAATCCAGAGGCATGATTAGATATAACGAAGTGGGTATGTTTTATTTATGATTTCGAAATAATTTGAAATAAAACAGGGTAATTGAATTCTAAAAATTCTATTTAAATGATGTGAAAGGTCAAGGGGAAATGAGAAATTTAATCCTGGAACTAAAGTTTACCTAGAGTAAATTAAGGGAATAAGATATTAGAATTTAACTTAAATAAAATTAAAATTGGATTTGGATTGAATGGGATGAATACACTTAGGCTATCAAGCAATATATATAACCCAGAGTGAGATTATAAGATGTAAATGGGCTTAAGTAAGTTAATGGAATTTTAAGTGAATAAGTTTGTGAACTTATAAGTACATAAATGGATTTGTAAAACCTAAATAGAGATGGATATGTGTTATGGTAAAAGGAATGGAAAATTTACAATTGAATTCTAAATGAAAGGTGAATTGAAATAGGGTAAAGTAAAATGTATTATGAATGGTGAAATATTTATATAACCATATGTTATAAATATATAACGCAAGCCAACTTAAGTGGATATTCAAGAAGTTGTGAATAAATAAGTTGTGTGACTGATTAAATTGGAAAGTGAAAAAGCATAACCAAAATTAAAATGGTTATGTATTGATAACGAGAAATAGGTCCAATTTAAGAGTCAATAAGCTGAATATGATTGGAGTAAGGGTTAGGTAAGATGGGGTATGGACTTAAGTTTGAAAATGAATATAACTTAAGTAGTGATATGGAAAGTTATAATAAACCTTAGAAATAGTTTTGTGGAATGGTTTGTAAATAAATTAGCATGAAATGAAATGAAAGGTTGTTCACTATAAGATGAAGCAAATAAATCTATGTGAACTGAATGAAGGTGAATGAAAAGATGTAAAATAAGTTGGGAGTAAAGTTAATATGAAATGCAAGTGTAGGGACCATGTTATGGAATAATAAAATTGTTCGAAAATTGACTATATGAAATAATTCCCCAAAGGAGTAGTATTAGTTGAGTATACTAAGTAAATGAAAGCAAATAATTGAATGGGATCAATTTAAAAGTAAAATGGAATTTGATTACAATGGAAGTTTAACTTAAGGGACTATATATGAAAGGGATGCATAGATAAGTTAACATGGATTGGAATGTTGCTTAATATAACAGAAAGCAAACAAGGTGGTGAATAACTTGAATGGAAATTAGATAAATTAGATTTAGAGTCAATTAAAAAGGGAATAAAATGAAGGTTAATAAAGTGGATTTGCATATAATGAAAGTCAATCATAAATGTGATGCAAATTAATCAATTTGGAATTGGGAAAGGTGAAATTGTGTAAGTAAGGCATATATACATCATTTTGAAATGGATATGAGTTTGTTTGTTGCAAATATGAATTGAATGCAATAAATTTGGTTGTAAATCATTTTTGAATTAAATGAAGTGATATATAAATCCATGAAAAGGAAATTAAATTAGCATTAGAACCTTAATATTGATTGTCATATATGTTGGCATGTTTAGGCTATGTAGTTGATGCGTTTGGCTAGTTAAATAAATGAAATGTTATAAAATTTCATAGTTTTGAAGCTTATGTGCATGTTTGAGTAAGTACAGGGATATGGGGCTATTGGGTAGATTTTGGGAGTGCGTATTTGCATATAAGTTAAGTCGCTCGCTTAAAAACGCTAATATGAGGTACGCCTGGCAATAAAATAAAGAAACGATAATATATTATTATACATTTTGTTTTTCAACCGTGCGGGTCGATGTATACATATTTATCTCTCTTGTGATATTGTAAAAGGCTCCCCGTACAAAGGAGACGCTGTCAAAATTTTTTGGAAATCTAAGGTGCTAGAAAATTTTTGAAAATTTTGGGGAAAATTTGGTTAACTAGAAAAGTTGATTTTTGAACGGTGTTAGAAATCAAGGTTTTTGAGTTAGAAATAGAAATGGATTGTTTTGGATTAAACTAAAGGGTTTTGGGAAGTGAACGTGGATATTAATTTGGATAAGTAAATGGATTTGGGAGTATTTTTTTTCTACCTTAGCAAATTTCAAGGACAAAATTTTTATAAGGGGGGAGGAATGTCCCAGAATTTTGGTCGTTAGTTTTGAACATTTAATTTATTTTAAATGTTGAATGTGAATTATAAATTGATTTTGAATAAGGAAGAAGTTAGTAAAATGAGTTATAATTTCAAATATAAGATTTAATTGGATTTGGATAAACATAAATTTAATATTTAGAAGTGGGATAAAAATAGGAATCTGGGAATAAATGGATATGAAAATAATTTTTAAAATTTATTTAAAGCTAGATGGATTGGAATTATAATATTGGACTTTTGAATGGAATCAAGTGTCGAAAATTTAAAATTGGAATTTATATATTAGTTTAATGGTGGAATTTAATATATGATAATAGGAAAAATAGTTGAACTTTGGTTTAAAATGAATCCAAATGATCTCTAATATGGATATAAATTCTGTATGATTTATAAAGGAGTTATTTAAGATTTAAAATTGAAATTTCTTATGATATCGACGATTTTGAAAATACCTCGATTTAATCGACGAGTTCAAATGGCCTTCCGGGGCGCAGTCTCGAATTTGACGAAACCAGTTCCATTGGACCCATAATAGTGTATTGTTGTTGGATTTCAAATTTCATAGCGTTAGGAGTTACCGTTTGTTCATACGGGTGAGAAACGCGTTGAAATTAAAAGCGAAAATTTAATATTTAAACTCGATTCAAAAAGCTATCTTCCACATATGATCAAATTAGCCTCCGAAACATGATCCAGCATGTTTGGAACACGGGTAAAACATAATAAACGCCAGGCGGCACGTGTTGTTTGGGGTTCGTTTGGAAAAGCTCGTAAAAAGTTGAAATATATTAATAAAATAGTATTATATACATATATAAATACTATCTAGCACAGTAAACCCTAATCTATATTCGAGAGCCGTCGTTCTAATCCACCAATAACCGAAATGCAATGCCCTTCTTCCCCAAAATCTCTTCGTCCATGAATTTTCAAGTTTCATCTTCTAAAGGAAAAATGTAGAGCTCTCCAAGCTCTGCAATATCGGCGGTGGAGATTGAAATCGATTGGGTGTGGAGGCCAGGAGGGCGTCGCATTCGTCGGCTGTTCGAACCGGGTTTGCATGAGTTGGGGATCACCGAGCTCATCCATTTCCTGGTCGTTGGCGGAGCTTACGTGCTGCTTTCGCTTGGTAGTTGGCTATCATGGCCTAGATGATCTCATAGGGTACGGCAATCGATTTTTAAAATTAACAATGGGTTCTTAGATTCTAGGAAGTATGAGAGGGAAGTAGAAGAATTGGCGGGCTGGATTTCTCCTTTTGAATGTACGGCAGATCTGTAGCTTGTGAAAATTTATAAAAGAAAATTTGAAAATCTAATTATATTAATTTATATACAATCTTTTAAATAGCATATCTCTTCCATACGAGGTCGAAATCGGGCGAAACTAGCGGCGTCGGAATCGCAGGAACGAGCTCTACGCATTATAGTGGATTTGGAGGCGATCGAAACTAGCGAAAATGTTAGGTTAAATCGAACGCGCTCGATTTAATTTAAAAATTGGGACGTAGCAATGAAAACTCAAGGTGAGTTAATCTTACTCAATTTTGGACTACTAGCGATAAGTTTTAAATAGTTAAAATTTATAAATGATTGATTGGCTAAATTGATGAATTATATTAGTTAAACATGATATTTTATATAGTATTATCTATATAGTGGAGTGATTGATATTCACGCATATATATGTATATAGCGGATGAGACCCTATGCGCCCCGCATAATAGCGGATGACCCCATATACCACGATATTCCACATCGAAATGGAATTGGTATTTTTACGTTGTGCTAAAATCTATCGATGCAGGTAAGCAGGTTGGAGGGATCCAACTGGATTCCTCAACATTTTGAATTTAATTGCATATATTGTAATATATGTTGTGTTGAAATAATCTTTCACAGGTTATTGTGTGATTTGGATTAATTGGATGTGTGGCAGGTTTTGACCTAAATTCCTTACATTTTAAGTACTTGTAATTTATGTTTTAATTGGAAGAGAAAGTAAAAAGGGATTTTTTTTTTAAGTAAATTTTTTGTGAAGGATTTTGGGCTAATAGATTTGATGAAGTAAAAAGGTTTGAAATTTGTGCTTTATAAAATTGGAATATTTTAGACAAGGGTTTTGGAATAAAAGTATACGAAAAATATTTTTAAATAATAAATGTTTAAGTGGTACCGATTTAAGTGAAATAGGTTTAAAAATCGAGATTTTTAATGGACCGTAAGAGTAGAAGTGAAATTGTGAATAAGTATAAAAGTGATTTATACAGGAATTCAAGTAGGATTTCCAAATTTTCGGGATGGGGTTGGAAACCGAGAAATTGGTCTTGTTTTTAAAAGAGGGTTATTATTTTGGTAATTTTTAAAAGTGTTAAAATATTCTGGAAAATTAGTCGTTTCATTTATTTTAAACTACTTAAAACCTATTTTATTATTTACCCATAACCTTACAATGATTTTGAAAGATTTATTACTACTTAAGAAATATTCAGCATTTTTGTTTAAAAAATAATTATTAAATATTAATATGGCTTTGAATGATTACTTCTTATTTAAGTATATTTATATATTTTAAACATGAAAATTTATTTTTAACTTATAAGCACTATTTTGAGATAAATATTTAGATTTATTAAAAATTTATTTACATAAAGTAATTTAAGTAACTTTATTTTAAATATTTTAAGTATATATTTTTGGATAAAGTGATTTATTTTATTTAAAATCTAAATTTAAAAAGAATTGGTGTTTTCAATGATATAAAGTTTTGGATAAATTGATTGTTTTATTGATAGTTAAATAACCGACTATCAAATCTGGATCCAAATATAACTTTGGAAATATCTCGGAATAGTACGGCACTTAAATGGTAAAGTTACCATTCGAGGTGCTATATTGTACGTATAAACTCGTTCGTTCTTCTAGGACGTTTATAAGGAAATCAGTTCACTAACGGTTAGGAGATGATCTTCGATCTTATTTTCATCTGTGTATTTCCTAAAGAACTAGGGTTGACTTTACTGGGAAATAGCGAACATTGTTTCGAAGAGACTGGGATCAAATTTGTGGTCCGAAAACCACTTCGATCCAACGAGTACATTTTTGTAAGGAGGACAAGAGCTTAGAGTCAAAGATGGAGCCGCGAGGCCAAGGGCTAACCGCTACTAATCCTGAGGGTATTCCTAAAAAGTATATGGTAGGAGTAGTGCCTTTGGTTCCGTTCGGACCGGGAATGGACTTGTATGAACGAATGCTATCAGAACATCTTCATTGTAGGACGATGAGCATTCTAAGTGAATGTGTTCCAAAAAGGTAATGCTTAGCCTCGAGCCTCATCAACCGGGATGGACTGAAAATCGAGGGATATGCAGCTAGGCTAATGGGTAAAACCCAATTAGGGTAAGATTTCACATGTCTAGATGTCTTTTTTATTCGGCTTATTGGGCGGTTGCTGATCCCAACCGTGGGGTGATCTTATTCGGACTATCCAGTAAGGGGTAGCTCCGGTCT
This sequence comes from Allium cepa, assembly GCA_030765085.1. Lineage (NCBI taxonomy): Eukaryota > Viridiplantae > Streptophyta > Magnoliopsida > Asparagales > Amaryllidaceae > Allium > Allium cepa. The sequence goes on from CM060937.1 coordinate 800,137,902, forward strand.
TGTGTTGCAGGGGATCGGGAGTGGTCCTCGGTATACTAATCTAAACCAGGTACCGTGATAGGTGGTACCCTAGTGCCTAGTCATTAGTTGAAAATCCATTCTCCCTACATGCCTTTACAGTTTTGACTGTAGAGCCTAATATGCTGGAATTTAATGAATGTAATAATTTCAGCTATTTGAATAAGTATTTATACCTAGACAGTATTATAATATCAGAGGATTTTGATAAGAAATGTTTTGGTTATCGTGAGGTAAAAATCCGACATGTTTATTTGTGGCGTGGTCTTATGAGATACCATTTGATTTTCAAAGGATTTTGAAACATTAATAATTCAATTTGAGTGTGATTTCTCACGCTGGTTTTCCAGACTGACTCAGGTATTATTTTATTATAATGCTTGGGTCAGACCGAGTATTACAGGTTCACGATTAGATATTTTGGAGCTTAGGCGAGGAGCTGGAGACCGAGACGTATTACTCGTACTTGTTTATTTCCGCTGTAGTGTTTTGTTTGAAATTGCCAGTAATTGTGAGGGCGGGTTGTTATAACTACCAGGTTGGTAATTATTGGTTTGTGTACTCTGATGTAAAATATGTATAATGCAGTTTTGATTTGTGTAAAGAGTTGTTGATATTATAGATTGTTCTGTCCGCCGTGACATTATGTTTTTTTGTTTTAGTTCCTTCTTTCTTCTACCTTCTTTCTTTTCCCTCAACAATCTATATTTTCGACACTCGATCATTCGGTATGTTATACAGTGGGCATATTTATGTCGATTGTCGAGGGTCGTAAAGGGTGGGTAGTCACAGTAATTGTTGATCCCAACCGCTAGGCAATCTTATTCGAGTTATTCAGTTTAAGGGGTAGTCCGGTCTGATGTAGTAAGGGATCCCGGAGTGGTCCTCGGTACGGTGTTTCATGAAAACTACCGTAACGGGTGGTACCCAGTGCCTAGTCATTCAGCTGGAATCCATTCTTCAATACGTGCCTTTACGGTTTTGAATGTAGAGCCTAGTATTGCTGGAATTTAATTAATGTAACAATTTCAGCTACTTGAATATGTATTTGTACTTAGACACTATTGTAATATCAGAGTATTTTGATATGAAATGTTTTGGTTATTGTAAGGTAAAAAGCCATCGTGTTTATTTGTCGCGTGGTCTTACGAGATATCTTTGATTTTCAAAGGATTCTGAACTTTAATAATTTAAATTGAGTGTGTTTTCTCACACTGGTATTCTAGACTGACTCGGGAGTTATTTTATTATAATGCTCGGGTCAGACCAGGTATTACAGATTCAGGATAGGATGCTATGGAGCAGAGGAGGTGAGCTGGATGGCGAGACGTATCACACGTACTTGGTGTATTTTTCCGCTATGCATTGTAAGCTGCATAGTTAGTTTTCGTGAGGAGGAGCTATTATAACTGTCCAGTATCAGGCTATTGATGCATTGTACTCTGATTTTGTACTATATGAAAATAGTAATAGTTCTTTTTGTGTAAAGATCAGTCGTTATATATTATACATTGTTCCACTGCGATTGTCAGATTCTATGTTGTTATTTCTATTTCCTTCTTCTACCTCTTTCTTCTTTCCCTAACGATCTGGTATTTATGACATTTGATTGTTCGGCATGTAATATAATGGACGTATTGATGTCGATTTTTGAAGGTCGAAAATCTGAACCGTGACACATGGTATCAGAGCTGAAGGTTAAGCGAGAACCTTGGCTCTGGTGGGATTTACTCATTAGAGATAGGGTCAGTAGCACCTTGGAATGAGTTTGAGCATATTATTAGATATGAGCGCGTATTAGTGAATATAAAATTGTTTTATATTGGGTTGATTGATTTGTTGAGTGACATATGGATTCTGGTCAATACGAGTAATTAACGTTATTGATAGGGATCTCTAAACACTTGAATATAACAATTCGACATAGTATTGTATTAAATGGGGTAAATGGAATAATTTTACCCAAATTAATTTTATATGTAAAAGGAATAATTTTCATAAATTATTGTAGTTGTATATGGTGTGCTTGGTTGTTAAGAAATGATAATATTAAATTATTATCATTGTTGTGCAGAAATTGAATAAGAAATTAACATTATAACCAAAAGCAAGAAATTAAATCTTATACCAAAACGGAATTTGAAAATATGGGTTTATAAATGTGATTTATAATTTGAAATGGAATAAAACCCAGAGGAATTTTTAATAAATTTAAAAGGATTTGAAAATTTCAAATTTGGGAATTTAAATCCTGTTGGTTTCGAAAGTGTTTTTTAAAGTTGGGAAAAATAATAGTGATATTATTTGGAAATATTTTTGAATTGGAAATGAAACTTGTTGAGATACGGAATAAAAATATTTAAAATGGTTTTAAAAAAAAAAGAAATATAAGCACTAAAATCACTTCGGTCACTGGAGAATAATTTCGATGATGACTGTAGCATCATCGATTTTCATTTTCAAGTTTCCAAGGGAGGGATTTGTTACCTAAAATGTTTAAATTTGGGTTTTTGCAAAACTGGTTTTGGTTTTGAAATTCAAAGGGATGATTTGATATATCAAGGGTTTTCAGATTTTAAAAATGATTTTTAAATATTAGGTGATTGTTTAAAACTCTGGAGAGTTGATTTAAATTTTTTTATGGAATATCAATAAGTTCGATAACTTATAAAATGTGAAAAAAAATGAATAGGAATGGAAATAATTGTTGAAATATAAAATATTTAAGTTAGAAATAAATTGGTAGATGAACAAATTAATTAAATTTGTAAGTAAAAGGGATTAAAATTGAATATTGGAATGATATTTACTTTAAATTGTGTTAAATAAAGTGGACTGAATAAAATAAAAGCTTGGAAATAAAGTTTGATTGAGATTTGAAGTAAATTAGTGAATGGGACTAAATAAATAAATTGGTTGATTAAATATAGTTTAGGGTATGGTTGGCAGAAATAAATATGTAAGATTTAGAAAACAAATTGAGTTAAAAGGAATTAAAATTAAAATTTGAATAGAATGGAAATAAACGGAGTGATGAGGTGGAATAAATATAAGGAGTTGTATAAAATATTTATATTAAACTTAAGAAGTTGACGGTAAAATTCTTAAGTAATTTGGGTATTAGAAATATGTAACAACCCGCATATTTTACGATTGAATGTTCAAACATTTTATTTTAATATTTTATCGTTAGTTGTATTTTAGTCCGAAAAGTTACTTTTTGCATACGGTCAAATTTGGACTCGGAACCACTTCCATTGAGTTCAAAACACCGTTTGCGATATTTTTGAGTATAAACTTTGATATGTTTGGAGTTAGTGGAATTTTGTCTCTTTTTCACTTTGGGCTTTGGGTTTGGTTTAGCCCATTAGCCTAAACTATTTATTCTGGCTCAACCCCCATCTCTTCATAACTTTACTTTCATTTCCTAACACTCAAGCTTCATCAAAAATAGAGGAAGGAATGGGAAACTAAAACTCCAAGCCCTAGATTATTAGCAAATTCAACATCCAACTCTAAATTCAAGGAGAAGCCATTGATTCAAGCTTCTTGTGTACAAATTCAAGTGTGGTTGATTCCTCCTTTGCTTTTAGGCTTCTCCTTCATTGATTTTGTGTAAAGATGAGATTTTTATCTTACATCCTTGTCTATAACTATCTTTGATTGTTGGGTATGAATTCCTAACAATTTTACATATGCATTTGCCATTGATTTGGATTGAATTGGTGAAAATCCCAATTTTTAGTGTTTTGGGTCCATATCTTTAAAAATCCAATCTTTGATGTTTGAACACATTTTTGGTGATGCATTGAGTAGCCAATACGACCGGGTAGCCGATAGGCGTAATCCCCTAGCGTTCGTGGTCGATCAGTTGCAAATTGAGAGAGTTTTTTCATTTCATCTCCTTAGCTCGTTCGGCCTGCAGTTAGCTCGCATGCCATGATAGGTCATCCCCGTTGAGTCGCTCGGTCATGGGTCATAACCCATAGGTCGCTAGGTCGCTCAGGCTTCTCATATGCTTTAGATCGTTGCTCGGCCTTGTTTCGTTAGGTCGCTCGGGTTTAGTCGTTAGGTCGCTCGGCTTTAGTCGTTAGGTCGCTCGGCCTTGTTTAGCTGCTAGGTCGCTCGGCTTGCAACCCTAAAGACACTCGGCCTTCTGCGCATAGGTCGTTCCACCACTAAGTCGCTCGGACTTTCTGCAGTTAGGTGGCTCCGTGTTAGCTCGCAACAACTGGGTCCCACCATGATTGTTAACGTTTTTAATCGAACGCTAACACCCCGGTGTATATTGAGATTGAGTGAAAGCACCACCCGTGGACACAGGAACTAAAAACAAGTAGAAAAGTCACAGAGAAAGTAGAAAAGACAACAGTTTTTACAGTGGTTCGGCTTCAGGTAAGCCTACATCCACTTTAATCCTCTTTATTACTGAATCAATTACAACTTTACAACAGTCTTCAATTACAATACTGATGAGACAAACAACTAGAACTTCGATGCAGAAGAACTCAATGAATTCATGTTGATTGCATTAGATTTCCTCCTGAAGTTTGTTGAGATGCCTTTCGTATTTGAAGTGTCGAGTGAGTCGAGAATTCAGCAGAGTATCAGCGCTTAAAGAGATCGGCCAAAAATCCCTTGAAAGTTGGAGATGGCAACATATTTATAGAGGATTCTGGGCAGAAAACATTACCAAGTCCTAACTCGTAACGGGTCTATGTTGGGTCGTGGATGACTCAAACTAAGTCGTGGGTCGGTCGCGACTTAAATGCTAGGTCGAGACTCCGGAAAGGCATTCTTGCTGAATTCTACAAGTCCTGAACCGTGTACGAGTTAAGAGGCTGCGTGTTAAGTAGCTGCATCGGACTTGCCTTCCTTTGCTTGAATCGTGAACGACCTAGCATAGGCCATAAGTCGGTCACGACTCAAGTGTAGTTCGTGATCTTGTCCCTGTCTTGAGCAGTTAGGGCGGCAACCTCCTTGGATAGTTAGATCGGTAACCCACCTAAGCCTTAGGTCGGTCCCCCCTCAAATCTTAGGTCGGCGTTCCTGTTAAGCCGGCAACCTTTAAGGCATTAGGCCGGTACCCATGTTAGGTTGGTAGCTATCTTAGGTCGGTATCCTTTGAGGATTAGGTCGGCATTCCTGTTTTAGGCAGTTAGGTCGGTATCCCTGGTAAGTCTTAGGGCTTAAGCAGTTAGGTCGGCAACCTTTTGGGTCGGTAACTGTTAATCCTTAAGTCGGTAACTGTTTTAGGTTGCTGAGTCAAGGCCGAGGTGGAGTTAACACTTGCCCCTCGAAGTATACGCCTAATGGTTAGGTCGTGTGCTTCGATATCCTTTAACCCATCCCCCTTTAGGTCGGTAGGTCGTACGCGACCTAACAGCTACATCGTATGTGCCGCTTCAGGTCCCTCTGCTACAAGGTATAAGTCTCACATCTTCTTCTTCCTTTTCATTACTCACTCTCTTGCTTGATTCTGCCATTAAAAATTTTCCCGAGCTCCAAAAGGCGATTTCACTGCAATCAATCGCCGATAATCTTTACTACTCATTGCGTAAGTGATCTTGAATTCTAACCCAACTGCGACTATTGCTAAGACACGAATTTTCACTTCCTGCTCCCAAATCACCTCCGCATGTCTTACCTAGCTTTTGTGATCGGTTCCAATCACTGTTGGCTACGTTGCCGTTGCGATTCTCAAGATCGTAGCATCGCGCTTGACTTATGGCAGCTTCATGATGGTTTGGATTGGTGTTTGATAAGCTGATGGGGTGAATTGATAATAGGCTTAGTTGAGGGGATGATGGATTGATGTCATTTAGGCGATAACGGGTATTGGGTTGGAGTGGAGTCAACTAGTTGAGGGGATGACTTGAAATTCTCACGGCTTTGTTTGTTTTTGAATCTACCGACTTAGGAATTTCTTGCAATCTCGGCTGTACACGACTTGCTTTCAGGTCGTATTGATTTCCTGACGACTTAGGACTTATGCTGTACGAGCGACTCAACCCTTTGGATTCTTAACTCGACCTATCTTTTGGCCGACCTAATTTGATACGATCTAAACCTTAGTTCGTGGCCGAACTAGCACTCGGGGAAATTTGCCGACCTAATCCTTAAATCACGGCCGAACTAGCACTTGGGGAATCTTGCACCACTTTTTGAACCGGAGCCTTTCTCCTTACCACTCCTCACGACCTAAAGAACCACCGATTTAAGGAATCAGAGACTTAATCTTAACTCGCGAGAGATTCCTTGGGTCGTAGCTGAGTTAACACTTGGATGCCCAACTCGAATTCTCACTTAAAAACATAATTCCAACTTGAATACTCAACTTGATCTACTGGACTGAATTGCTTAAATCCTACATTGTTTTAACTTTGTTGCCTTATTTCACAGATCACATTAACTTATAGGCTAACAACCCGCTGAAAACAACAATCACAGAAAACCAAGGCGAATATACTGCCATTGACTGCCCACATCAAATGACAGATTAGTCGACATAGAATAATCAACTTAAACACACTGTAGGAAATGCTGTGAACCAATCAACTAAAGTGAAATATCAATGCAAAGCATCACTGTCTTGAACTGATTTGTTTGCATCTACATTTCACTTTCATATTTAAAACAACAAACCCTGGACTTTATAACTGACAAATGCTTGCTATTTTTTATTCCAGTTATATTCGCTTATTGCTTTATTGATTTTACACAACACTTCACACATTTTAGGAAACGTCCACCTTCATGTTTGAATATCCAGTTGTTTGTGTAGAATGACTTCCCTCCAAGAAGAAGAAGTGGTAGCTCAAGCGGGAGAGACCTTTCAAACAGCTGTTCCCATAGAGAATCCTCCAGAGAGAACTTCGACTATCCTAACTTCGAGAGCGTTTATTCAGCTACGTACTCAATTTGGTTTTGCTGAAAATGATGCCCTACTTCCCGGGCCAAATGATACTGCCGACAGTCCTCCCCTGGTTTTGTCGCATTCAATCGTCAAATGTGCCTAAGCGGGGCGATTCCTCCCTTTAATGACTTCCTTCGAACACTTCTCCTTCGGTTGACAATCTCTCCATTCCAACTTCATCCTAATGGCTACGCCATCTTGATGGGGTTGTGTGTATTGTTTAGGAGAACTCTTGATCGTTTGCCAAGTTTTGAAGAAATTCGCTACTTATGCTCGTTTGCAAAGAGTAAAGACCATCCTTCCCTTATTATTGTGAGAAGCGCTAGAAACCGCAAGCTTATTTCTAATCTTACCGAAAGTGTTCATGGATTTTTGAACCAGTTTTTCTTTGCTCGCTGCCCCCCAGGGTTTTATGCCATCTGAAGAGTAGGAAGTAAGATTACCTGTTTCTATTTTCTCCATTTTCCAAACTTTTTCAAGATCCGAATTACCGATTGCTAATTTCGTTCTTTGTTCTTTTCAGCACTTCATCTCCCCTCTAGAGATCCAAGCCACAAGCAAGTTTTTGAAAGATTAAGTGCTGTGACTGCTGAGAGAGAAGTATAAAGTTTTTGTTGAGGGACGAATTTTTGCATCAGTATGGACTTTTACAAGCTTCTCGCTCTACGCACCCCCATGAGGTTCCAGACTCCCCACCTAAAGCATTAGATGCCCCAGTTTCCACTGACGAACCCATACCAAAAGAACCTGCCTCCGAGGCTTCTCTGGTGAAGTGCTCTACTACTGTCGATGTTGCGGGGTCGTCTGGCAAATTCGCACTTGCCCCAGTCATTGAGGAAGAAGAGCCTCAGGGATCTCCCCAACATTCACAGAAGTCTGGTGAAGAAGTCGGGAAAACAAGCCCTGTCAAGCAGAGCGGGGACGACACTTTCGAAGTGTTGAGCGACCTCTTTGTCACCTCATAGGAGCTCTTTAAAGACGACCCTGTCACTACTAGGGTTTCTTCTTCAGTGGTGGAAGCGACTTCTTCTTTGCAACAAGCTCCGTCGATCCAAGAGTTGATGTTAACTACTACCCCCACGATTACTCCGCAATCGAAGAGTGGTTCGTAGTTTGATGCGCATAGTTTGCACATCACACACACTTAGAATCTTTGGGCACTTTCATACACCTAATTCTTTGTACTTTGAAGATTCTACAGTCATGCTTCTTTTCTCTGAAGACTTTTAAGACTTGTCTCTTTTTTTTATTTCAGATTTCCCAATGAGGCGAAGTGGTTCATATTACGATGACTTCAAGCAATATGGAAAGCGTGGTCAGTAGACTACAGACGCTATCTTCCCACTTATAGGGAAATTGATGAAGAGAGGGCTGCTCGAAAGGCTCAGGAGAGACGTTCTCATGAAGAACGCTATGGAAGAGGGGATGAGCGGTACGATTCTTCCTACAGGGAGGGTGATTCCCATAAGCGTAAATCCCATGATGACAGAGGGAAGAGCCACATGGCTGATGACCCAAGCAAACGGGCTAAAGTTAGTGAGCAATCTGTGCCTGCAATTTCTGAGAAGACCACTACTCCAGTTCCTTCTCAATCTCCTGCCCCTTCCCGTACTGATATTCAGACAATCATCAATAGGCCTTCATATCAAGTTGGGCCAGGTCCAGCTACTCTCCAAAGTCGGTTTCCGCAATGGTGCTTGAAGGGGGTTCGCTTCGATCTCGATTTAGTTACAATTGACAAGCCTGCCATGCTGCGAAATTTCGATGCCGTCAGACTTGATATTGAAAGAATGTCGAGCTGGCAAAAGCTTGTTGACGAGCTTCAAAGGGTAAACCGTGCGAATCTCAAGGCCATGCTTACTATGGAAAATGACAAAGCTGAATGGCAGAAGATTCTTGAGCAGCATGATACCGAGATGAGGAGCATCACTACTTATAATGAAGAGCTTGAAGCGAAGGTCGAGAAGCTTAAAGAAGAGCTCGCCACTTCTTCTGCTTCCTACACTCAAAAAGAAGAAGTGCTTCAGAAACAAGTGAGAGATGCTCATGCCGGCCAAAGAGACGCCGAAGACAGGCTCGAAGTGCAAAAAAGAATCAATGAGGGCTATATTGCTGATATTGCAGAGCTTCGGAAGAAAATCGACTCTCAAGAGGCGGGGATCGAAATGCTTAAGCTTCAACTCTCCAAAGCTGAAAGAGAGCGTGATGAGGCCGTTGCCGGTAAAATTGCAGCTGAAGAATCTCATGAGGCAACGAAGACCAGCATCAGCTCGACATTATTTGACTTCTACCTGCATAGCATCTTGGGGCGCGGTAGTCTCGCCTTTCTAGGTCCCAAATATGAAATTACTCTGTCTGAGGTGTGGGAGGCTGCACTTGATATGCTTGGTGCTAAAGGTGCTGGCTACGTCGAATCAGCTCTTGAGGAGCATTACTTGGATGACGACGCTCGCGCCGCTCTCGCCAGGGGGAAAGAAAAACTTGCGAAATTAAGAGCCGAAATGGCAGAAGGGGAACGTTTAGGAAAAACTACTTCAACTGATCCAGTTCAGCCTTCACCTTCGGCCAAAATCGACATTCTCGGCTCCAGTTCTCATTCTCCATCCCCGGTTGAAGTTACAACTTAGATCACAAGCACACAGGGTGGAGATGAAGGCGAAGAGAGCGTCGAAGCACAGGCTTATGAGGTTGATATCAAGAAGCCGACTTCTTTAGGTAACTCTACTGTTAATCTTGCCCGAGTAGACTGCTCATTTGCTTCTAATGAGTTTGATGAGCTTCTTGACTATTTTCTGAACCTCAACGAGCCTTTATCTCCTCTCTTTACTAACTTTAACTTCTTTTCTTCTGTAGAGAAAGTGTCGAGCATCGTTCAGACTCCCCCTCCTCCAATTATTCTTCCTCCGCCTCTCCAGGTCACTCCTCCATCCGCCTCTCAACTCGGGTCGCAAGAGGAGAAAATAGAAGCTCTCCGAGACTTAGATGATCCTAATGCTTCACAGGAACACGGGGGAGAAGGGCTTGGAGAAGGCAATGAGTCCCCTGAGCGAACCATTTCTGATAATATAAAATTGTCTGCTCTTGTTACTCTGGGAAGCGAGTCTTCTTCAAGGAGGAGGAGGAAGCGTGTCACTTCCCAGAAGAAAAGGAAAGACATTGTTGTTTCTGAAGAGGAAGCGAAGGTTGATCCGGTAGTAACCCTCTCTCCTTCATCCCCGATTCTCCCAAGCCGTCCTGAAAAGCTGCCTATTAGGTCAGGTGAAGGCTCTAAAGGTGGTGGTAAGAACAAGTAACGGGCCCTGCTTCCCTTTATTTTTACTTTTTGCTTTTTGCATGTACTGACCGGAGATTGTGCGGGTACCGGCCTCCGCTTTTCCTTTTATTTTGAAACTTGTACCTGTACAAATTTTGACAGTATTGAATAAAATGATTCTTTTTGTTTGTACGAACTTCTATCTGTATTTGAGAATGCATTTACTATTCATTTTTGTACAAGCTTCTTTATATGATATTGCAGTGAGCTTGTGGTATGTTGCTCGAGCTTAATTTTTACCAATGTAGTTATACCATGTTGCCCCTATACCATAAGCTCGTTGCAATATTTTATACTTTGAGGGGACTTGTACTCTTATTTTCTGGAGAATAATTATTCCATACTTGGAGGAATATTATTTTGTTCAAAATAGAGTATAGCTCCCTCCATATGAGTTTCTACGCTTCAACCTTCGAAGATATCACTTTTTCTTTTGTGCATACACACATTTTTACCAAGTGAATTCTCCTATGTGGTAAAGCGGGCCTCTGAAGGGCACTTTAACTTCTTTTTGAGGAAGAGTATTTTCCAGAATAGATGAACCGTTCTTCCTTTGAGAGCTAAAGTGTGCCTTTGAAGAGGGCTTCTTCTTTCTTTTCTTTTTTTATTGCGCCTCGGTGAAGGGCTTTGTGATCTTTGCTTTGCATTTCTGATGAAATGCTTCTTTGAAAAGTTGTACCTTTGAGGAGAGCTTTTTCACGTTTCAACACTTGGAAGTTTTATTTCAATCTCGGTGAAATGTGTGCCCTCGAAGAGTTGTGCCTCCAAGGAGGGCTTTCCACATTTCAACACTTGGAAGTTTATTTCAATCTCGGTGGAACGTGTGCCTCCGAAGAGGTCTTTCTGTTTGATTGTGCCTCTGGGAAGAGGTCTTTTTGTTTGATTGCGCCTCTGGGAAGTGGTCTTTTTGTTTCTACCCCTGGGAAGAGGTCTTTTTGTTTCTGCCTCTTGGGAGAGGCTTTTATTTTTCCCCTGTTCGTTGGGAAACGGGCCTCCGAAGAGGGCTTTTCACATTTCGACTCACGGGAGTGTATCACCGATCACGGTGAAATGTGTGCCTATGAGTAGGGTTTTTGCCTGGAAGTTTAGAGTTTCTTTCTCTCAGTTGGACGGATTCACGGGAGTGTATCACCGATCAGTCCGCAACTTTATGTCGAGAAAGAACTCTCTTTTTCTGGTTAGGCCCGCTCGAGGTCTTTTAACATTTCAGCTGTGGTGAAATGGGCCTCCGAAGAGGGCTTTTCACGTTTCAACACTTGGAAGTTTTATTTCAATCTCGGTGAAACGTGTGCCTCTGAGTAGGGCTTTTGCCTAGAAGTTTGGAGTTTCTTTCTCTCAGTTGGACGGATTCACGGGAGTGTATCACCGATCAGTCCGCAACTTTATGTCGAGAAAGAACTCTCTTTTTCTGGCGAAGCCCGCTCGAGGTCTTTATCCTCCGAAGAGTTGTGCCTTTGAAGAGGGCTTGTGCCTCCGAAGAGGTCTTTTGCTGTTTGATGTTTGCTCGCCCATGTCTCTTTGCCATCTATTGATGTCGGCGATCCCCGTTATCTTTTGCAAGTGTCATCCCTTTTTAGTTGCCAATAATTTTCCTTATCCAAAGAAATATACTTCATAGTTAAGCGAGTTGGTGGTGATAGACACAGGCTATTTAACTGGATGCTTGTTTGTACAAACATTCACAGTTAGTTAGAAATGGTCCACTTCCATCCACATCGCTAACTTTTGTTCGAAGCACTTCTTTTGTAGGATTTGAGTATGGAAATTTTGAATGGTTTAGAGTTTGCTTGCTGGGTGACGTCGGAGATCGCTTGGTCTTGTGATGGGTAAGTTTTGTTTTTATGACCTGCATTATTAAATCGACATTTTAGTAACACAACTAACGTATTTTATATGTCGAAATAAAACAAAGTAGTTTATAATAGTAGAGAACACAAGATTTATAGTGGTTCGGCCAAAAGCTGGGCCTACATCCACTTTATAGCTTTTCATTATTCACTTGCTTTACAATTGCTTTCAATACGAGAATCATATATTCATAATTCTTTTACAATATTTCAGCAAAGCTTTTAAGTAAAATATGGATGCAAATGATTGCTGTTCCAAGCTCTTGGGATTGGTTCTCCTTCGACAGTTGTGAGTTTGAATGTGCCATCAAGAAGTTTCGTGCCTATAACATATGGCCCTTCCCATTTTGGCCCAAACACACCTATGGCTGTCATAATTCTCTTCAGGACTAAGTCCCCAACTTCAAAGCTGCGCTGACGAACTTTGGAATTGAAGTGCCTGGCTATTCTTTGCTGGTGAGCTGCAATTCTAAGCCTAGCCTCTTCTCTTCTTTCGTCGAGGAGGTCAAGTGCTTCCAATTGCAATTTGTCATTCTCATCTTGATCAAAATGGATCCTTCTGTGTGAGGGGACTTCAGTTTCCACTGGAATCATCGCTTCTGATCCGTATGCCAATGAAAAGGGAGTATGCCCAGTCGTAGTTTTGTGGGTGGTTCTGTATGCCCATAGTGCAAGTGGTAACTTATCGACCCAACCACCTTTTGCTTTTTCCATCTGCATTTTGATGGTTGATTTGATGATTTTGTTTACTTCTTCCACTTGCCTGTTTGCCTGTGGATGAGCCACTGCTGAGAAGCTTTTTCGGATCTTGAATCGTTTGCAGATATCTTCGAACTCCTCACTTTCAAACTGAGTACCATTGTCTGTGATTATCTTCAAAGGCACAACATACCTGCAAATGATATTTTTAGTCACAAAACTTATCATTTTCTTAGAGGTAATAGTAGCCAATGGTTCGACTTCAGCCCATTTAGTGAAGTAATCAACAGCAACGATAGCATATTTAATCCTCGATTTGGCAGTCGGCAAAGGCCCAATGAGATCTATTCCCCAGATGGCAAACGGCCATGGACTGACCATTTGAGTTAGCTCAGTGGAAGGTGCTCTAGGAATTTTAGCGAATCTCTGGCATTTATCACACTTTCGGGAATAGTTTGCAGCATCCTGATTCATTTCTGGCCAAAAGTATCCATAACGGAGGATTTTCTTTGCTAAAGTTTGACCACCTGTATGATCCCCACATTCCCCTCCATGTACTTCAGTCAGAATTGTCTTAGCTTTTTCCTTTGTCACGCATCGGAGTAATGGCATTGAAAATCCTTGTCTGTACAAATGACCATCTTGAACTATATATTTGGAGGCTTTCCTCATCAGCTTTTGTCGTTCTTTTGAACTTTCTGGCAAAGAACCATTGAGTAAATATTCAAGTATAGGAGTCATCCATGATTCTTTCTCTTGGGATACATTCATAATCCAATCAACATTCATTTCATCTATGCTTGGAGCTGACAAGACTTCGACGGGAACTAATCCCAATAGTTGAGCTTCACCAGTACTCGAATACTTTGCAAGAGAATCCGCCTTCATGTTCTCTTCTCGGGGTATATGGTTTATTGAATAACGGTCAAAATTTTGAAGAAGCTCCCAGGCTTTTGATAAATAGGCGGGTAGATTCCTCCCTTTAGCTTGAAATTCCTTCTTGACTTGGCAGACAATAAGTTGAGAATCACTGAAGATCTGCAATGCCTTAATGTTTAGTTCTTTAGCGATCCTCAAACCAGCAATGAGGGCTTCGTATTCTGCTTCATTATTTGTCGAAGGAAATTCTAGTCTCAGTGCATAACATAGCGATCGCCCTTCTGGGGTTTCAAGGACAACCCCTGCTCCGAAACAGTAATCATTTCTTGTGCCATCGACATACAATTTCCATTGGATTGGGACGTTATCAGTAACTTCTTCCTCACTATCACCTTTATCCGTACATTCTGCGATGAAATCTGCTAAAGCTTGTCCATTGATTGCTTTCCGGGGATGATAAGTGATGTCATATTGGCTGAGTTCAATATTCCATTTCAAAAGACGGCCCGAAGTCTCAGGACGGAATAGGACTTGCTTTAGTGGTTGATCAGTGAGGACTTTGATGGGATGAGCTTGGAAATACGGCCTCAATTTTCTTGACGCGATCAGAAAATCAATAATACTTTACAAAAAATCATTTTTAATTAAGTTTAAATCAAAATATCATAATATTTACATTTCTAAAATATTTTAAAATTTTTATAAAAATATATTTTAACCACGGGTCCGTATATCATTTTATAGCCTAGGTAAAGTGATACGGGTAATATATCATTTGAATCCGTAATTTACAAAGAAAATCTGGGTTCTACCATTTCAAACCTGCAATTCCAAGTAAAATTGAAAAAATAAAAATTGTTCAGGCCTATCATTTCAGCCCATAACGATTTTTCCCTATTCTAAAGTCCGTTCAGGTATGCATCATTTCAACCCATAGTGATTCTAATCTAAAGGAAACTTGCAGTGTGATAAACTGATATAAATAAACAGATTAACATTATATAGTAGTAACAGATAGTATAACAGGTAAATAGGCATGGGTGAACATCATATGATCATAACATAACAAATATAGCATGGTGATATGTTTTACAGATTCAATTGTGATCAGTTTACTAGTCATATAGGTATAAATTTGTTTGGTGACATTTACTCACCTGTTTACGCTGGAGATAGCAAATCAAAACACAATGAATAAATCCAGAAAGCACGACAGCACGATACAGCATGACATAGCATGACAATGGTTTCAAGTGAGTGGAGAGGGTCAAGATGATCATCTTGTATTCAACCCAAAACAAGACAATATAACATAAATATACAACAGAAAGCAAATCAAGAAACACTTGGAAATTGAAATTAACAAAGGAAAAAATGATTTGACCTTTCTTCAACCATTCTAGAGCTCAACCAAGTGAACCATATGCTCAGCCATGACTGGAGATAAGCTCGGGTTATGGCATCAAAAAATGCATGGCAACATGGATATGAAGAGTAGTGATAGCAACATGAAGCATACATAGGTTCAAGGCAAAAAGGCAAGGGTTTGTTCAACTTTTTGGCTCGGCCTATGGGTCCATTAGCTCGACCAAAGCATGGTACAGGTCTGGACATGTCAGGTGGTGGCTGGAGATGCGGCCAGAGGTGGTGGTTAAGGGGGTGGCCGAGATGATAGATGAAGGGGATGGTTATTTCTAGCCATGTTTGGAAGGGTTTTGTGCAAAACTGATGGTGCTAGCTTCAACAAATGGAATGGCCTGATCATGGTCAGTGGAAAGGGTGATTGAGCTACTGTAGATGGAGGAGGTGGTGGTCGGTGGTGATGGTGGAGAGTGGGGCCGAACAAAACTTGAAGAGGGGCAAAGGGAAAAACATGGAAAAAGTGGAAAAAATGGAAGATGCCATTACCATTTTGGTTTCTTTAGCCCTGAGTTTTTGATGTGAGAAGATTCTCACGTGAAAAGCTGGGTGAAAGTCATGGCTAACATCAGGAAATGGACGACCAAAAGATAGAAATGAAGAGACAAAAGGAAAATGAAGAGACAAGCGCATGAAAAGCCACAAGGAAAATGAAAGGTTTTGTCTCTCTGTTTTCTATTTTCTTTTATTCAAATAAACTAATAAAATTTCATAAATAAAATAAAAATCTAAAAACAAAATAAAGTGAAAAAGAAAATAAATAATTATTTTAAAATAAATAAAGAAAATAGCTTAAATTGAAATTAGAATTTAAAAAATTGAAACCAATATACAATCGACATTTAAAATTTATAACTTTACTTTAAAAATGTTTTAAAAATAAAAAAAATATACCTAACATGTCATATAACACATATTAGAACATGATATGACAAATAAAAATGTTATTTATATAAACTAAAACAAACAATTTTATTAAATATATCAATTTACACACAATATTGTAAAAAGCATAACTTTCACAATATAAATCGGATTTCAACGAAACTGAAAGTAGTATTCTTGAAATTAAATTTATTTTCATAACAAAAGATAAAATTAAAATATTTAAATTTCAAATTTAAAAGTCAAAGTTTGACCAAATTGACCAAAATCCACATTTTTTGAAATATACAGCTTATTCGGGTTTGAAATTATAATTCACACAAAAATCAAAATATACTTTTAAAATAACAAAATTTATTCATTTTAATAAATAATTAAATTTTTTAAATCAGGAGTTTCAATTTAAATAATTAAAATGAACAATTAAAATAATCACAAAATACTGGGTTGTTACAACCAAGTTGCAACATCACCAAAATCATGTGCAAAGCCTAGCCTAGATCACCATATTCCACTACTTCCTCTTCATATTGCTCGGCCACAACAAAAACCACACCATCTCTCCTCCATGCCTTGACCACAACCACTCCCTGCCGTGACTAGATGTGCCTTGACCAATATCCAACCCTGGCCGAGCACTTGAGACATAGGGCCGAACCCACTTTTCCACTAGACCCTTCATTTCCAAGCCTTTTTGCCTTCCACCATTTGTAACTTACCACATTTCCACTTCCTCGCCATTTTTCTTATTATATTCTTTCTTATTTTTATTTTATTTTAAGAAATTCACAGTTAAAGTTTGGTCTAGTGAATAAATGGATAGAGCTTTATGGCTCTAATTCTAGTAAAAAAAAGCAACGAGCTTTTATTCTTAATTTGAATAATTTCCCGATCTAATTAAACGTTAAAAATAACTTAGTTCCTGATGTGGGGAAGGGGTCTCCTGTGAATGGACCTTTGATTCTTTTTTTAAGGATAAAAAAAATCCTACCTATTTTCTATTATGGATTGGAAACAAATGTGTAGAAGAAACAGTATACTGACAAAAAAAATTCCAAAGTCAAAAGAGCGATCAGGTTGCAAAAATAAAAGATTTTTTATCCTCTAATAATTTATTTAATAGAACGAAGATAAACCTATTGGATAGTAGAAGGAGAGAGGAAAAAGATCTGTTGATTGGACTCTGTATTTCCAGGGTATATATTTTTTCACCTCTTCCCAAATTGTACAAGCTTCTTCCAAAGCATACGACTTTCTAAATGTATATGATGATATCTAGACAGATGGATCTTTATCTTATATGAATCGTACGATGAAGTACCACAGCCGTGCCAAACATGACCCTAACCGAGCCTACATGACCTAAAGGACACAATAGCCGAGCACAAGAAGACCATGGTCTAGACAATAGTGATGTGGCCGAGCCACTTGTTGGTTAAACCAAAGGTTACGTCGCTTTGATTCTTATTATTTCGTTGTTTTGATGTATAATCTTTGTGCTGAATTATATTCTTATGTTTTTGTATTGGTGATTTTAACAAGATATGGATCTTGACTCTCCATCACTCAAAAATATAGTCATGCTTTGTCGTGCTTTTTGGAGTTTCAGTTGTGTGTTTTGAATTGTCAATTGTAGCTTTATAAGTTGAGTTTATCACTATAGATATTCGTACATATATAATTATGAAATGATGACAAGTGAATTGTATAAATTAATATGCTATGTTTAAACCTGCTAGTGATTTGTTTATATGATGTTAACTGCTGTTTATATACCTGTTACATCACCTGATATGATATTATATGCTATACTGTTCATTTTATTTACTGTATCTCAAATTGCAAGTTCCCTATCACTATGGGTTTAAATTTGTAAGGACCCGATTCTTCGACTTTCGAAAATCGACATCAATACGTCCACTATATCAACTACCGAGCAATCGAATGCCGGAAAACCAAATTCTTAGGGTTTAAGAATAAGAAAAAGATAGAAGAAGAAAGGAAATAGAACAAAAACAAAATCAGAATCCCACAGTCGCAGCGGAATAACATATAATAGATAAATGAATAATCTTTAAAACAAAGATCTATCTCAGTTATTACATTACGTTACATCAGAGTGTACAACAACAATATACAACAACAAAACAATGGACAGTTATACAAATGTGTCTCTACAAGTGAATTCTACAGCGGAAAGATAATATCATGTACAAGTAATACGTCTCGCCATCCAGCTCGCCACTCGAGCTCCACAGCACGTCTGAATCCAGAATGACCTGATTACCTGACTCTAGACTTCCCGTGTGGAAAATTATGGGCACCCAAAGTTTAGGAAGAGAACAATAAACTCCAGGTCAGTCATGGGACTGGTGTGAGAACTAAAGCAGTTATTTATCTTTAAAACAACCACAACAAAGGAAGTGAAAAATATCCGCAATGCTTTTGGAAAATGAAACTACCATAAGGCCTCCCAGCACACACACAATGCAAACGCAAAATTGGAGGAGATTTCTCCTTATGATTGTCAAAGATGCTTACTACACAAACAAATCATTTTTGATATTATTATTAGTGCATAGTGATGAAAGCATTTCGAAAATAGAATTTAAATCTTAGCCAGCATAGGTACCATTATATTATGCCTGCTATACCTACCTTATTAAATGGTAGGTTCTACAACTAAAACCGTACAAGGCTCGTATTGTTTCTTTGGATTTCCAACAAATGGTCAGGCAAAGGAACTTCCTACTGCCACATGGGATCGCCTCAGGTAGGACGTCTCGAGAACCTAACCGGATCTTTGCCAACACAAGGCCGGTTTACCTTTGTAACTAGGTAACTACTACTCGAGTATGCCACCCCTCGGTCCTTTGGGACCTTTATCTGAGGGCCCTCGATCACCAAGCAGCAACCACACAGAAAAATGAGATTGGAGCAACAACATAGGTTAAGCATCAGGGCTCCATACCTGACACCACCCTTTTCCAGAAGGAAATGACATACACTAAAGGGAACGACCCTCATAACCTTGCCGCATATTCCTGTTTCGACCATTTCCGGGGTGTGAGGTCTGACGTAGTCTCGTCCGCAAAGCTATGCTTTTTCACAAAGCCACGCTTTGATCAACAAATGATCAATAAATAATCATCACACAGCCACACTCAGCATGCCACATTACCAAATTGGGAATATATCATTGATAAGCTTCAACTACAAAACCTCTGAGCTCTTACGTCTCAGAGAAGGGTGTTAAACTAAGAGAATAAATTTCCCCCACCAATAGAAATGTATTTGAAAGAAATCTACTTTATATCTCAAAATGTAATGTCAGACACGTAACCATACAAGTCTGTTCCGGGTTCGAACAGAACCGAAGGCACGTCAAAAGAAGCCCTTGCAATCCGGGTATTCACAGTCCCGATTGAATTTCCCATCACAAAGGAAATCTTCATACCGTAGCTAACGGTGCAGAGACAATCGATGGGTCATCCTATCGTTTTCACAAATACCCGGTCTTCAACACCGGTCTTCAATGCTATCCATTACGTCGTATCACTATTCGGAATGGGTAATCCGAATAACGAGCGCAATAATTTAAAAACTAGTGTAGCATTCAATTTCAACCAATTCACAACAAATACCTATTTAAAGGTCAATATTGATAGTCGGTTATTTAACTATCAATCAATATTCACAACATAACCCGATTCCAAATAATCTTTCCAAATTATTTATTTTCAAAATATCTTTATAAGATATAATTTCCACACTTCAACCATTTGAAAACAAATTTCAAATCACTTTTCACCATTACAACTTCGTTTCAAAATGGTTCATTTAAACCAATTACATAAATCCTTACCGATTTACTTTAAATTTACGTCTCAATTCATAAATTTATTTCCATACTTCAAAAATAAATCAATGTTTATTTTCAAAATAAATTTCCCTTATAAATTTCCATTGTGACTTTACATTTCCAAATACTCACTTTTTTTATACGATTTTTCAAATCGATTTCAATTATTCACTTTCAATTTATCTTTAAAAGATATAATCTCAAAACATTCACTTCATATTGGAAAACATTTCCATACTTATTTAATAATAAGATATTCACCAATCTATTTATTTTCAATATTTGGAAAATATTCAATATACTTAAATCACAATTAAGTTTATATTTTATTCTTTAAGGAAAACGTTCCCTTAAACACATTTATTTGGGCCAAAATGAATTTTGCGTAAAACATCGTTACGACAACCCAAAATCACTAGTATAGGGATTCGAACTTAAAATAGATATATAAATCCCAATACTATATAAAACATTTCCTTTCGGAAATCATTTACTATAACAACAGTGTTATAGTCCACCATTTCCTTCTATTTCTCGAAAACATCTATTTCAACAATGAATGTTGAAATCTATGGTTTCGATACTTAATACATTTTAAAACATTTTTGAATCATTTTAATTCTATTCAAAATATCACTTTCCCAAAATATTTCTTTAATATATCATTCACTGTCAAAAATCATGAATATACTTCGTTAACCAAATTCAATTTCTGCATATTTTATTTAAAGGATTTTCCACCATCCAAAATCGTGGATATATTCCCTTTAATAAGCTATAATAATTGAACTTATTAAAATAAGTCAATTTCGGATTTATAAGCGACATTTATAAATTCCATTTATACTTTATAACGACTTCGACATATAAAATCACTTTATTAACAAATTTCTATCCATTCCCATTTACACGCCAAACCTAATTCATAAGTTAATTACTTATAAATCTTTTATTTTACAAAAATCTATTCATTTTATAACTTCACAATTTATAAACCTATAGATTTCATCCACTTATGAAATCCATTTATACTTCATTTAACACTTATAAAAACTCGTTTTATAATTCCAATATTTTAATTTATAAATATCAATTTTATAAATATTTTATATAAATCATTTGTAATAATTCAAAAATCGCAATTTAAACCATTTTATAAATTTATCAACTACTTATTTCTAATATCACATTTCGGTTATATTTCACACCAATCATAATTTTTATAACATAAAAATTACAACGTTTACTTATTTAAAATGAATAAATTCCAAAATTAAATTTTATTATGAATTCTCAACTTAAATTTTCAAAAATCCAATTTTATTTATTTTCGGCATCTAACGATACCAAAAATATATTCGGCTAAAATTTAGCCTTTAATGATTCCAATCACCAAGATAATCACGCAGATTATGAATAGATCAACACAAAACATTGAAACCAATTCAATCATTTGAGGAATCCAGTTGGATCCCTCCAACCTGTTTCCCAGCATCCACAGATGTTAGCACAATACCAATTCCGTTTCAAGATGGAATATCGCGGTATATGGGATTTATAAAATATTATCCGCTATTATGCGGCACAACAGGGTCTCATCCGCTATATAATGCGGGAAATCAACTCCAAATACTTATATAATACCAATTCCACTCAAGTTGGAATTATCGCGGTATGTGTTTAATAAATAACATCCGCTTAATGTACGGCGTATAGGGTCTATTTCAAACAATAAATAATATTTTATCATCCAATCACACAATCAAGCAATTTTAAATCTAACTATTTAAAATTTAAATTGAAATAATTCGATTGAGTGAGAAGTTCTCACCTTGTTTTCAATAACGGTTGAAGTGTTTTATTTCGAATAAAATTAAACGTGCGTTTAATTTTACCCAAAATTTCACTAGCTCCAATCGATTCCAATCCAGTTCTATCGCGTAGTGCTCGACAAAATGAATTCAACGCAATTCGTTTCGTGCGTTTTCGACCTCATATCAAAAAGTTATGTTATTATAAATTTTATACGTATTTAAATATAAACTAACATACAATTCTCTTTTTATTTTACAACCTTTATCATCCAGACCGTTCATTTTTGAATTGCAAATCAGGCCACGAGTTTCTTTCTTCCTCCTTCTCTAGGTTACGAACGCAACACTAACCCATAGGCTGTGATATTAGGGTTGAACGCCGCTTCCCCCTCGCTTACTTCAACGACGATCAGGCGCCTACACGTTGTAGCTCCGCCTTGCCTCAACCTTCAGCTAGAGGTTGGTTGAACTCGGTTTCATCAATATCGAGAAAAACGCGACCGAACGGCCCGCCTTCACGATAAAAATCCTATCATCACGTCGCTTCGATCAAGATCATAACCGTATGGATCTCAAGATCTCGCTCCGCTCTATAACCTTCGTGTTGGAGGATTTTCGAAATGATCAAGGGATTGAGAGGGAAAGGTGCGAAAATTTACAGCCATTGAAAAACAAAACTGGCGGCTAGGGCTTTGGGAGAGAGGGTTTGCAAATGGAGAAGATGAAGGGTCCCTTTTATAGAATTTCAACGAAAAACACTATTCACTCCAAATTTTCGAACTACAAATCTCGCGCGGTGACCGGCGTTTCTAGGGTTTATCCCGCGTTCCTGGCACAATGGAACGTGTTTCGGAGGCTAATTCGATCACATGCATGAGTCACAGAATTAAACGATTAAATTTAAATTAAACCGATTAAACTAATTCCTATGCGTTTTGGCTTGCCCCGGACAAACCGTAAATCCGATTAACACGAAATTTGATACCATATAATAATTTGACATTACGGATCCGATGAAACTGGTTTCGTTGAAATCCGAGACTATTTGAAAAATGGCTATTTTAACTCGTCAATTAAATATTAAAATATTCAATTTTCACAAATTAACATTTAATTCAATTTTATAAGTTCACAAACATTGTTCTAACTCCAATATGATTTAATAAAACTTTATAAATCAATTTTAATCACATTAAACCCAATTTCCAATTATTTATGCCATTTCAAATATTAAACTGTCGATTTAATTATCCAATTAAATCTAGATATTCGAAAAATAAATTATTCGACTTACAAATTTCACTTCTTAATATTTAAAATTAATTAAATATATGAATTCAAAATGACAGAAATTCTGGGTCGTTACAAACTTCCCTCCTTAAAAGAATTTCGTTCTCAAAATTACCAAGTAAGAAAAAGTCTTGAAATCCATTAACTTTTCAAAACAAACCGTTCAAATTTGATATACAAATCTCCTAAGTGTTTAACTTTTCAAAAATTCATTGTTAAACATCTTACAAAATATTTACTAAGTTTTCGAATCCATATATATCGTTATCTTTCAAAATTAATTATATCGCTTAACTTTTAACTTCAAATCAAAACTTAGTTTTCACAAAATTTTTCCAAAATTTTCTAACGCCTTAAATTTTCAAAAAATTTCGCCATAACCTCTTTGCGTGGCTAGCTCGGTACGACTACAAAATGCCAATGGGCCCCCAATTTCATAAAGAAAACGAAAAGCCAAGCAGCTGCACAAGAAGATCATCAAATTTCACACTGAAATTCAAATACATACCTTTTTGTCGAGCAATTCAATTTTTATCTTCGAAATCAAAATCCCAATTTCCCATTTCCTTTAATACACCTGTATATCCTACTAGTCATAATATCCAATTACAACTTTCAAATTTATTTTGCACATTACTTTACAAAATTTTCAATATATACTTCATATACATTTTTTTTTACTTTACAATTGAAGTTATATATCAATTTTCATTCTCGATTGCATTATCAATTTCATTCGAATTCAATTTACACTTTCAATTCAAATCAAATCCAGTTCATATTCATTTACTTCCAATTTGGATTCAATTACTTTAGCTTTCAATTTCACTAATTCAATTTCATCAACACTTAACGAATTTATATACAATCAATTAACAATAAAATAACAAGCAATGTATATTCAACACAACAGAATTTATTCACTTTGTTTACCATCAATTTGGTTTAACACATTTCATTAGCTTTAATGAATTAACACTTACGTCCATTATTTTATATCAACTTATTTACATTTGATTGATTAACATTCAATCCATTCATTAATCGAATTGCTAATTCATTTTACATTTCAAATTGAATTTCATTTATATAACTCAAGTTTATATTTATCACTTTACTTTATTAATTTACTTCGATACCAAAATCAACTTCATTCAACATTACTTAAGTTATATTCCATTTCAACATTCAGTTTCAATTTCATTTACTTGCAACTGTAAATTTATTTATCCACTCACAATTTTATTTTCATAATTCAAACTTACTTCCAATTCATTTGTTGCTAACCCAAACTTATTTTTAACTTAATAAATTTTCTTTTAGTAATCATTTCTTATGTATATAAGATCATTTCACTTAGCCTATTAGACCTTTCTTTAAATTCACTTTATTGAATTGATTCACTTATACTTACTTTAATTTAACTCCATCCTTTAAGTTAAACTTATTCTATCAAAATTTAAATTGTATAAGTTATCAACTCATTTACCAATTTGATAAATATTTAAAATAGGATTCCAGAGTCTTTTCAACCTTTCAAAACCAATTTCGAAATCAATTCAAATTATCTTTTGAAATTCCAAAACCAAACCCAAATTTTCCAAACAACTTTAATTTAAAAAAATCTGGCAGCAATTCCTCTTTTGGAAACCCGAAAATGAACACCGATGATGTCGCGATCATTATCGGAATTATTTCCTGCGACCGAAAAGAATTTAGAGCTTTTATCCCTTCCAAATATTTCTCCAAAATCTTTGAAAATTATTTTCAAACCAAAAAGGGATTTAAACCTTCCAAATCTCTAAAACTTCATATCTTTTCAAAAACATTTCTCTAGAATTCCATTTCAAATTGCAATTCACATTTACAATTTATTATTTACAAATCTTATTTGTATATGGATTTTATTTTCTAAACTTTTGATTATGATTCCAATTTCTTATTCAGTTTCAATGATGATAATTTAATATTATCAATTCCTAACAAACAAGCAGCCATATACTATAATAATTTACAAAGATTATTTTCTTTATCTACGAAAATAGTTTTGGGTAAAATTATTTCATTTACCCTATTTTAAAACAATATAGTGTCGAATTGTTTTGAACAAGTGTTAGAGATCCCTATACAGTTGTACAGACTACACCGACCAGAATCCATATACCACTCAACAAACCAATCAACACAATATAATACAATTTTATTTTTCACTAACATATACGCGCTCATATCTATCATTATACTCACACTCATTCTAGAGTACTACTGACTCTATCTCTAATGAGTAACACCCAACAGAGCTAAGGTTGTCGCTTAACCAAATGCTCTGATAGCACTTTGTAAGGACTCGATTCTTCGACTTCCGAAAATCGACATCAATACGTCCATTGTATCAACTGCCGAGCAATCGAATGCCGAAAAACCGAATTCTTAGGGTTTAAGAATAAGAAAAAGATAGAAGAAGAAAGGAAATAGAACATAAACAAAATTAGAATCCCACAGTCGCAGCGGAACAACATATAATAGATAAATGAATAATCTTTAAAACAAAGATCTATCTCTGTTGTTACATTACGTTACACCAGAGTGTACAACAACAACATACAACAACAAAACAATGGACAGTTATACAAACATGTCCCTACAAGTGAAATCTACAGCGGAAAGATAATATCATATACAAGTAATACGTCTCGCCATCCATCTCGCCACTCGAGCTCCATAGCACTTCTGAATCCAGAATGACCTGATAACCTGACTCTAGACTGCCCGTGTGGAAAATTATGGGCACCCAGAGTTCGGGAAGAGAACAATAAACTCCAGGTCAGTCATAGGACTGGTGTGAGAACTAAAGCAGTTATTTATCTTTAAAACAACAACAACAAAGGAAGTGAAAAATATCCGCAATGCTTTTGGAAAATGAAACTACCATAAGGCCTCCCCGCACACACACAATGCAAACGCAGAATTAGAGGTGATTTCTCCTTATGATAGTCAAAGATGCTTACTACGCAAAAAAGAATCATTTTTGATATTATTATTAGTTCATAGTGACGAAGCATTTCGAAAATAGAATATAAATCCTAGCCAGCATAGGTACCATTATATTATGCCTGTTATAGCTACCATATTAAATGGCAGGTTCTACAGCTAAAACCGTACATGGCTCGTATTGTTTTTTGGATTTCCAACAAATGGTCAGGCTAAGGAACTTCCTACTGCCACATGGGATTGCCTCTAGCAGGACGTCCCGAGAACCTAACCGGATCTCTGCCAACACAAGGCCGGGTCACCTTTGTAACTAGGTAACTATTAATCGAATATGCCACCCCTCGGTCCTTTGGGACCTTTATCTGAGGGCCCTCAATCACCAAGCAACAACCACACAGAAAAATGAGATTGGAGCAACTACATAGGTTAAGCATCAGGGCTCCATACCTGACACCACCCTTTTCCAGAAGGAAATGACATACCCTAAAGGGAACGACCCTCATAACCTTGCCGCATATTCATGTTTCGACCATTTCCGAGGTGTGAGGTATGACGAAGTCTCGTCCACAAAGCTATACTTTTTCACAAATCCACGCTTTGATCAACAAATGATCAACAAATAATCATCACACAGCAACACTTAGCATGCCACATTACCAAATTGGGAATACACCGCTGATAAGCTTCAGCTACAAAAACCTCTGAGCTCGTAGTCTCAGAGAAGGGTGTTAAGCTAATAGAATAAATTCTCCGCCACCAACATAAATGTATTTGAAAGAAATCTACTTTATATCTCAAAATTTAATGTCAGACACGTAACCATACAAGTCTGTTCCGAGTTCGAACAGAACCGAAGGCATGTCAAAAGAAGCCCTTGCAATCCGGTTATTCACAATCCCGATTGAATTTCCCATCACAAAGGAAATCTTCATACCGTAGCTAATGGTGCAGAGACAATCGATAGGTCATCCTATCGTTTTCACAAATACCCAGCCTTCAACATCGTCATATCACTATTCGGAATGGGTAATCCGAATAACGAGCGCAATAATATAAAAACAAGTGTAGCATTCAATTTCAACCAATTCACAACAAATACCTATTTAAAGTTCAATATTGATAGTTGGTTATTTAACTATCAATCAATATTCACAACATAACCCGATTCCAAATAATCTTCCCAAATTATTTATTTTAAAAATATCTTTATAAGGTATAATTTCCACACTTCAACCATTTGAAAACAAATTTCAAATCACTTTTCACCTTTATAACTTTCATTTCAAAATGGTTCATTTAAACCAATTAAATAAATCCTTACCGATTTAGTTTAAATTTACGTCTCAATTCGTAGATTTATTTCCACACTTCAAAAATAAATCAATGTTTATTTTCAAAACAAATTTCCCGTATAAATTTCCATTGTGAATTTACATTTCCAAATATACACTTTTTTATACGATTTTTCAAATCGATTTCAATTATTCACTTTCAATTTATCTTTAAAAGATATAATCTCAAAACATTCACTTCATATTGGAAAACATTTCCATACTTATTTAATAATAAGCAATTCACCAATCTATTTATTTTCAATATTTGGAAAATATTCAATATACTTAAATCATAATTAAGTGTATATTTTATTCTTTAAGGAAAACGTTCTCTTAAACACATTTATTGGGGTCAAAACGAATGTTGCATAAAACATCGTTATGACAACCCAAATTAACTAGTATAGGGATTCGAATTTAAAATAGATATATAAATCCCAATACTATATAAAACATTTCCTTTCGGAAATCATTTATTGTAACAACAGTGTTATAGTCCACCATTTCCTTCTATTTCTCAAAAACGTCCATTTCAACAATGAATGTTGAAGTCTACGGTTTCAATACTTAATACATTTTAAAACATTTTTGAATCGTTTTAATTCTATTTAAAATATCACTTACCCAAAATATTACTTTAATATATTATTCACCGTTAAAAATCATGAATATACTTCGTTAACCAAATTCAATTTCTACATATTTTATTTAAAGGATTTTCCACCATCCAAAATCGCGGATATATTCCCTTTAATAAGCTATAATAATTAAACTTATTAAAATAAGTCGATTTCGGATTTAAAAACAACGTTTACAAATTCCATTTATACTTTATAACAACTTCAACTTATAAAATCACTTTGTTAACAAATTTCTATCCATATCCCATTTACATGCCAAAACCCAATTTATAAGTTAATTACTTATAAATATTTTATTTTACAAAAATCTATTCATTTATAACTTCACAATTTATAAACCTATAGATTTCATCCACTTATGAAATCCATTTATACTTCATTTAACACTTATAAAAACTAGTTTTATAATTCTAATATTTTAATCTATAAATATCAGTTTTATAAATCTTTAATATAAATCATTTGTAATAATTCAAAAATCCCAGTTTGAACCATTTTATAAATTTATCAACTACTTATTTCTAAAATCACATTTCGGTTATATTTCACACTGTTATAAAAATTATGATGTTCATTTATTTAAAATGTATAAATTCCAAAATTAAATTTTATTATGAATTCTCAACTTAAATTTTCAAAAATCCAATTTTATTTATTTTCGGCATCTAATATTACCAAAAATATATTCAGCTAAAATTTAGCCTTTATAGATTCCAATCACAAAGATAATCACGTAGATTATAAATAGATCAACACAAAACATTGAAACCAATTCAATCATTTGAGGAATCCAGTTGGATCCCTCCAACCTTTTTCCCTGCATCCACAGATGTTAGCACAATACCGATTCTGCTTCAAGATGGAATATCGCGGTATATGGGATTTTTAAAATATTATCGCTATTATGCGGCACAATAGGGTCTCATCCGCTATATAATGCGGGAAATCAACTCCAAATACATATATAATACCAAATTCCACTCAAGTTGGAATTGTCGCGGTATATGTGTTTAATAAATAACATCCGCTTAATGTACGGCGTATAGGGTCTATTTCAAACAATAGATAATATTTTATCATCCAATCACACAATCAAGCAATTTTAATTCTAACTATTTAAAATTTAAATCGAAACAATTCGATTGAGTGAGAAGTTCTCACCTTGGTTTCAATAACGGTTGTAGTGTTTTATTTCGAATAAAATTAAACGCGCGTTTAATTTTACCCAAAAATTTCACTACCTCCAATCGATTCCAATCCAGTTCCATCGCGTAGTGCTCGACAAAACGAATCCAACACAATTCGTTTCGTGCGTTTTCGACCTCGTATCAAAAGGTTATGTTATTACAAAGTTTATACGTATTTAAATATAAATTAACATACAATTTTCTTTTTATTTTACAACTTTATCATCCAGACCGTTCGTTTTTGAATTGCAAATCAGGCCATGAGTTTCTTTGTTCCTCCTTCTCCAGGTTACGAACGCAACACTAACCCACAGGCCGTGATATTAGGGTTGAACGTGGTTTCCCCTTCGCTTACTTCAACGATGATTAGGCGCCTACACGTTGTAGCTCCGCCTTGCCTCAACCTTCAGCTAGAGGTTGGTTGAACTCGGTTTCACCAATATCGAGAAAAATGCGACCGAACGGCCCACCTTCACGATAAAAATCCCGTCACCACGTCGCTTCGATCAAGATCATAACCGTATGGACCTTAAGATCTCACTCCGCTCTATAATCTTTGTGTTGGAGGATTTTCGAAATGATCAAGGCATTGAGAGAGATTGAGAGGGAAAGGTGCGAAAATATACAGCCATTGAAAAACAAAACTGGCGGCCAGGACTTTGGGGGATAGGGTTTGCAAATGGAGATGATGAAGGGTTCCTTATATAGAATTTCGACGAAAAACACTATTCACTCCAAATTTCCGAATTCCAAATCTCGTGCGGTGACCAACGTTTCTACGGTTTATCCCACGTTCCGCACACAATGGAACGTGTTTGGGAGGATAATTTGATCATATGCATGATTTACGGAATTAAATGATTAAATTTAAATTAAACCGATTAAACTAATTCCTACGCGTTTTGGCTTGCCCCGGATAAACCGTAAATCCGATTGACACGAAATTTAAAACCGTATAATAATTTGACATTACGAATCCGATAAACTGGTTTCTTCGAAATCCAAGACTGTCTGAAAAATGGCTATTTTAACACGTCAATTAAATATTAAAATATTCAATTTTCACAAATTAACATTTAATTCAATTTTAAAAGTTCACAAGCATTGTTCTAACTCCAATATGATTTAATAAAACTTTATAAATCATTTTTAATCACATTAAACCCAATTTCAAATTATTTATGCCATTTCAAATATTAAACTGTCGATTTAATTATCTAGTTAAATCCAGATATTCGAAAAATAAATTATTCGACTTACAAATTTTACTTGTTAATATTTAAAATTAATTATATATATGAATTTCAAATGACAGAAATTCTGGGTCGTTACAAACTTCCCCCCTTAAAAGAATTTCGTTCTCGAATTACCAAGCAAGAAAAAGTCTTGAAATCCATTAACTTTTCAAAAAAACCGTTCAAATTTGATTTACAAATCTCCTAAGTGTTTAACTTTTCCAAAATTCATAGTTAAACTTCTTACAAAATATTTACTAAGTTTTCGAATCCATATATATAGTCATCTTTCAAAATTAGTTATATCGTTTAACCTTTAACTTCAAATCAAAACTTAGTTTTCACAAAAAATTTCCAAATTTTTTCGAAAATTTTCTAACGTCTTAACTTTTCAAAAAATTTCGCCATAACCTCCTTTGCGCGGCTACCTCGGTACGACTACAAAATGCCACAACGGGCCCCCAATTTCAGAAAGAAAACGAAAAGCCAAGCGGCTAGACAAGAAGATCATCAAATTTCATACTGAAAATTCAAATACATTCCTTTTTGTCGAGCAATTCAATTTTTATCTTCGAAATCAAAATCCCAATTTCCCATTTCCTTTAATACACCTGTATATCCTGCTAGTCATAATATCCAATTCCAGCTTCCAAATTTATTTTGCACATTCCTTTACAAAATTTTCAATATATACTTCTTATACATTTTTTTTACTTTACTATTGAAGTTATATATCAATTTTCATTCTAGATTGCATTATCAATTTCATTCGAATTCAATTTACACTTTCAATTCAAATCAAATCAAGTTCATATTCATTTACTTCTAATTTGGATTCAATTACTTCAGCTTTCAATTTCACTAATTCAATTTCATCAACACTTAACGAATTTATACACAATCAATTAACAATAAAATAACAACCAATGTATATTCAACACAACCGAATTTATTCACTTTGTTTACCTTCAATTTGGCTTAACACATTTAATTAGATTTAATGAATTAACACTTACATCCATTATTTCATATCAATTTATTTACATTTGATTGATTAACATTCAATCCATTCATTAATCCAATTGCTAATTCATTTTACATTTCAATTTGAATTTCATTTATATAACTCAAGTTTATATTTATCACTTTACTTTATTAATTTACTTCGATACCAAAATCAACTTCATTCAACATTAATTAAGTTATTCCATTTCAACATTCAATTTCAATTTCCTTTACTTGCAACTGTAAATTTATTTGTCCATTCACAATTTTATTTTCATAATTCAAACTCACTTCCAATTCATTTGTTACTAACCCAAACTTATTTTTAACTAAATAAATTTTCTTTAAGTAATCATTTCTTATATATATAAGATAATTTTACTTAGCCTATTAGACCTTTCTTTAAATTCACTTTATTGAATTGATTCACTTATACTTACTATAATTTAACTCCATCCTTTAAGTTAAACTTATTCTATCAAAATTCAAATTGTATAAGTTATCGACTCATTTACCAATTCGATAAATATTTAAAATTGGATTGCAGAGTCTTTTCAACCTTTCAAAACCAATTTTGAAATTAATTCAAATTATCTTTTGAATTTCCAAAACCAAACCCAAATTTTCCAAACAACTTTAATTTAAAACAATTTGGCAGCAAATCCTCTTTTGGAAACCTGAAAGTGAACACCGATGATGTCGCGATCATCATCGGAATTATTTTCCAGCGACCGAAAAGAGTTTAGAGCTTTTATCCCTTCCAAAATATTTCTCCAAAATCTAAATTATTTTCAAACCAAAAAGGGATTTAAACCTTCCAAATCTCTAAAACTTCAAATCTTTTCAAAAACATTTCTCTAGAATTCCATTTCAAATTACAATTCACATTTACAATTTATTATTTACAAATCCCATTTGTATATGGATTTTATTTTCTAAACTTTTGATCATGATTCCAATTTCTTATTCAGTTTCAATGATGATAATTTGATATTATCAATTCCTAACAAACAAGCAGCCATATACTATAATAATTTACAAAGATTGTTTCCTTTATCTTCGAAAATAATTTTGTGTAAAATTATTTCATTTACCCTATTTTAAAACAATATCATGTCGAATTGTTTTGAGCAAGTGTTAGGGATCCCTATAGAGTTGTACAGACTATACCGACCAGAATCCATATATCACTCAACAAACCAATCATCACAATATAAAATAATTTTATTTTTCGCTAACATATACGCGCTTATATCTATAATTACACTCACGCTCATTCTAGAGTACTACTGACTCTATCTCTAATGAGTAACACCCAAAAGAGCTAAGGTTGTCGCTTAACCAAATGATCTGATAGCACTTTGTAAGGACCCGATTCCTCGACTTCCGAAAATCGACATCAATACGTCCACTGTATCAACTACCGAGCAATCGAATGCCGAAAAACCGAATTCTTAGGGTTTAAGAATAAGAAAACGATAGAAGAAGAAAGGAAATAGAACAGGAACAAAATCAGAATCCAACAGTCGCAGCGGAGCAACATATAATAGATAAATGAATAATCTTTAAAACAAAGATCTATCTCAGTTATTACATTACGTTACATCAGAGTGTACAACAACAATATACAACAACAAAACAGTGGACATTTATACAAACATGTCCTTATAAGTGAATTCTACAGCGAAAAGATAATATCATATACCAATAATACGTCTCGCCATCCAGCTCGCCACTCGAGCTCCATAGCACTTCTGAATCCAGAATGACCTGATAAGCTGACTCTAAACTGCCCGTGTGGAAAATTATGGGCACCCAGAGTTCAGGAAGAGAACAATAAACTCCAGGTCAGTTAGAGGACTGGTGTGAGAACTAAAGCAGTTATTTATGTTTAAAACAACAACAACAAAGGAAGTGAAAAATATCTGCAATGCTTTTGGAAAATGAAACTACCATAAGGCCTCCTCGCACACACACAATGCAAACGCAGAATTGGAGGAGATTTCTCCTTATGATAGTCAAAGATGCTTACTACGAAAAACAAATTATTTTTGATATTATTATTAGTGCATAGTGATGAAAGCATTTCTAAAATAGAATATAAATCTTAGCCAAACATAGGTGCCATTATATTATGCCTGCTATAGCTACCATATTAAATGGCAGGTTCTACAACTAAAACCGTACAAGGCTCGTATTGTTTCTTTGGATTTCCAACAAATGGTCAGGCTAAGGAACTTCCTACTACCACATGGGATCGCCTCTGGCTGGACGTCCCGATAACCTAACCGGATCTCTGCCAACACAAGGCCGGTTACCTTTGTAACTATGTAACTACTAATCGAGTATGCCATCACGCGGTCCTTTGGGACCTTTATCCGAGGGCTCTCGATCACCAAGCAAAAACCACAAAGAAAAATGAGATTGGAGCAACCACATAGGTTAAGCATCAGGACTCCATACCTGACACCACCCTTTTCCAGAAGGAAATGACATACCCTAAAGGGCACAACCCTCATAACCTTGCCGCATATTCCTGTTTCGACCATTTCCGTGGTGTGAGATCTGACGAATTCTCGTCCACAAAGCTACGCTTTTTCACAAAGCCACGCTTTGATCAACAAATGACCAATAAATAATCATCACACAACAACACTAAGCGTGCCACATTACCAAATTGGGAATATATCGCTGATAAGCTTCAACTACAAAACCTCTGAGCTCGTACGTCTCAGAGAAGGGTGTTAAGCTAAGAGAATAAATTCTCCGCCACTAGCAGAAATGTATTTGAAAGAAATCTACTTTATATCTCAAAATGTAATGTCAGGCACGTAACCATACAAGTCTGTTCCGGGTTCGAACAGAACCGAAGGCACTGCAAAGGAAGCCCTTGCAATCCGTGTATTCACAATCCCGATTGAATTTCCCATCACAAAGAAAATCTTCATACCGTAGCTAACGGTGCTGAGACAATCGATAGGTCATCCTATCGTTTTCACAAATACCCGGTCTGCAACACCGATCTTCAATGCTATGCATTACGTCGTATCACTATTCGGAATGGGTAATCCGAATAACGAGCGCAATAATTTAAAAACAAGTGTAGCATTCAGTTTCAACCAATTCACAACAAATACCTATTTAAAGTTCAATATTGATAGTCGGTTATTTAACTATCAATCAATATTCACAACATAACCCGATTCCAAATAATCTTCCAAAATTATTTATTTTCAAAATATCTTTATAAGATATAATTTCCGCACTTCAACCATTTGAAAACAAATTTCAAATCACTTTTCACCTTTACAACTTTCATTTCAAAATGGTTCATTTAAACCATTAAATAAATCCTTACCGATCTACTTTAAATTTACGTCTCAATTCTTAAATTTATTTCCACACTTCAAAAATAAATCAATATTTATTTTCAAAACAAATTTCCCTTATAAATTTCCACTGTGAATTTACATTTCCAAATATTCACTTTTTTTATACGATTTTTCAAATCGATTTCAATTATTCACTTTCAATTTATCTTTAAAAGATATAATCTCAAAACATTCACTTCATATTGGAAAACATTTCCATACTTATTTAATAATAAGTAATTCACCAATCTATTAATTTTCAATATTTGGAAAATATTCAATATACTTAAATCACAATTAAGTATATATTTTATTCTTTAAGGAAAACGTTTTCTTAAACACATTTATTTGGGTCAAAACGAATGTCGCGTAAAACATCGTTATGACAACCCAAAATCACCAGTATAGGGATTCGAACTTAAAATAGATATATAAATCCCAATACTATATAAAACATTTCCTTTCGTAAATCATTTATTATAACAACAGTGTTATAGTCCACCATTTCCTTTTATTTCTCGAAAACGTCTATTACAACAATGAATGATGAAATCTATGGTTTCGATACTTAATACATTTTAAAACATTTTTGAATCGTTTTAATTCTATTCAAATATCACTTTCCGAAAATATTTCTTTAATATATTATTCACCGTCGAAAATCGTGAATATACTTCGTTAACCAAATTCAATTCCTACATATTTTATTTAAAGGATTTTCCACCGTCCCAAATCGTGGATATATTCCCTTTAATAAGCTATAATAATTAAATTATCAAAATAAGTCGATTTCGGATTTATAAACAACGTTTATAAATTCCATTTAAACTTTATAACAACTTCAACTTATAAAATCACTTTATTAACAAATTTTTGTCCATATCCCATTTGCACGCTAAAACTCAATTTATAAGTTAATTACTTATAAATCTTTTATTTTACAAAAATCTATTCATTTTATAACTTCACAATTTATAAACCTATAGATTTCATCCACTTATGAAATCCATTTATACTTCATTTAACACTTATAAAAACTCATTTTATAATTCCAATATTTTAACATAAATATCAATTTTATAAATCTTTTATATAAATCGTTTGTAATAATTCAAAAATCCCAATTTAAACACTATTATAAATTTATCAACTACTTATTTCTAAAATCACATTTCGGTTATATTTCACACCAATCATAATTTTTATAACATAAAAATTACAACGTTTATTTATTTAAAATGAATAAATTCCAAAATTAAATTTTATTATGAATTCTCAACTTAAATTTTCAAAAATCCAATTTTATTTGTTTTCGGCATCTAACGATACCAAAAATATATTCGGCTAAAATTTAGCCTTTAACGATTCCAATCACAAAGATAATCACGCAGATTATAAATAGATCAACACACAACATTGATACCAATTCAATCATTTGAGGAATCCAGTTGGATCCCTTCAACCTGTTTCCCTGCATCCACGAACAAAAATCCCATCACCACGTCGCTGCTATCAAGATCATAGCCGTATGGATCTCAACATCTCACACCGCTCTATAATCTTCGTGTTGGAGGATTTTCGAAATGATCAAGGGATTGAGAGAGATTGAGAGGGAAAGGTGCGAAAATTTACAGCCATTGAAAAACAAAACTGGCGGCTAGGGCTTTGGGAGATAGGGTTTGCAAATGGGGATGATGAAGGGTTCCTTTTATAGAATTTCAACGAAAAACACTGTTCACTCCAAATTTCAGAGCTCCAAATCTCGTGCGGTGACCGGCGTTTCTAGGGTTTACACCGCGTTCCGGACACAATTGAACGTGTTTCGTAGGCTAATTCGATTATATGCGCGAGTTACGGAATTAAACGATCAAATTTGAATTAAACCGATTAAACTAATTCCTATCGTTTTGGCTTGCCCCGGACAAACTGTAAATCCGATTGACACGAAACTTGAATCCATACAATAATTTGACATTACGGATCCGATGAAACTGGTTTCGTCAAAATCCAAAACTGTTTGAAAATTGGCTATTTTAACTCGTCAATTAAATATTAAAATATTCAATTTTCACAAATTAACTTTTAGTTCAATTTTAAAAGTTCACAAACATTATTCTAACTCCAATATGATTTAATATAACTTTATAAATCCTTTTTAATCACATTAAACCCAATTTCCAATTATTTATGCCATTTCAAATATTAAACTGTCGATTTAATTATCCAATTAAATCCAGATATTCGAATAATAAATTATTTGACTTACAAATTTTACTTGTTAATATTTAAAATTAATTAAAAATATGAATTTCAAATGACAAAAATTCTGGGTCGTTACAAAATGATACATACCCGAACGGACATTACAATAAGGAAAACTCATTATGTGTTGAAATGATAGGCTCGAGTGATTTTTACTTTATCTTATTTGACTTGGGATTGCAGGTTTGAAATGATAGAACCCGGATTTTTATTTTTAATTACGGATTGAAATGGTATACATCCGTATCACTTGACCTTGGTTAGAAATATTACAGAGGTCCATGGATAATATTTTTAAAATAATGTTTTCCTCAAAAGTTATTAAGTATTTTGAATATATGAAATTTTAGCTTAAAGATTTGATTTAATGATTTATAATATAAAGAGTTTTGGTTTTCTATAAGCTAGAATTTTATAAATCTATTATTGGTTTTAAGTTGAATTTAAAGATTTTATTTATGATTAGTATTTTAATAATTAAGTTTGGTTTAATTTGGAATCTTAAATCTAACCTAGTAATTTTAATAAAGGTTATTTCTTGAAATGGACATGTTTTGCATAATAAATAATGTATTTTGGATTGATGAAATGAAATATAGTTTTAATTGGGCATTTTGTAATAAAATTCATTTAACTTGAAATCATAGTTAATTGATGTTTAAATGTATACATTTAGAAAGAGAATGGATTGTTATATTAACTATGATAAAATATTTTATTTATGGTTATGTTTTGTAAAAATAAATGATTATGATTTAAATGGAAAAATGTATCTTAAAGATGACTTAACTTGATAATTGGAAACTTAGTTATCAAATGAAAGTTTAAGTTAATTTAGTGACAGAAATATTTTATTTATGAGATGGATATTTTAAAATAAAGTGTAAAGTTATTTGTTAAAAATAAAAGTTAAGTAAAATAGAGTATTTTTGACTTATAAATGAATTATAGTTAATTTGGATATTTTAGTTATAAATTTTATTTTATCTAATCATAAGATAAATGATATCCAAATAAATATTTTCTGAAGCCGGAAATATGATTTTTATAAGTTAAAAATGGTTAAAATTGAATTTTTAATGTTCCTGAAATGTTATAATAAAATTTGGAATTTTATTGATAGCATTTCCAAAATGCTGTGATTTTAAGATAACATTTGCTAAATGCTATCATTTTCGAAATTTAATCAAGTTCTGAAATAATAAAATACCTACTATAGCACTTTGTAAGTGCTGCTGTTTCTGAATTAAACTATGTTCTGAAATAATAAAATAGCTACTGTAAAACTTTATAAATGCTGCTGTTTCTGAAACTGAACTGTTTTGAAAAATAAAATACCTGTTGAGTCACAAGTTTTATGAAGCTTTTGATTTCTGACAAATAACTAAAGGCGATCGACAAAACAAGGTCATTATGGCTATAAAGAGCTACATATGGTACTCTAGATTGTAGATTGATTATTTGATATTATATTAGTGATAAACTTGTTAAAATCTATCCTCAAATAATCATGCATTTTCAAGAAAATTAATATATATACGATTAGAATGTAGTTGCACATTCAGTGTGCAACTTTACAGGGGCCGGTCGACCGGTCACAATATAGGCGGTCGACCGTTCCTGCATAATTTGCACACTGAACGTGCACACATGCACATAACGTATATATATTTAAATTCCTGTCTACTGGTCACTTTTTAACCTGTCGACCGTTTTTAAACAGAAAGCAATTTTTCCAAAAGACACTTCTCTTCTCCAAAGGTTGCATCTCTTACCTTTCACCAAAGATCATATCTCTTAATGGCAACTGCTCACAAAGAGTTACAATCATTCTTATCTATATAAACTCATCTAATTCGTTGATTAACACAACATGATTATATATGTTTTTTAATCTAATCTCTGAACTTACTACATACTCCTGCATTCTAAAAGCTCTCGATTATTTATTGAATCATTGAAACTATTTCATATCTTTTGATTCAATAAGTAATATACTTTCCTTAATCTTTTCAAAACATCATTCGCATACTTTGAGGATAAGATTATAGCAAGGGTGTACTACTAGTGAAAAATCCGTGTTTTCAAGAATACAAGTTGTCAACAACAATTGTATTTGTTCTTGTGTTGAAGTCCTCTGTGTTGTAAGAGGCAAGTGTTGAAGTCCTCAGTGTATTAGAGGCGTGAAATCCCGTTCGGTTGTTCGGGTGTTGTAAACCTGTTCCTCCGGGTGAAGCGAGGTAGTTAATAGTGAAAATCCAGATAGAAGTCTGGGACTGGACGTAGGACGGTGCTCCGAACCAGTATAAAAATCTCTGGTGTGATTTTTCTATTTTTTATTTACCATGCTATTATCATCTATTTTCGCATTTATATTGTAGTCCATATTACACGATCCGTGTGTACTATATTAGCACATATAATTGTATACACCGTACTTTCATTTGGTATCAGAGCAAGGTAATCATATAACCGTAACACAGTTATTTGATATATTATAGTAATATGGCAAATAACGTAAGTACTAGCACTCAAAACACTACTTACACGGAGGGTCAATCGACACAAAGACCTCCATTTTCCAATGGTCTCAACTATAGTTATTGGGCAACACGTATGTCATTCTTTATGCAATCAAATAGCTATGATGCTTGGAATGCCACTCAAAGAGAAATAGTGAATCCAACAACTGATTATTCAGAATGGACTGCAGCTGAGAAAACGGCAGCAGCCGTAAATGCAAGAGCAATAAATATGTTGTTCTGTGCATTAGACCAAAATGAATATAACCGTGTTAGTATCTACACTACTGCATATCAAATTTGGCAAACACTAAAAATCACTCATGAAGGTACTAACAAGGTTAAACAAGCCAAAATAGCCATGCTGAAAAGTCAATTTCAAAATTTCAAAATGAAACCAAATGAGACAATAAATGACATGTATTCACGGTTTCAAACTATTCACCATGCACTTATTGGCTTAGGACAAAAGTATTCTGATTTCGATGTTGTTTCAACAGTCCTACATTCTCTGACTAGTGAATGGGAAGGAAAAGTATTAGCAATTGAAGAAGCTAATGACCTTTCCGTCATGAAGCCAGATGAATTGATAGGAAATTTAATGTCCTATGAAGCAAATTTGCAGGCTAGAAAGGAACAGAAAGAAGAAAAGAAAAATGTAGCATTTCATGTTGAGAAAGATGAAAATGAATCAGATTCTGAAGATGAAGATTTGGCATTCATTGCGAAAGGATTTAAAAAATTCCTAAAATATCGAAAAGTCGGTCGTTACAATAAAAGGAAACCTGGATCAAACAAACCATCTTCATCTGCTATAGAATGTTTCAACTGCCACAAAAAGGGACACATGCAGAAAGATTGTCCAGAACAAAAGAAGAAGTCAGAAAATGACAAATTCAAATATAAGAAGGACAAATCTAAGAAACGAGCTTTCTCAGTAACATGGGATGATTCAGAGTCATCTTCATCAGAAAGTGAAAGTGATTCAGAGAATAACAAGCTAATGTTTGTTTTATGGCAACAGAAGATGAGGTACAAATTCCTACATTTGATGAATTACTTGATATTAATGCTGAATTAATAGTCAAATATAAAGACATAAAACTTCAATTAAAAGTAGTCAAAGCAGATTTAAGTAGAGCAGAGTTTGAACGAGATATGTTAAAAGATGAGAAGAAAATATTAGAAGAGGAACTTGAAAATATTCAAGAATCATCATCTAATGTTGACTCTCAAATATCTCTTTTGAGTCAAGAAATAGAAGCTCAAAAAGAGAAAAATAATGCTCTCACTACTGAAAATCATGAGCTTAAAGCAAAAGTCAAAATTCTAGACCTAGAAAAAGCTAGCTTACAAACAAAGTTTGATGACATTACTCAAAATGTTTCTAACTTTAACAAAGGTCGAGAAAATTTGACAAAAATAATTGAAAGTTCACAATCTATTTCAGACAAACAAGGATTGGGATATAACAAACAAGAAACCAAGAAACATCTTGGAAATAAACGGAAGAAGAAAGTACGAAAAACTGAAGCTAAGAAAAATCTTAGTTTATTATATTCCAAACCAAAACCAGTTGTGAAATTTCAAAAGAAAAATGTCAAGACTATCAAAATATGGGTTCCTAAAACAAATAATAATTTGATTAGGAACAAATGCATTCAGCAATTCATGAATACTGTGCATTTTAATAAAAATTATATATATAAAGGGGATACCGGACCCATATGGGTTTGGACTCCTAAGACCTAACTCTTAGGACCCTATAAAAAGTGGGTACCATGGACTTAATTCTATTTTTTGCAGGTCCCACTTAAGAAAAGAGGAAAGTGGATATTAGACAGTGGTTGCTCAAAGCACATGACAGGAGACAAGAGTCTATTAACAAATATTACATATTCAGATGGTGGCTCCGTCACTTTTGGGGACAATTCAAAAGGCTATATCATCGGCAAAGGCGATGTGAGCAATTGCGGTACATCTAACTTACCTCTTATTACTAATGTCATGCTAGTTAGAAATTTAAAACACAATTTGCTTAGTATTAGTCAGTTATGTGACAAGGGATTTATAATTTCATTTTCAAATAATAAGTGTAGTGTTTTAGATGAAGACCATAATTTGGTTTTCGAAGGTTATAGAGACAGAAATATATATATTCTGAATATGAATATTAATCATAATTCAGATATGTGTCTTGTGGCTAATGACAATGATCCATGGCTATGGCACAAACGCTTCTGTCATATAAACTTCAGAACTATTGACAAGCTAGCCAAAAACAATCTAGTTAGAGGACTACCCAAAATGAGTTTTAAAGTTAACAACATTTGTGATGCATGTCAATTAGGAAAATTAACCAAATCATCTTTTAAATCCAAGAAAGTCATATCAACATTACAACCACTTGAGTTACTACACATGGATTTATTTGGACCTACTAGGGTTCAATCAATAAATCACAGTCAATATGTGCTTGTAATTGTTGATGATTTCTCTCGTTATACATGGACAATTTTCTTAAAAAATAAAAGTGACACTTTCGATCATTTCAAATCTTTCGTCAAAAGAATTCAAAAATCAAAAGGGATTAAAGTTAAAAATATAAGAAGTGATCATGGCGGAGAGTTTGAAAATAATGAATTTGAACATTTTTGTACAAAGAAAGGTATATATCATAATTTTTTGTTTCCTAGAACTCCACAACAGAACGGAGTTGTAGAACGGAAGAACCGAACTTTACAAGAATGTGCAAGAACATTATTGAATGGAACCACCTTACCAAAAAATTTTTGGGCGGAAGCTGTGGCAACTGCCTGTTATGTTTTAAATCGTGTATCCATAAGACCTCTTACCAAGAATACTCCTTATGAATTATTTAACAACAGGAAGCCTAAAATCTCATACTTCAAAGTTTTTGGTTCCAAGTGCTTTATTTTAAATACGAAAGACCAGCTTGGCAAATTCGATCCAAAAGCCGATGAAGGAATATTTGTCGGTTATTCGAAACGAAGTAAGGCCTATCGGATATTTAATAAACGAACCAAAACTATTGAAGAATCACTTCATGTCTCTTTTGATGAAATCTATCAGCACCCTCACACTATATCAGATGATGACGAATCAATAGTCACTGACAATCAAATCATCACAAATATTGATTCTGACTCGGAAATAATTATTGACAATATTCCTCAAACATGTGAGTTACAATCACCACCAAGAATATTAAGAGACCATCCGGCTCAAAATATAATCGGTGAAATAACATCACATGTCAGAACAAGAAGTCAACTCAATCAAATGGGTCATGTCGCTTTTCTCTCAAATATCGAACCTAAGAATCCAAAAGAAGCTGCTACAGATGATTACTGGATAATTGCCATGCAGGAAGAACTAAATCAGTTTGAGCGCAATGACGTTTGGGAACTTGTTCCACGACCAACTGATCAGTCAGTAATTGGTACTAAATGGATTTATAAAAATAAGGCCGACGAACAAGGAAATATCACCAAAAATAAAGCAAGATTAGTAGCACAAGGATATAATCAGGAAGAAGGTATCGATTATGAAGAAACTTTTGCACCAGTTGCTCGACTAGAAGCTATTAGAATCCTATTATCTTTTGCTTGTCACCATAATTTCAAACTTTATCAGATGGATGTCAAAAGTGCTTTTCTCAATAGATTTATCAAAGAGAATGTCTATGTCGAACAACCTCCTTTGTTCGTACATGAAAATATCCTGACCATGTGTTCAAACTTAAGAAAGCTCTGTATGGTTTAAAACAAGCACCTCGTGCTTGGTATGAACGACTACGTAGCTATCTTATTAGCTCAGGATTTCAAATAGGCAAAGTCGATCAAACTTTGTTTATTAAACATTCTCGAAAAGATATTCTAGTTATCCAGATATATGTAGACAATATCATCTTTGGTTCAACAAACGATAAACTTTGCAAAGAATTTGCAAGTATTATGACCAAAGAATTCGAAATGTCTCATATGGGAGAACTATCTTATTTTCTTGGACTTCAAATAAAGCAACTTTCAAACGGCATTTTTATCAATCAAGAAAAATACTGTGAAAACCTTATCAAACGCTTCGGATTAGAAAATACATATGGTAAACCAACTCCTATGAGTACAACTACACATCTTGAAAAAGACGAAAGTGGTAAGAATGTTGACCAGAAATTGTATTGAAGCATGATTGATTCTCTTCTTTATCTTACAGCTATTCGTCCAGATATAATAATGAGTGTTTGTTTATGTGCTCGTTTTCAAGCCGATCCAAAGGAATCACATCTACGAGCAGTGAAACGTATAATTCGTTATCTTAATAATACCAAAGATTTCAGTCTTTTTTATCCAAAAGAATGTCCATTTGAATTAGTATCATATAGTGATGCTGATTTCGGTGGCTCACGAACGGATAGAAAAAGTACAAGTGGTACGTGCCATTTTATTGGAAAATCACTTGTCTCTTGGTTCAGTAAGAAACAGAATTGTGTTTCACTATCAACATGTGAACCTGAATATATATCAGCAGCTCTCGCTTGTACTCAAGTACTATGTATGCAACAAACACTTGAAGATTTTGATATTCATTTATCAAATTCTATTATATACTGTGATAACACCAGTGCTATAAATCTCTCTAAAAATCCAGTAAATCACTCTAGAACCAAACACATTGATATCCGTCATCA
Organism: Allium cepa; assembly: GCA_030765085.1. NCBI lineage: Eukaryota > Viridiplantae > Streptophyta > Magnoliopsida > Asparagales > Amaryllidaceae > Allium > Allium cepa. The sequence continues at coordinate 800,182,103 of CM060937.1, forward strand.
TTTCCTTCGAGATAATATTGACAAAGGAAATATATGTCTTGAATATGTCCATACTGACAATCAATTAGCGGACATTTTTACTAAACCTCTGCTCGAATCTAATTTTATTAGATTACGAAGAGAGCTTGGTTTAATTTCAAGGAAAAATCTTGGCTAAGTAATTTCTAAAGAACGTCTTCTTTTTAGTTATTCTTTAACCATAACTTTTACATAAACTTTTTTTTTTACATTAAATATAAGCCACTGCTTGATTTAATGGTTAATTCTTCTTGCTCATTTTTTTTCATTCTTTTCTTTTAGTGATCGTCCTTTCCTCTCTTAATTTATAATTTCAGTTTTAAAAGGAAAGCTATTTTTAGAGTTAAAATAAAAATTTCTGCTTATGTTTTCTTGGTTAAAATTTTCCATTAACTTACATCCATAGGTTTATACATAAGAAACTTGTATATAAGCTTGCAAAATTTTTTTTATTTTGTTCATCTTTTTTATCTAACCATAATATTCTATACAACATACACTATGGCTCACATTTGTGATAAATGTACTCAAGAATCATACATTTCTATTACGAGTTCTGAGTCGGAGGAATATTATTCTCCTACTACACCAAAACAAAAACCAAGTTATCATCATCAATGCTCTTGTATGTCTGATAAAACTCCAAATTCAAAACGAGTGAAGAGGACACTATTCTATTCTCCTCGTACCAAAGCACAAATCGATGAAATACACCACTACCAGAAACATCAGATAGACCTTCAGAGAGAGCTCCATTATGGGCAAAGTCAACTTTATCACGAGCAACAACGGATATCGGCACGATTATCCGTTTTAGAAAAGTTGGCAACATTTTTCTGCGGTTCCAACAAGCATGACGTGCATGAACCAATGCCGTCTAGGCCATCAACATCTAAAAGTCCTAACTCATGGGATCGGAACTATGAGAAGAATGAAGGAGCTCAGAAACAATGGAGTCCATGGTCAAAACGTATTGAAGGAAACAACGATATTTCTAATGACGAACCTTCTCATTAGATTTATATATAGTTATTATATCTTTATCTATCACTTGTGTAATAACGGTTATATTTTGTATTAAGAATGAAATATAATATATATAGGTTGATATATAATAAAAAAACTTGCAAAATAACATATTATTCTCAGCAGATCAGAACCGGTCGACCGCCCAATATATAGCCGGTCGACCGTTTGCTCCCTGGTTGAAAACGGTCGACCGGCCATATTTCATAGGTCGACAGGTTGACGTATTTTCAGTTTTTATATATACCTATGCGTCATTTTTCCTTCTACCCTCTTTCTCTTTTGACTCAAGCTGTTCTTTTTCCCAAAATCACAAACCCTAGTTTCCTATTTTCAATTCCCAAATCTCAAATCTTCCAACAATGGCTCCTCCTCAAAAGAAATCTAAGAAAGGAACAACCTCTGAAACTTCATCTCTAAGCATCTCCGCCAAAAAGTGGCTTCAAAGTCCAATTGCTGTAACAAGATGGAATCAGATGACAAATTACAAGTTTCATCCAGGCTCTTTTATCAAATTTGATGATTTCACGGCTTACGGCGTTCGGAGGTTAGCCAATAATGCCAACATTACTCCATTGATTGATTTTTCAGAAAATAATGTGGAGATAAATCATTTGATGATTAAATTGTTTTACGCCAACATGAATCTCGATGAATATCAACCTGATAATCCAAACGGAGTAATCTGGTCTGTGGTCTGTGGTAAGCAAATTTTTCTTACTCATGCTAGAATTGCCTCTATACTTGGTATACCAAATCGAGGCGATGAGTTTTCATCTACCTTCTGCGAAGTCTTCACTCGAAATAGTACTAGTCATCAGTTCATAGAAGACAATAGTGATGGCACAAAGTCTATTGGACTTCGACCGACAGCTAGACTACTACATCGTGTTTTGATGCATTCTCTTTTTCCTAGACTTGGAAATTATGATGCAGTATATAAAGAAAACTTCAAATCACTCTATGCTATTTATGGTGAAATCCAAATCAATTGGGTACACATGTTTTTTGATGAAATTCTCAAGGTAAATAACTCTACACGGCCTCATTTCTTCTACAATGAATATATCATGCGACTTTTGTTAGCTTGCGGAGTAAATCCTCCTGATTCTGCAACCTCAAAACCAAAATGCATTGATTCAATAACCATCAAACGAATGAAGCTTCCTCCACCTTATCTTGAGATTATGTCTTTTGAAGAATGGCAACAAAGAGGACCAAGAAAACAAAGAGCAACTTCCTCTCGTCCTCGTTCTGATGAAGTGAAACTATTAAAATCAAAATCATCAACAAAAGAATCACTTGAAACAATTGCGCGTAACCAATTTTTGCTTGAATCACGTCTCAAGCGAATGGACTCTAAAATTGATAAGCGCTTCAATAAGGTCAAGTCATTCTTTGGTATGCTATGGGATGTTATATCATGTTCCACATCCACCTCTGTTCAAGCACAAGACCCAGGAAAACGTCCTGCTGCTCCTGTTTTCACCTGGACATCATCTGACGAGTCTACAGGTATGAGTGGTCATGGACATGGAGAATCATCTAGAGGGAACAATGATGAGGAAGAAGAAGATGATGATGACGACGATGATGATGATGAAGAGGAGATACGATCTGCTTCATCCTAGATTCTGTTATGGTTTGGCTCTTTAAAAAACATTCATCGACACTTGTACTAAATAGTGTCGTTATTCTTGTTTTTCATTTGACATTATGATCTGTAGTATACTCTGTTATGTTTTGGATGTGTTAATGATTTAATTTGCTATGCATATCATATTCATTCTACTATTCTAGTATCTGTTACTCCTTTTTGTCGATGACAAAGGGGGAGAAAGGGCTAACAATTGCTTGCAGGAACATACATATATAAGAATTCAAAGAGAGAGAGATCACATACTCAGGAGGAGATTCAGATTTGCAGATATATATTGTCATCAATCAAAAAGGGGGAGAATGTTGAGTCACAAGTTTTATGAAGCTTTTGATTTCTGACAAATAACTAAAGGCGATCGACAAAACAAGGTCATTATGGCTATAAAGAGCTACATATGGTACTCTAGATTGTAGATTGATTATTTGATATTATATTAGTGACAAACTTGTTAAAATCTATCCTCAAATAATCATGCATTTTCAAGAAAATTAATATATATACGATTAGAATGTAGTTGCACATTCAATGTGCAACTTTACAGGGACCGGTCGACCGGTCACAATATAGGCTGTCGACCGTTCCTGCATAATTTGCACACTGAACGTGCACACATGCACATAACGTATATATATTTAAATTCCTGTCTACTGGTCACTTTTTAACCTGTCGACCGTTTTTAAACAGAAAGCAATTTTTCCAAAAGACACTTGTCTTCTCCAAAGGTTGCATCTCTTACCTTTCACCAAAGATCATATCTCTTAATGGCAACTGCTCACAAAGAGTTACAATCATTCTTATCTATATAAACTCATCTAATTCGTTGATTAACACAACATGATTATATATGCTTTTTAATCTAATCTCTGAACTTACTACATACTCCTGCATTCTAAAAGCTCTCGATTATTTATTGAATCATTGAAACTATTTCATATCTTTTGATTCAATAAGTAATATACTTTCCTTAATCTTTTCAAAACATCATTCGCATACTTTGAGGATAAGATTATAGGAAAGGTGTACTACTAGTGACAAATCCGTGCTTTCAAGAACACAAGTTGTCAACAACAATTGTATTTGTTCTTGTGTTGAAGTCCTCTGTGTTGTAAGAGGCAAGTGTTGAAGTCCTTAGTGTATTAGAGGCGTGAAATCCCGTTCGGTTATTCGGGTATTGTAAACCTGTTCCTCCGGGTGAAGCGAGGTAGTTAATAGTGAAAATCCAGATAGAAGTCTGGGACTGGACGTAGGACGGTGCTCCGAACCAGTATAAAAATCTCTGGTGTGATTTTTCTATTTTTTATTTACTATGCTATTATCATCTATTTCCGCATTTATATTGTAGTCCATATTACACGATCCGTGTGTACTATATTAGCACATATAATTGTATACATACCGTACTTTCAATACCTACTGTAGTACTTTATAAGAGCTGATGTTTATGAATTTGACAATGTTTTTGAAATATTACAATATCTATCGTAACATTTTATAAGTGCTGTTGTAGCTGAAATATACAATGTTTTGGAAATTTATGATTGAATGAATGAACATAGAAATTTTATAACTTTGAAATGAATATTATTTGACATTGAATTTAAATGGTTTAAATGAATATTATTTTAAAGGTGTTATGATTTTCTAAATATTATGATTTTCAAAAGAATAACATTTCCAAAGTGTTATGATTTTAAGTATTAAGATTTCTAAATGATAACATTTCTAAATTGTTTTGGTCTCAAAGTGTTTGGTTTCAGAAAGTACTATGGTCTCAAAGTGTTTGGTTTCAAAGTATTATGGTCTCAAAGTATAAGTTTGAAAGTACTATGGTTTTGGAAATGAAATTATTTTAAATTGTATTTAATTAAGACTTGTCTTTAAATATATTAATTTGAAACTTACTGAAATTGAAGATTCAAGAATTTGACTTTATAAAGTGGTTTGGTTTAAGATGATTTAAAGGAATATTTCAAGTTTAATAAATTGAAGGAAATATTCAGCTATTTGGAAATTTGAGTTTTACTTAAATGATATACTGATTTGGTTTGGAATTTAAATGATATATTATTACTTTGGTTTTTGAAATGGAAATGATATATTGATTTGGTTTTGAAATGAAATAATATAGTATTTAGTTTTGAAATGGATATGATATTTTGGTTTTAAAGTATAAATGATTTTGAAATAAATACCCATGGGTTATATTAACGATTGGTTGTTAAAGAGGCCAGGAACGGAAGTTGTCATACTCTCTGCTAACTCCGAAAACCACTTTAACAACCGTGTACGCAGTGGAGATTCCAGAATAAAGTAGGATGGCGGCGGCGTTCCTTTGAGGTATATACGTGGACCCGACTCTCGTGAGTTGGCATAAGGTGGCTAAAACAGGAGTGATCGATGAGCTAATGAGATAGCTCCTATTATCGGACACACTCCTTTGATATTATATTCTGACTTTGAGATTGATTTGGTGGCCACTTTTGATTTTGATTTAGGGGTGTGGCTCGAGGTGGGCGGTAGTGGCTGCTATGCGTTACCACCAGCCTGGAAGCGTAATTGGTATATCTACCCTGGCAGTGCCTAGTTGTGCCATGTCACCTACCCTAGTGCGCCTTGTACGATTTTGGTTTTGTGCCATAGCCTGTGGTGTATTTAGGGTAGCCTCCCGATCTAGAGGTACGTTGATACTGGATAGACTGCTGGGACTATTATGTGTTGAGGGGGATATGGGTAACTCCTTAACGCTATTTTAAAGTAAGTTTATTTAATGTAGACATTATTATAATACAATATATTACCACATAGTAAATAGTTTAACGGATCCGTAGAGGATGGGCGGTCCCAAGCATCCTTTAAGTTACTTGTCCATTTTATTAGAGTTCACTTGAGTTTGTTTACATTGTATAAGCATTTATGTCCTGACTCGAGTGTTTTGTGTTTTACTTTACACTCGGGTCAGACTGAGTGATACAGCATTTGAGACTCACATTCGGAGTTGGAGCTTTGCTTGAAGATCTAGCTATCTGTTTCACTTTTAGTTATCCGATTGATTTCATTGATGTATTCCGATTTATACTTGATTATCATATTGAGATTTCTGTTGCATTTTGTACTTCTGTTGTAGCTTGTTTAACTCTGATATTTATATATATAGTAGCTTCATGAACTACTATCTCTTTGCTTCCTCTGCATTATTATATTACTTTGTGTCTATGATCTGTGATTTATTTACCGTATATTTTGAGTTTTTCCAAATTTAAATTAACAATCTGGTATTTTGAATTATTCAAGTCCGGCATGCGTGGTTTTATTATCGATTTGAATGGTCTAAAATATTGGGTCGTTACAGAATATTTCTAAAAGTGTAATGCTTAGCCTCGAGCCTTACCAATAGGGAATGACTGAAAATCAGGGGATAGCAACAAGGCTAAATGGGTCGCACCCAGGTAGGGTAAGGTTAACCCTATCTAGGGTCCCTTTATTTCGGTTATGGTGGTTGTAATGACCCGAAATTTCGGTCATTAGTTTTGAACATTTAATTAATTTTAAATGTTGAATGTGAATTATAAATTCATTTTGAATATGGAAGAAGTTATTAAAATGAGTTATACTTTCAAATATAACGATTTACATGGATTTGGACAAACATAAATTTAATATTTGAAATTAGGATAAAAATGGGAATTTGTGAATAAGTGGATATGAAAATGATTTGTAAAATTTATTTAAAGACTAGTTGGATTTGAATTATAATATTGAACTTTTAGATGGAATCAAAAGTCAAAAGGTTAAAACTGGAATTTATATATTAGTCTAATAGTGGGAATTAATGTATGATAATAAGAAAAATAATCGAACTTTGGTTTAAAATGAATCCAAATGATCTCTAATATGGATATAATTTCTTTATGATTTATAAAGGAGCTAGTAAATTTTTAAAACCGAAATTTCATATGATTTCGACGATTTTGAAAATATCTCGATTTAATCGGCGAGTTAAATTAGCCTTCCAGTGCACAGTCTCAGAATTCGACGAAACCAGTTCCAATGGATCTATAATAGTGTATTATTATGGGATTTAAAATTTTGCAGTGTTAGGTGTAACAACCCGATACTCGCGTCAATTAATAATTGACATTAAAACGTTTGATATCCTCGCTAATTGCGATTTGAATTTAAATTTGAATTTTTGGGCTTTGAATTTTCGGCCCAAGTTTTCATTTTTGTTGGCCGTGATAATTATCTAAACCCAAAACCCATTTTCCCCTTTCTATTTTCCATTTTTTTCGATTCAGTAACCCTAAAAATGAAAAGCACTCGAACGAATTAATGGCGGCATCTCAATTTCGTTCGTCTTCATCGCTCAAAATTTAGGGCTTCTGGGAATCGAAGGCGCCAACTCGTTCGAAGCTTCCTCCTTGCTCAGGTCCGCATCAACGTGCTCGTGGTCGTTCAATCTTCGGCAGCTAGGGTTCGTGGAACGGCGGTTTCATGGTTCCGGCTACTTCGATTTGGCAAAGGTGAGTACTTTTTAGTACTCACATCTATTTAGACTTAGTTCGACTTCGTTTATATAAATTGTTTTCGTGTTTCGACCTTGATTTGATTTTTGGTTGTTTCTGACCTCACTGATTTTGTGAAACCTCCTATTTCGATTATGTTTGTGATTTTTATCACCGTGGCAATTTCATTCTCGGTCATTATGTGGTAGCTGCTGTTATTGGCTATACTTGATTATCCTAGAATTCGTCCCCGAGCAGTTTTGATTTTTCATGGTCACTTGTTCATGATGCATTTGTTATTTTCAATTTGAGCATTCTGATACGTGAAGCATTTCGATCATTATATGTTGACTCAAGTCTATAAATGATACTGATCTTCATATATGTGCACATATACAGTTATGTGCTTGGGCATTGATGTTAGTCTTTGTCCGGTACTATTTCATGTTCCTCTCTGGTTAACAATGTGTAGATGCCACTGTGTTGCATTTAGTCTCGGTGCATTCATGTTGATTTTTCTTCTGGTCTTTGTTCACGTTGGCACTGGTTTTGCTTGTGTACACTTCTGGTTCCATCTTCACCTCGTTACTGCAGTTTCACTTTGGGTTGCAACTGTCTCGACCATTTGAACTTGATTCACTTGAACTGTGTTGCCAGATTGCCTTGAGTACATATATTCTTGGCACTGCTTCTTTTGTTGTATACACGTCCACTGCAGTTTCATTGTGACTTCATTAATGCATGGTTTTAAATCTTGTTTCATGTTTGGACATGGCATTCTTACTGTTGTGTCACTTGTGCATTCATGTTTCAGCTGGTCTATGCATCCATATATGTTAATTTTTCAACAGAGTGCTTGAGTCTGCATATTGCAGCAGTGACCCTCTCCACTGTTGCATCTTGGTTTCACCTGATTCATTTGAAGCTGTAGCCCTGATCTGTCATTTAGATGTTACTAGAATTTGTTGCAATGCATCTTTTGACCTGCACATTCATGTGCCACTGCCTGGTGGTTGCACTGCCCACCTGTAGCATTGCTCGTATCCCAGTTTGGTTGCATTTCGACTGCTGATCTTGGCAGTGTTGAATCTTGTTCATTTGTGTAGCATACTTGTTATATACATATATACACTGCTGCATGATATCTGGAGCTTGCTGCCTATGTTCAGTTGAATCTTGGTTGATGTTTGGTTTTGTGATTTCTGGTTAATTGCAGTTTTATTTGAACTGTGTATTTCTGTAGCACCTTGGTGTACTACTACATTGATGTCTATCATGTGCACACTCTCTGCTGCCTTGACCGGTTGCAACTGCACTTTCCATGGTGGCATTCATTTTCTACTATTCTGATTATGTTGCAGTGTTCATTTATGGTTATTTAAAACCATTTCATTGTTGAAGTTGTGACACTTGATGTTGCCCTTGTTTGACTCAGTTTCATTCCTCTTGAGCCTTTTGTGCTTTGCATTCATATGTTTACAAGTACATTTCATATACTTGTCGCCATTCATGCAAAATTCTGTTGCATTCCTCTGGTTCATTTCATTTTGGAACCACTGCTTTGTGACCCTTTTCACTGGTATTTTTCACTGTGGCATTGTGTTACCTTATCATGTGATGCATTTGTGTCCTGTATATACCTTGACCATTGTGATGATCATTGTGTTGCCTGGTCCTACTATCTGTGCAGCCTACTTATTTGCACTTTCTCATTTGAGTATACTTCTTCTCGTGCACCTCTGACTCTTTTTGTCATGTGCAGTTTGTTATGTACATTCATTGTGTACATCTTTTACATTCATTGGGAACATCATCACTGTTGTGGCGCGGCAGTGCACGCAAGCGTGAACTGCAGCCACACGGTATTTATTGGGAACATCATCACTGTTGTGGCGCGGCAGTGCACGCAAGCGTGAACTGCAGCCACACGGTATTTATTGGGTACATCATCACTGTTGTGGCACGGCAGTGCACGCAAGCGTGAACTGCAGCCACACGGTATTTATTGGGTACATCATCACTGTTGTGGCGCGGCAGTGCACGCAAGCGTGAACTGCAGCCACACGGTATTTCTTTGATTAATATTCTAACTGCTTTTGATTTTAGGATATTTTGCGTATTATTACTGCTTCTATGCACTAATAACTGAGTTTGAATTAGACTGACCCGGGTATTATTTTCTTTTGAATTTAATACTCGGGTCAGACCGAGTATTTACAGGTTGTAGATTTTTAGCTTCGGGATGCTGCTTGAGCTATGAAGTTCTTTCATATCTTTTGGAGTAGTCGTCATGTATAGTAGTCGATGTAATTGTATATGAAGATATGTATTCATGTATATTATATTGAAAATGTACTTATATGTATAACTTCCTGAGTCAACTGTTGTAGTTGCATCATATGTACCATATCAAATGTATTGTAACTGCCATCAGTTATTATATATATGAGATTTTTCTGTTCAATCTGTGTTCCGCATTTATTTAAAATCTTCTGTGTTATTGTGGATCTTGTTAGACCACTTCTCTGATAAACACTTTTAAGTGTGGTTTATTCATATCTATTTCCGCCGTTGTGATATGAATTATCTGTGACTGATTTATGATATGCTTATTTCTATATTTGTTTCCGAGGATTATATATAGCCACCGCGTGATAGCTTTGAGTTTGCATCGGTATGTCGGATTTCCTCCTTAAATGAAATGCATGCTGTACTATCTGACATATCAATGTTCGCGCAAAGAAATTACACGGATGGTCGCTCCTCAACAGCCCTATTCTCCGTGCTAGTCGACAGCACTACACCGTAGTGTTCTTGGCTAGCGTGGGTATAGATGTGGGGCGTCACATTAGGAGTTAATGTTTGTTCGTACGGGTGAGAAACACGTTGAAATTAAAATCAAAATTTGATACTTAAACTCGATTCAAAAAGCTATCTTCCACATACGATCAAATTAGCCTCCGAAACATGTTTCAGCATGCTCGGAACATGGATAAAACATTGTAAATGCTAGGCGGCACGTGTTTTTTGGAGTTCGTTTGAAAAAGCTCGTAAAAAGTTGAAATACATTAATAAAAAAATATGATATACATATATAAATACTGTTCTAGCATAGTAAATCCTAATCTATATTCGAGAGCCGCCGTTCCAATCCACCAACGGCCGAAATGCAACGTCCTTCTTCCCCCAAAATCTCTTCATCCACGAATTTTCAAGATTCGTCTTCTAAATGAAAAATGTAGAGCTCTCTGAGCTCTACAATATCAATGGTGGAGATTAAAAACGATAGGGTGTGGAGACTAGGAGGGCGTCGCATTTGTCGACCACTCGAACCGGGTTTGCATGAGTTGGGGATTGCCGAGCTCGTCCATTTCCCGGTCGTTGGCGTTGCTCATGTGGCCGCTTCACTTAGCGGTTGGCGATCGTGGCCTAGATGATCTCATAGGGTACGGCAATCAAATTTTAAAATCGACGGTGGGTGTAACATCCCGCCTTTTCGCACACTTTAAACCGACACACGTGCCAATTAGAGCACACGCAAGGGCGGATTGTTATGGGGTAAATAAGAAAAACAGAGAAGAAATAAAACAAAATAGAATGTCACAGCGGAAGGATAAAATATAATAATAAATATACAGTTCATAAACGGTTACAAAACAGTTAATTCTTCTTTATACAATAAATATCATAGTTACACATACCAATACAAACAATGCAGCGGAACAGTATGAGTGTGGTGCCATACTATAAATAAAATAATACGACTCCTTCGTCTTCGTCCTCCAAAGCTAAAGTCTTCGATCCTGAAACGCTCGGACTGACCCGAGCGAATTTGAAAAGACAAAAACACTCGAGTCAGACTAAAAGATCTTGTGTGAGTTAAATTAACAGAAATAAATATGAGTACAGTAACTCAAGAGATGTTCGGGATTTACATCTCCTAAGGATCCGTTAAACTATTTACTATGTAGTATATTGCGCTATTATAATAGTGTCTATTTATAAAATAAACTTACTTTTTAATAGCGTTAAGGGGTTACCCATATAGCCCTTAACACAAATAATGCCAATAGTCTATACAGTACCGTAATACCTCCTGATCGGGAAGCTACCAGAGGATACTCCATAGGTACGACACAAATAGAAACTCGTAGTAAAGGCTCGGTATGGTAGGTGACACGGCACAACTAGGCAATGCCAGGGTAGATATACCAATTGCTATCCAGGCTGGTGGAAACGCGTAGCCGCAGTTACCGCCCACCTCGGACTAACTCCCCAAAATCAAAATATAGAAGTGGCCACTGAATCAATCCAAAATCAAAGTATACTATCGAAGAGGAGGGTCCGATCAGAGGAATGACCTCATTGGCCTGAGAATCGCTCCTGTTTTAGCCACCTTATGCCAACTCACGGGAGTCGGGTCCACGTATTTACCTTACAGGAAACGTCACCACCACCTACTTCATTCTGTAATCTCCACCGCGTACACGGTTAGTCAAAGTTGTTTTCGGTATCGACAGAGAGTATGTCCATATCCGATCCCGGTCTCTTTGCCAACCCATCGTTATTATAACACCGCGGTCGTTTAAAAATAGGTTATAGTTTAAAAATCAGAATAAACATTCCATTTCATAACCATGAATACGATATCATTTCAAAACCCAAAACCATATTTTATCACTTATCCCAAATATAATTCTTTTCCAAAATCATAATGCTTTAACTTCATAACGTCTGAAAATCAAATATTTTCAAAGCATAATATTTTGAAAATCATAATTTAAAACCATAACTTCTAAAAACTTGAATGGTTTGGACATTCTACGGTATATGAATTAAATGGTTTAACTTAAATGTTACTTTGTAAAGAAAATAGTTCTCATGGCTTTACAAATACATTTCTTTATTAAAGTCTAAACCAAAATTTATATTATCTCTCTCAAGTTCCAAAACCACTTCAATTTATTTATATATACTTATATCCATTTTGAGTATCAATATTTCAAACTAAAGTTGGATTTTATTCTTTCAACAAATCAATCGTTCTATTAATTAGTCTTGAATATTCACATAAAATCCATAAATAATAAGACTTCAATTTCTAGAAATAAAATATATATATTTTTCCCAATTCAAATTATACTAGAATATTCATTTCAATTTATTTCGGGAAAAATCCAATTATAAATATCATATCTAAAAATTTCCAAACTTAACATTTAAACATATGGTATAAATTATTAAACTCCATTTTCTTAATTTTCTTCCATTTTTAATAAAGATTTTTATACACCTTTTAATTTCAAAATTTTCAACTTAATATGTATATATATATGGAAGAAAAATATTTATACAATATAAAATTTAAGATTATTATAAACCGTATTCAATCCAAACCATAGAAATCACATTTAAATATTATATATATACCGCGGTGCCTGTACATAATTTTCTATCCTATGGTCAAGTGATACAGATATTTATCATTTCAATCCGCAATTTAAAAGATATAAAATTTTACGGTTATATATCATTTCAAACCACAATCCCGAATGAAATGAAATATGCATGATAATTTGCAATTTAATGATATACAATAAACATCCACTCATCAACATCATCCATCATCCAAATCGCAATCATCAATCAATATCAATCAATAACAATATTATTTTTGGTACTACATAACAGGTAATACTGGCAATTTTATTCAAATTAAATTTAACAGCTATTAATCTACAGTCTATATTCAGTAATAAATTATATAACTGTTAACTAGCAGTTCATATACAAACAAATAAATTTTAACTGTAAATTTATACGCAATAAATTAATTAAATTAACAGTTAAATTAAATAAATGCAATTCAACAGATATGAATAAAATAAACATGCCAAATACTCATAAATAAATTTCTATTCATTTCTAAAATTAATTTAAACAAACATAAAAGCTTCTAGTAGTTGTGAGTGGGTTAAAACACTCACCTTTTGAATTTAAATCGAATTTAAATTCGATTTAAACCCAAAAATTCGCCCTTCTCGGAATTCGTCCAAACCAGCGTCAAAACGTCAGAAATTCCGATACGATCGCAGCAAAACAAATCGCGCGTGAATCAGAGCTCGTATGCAAAAGTTATGAAAATTTGAAAAATGAAAAATTCTGGTCCTGGGTTCGACTTCGGTGCGACGCCTCAATTCCCCGGTGCTTGCTTGGAGTTTTCGCCAAAACGACCCGGAGCGACCCGAGTCATTTTCTTCCTGACCTGAAGTTGCTCTAGGGTTTTCTCCCCTAAAACCCGAAGCGCGACCAGAAGCTGCTGCAGATCCGCAATTTTTTTTTTTTTTTCAAATTGAAATTATTATTTTTTTGGAATTTGAGAATTAGGTTTTTTTTTTCTGCCATTAGAATGAGGAGTTGAGAAGGAGATCTACGTATAGAAAAATGAAAATAAGGAGTGGCTAGGGTTTATAACTGTATATATTTATAGTTAGGGTTAGGTTAGAGCGTATAGACTAGAAGGATGAACGTACGCAACAAACTATGGCCCAAAAAGCCCGCCATGCCTCCGGAACCGAATTTATTAAATCTATATATCCAAATAGGTATTTTAAGATATTCTGAACGCGATGGAAAAAGTTTCACGTCCAAATTTGATCGTATGAAGAAGTTATGCTGAAAACAAAATTTCCAAATTGATTTCAAATTGATTTTATTAAAATTGATTTCAAGGCGTTTCACGCCCGTACAATCAAACGACAAGTCCGATCGATACGAAACTTGAAACCCTATAATAATTCACCGATACGGATCCGATGAAACTGGTTTCGTCGAAATCCGAGTCCGTGGCCAAAATGGCTATTTTTAATATTCATTAAATAAATTAAATTATAAAAATCCAATTTTTACATCTAAATTCAAAAATTGACCAAATTTTCTCCCTTTAAATTTTCTTAACTATTTACTCCAATTCTAAACAATTTAAGTGTCAATAGTTGTTCTATTCATCAATTCAAATGTAAATTCTTAACTTCAATATTAATTCCAATTTTAATAAATTCAACATTATAAGTTTGATTAAATTTATTAAATTCACTTTCTTTCTATTATTCAAGGTTATTGATGTCAATTTAATGAAACTAACATTGGCTCAATATCTATACATTAAAAATCTCAATTCTAAACTTAGATCTCAACTTATGAAATAGTTAAATAATAAATTCCATCTAAATCTACATCTTCCTACTATCTAAATATTTAGAAAAATTACTTACCACTTTTTATTGTAAATTTCTAAACTAGTAGATTTGTGTCATTTCTAGCCCTCTGGATATTTTATATTAACTAAAAGCAAATTTACATATAATTTCCATCGTCAATTATTTTAGTGAATAAATCTTCAAAGGTTACTGCAATTAATCCCATAAATTGCAATAAATTCTAATAAATTTTGACTCTATTTGATTACAACTCACAAATAAACCAATTATTCCCCAACTACAAAGTTACCGTTTCTTATATATATATCACTACAGTAATACTTCTAAATGTTCATCTTTTGTTTGCATAAATTACTGTATTCAATTGAATTGTAATATTGTTAACTTACACATAAATAAAACTTAACAACTAATAGAATAAATAACTTACAAAATTTGTTGTCATAAATATATTTTATAAGTCTACACTTAATTATTATCTTACAATACGTTTTTACATTACTATAAAATTTATACACTCTTCCGTTACCATATTAATAATTACTAAAGTAACGTTCATTCTTAATAACAACGTTATACTATTCACATATAAAAGGACTCTATTCCCCAAATACATTCATTTATATTTACTCCCTTAAAGTTCTCCTTTATTGACTAGACACATTAATTTAGATTCATTTACATCGAATGCCCTTCTTAGCTATATACTCAATACATGTTAATTCTAAATAATTTTTTTCTACCCCTTTTATTCAAATTCACTTATACCATCAATAACAAAATGTTGCCCTAAATTTGGATTCAATTATATACATTAGATAAATGAGTAACTTTTGTAATTATCCCATATATGAAAATATTTTTATGCATACATTTCCACTTACTTACTATGCATTCATTTATTAAATTACTAATTGCCTTAGTCAACTTATCCCCTATTTACTACCAAATTTCAAATTTAATTATGGCTTATCAATACATAAAATTTACATAGACAAAACAAATTTTATTACTATCTTAAGTCCATTTATTATTGACAACGTTCATTAAATTTCCTTATCAACACTTATTGCATTGATTTATTCAGCGGTCACCTTTTATTTAGTTACTATCCATTTTACAATCCAATGTAAGTCTTCCACTATTTATTTTATATTAAATGAATTCCATTCTACTTAATATTTTTATTGATATTCACTAATTCAACCCTTATATCAGTTTCTTATAATTAACTTTAAATCAAATTGTGACAATCTACATTATCCAAATCTATTGTCATAAAATTTTATTGTTACACTAAATTACAACTACTATACCAAAATTCTACATTTATTCTAAATTAGATTAGAAATTATATTAATTCAATTCATTTAATATTATTAATTTAACGGGTCGTTACAATCTCCCCCACTCAAAACTTTTCGTCCCCGAAAAGGAAAAAGAAGGGAGAAGGAAGAATAAACAGTACAATCTTATTTCAAATATTAACTTATAAACAATAATTTACTGGATTAATTTCCTTTAATGAAATATACCCGTTTATAATCATCACAACCTTTTATACTTAAATCATTAAAGTTTGGAAAATATTCAACAAAATTCTAAGTCCAAAATTTACGAAAATTTTTGGCAGAGTCTCCTTTGTACGGTGAGGCTCGGGAGAAAATATAATATCAAAATATACAAATATGTTACATATATTATCAAAATATTATATCCCAACACGGGAAAAATAGCGCTTTAAACGTAATCCGAAAACGTACCTATTTGTCGGGCAATATACGCTTATTATTTTGGAACCAAAAGCAGTAGCAGTTGCTTCCATCACCTGTATTCACTTATATAATCTAAAAGGTTAAATATTTATTTTAAAGTGAACTATTCAAGTGGATTCAATCATTAATCAACCAAACAATTCAACAACCATCAACCTTACAAACAACATACATACACAAACAAAGCAACCATTTAATCCATCAAACAAATAGTTGTTTGGGTTCAAACTTGAAATTTGTATGAAATGAAATTAACTATCAAGTGCATCCTTTACTCAACAGTCTTAGATGGAACAAAGATAGATACTTATTCATTTAACCACTTCAAATTTCTTACCCAACAACATAAATCAAACAACACAATTCAAACCAACACCTAAATTTATTTATTATACATTTATCTCATGCTTCAATGGTTTGATTTTCTTTCTTTCATTTATGGAGTGATTTCTTTATTTCTTACAAACCATTTATCACAAAATTCATTATATTTGTATTCCAATTTATTTACTAAAGTTTCTATCATCTATTTATACTACATACCTTTACTTATAGTAAAATTTCCAATTTAACTTAAGTCTATACAATTAATTCTCATTAATAATAGCAAATTAATAGAATACCTTTATTACCTTAATCTTCACTTGTAAGATTTCCCCTTACATTTTCCTACTAACAATGCAACTTTTTATTATATGGTAAGTTATGTATGTTTTAAGAATGCAAGTGAAAATTTACAAGTTTCTTCTCCATTCCTTTAATTAATATATATATTTGTTTTATAAATTACAATTTCGACTTACCTTTAATCTCATTCATTTATTTAATGTTGAAGTTTTCATTATATTTAATTACAGTAACCCTCTACTTACACTTAATTTATTAACCTTATAACTTGCATTCGTATAAGTGAAAGATTTTACTCATTCATTAACTATGTATTGCAGTCATTTATATTTTTCCTACTTTCCATTATATTAGAATAGGGGAAATTAAGGCGTACTTAAGTTAATAACCCTACAATCAAACTTTATAAATTAAGGAATTTCATTTTTTACTTTCTTAAGGTTAAAATCACCTATTAATAATACAACCTTTAATTTTAGTAAAATTCCAATCATCACTTAAGTTAATACCATTAAATTCTTATTTATAACAGTAATTTATTGAATACTTCATTATTTCCAAAAATTCTACTTGCATAATATTCTATTCCACTCTTAATTTACATTTCAACTTTTTATACTTGGTAAGTTATTTATGTTAAAGAAAAAGCAAAAGAACTTATACAAGTTTAATCTCAACTCTTTTAATTCATTGATTACTTCTTTTATTTCACTAACCTAAATTTTTACAACTAATTAATGGAAATTCAAGAATTAATACCGGGTCAAATTCCAAGATTTCTTTAAAATAATAGATAATTAATTTCTTACAACTTTTATATCTCTAATTACCTTTAAACAATTAAAATTTTAAATAATTTCAAAACAAATCTGCAGTAGAATTTACTACAGTGGCCTTTCCCTTCGAAACTCGAAAATGAAAGTCGATGATGCGGCCGTCATCACCGAAATTATTTTCCAGCGACAGAGGGGAAAGTACAAAATTTATTTTTTTCCAAAATCCTCTTTTAAAACAATTCTTCCGAATTATACTAAATATTTATATAAGAAATTACCTATAAACCAAATCATTATATTTCACAAATCCTTTGAAAGAAGATTTTCAAAAATCCCGGACTTAAGTTCTAAAATCTCCAATTTGATTTATTATAATTTCAACTTAGCTTCAATTTATTACAAATATTTTTATATTACCTAACACCCAATCTATAGCAACTAGATATATATATATATATATATATCTTTATAAAATATTTTGATATATAGAAAATATAATAGGCAAAATTATTTCATTCACCCATGTTAAAAACAAATATTATGTCGGTCTGTCCTATTAAGGGTTTAGAAATCCCTATTGATGTCATAGCATCCCATGCATCAACCAGAATTTATAAATACAAAGCGGAACAGATTAACACAATATCAAAATCTTTTTTATAACACTAACAAGTACGCTCTCTCATATATATACGCTCAGTGACTCCCATAGGGTATTACTACCCTATTAACAAAGAGTCAAACCCCACAAAGCCAAAGTTTATCGCTAAACCAAAGCTCTGATACCAACTGTAACATCCCGCCTTTTCGCACACTTTAAACCGACACACGTGCCAATTAAAAGCATACGCAAGGGCGGATTGTTATGGGGTAAATAAGAAAAACAGAGAAGAAATAAAACAAAATAGAATCTCACAGCGGAAGGATAAAATATAATAATAAATATACAGTTCATAAACGGTTACAAAACAGTTAATTCTTCTTTATACAATAAATATCAGAGTTACACATACCAATACAAGCAATGCAGCGGAACAGTATGAGTGTGGTGCCATACTATAAATAAAATAATACGACTCCTTCGTCTTCGTCCTCCAAAGCTAAAGTCTTCGATCCTGAAACGCTCGGACTGACCCGAGCGAATTTGAAAAGACAAAAACACTCGAGTCAGACTAAAAGATCTTGTGTGAGTTAAATTAACAGAAATAAATATGAGTACAGTAACTCAAGAGATGTTCGGGATTTACATCTCCTAAGGATCCGTTAAACTATTTACTATGTAGTATATTGCGCTATTATAATAGTGTCTATTTATAAAATAAACTTACTTTTTAATAGCGTTAAGGGGTTACCCATATAGCCCTTAACACAAATAATGCCAATAGTCTATACAGTACCGTAATACCTCCTGATCGGGAAGCTACCAGAGGATACTCCATAGGTACGACACAAATAGAAACTCGTAGTAAAGGCTCGGTATGGTAGGTGACACGGCACAACTAGGCAATGCCAGGGTAGATATACCAATTGCTATCCAGGCTGGTGGAAACGCGTAGCCGCAGTTACCGCCCACCTCGGACTAACTCCCCAAAATCAAAATATAGAAGTGGCCACTGAATCAATCCAAAATCAAAGTATACTATCGAAGAGGAGGGTCCGATCAGAGGAATGACCTCATTGGCCTGAGAATCGCTCCTGTTTTAGCCACCTTATGCCAACTCACGGGAGTCGGGTCCACGTATTTACCTTACAGTAAACGTCACCACCACCTACTTCATTCTGGAATCTCCACCGCGTACACGGTTAGTCAAAGTTGTTTTCGGTATCGATAGAGAGTATGTCCATATCCGATCCCGGTCTCTTTGCCAACCCATCGTTATTATAACACCGCGGTCGTTTAAAAATAGGTTATACTTTAAAAATCAGAATAAACATTCCATTTCATAACCATGAATACGATATCATTTCAAAACCCAAAACCATATTTTATCACTTATCCCAAATATAATTCTTTTCCAAAATCATAATGCTTTAACTTCATAACGTCTGAAAATCAAATATTTTCAAAGCATAATATTTTGAAAATCATAATTTAAAACCATAACTTCTAAAAACTTGAATGGTTTGGACATTCAACGGTATATGAATTAAATGGTTTAACTTAGATGTTAATTTGTAAAGAAGATAGTTCTCATGGCTTTACAAATACATTTCTTTATTAAAGTCTAAACCAAAATTTATATTATCTCTCTCAAGTTCCAAAACCACTTCAATTTATTTATATATACTTATATCCATTTTGAGTATCAATATTTCAAACTAAAGTTGGATTTTATTCTTTCAACAAATCAATTGTTCTATTAATTAGTCTTGAATATTCACATAAAATCCATAAATAATAAGACTTCAATTTCTAGTAATAAAATATATATATTTTTCCCAATTCAAATTATACTAGAATATTCATTTCAATTTATTTCGGGAAAAATCCAATTATAAATATCATATCTAAAAATTTCCAAACTTAACATTTAAACATATGATATAAATTATTAAACTCCATTTTCTTAATTTTCTTCCATTTTTAATAAAGATTTTATACACCTTTTAATTTCAAAATTTTCAACTTCATATGTATATATATATGGAAGAAAAATATTTATACAATATAAAATTTAAGATTATTATAAACCGTATTCCATCCAAACCATAGAAATCACATTTAAATATTATATATATACCGCGGTGCCTGTATATAATTTTCTATCCTATGGTCAAGTGATACGGATATTTATCATTTCTATCCGCAATTTAAAAGATATAAAATTTTGTGGTTATATATCATTTCAAACCACAATCCCGAATGAAATGAAATATGCATGATAATTTGCAATTTAATGATATACAATAAACATCCATTCATCAACATCATCCATCATCCAAATCGCAATCATCAATCAATATCAATCAATAACAATATTATTTTTGGTACTACATAACAGGTAATATAGGCAATTTTATTCAAATTAAATTTAACAGCTATTAATCTACAGTCTGTATTCAGTAATAAATTATATAACTGTTAACTAGCAGTTCATATACAAACAAATAAATTTTAACTGTAAATTTATATGCAATAAATTAATTAAATTAACAGTTAAATAAAATAAATGAAATTCAATAGATATGAATAAAATAAACATGCCAAATACTCATAAATATATTTATATTCATTTCTAAAATTAATTTAAACAAACATAAAAGCTTCTAGTAGTTGTGAGTGGGTTAAAACACTCACCTTTTGAATTTAAATCGAATTTAAATTCGATTTATACCCAAAAATTTGCCCTTCTCGGAATTCCTCTAAACTAGCGTCAAAACGTCAGAAATTCCGATACGATCCCAGCCAAACAAACCGCGCGTGAATCCGAGCTCGTATGCAAAAGTTATGAAAATTTGAAAAATGGATAATTCTGGTCCTGGGTCGACTTCGGGTTCGACTTCGGTGCGCCGCCTCAATTCCCCGGTACTTGCTTGGAGTTTTTGCCAAAACGATTCGGAGAGACCCGAGTCATTTTCTTCCTGACCCGAAGTTGCTCTAGGGTTTTTTCCCCTGAAACTCGAAGCGCAACCAGAAGCTGCTGCAGATCCGCAATTTTTTTTTTTGGAATTTGAGAATTAGGTTTTTTTTCTGCCATTAGAATGAGGAGTTGAGAAGGAGATTTACGTATAGAAAATTGAAAATAAAGAGTGGCTAGGGTTTATAACTGTATATTTATAGTTAGGGTTGGGTTAGAGCGTATAGACTAGAAGGATGAACGTACGCAACAAACTATGGCCCAAAAAGCCCGCTATGCCTCCGGAACCGAATTTATTAAATCTAGATATCCAAATAGGTATTTTAAGATATTCTGAACACGATGGAAAAAGTTTCACGTCCAAATTTGATCGTATGAAGAAGTTATGCTGAAAACAAAATTTCCAAATTGATTTCAAATTGATTTTATTAAAATTGATTTCAAGGCGTTTCACGCCCGTACGATCAAACGACAAGTCCGATCGATACGAAACTTGAAACCCTATAATAATTCACCGATGCGGATCCGATGAAACTGGTTTCGTCGAAATCCGAGTTCGTGGCTAAAATGGCTATTTTTAATATTCATTAAATAAATTAAATAAATTATAAAAATCCAATTTTTACATCTAAATTCAAAAATTGACCAAATTTTCTCCCTTTAAATTTTCTTAACTATTTACTCCAATTCTAAACAATTTAAGTGTCAATAGTTGTTCTATTCATCAATTCAAATGTAAATTCTTAACTTCAATATTAATTCCAATTTTAATAAATTCAACATTATAAGCTTGATTAAATTTATTAAATCACTTTCTTTCTATTATTCAAGGTTATTGATGTCAATTTAATGAAACTAACCTTTGCTCAATATCTATACATTAAAAATCTCAATTCTAAACTTAGATCTCAACTTATGAAATAGTTAAATAATAAATTCCATCTAAATCTACATCTTCCTACTATCTAAATATTTAGAAAAATTACTTACCACTTTTTATTGTAAATTTCTAAACTAGTAGATTTGTGTCATTTCTAGCCCTCTGGATATTTTACATTAACTAAAAGCAAATTTACATATAATTTCCATCGTCAATTATTTTAGTGAATAAATCTTCAAAGGTTACTGCAATTAATCACATAAATTGCAATAAATTCTAATAAATTTTGACTCTATTTGATTACAACTCACAAATAAATCAATTATTCCCCAACTACAAAGTTACCGTTTCTTATATATATATATATCACTACAGTAATACTTCCAAATGTTCATCCTTTGTTTGCATAAATTACTGTATTCAATTGAATTGTAATATTGTTAACTTACACATAAATAAAACTTAACAACTAATAGAATAAATAACTTACAAAATTTGTTGTCATAAATATATTTTATAAGTCTACACTTAATTATTATCTTACAATACGTTTTTACGTTACTATAAAATTTATACACTCTTCCGTTACCACATTAATAATTACTAAAGTAACGTTCATTCTTAATAACAACGTTATACTATTCACATATAAAAGGACTCTATTCCCCAAATACATTCATTTATATTTATTCCCTTAAAGTTCTCCTTTATTGACTAGACACATTAATTTAGATTCATTTACATCGAATGCCCTTCTTAGCTATATACTAAATACATGTTAAATCTAAATAATTTTTTTCTACCCCTTTTATGCAAATTCACTTATACCATCAATAACAAAATGTTGCCTTAAATTTAGATTCAATTATATACATTACATAAATGAGCAACTTTTGTAATTATCCCATATATGAAAATATTTTTATGCATACATTTCC
This sequence comes from Allium cepa, assembly GCA_030765085.1. Lineage (NCBI taxonomy): Eukaryota > Viridiplantae > Streptophyta > Magnoliopsida > Asparagales > Amaryllidaceae > Allium > Allium cepa. Next base: position 800,205,103 of record CM060937.1, read on the forward strand.
ACTTACTTACTATGCATTCATTTATTAAATTACTAATTGCCTTAGTCAACTTATCCCCTATTTGCTACCAAATTTGAAATTTAATTATGGCTTATCAATACATAAAATTTACATAGGCAAAACAAATTTTATTACTATCTTAAGTCCATTTATTATTGACAACGTTCATTAAATTTCCTTATCAACACTTATTGCATTGATTTATTCAGCGGTCACCTTTTATTTAGTTACTATCCATTTTACAATCCAATGTAAGTCTTCCACTATTTATTTTATATTAAATGAATTCCACTCTACTTAATATTTTTATTGATATTCACTAATTCAACCCTTATATCAGTTTCTTATATTTAACTTTAAATCAAATTGTGACAATCTACATTATCCAAATCTATTGTCATAAAATTTTATTGTTGCACTAAATTACAACTACTATACCAAATTTCTACATTTATTCTAAATTAGATTAGAAATTATATTAATTCAATTCATTTAATATTATTAATTTAACGGGTCGTTACAGTGGGTTCTTAGATTTTGGGAAGTATGATAGGGAAGAAGAAGAATTGGCGGCCTGGATTTCTCCTTTCCAATTTACTGTAGATATGTAGGTTTTGAAAATTTATAAAAGAAAATTTGAAAATATAATTATATTAATTTATATACAATCCGTAAAATAGCATATCTCTTCCATACGAGGTCGAAATCGGGTAAAACTAGCGGCATCAGAATTGCAGCGACGAACTCTACGTGCTGTAGCAGACCGGCGGCGATCGAAGCTAGCAAAAATTTTAGGTTAAATCAAACACGCTCGATTTAATTTAGAAATTGGGATGTTTGGCAACGAAAAATCAATGTGATTTAATCTCACTCAATTTTGGACTACCAGCGATAAATTTTAAATAGTTAAAATATTCCATTGTGCGGGACTTTGTTTCAATACACACAATACTTTCTTCCCTAACCACTTCCTCATTCATTTTTTCTAACAATCACCTCGACTTAAATGATTAATTGGCTGAATAGATGAATTTTATCGTTTAAATATGATATTACATATAGTAGTATATATGTAACGACCTGATAAATTTATGATATTTTTATAAATTTAATTTATATGTTTGCTAATTTAATCCAGTATAAAATTAAAGTCTTAGGATTTTAAAAGGATGAATGTAGGAGTTAGATAGTAACTGTAATTACAGGTAGAGATTTAAAAGGTTATATGACATAGATTTGAAAATAACTGAAAGTTGTGTTGTAGTTATAAGTCTTAATTTGTTGGTTTAATGGTATTAATGTAACAATAACTGAATTGGATTACATACACACAAACATTTGAAAAATTTATTAGGTGGACTAAATTGGTTAAAGTTCATAAGTTGTGCATTTCAATTTAGTAGAAATTCTAAACGATAAACGAAGATTTAAATAAATGCTAAATTAAAACTATGTAAAATGGTGACTTAAGGCCTAGTTATAGGAATTGGAATATAATCCAAAATTTAATTAATGATAGTAACGTAGTATTAGCTAATAAATAGATTTCAATGCAGTAACCAAATGAAAGGAATATGAATGAATATATATATTGAATAGGAATGAATATATATATTGGTTTGAAATGAAATAAAAATGTGTCACATTTAGATGGAGTAAAATTTAAGAAACCTATAAATGTGGAATCAGTAAACATTTGTAAAAAAAATATTGCCTAGAATAAAATTCATTTAATATAAGAATTCAAAGGTGGAAGATTTACATTTGGATTGAAAGGTATAATTAATTGAATTGGTGATTTGGGAATTTAATCCACGGGTTACTCAAAAAAATAAATACGGATAAAAAGAGGTTAAACTAAGGAGGGGCATTAATTGATTTTAAGGCTTATTTAATACGTTAATAGGAAAGACTCCGCATTCATACATTTATACAAAGCTAAATAGAAGCACAAGTGTGATATAATGTAAATAGATGGATATCAACCTTTATTTATATGTTAATGGGATTTAATTTCTATTGTATAAAAACCGCAATTTAATGAAGATTGAAATAGCTAATTCATACGTTAGTTGATTTAGCTGGAATATGAAGATATTTAATGGAATAGTGAAATCAAATGGGAATGGGTTTCCATTGTTCATTTGAATTCACATTCATCATAAAAACTTATTTGAAAACCAAAGGAATAATAAAGGAATCAAGACTTAATTAGTAATTTGGATTTAAGACATGGCAATTTGGATTTATTGCAACATTTAATACCATAGAATTTAGTAAAGCTTATTCAACTTTTAGTTGACCATTTGTGATATAACTTTTTGAAAACAAGACTTTATTTATGAATTGAGTATTTGATTCAACGAATGGTAATTACTTCATTTAAAAATGGAATTTAACGTAAATTAGTACGTTATTAAAGTTAAATGAAAGCTGTAAACATTTGACTTAGAGAACAATTGAGTGAAATCTTAACTAATGTAAACTTCATCATATTGACATCCATAACTGTGAATCATAGGAAGAAGGTAAATAAATGAACTTAACCAAACTATTTATGTTGAATATTGAAAATTTGAATAAATAAATAGTTAAGAAAATTAAGGGAATGGGAATAAAAATTTATTTATAATTTGGAAGTTTTAATTACGGTGAAAAGGGTTAACTGCAATTAAAAGTAAGTTGAGATGGAAATCAAGTTATTTATTTAATTTGGTTTAAGACGAGAGTGTATAAGTATAAGATTAGGTAATTTGTGAGAATAAATTTATAATTCCCAATTAATAAGAATGTGCAGAAATTAAAATTGCAAATTTATATACCTATAAATTTTTATTCACATCCAAGCTTGTTAAATTTATTGGGATTAATTGAACTATCTAAGTAATGAAATTTGGCCAATAATAGGAGTTGAAACATAAAAATTGATTTTTTATGATTTATTTAATTGATTTAATAATATTAAAAATAGCCATTTTTGTCACGGACTCGGATTTCGACGAAACCAGTTTCATCGGATCCGTAACGTTGAATTATAATAATGTTTCAATTTTCGTAGCGATCGGACTTGTCGTTTGATCGTACGGACTCGAAACGCCTTGAAATTTACGCATTTTGAAATCAATGTAAAATTTTTGTTTTTTTTAGCATAACTTCTTCATACGATCGAATTTGGTCGCGAAACTTTTTCCATTGCGTTCAGAATATTTTAAAACACCTATTTGGATATATAGTTTTAACAAATCCGACTTCGGAGGCATAGCGGGCTTTTTGGACCATGGTTTGTCACGCACGTTCGCGTATCCAGTCTAGCTGCCCTACCTCTAGCCTATCTATAAATATACATCTATAAACCCTAGCTCCTTTCTTTTTCATTTGCTGTACGTTCATTTCTTCACTCTTTTCTCTTCCCCAAATGCATACATCTCAGATCCAATTCCAGATCTATCCACAGTTCAAAATCAAAAGTCAAAACTCAAAAAATTTCAGAAAATTCCAGAAAAAATATATGTTGAAGTATTCGATACGCGTAATCTCATGGTGAAATTCGTTTGTCAATTGGAGCTGTCGTTCATCCAGAATAAATTCAAACAGCCCCAAAACCTTTCATCATCGTCGCACAAAACTTCGTCTAATCGGAATTCTGTTTCTGGGTATTGTAGTATGGACGATGGGGAGCACATCTATGTAATTTGTTTGGAAATTCAACGGTCAGATTGGGAGTTTTAATTCGATTAGGGTTTAAAGGCGGCGGCGGCTGTTGTTTGGGGCGTCCGCGCCTGGTGGGTTGGGTGCGGCTCGGCGGTGGCTTCGAGATGGTGGTAGCGGCATGGTCTAAGGCGGTCTCTGGTGATGGTGGTAGTTGGTCAAAGGCGGTCAAAGGCGTTTTTTTGGGTTCGTTTCTGTTCCTATGCGCGCGTGAAGAGGAGCTGGGCGCGTTCTGTAGCATTGCGCAAGGAAGACGTGTGTTTTGTCACGTGGCTCATTTTGGTATTTATTGTGTGTCATTTTGGTTAGTTTTAAATTTGAATTCAACTATCATTTTTCGCCATAACTTTCTCATACGAAGTCGGATTCACACGAAATTTCTTTTGTTAGGATCGTAATTTAATTCCGGACTTGATGACGCTGGTTTGGACGAATTCCGAGACGGGCGAATTTTTGGGTTTAAATCGAATTTAAATTCGATTTAAATTCAAAAGGTGAGTGTTTTAACCCACTCACAATTACTAGAAGCTTTTATGTTTGTTAAATAAATTTTAGAAATGAATAGAAATTTATTTATGAGCTTTTGGCATGTTATTTCATCCATATCTGTTGAATTGCATTTATTGAATTTAGCTGTTAATTAAATTGATTAATTGCGTATTAATTTGCTGTTAGGAATTTTGTTTGCATATGAAATGCTAGTTAACAGTTATATAAATTATCTCTAAATATAAATGGTTAGATTAATAGTTGAAATTTAATTTGAATAAACTGACAGTTATTACCCGTTGCATATTATCGAACTAATATTGTTATTGATTGATATGGGTTGATAGTGATTGATATTGATTGATGGTTGAAATTGGGTGATGGATGTGTTGTTGAATGGATGATTTATGTGGATATCATTAACTGCCAGTTAGCATGCATTTTACAATTTCGGGATTGTGGTTTGAAATGATAAAACCGCAAAGTTTTATTTTTAAATTGCGGATTGAAATGATAAATATCCGTATCACTTGACCATAGGATAGAAAATTATATACAGGCACCGCGGTCTATATATAACTATTTTAATGTGATTTCTATGGTTTGGATTGAATACGGTTTATAAATCTTAAATTTTATATTGTATAAATATTTTATTCCATATTTATATACCTATGAAGTTAAAATTTAGGAATTTAAAAGGTAGATAAATTTCCTTATTGAAATGGAAGAAATTTAAAAAAATGGAGTTGGTAAATTTATATCCTATGTTTAAATGTAAAGTTGAAAATTTTAAGATATGATATTTGAAATTGGATTTTCCCAAAATAAATAGAAATGGATATTCCAGTAAAAATTGAATTGGAAAATTTATATATATATATTTTACTAGAAATTGAAGTTTTATTAATTATGGATTTTATGTGAATGGTCAAGATTAATTAATAGAATATTGATTTTGAAAGGATAAAAATCCAACTTTAGTTGAAATATTAATGCTCAAAAATGGATATAAATATATATAAAATTGAAATGGTTTTGGGACTTGAGGTAATATTTTGGATTTTGGTTTAACTTCAAAAGAAGAAATATTTGAAAAGCCGTGTAATATATTCTTTATAAAGCAACAGTAAAGTTAAACCTTTTTAATTCGCATACCGTTGAATATCCAAACCATTTGAGTTTAAAAGTTATGGTTTGAAATTATGGATTTCCAAAAATATTAAGCTTTGAAAATATTCGATTTTCAGATATTATGAAGCTAAAGCCTTTTAATTTTTGGAAAGGAATTATATTTGGAATAAGTGGTAAAATATGGTTTTGGGTTTTGGAATGATATCGTAATATTATGGTTTTGAAATGGATTATATTCTGGTTTTAAAGTATAAACAATTTTTAAATGACCGCGGTGTTATAATAACGATTGGTTGGCAAAGAGACCGGGATCGGATATGGACATACTCTCTGTCGATACCGAAAACCACTTTGACTAACCGTGTACGCGGTGGAGTTCCCAGAATGAAGTAGGTGGTGGCGACGTTTCCTGTAAGGTAAATACGTGGACCCAACTCCCGTGAGTTGGCATAAGGTGGCTAAAACAGGAGTGATTCTCAGGCCAATGAGGTCATTCCTCTGATCGGACGCTCCTCTTCGATATTATACTTTGACTTGGATTGATTCAGTGGCCACTTCTATATTTTGATTTTTGGGGGAGTTAGTTCGAGGTGGGCGGCAGCTGCGCGCTGCGCGTTACCATCAGCCTGGATAGCAATTGGTATATCTACCCTGGCATTGCCTAGTTGTGCCGTGTCACCTACCCTATCGCGCCTTGTACGAGTTTGGTTTTCTCCCGTAGCCCGTGTGGTATCCTCTGGTGGCTTCCCGATCAGGAGGGACTATGATATTGGACGGACTACTGGGACTATTACGTGTTAAGGGCTATATGGGTAACCCCTTAACGCTATTAAAAAGTAAGTTTATTTTATAAATAGACACTATTATAATAGCGCAATATACTACATAGTAAATAGTTTAACGGATCCTTAGGAGATGTAAATCCCGAGCATCTCTTGAGTTACTGCACTCATATTTATTTCTGTTTATTTAACTCACATAAGATATTCTAGTCTGACTCGAGTGTTTTTTTGTCTTTTCAAATTCACTCGGGTCAGTCCGAGCGTTTCAAGATAGCAGGTTTTAGCTTTGGAGGACGAAGACGAAGAATCAGTATTATTCTATATATAGTATTGCACCACACTCTTTATATTCCGCTGCATTGTCGTATTTGGTATCTGTAACTCTGATATTCATTGTATAAGTAAAATCAAGCTTTTGTAAACTGTTTATTAACTGTATATTTGTTATTATATTTTATCCTTCCGCTGTGAGATTCTGTTTTGTTTTAATTCTTCTCTGTTTTTCTTATTTACCCCATAACAATCCGCCCTTGCGTATGCTTTGAATTGGCACGTGTGTCGGTTTAAAGTGTGCGAAAAGGCGGGACGTTACAGTTGGTATCAGAGCCAGGTTTAGCGATAAACCTTGGCTTTGTGGGGTTTGACTCTTTGTTAATAGGGTAGTAATATCCTATGGGAGTCACTGAGTGTATATATATGAGAGAGCGTATTTGTTAGTATTAATAAAAGATTTTGATATTGTGTTAATCTGTTCCGCTTTGTATTTATAAATTCTGGTTGATGCATGGGACGCTATGTCATCAATAGGGATTTCTAAACACTTAATAGGACAGACCGACATAATATTTGTTTTTAATATAGGTGAATGAAATAATTTTGCCTATTATATTTTCTATATATAAAAATACTTTTATAAAGATATATATATATATATATATATATATATATATATATATATATATATATATATTTGGTTGCTATAGATTGGGTGGTAGGAAATAAAATATTTTAATAACTGAAGCTAAATTGAAATTATAATAAAACCAATTTGGAGATTTTAGAACTTAAGTCCGGGATTTTTGAAAATTTGCTTTCAAAGAATTTGTGAAAGATAATGATTTGGTTTATAAGTAATTTCTTATATAAATATTTAGTATAATTCGGAAAAAAAATTTTAAAAAGAAGATTTTGGAGAAAATAAATTCTGTACTTTCCTCTCTGTCGCTGGAAAATAAGTTCGGTGATGACGACCGCATCATCGACTTTCATTTTCGAGTTTCGAAGGGGAAAGGCCACTGTAGTAAATTCTACTGTAGATTTATTTTGAAATTTTCTAAAAATTTTTCTTTTATTGTTCTAAATATAATTAGAGATATTGAGTTGTAAGAACTTATTTATCTATTATTTTGAAATAAATTGAAATTTAACCCGGGTATTTAATTCTAAAATTCTCCATTAATTAATTGTTAAATTTTAATGAAATAAAAGGTTGAGTAATAAATGAATTGAAACCTCTAATAATTAAGAGAATTATTGCAAGGTTATAAAGAGAAAGTGAATACGTAGGAGAGAGAATAATAATATGGATTAACATTGAATTTAATTAAAGAATGGAAAATTAAACTTGTATAAGTTCAATTGCATTTTCTTTAACATAAATAACTTACCCAAATATAAAAGTTGAAATGTTAAATAAGAAACTAGAATTGAATATTTTACAAGTAGGAATTTAGGAAAATTGAAGTATTCAATAAATGACTGTTATAAATAAGAATTAGTAGTATAAATTGAAGTTATAATTGGAATTTTATTGAAATTAAAATTAAGAATTATTAATAGATGATATGAACCTGAGTATATAACATGAAATTCAAAATAAGAATTTATTATATGATTATTCACTTAAGTATGTTTTGATCTCCCCTATTCTAATATAATGGAAAGTAGGAAATTTTAATGACTGCAATTCATAGTTAATGAATGTTATTAATGAGAATTCAAGGGAAATCTTACAAGTGAAGATATTCAAAATATTTGTTGTTATTAATGAGAATTTATTTTATAGACTTAAGTAATAAAAGGAAACTTAAGTAATAAAAAGGAAATACAAATATAATGAATTTGGTGATAATTGGAAAATAAACTTGTAAGAAACAAAGAAATCCCTCATAAATGAAGGAAAGAAAAATCAAAACACCGAATTATGAAATAAATGTATAATGAGATATTTTGGTGTTGATTTGAATTGTTGGTTGATGTATGTTGTTGGGTAAGGAATTATGGAGTTGTTAGATTTACAAATAATCTATCTTTGTTCCATCCAAGGCTGTTGAGCAATGGATGTACTTGATAGTTATTCTTCAGTCGTACAACTTCAGAATTTGAACCCGAACAACTAATTGTTGTTTGATTAAATGATTGTTTGTTGAATGTGGTGTGTGCTGTTGAAAAAAAAATTGTGGTTGTTGCATTTGATTTGGATATGAATGATTGAATCTACCCAAACATTTCACTGTAATATAGATATTTAACTTTTAGATTATATAAGTGAATACAGGGGTTGGAAGCAACTGCTACTGCTTTTGGTTCCAAAATAATAAGCGTATTGCCCGACAATTAGGTACGTTTCCGGATTACGTTTAAAGCGCTATTTTATATATTTTCCCGAGTTGGGATATTTTATTTTGGATATATGTGTAATATATTTGTATATTTGGATATTATATTTTCTCCAGAGTCCCTCCGTACAAAGGAGACTCTGCCAAAAATTTTCGTAAATTTTGGACTTAGAATTTTGTTAAAGATATTTTTCCAACTTTAATAACTCAAGTATTAAAGGATATAATGATTATAAAACAAGAATATTTCATTTAGGAGGATTAATCCAGGAAAATATTGTTTATAAATTAAAAATTGAAATAAAAAGTACTGTTTATTCTTCATTCTCCCTTCTTTTTTCCTTTTCGGGGACGAAAAGTTTTGAGTGGGGGAGATTGTAACGACCTGATAAATTTATGATATTTTTATAAATTTAATTTATATGTTTGCTAATTTAATCCAGTATAAAATTAAAGTCTTAGGATTTTAAAAGGATGAATGTAGGAGTTAGATAGTAACTGTAATTACAGGTAGAGATTTAAAAGGTTATATGACATAGATTTGAAAATAACTGAAAGTTGTGTTGTAGTTATAAGTCTTAATTTGTTGGTTTAATGGTATTAATGTAACAATAACTGAATTAGATTACATACACACAAACATTTGAAAAATTTATTAGGTGGACTAAATTGGTTAAAGTTCATAAGTTGTGCATTTCAATTTAGTAGAAATTCTAAACGATAAACGAAGATTTAAATAAACGCTAAATTAAAACTATGTAAAATGGTGACTTAAGGCCTAGTTATAGGAATTGGAATATAATCCAAAATTTAATTAATGATAGTAACGTAGTATTAGCTAATAAATAGATTTCAATGCAGTAACCAAATGAAAGGAATAGGAATGAATATATATATTGAATAGGAATGAATATATATATTGGTTTGAAATGAAATAAAAATGTGTCACATTTAGATGGAGTAAAATTTAAGAAACCTATAAATGTGGAATCAGTAAACATTTGTAAAAAAAAATATTGCCTAGAATAAAATTCATTTAATATAAGAATTCAAAGGTGGAAGATTTACATTTGGATTGAAAGGTATAATTAATTGAATTGGTGATTTGGGAATTTAATCCAAGGGTTACTCTAAAAAATAAATACGGATAAAAAGAGGTTAAACTAAGGAGGGGCATTAATTGATTTTAAGGCTTATTTAATACGTTAATAGGAAAGACTCCGCATTCATACATTTATACAAAGCTAAATAGAAGCACAAGTGTGATATAATGTAAATAGATGGATATCAACCTTTATTTATATGTTAATGGGATTTAATTTCTATTGTATAAAAACCGCAATTTAATGAAGATTGAAATAGCTAATTCATACGTTAGTTGATTTAGCTGGAATATGAAGATATTTAATGGAATAGTGAAATCAAATGGGAATGGGTTTCCATTGTTCATTTGAATTCACATTCATCATAAAAACTTATTTGAAAACCAAAGGAATAATAAAGGAATCAAGACTTAATTAGTAATTTGGATTTAAGACATGGCAATTTGGATTTATTGCAACATTTAATACCATAGAATTTAGTAAAGCTTATTCAACTTTTAGTTGACCATTTGTGATATAACTTTTTGAAAACAAGACTTTATTTATGAATTGAGTATTTGATTCAACGAATGGTAATTACTTCATTTAAAAATGGAATTTAACGTAAATTAGTACGTTATTAAAGTTAAATGAAAGCTGTAAACATTTGACTTAGAGAACAATTGAGTGAAATCTTAACTAATGTAAACTTCATCATATTGACATCCATAACTGTGAATCATAGGAAGAAGGTAAATAAATGAACTTAACCAAACTATTTATGTTGAATATTGAAAATTTGAATAAATAAATAGTTAAGAAAATTAAGGGAATGGGAATAAAAATTTATTTATAATTTGGAAGTTTTAATTACGGTGAAAAGGGTTAACTGCAATTAAAAGTAAGTTGAGATGGAAATCAAGTTATTTATTTAATTTGGTTTAAGATGAGAGTGTATAAGTATAAGATTAGGTAATTTGTGAGAATAAATTTATAATTCCCAATTAATAAGAAAGTGCAGAAATTAAAATTGCAAATTTATATACCTATAAATTTTTATTCACATCCAAGCTTGTTAAATTTATTGGGATTAATTGAACTATCTAAGTAATGAAATTTGGCCAATAATAGGAGTTGAAACATAAAAATTGATTTTTTATGATTTATTTAATTGATTTAATAATATTAAAAATAGCCATTTTTGTCACGGACTCGGATTTCGACGAAACCAGTTTCATCGGATCCGTAACGTTGAATTATAATAATGTTTCAATTTTCGTAGCGATCGGACTTGTCGTTTGATCGTACGGACTCGAAACGCCTTGAAATTTACGCATTTTGAAATCAATGTGAAATTTTTGTTTTTTTTAGCATAACTTCTTCATACGATCGAATTTGGTCGCGAAACTTTTTCCATTGCGTTCAGAATATTTTAAAACACCTATTTGGATATATAGTTTTAACAAATCCGACTCCGGAGGCATAGCGGGCTTTTTGGACCATGGTTTGTCACGCACGTTCGCGTATCCAGTCTAGCTACCCTACCTCTAGCCTATCTATAAATATACATCTATAAACCCTAGCTCCTTTCTTTTTCATTTGCTGTACGTTCATTTCTTCACTCTTTTCTCTTCCCCAAATGCATACATCTCAGATCCAATTCCAGATCTATCCACAGTTCAAAATCAAAAGTCAAAACTCAAAAAATTTCAGAAAATTCCAGAAAAAATATATGTTGAAGTATTCGATACGCGTAATCTCATGGTGAAATTCGTTTGTCAATTGGAGCTGTCGTTCATCCAGAATAAATTCAAACAGCCCCAAAACCGTTCATCATCGTCGCACAAAACTTCGTCTAATCGGAATTCTGTTTCTGGGTATTGTAGTATGGACGATGGGGAGCACATCTATGTAATTTGTTTGGAAATTCAACGGTCAGATTGGGAGTTTTAATTCGATTGGGGTTTAAAGGCGGCGGCGGCTGTTGTTTGGGGCGTCCGCGCCTGGTGGGTTGGGTGCGGCTCGGCGGTGGCTTCGAGATGGTGGTAGCGGCATGGTCTAAGGCGGTCTCTGGTGATGGTGGTAGTTGGTCAAAGGCGGTCAAAGGCGTTTTTTTGGGTTCGTTTCTGTTCCTATGCGCGCGTGAAGAGGAGCTGGGCGCGTTCTGTAGCATTGCGCAAGGAAGACGTGTGTTTTGTCACGTGGCTCATTTTGGTATTTATTGTGTGTCATTTTGGTTAGTTTTAAATTTGAATTCAACTATCATTTTTCGCCATAACTTTCTCATACGAAGTCGGATTCACACGAAATTTCTTTTGTTAGGATCGTAATTTAATTCCGGACTTGATGACGCTGGTTTGGACGAATTCCGAGACGGGCGAATTTTTGGGTTTAAATCGAATTTAAATTCGATTTAAATTCAAAAGGTGAGTGTTTTAACCCACTCACAATTACTAGAAGCTTTTATGTTTGTTAAATAAATTTTAGAAATGAATAGAAATTTATTTATGAGCTTTTGGCATGTTATTTCATCCATATCTGTTGAATTGCATTTATTGAATTTAGCTGTTAATTAAATTGATTAATTGCGTATTAATTTGCTGTTAGGAATTTTGTTTGCATATGAAATGCTAGTTAACAGTTATATAAATTATCTCTAAATATAAATGGTTAGATTAATAGTTGAAATTTAATTTGAATAAACTGACAGTTATTACCCGTTGCATATTATCGAACTAATATTGTTATTGATTGATATGGGTTGATAGTGATTGATATTGATTGATGGTTGAAATTGGGTGATGGATGTGTTGTTGAATGGATGATTTATGTGGATATCATTAACTGCCAGTTAGCATGCATTTTACAATTTCGGGATTGTGGTTTGAAATGATAAAACCGCAAAGTTTTATTTTTAAATTGCGGATTGAAATGATAAATATCCGTATCACTTGACCATAGGATAGAAAATTATATACAGGCACCGCGGTCTATATATAACTATTTTAATGTGATTTCTATGGTTTGGATTGAATACGGTTTATAAATCTTAAATTTTATATTGTATAAATATTTTATTCCATATTTTTATACCTATGAAGTTAAAATTTAGGAATTTAAAAGGTAGATAAATTTCCTTATTGAAATGGAAGAAATTTAAAAAAATGGAGTTGGTAAATTTATATCCTATGTTTAAATGTAAAGTTGAAAATTTTAAGATATGATATTTGAAATTGGATTTTCCCAAAATAAATAGAAATGGATATTCCAGTAAAAATTGAATTGGAAAATTTATATATATATATTTTACTAGAAATTGAAGTTTTATTAATTATGGATTTTATGTGAATGGTCAAGATTAATTAATAGAATATTGATTTTGAAAGGATAAAAATCCAACTTTAGTTGAAATATTAATGCTCAAAAATGGATATAAATATATATAAAATTGAAATGGTTTTGGGACTTGAGGTAATATTTTGGATTTTGGTTTAACTTTAAAAGAAGAAATATTTGAAAAGCCGTGTAATATATTCTTTATAAAGCAACAGTAAAGTTAAACCTTTTTAATTCGCATACCGTTGAATATCCAAACCATTTGAGTTTAAAAGTTATGGTTTGAAATTATGGATTTCCAAAAATATTAAGCTTTGAAAATATTCGATTTTCAGATATTATGAAGCTAAAGCCTTTTAATTTTTGGAAAGGAATTATATTTGGAATAAGTGGTAAAATATGGTTTTGGGTTTTGGAATGATATCGTAATATTATGGTTTTGAAATGGATTATATTCTGGTTTTAAAGTATAAACAATTTTTAAATGACCGCGGTGTTATAATAACGATTGGTTGGCAAAGAGACCGGGATCGGATATGGACATACTCTCTGTCGATACCGAAAACCACTTTGACTAACCGTGTACGCGGTGGAGTTCCCAGAATGAAGTAGGTGGTGGCGACGTTTCCTGTAAGGTAAATACGTGGACCCAACTCCCGTGAGTTGGCATAAGGTGGCTAAAACAGGAGCGATTCTCAGGCCAATGAGGTCATTCCTCTGATCGGACGCTCCTCTTCGATATTATACTTTGACTTGGATTGATTCAGTGGCCACTTCTATATTTTGATTTTTGGGGGAGTTAGTTCGAGGTGGGCGGCAGCTGCGCGCTGCGCATTACCATCAGCCTGGATAGCAATTGGTATATCTACCCTGGCATTGCCTAGTTGTGCCGTGTCACCTACCCTATCGCGCCTTGTACGAGTTTGGTTTTCTCCCGTAGCCTGTGTGGTATCCTCTGGTGGCTTCCCGATCAGGAGGGACTATGATATTGGACGGACTACTGGGACTATTACGTGTTAAGGGCTATATGGGTAACCCCTTAACGCTATTAAAAAGTAAGTTTATTTTATAAATAGACACTATTATAATAGCGCAATATACTACATAGTAAATAGTTTAACGGATCCTTAGGAGATGTAAATCCCGAGCATCTCTTGAGTTACTGCACTCATATTTATTTCTGTTTATTTAACTCACATAAGATATTCTAGTCTGACTCGAGTGTTTTTTTGTCTTTTCAAATTCACTCGGGTCAGTCCGAGCGTTTCAGGATAGCAGGTTTTAGCTTTGGAGGACGAAGACGAAGAATCAGTATTATTCTATATATAGTATTGCACCACACTCTTTATATTCCGCTGCATTGTCGTATTTGGTATCTGTAACTCTGATATTCATTGTATAAGTAAAATCAAGCTTTTGTAAACTGTTTATTAACTGTATATTTGTTATTATATTTTATCCTTCCGCTGTGAGATTCTGTTTTGTTTTAATTCTTCTCTGTTTTTCTTATTTACCCCATAACAATCCGCCCTTGCGTATGCTTTGAATTGGCACGTGTGTCGGTTTAAAGTGTGCGAAAAGGCGGGACGTTACAATATATATATTGGAGTGATTGATGTTCCCGCATATATATAGCGGATGAGACCCTATGCGCCCTGCATAATAGCGGATGACCCCATATACCGTGATATTCCACCTCGAAGTGGAATTGTTATTTTTATGTTGTGCTAACATCTGTGGATGTAGGGAAACATGTTGGAGGGTTCCATCTAGATTCCTCAAAAGGTTAAATTTAATTGCATATATAGTGATATATGTTGTGTTCAAATAATCTACGACATGTTATTGTGTGATTTGGATAGATTGGATGATGTGGTGGGTTTTGACCTACATTTTATACATTTTAAATACTAGTAATTATTGTTTTAATTGGAAAAGAAAATAAAAAGGGATTTTTATAAGTAAATTGTTTATAAAGAATTTTAGGTTAGTTAATTTGATGAAATAAAAAGGTTTGGGATTTGTGCTTTACAAAATTGGAATATTGTAAATGGGGGTTTTGGAATAAAAGTATACGAAAAAGATTTTTTAATAATAATTGTTTAAGTGGTACTGGCTTAAGTGCAACGGGTATAAAAAACGAGATTTTTAATGGACCGGAAGAATGGAAGCGAAATTGTGAATAAGTATAAAAGTGATTTATACTGGAATTCAAGTAGGATTTCCAAATTTTTAGGATGGAGTTGGAAATCGAGAAATTGGCCTTGGTTTTAACAGAGGATTTTAATCTATGAGTTTGGTAATTTTTAAAAGTGTTAAAATATTCTAGAAAATTGGTCGTTTCATTTATTTTAAACTACTTAAAACCTATTTTATTATTTACCAGTAGCCTTACAATGATTTTGAAAGATTTATTACTATTTAAGAAATATTCGGCATTTTTGTTTAAAAGATAATTATTAAATATTAATATGGCTTTGAATGATTACTTCTTATTTAAGTATATTTATCTAGTTTAAACTTGAAAATTTATTTTTAACTTATAAGAACTATTTTTAGACAAATATTTAGATTTAATTTATTTAAAAATTTATTTACACAAAGTAATTTAAATAGCTTTATTTTAAATATTTTAAGTATATATTTTTGGATAAAGTGATTTATTTTACTTAAAATCTAAATTTAACAAGACTTGGTGTTTTCAATGAAAATAATGTTTTGGCTGAGTTGATTGTTTTATTGGTAGTTAAATACCCGATTACCAAATCTAGACCCAAATATAACTTTGGAAATATCTAGGAGGAGTACGGGAATTATATGGTATAGTTACCGTTCGCCATGCTATACTGTACGTATAAACTCGTTCGTTCTTTTAGGAAGTTTGTAAAGAAATCCGTCAACTAACGGTTTGGAGATGATCTCCGATCTTATTTTCGTCTGTGTATTTCCTAAAGAACCGAAGTTGAATTTACCGGGAAATAGCAAATGTTGTTTCAAAGAGACCTGGATCGGATTTGTGATCCAAAAACCACTTCGATCCAACAAGTATGTTTTCGTAAGGATGACAAGAGCTTGGAGTCGAAGATGGAGCAGTGAAGTGCAAGGGCTAATCTCTACTAGTCCTAAGGGTATTCCCAAAATGGATGTGGTAGGAGTAGTGTCATTGGTTCCGTTCGGACCGGGAACGGACTTGTATGGACGAATGCTATCAGACCATCGTCATTGGAGGACGATGAGCATTCTAAGTGAATGTGTTCTAAGAAGGTAACGTTTAGCCTCGAGCCTCATCATATGGGAATGACTGAAAATCAAGGTATATGCCCTAAGGCTAAGAGGGTAGCACCCAACTGGGGTAAGATTTCCCTGGTCTAGATGTCCCTTTTATTTGGCTTAATAGGCGGTTGCTGATCCCAACCGTGGGATGATCTTATTCGTACTATCCAGTAAGGGGTAGCTCCGGTCTGGTGTTGCAAGGGATCGGAAGTTATTCTTGGTATACTGGTCTTGACCGGGTACCGTGACAGGTGGTACCCCAGTGCCTAGTCATTAGTTGGAATCCCTTCTCCCTACGCGCCTTTACGGTTTTGATTGCAGAGCCTAGTATGTTGGAATTTAATGAATGTAATAATTTCGGCTATTTGAATTAGTATTTGTACTTAGACACTATTATAATATCAAAGGATTTTTATAAGAAATGTTTTGGTTATCGTAAGGTGAAAACCCGATATGTTTATTTGTGGCATGGTCTTACGAGATACCATTTGATTTTCAAAGGATTTTGAAACTTTAATAATTAAATTTGAGTATGATTTCTCATGCTGCATTTCCAGACAGACTCGGGTGTTATATTATTATAATGCTCGGGTCAGACCGAGTATTGCAGGTTCAGGATTGGATACTTTGGAGCTCAGGTGATGAGCTAGAGACGAGATGTATTACTCGTACTTGTGTATTTCCGCTCTAGTGTTTTTTTCAAATTGCTAGCAATTGTGAGAGAAGGTTGTTATAACTGCCCAGGATGGTAATTATTGGTTTGTGTACTTTGATGTAAAATATGTATAATACAGTTTTGATTTGTGTAAAAAGCTATTGATATTATAGATTGTTCTGTCTGCTGTGAGATTTAGTTTTTTTTTTTGTTCCTTTCTTCTACCTTCTTTCTTTTCCTTTAACAATCTATCTTTTCAGCACTTGATCGTTCGTCATGTTATATAGTGGGCGTATTCATGTCGATTTTCGAGGGTCATGAAGGGCGGGTTGTCACATGTGGTATCAGAGCTTAGGTTGGCGATATACCTAGGCATTGGTGGGAATTACTCATTAGAGATAGAGTCAGAAGTACTCTAGAATGAGTTTGAGTGTATTAATAGATATGAGCACGTAATTGTTAGTGAATATAAAATGTTTTTATATTTTGTTGACTTATCGGTTGAGTGTTTGTGAATTCTGGTCGGTACGGGAAGTATAACCGTATCGATAGGGGTTTCTGAACTCTTAAACAAGGTAAACCGACATAGTATTGTTTTAAAAGGGGTGAATGAAATAATTTTACCCAAAATCATATTTTTCTACGAATGAAATAATTTTATAAAGTTATTATATTTATTTAGATCTTTGGTTGTTGGTATTTATAATCAAATAAGATTATAAAATTTGAAACGGTTATATATATAGTACCAAATAGAATTATATAAGTATGAAATATACAATGGAATATAACTAAAATTTAATTTAAACTCGAATTTAAATCCTGAAGATTTTGGAAAATGTTTTAAAATGAATTCGAACAAAAAGTTTGGGAATTTTTAAGATCGTGGAAATTTTTGAAATGTTTTCCAAAGTAGTTTGAAAGGTATAATGGAGTATTATTTTGGAAATATTTTTGAATAGAAATGTGTCAAAATGGAATTTGGAAGTAAGAAAGCACTGAACCCACTGCAGTCGCTGGAAAATAATCCTAGTGATGATGGCCACATCATCAGTATTCATTTTCGAGTTTTTAAGTGATGGATTGCTATCGTGGTGATGGGTTATGATATGTATTTGGAATTGTTTGATAAACAAGTCCGTTTTAGAAATTTCAAAAGAAAAATTGTTTTGGTAAAACCAATTGTTTTGAAAAATCCAGAGGCATGATTAGATATACCGAAGTGGGTATGTTTTATTTATGATTTCGAAATAATTTGAAATAAAACCGGGTAATTGAATTCTAAAAATTCTATTTAAATGATGTGAAAGGTCAAGGGGAAATGAGAAATTTAATCCTGGAATTAAAGTTTACCTAGAGTAAACTAAGGGAATAAGATATTAGAATTTAACTTAAATAAAATTAAAATTGGATTTGGATTGAATGGGATGAATACACTTAGGCTATCAAGCAATATATATAACCCAGAGTGAGATTATAAGATGTAAATGGGCTTAAGTAAGTTAATGGAATTTTAAATGAATAAGTTTGTGAACTTATAAATAAATAAATGGATTTGTAAAACCTAAATAGAGATGGATATGTGTTATGGTAAAAGGAATGGAAAATTTACAATTGAATTCTAAATGAAAGGTGAATTGAAATAGGGTAAAGTAAAATGTATTATGAATGGTGAAATATTTACATAACCATATGTTATAAATATATAATGCAAGCCAACTTAAGTGGATATTCAAGAAGTTGTGAATAAATAAGTTGTGTGACTGATTAAATTGGAAAGTGAAAAAGCATAACCAAAATTAAAATGGTTATGTATTGATAACGAGAAATAGGCTCAATTTAAGAGTCAATAAGCTGAATATGATTGGAGTAAGGGTTAGGTAAGATGGGGTATGGACTTAAGTTTGAAAATGAATATAACTTAAGTAGTGATATGGAAAGTTATAATAAACCTTAGAAATAGTTTTGTGGAATGGTTTGTAAATAAATTAGCATGAAATGAAATGAAAGGTTGTTCACTATAAGATGAAGCAAATAAATCTATGTGAACTGAATGAAGGTGAATGAAAAGATGTAAAATAAGTTGGGAGTAAAGTTAATATGAAATGCAAGTGTAGGGACCATGTTATGGATAATAAAATTGTTCGAAAATTGACTATATGAAATAATTCCCCAAAGGAGTAGTATTAGTTGAGTATACTAAGTAAATGAAAGCAAATAATTGAATGGGATCAATTTAAAAGTAAAATGGAATTTGATTACAATGGAAGTTTAACCTAAGGGACTATATATGAAAGGGATGCATAGATAAGTTAACAAGGATGGGAATGTTGCTTAATATAACAGAAAGCAAACAAGGTGGTGAATAACTTGAATGGAAATTAGATAAATTAGATTTAGAGTCAATTAAAAAGGGAATAAAATGAAGGTTAATAAAGTGGATTTGCATATAATGAAAGCCAATCATAAATGTGATGCAAATTAATCAATTTGGAATTGGGAAAGGTGAAATTATGTAAGTAAGGCATATATACATCATTTTGAAATGGATATGAGTTTGTTTGTTGCAAATATGAATTGAATGCAATAAATTTGGTTGTAAATCATTTTTGAATTAAATGAAGTGATATATAAATCCATGAAAAGGAAATTAAATTAGCATTAGAACCTTAATACTGATTGTCATATATGTTGGCATGTTTGGGCTATGTAGTTGATGCGTTTGGCTAGTTAAATAAATGAAATGTTATAAAATTTCATAGTTTTGAAGCTTATGTGCATGTTTGAGTAAGTACAGGGATAGGGAGCTATTGGGTAGATTTTGGGAGTGCGTATTTGCATATAAGTTAAGTCGCTCGCTTAAAAACGCTAATATGAGGTACGCCTGGCAATAAAATAAAGAAACGATAATATATTATTATACATTTTGTTTTTCAACCGTGCGGGTCGATGTATACATATTTATCTCTCTTGTGATATTGTAAAAGGCTCCCCGTACAAAGGAGACGCTGTCAAAAATTTTTGGAAATCTAAGGTGCTAAATTTTTTTTGAAAATTTTGGGGAAAATTCGGTTAACTAGAAAAGTTGATTTTTGAACGGTGTTAGAAATCAAGGTTTTTGAGTTAGAAATAGAAATGGATTGTTTTGGATTAAACTAAAGGGTTTTGGGAAGTGAATGTGGATATTAATTTGGATAAGTAAATGGATTTGGGAGTATTTTTTTTCTACCTTAGCAAATTTCAAGGACAAAATTTTTATAAGGGGGGAGGAATGTCCCAGAATTTTGGTCGTTAGTTTTGAACATTTAATTTATTTTAAATGTTGAATGTGAATTATAAATTGATTTTGAATAAGGAAGAAGTTAGTAAAATGAGTTAAAATTTCAAATATAAGATTTAATTGGATTTGGATAAACATAAATTTAATATTAGAACTGGGATAAAAATGGGAATTTGGGAATAAATGGATATGAAAATGATTTTTAAAATTTATTTGAAGTCTAAATGGATTGGAATTATAATATTGGACTTTTGGATGGAATCAAAAGTCGAAAATTTAAAATTGGAATTTATATATTAGTTTAATGGTGGAATTTAATATATGATAATAGGAAAAATAGTTGAACTTTGGTTTAAAATGAATCCAAATGATCTCTAATATGGATATAAATTCTGTATGATTTATAAAGGAGTTATTTAAGATTTAAAATCGAAATTTCTTATGATTTCGACGATTTTGAAAATACCTCGATTTAATCGACGAGTTAAAATGGCCTTCCGGGGCGCAGTCTCGAATTTGACGAAACCAGTTCCATTGGACCCATAATAGTGTATTATTATTGGATTTCAAATTTCATAGCGTTAGGAGTTACCGTTTGTTCATACGGGTGAGAAACGCGTTGAAATTAAAAGCGAAAATTTAATGTTTAAACTCGATTCAAAAAGATATCTTCCACATATGATCAAATTAGCCTCTGAAACATGATCCAACATGTTTGGAACACGGTAAAACGTAATAAACGCCAGGCGGCACGTGTTGTTTGGGATTCGTTTGGAAAAGCTCGTAAAAAGTTGAAATATATTAATAAAATAGTATTATATACATATATAAATACTATCTAGCGCAGTAAACCCTAATCTATATTCGAGAGCCGTCGTTCTAATCCACCAATAACCGAAATGCAATGCCCTTCTTCCCCAAAATCTCTTCGTCCATGAATTTTCAAGTTTCATCTTCTAAAGGAAAAATGTAGAGCTCTCCAAGCTCTGCAATATCGGCGGTGGAGATTGAAATCGATTGTGTGTGGAGGCCAGGAGGGCGTCGCATTTGTCGGCCGTTCGAACCGGGTTTGCATGAGTTGGGGATCACCGAGCTCATCCATTTCCTGGTCGTTGGCGGAGCTTACTGTAACGACCCGTATTTTACGTGTCGATAAAACGTAGAATTTGCAGGTCGATAGTGTTGTTTGTGTGGCCTCTAGCTTGAGTCGTTTAGGAGTTGACCCGAGTGCAAGTGATGAGTCGTGACCGACTCATAGATAAGTCGTAGACGACTTAAGGGGATGGACCGAGTTAAGGGATAGAACGGCATAGTAGTTGCCGACTTAAGAAGAGAGGCGAGATAGGGGTCAAGTGATGAGTCGTGGCCGACTCATAGAGGGCCGACTCATAGGCTTAGACGAGTCAAGGGGGGGTGACCGACTCATAGGAGGGGCGGCTTATAGGTTTGGCCGAGATAAGGATAGACCGACCTAAGATAGTGACCGACTCATGGGTTAGCGGCTTAAGGGGCTAAGGCTTAGGTCGTGGGGTCTTGAGTCGGTAGGGGCTGGGGTCGGCAGGGTGTTGTCTCGTGAAGTTGTTGAGTCGTCAGTAGGATGAGTCGTGTGTGTGTATGGTTGAGTCGTCGAACGATTTAGGACTTGAGTCGTTAGGACCTTAGTACGACTTAAGAAGATATGTTGAGTCGTATGTGTCTTAGGTCGGAGGCTTTTTAGGTCGTGACCGACTTAAGTTGAGTCGTTGGGATATAGGGTCGGCTTTGTAGATAAGTCGTTAGGTTGCTGGGTTGTTGAGTCGTGTGAATGGCTTGTGTTAGGTCGGCAAGGAGTTGAGTCGGCAGGGTCTTAGGTCGTAGGTTGGCATGCTAGTTAAGTCGTCATGCGACCTAGGACTTAGGAAATGCGGCAGTGTGTTGAGTTGTTCACTCGAGTCTGTTGGCTGTGCAGCTAGGTCGTAAACCGTTAGATCGCGAGTGTGTTAAGTCGTAGGTCGTATGGCTTTAGGTTGGTGAGGCTGTTAGGTCGTAGGGGGTGTATAGGTCGGCAGCGACCTAAGTTAGGTCGTGAGTTTTTAGGTCGGCAGCGACCTAAGGGGCGACGACCTAAGGGGTTTCCAGCCTATAAATAGAGGGGTTTGGCTCACTTTTTGGCACCGGTTTTTGAAGCGACGAAGTGCTGCGATTTTGAAGACTCGACTACAACATTTCTTCATCTTCTTTTCTCCATTCCAATCAAGTGTTAGCATCCATCCAAGATCGAAGATTTAGATTGAAGATTCAAGTGCCAAAGTTGAAGATCTTCATCCGTTCGAGCTAGATTTCATCGATTGAAGCGAGATATTGCCGGATCAAACCTTGATCTTCGCTGTCCAGATCTGAAGTGTGTTGTGATTTTGAGGTGTTTGGGTGATTTGGTGAGTGGTAGTTATCTCTCACGCGGATCCAAAGGAGTGTATGGGATTGGTGATATTTTTATGTGTTAAAGTTAGCGTTTTCTCGCATTTTCCTTAAGTCTGCATGTAGATCCATCATGTTTGAAGATGTTTACCTTTAGAAGTTATTTATCAAGTATTAGAGATAAAACCCATGTTTAGATTTGATAGATCTATGCTAAAAACCATGATTTCACATATGTTGGACTTTTGCACACTTAATTACGAAATTGCCATTATAATTGTTATTGCTTAATATATCTTGTTTGAATGCTTGAATGTTTGAATGAATGCTAGATTTGATTGTTTCCAAGTTAGCTAGTAGTTGATTTGGAACAAGGTGATTGAAGATGATTCAAAAGCTACGGAAGAAGGCTCTTGAATGGTGAAAGCTGCTTAAGGCATATGTAGCGGATGTTGAAGCTCATATGTATGATGTTGAGATGGAACTTTGCCATGATGCGATGAGGCAAACCATGTTGTTGAGTTGAGATCTTGCTTTGATGTGATGAAGCGAGGCATGTTGATATCTTGAAGGGTAGTTCAAGTATGATGTGAGTCTTGGCTTAATCCAGGCAGGGATCATTCCAAGCATGTTGATAACTTGAAGGGTAGTTCAAGTTGGTTGATAATGGAGCTGCTCAAGAGGTAGCTTGGGCTAGGTTGAGAATAGTCGTCGAGGAGGATGACTAGGAGGCTTGGACTTTATCGTTGTTGAAGGTTCTAGCAAACTTAAAGCAAGGGTACATAGGGACGCCTAAAAGACTACAGGAAGGTAGTCGAGTACTCTGGGCCAAGAAGATAAGTCCTAGGCACAAGGCAGTGTGCGGAGTTTTGTCTAGAACCGGGGTTACCATTAGCCCTTGACAGATGGCTCAGGAAGGAGTCGGTCATTCAATTAACGGTGATTTCGAAGCAAGGTTAACAGTGATAGCAGAGTCATGGATGTTTGGATGTTTGGTTGTATCATCATTCGGCTTCAAGAGCGGTGTTTTCTGGGTGCTTATCTGATCTTGGTTTAGGCCTTGGGGGTTTGTATTTGGAAAACATCGTCCTTGACTCGAGTGATTATTGCTTTACCTTACTTATCTGCTATGTTATGCTTACTTCTCCTTAGTGTGTGTCTGGGGGCTATCACTGTAGAAAGAGGTGGAGTGGGATGGTTTGGTTCCTATTCCTTTATTTCCTTATGCTCTTTTGGTATGTTTGATAGTTAATTTACTGCTCACTAAGACTTTGTCTGACTCAAGGTTTTATGTCTCCTCTTATTACCTTGGGCTGTTCATCCATGTTGGGATGGGCAGACTAGGTAAGCAGGTGACAGGTGCTGTGCTTAGAGTTTCTACGTTGAAGATGACGAAGACGAGCAGGAGGCTATACATATTATTTTCTTATATGTACTGGGTATCCGCTGCTGTATTTGGTTGAGTGATTTGTAGTGAGGCTTCATGTATGGATTTGAGTAGATGATTGTATAAAACTACTATGATGCTTATATGATGATGTTCTGTTCTATGGAGCTTCACTATATTATATTTCTCTATTGTATTTTATCCATGCGCTGTGAGTTGTACGATAGAGATTCTTCTGTTTTGTTTTACCCTGACTATCGTCCATGGCTGCCTGGCACACCTTTTAGCGCATTGTTTCCTTGATTTGGTGCGGGAGTCATGGGCGGTCGTCACATTTGGTATCAGAGCTTTGGTTAATCGATTTCAGCCAACGCTCGCTGACGTAACTACGTATGAGAGACGTAATTGTATTTTGATGGATGATTACTATATATAATATAGTAGCCTAGAAGGATTTGAACTCCTTATGCGGTTGTTTCTTAAGGTGTTCTAATCATTCTTATTACAGATACTAAGGATGAGTCGAAGTGAGAGACAAGCTGCGAGGGGTAGCCGTGATGCTAGGGAAGCTGTTGATTATGCTCCTATGTTTGAGGCCATGATGACTTCAATCATGAGGAGAATACCAGCTTCAGGATCATCTGTGGATGTGGGAGTTCAAGTCCAAGCTCCGAGACCGGTGGATTTTGCCAAGCTTTGCAAGGATTATACTGCTCTTGGAGGGAAAGTTTTCTTGGGGACGGAGTCGACTATTGAGGTGCAGCGATGGATTGATGCTTGCAAAAGAATCTTTGGTGACTTAGGGATTGAGGATGCAACTAAGAGGAAGCTTGCATCGAGACAGCTTCAGGGAAGAGCTGCTGATTGGTGGAATTCTATCACCATCGATACACCAGAAGAAGGGATTACTTGGGAGCAATTCCAAGTTAGATTTGAAGCTAAGTTCATCTCTACTTCCCAGAAATCTGTCTTGTTTAAGAGGTTTGTGGAGCTCAAGCAAGGGGGAAGGCCTGTTCTTGAGTACATTTCTGAGTTTGAAGCTTTGTCTAAGTATGCCAGATCATATATTGATTCTCCCTACCAGAAGAATGAAAAGTTTGTGACTGGTCTGGATGCTTATCTTGGGAGGCAGTTAGTGGATCATCTGGACGATCCATTTGAGAAGCTTGTGGAAAAAGCTCTTAGGCATGAGAGTTTGTTTCCTAGGGAAAGTTCTGTTATTGCTGTAACCAGGGAAGGATCTAAACCACAGCAGAGTGGCAATAAGAAGAGGAAACAACAGCAACAGAAGGGTAAGGATGGCCAGAAGAAGCCGAAGAGCGAAATGACTTGCTATAACTGCCAGCAGAAGGGCCATCTTTACAAAGATTGTAAGAATCCCAAAGTGCTGGGAAAGTGTTACAACTGTGATAAGCTGGGACATATCAAGAAGGATTGTCCAGAACCGAGGAAAGATAGGCAGGTTGTGCAAGCCTATGCTTTGGGGGCTGTTCCATCGTCTTCAAAAGCTCCGACTGCTGAAGAAAAGGGGAAGAGTGTGGTGGTTCAAGGTACTCTTTCTATTTGTGGTGTTCCAGTTAGAGTGTTGTTTGATACTGGAGCGTCGCATTCTTTTGTTTGTGATGATTTGGTAAGCCGGTTAGGTATGAAACCGGATATTGTTGATAGGCCATTGGTTGTGACTAATCCAGTGGGGGGTTCGTCATGTTTGTGTATGATATGCCGTGGTCTAGTTGTGTCGAGTCATGATTGCTCGTTTGTTTGTGATTGCTTTGTTCTGAACTTTGCGGGGTTCGGAATTATTTTGGGTATGGACTGGCTTAGGAAGTATGCGGCTAGGATTGATTGTGAGAGGCTTGAGGTGACAGTCGGGAATGTGGAAGGGCGAAAGGTTGTGATACGATGTAAGCATGAAGAAGGCGTCTTCATGAGCTTCATGTATTCGCTAGTTGTTCCACGGGATGGACTGTCATCGGTGCCTATTGTGAATGAGTTTGAGAATGTCTTTGAGGAAGTCAAAGGGTTGCCGCCGCATAGGGAGATCGAGTTTCGTATCGATCTAGTTGAGGGAGCCAGACCTGTTGTGATGCCTCTTAGGCGGATGGCACCGAGGGAGCAGCAAGAGCTGAAGGTGCAAGTTGATGACCTTTTGCAGAAAGGATTCATTCGGAGAAGTGTGTCCGAATGGGGTGCGCCAGTTGTGTTCGCAACCAAAGCGGATGGATCGTTGAGGTTGTGTGTGGATTATCGTGAGCTGAATAAGGTGACTAAGAAGAACAAGTATCCATTGCCGAGAATAGATGACTTGTTTGATCAGCTTCACGAGGCTAAGGTGTTTTCTCAGATGGATTTGGCAACGGGATTTCACCAGTTGAGAGTGGCGAAGGATAGTGTGCCGAAGACTGCTTTCAGGACACCATCCGGGTTTTATGAGTGGCTGGTAATGCCGTTTGGATTGACTAACGCGCCAGCATATTTTGTGGATCTTATGAATAGAGTGTTCAGAGATCAGTTGAATAAGTTCGTGCTTGTGTTCGTGGATGATATTCTGATTTATTCCAGAACTGAGGGAGAGCACAAGACGCACTTGAGGATTGTTTTGGGAATCTTACGGAAACATCAGCTGAAGGCTAAGTTTTCGAAGTGTCACTTCTGGAAGAATGAAGTGAGGTTCTTAGGTCATGTTATTTCTGGAAATGGAATAGCGGTTGATCCCGCTAAGGTGGCAGCGATCCAGGATTGGGTTAGGCCTAAGAATGCATCTGATGTGAGGAGTTTTCTTGGATTAGCAGGATATTATCGTCGGTTTATCAAAGACTTTTCCAAGATAGCTGCACCGTTGACAGGATTGACGAAAAAGAACCAAGTGTTCAAATGGGATGATAAATGTGAGCAAGCTTTCGTGATCCTGAAAGAGCGACTGACAAGTGCTCCTGTTTTGACTATTCCTAGTGGGAATGATGAGATGGTGGTCTACACCGATGCATGTGGCACTGGACTAGGAGCGGTGCTAATGCAGAAGGATAAAGTTGTTGCATATGCTAGTCGACAACTGAAGCCGCATGAAAGGAATTATCCGACTCATGATTTGGAGTTAGCGGCGATTGTGTTTGCTTTGAAGATATGGAGACATTACCTATTGGGAGTTAGATTCGAGTTGTTTACAGATCATAAGTCGTTAAAGTATCTGTTCTCCCAAAAGGATTTGAATCTTCGACAGCAACGGTGGCTAGAGTTCCTAGCATCATATGATTTTGGTATAGCCTATACTCCAGGGAAAGGTAACGCAGTGGCTGATGCGTTAAGTCGAAGACATGCAGGTTTGGGAGCCATGTTTTCGGAATGGAAGAGTCTTGAGTATTTGGCTGAGTTTGATTTCAGGCCCAGAAGTGAATTGGAACCTGAGATGTTGGCAAACTTATCGATAAGGCCTACACTTGTGGAAAGAATTGGTGAGAGCCAAAGGCGAGATGATAAGCTTGTCAAGATTATCCGTGATTTGGAATCCGGATTGGATCAGGAGAAGGATAAGGGATTCGAGGTCGATCGAGAGGGTTGGCTTCGAAAGCAAGGACGATTAGTTGTTCCCGATGTAGATGGATTGAGAGATGAAGTTCTGAGGGAGAGTCATCACTCGAAGTTGACAATTCATCCAGGTGGAAATAAGATGTATCGGGATATGAAGAGAACCTACTACTGGGAAGGTATGAAGAAGGATGTTGGAAATTTTATTTCCAAGTGTATGAATTGCCAGTTGGTGAAAGCTGAGCAGAAGAAGCCCAGTGGATTGCTTCAGCCATTAGAGGTTCCTACATGGAAGTGGGAGCAAGTGTCGATGGACTTTATCGGTGGTCTACCTAGGACAAGAGCAGGGAATGAAGGGATTTGGGTCATAGTAGATCGTTTGACCAAGAGTGCAAGGTTCATTCCTGTTCGATCGACTAGGACTGCATCGAAGTTGGCTGAATTATATGTGAAGTGGATAGTTCGTTTCCATGGTGTTCCGAAGAGTATAGTGAGCGATCGAGATCCATTGTTCACCAGTAGATTTTGGAAGAGCTTCCAGGAAGTTTTGGGAACTGAGTTGTGTTTGAGTACAGCTTATCACCCTCAAACAGATGGTCAGACTGAGAGAGTCAACCGAGTTTTGGAAGATCTTCTTAGAGCATGTGTTTTGGACTTCGGAGGATCATGGGAAGATCACCTTCATTTGGTGGAGTTTGCTTATAATAACAGTTATCAGTCGAGTATTGGTATGGCACCATATGAGGCATTATATGGAAGACCGTGTAACTCTCCGACATGTTGGTTGGAAACTGGAGAAAAGCTGATACTTGGGCCAGAGATGATTCGACAGACTTCAGATTGTATAGAGATCATTCGGCAACGAATGAAGGCAGCCCAAGATCGTCAGAAAAGTTATGCCGATAATCGTCGTAAGGATTTGGAATTCGACGTAGGTGATATGGTTTTTGTGAAGATTTCTCCATTGAAGAATGCTATAAGGTTTGGGAAGAAAGGAAAGTTGACTCCGAGATTTGTTGGACCATTCCCGATTATCGAGCGTATTGGAAAGCTCGCTTATAGATTGGAGTTACCGGAAAAGATGGCGGGTGTGCACAGTGTTTTTCATGTATCTTATCTACGGAAGTATGTGCACGACCCAACTACGGTGGTTTCTGCTGATAGCTGTGAAGACTTGGAGGTTGATCCTGTTGTTTCGAGACCTCGTAAGCCGCTTCGTATTGTTGAAACCGATACGAAACAGCTTAGGAGGAAGACGATTACGTTGCTCAAGGTACAATGGAGTGATGATGTTAACGACTGTACATGGGAGGAGGAAGAGAGGATGAAGGCAGCTCATCCCGGACTCTTCGAGGTATGGCCCTAAAGTGTCGTGACATCTCATGAATTTGTAGCTTGTTCTGAGTCTTAGAATTCTGCATGCTAGGCTAGAATTGGATGCATGGTTTGTTGATTGCTATGGATGGTAGGCATGCGGAATAATTTTGATTGCTGTTGTTTGCTTGGAATTTCGGGGGCGAAATTCCTAAGGGGGAGAGAATGTAACGACCCGTATTTTACGTGTCGATAAAACGTAGAATTTGCAGGTCGATAGTGTTGTTTGTGTGGCCTCTAGCTTGAGTCGTTTAGGAGTTGACCCGAGTGCAAGTGATGAGTCGTGACCGACTCATAGATAAGTCGTAGACGACTTAAGGGGATGGACCGAGTTAAGGGATAGAACGGCATAGTAGTTGCCGACTTAAGAAGAGAGGCGAGATAGGGGTCAAGTGATGAGTCGTGGCCGACTCATAGAGGGCCGACTCATAGGCTTAGACGAGTCAAGGGGGGGTGACCGACTCATAGGAGGGGCGGCTTATAGGTTTGGCCGAGATAAGGATAGACCGACCTAAGATAGTGACCGACTCATGGGTTAGCGGCTTAAGGGGCTAAGGCTTAGGTCGTGGGGTCTTGAGTCGGTAGGGGCTGGGGTCGGCAGGGTGTTGTCTCGTGAAGTTGTTGAGTCGTCAGTAGGATGAGTCGTGTGTGTGTATGGTTGAGTCGTCGAACGATTTAGGACTTGAGTCGTTAGGACCTTAGTACGACTTAAGAAGATATGTTGAGTCGTATGTGTCTTAGGTCGGAGGCTTTTTAGGTCGTGACCGACTTAAGTTGAGTCGTTGGGATATAGGGTCGGCTTTGTAGATAAGTCGTTAGGTTGCTGGGTTGTTGAGTCGTGTGAATGGCTTGTGTTAGGTCGGCAAGGAGTTGAGTCGGCAGGGTCTTAGGTCGTAGGTTGGCATGCTAGTTAAGTCGTCATGCGACCTAGGACTTAGGAAATGCGGCAGTGTGTTGAGTTGTTCACTCGAGTCTGTTGGCTGTGCAGCTAGGTCGTAAACCGTTAGATCGCGAGTGTGTTAAGTCGTAGGTCGTATGGCTTTAGGTTGGTGAGGCTGTTAGGTCGTAGGGGGTGTATAGGTCGGCAGCGACCTAAGTTAGGTCGTGAGTTTTTAGGTCGGCAGCGACCTAAGGGGCGACGACCTAAGGGGTTTCCAGCCTATAAATAGAGGGGTTTGGCTCACTTTTTGGCACCGGTTTTTGAAGCGACGAAGTGCTGCGATTTTGAAGACTCGACTACAACATTTCTTCATCTTCTTTTCTCCATTCCAATCAAGTGTTAGCATCCATCCAAGATCGAAGATTTAGATTGAAGATTCAAGTGCCAAAGTTGAAGATCTTCATCCGTTCGAGCTAGATTTCATCGATTGAAGCGAGATATTGCCGGATCAAACCTTGATCTTCGCTGTCCAGATCTGAAGTGTGTTGTGATTTTGAGGTGTTTGGGTGATTTGGTGAGTGGTAGTTATCTCTCACGCGGATCCAAAGGAGTGTATGGGATTGGTGATATTTTTATGTGTTAAAGTTAGCGTTTTCTCGCATTTTCCTTAAGTCTGCATGTAGATCCATCATGTTTGAAGATGTTTACCTTTAGAAGTTATTTATCAAGTATTAGAGATAAAACCCATGTTTAGATTTGATAGATCTATGCTAAAAACCATGATTTCACATATGTTGGACTTTTGCACACTTAATTACGAAATTGCCATTATAATTGTTATTGCTTAATATATCTTGTTTGAATGCTTGAATGTTTGAATGAATGCTAGATTTGATTGTTTCCAAGTTAGCTAGTAGTTGATTTGGAACAAGGTGATTGAAGATGATTCAAAAGCTACGGAAGAAGGCTCTTGAATGGTGAAAGCTGCTTAAGGCATATGTAGCGGATGTTGAAGCTCATATGTATGATGTTGAGATGGAACTTTGCCATGATGCGATGAGGCAAACCATGTTGTTGAGTTGAGATCTTGCTTTGATGTGATGAAGCGAGGCATGTTGATATCTTGAAGGGTAGTTCAAGTATGATGTGAGTCTTGGCTTAATCCAGGCAGGGATCATTCCAAGCATGTTGATAACTTGAAGGGTAGTTCAAGTTGGTTGATAATGGAGCTGCTCAAGAGGTAGCTTGGGCTAGGTTGAGAATAGTCGTCGAGGAGGATGACTAGGAGGCTTGGACTTTATCGTTGTTGAAGGTTCTAGCAAACTTAAAGCAAGGGTACATAGGGACGCCTAAAAGACTACAGGAAGGTAGTCGAGTACTCTGGGCCAAGAAGATAAGTCCTAGGCACAAGGCAGTGTGCGGAGTTTTGTCTAGAACCGGGGTTACCATTAGCCCTTGACAGATGGCTCAGGAAGGAGTCGGTCATTCAATTAACGGTGATTTCGAAGCAAGGT
Organism: Allium cepa; assembly: GCA_030765085.1. Classification (NCBI taxonomy): domain Eukaryota; kingdom Viridiplantae; phylum Streptophyta; class Magnoliopsida; order Asparagales; family Amaryllidaceae; genus Allium; species Allium cepa. Next base: position 800,236,537 of record CM060937.1, read on the forward strand.
TAACAGTGATAGCAGAGTCATGGATGTTTGGATGTTTGGTTGTATCATCATTCGGCTTCAAGAGCGGTGTTTTCTGGGTGCTTATCTGATCTTGGTTTAGGCCTTGGGGGTTTGTATTTGGAAAACATCGTCCTTGACTCGAGTGATTATTGCTTTACCTTACTTATCTGCTATGTTATGCTTACTTCTCCTTAGTGTGTGTCTGGGGGCTATCACTGTAGAAAGAGGTGGAGTGGGATGGTTTGGTTCCTATTCCTTTATTTCCTTATGCTCTTTTGGTATGTTTGATAGTTAATTTACTGCTCACTAAGACTTTGTCTGACTCAAGGTTTTATGTCTCCTCTTATTACCTTGGGCTGTTCATCCATGTTGGGATGGGCAGACTAGGTAAGCAGGTGACAGGTGCTGTGCTTAGAGTTTCTACGTTGAAGATGACGAAGACGAGCAGGAGGCTATACATATTATTTTCTTATATGTACTGGGTATCCGCTGCTGTATTTGGTTGAGTGATTTGTAGTGAGGCTTCATGTATGGATTTGAGTAGATGATTGTATAAAACTACTATGATGCTTATATGATGATGTTCTGTTCTATGGAGCTTCACTATATTATATTTCTCTATTGTATTTTATCCATGCGCTGTGAGTTGTACGATAGAGATTCTTCTGTTTTGTTTTACCCTGACTATCGTCCATGGCTGCCTGGCACACCTTTTAGCGCATTGTTTCCTTGATTTGGTGCGGGAGTCATGGGCGGTCGTCACACTTACGTTCTGCTTTCACTTAGCAGTTGGCTATCATGGCCTAGATGATCTCATAGGGTACGACAATCGATTTTTAAAATCAACAATGGGTTCTTAGATTCTAGGAAGTATGAGAGGGAAGAAGAAGAATTGGCGGGCTGGATTTCTCCTTTTGAATGTACGGCAGATCTGTAGCTTGTGAAAATTTATAAAAGAAAATTTGAAAATCTAATTATATTAATTTATATACAATCTTTAAAATAGCATATCTCTTCCATACGAGGTCGAAATCGGGCGAAACTAGCGGCGTCGGAATTGCAGCAACGAGCTCTACGCATTGTAGTGGATTTGGAGGCGATCGAAACTAGCGAAAATGCTAGGCTAAATCGAAGACGCTCGATTTAATTTAAAAATTGGGATGTTTAACAATGAAAACTCAAGGTGAGTTAATCTCACTCAATTTTGGACTGCTAGCGATAAGTTTTAAATAGTTAAAATTTATAAATGATTGATTGGCTAAATTGATGAATTATATTAGTTAAACATGATATTTTATATAGTATTATCTATATATTGGAGTGATTGATATTCACGCATATATATGTATATAGCGGATGAGACCCTATGCGCCCCGCATAATAGCGGATGACCCCATATGCCACGATATTCCACCTCGAAATGGAATTGGTATATTTACGTTGTGCTAAAATCTATCGATGCAGGTAAGCAGGTTGGAGGGATCCAACTGGATTCCTCAACATTTTGAATTTAATTGCATATATTGTAATATATGTTGTGTTGAAATAATCTTTCACAGGTTATTGTGTGATTTGGATTGATTGGATGTGTGGCAGGTTTTGACCTAAATTCCTTACATTTTAAGTACTTGTAATTTATGTTTTAATTGGAAGAGAAAGTAAAAAGGGATTTTTTTTAAGTAAATTTTTTATGAAGGATTTTGGGCTAATAGATTTGATGAAGTAAAAAGGTTTAAGATTTGTGCTTTATAAAATTGGAATATTTTAGACAAGGGTTTTGGAATAAAAGTATACGAAAAATATTTTTAAATAATAAATGTTTAAGTGGTACTGATTTAAGTGAAACAGGTCTAAAAATCGAGATTTTTAATGGACCGGAAGAGTAGAAGTGAAATTGTGAATAAGTATAAAAGTGATTTATACAGGAATTCAAGTAGGATTTCCAAATTTTCGGGATGGAGTTGGAAACCGAGAAATTGGTCTTGCTTTTAAAAGAGGATTATTATTTTGGTAATTTTTAAAAGTGTTAAAATATTCTGGAAAATTAGTCGTTTCATTTATTTTAAACTACTTAAAACCTATTTTATTATTTACCCATAACCTTACAATGATTTTGAGAGATTTATTACTACTTAAGAAATATTCAGCATTTTTGTTTAAAAAATAATTATTAAATATTAATATGGCTTTGAATGATTACTTCTTATTTAAGTATATTTATATATTTTAAACATGAAAATTTATTTTTAACTTATAAGCACTATTTTGAGATAAATATTTAGATTTAATGTATTTAAAAATTTATTTACATAAAGTAATTTAAGTAACTTTATTTTAAATATTTTAAGTATATATTTTTGGATAAAGTGATTTATTTTATTTAAAATCTAAATTTAAAAAGAATTGGTGTTTTCAATGAAATAAAGTTTTGGATAAATTGATTGTTTTATTGATAGTTAAATAACCGACTATCAAATCTGGATCCAAATATAACTTTGGAAATATCTCGGAATAGTACAGCACTTAAATGGTAAAGTTACCATTCGAGGTGCTATATTGTACGTATAAACTTGTTCGTTCTTCTAGGACGTTTATAAGGAAATCGATTCACTAACGGTTAGTAGATGATCTTCGATCTTATTTTCATCTGTGTATTTCCTAAAGAACGAGGGTTGACTTTATCGGGAAATAGCGAACATTGTTTCGAAGAGACTGGGATCGAATTTGCGGTCCGAAAACCACTTCGATCCAACGAGTACATTTTTGTAAGGAGGACAAGTGCTTAGAGTCAAAGATGGAGCCACGAGGCCAAGGGCTAATCGCTACTAATCCTGAGGGTATTCCTAAAAAGTATATGGTAGGAGTAGTGCCTTTGGTTCCGTTCGGACCGGGAATTGACTTGTATGAACGAATGCTATCAGAACATCGCCATTGGAGGACGATGAGCATTCTAAGTGAATGTGTTCCAAAAAGGTAATGCTCAGCCTCGAGCCTCATCAACCGGGATTGACTGAAAATCGGGGGATATGCAGCTAGGCTAATGGGTAGAACCCAATTAGGGTAAGATTTCACATGTCTAGATGTCTCTTTTATTCGGCTTATTGGGCGGTTGCTGATCCCAACCGTGGGGTGATCTTATTCGGACTATCCAGTAAGGGGTAGCTCCGGTCTTGTGTTGTAGGGGATCGGGAGTGGTCCTCGGTATACTAATCTAAACCAGGTACCGTGATAGATGGTACCCTAGTGCCTAGTCATTAGTTGAAAATCCATTCTCCCTACATGCCTTTATAGTTTTGACTGTAGAGCCAAATATGCTGGAATTTAATGAATGTAACAATTTCAGCTATTTGAATAAGTATTTATACCTAGACACTATTATAATATCAGTGGATTTTGATAAGAAATGTTTTGGTTATCGTGAGGTAAAAATCCGACATGTTTATTTGTGGCGTGGTCTTATGAGATACCATTTGATTTTCAAAGGATTTTGAAACATTAATAATTCAATTTGAGCGTGATTTCTCACGCTGGTTTTCCAGACTGACTCAGGTATTATTTTATTATAATGCTCGGGTCAGACCGAGTATTACAGGTTCACGATTAGATACTTTGGAGCTTAGGCGAGGAGCTGGAGACCGAGACGTATTACTCGTACTTGTTTATTTCCGCTGTAGTGTTTTGTTTGAAATTGCGAGTAATTGTGAGGGCGGGTTGTTATAACTGCCAGGTTGGTAATTATTGGTTTGTGTACTCTGATGTAAAATATGTATAATGCAGTTTTGATTTGTGTAAAGAGCTATTGATATTATAGATTGTTCTGTCCGCCGTGACATTATGTTTTTTTGTTTTAGTTCCTTCTTTCTTCTACCTTCTTTCTTTTCCCTCAACAATCTATATTTTCGACACTCGATCATTCGGCATGTTATACAGTGGGCATATTTATGTCGATTGTCGAGGGTCGTGAAGGGTGGGTCGTCACAGTAATTGTTGATCCCAACTGCTAGGTAATCTTATTCGAGTTATTCAGTTTAAGGGGTAGTCCGGTCTGATGTAGTAAGGGATCCCGGAGTGGTCCTCGGTACGGTGTTTCATGAAAACTATCGTAACGGGTGGTACCCAATGCCTAGTCATTCAACTGGAATCCATTCTTCAATACGTGCCTTTACAGTTTTGAATGTAGAGCCTAGTATTGCTGGAATTTAGTTAATGTAACAATTTCAGCTATTTGAATATGTATTTGTACTTAGACACTATTGTAATATCAGAGTATTTTGATATGAAATGTTTTGGTTATTGTAAGGTAAAAAGCCATCGTGTTTATTTGTGGCGTGGTCTTACGAGATACCTTTGATTTTCAAAGGATTCTGAACTTTAATAATTTAAATTGAGTGTGTTTTCTCACACTGGTATTCTAGACTGACTCGGGAGTTATTTTATTATAATGCTTGGGTCAGACCAGGTATTACAGATTCAGGATAGGATGCTATGGAGCAGAGGAGGTGAGCTGGATGGCGAGACGTATCACACGTACTTGGTGTATTTTTCCGCTATGCATTGTAAGCTGTATAGTTAGTTTTTGTGAGGAGGAGTTATTATAACTGTCCAGTATCAGGCTATTGATTCATTGTACTCTGATTTTGAACTATATGAAAATAGTAATAGTCCTTTTTGTGTAAAGATCAGTCGTTATATATTATACATTGTTCCGCTGCAATTGTCAGATTCTATGTTGTTATTTCTATTTCCTTCTTCTACCTCTTTCTTCTTTCCCTAACGATCTGGTATTTTTGACATTTGATTGTTCGGCATGTAATATAATGGACGTATTGATGTCGATTTTTGAAGGTCGAAAATCTGAACCGTGACACATGGTTTCAGAGCTGAAGGTTAAGCGAGAACCTTGGCTCTGGTGGGAATTACTCATTAGAGATAGGGTCAGTAGCACCTTGGAATGAGTTTGAACATATTATTAGATATGAGCGCGTATTAGTGAATATAAAATTGTTTTATATTGGGTTGATTGATTTGTTGAGTGACATATGGATTCTGGTCAATACGAGTAATTAACATTATTGATAGGGATCTCTAAACACTTGAATATAACAATTCGACATAGTATTGTATTAAATGGGGTAAATGGAATAATTTTACCCAAATTAATTTTATATGTAAAAGTAATAATTTTCATAAATTATTGTAGTTGTATATGGTGTGCTTGGTTGTTAAGAAATGATAATATTAAATTATTATCATTGTTGTGCAGAAATTGAATAAGAAATTAACATTATAACCAAAAGTAAGAAATTAAATCTTATACCAAAACGGAATTTGAAAATATGGGTTTATAAATGTGATTTATAATTTGAAATGGAATAAAACCCGGAGGAATTTTTAATAAATTTAAAAGGATTTGAAAATTTGAAATTTGGGAATTTAAATCCTGTTGGTTTCGAAAGTGTTTTTTAAAGTTGGGAAAAATAATAGTGATATTATTTGGAAATATTTTTGAATTGGAAATGAAACTTGTTGAGATACGGAATAAAAATATTTAAAATGGTTTTAAAAAAAGAAATATAAGCACTAAACTCACTTCGGTCACTGGAGAATAATTTCGATGATGACTGTAGCATCATCGATTTTCATTTTCAAGTTTCCAAGGGAGGGATTTGTTACCTAAAATGTTTAAATTTGGGTTTTTGCAAAACTGGTTTTGGTTTTGAAATTCAAAGGGATGATTTGATATATCAAGGGTTTTCAGATTTTAAAAATGATTTTTAAATATTAGGTGATTGTTTAAAACTCTGGAGAGTTGATTTAAAATTATTTATGGAATATCAATAAGTTCGATAACTTATAAAATGTGAAAAAAAATGAATTGGAATGGAAATAATTGTTGAAATATAAAATATTTAAGTTAGAAATAAATTGGTAGATGAACAAATTAATTAAATTTGTAAGTAAAAGGGATTAAAATTGAATATTGGAATGATATTTACTTTAAATTGTGTTAAATAAAGTGGACTAAATAAAATAAAAGCTTGGAAATAAAGTTTGATTGAGATTTGAAGTAAATTAGTGAATGGGACTAAATAAATAAATTGGTTGATTAAATATAGTTTAGGGTATGGTTGGCAGAATTAAATATGTACGATTTAGAAGACAAATTGAGTTAAAAGGAATTGAAATTAAAATTTGAATAGAATGGAAATAAACCGAGTGATGAGGTGGAATAAATATAAGGAGTTGTATAAAATATTTATATTGAACTTAAGAAGTTGACGGTAAAATTCTTAAGTAATTTGGGTATTAGAAATATGTAACAACCCGCATATTTTACGATTGAATATTTAAACATTTTATTTTAATATTTTATCGTTAGTAGTGTTTTAGTCCGAAAAGTTACTTTTTGCATACGGTCAAATTTGGACTCGGAACCACTTCCATTGAGTTCAAAACACCGTTTGCAATATTTTTGAGTATAAACTTTGATATGTTTGGAGTTAGTGGAATTTTGTCTCTTTTTCACTTTGGGCTTTGGGTTTGGTTTAGCCCATTAGCCTAAACTATTTATTCTGGCTCAACCCCCATCTCTTCATAACTTTACTTTCATTTCCTAACACTCAAGCTTCATCAAAAATAGAGGAGGGAATGGGAAACTAAAACTCCAAGCCCTAGATTATTAGCAAATTCAACATCCAACTCCAAATTCAAGGAGAAGCCATTGATTCAAGCTTCTTGTGTACAGATTCAAGTGTGGTTGATTCCTCCTTTGCTTTTAGGCTTCTCCTTCATTGATTTTGTGTAAAGATGAGATTTTTATCTTACATCCTTGTCTATAACTATCTTTGATTGTTGGGTATGAATTCCTAACACTTTTACATATGCATTTGCAATTGATTTGGATTGAATTGGTGAAAATCCCAATTTTTTGTGTTTTGGGCCCATATCTTTAAAAATCCAATCTTTGATGTTTGAACACTTTTTTGGTGATGCATTGAGTAGCCAATACGACCGGGTAGCCGATAGGCGTAATCCCCTAGCGTTCGTGGTCGATCAGTTGCAAATTGAGAGAGTTTTTTCATTTCAGCTCCTTAGCTCGTTCGGCCTGCAGTTAGCTCGCGTGCCATGATAGGTCGTCCCCGTTGAGTCGCTCGGCCATAGGTCATAACCCATAGGTCGCTAGGTCGCTCGGGCTTCTCATATGCTTTAGATCAATGCTCGGCCTTGTTTCGTTAGGTCGCTCGGCTTTAGTCGTTAGGTCGTTCGGCCTTGTTTAGCTGCTAGGTCGCTCGGCTTGCAACCCCAAAGACACTCGGCCTTCTGCGCATAGGTCGTTCCACCACTAAGTCGCTCGGACTTTCTACAGTTAGGTGGCTCCGTGTTAGCTCGCAACAACTGGGTCCCACCATTATTGTTAACGTTTTTAATCGAACGCTAACACCCCGGTGTATATTGAGATTGAGTGAAAGCACCACCCGTGGACACAGGAACTAAAAACAAGTAGAAAAGTCACAGAGAAAGCAGAAAAGACAACAGTTTTTACAGTGGTTCGGCTTCAGGTAAGCCTACATCCACTTTAATCCTCTTTATTACTAAATCAATTACAACTTTACAACAGTCTTCAATTACAATACTGATGAGACAAACAACTAGAACTTCGATGCAGAAGAACTCTTTGAATCCATGTTGATTGCATTAGATTTCCTCCTGAAGTTTGTTGAGATGCCTTTCGTATTTGAAGTGTCGAGTGAGTCGAGAATTCAGCAGAGTATCGGCGCTTAAAGAGATCGGCCAAAAGTCCCTTGAAAGTGGGAGATGGCAACGTATTTATAGAGGATTCTGGGCAGGAAACATTACCAAGTCCTAACTCGTAACCGGTCTATGTTGGGTCGTGGACGACTCAAACTAAGTCGTGGGTCGGTCGCGACTTAAATGCTAGGTCGAGACTCCGGAAAGGCATTCTTGCTGAACTCTACAAGTCCTGAACCGTGTACGAGTTAAGAGGCTGCGTGTTAAGTAGCTGCATCGGACTTGCCTTCCTTTGCTTGAATCGTGAACGACCTAGCATAGGCCGTAAGTCGGTCGCGACTCAAGTGTAGTTCGTGATCTTGTTCCTGTCCTGAGCAGTTAGGGCGGTAACCTCCTTGGATAGTTAGATCGGTAACCCACCTAAGCCTTAGGTGGGTCCCCCCTAAAATCTTAGGTCGGCGTTCCTGTTAAGCCGGCAACCTTTAAGGCATTAGGCCGGTACCCATGTTAGGTCGGTAGCTATCTTAGGTCGGTATCCTTTGAGGATTAGGTCGGCATTCCTGTTTTAGGCAGTTAGGTCGGTATCCCTGGTAAGTCTTAGGGCTTAGGCAGTTAGGTCGGCAACCTTTTGGGTCGGTAACTATTAAGCCTTAAGTCGGTAACTGTTTTAGGCTGCTGAGTCATGGCCGAGGTGGAGTTAACACTTGCCCCTCGAAGTATACGCCTAATGGTTAGGTCGTGCGCTTCGATATCCTTTAACCCGTCCCCCTTTAGGTCGGTAGGTCGTACGCGACCCAACAGCTACATCGTATGTGCCGCTTCAGGTCCCTCCGCTGCAAGGTATAAGTCTCACATCTTCTTCTTCCTTTTCATTACTTACTCTCTTGCTTGATTCTGCCATTAAAAATTTTCCCGAGCTCCAAAAGGCGATTTCACTGCAATCAATCACCGATAATCTTTACTACTCATTGCGTAAGTGATCTTGAATTCTAACCCAACTGCGACTATTGCTAAGACACGAATTTTCACTTCCTGCTCCCAAATCACCTCCGTATGTCTTACCTAGCTTTTGTGATCGGTTCCAATCACTGTTGGCTACGTTGCCGTTGCGATTCTCAAGATAGTAGCATCGCGCTTGACTTATGGCAGCTTCATGATGGTTCGGATTGGTGTTCGATAAGCTGATGGGGTGAATTGATAATAGGCTTAGTTGAGGGGATGATGGATTGATGTCATTTAGGCGATAACGGGTGTTGGGTTGGAGTGGAGTCAACTGGTTGAGGGGATGACTTGAAATTCTCACGGCTTTGTTAGTTTTTGAATCTACCGACTTAGGAATTTCTTGCAATCTCGGCTGCACACGACTTAGCTTTCAGGTCGTATTGATTTCCTGACGACTTAGGACTTATGCTGTACGAGCGACTCAACCCTTTGGATTCTTAACTCGACCTATCTTTTTGCCAACCTAATTTTATATGATCTAAACCTTAGTTCGTGGCCGAACTAGCACTCGGGGAAATTTGCCAACCTAATCCTTAAATCACGGCCGAACTAGCACTTGGGGAATCTTGCACCACTTTTTGAACCGGAGCCTTTCTCCTTACCACTCCTCACGACCTAAAGAACCACCGATTTAAGGAATCAGAGACTTAATCTTAACTCGCGAGAGATTCCTTGGGTCGTCGCCGAGTTAACACTTGGATGCCCAACTCGAATTCTCACTTAAAAACATAATTCCAACTTGAATACTCAACTTGATCTACTGTACTGAATTGCTTAAATCCTACATTGTTTTAACTTTGTTGCCTTATTTCACAGATCACATTAACTTATAGGCTAACAACCTGCTGAAAACAATAATCACAGAAAATCAAGGCGAATATACTGCCATTGACTGCCCACATCAAATGACAGATTAGTCGACACAGAGTAATCAACTTAAACACACTGTACGAAATGCTGTGAACCAATCAACTAAAGTGAAATATCAATGCAAAGCATCACTGTCTTGAACTGATTTGTTTGCATCTACATTTCACTTTCATATTTAAAACAACAAACCCTGGACTTTATAACTGACAAATGCTTGCTATTTTTATTCCAGTTATATTTGCTTATTGCTTTGTTGATTTTACACAACACTTCACACATTTTAGGAAACGTGCACCTTCATGTTTGAATATCCAGTTATTTGTGTAGAATGACTTCCCTCCAAGAAGAAGAAGTGATAGCTCAAGCGGGAGAGACCTTTCAGACAGCTGTTCCCATAGAGAATCCTCCAGAGAGAACTTCGACTATCCTAACTTCGAGAGCATTTATTCAGCTACGTACTCAATTTGGTTTTGCTGAAAATGATGCCCTACTTCCCGGTACAAATGATACTGCCGACAGTCCTCCCCCTGGTTTTGTCGCAGTCAATCGTTAAATGTGCCTAAGCGGGGCGATTCCTCCCTTTAATGACTTCCTTCGAACCCTTCTCCTTCGGTTGACAATCTCTCCATTCCAACTTCATCCTAATGGCTACGCCATCTTGATGGGGTTGTGTGTATTGTTTAGGAGAACTCTTTATCGTTTGCCAAGTTTTGAAGAAATTCGCTACTTATGCTCGTTTGCAAAGAGTAAAGACCATCCTTCCCTTATTATTGTTAGAAGCGCTAGAAACCGCAAGCTTATTTCTAATCTTACCGAACGTGTTCATGGATTTTTAACCAGTTTTTCTTTGCTCGCTGCCCCCCAGGGTTTTATGCCATCTGTAGAGTAGGAAGTAAGATTACCTGTTTCTATTTTCTCCATTTTCCAAACTTTTTCAAGATCCGAATTACCGATTGCTAATTTCGTTCTTTGTTCTTTTCAGCACTTCCTCTCCCCTCTAGAGATCCAAGCCACAAGCAAGTTTTTGAAAGATTAAGTGCTGTGACTGCTAGAGAAAGAAGTATAAAGTTTTTGTTGAGGGACGAATTTTTGTATCAGTATGGACTTTTACAAGCTTCTCGCTCTACACACCCCCATGAGGTTCCAGACTCCCCACCTAAAGCATTAGATGCCCCAGTTTCCACTGACGAACCCATGCCAAAAGAACCTGCCTCCGAGGCTTCTCTGGTGAAGTGCTCTACTACTGTCGATGTTGCGGGGTCGTCTGGCAAATTCACACTTGCCCCAGTCATTGAGGAAGAAGAGCCTCAGGGATCTCCCCAACATTCACAGAAGTCTGGTGAAGAAGTCGGGAAAACAAACCCTTTCAAGCAGAGCGGGGACGACACTTTCGAAGGGTTGAGCGACCTCTTTGTCACCTCATAGGAGCTCTTTAAAGACGACCCTGTCACTACTAGGGTTTCTTCTTCAGTGATGGAAGCGACTTCTTCTTTGCAACAAGCTCCGTCGACCCAAGAGTTGATGTTAACTACTACCCCCACGATTACTCCGCAATCGAAGAGTGGTTCGTAGTTTGATGCGCATAGTTTGCACATCACACACACTTAGAATCTTTGGGCACTTTCATACACCTAATTCTTTGTACTTTGAAGATTCTACAGTCATGCTTCTTTTCTCTGAAGACTTTTAAGACTTGTCTCTTTTTTTTTATTTCAGATTTTGCAATGAGGCGAAGTGGTTCATATTACGATGACTTCAAGCAATATGGAAAGCGTGGTCAGTAGACTACAGACGCTATCTTCCCACTTATAGGGAAATTGATGAAGAGAGGGCTGCTCGAAAGGCTCAGGAGAGACGTTCTTATGAAGAACGCTATGGAAGAGGGGATGAGCGGCATGATTCTTCCCATAGGGAGGGTGATTGCCATAAGCGTAAATCCCATGATGACAGAGGGAAGAGCCACATGGCTGATGACCCAAGCAAAAGGGCTAAAGTTAGTGAGCAATCTATGCCTGCAATTTCTGAGAAGACCACTACTCCAATTCCTTCTCAATCTCGTGCCCCTTCCCGTACTGATATTCAGACAATCATCAATAGGCCTTCATATCAAGTTGGGCCAGGTCCAGCTACTCTCCAAAGTCGGTTTCCGCAATGGTGCTTGAAGGGGGTTCGCTTCGATCTCGATTTAGTTACAATTGACAAGCCTGCCATGCTATGAAATCTCGATGCCGTCGGACTTGATATTGAAGGAATGTCGAGCTGGCAAAAGCTTGTTGACGAGCTTCAAAGGGTAAACCGTGCGAATCTCGAGGCCATGCTTACTATAGAAAATGGCAAAGCTGAATGGCAGAAGGTTCTTGAGCAGCATGATACCGAGATGAGGAGCATCACTACTTATAATGAAGAGCTTGAAGCGAAGGTCGAGAAGCTTAAAGAAGAGCTCGCCACTTCTTCTGCTTCCTACACTCAAAAAGAAGAAGTGCTTCAGAAACAAGTGAGAGATGCTCATGCCGGCCAAAGAGACGCCGAAGACAGGCTCGAAGTGCAAAAAAGAATCAATGAGGGCTATATTGCTGATATTGCAGAGCTTCGGAAGAAAATCGACTCTCAAGAGGCGGAGATCGAAATGCTTAAGCTTCAACTCTCCAAAGCTGAAAGAGAGCGTGATGAGGCCGTTGCCTGTAAAATTGCAGCTGAAGAATCTCATGAGGCAACGAAGACCAGCATCAGCTCGACATTATTTGACTTCTACCTGCATAGCATCTTAGGGCGCGGTATTCTCTCCTTTCTAGGTCCCAAATATGAAATTACTCTGTCTGAGGTGTGGGAGGCTGCACTTGATATGCTTGGTGCTAAAGGTGCTGGCTCCGTCGAATCAGCTCTTGAGGAGCATTACTTGGATGACGACGCTCTCGCCGCTCTCGCCAGGGGGAAAGAAAAACTTGCGAAATTAAGAGCCGAAATGGCAGAAGGGGAACGTTTAGGAAAAACTACTTCAACTGATCCAGTTCAGCCTTCACCTTCGGCCGAAATCGACATTCTCGGCTCCAGTTCTCATTCTCCATCCCCGGTTAAAGTTACAACTTAGATCACAAGCACACAGGGTGGAGATGAAGGCTTTATCCACGAGCCTTTTTCTCCTCTCTTTATCCCCCGGCTCCAGTTCTCATTTCAGCTTCTTGACTATTTTCTGAACCTCAACGAGCCTTTATCTCCTCTCTTTACTGACTTTAACTTCTTTTCTTCTGTAAAGAAAGCGTCGAGCATCGTTCAGACTCCCCCTCCTCCAATTATTCTTCCTCCGCCTCTCCAGGTCACTCCTCCATCCGCCTCTCAACTCCGGTCGCAAGAGGAGAAAATAGAAGCTCTTCGAGACTTAGATGATCCTAATGCTTCACAGGAACACGGGGGAGAAGGGCTTGGAGAAGGCGATGAGTCCCCGGAGCGAACCATTTCTGATACTATAAAATTGTCTGCTCTTGTTACTCCGGGAAGTGAGTCTTCTTCAAGGAGGAGGAGGAAGCGTGTCACTTCCCAGAAGAAAAGGAAAGACATTCTTGTTTCTGAATAGGAAGCGAAGGTTGATCTGGTAGTAACCCTTTCTCCATCATCCCCGATTCTCCCAAGCCGTCCTGAAAAGCTGCCTATTAGGTCAGGTGAAGGCTCTAAAGGTGGTGGCAAGAAGAAGTAACGGGCCCTGCTTCCCTTTATTTTTACTTTTTGCTTTTTGCATGTACTGGCCGGAGATTGTGCGGGTACCGGCCTCCGCTTTTCCTTTTATTTTGAAACTTGTACCTGTACAAATTTTGACAGTATTGAATAAAATGATTCTTTTTGTTTGTACGAACTTCTATCTGTATTTGAGAATGCATTTACTATTTTTTTTTGTACAAGCGTCTTTATATGATATTGCAGTGAGCTTGTGGTATGTTGTTCGAGCTTAATTTTTACCAATGTAGTTATACCATGTTGCCCCTATACCATAAGCTCGTTGCAATATTTTATACTTTGAGGGGACTTGTACTCTTATTTTCTGGAGAATAATTATTCCATACTTGGAGGAATATTATTTTGTTCAAAATAGAGTACAGCTCCCTCCATATGAGTTTCTACGCTTCAACCTTCGAAGATATCACTTTTTCTTTTGTGCATACACACATTTTTACCAAGTGAATTCTCCTATGTGGTAAAGCGGGCCTCTGAAGGGCACTTTAACTTCCTTTTGAGGAAGAGTATTTTCCAGAATAGATGAACCGTTCTTCCTTTGAGAGCTAAAGTGTGCCTTTGAAGAGGGCTTCTTCTTTCTTTTCTTTTTTTATTGCGCCTCGGTGAAGGGCTTTCTGATCTTTGCTTTGCATTTCTGATGAAATGCTTCTTTGAAAAGTTGTACCTCTGAGGAGAGCTTTTTCACGTTTCAACACTTGGAAGTTTTATTTCAATCTCGGTGAAATGTGTGCCTCCGAAGAGTTGTGCTTCCGAGGAGGGTTTTCCACATTTCAACACTTGGAAGTTTTATTTCAATGTCGGTGGAACGTGTGCCTCCGAAGAGGTCTTTTTGTTTGATTGTGCCTCTGGGAAGAGGTCTTTTTTTTTTGATTGCGCCTCTGGGAAGTGGTCTTTTTGTTTCTACCCCTGGGAAGAGGTCTTTTTGTTTCTGCCTCTTGGGAGAGGCTTTTATTTTTTCCCTATTCGTTGGGAAGCGGGCCTCCGAAGAGGGCTTTTCACATTTCGACTCACGGGAGTGTATCACCGATCATGGTGAAATGTGTGCCTCTGAGTAGGATTTTTGCCTGGAAGTTTGGAGTTTCTTTCTCTCAGTTGGACGGATTCACGGGAGTGTATCACCGATAAGTCCGCAACTTTATGTCGAGAAAGAAATCTCTTTTTCTGGTTAGGCCCGCTCGAGGTCTTTTAGCATTTCAACTGTGGTGAAATGGGCCTCCGAAGAGGGCTTTTCACGTTTCAACACTTGGAAGTTTTATTTCAATCTCGGTGAAACGTGTGCCTCTGAGTAGGGCTTTTGCCTGGAAGTTTGGAGTTTCTTTCTCTCAGTTGGACGGATTCACGGGAGTGTATCACCGATCAGTCCGCAACTTTATGTCGAGAAAGAACTCTCTTTTTCTGGCGAAGCCCGCTCGAGGTCTTTATCCTCCGAAGAGTTGTGCCTCTGAAGAGGGCTTGTGCCTCCGAAGAGGTCTTTTGTTGTTTGATGTTTGCTCGCCCATGTCTCTTTGCCATCTGTTGATGTCGGCGATCCCCGTTATCTTTTGCAAGTGTCATCCCTTTTTAGTTGCCAATAATTTTCCTTATCCAAAGAAATATACTTCATAGTTAAGCGAGTTGGTGGTGATAGACACAGGCTATTTAACTGGATGCTTGTTTGTACAAACATTCGCATTTAGTTAGAAATGGTCCACTTCCATCCACATCGCTAACTTTTGTTCAAAGCACTTCTTTTATAGGATTTGAGTATGGAAATTTTGAATGGTTTAGCGTTTGCTTGCTGGGTGACGTCAGAGATCGCTTGGTCTTGTGATGGGTAAGTTTTGTTTTTATGACCTGCATTATTAAATCGACATTTTAGCAACACAACCAACGTATTTTATATGTTGAAATAAAACAAAGCAGTTTATAATAGTAGAGAACACAAGATTTATAGTGGTTCGGCCAAAAGCTGGGCCTACATCCACTTTATAGCTTTTCATTATTCACTTGCTTTACAATTGCTTTCAATACGAGAATCATATATTTGTAATTCTTTTACAACATTTCAGCAAAGCTTTTAAGTAAAATATGGATGCAAATGATTGCTGTTCCAAGCTCTTGGGATTGGTTCTCCTTCGACAGTTGTGAGTTTGAATGTTCCATCAAGAAGTTTCGTGCCTATAACATATGGCCCTTCCCATTTTGGCCCAAACACACCTATGGCTGTCATAATTCTCTTCAGGACTAAGTCCCCAACTTCAAAGCTGCGCTGACGAACTTTGGAATTGAAGTGCCTGGCTATTCTTTGCTGGTGAGCTGCAATTCTAAGCCTAGCCTCTTCTCTTCTTTCATCGAGAAGGTCAAGTGCTTCCAATTGCAATTTTTCATTCTCATCTTGATCAAAATGGATCCTTCTGTGTGAGGGCACTTCAGTTTCCACTGGAATCATCGCTTCTGATCCGTATGCCATAGAAAATGGAGTATGCCCAGTCGTAGTTTTGTGGGTGGTTCTGTATGCCCATAGTGCAAGCGGTAACTTATCGACCCAACCACCTTTTGCTTTTTCCAGCTGCATTTTGATGGTTGATTTGATGATTTTGTTTACTTCTTCCACTTGCCTGTTTGCCTGCGGATGAGCCACTGCTGAGAAGCTTTTTCGGATCTTGAATCGTTTGCAGAAATCTTCGAACTCCTCACTTTCAAACTGGGTACCATTGTCTGTGATTATCTTCTGAGGAACAACATACCTGCAAATGATATTTTTAGTCACAAAACTTATCATTTTCTTAGAGGTAATAGTAGCCAATGGTTCGGCTTCAGCCCATTTAGTGAAGTAATCAACAGCAACGATAGCATATTTAATCCCCGATTTGGCAGTCGGCAAAGGCCCAATGAGATCTATTCCCCAGATGGCAAACGGCCATGGACTGACCATTTGAGTTAGCCCAGTGGAAGGTGCTCTAGGAATTTTAGCGAATCTCTGGCATTTATCACACTTTCGGGAATAGTCAGCAGCATCCTGATTCATTTCTGGCCAAAAGTATCCATAACGGAGGATTTTCTTTGCTAAAGTTTGACCACCTGTATGATCCCCACATTCCCCTCCGTGCACTTCAGTCAGAATTGTCTTAGCTTCTTCCTTTGTCACGCATCGGAGTAATGGCATTGAAAATCCTCGTCTGTACAAACGACCATCTTGAACTATATATCTGGAGGCTTTCCTCATCAGCTTTTGTCGTTCTTTTGAACTTTCTGGCAAAGAACCATTGAGTAAATATTCAAGTATCGGAGTCATCCATGATTCTTTCTCTTGGGATACATTCATAATCCAATCAACATTCATTTCATCTATGCTTGGAGCTGACAAGACTACGACGGGAACTAATCCCAATAGTTGAGCTTCACCAGTACTCGAATACTTTGCAAGAGAATCTGCCTTCATGTTCTCTTCTCGGGGTATATGGTTTATTGAATAACGGTCAAAATTTTGAAAAAGCTCCCAGGCTTTTGATAAATAGGCGGGTAGATTCCTTCCTTTATCTTGAAATTCCTTCTTGACTTGGCAGACAATTAGTTGAGAATCACTGAAGATCTGCAATGCCTTAATGTTTAGTTCTTTAGCGATCCTCAAACCAGCAATGAGGGCTTCGTATTCTGCTTCATTATTTGTCGAAGGAAATTCTAGTCTCAGTGCATAACATAGGGATCGCCCTTCTGGGGTTTCAAGGACAACCCCTGCTCCGAAACAGTAATCATTTCTTGTGCCATCGACATACAATTTCCATTGGATTGGGACGTTATCAGTAACTTCTTCCTCACTATCACCTTTATCCGTACATTCTGCGATGAAATCTGCTAAAGCTTGTCCATTGATTGCTTTCCGGGGATGATAAGTGATGTCATATTGGCTGAGTTCAATATTCCATTTCAAAAGACGGCCCGAAGTCTCAGGATGGAATAGGACTTTCTTTAGAGGTTGATTAGTGAGGACTTTGATGGGATGAGCATGGAAATACGGCCTCAATTTTCTTGACGCGATCAATAAACAATAGGCGAGCTTTTCCAACATCGAATAGTTCATCTCTGCCCTAGTGAATCTTTTGCTGATATAATAGACTGGTCATTGAATCCTTGTGTCTTCCCGTACCAACACTGCACTGAGAGCATGAGATTAAATTGCCAAATATACGAAGAGATCTTCACCATTGTCAGGTAGTATGGGAGGCACTTCCATATGACGAACCAACTCATCGAATGCCTTCTGACATTCAGGAGTCCAAAGTTTTTTCTTCCTTTCTTCGGAGCATCAAAGAATGGAATGCATTTGTCAGCGGCTTTAGAAATGAACCAACTCAAGGCAGCAACCTTTCCATTGAAACTTTGCAATTCCTTATTCGTTTTAGGAGCCTTGACCACTCTCAGGGCAGTGATCTGAGCTGGATTAGCTTCAATGCCCCCAGCGCTCACAATGAAACCCAAAAACTTTCCGGACTTCACTCCAAATGAACATTTCGAGGGATTAAGCTTCATTCTGTACTTTTGGAGTACTGCGAACATCTCTGCCAAGTGATTCATGTGGTCCACTGCTTTCTTATACTTCACTAGCATGTCATCAACATAAACTTCCATTGTCTTGCCAATCTGTGGTTTAAAATGGCATTAACAAGCCTTTGGTAAGTTGCCCCTGCATTCTTGAGGCCGAAAGGCATGACCTTGTAGCAGTAGAGTCCAACATCTGTGATGAAGCTTGTGTCCTCTTGATCTGGCTCATGCATCATAATCTAATTATATCCGGAGTATGCATCCATAAAAGATAACAATTCATGCCCTGCCGTCCCATCCACCAACTGATTGATCCTGGGCAGCGGGAAACAGTCTTTGGGGCAGGCTTTGTTCAAATATGAAAAGTCAATGCATACTCTCCATTTTCCGTTACCTTTTTTAACCAGCACTGGATTTGATACCCACTTTGGATAAGTAGATTCTCTGATGAAACCGTTCTCCATGAGCCGATCCACTTCTTCTTTTAATGCTGCTGTCCTCTCAGGACCCTGGGTTCTTCTTTTCTGTTTCACAGGTGTAAACTTTGGATCAATGTTCAGAGTGTGTACTCCAATCTCTGGGGATATTCCACACATGTCAGCATGAGTCCAAGCGAATACATCCAAATTTGCCTTCAAAAACGAAATCAGAACATTCTGAACCGTTGTGTTAAGTTGTGAACCCACATTCAGCACTTTGTTCGGGTCCTTTGGGTCAATGGATACCGGCACTGTTACCCCTACCAGTACTACCCTATTCTCCCCTTCAACGGCTTTCCTTGGATCCATCTCTCTTCGTGCGGCACTACATTCACCAGTGTAGGGTCCATCCTGTAATTGCTACACGGTTGGTTCTTTGGTGCAGACTGGAGCCGCCACACCTTTTCCCATCTCTCTTTTCCTTGATTCACCCAGCTCTGTAAGATAACATTCTCTCCCCGCATCTTGGTCTCCTTTGATCACGCCAACTCCATTATCCGTGGGGAATTTTATAGTCAGACACCACGAGGCAAGAACAGCTTTAAATGTAGCAAGAGTTGGTCGGCCTAAAAAGGCATTGTAGGTAGAGAATTCTTCAACAATTATAAAGGTTTGCTTTTGAGCCACCTTCCTCAGTCCCTTTTCAAGTTCTACAAACAAATCTATGGTCCCAATCCGCTGTTTGGGTTCTCCAGCAAACCCAGCAATCTTAAGTGATGAAGCTTGAACGTCAACCATTGGAATTTTCATTTGATCAAAGGTCTCATTGAAGAGAATCTTGCATGAAGCTCCGCAATCAACTAGAACTCTTCTCACGGTAGCCGGCCCAATACCAGCGGATATGACCAGAGGATCTATGGTAGGAGCCTCGATACCCAAAGAATCTCTGGCATTGAATACAATATCATCTGTGGAAGTCTTTTGTTGCTTTAAAGGCGCATCATTCTCTAAAACAAAAACATTCTCTTCAGCTGGTACATGCCTCAAGGCCCGGGCATACCTTTCCATCTCGCCCCATCTTTTGCCTGTTGGGTGAGGCCCTCCAGTTATTATATTGATGACAGGTCTTTCCGATTCATGCTCTACGACCTTCTCTCTTGAGCCAGGACGGTGAGTGGGAACTTGTTGTCCTTGAGTTGACGAAGCTGGGGCATTTCTACTCCTTTTCACATACTGTTGGAGCTTGTTCTCTTTCAAAAGTTGTTCAATTACTTCTTTCAACTGACGGCATTCGTTGGTGTCATGGCCGGGCTGGCTGTGGAACCGGCAGAACCTTCCACTCTTCTCCATCTTATTTCCCACTCTCATTTTAGGCGGTGTCGGATAATTGACATCATCCTTGGTTGCAAAGAAGATGTTATCAAGGGTATCGGTCAAGGGTGTGAAATTGAAAGGACGGCCTTTCTTAGCATCTCCCTGTTTCTTTCCACCATCATTTCCCCATTTCTGAGTGTTAGGCTCTTTCTTGTTTGAAGCAGAACCATTGTTCCCGACTTCCACCGATACCACCTTAGCCGGTGTTTGGAGGCTCTCCAAGCGCATGAATTCATCCGCTTTCTTGTAGAATTTGTCAAGTGAGTTTGGTTCTTTCATTTTCAACCATTTTCCAAATTCACTCGATTTGTCAATCGCCCTCATCAAGTATGTTAGGGCCATGCGTGGCTCAACATTATCTACCTCGGCCAATGCTATGTTAAAACGATTTAAAAATGACATGAAAGATTCTCCTGGATTTTTCTCTAGACTTGACAGCGACATTATATCCTTTGCTTTAGAAGCATACAATCGAAATTGCTCCTTGAATTTCCTAGTCAAATCAGAGAATTGATCAATGGACCTGACTGGCAGCTTTGTAAACCACAATAGAGCTAAACCTTCAAGATATACCGGGAAATATCGACATTTGATTTCATCAGACGCTCTAGCACCCGTCATATGCCAGTCGTATTTATAAAAACTCGTTAGGATCACTCGTCCCCTTGTAAGCCGGAATAGTAGAGGAACGAATTTCCTTGGGAACTCTGCCTTCAAGATCTTTTCAGTAAATGGAGTTTTGCTTGGAGCAAAACCCCACTCTTTCTCATCTTCATCTCTTCGCATATTTTCCTTCATGATTTGACGAACCATACCCGAAAAATACTCTTCATCATTTAGAGGCTCTGGAGGGCACACATCAGCCACTCTCTCTGCATTCTGTCTTGACAATCGTTCACGGAGGGTCGGTTGCGGCCCTGATCCTCCAGCTTGAGGAGGAGTCCTTTCTACAGGGTCTTCGGCTCTTTGAGAAATGTTCCCTTCAACATCCTGAACTCCCATAGTAGGGTTCCCATCATTATTAACTGGTTGACGATTTGCTCCTAGCAGATCATTCAACTTACTTAAGATCAGGGCATTCTGGGCATTTTGGGCTTCCAACTGCGCATTCTGAGCATTCAATTGTTGATTCAACCCCAAAACTATGGCGTCCAATTCTGCTCGCGTAACTCCAACAGTTGGAGCTGCTTAACATGAAGGAGGAGAGGTAGCAGTATTCTCTTGAACATTGTCGGATCTTACAAAACTTCGTTTTCACCTAGGATCCATTATTTCCAATAAACTTCTGGTTTTAAAAGAAATCCTTTCAACAGACCTTTGTGGAGCAATGATGGAAGTATCCTGAGTTGGGTTCTCAGTGAAAGCACCAAAAATGTTAACGTTTTTAATTGAGCGCTAACACCCCGGTGTATATTGAGATTGAGTGAAAGCACCACCCGTGGACACGGGAACTAAAAACAAGTAGAAAAGTCACAGAGAAAGCAGAAAAGACAACAGTTTTTATAGTGGTTCGGCTTCAGGTAAGCCTACGTCCACTTTAATCCTCTTTATTACTGAATCAATTACAACTTTACAACAGTCTTCAATTACAATACTGATGAGACAAACAACTAGAACTTCGATGCAGAAGAACTCTTTGAATCCATGTTGATTGCGTTAGATTTCCTCCTGAAGTTTGTTGAGATGCCTTTCGTATTTGAAGTGTTGAGTGAGTCGAGAATTCAGCAGAGTATCGGCGCTTAAAGAGATCGGCGAAAAGTCCCTTGAAAGTTGGAGATGGCAACGTATTTATAGAGGATTTTGGGCAGGAAACATTACCAAGTTCTAACTCGTAACCGGTCTAAGTAGGGTCGTGGACGACTCAAACTAAGTCGTGGGTCGGTCGCGACTTAAATGCTAGGTCGAGACTCCGGAAAGGCATTCTTGCTTAACTCTACAAGTCCTGAACCATGTACGAGTTAAGAGGCTGCGTGTTAAGTAGCTGCATCGGACTTGCCTTCCTTTGCTTGAATCGTGAATGACCTAGCATAGGCCGTAAGTCGGTCGCGACTCAAGTGTAGTTCGCGATCTTGTCCCTGTCCTGAGCAGTTAGGGCGGCTACCTCCTTGGATAGTTAGATCGGTAACCCACCTAAGCCTTAGGTCGGTCCCCCCTCAAATCTTAGGTCGGCGTTCCTGTTAAGTCGGCAACCTTTAAGGCATTAGGCCGGTACCCATGTTAGGTCGGTAGCTATCTTAGGTCGGTATCCTTTGAGGATTAGGTCGGCATTCCTGTTTCAGGCATTTAGGTCGGTATCCATGGTAAGTGTTGGGGCTTAGGCAGTTAGGTCGGCAACCTTTTGGGTCGATAACTGTTAAGCCTTAAGTGGGTAACTGTTTTAGGTTGCTGAGTCATGGTCGAGGTGGAGTTAACAATGATCTTAGGTCGCTTGCGTCTTTGGTCGCACTCCATAGGCCGCATGATACTCATATGCCGCTACCTCATAGGTCGCGTACTCCTTAGGTCGCGTACTCCTTAGGTCACGTACCCCTTAGGTCGTTCAACCTTGGCCGCATCCATTAGGTCGTTACACCCTATAGCTCAACCATGTTTCGTCGTTTGCACTGCTGAGTCGCACCATCTCTTAGGTCACTCATCTACTTGGTCACGTCATGTCGTGTGGAAAGTGTATTTCCAATTTGATGAATTTGGAATCGTATTCTTTGGATTTTATTCACGTCTTCATATGTGAATTTTTGTGATTGATCGTTTCTAAGATCATTTTTGTGATTTGTCATTTTAAAAATATACAAACCTTTACCTCACTCGAACGATAAATCTAATTAAACGGCTTTGTAAAACAAGTGGTGTGAAACACTTCGTTTACTTCGTCGGATAATTCTTGGACTTGTTCGATTGAATCTCTTGTGACAATTTTCGAGTGGAGATCTACAATTTGTTCGTAAACATTTAAGTTAAGCTAGTGGTTATGGACATGAAGCTAAGCTTATATATTTACTAGCTTACTGTAATTCACACTTCTTGATGATCGTTGGTGATCATTCTTGTGATTTAGACTAGCAATTGTGGGATGTCTCTTTGTCTACGAGGGAGACTAAATCCAATTTCTGTGGAGCTTCGGCTCGATTCGGTGGGGTAGCGACCCATGGTCTTCGGGCCGTTTTATGGAGCTTTGGCTCAAAATTAATGGTTAGTAACCATGGAATGGCGTTCCATTTTGTGATACACGTGTTGGCGAGTTTTCATGCTCCCGTTTTGTGATAGGCCTCCCTCACTTTTGTGATTTCTGGATTTCCATTGATGATTTCTAGAATTTTTTTTGTGTTTCACCAATTTTCATGATTTACATTGATAAGGTTTATCAATATTTGTGCATTGGTGGATTAGTGTGTCATTAACTTTTGTGATTGACATCGATATTATTGTCAATATTTATAGTTTGGTGATTTGTTAAACAAGGAGTATGACATTCCTTTTTGATCTTTGAGAAGATTCTCGTGATATTGATTAATCCCTAGTTGATTTTTCAATTGCGTACTTATCACAGTATGGCTTTATGGTTATTATATATTTATGTCATATCTCATATTCTATATCATTTTATCTGATATTTATAGCTAGACTGATCCGTTCATTATTTTCTTATTAAATAATACTCTGGTCAGAGCGAGATGTTACAGGTGCTTCTGCTTGACTTCACATCTGGGATTATCACCCTGACTTTTGGCTAACTACTTAGATTAGTAGTTTTTGTTATACACATTTGAAATATAGACTCATAAATGTATCCATATTCTTTTGTCTAGCACTTGTAGCTATTCTTTTGTGATATTGCGGATCTTGTTTGACCACTACTCTGATGTACACTTTTATGTGTTATATATTCATATCTATTTCCGCCTTTGTGATATGGGTGTTTGTGACTGATTTGTGTTATGTTTACTTCTATATATGTTTCCGAAGAACATATATAGCCACTATGTAGTAGCTTTGAGTTTGTATCGGTATGTCGGATTTCCCTCCTTAAACAGATGCATGTTGTACTATCTGACATATCGGTGCTCGCACAAAGCAATTACACGGATGGTCACTCCTCAACAGCCTTATTCTCCGCACCAGTTGACGGAATTACCCCGTAGTGTCCTTGGCTAGCGTGGGTATAGAGGTGGGGCAACACAACTTGGTTTCAAAGCTAATCTTCGGAACAATGTGGAATAATCTTGCAAGGATCATCGTCCTAAGTCCATCTTAGGAGTCGTGCTTTAGGATTTAATTCGAGTCTTCGTACCGATTCATCCTATTTTCTTTATGAATTCCTCGTTTATCTATCAAGATTGCTTGACATTCATTTGGTGAATAACCTTATCCTTCACCTTTCTTTCTTTCAAAAGGAAGAGAAATGGTTAGACCTGGCCGTCCCAGCGCCGGTCAATCTCGTGTTACTCCCTAGGATGGAGTATTTATGTCTGCCCAGCAGCTTCTTGATTTAGTAAGGAATGCTCAAGCAGCCGGATCTAATCCGAAGTTTACTCACCCTAGGTCTGGATTTGCATGATTGTGCAGCGATTATAATAATTTGGGTGGAAAGCCATTCAAGGGTTCTGAAACCATTATTGAAGTCTAGGCTTGGCTGAGATCGTGTGATCGAATCTTTTCTCGCATGAATCTTATTAATCTTCACTGTGTTCAGGTGGCCTCTTGTATGCTCCAAGAAAGAGCATTAGACTGGTATGAGCTTCTGATTTCTAAAATAAATGAAGCGGATCTTACTTGGGAGAAATTCCTGGAACGCTTCGAATTAAAATTTATGCAAGCTGAGAAGGTGACTTTGGCTTGCCGATTCATTGACCTTGTTCAAGGTGAGTCCTCCATGGCAGATTATGTCACATCTTTCGAGTCGCTTTCTAAATACGGGGTCGAATATATAAACACTTCATTGAATAAAAAACAAAGATTTGTCTATGGCTTGAATAAAAATCTCAAGAAGCCATTACTTCTAAAGTTAGAAATTTCTTTTGATCAACTCGTTGAGATCGCTCTTCGACTTAAAGAGGCAGATAAAGAAAGTGACGTTGATGTTATGGGTGCCAAACCGAACTTCAAAAACAATAAAAGGCCTAATAATTTTAAAGGTCCTTATCCCAACAATAAGAAAGGGAAGCAAGCCTCTCCAGCAACTAAGACTTCTACCTCAAGTAGTGGGCAATGCTACAACTATGGTTCTAAGGACCATTATGCGAACAAGTGTTCAAAGCCTCGTACTTGTCGCTATTGCAAAAGCCCAGATCATTATTTATCTTCTTGTCCCAAGCTTCAAAATAGGAAGGAGGGAAAGCTTAATGTTGCTCAAGCCCCTGGCAATACATCTCGTGGTAAAGGTGTTTCTCATTCTATCCTTGATGGCATTATTTTATTTCGTGATCATCCTATTCGAGTTCTTTTTGATACGGGTGTGTCCCATTCTTTTATTTCAAAAGAACTTGTTGATACTTTTTCTTTGGATGTTTTGCTTTTAATGACTTCTTTGAGAATTGCAAATCCGGTTGGTGGATCCGCAACAATCAGTTTATTGTGTAAAGATGTCGAGATTATTTTGTATGGTTTTTCCTTCGTAGCCAATTTGCATGTTATGCGCTACTTAGGCTTTGGAACGATTTTGGGAATGGATTGGCTTAACCGCTATGAAGCCGAAATCTTATGTCCTGAGCGGACTATTCATCTTCGACGTCCTCAATCTGTTAAGTAGATTTCTATTGACCTTAGAGATTCGGATTCTAGCTTAGTTGCATCTTTATATTCTTTAAATCCTCATGATGTTGATAATGATGATGAGGAGGTTATTATTTCTCTTATTCACGTTGTTCGTGAATTTTCGGACATATTTGAGCCCGTTTTAGGATTACCACCTAAGTGAGCAATTGAGTTCAGAATTAATCTCATCCCTGGAGCTCAACCTATTACTCGTCCTCCTTATCGTATGTCCAATAAAGAAATAAGGAGATGTGTAAACAATTATCCGAATTGGAGACGAAGCAATTTATTCGCTCTAGTTCCTCGCCTTGGGGAGCTTCGGCTATTTTTGTGAAGAAATCCGATGGTACACTTAGGCTTTGCGTTGATACCGCAAGCTTAATGATCTTACTATCAAGAATAAGTATCCTTTACTTCGGATTGGTGATCTATTCGATCAACTTAGTGGTGCTAGAGTCATTTCACAATTAGACTTAGCTACCGGTTTTCATCAGCTTCGTATTGCAGAAGATAGCATTCCTTTGACATCGTTTCGTACTCGTTATGGATCTTATGAATGGCTTGTTATGCCATTTGGGTTAACGAATGCTCCGGCTTATTTCGTTGACCTAATGAACAGAGTTTTCAAAGACTTCCTTGATCGGTTTGTTCTCATCTTTATAGATGATATTCTTGTGTATTCTAAAACCAAGGATGTAACGACCCAGAATTTTTATTAATTAAAATTTTAATATTTAATTAATTTTAAATATTTAAAAGTGAATTTATAAGTCAAATAAATTTTAATTTGAATTATTGAATTTAATTGGATAATTAAATCGATAATTTAATACGTTAAATTATGAAAATAATTTATAATTGGGTTAAATATGATTGAAAATAATTTGTAAAATTTTATTTTATCATATGGGAGTTAGAATGATATTTTAGAACTTTTAAAATCGAATTAAAAGTTTATTCGTGAAAATTGAATATTTTAATATTAAAATCGACTAGTGAAAATACCCAATTTTTGAACAGTCTCAGAATTGAACGAAACCAGTTCCATTCGATCCGTAATAGTTAGTTATTACTGGATTTCAATTTTCGTGTCAATCGGAGTTATCGTTTGATCGTGGCAGCTCGAAACGCATCGATTTATTTTTAATTTAAATTTGACGAGTGAAAATAGCCATTTTTCAAAAAGTCTCGGATTTCGACGAAACCAGTTTCATCGGATCCGTAATGTGATATTATTGTAAGGTTTCAAATTTCAAGTCAATTGGATTTACCGTTTGTCCGGTACAAATTAAAACGCCTAGAAATCGACTTAAATCGGTTTAATTCAAATTGAGCGTTTATAGCCATAACTCGCACATACTTCCGAATTAGCTTCCGAAACCTGTTCCATTGTGTCCGGAACGTGGGATAAACCCTAGGTACGTTAGTTTCGGTGCGTAAATCGGAGTTCGGAATTTCCGGATGAATAGTGTCGTTCGATTCTCTATAAATACACCACCACTCTTCATAATTTTATAAAAAAAAATAACTAAACCCTAAATTTTAACCCTAGCCGCCACTTATTCAACCAAAGGCCAGAAATGATCTTCCTTTCCCCCTCAATCTCTCTCAATCTACAAAGAATTAGCCTTAGGTTTCAACTAGAGAATGGAAGAGCACGACGAGATCTTTAAATCCATACGGTGATGATGGATTTTGGTGCAATGGAGGAGGAGATAGGAGGGGCCGTTCTCTACAGGTCATGCACGCGTTTCTAGGTGCTAGGGGTGGCCGAGCATGATGCTCTACAGGCCGAGCATGGTGGTGGAGTAGGGCTATGCAATGGAGCTTCCTGATCGAATTCTAGTTGATCGTGTTAGGAGTATAATTTAACCCTAATTCTTGTAATGGGTTTGATTGAGCACGGCTTGGTTACTGGAGAAGGACGTGGGGAGGAAGGAGAGCACGCACGTCCAGATTTGCATTGGGTTTAGATCTAGTGGCTGGTAATGGCTGTAGTTAAAAATTAAATTGAAAGATGTTGAAATTGTTATATAAAATACGTGTAAACTTCAAAAATTCATAACTTTTTCATACGAGGTCGAAAACGCGCGAAACCAGTTGCGTTGAAATCGTATGGACGAGCACTACGCGATGGAGTTGGTTTGGAGTCGTTTGGAGTTAGTGAGAATTTTGGGTAAAATTAAACGTCCGTTTAATTTTATTCGAAATAAATCGCTAAAACGGAATTTAAAATCAAGGTGAGAATTTCTCACTCAATCGAATCAGTTTCGATTTTATTTTAAATAGTTAGATTTAAAATATTTGAATGCATGTTTGAATGATGATTGATATCTATTGATTGTTAAAATAGACATTATACGCCGTTAGTAAGCGGATGTTATTTAATAAAAACATATACCGCGAATATTTCATAAACAGTGAAATTGGTATTATATATAATATCAATATATATATTGGCATATGTATATATTGCAGTTGTTGATTTCCTGCATTTTTTGTTTAGCGGATGAGACCCTATTGCGCCGTTATTAAGCGGATAATATTTAATAAGAACATATACCGCGATAATTTCGTACTGGAGCGAAATTGGTATTGTGCTAATGTTTGTGGATGCAGGAAAACAGGTTGGAGGGATCCAACTGGATTCCTCAACAGTTTTTATTTAATTTCAGATATTTTGATATTTGATTGATTATCATATCGATATATGATATCGTTGTTGTCGAGATTGACTATTTGGTGTGTAGCATCATTGGACCCAGATTTTGGGATTTTAAAATGATTTTAAAGTAATTTTTGAAAATATACTTTATTTTTGGAATTGATCCATTATAAATAAATAAACGTTATAATTTTTAAAGTTATAAAAATTATGATTTTGTGAAATATAGTTAAAAGCTGATTTTTGAGAAATATGGATTAATGATTTTATAAAATAGTTTAAATTGAGATTTTTAAATTTATTATAAAAAGTTTAAAAATAGGATTTATAAAATTTGATTATTTTATAAATCAAGAGAATGATGAAATTATAAAGGAAATTAAAGATGTTTTAAAGAATAATATAAATTGATTTATATTAAGAGATTTATAAATGGATATTTATAAATTGAAATATTGACATTATAAAACGAGTTTTTATAAGTGTTTGAATGAAGTGAAAATAAATTTCCTTAAAGAATGAAATTTATAAAATTATAAACTGTGAAGTTATAAATAAAATTTATAAATAGTAAGATTTATAAATTTGTGAAGTTATTGAAAGAATAGATTTGGTTAAATAAATGAATCTTATAAGTTATAAGATTTATGGTTTGGAAAGTCTTTAGAGGAACGATTTGGTAAAATAATCGTTTTATAAGTATTTAACTTATAATATGAACTTTTAGTTATAATTGAGTTATAAACTGGAATAGATAAATAAAGAAATTTATAAAAGGGAAGTTGTTATAAAATAAATAGAATGGAATTTATAAACGTTGTTTTATAAATTCACAAACAGCTTATTTTGATAAGTAAATTGTTATAATTTATTTATGGAGTTATATTCACATTTTTGAATAAGTGAATAATCCTTTGAATTAAAATGAATAAAAGGATGAAATTTGTTAACAAAGTATATTCACGTTTTTGAATAGTGAATAACACGTTAAAGAAAATGTTTTGAATGAGATGTTTAAATTGAATTAAAACGATCTAACGATGTTTTAAAATGTGTTGAGATTCGAAACCATAGATTTCAACATTTATTGTTGAAATAAACGTTTTCGAGAAATGAAAAGGAAATAGTGGACTATAACACTGTTGTTATAGTAAATGATTTCCGAAAGGAAATGTTTTTGTATAGTATTGGGATTTATATATCTATTTTAATTTCGAATCCCTATACTAGTGATTTTGGGTTGTCGTAACGATGTTTTACGCAACATTCGTTTTGGCCCAAATAAATATGTTTAAGAGAATGATTTCCTTAAAGAATGAAATGTATACTTAATTTCGATTTAAGTATATTGAATATTTTCCAAGTGTTGAAAATAAATAAATTTGTGAATTACTTATGAATAAATAAGTATGGAAATGTTTTTCCAATGTGAAATGAAACGTTTTGAGAATTTATCTTTTTGAAGATAAATTGAGATGAATAATTGAAATCGAATATTCATTGATATCTTGGAATTATAAATTCACTAAGGTATTTATAAAGGAAGTGGAATTTGTTTAAAAATAAATATTGATTTTGTTTTGAAGTGTGAAATAATATATCTTGTAAAGATATTTTGGAAAATAAATAATTTGGAAAATTATTTGGAATCTGGTGATGTGTGCATATCCAGTGATAGTTCAATAACCGACTATCAATATTTCCCTTTGAATGGGTAATTGATGTGATTTGTTTGAATGTGAATGCCACACTTATTTTTGAATAAGCGCTCACTATTCGGGTTAACCGGGAAAGGACCATGGGGTCGTATAACCCATTTCGAATATGTGATACGTCGTTATAATTGCATTTGAAGATCGGTGTTGAAGACCCGGTATTTGCGAGAGCGATAGGATGACCTGTCGATTGTCTCTGCACTGAGTTGCAACGGTAGAGAGACTCCCTAAGTGATGGGAAATCCGATCAGGATTGTGAATATCCGGATTGCAAGGACTTCTTTGTAAGTGCCTTCGGTTTTGTTCGAGCCCGGAACAGACTTGTATGGATTGTGTGTCTGACATTACAAGTTGAGATATAAAGCTGATTTCATTCAAATATATTTCTGTTGGTGGCGGAGAATTTATTCTTTTAGCTTAACACCCTTCTCTGAGACGTACGAGCTCAGAGGTTATATAGTTGAAGTTATCAGCGATATATTCCCAATTTGGTAATGTGATATGCTGAGTGATGCTGAAATGATCATTGTGTTGATTATTGTGATAGGATCGTTTATTTGATCGTCTATCTTAGTGATCATTGTGTTGATCATTTGTTGACCCAAAGCATGGCTTTTGTATAAAGTATGTTTTTGTGGACGTGACTTCGTCGAACCTCACACCCCGGAAATGGTCAAAACAGGAAAAATGCGGCAAGGTTATGAGGGGTAGCTCCCTTTAGGGTATGTACATTTCCTTCTGGATAGAGGTGGTATCATGGTATGGAGCCCAGATATTTAACCTATGTGGTTACTACGAATTTATTACTTTGTGGTTGTTGGTTTTCGGGATCCCGTGAGAAAGGTCGTTTACGATCAGGGAATGGCGTGCTCGTGTCAGTAGTTACCCAGTTAGGGGTAACCCGGCCTTGTGTTGGCAGAGTTCCGGTTTGGTTCTCGGGGATGTCTTTCCAGAGGCATTCTCATGTGGCAATGGGAAGTTCCTTGGCCTGACCATTTGTTGAAAATCCAAAGAAACAATACATGACTTGTACGGTTTTAGTTGTAGAACCTGCTTCCTCAGGAAGTAGCTATAGTAGGCATAATATAATGGTACCTATGCTGGCTAAGATTTATATTCTACTTTCGAAATGAATTTTCCTACACTATGCACTAATAATAATATGAAATGTTCTTTTAAATGCGTATCAAGCATGTTTGACTATCATAAGGAGAAATCTTCTCCAAGTCTGCGTTTGCATTGTGTGTGTGGCAGGAGGTCTTATGGTAGTCTCATTTTTAAAAGCATTGCGAATTGAATTTAAAAATATTTCTCTATTTTGATTTAAAGTTAAATAAACTGTTTTGAGTTCTCACACCAGTCACATGACTGACTCGGAGTTTATTGTTTTCCTTCCTAAACTCTGTGTGCCCACCAATTTCCACACGGGCAGTCAAGAGTTAGGTTTATCAGGATATTCTGGATATTCTGGAGTTGCTGGAGGCAAGCTGGATGGCATGGCGTATTACTAGTTTATATAGTATTTCTTTTTCCGCTGCACTGTTTGTTGTTATTGTTGTACACTCTGATGATATGATGTAATGTAATGTATAAAATGTAATAACTGATATAGCTCTTTGTTTAAAGATTATTCATTTATTATTATACGTTGTTCCGCTGCGAATTGTGAGATTCTGATGTTGTTCTGTTGTTTTCTTTTTCCTCTGTTCTCTTTTCTTTCTATTCTATTTTAAAATGTTCTACCTTCTTTTCTGTATCTAAATTTTCTATCTTTTTCTCTTCTTTTCTTCTCTTAAAATTCTTTTTAAAAACCCTCAGTGTTCGGTTTTCCGTCGTTCGATTGCTCGGCAGTCGATAAAGTGAGTGTCGATGTTGAATTTTCGGAAGACGAAGAATCGTGTCCTGACAATGTGGTATCGGAGCTTATGGTTAAGCGACAACCATGGTTCTGTTGGGTATTACTCATTAGAGATAGAGTCAGCAGTACTCTAGAATGAGTTTGAGTGTAATAATAGCTATGAGAGCGTATTTGTTAGTGAATATGAAATTGTTTTATATTGTGATGATTGGTTTGTTGAGTGGTATATGAACTTTCGTCAGCGTGGTCTCGACAACTATGCCGAAGGGGTTTCTAAACACTTGAATAGAACAATTCGACACAGTATTGTTTTAAGTTGGGTAAATGAAATAATTTTATTTGATTATATTTTTATATTTGAAGAAATAATTTTTTTTAAAAATTATTAAAGTGTATATAAGTTGATTGTTTAGTTGTTTGAATAATCTAAATAAAGGAATAATTGTATAAGCAAAAGAATTATAAGAGTTAAATTATAATTAAAGTAATTTACAATTGTGAAATAAACTTATATATATAAGAAGTGAAACTATGTGAATATATTTATGAATATGAGTTGTAAATAAAAATGAATGTGAACTTTTGGTTTATAATTGAGTTATAAATCGATTAGGTTAATAAAGGAGATTTATAAAGGATAAAGTTATGTAAATGAAATTCAACTTTTGTAATTGAATTGAATTAATGGATTAAATGTAAATCAATTGAATGTGAATAATTGATATTGAAATAATGAATATAAGCGTTAATTCATTTAAATCTAATGTTATTAGAAAGTTGAATAATTGAATGAAAATCAATTAAATTAAACCAATTGAAAGCAAAGGAATTTGGTTGCAATTGATATACATTGATTGTTATATGATTGTTAGTTGATTGTATATAATTCATTAAGTGTTAATGAAATTGATTTAATAAAATTGGAAGCTAAAGTAATTGAAATTCAATTGGAAGTTAAGTGAATCTTAAATAAATTTTAATGGAATTGAATTTGAATTGGAAGTGAACCAACTTGAATATGAATTAGTGAATATAAACTAATTGAGAATGAATGTTGATAAAATCCAATGTAAATAAATCAAATGTGATTTGAATTGAAAACCCAATTCATTGAATATTAATGAAAATATGAATGAATATTTATTGGTTATGGATGATAGTAGGTTGATGTTTGCATTTGTTGCTTTAGTTGCATTTGCTATGTTGACATATATAGTTATTATGTTGCCATATGTTGTATATTGATACTATTGTCTATATGCATGATTCTCATGTTGTTTGTTGAGTGATTAGTAGGTGCGGATCGCGTTTGCTTCGCATTTGGAGCTCGCTTTTGCGCTATATTAGCCGTATATGCTTGCTAATAAAATATAAGGTACATATCTCGGATTAAATACCGTACTTTTACACTTTTTCCCTGCGGGATGCCTCATTACTTGATGAGATGTATATTTGTGATATATATACTGTCATTTTTTTTCGGATCGAGCCGCGCAAAGGAGACTATGGCGAATTTTTCCGAAAATTTAAGGCGTTAGAAAAAATTTGAGAAAATGGGAAAATATTGAAAACTTTAACTTTGATTTTGAATTGAAAGTTAAACAATAGCAGTTGTTTTTGAAAAGATAACTAAGTATGATTTGAAAAATTAGTAAAAATTTGTAAGAAGTTTAATTATGAATTTTGGGAAAATTAATAGATTCTGTAACTTTTCTTACTTGTAATTTCGAGGACGAAATTCTTTTAAGGGGGAAAGATTGTAACGACCCAGAATTTTTATTAATTAAAATTTGAATATTTAATTAATTTTAAATATTTAAAAGTGAATTTATAAGTCAAATAAATTTTAATTTGAATTATTGAATTTAATTGGATAATTAAATCGATAATTTAATACGTTAAATTATGAAAATAATTTATAATTGGGTTAAATATGATTGAAAATAATTTGTAAAATTTTATTTTATCATATGGGAGTTAGAATGATATTTTAGAACTTTTAAAATCGAATTAAAAGTTTATTTGTGAAAATTGAATATTTTAATATTAAAATCGACTAGTGAAAATAGCCAATTTTTGAACAGTCTCAGAATTGAACGAAACTAGTTCCATTGGATCCGTAATAGTTAGTTATTACCGGATTTCAATTTTCGTGTCAATCGGAGTTATCGTTTGATCGTGGCAGCTCGAAACGCATCGATTTATTTTTAATTTAAATTTGACGAGTGAAAATAGCCATTTTTCAAAAAGTCTCGGATTTCGACGAAACCAGTTTCATCGGATCCGTAATGTGATATTATTGTAAGGTTTCAAATTTCAAGTCAATTGGATTTACCGTTTGTCCGGTACAAATTAAAACGCCTAGAAATCGACTTAAATCGGTTTAATTCAAATTGAGCGTTTATAGCCATAACTCGCACATACTTCCGAATTAGCTTCCGAAACCTGTTCCATTGTGTCTGGAACGCGGGATAAACCCTAGGTACGTTAGTTTCGGCGCGTAAATCGGAGTTCGGAATTTCCGGATGAATAGTGTCGTTCGATTCTCTATAAATACACCACCACTCTTCATAATTTTATAAAAAAAAATAACTAAACCCTAAATTTTAACCCTAGCCGCCACTTATTCAACCAAAGGCCAGAAATGATCTTCCTTTCCCCCTCAATCTCTCTCAATCTACAAAGAATTAGCCTTAGGTTTCAACTAGAGAATGGAAGAGCACGACGAGATCTTTAAATCCATACGGTGATGATGGATTTTGGTGCAATGGAGGAGGAGATAGGAGGGGCCGTTCTCTACAGGTCATGCACGCGTTTCTAGGTGCTAGGGGTGGCCGAGCATGATGCTCTATAGGCCGAGCATGGTGGTGGAGTAGGGCTATGCAATGGAGCTTCCTGATCGAATTCTAGTTGATCGTGTTAGGAGTATAATTTAACCCTAATTCTTGTAATGGGTTTGATTGAGCACGGCTAGGTTACTGGAGAAGGACGTGGGGAGGAAGGAGAGCACGCACGGCCAGATTTGCATTGGGTTTAGATCTAGTGGCTGGTAATGGCTGTAGTTAAAAATTAAATTGAAAGATGTTGAAATTGTTATATAAAATACGTGTAAACTTCAAAAATTCATAACTTTTTCATACGAGGTCGAAAACGCGCGAAACCAGTTGCGTTGGAATCGTATGGACGAGCACTACGTGGTGGAGTTGGTTTGGAGTAGTTTGGAGTTAGTGAGAATTTTGGGTAAAATTAAACGTCCGTTTAATTTTATTCGAAATAAATCGCTAAAACGGAATTTAAAATCAAGGTGAGAATTTCTCACTCAATCGAATCAGTTTCGATTTTATTTTAAATAGTTAGATTTAAAATATTTGAATGCATGTTTGAATGATGATTGATATCTATTGATTGTTAAAATAGACATTATACGTCGTTAGTAAGCAGATGTTATTTAATAAAAACATATACCGCGAATATTTCATAAACAGTGAAATTGGTATTATATATAATATCAATATATATATTGGCATATGTATATATTGCAGTTGTTGATTTCCAGCATTTTTTGTTTAGCGGATGAGACCCTATTGCGCCGTTATTAAGCGGATAATATTTAATAAGAACATATACCGCGATAATTTCGTACTGGAGCGAAATTGGTATTGTGCTAATGTTTGTGGATGCAGGAAAACAGGTTGGAGGGATCCAACTGGATTCCTCAACAGTTTTTATTTAATTTCAGATATTTTGATATTTGATTGATTATCATATCGATATATGATATCGTTGTTGTCGAGATTGACTATTTGGTGTGTAGCATCATTGGACCCAGATTTTGGGATTTTAAAATGATTTTAAAGTAATTTTTGAAAATATACTTTATTTTTGGAATTGATCCATTATAAATAAATAAACGTTATAATTTTTAAAGTTATAAAAATTATGATTTTGTGAAATATAGTTAAAAGCTGATTTTTGAGAAATATGGATTAATGATTTTATAAAATAGTTTAAATTGAGATTTTTAAATTTATTATAAAAAGTTTAAAAATAGGATTTATAAAATTTGATTATTTTATAAATCAAGAGAATGATGAAATTATAAAGGAAATTAAAGATGTTTTAAAGAATAATATAAATTGATTTATATTAAGAGATTTATAAATGGATATTTATAAATTGAAATATTGACATTATAAAACGAGTTTTTATAAGTGTTTGAATGAAGTGAAAATAAATTTCCTTAAAGAATGAAATTTATAAAATTATAAACTGTGAAGTTATAAATAAAATTTATAAATAGTAAGATTTATAAATTTGTGAAGTTATTGAAAGAATAGATTTGGTTAAATAAATGAATCTTATAAGTTATAAGATTTATGGTTTGGAAAGTCTTTAGAGGAACGATTTGGTAAAATAATAGTTTTATAAGTATTTAACTTATAATATGAACTTTTAGTTATAATTGAGTTATAAACTGGAATAGATAAATAAAGAAATTTATAAAAGGGAAGTTCTTATAAAATAAATAGAATGGAATTTATAAACGTTGTTTTATAAATTCACAAACAGCTTATTTTGATAAGTAAATTGTTATAATTTATTTATGGAGTTATATTCACATTTTTGAATAAGTGAATAATCCTTTGAATTAAAATGAATAAAAGGATGAAATTTGTTAACAAAGTATATTCACGTTTTTGAATAGTGAATAACACGTTAAAGAAAATGTTTTGAATGAGATGTTTAAATTGAATTAAAACGATCTAACGATGTTTTAAAATGTGTTGAGATTCGAAACCATAGATTTCAACATTTATTGTTGAAATAAACGTTTTCGAGAAATGAAAAGGAAATAGTGGACTATAACACTGTTGTTATAGTAAATGATTTCCGAAAGGAAATGTTTTTGTATAGTATTGGGATTTATATATCTATTTTAATTTCGAATCCCTATACTAGTGATTTTGGGTTGTCGTAACGATGTTTTATGCAACATTCGTTTTGGCCCAAATAAATATGTTTAAGAGAATGATTTCCTTAAAGAATGAAATGTATACTTAATTTCGATTTAAGTATATTGAATATTTTCCAAGTGTTGAAAATAAATAAATTTGTGAATTACTTATGAATAAATAAGTATGGAAATGTTTTTCCAATGTGAAATGAAACGTTTTGAGAATTTATCTTTTTGAAGATAAATTGAAATGAATAATTGAAATCGAATATTCATTGATATCTTGGAATTATAAATTCACTAAGGAATTTATAAAGGAAGTGGAATTTGTTTAAAAATAAATATTGATTTAGTTTTGAAGTGTGAAATAATATATCTTGTAAAGATATTTTGGAAAATAAATAATTTGGAAAATTATTTGGAATCTGGTGATGTGTGCATATCCATTGATAGTTCAATAACCGACTATCAATATTTCCCTTTGAATGGGTAATTGATGTGATTTGTTTGAATGTGAATGCCACACTTATTTTTGAATAAGCGCTCACTATTCGGGTTAACCGGGAAAGGACCATGGGGTCGTATAACCCATTCCGAATATGTGATACGTCGTTATAATTGCATTTGAAGATCGGTGTTGAAGACCCGGTATTTGCGAGAGCGATAGGATGACCTGTCGATTGTCTCTGAACTGAGTTGCAACGGTATAGAGACTCCCTAAGTGATGGGAAATCCGATCAGGATTGTGAATATCCGGATTGCAAGGACTTCTTTGTAAGTGCCTTCGGTTTTGTTCGAGCCCGGAACAGACTTGTATGGATTATGTGTCTGACATTACAAGTTGAGATATAAAGCCGATTTCATTCAAATATATTTCTGTTGGTGGCGGAGAATTTATTCTTTTAGCTTAACACCCTTTTCTGAGACGTACGAGCTCAGAGGTTATATAGTTGAAGTTATCAGCGATATATTCCCAATTTGGTAATGTGATATGCTGAGTGATGCTGAAATGATCATTGTGTTGATTATTGTGATAGGATCGTTTATTTGATCGTCTATCTTAGTGATCATTGTGTTGATCATTTGTTGACCCAAAGCATGGCTTTTGTATAAAGTATGTTTTTGTGGACGTGACTTCGTCGAACCTCACACCCCGGAAATGGTCAAAACAGGAAAGATGCGGCAAGGTTATGAGGGGTAGCTCCCTTTAGGGTATGTACATTTCCTTCTGGATAGAGGTGGTATCATGGTATGGAGCCCAGATATTTAACCTATGTGGTTACTACGAATTTATTACTTTGTGGTTGTTGGTTTTCGGGATCCCGTGAGAAAGGTCGTTTATGATCGGGGAATGGCATGCTCGTGTCAGTAGTTACCCAGTTAGGGGTAACCCGGCCTTGTGTTGGCAGAGTTCCGATTTGGTTCTCGGGGATGTCTTTCCAGAGGCATTCTCATGTGGCAATGGGAAGTTCCTTGGCCTGACCATTTGTTGGAAATCCAAAGAAACAATACGTGACTTGTACGGTTTTAGTTGTAGAACCTGCTTCCTCAGGAAGTAGCTATAGTAGGCATAATATAATGGTACCTATGCTGGCTAAGATTTATATTCTACTTTCGAAATGAATTTTTCCTACACTATGCACTAATAATAATATGAAATGTTCTTTTAAATGCGTATCAAGCATGTTTGACTATCATAAGGAGAAATCTTCTCCAAGTCTGTGTTTGCATTGTGTGTGTGGCAGGAGGTCTTATGGTAGTCTCATTTTTAAAAGCATTGCGAATTGAATTTAAAAATATTTCTCTATTTTGATTTAAAGTTAAATAAACTGTTTTGAGTTCTCACACCAGTCACATGACTGACTCGGAGTTTATTGTTTTCCTTCCTAAACTCTGGGTGCCCACCAATTTCCACATGGGCAGTCAAGAGTTAGGTTTATCAGGATATTCTGGATATTCTGGAGGCAAGCTGGATGGCATGGCGTATTACTAGTTTATATAGTATTTCTTTTTCCGCTGCACTGTTTGTTGTTATTGTTGTACACTCTGATGATATGATGTAATGTAATGTATAAAATGTAATAACTGATATAGCTCTTTGTTTAAAGATTATTCATTTATTATTATATGTTGTTCCGCTGCGAATTGTGAGATTTTGATGTTGTTCTGTTGTTTTCTTTTTCCTCTGTTCTCTTTTCTTTCTATTCTATTTTAAAATGTTCTACCTTCTTTTCTGTATCTAAATTTTCTATCTCTTTCTCTTCTTTTCTTCTCTTAAAATTCTTTTTAAAAACCCTCAGTGTTCGGTTTTCCGTCGTTCGATTGCTCGGCAGTCGATAAAGTGA
This sequence comes from Allium cepa, assembly GCA_030765085.1. NCBI lineage: Eukaryota > Viridiplantae > Streptophyta > Magnoliopsida > Asparagales > Amaryllidaceae > Allium > Allium cepa. The sequence goes on from CM060937.1 coordinate 800,275,486, forward strand.
GTGTCGATGTTGAATTTTCGGAAGACGAAGAATCGTGTCCTGACAAAGGAGGAGCATGAAAAACATCTTCGGATTGTGCTGGAAACTCTTAGAAGCAATCAATTGAAAGCAAAATTTTCTAAAAGCCACTTTGGCAAACTCGTGTGAAGTTTCTCGGTCATATTATTTCCGAATCCGGAATTTCCGTGGATCCTTTTAAGATTGAAGCGATTCAAAATTGGAAGAGACCGGAGAGTGTGATGGAGATTGGTAGTTTCCTTGGATTCGCAGGTTATTACCGCCGTTTCATAAAGGACTTTTCCAAAATTTACATGCCTCTTACTAGCTTGACAAAGAAGGGAGTTACGTACATTTGGTCGAAAAAATGTGAAGCTTCTTTTCAGAAATTAAAAGAACTCCTTTCTAATGCTCCTATTCTTGTGATTCCCGAGGGAAACCAAGATTTTATTGTTTATACCGATGCTAGTCGTGTTGGTTTGGGTGCCGTTCTTATGCAAAGGGAACGTGTTATTGCTTATGCTTCTCGGCAATTGAAGCCAACCGAGACTAGATATGCCACTCATGATTTAGAGCTCACGGCTATTGTTTTCGCCCTTCGTATTTGGCGTCAATATCTTTTGGGAGAAAAATTTATTTTTTACACTGATCATAAATCCTTGAAGTATCTATTTTCTCAAAAGGAACTTAATTTGCGTCAACAACGTTGGCTCGAATTTCTTGCAGCTTATGATCTTGATATTCTTTATACTCCCGGAAAGGGAAATCATGTTGCGGATGCACTTAGTCATGGGCAACAATCAGTTGTTTCTATGATGATATCCGAATGGAATGATCTCGGAATTCTATCCACTTGTGAGATTCGAGATCGTGTTTTCGATTTATGTTCATCTCTTGTTTTATGTAGCCTTGAGGCTCATCCTTCTCTTTTAGACCGCATTCTTGAAGCTCAAAAGCTAGATCCCAAATTGGCTCTTCTTGGCCAAAATCATAGGGATAAAATTGATATTGAAGGTTTGAAAGACTTTGATATTGATTCTCGTGGCGGTATTCGAAAATTTGGTAGACTTATCGTGCCAAATATTAGTAATCTTCATAAAGACATTTTAGAAGATTCTCATCGTTCTAAATTTACCATTCATCCCGGTAGTAGTAAAATGTATGCAGATATGAAGCGACTTAATTATTGGGAGGGAATGAAACCTGATATTGCTAACTTTGTTAAGTGTTGCATGACTTGCCAACTTGTCAAGGCCGAACATCAAAGGCCCGTGGGTTATTGCAATCTTTAGAAATTACAATTTGGAAGTGGGAAAAAATTTCCATGGATTTTATTGACGGCCTTCCCCGTTCTCATTCGGGTCATGATAGCTTATGGATGATAGTTGAAGACTTACTAAATCCGTCCATTTTATTCCCGTTCGGTCCAATCGAACCGTTCCTCTCTTGACCAAACTCTTTATTAAAGAAATTGTAAAATTGCATGGAGTTCCTTCTTCTATTGTTAGTGATCGTGATCCATTGTTTACTAGTGGATTTTGGAAGAGTCTTCAAAAAGCTTTGGGAACGAAGTTTAATTTTAGCACCGCTTATCATCCCCAGTCCGATGGACAAACTGAGCGTGTGAATCAAACTCCTGAAGATCTTCTTCGTACATGTGTTCATGATTTTGGTGGAAGTTGGGAAGATCATATTTCTTTTGTTGAGTTTTCCTATAATAGTAGCTTCCAATCTAGTATTGGTATGGCACCTTTCGAGGCACTCTATGGAAGGCCATGCCAATCTCCTTCTTGTTAGCTTGAGGCCGATGAGAAGCTGGTTTTAGGTCCAGATTTTATTCGTGATTCCACGGAGAAGATTGACCTTATTCGTCATAGGATGAAAGAGGCCCAAAGTAGGCAAAAGATCCTATGCCTATAACTGGAGAAGGAAACTAGAATTTTCTGTGGGAGATCTTGTGTTTATTCGTGTTTCACGTATGAAGGGTGTTGTACGTTTCAGTTGATCAAGAAAATTAGCACCTCGATATATTGGGCCATTTCCAATCACCAAACGTATTGGTTCCGTGGCTTATCCCCTTTTGGCTCAATTTTCTGCTATTCATGATGTGTTTCACGTTTCTCAGTTACGGAAGTGTCTTCGAGATTCCGATTCTATTCTTGAGCCCAGTGTTGTGGAAGAAATTGAAGTTTCACCTAATTTAACTTATGAGCAACATCCTATTTGTATTATTGCTTCGGAGGTCAAACGCCTTCGAAATAAAGATGTTACACTTGTTAAAGTCCAATGGTCCTCAAATCCTAAGGACTGCTCTTGGGAATCTAGAGAGTTCATCGAGCGAACACATACGGACTTACTTTCTCCTGCTCTATGAGGTGAATTTCATATTTCAAATTTCTTTTTGTGTTGATATGCTTTCATGGTTGTTACCTTATATTTTATTCTTAAATATTACGAGGACACAATTTCTTTAAGGAGGGAGTCTGTAACAACCCGCATATTTTACGATTGAATATTTAAACATTTTATTTTAATATTTTATCGTTTGCCGGATTTTAGTCTGAAAAGTTACTTTTTCACTTTTGGCTTTGGGCTTGTTTTAGCCCATTAGCACAAACTATTTACTCTAGCTCAACCCCCTTCTCTTCATAACTTTACTTTCATTTCCTAACACTCAAGCTTCATCAAAAATGGAGGAAGGAATGGGAAATTAAAACTCCAAGACCTAGTTCATTTGCAAATTCAACATCCAACTCCAAATTCAAAGAGAAGCCATTGATTCAAGCTTCTTGTGTAGAGATTCAAGTGTGGTTGATTCCACCTTTGCTTCTGGCTTCTCCTTCATTGTTTTTGTGTAAAGGTGAGATTTTTATCTCACATCCTTGTCTATAACTATCTTTGATTGTTGGGTATGAATTCCTAACACTTTTACATATGCATTTGCCATTGATTTGGATTGAATTGGTGAAAATCCCAATTTTTAGTGTTTTGGGTTCATGTCTTTAAAAATCCAATCTTTGATGTTTGAACACGTTTTTGGTGATGCATCGAGTAGCCAATACGACCGGGTAGCCGATAGGCGTAATCCCCTAGCGTTCATGGTCGATCGGTTGCGAATTGAGAGAGTTTTTGCATTTTAGCTCCTTAGGTCGTTCGGCCTGCATACAAATCCATCGGCCTGCAGTTAGCTCGCGCGCCATGATAGGTCGTCCCTAATGAGTCGCTCGGCCATAGGTCGTAACCCATAGGTCGCTAGGTCACTCGACCTTCTTATATGCGTTAGGTCGTTGCTCGGCCTTGTTTCGTTAGGTCGCTCGGCTTTAGTCGTTAGGTCGCTCAGCCTTGTTTAGCTGTTAGGTCGCTCGGCCTGCAACCCCAAAGACACTTGGCCTTCTGCGCATAGGTCGTTCCACCACTAAGTCGCTCGAACTTTCTGCAGTTAGGTCGCTCCGTGTTAGCTCGCAACCACTGGGTCGCGCCATGATCTTAGGTAGCTTGCGTCTTAGGTCGCACTCTTTAGGCCGCATGATACTCATATGCCGCTACCTCCTTAGGTCGCATACTCCTTAGATCACGTACCCCTTAGGTCGCGCAACCTTGGCTGCATCCATTAGGTCGTCGCACCCTATAGCTCAACCATGTTAGGTCGTTTGCACTGTTGAGTCGCACCATCTCTTAGGTCGCTCATCTACTAGGTCACGCCGTGTCGTGTGGCAAGGGTATTTCCAATTTGATGAATTTGGAATCGTATTCTTTGGATTTTATTCACGTCTTCGTATGTGAATTTTTGTGATTGATCGTTTCTGCGATCATTTTTGTGATTTGTCATTTTAAAAATATACAAACCTTTACCACACTCGAACGAGAAATCTAATTAAACGGCTTCGTAAAACAAGTGGTATGAAACACTTGCGTTTACTTCGTCAATTAATTCTTGGACTTGTTCGATTTAATCTCTTGTGAAAATTTTCGAGTGGAGATCTACAATTTGTTCGTAAATATTTAAGTTAAGCTAGTGGTTAAGGACATGAAGCTAAGCTTATATATTTACTAGCTTACTGTAATTCACACTTCTTGATGATTGTTGATGATCATTCTTGTGATTTAGACTAGCAATTGTGCGATGTCTCTTTGTCTACGAGGGAGACTAAACCCAATTTCCGTGGAGCTTCGGCTCAATTCGGTGAGGTAGCGACCCATGGTCTTCGGGCCGTTTTGTGGAGCTTTGGCTCAAAATTAATGGTTAGCAACCATGGAATAGCGTTCCATTTTGTGATACACGTGTTGGTGAGTTTTCATGCTCCCGTTTTGTGATTGGCCTCCCCCTTTTTATGATTTCTGGATTTCCATTGACGATTTGTAGAATTTTTTTTTAAGTTTTATCAATATTCGTGCATTAGTGGATTTGTGTGTCATTAACTTTTGTGATTGACATCGATATTATTGTCAATATTTATAGTTTGGTGATTTGGTAAATAAGGAGTATGACATTACTTTTTTATCTTTGAGAAGATTCTCGTGACATTGATTAATCCCTAGTTGATTTTTCAATTGCATACTTATCATAGTATGGCTTTATGGTTATTATATATTTATGTCATATCTCTTATTCTATATCATTTTATCCGATATTTATAGCTAGAATGATCCATTTATTATTTTCTTATTAAATAATACTTGGGTCAGACCGAGATGTTACAGGTGCTTCTGCTTGAGTTCACATCTGGGATTATCACCCTGACTTTTGGCTAACTACTTAGATTAGTAGTTTTTGTTGTATACATTTGAGATATAGACTCGTAGATGTATCCATATTCTTTTGCCTAGCACTTGTCGCTATTCTTTTGTGATATTGTGGATCTTGTTTGACCACTACTCTGATGTACACTTTCATGTGTTATATATTCATATCTATTTCCGCCTTTGTGATATGGATGTCTGTGACTGATTTGTGTTATGTTTACTTCTATATTTGTTTCCGAAGGATATATATAGCCATTGTGTAGTAGCTTTGAGTTTGTATCGGTATGTGTATTTCCCTCCTTAAAAAGATGCATGTTGTACTGTCTGACATATCGGTGCTCGCACAAAGCAATTACACGGATGGTCACTCCTCAACCGCCTTATTCTCCGCGCCAGTTGACGGCATTACCTCGTAGTGTCCTTGGCTAGTGTGGGTATAGAGGTGGGGCGTCACAGAATATACTGAGTTAATATATGAATAAAGGTTTAAAAAAAGTTAGGCAAAGGATAATTGTGGATAGGTTAATGGAAATTAAATAAATGTGAATAGAAAGAAATGGATATAGCAAAATAATCAATTGGAAATTGTTGCGTAAGTTGTACATGTATTATTTTATTCGCATGATAATTCGATCCAGATTTGAGCACGGAATTTCGAGGTAGTTATATTGGTCCGAGTTGGAAATTAAAATCACTTTTGTTTTCTTTTGAAATTTGGGGGCCGTAGAGGCAACTTCGTAGTTGTTCCAAGCTAGCCATGCAAAGGAGACGCCGACGAAATTTTTCGAAAATTTAAGGATTTTGAAATTTTTTGATAATTTCAAATTTAGATTTAAAATTATAATTGGAATTATTGAGGGAATAATATCAATTGTGATATATGGTTGAGTTTGGAAAGTTAATAAGAGTGATAGTGTTACAAGATTGGTTTTTGGAAGTTGTTTGAAACTGTGTGGTTTTTGGAAAATAGTAAACGGGTGTTGGACCATTCTTCTTACCAAGCAATTTCGAGGACGAAATTCTTATAAGCGGGGAAGAATATAACGAATCAGAATTTTGGACACTTCAAATTAGAATATTTAATCAATTTTAAATATTCAAACGTTAATGTTTAATTTAATTTCAAATATAACTACTTATTTAAATAATGGAATTTAATGATTGGAAATTGGGTAACATATGAAATCTTGGTTTTTAAGCTTGTTAAAAATAATTTAAAGGCATATACAATTTATATCGATAATACCAGAGGTAATAAAATTTTTAAAAATGAATCTAAAAGTGATTTGTTCAGTTCTGAAGATACATCGTTTAAATTGACATTTAAAAATAGCCTTCCGGAGCACAGTCTCGGAATTTGACGAAACTAGTTCCATTGGATACGTAATAATGTACTATTATCGAATTTCAAATTCGTAGCGTTTGGAGTTATCATGTGGTCGTATGGTTTGTAAATGCGCTGAAATTTATATTGAAAATTCAATATAATAACTGGGTCCAAAAAGCTATCTTCTCCATATGATCGAATCAGGCCTCGAAAACTTTTCCGTTTGTTCAAAGTAAGGGTATAACATTATGAAAGCCTAGCAGCATGCCCCGATAGGAGGTCCAGATTTTAAGTTGCGATTTCGAGGCGATTTAGAATTTCAATAATATATATATTGTTGACTGGTCAAAATATATTCACATCATCCCATCCCTTCTTTCTCTTCAAAGTCAGTGTAACCTTTTTCACCCAAACACGCTTCCCTCTCCATCAGTTCAAATCATGTTCCCTCTTTTCTTTATTTAAAATCCAACCGAGCAGTTTAAATAAAATAAAAATGAGAAAAGCAATGCACCCTTTCACTTCATGTCCATCTCCAATTCCTTACTTATATTTTTAGCTAGTAGTAAAGTGAAACACACCATTATCCTTCGCTTGAAAATCAAAAGTAAAGAGAGGGAAAAGAAATATGGCGGCCGACTTTTGAATTCGCGCTCGCTTTGGCGAAAAGTAAAGGCTAAAAGGGATTCACTGTTTAATCGTGCGGCGATGTTAGGGGATGAGGGCTATATGGAAGCTCAAGCGTAGGCGTAGGATGGCACGAGGCAGTAGATGGCAAGGTGGAAGGTGTCGCGATGTGTGTTACGGGCTCGAGTAGGCTGCGAGATGTCAGGGAAGGTTCGCAAGAGGAGCTGTGGCATCGGGGTGGCCCGAGGTGGAGTTGAAGGTTGAGGCTGTCAGCGGTGAAGGGGCGACGAAGTCCGATCGCGGGTGAAGCGATAAATGATGGGTGCGGTTTAACTATGCACGGGGGACCATCGATGATGGTGACAGTTTGGAAAGTTAGGCGAGGTGGTTGGCGTTTTCGTATAGTAGACGCAGGGGGAGGCACCTCGGTGGTCGGCGTAGTGGAGTGAGCGACGAGTGCGGAAGTCTCGTATAGAGCTTAGAGCAGGAGCTTTATGTTTTTGTTTTCCTGTTCGAGTAGGTAACTTGATTTTAAACATTTTAATTAAATGTTACTTAAGTTTAAACTTGTAATTTAATTTGTTTATTTATTATTTCATTATTAGAAAATTTTAATAGTAAAGTAATTTTAAAGTTCTATTAAGCCAATAAATTTAAATTTAAAATGAGAATGTTGTGGTAGTTTAAATCATGTTAAATCCTAATAAATTCGAAAATTTCATTTATCTGAGGTCCTGAATCAAATGAAACAATCGAATTGGTTCATTGCTGGAAATCGATGCAATAAAAAAATTCAAGGTGCGTCAATCTCACTCAAATTGAATTACTGGTTGATTTGAATAGTTAAAATTAAATTTTCGGTTGATGTATTAAATGTGATGATTATTATCAGTGTGGATGTGGTAGTATATATAGTAGTATGTATGTGTGTGTGTGTGTACATATATATATATATATATATATATATATATATATATATATATTGGAGTGATTGATATTCGCGCATTATATAGCGGATGATACCCTACGCGCCCCGCATAATAGAGGATGACCCTATATATCATGATATCCCCCTCGAAGTGGGATTAGTTTTTTTAAATTGTGCTAACATCTATGGATGTAGGAAAATAGGTGGAGGGTTCCAACGGGATTCCTCAAAATGTTGATATTATTTTTATTTTTAGTTATATGAATTATTTGATTAATCTTTGATAGATGATATTGAAAATTTAAGTTATTGAATGCTATGGAATTACTAGATGTATTCTTCGGCATTTTAAAGTATCAACTACATGAAAATTGGATTTTTTTTAAGGAAAATGAAAAGGAAATTTTTAATAAAATATTTATAATGAAGTTGAGTAAATTGAAAGAATGAAATTGGGAAAAACTAAATAGCTGATTTTAGAATTTTATTTAATAAAGTCTGAATATGGAAAAATAGAGATTTTGAGAAAATGTGGAATAAAAGGGTTTTTAAAAATAAAGAACTCAAGCGATATTGTTTTAAAACTAAAGGATGTTTTTCTTTTGAAATTTAAATAGTTTGAAAAGGAAAATTATGAAAATAAAATATGAAATCGATGTTTCAGATTTAAAAAAGATTTTAGATCATCAAAAAGGAAGTGGAATCTAAAAATTTAGGGGTTGGAATAAATTCGGGTTAACTAAGAAATTAATATAAAAATGGGAATTAATTTGGAAGTCGACGAAGAATCGATTAAGTGTTTGGAAAATAGTTAAAATAGTAAAATGAGTCTATCGGATTTATGAACGAAGTTTATAAATAAAGTGAAGAAAATTGTCAGTGGATAATGTGAAATTATAAATTCACAGTGGTAATTTATAAGGAGATGGATAAATCGTTTTATAAATAAATAGTGGTTTATCTTTAGAATGTGAGAAATGAATTTATGAGATTGGAACATAAATTAAAACTAGAGATAAATCGAAAGGGATTTATAAACAATTAGATTGGCTATATTGAGGTTGACATATATTTTCCAAAAGTTAAGTCTTTTAAAAGGAAGATTTTAAGTATTGAATAGAAAATACTAGGTGTTTAGAGAAATGTTTTAGATAAAATTATTGTTTATTGTTTAAAAATTTTCAAGTGGATATTAATTAAGTTAGTTGCAGTAGTTAATTATTATTAAAGGTTAAATCAGTATAATTATTTTAAAAGGATAATTATTAGATAATTATATTTTATAAAATAGCTTTTATTTAAAATAGTGGTTTTTATCTGAAGTCTTACTTGGAGAATTATTATAGAAATTTCATAAGTACTATTTTGAAATTATTAAAAAGAGTTTTCAGGAAGTATGGGTATACTCGCATGGCGTAATCGAAGGCAGTGAATGCCTGTAGTTAAGACTTGGATTTCTCTTGGATAGAGATGTAACCATTGAACTATGACCCTTGGTTTGATACCGCAGTGGTACTTTCATATTATTTTAAGAAGGGTTTTCATATATTTTGAAAGGGAAAAATAATTTGTTAATATGTTGGATTCGGTAAGATAAGTGTATATTTTTGGATAAAGAGATTTAATTTATTTAATATTTCTACTGAAATAAGACTTGGTGTTACTTTCAGTGAAATGAAGTATTTGGCTGAAATGATTGTTTATTTGATAGATAGATAACCGACTATCAAATCTGGACCCAAATATAACTTTGAAAATATCCGAAAGAAGTACAGGAAGTATATGGTACAGTTATCAACCGAGGTGCTATACTGTGCATATAAGCTTGTTTGTTCTTCTAGGACATTTATAAGGAAATCTGCCCACTAATGGTTAGGAGGTGAATTTCGATCTTATTTTCGTCTGTTTATTTCCTAAAGAACCGGAGTTGAGTTTACCGGGAAATATCGAATGTTTTTCCAAAGAGGCCGGGATCAGATTTGTGATCCCGAAACCACTTCGATCCAATGAGTACGTTTTCAAAATGAAGACAATAGCTTGGAGTCAAAGATGGAGCAGTGAAGCGCAAGGGCTAATCGCTATTAATCCTGAGGGTGATTCCAAAAAGGATGTAATAGGAGTAGTGCCTTCGATTCCATTCGGAACGGGAACGGACTTGTATGGATGAATGCTATTAGTACATTGTCATTGGAGGACAATGAGCATTCTAAGTGAATATTTCTAAAAAGGTAACGCTTAGTCTTGAGCCTCATCAACCGAGAATGACTAAAAATCAAAGGAGATGCAGGAAGGCTAAGAGGGTCGCACCCAAGTAGGGTGAGGTTACCCCTATCTAGAGTCCCTTCATTTCGGTTATGGCGGTTGCTGATCCCAACCACTGGGTAATCTTATTCAGGCTATCCAGTTTAAGGGGTAGTCCGGTCTTGTGTTGTAGGGGATCCCGGAGTGGTCCTCGGAACGATGTTTCAAGACAGGTACCGTGATAGGCAGTACCCCAGTGCCTAGTCATTCAATTGGAATCCATTCTCCAATACGTGCCTTTACGGTTTTGATTATAGAGCCTAGTATTGCTGGAATTTAATTAATGTAACAATTTCAGCTATTTGAATAAGTATTTATACTTAGACACTATTGTAATATCGGAGGATTTTGATATGAAATGTTTTGGTTATCGTAAGGTAAAAACCCGTCGTGTTTATTTGTGGCATGGTCTTACGAGATACCTTTGATTTTCAAAGGATTTTGAACTTTAATAATTCAAATTGAGTGTGTTTTCTCATGCTGGTATTCCAGACTTACTCTGATGTTCTTTTATTATAATGCTCGTGTCAAATCGAGTATTACAGATTCAGGATAGGATGCTATGGAGCTCAGGAGACAAGTTGGATGACGAGACGTATCACACATACTTGGTGTATTTTTCAGCTATGCATCGTAAGCTGTTTAGTCATTTTTTATGAGGACAAGCTATTATAACTATCCAGTTTCAGGCTATTGATGTATTGTACTTTGATGTTGTAATGTACAAAAACAGTAATAGTTCTTTTTGTGTAAAGATCAATTGTTATTTATTATATATTATTCCGCGGCGATTGTGAGATTCTGTGTTGTTATTTCTATTTCCTTCTTCTACCTCTTTCTTCTTTTCCTGACGATCTGGTATTTCCGGCATTCGATTGTTCGGGATGTAATACAATGGACGTATCGTTGTCAATTTTTTGAGGACAAAATCTGGACCGTGACATATATTTTGGATCCAAATTTTGATAGTCGGTTATTTAACTATCAAATAAACAATCATTCAACCAATTATTCTATATCCCACTGAATTACTCCAAATCTCCTTTTAATTTAATTTTAATAAATTAAATCGCTTTATCCAAAATATATGTACTTAACTTATCGAATTTAGTAAATTCACAACTATCCCTTTTCAAAAGAATATTTGAAACCCCTTTTTTGAAATAATATGGAAAGTACCACTGTGGTATCATATCATGGATTCACAACTCAATGGTTACATCTCTATCCTAAAGAAATCCAGGACTTAACTGTAGGCACTCACTGCCTCCGATTTCGCCATGCGTCTATATCTATATTTCTCGAAACATTTATTTAAAAAAATTCAAAAATAATACTTATGAAATTTCTATAATAATTTTCCAAGTTAAACATTAGGCAAATACTCTTCAAAATAAGAGATATTACAAAACATTGAATATTGAATAATTTATCCCTTTAAAATAATACTGCTGAGTAAAATATAAATAATAATTAACTTACTATAAACTAAGTTGATTAATATTTAAATATACTTTAAAAAAATTTTAAAACAACTAAATAATTAATTTTTTTGAAATATTCTTTAAACACTTTTAAATTTTCTAGTTAATTCTTAAAATTTTCCCTTTAAAAAAACAAACTTAAGTTCTCAGAAAAAAATATTTTTCAACTCCCATATTGCCAGTCCATTATAAATAAATCCTTCTCAATATATTCCCAATTTAATTAACGTTCCAGTTCCGTAAATTTCTCTTTCAAATTTTTAAAATTAAATCTACCATTTATTTTTAAATTGATTTACCCATCTCCTTATAAATCCTCACCGTGAATTTCTAACTTCAATTTATCCACTGAAAATCGCTTTACTTTATTTATAAACCTTATTTATAAATGTAACGACCGATAATATTCGATAATTTAATAAGATTTTGGTAACTTAATATTGAAGGAAATAATTTTTTTTAGTGAATTATTAATGGAAATAATAACTTGGATAAGATTGGTAAGTTAATTTTCAATAACTTGAATGTAACATGTAACAACCCTAGATTTTTGTATATTATTTAAATTGGACTTTCTTTTATTTTTAAATTATTTTAAATTTGCTTTATTTCAAACATTTCATTTTTAAATATAAATGATGTTTATTAAATGATTTATAGTTCAAACCAGTATAATTTGAATATTTTACTGTAAAGTGGATTTCTGGTCAAGCTGTTCAAGCTGTGACTTTTGAAGTTCAAATTTAAATTATTTAAAATCTTAAATTTTATCGTTTATTATTAAAATAGATGTAATATATTGAACACTGCTTTTCTTTTCGTTGAAAACGGAGTTAAACTGTAAAAGTTATGTACATTTCAATTTTGAGTGTAATTTGATTTATTTAACAATTTTGTCTATTATAACTTATAAAAAAGAAAAAAAAGTTTCTTTGTCATCTTTATTTTAGTATGTTATTGTATGTATATTTTTGTATTATAATAATTTTAAAATGAAGTAAACAATTTTTCAAAGTCAATGGTGATTTATTTGTAATTTCCGGACACTGTTTTGGATTTTTAAGCAATTTCTTTAAATCTTTTTATATTTTCTTTAAATTTAATATTTTTTTATATGTTTTAATATGTTATTTTAGGTATATTTTGTCTTTTAATATTTTTTAAAAGTGATGTTATAATTTTTCCAAGGTTTACTGTGTTGATTTCTTATTTTTTTAAAAGGTTGTTTTCTTGTTTTCTACTATTTTCTTCATTAAAATTATATTTAAATTTAATTTTTTTTTTTGTGAATGTATTTTATTTTATATTATTATTTATGTTTAAAAATATATTACAAGCTCATATGAATTTTCTAAAATTTATTTCATTTAATTTCAAATTTTCTAGACTAGTTTACTATTTTTAGCTATTTTCCTTAATTTAACATTATATAATTAATAAATATTATATATATATTTATGTTTTGATAAATTTTCGAAATATTATCTGGGATTATTATTATTTCCAGAAATATCAAGTTATATAAACAAAATTAAGGAAATTTGAAAGGTTTTAAAAGCTTCGAAACGTAAAGTCGTTTCACCTCCTAAGTCGTTTCTTTTACCGTTTCCTCATTTACTCTTTGACCGTTTTTTTTTCTTTTTCTATTGAATAGCCATGTATTTTCCTTCCCATTCACGTGATAAACTTCTCACTTTTCATCATCAAACTCACTGCTATAAGTATTGAAGGTAATGGCTTCCATTTCATCTTCTTCTTCCTTTGTTTTTCTACTTTTCTATTTGAATTTTGTACTTGTTCTCACTTTCATAGCTTGGCTCCTCCTCAACCAGATCTGACCTGACCTCTACCACCCCTTTCCTCTGACCATCACTCATCCTACTACCTCTCCATTTCAGGTCGAGACCATCCATAGCAAGGACCACCACAAAATCCACCAAAAACCATCACAAACTATCACTTATGGCCTAGAATTGTCATCTCCTCCTTCTACCACCATTTGCCGCCACTACCACCACCACCACCTCTGACCTGACCTATACCACCCCTTTCCTCTGACCATCACCCATCCTACTACCTCTCAATTTCAGGCCAAGCCAATCCAAGGTGAAGATCATCACCAAAATCAACAAATACCTCACCTACTCACACAAACCGAGCCTAGTTTGCTAGCACCACCTTCACCTTCCTTTAGCCGCCACTTCCACCACCACCACCAGCCCAGATCTGACCATCACCCTTTGCCACATCACCCACCACCCTCTAGAAATCAGGCCATGACCATAGAGCATGAGGCTGAGCCCAATAGGAGCCAAGATGTGATGATATTTGCTTCGTTTTGTAAAGAGTTGCACCTGTATCTCCATCTCCTTTAAACCCATGTAGGCCGACCACTTTGCACCCAAACCAGACCTTAATCCATGGCATAGCTGAGCTTAAACCATCCATAACTGATCCATGTGAAGTTGAGAAAAAGTGCAAACCATTTGACTTTGTTCTGGACATTGATTTCTAGTGTTGTTCAAGTGTTACATTGTTTTGTAACTTATATGTTGTATTGTTTGTTTAAATATTTGAATAAGGAAATTATCTTTGGCTCTCTCAATATCAAATATTCATCGTGCCATCGTACTTTTTAAGATCTTAGTTTGGGTCATTTGTATCGCAATCTTCAGCTCAAACAAGTGAGTAATTCTCACCAGACATTATGTATTTATATAAGTAGTAAATTGACACCCTGTGAATCGGTAGAACTATATGATCATGTTATAAGTGCTTATATTATTATCATATGATTTTCACACCTTTTATTACACCTATTATGTGATATGTTACTGTTATTTCATGCTATTCTGTTTATGTTGTCTGTCCATCATACTGCAAGTTCCCTTTAGATTAGAATCACTTTGGGTTGAAATGATACATACCCGAACGGACTTTAGAATAAGGGAAAATCGTTATGGGCTGAAATGATAGGCCTTAACGATTTTCAACTTATTTTATTTACTTGGGACTGCGGGTTTAAAATGATAAAACCCGGATTTTCTTTGTAAATTACGGGTTGAAATGATACATTACCCGTATCACCTTACCTAGCGTAGAAAATTATATACAGGCCCGTAGTTAAGATATGCTTTCTAAAAAATTTAAAATATTTTAGACATTTAATTATTATAATATTTTGATTTATAATTAAATAAAAATATACTTTTTGTAAAGTATTATTGATTTTCTAGAAATCTATAAGTTAAATAAATTATGTAAAAGTTAGAAAATCTGAATGTAAGTTATTTTGGAAATTTTGATTTAATTTTTAATGGAATTTAAATTAACTTTGAAAATATGATAAATTTATGATATGTTGAATCTTAAATTAATTTAAAATGATTTTTATAACATATTAATGATTTTTGAATAAAGTTAAAATGTTAATGAGTGAATATTTAGTTGAATTTGGAAATATAACTTAAATTAGAATTTATGAATTTGTTTAAAAGTGAAATTTTAAGTTAAGTTAAATAAAATGGAATTAAGTTATATTTAAAATTTTAAATTTAAGTGTTAAGTTGAAATTTAATGTAATGAATTTAAATTTGAATGTTGAAATTTAATAAGTGAATTATTAATAAATATTGATGTTTGGAAGGAAACTTAACTTTATAAAATCATGAATTTAAGGGAAATTAAATTATGCTTATAAATGTGAAAATGTATGATTTTATAAGTTAAAAATCATTTAAATAAAAATATAAGTGTTTGTGAAATTCTATTGAATATTTGAAGTTAATTAACAACATTTTTAATACTGTCTTTTGTTAAATTTAATTGTTTTTTTGAATGTAAC
Source organism: Allium cepa (assembly GCA_030765085.1). Classification (NCBI taxonomy): domain Eukaryota; kingdom Viridiplantae; phylum Streptophyta; class Magnoliopsida; order Asparagales; family Amaryllidaceae; genus Allium; species Allium cepa. The sequence goes on from CM060937.1 coordinate 800,290,737, forward strand.
TTTCTGTAGCAATTTCTAAATGCCGCGAAACTTGAATTTTCATTGTTTTAATAAATTTAAGTGTATAAATGAACACTGAAAAGTTTAAATATTTGGAATTTAATAATTTAAGTATTAAATGTAATAACTTCATTTTTATGATTTAATAATGAAGTAATTTCTTTTGAAATATAACTATTTGATATATTAAAATGATTGAAATGTGGTTTCGAAAGATATGATATTTTGATATATTAAAATGATTTGAAATGTGGTTTCGAAACGATATGTTATTTTGATATATTAAAATGATTCGAAACGAGGTTTTGAAAGATACGATATTTTGATATTAAATGATTTGAAAAATGGAGTTTTAAAAGATATGATATTTTGATATTAAATGATTTGAAAAATGGAGTTTTGAAAGATATGATATTTTTATATTAAAATGATTTGAAAAGAAGTTAGAAAGATACGATATTTTGGAAATGAAGCTCTGAAAGGTTATGATATTTTGATATATTAAAATGATTTGAAAGGAAGTTTTGAAAGGATATGATAATTTAATATATTGAAATGGTTAGAAATGACTTGATATTTATTTTGATAAATATTTGAATTGAAATATATGTTATGATGATATATTGGAATGGTTTGGAAATGATTTAATCTTTATTTTGATAAAGATTTGGGTTGAAATGATATTTTATTTTGAAGTATAAAATATTGTTTTAAAGTTATAACTACGGGTTATAATAACGATTGGTTGTTAAAGAGACCGGGATCGGATATTGTCTTATAGCCGGCCAATACCGAAAACCACTTTAACAACTGTGTACGCGGTGGAGATTCCAGAATGAAGTAGGATGGTGGCGACATTCTCGAGGTATATTACGTGGACCCAACTCCCATGAGTTGGCATATATGACTAAGACAGGAGCTATACCGGGCTACACAAAGGGTCGCACCCTTTCATCGAGCATGCTCCATCGGAAACCATTCTATTACTTTTGTGATTCGATACGTGGCGCCACTTTGATTCGGGGGTATTGTTCGAGGTGTGCAGAAGCTGCTGGCTTGCCGTCACCACCGGTTCGGGAGTGCAAACGGTGTATCCACCATGGCATTGCCTCGCGTGCCGTGTCATATCCTTATATCGAGCCCACTACGATTTTGGTTTTAAAGATCCGACCGCGTTAAGGTTCACCATCCCCTTAATGTTATTTTTTATATTATTATACTTTACTGATTAGACACTACTGTATATAGCGCAATATACGACATAGTAAATAGTTTAACGGATCCTTAGAGGATGGGCGGTCCCAAGCATCTTCTAAGTTACTTGTACCTTTGCTATAGTTCACTTGAGTTGGTTTACATTGTATAAGTATGTATGTCCTGACTCGAGTCTTTGTATTTTTATTTACGCTCTGGTCAGCCTGAGTTATTCACATATTTGGATTTCCATTTTCTGGAGATTGGAATCGCTGGAGATTATCTACTTGTCAAGTTTTATCTTTTGTAGTCTGTTGTTCCTTTCAGCTCTTGTATTAGTAGACTTCTATGTAGTGAGACTCCCTTTGTACTTTATTTCTTCTGTTGTATCTAATGTAACTCTAATATATTTATATAGTAGCTTCATGAACTACTATCTCTTTTAATTCCGCTGCATTATTATTACTCTGTGTTTGTGATCTGTGATTTTCATTTACTGTATATTCTGAGATTTGCCAAAATTTTATTTACAACGCAGTATTTTGAGCAATTCAATTTCGGCATGAGTGTCTACCTATACACTTATAATGGATTTGAATGGTTGAAAATATCGGTTCGTTACAGTTGGTATCAGAGTTTTGGTTGCTCTAGGCAAAACTCAGCATATAGAGTGAATGTATTTACAGAACCACTTTCATTCGAGTTTGAATCTCTTCCTTTTTGACTCGATTCCTTTGAATTTTGGAACATTCCCTATGGTTCCAAAATCCATTCATGTCCCTCGCTATTCATCTTCTTTTGACTCTAGAGTATTCCAAAACTCCGCTTCGAATGATCTTTCAAGTGAGTCGGTGGTCATGCCAATTTCAAATTGAATTGAAAAAAAAGGGAGAAAACTCCTTTACAATTAGCATCGATTAACCAGAGATTTATATCTATCCTTGGTTTAGATGCTAATATCTTTTGTTATTCCAAACTTTATCTATTGAGATCGAATGTAGATTTACCCAATAAAAATCCACATTGATCTTATTCTTTAAGCCACGGTTGACCCGGTAAATGTTGCCCGTGATTTATTTAAGCTTATCCACCTCCCCATTTTGTTATTTAATCATCTTGTCTTTTGTTTCCAACCTATTTTCAAATATTTTGAATTGTACTTGTAAATCTATGTTTTGTTTATATATTGTGTTGTTTGAGTTGTTGATGTTGAGTTGGGTTTCTGATCGATTCGTCCGATCAACGCTATCGATAGGATTTCTAAAACACTTTGACAGAACAAACTGACACAATATTATTTTAAAATTTGGTTAGTGAAATAAACTTTGATATATAAGTAAATTTATGAAACTTAATAAACTGATTTAAATTGATTATTTGAAGTGATAATACTTGATTTGGGAACTGAAATGAATTTAGAACAAGAAATTTGAGAATTCAATTTCCGATGGTTTCAAACCTTGTGTTTAAGTTTTAAAAGGTTATGTTATTTAAAGTATTTTTGAATATAAATTTGTTTTCAAAGGATTTTAAAGTTTAAAAATTAGTGCTCCTCTCTTTATCGCTGGGAAATAATTTCAGTGATGACTACAGCATCGTCGACATTCATTTTCGAGTTTCGAAGTGAAGAGACCGCTCTGTAGACTTACTACAGCTTTGTTTTGGTAAATCAATTTGATTTGAATTTCTAAAATATGACTTGATCTATAATATATATAGACATATGATTTAAATTTGATTCGACAAATTTTGTACATACATTTATTTATCTCTAAATGGGTTGAAGAAATCAGGAAATTTAATTCTTAAATTTTATTTTAAAGAATAATTTCAATAATAGAAAGAAAATAAAATTTTTGAATGAATATTCAAGCATGAAATGATTTAATTGTATAATACAATTGCATTCAAATATAACTTACCTTAATTTCAGAAGTTAACAATGTAATTGGATAATATACAATATAAAAAGATTTTTTTAATAAAATTTGAGTAGTTATAATAAATGTTATACACTTAAATTTTAATTATAAAATGATTAACAGAGGTAAATATAATAAAGGGTAATTGAATAACTTACAATAAAACAATTTTAAAAGAACTAAGAATAAAAGAAAGCAGTTATAATAAGTGTAAGCATATTTAACATAAGTAATAAATATATTGAGAGGAATAAATTTAATTTTAATTGGGAATAAAGAAGAATTAAATTTATTAAGTACATTGTGAGTGTAATAAATGATTATTTTTCAAACCCATGGTTTAAAAAAATTGTTAATTTAAGATGATTGGATAATAAGATAATGAAATTTGAGATAGTTAACGATTTATTTAACTTATGAAAAAAACAAGGAAAAAAAAATTTAAGTTGAAATTTCCATGCTTTCAAATCTATTTCCTTATTTTGTTTTTCAAACTATCTTTTGGTTGTCCTTATCACCCTTATCTTGTTATAGACTGGTATTGGCGTCTTTCTATAATCTTTCTGTTTAGAAATCTTTCTATAATCCTTGATAATCTGTGGTAATCATTTTGGATCCACCTTTTTCGTGCTTGTGTTCTTAATTTCGGAGAATCTTAGAAAGATCATCTCCACCATATTAAACTTACCTATAACAACAGTTATCAGATATAATTTCAATCTTCTTATCATCTTATCTTAATCATATTTCACTCAATGTTTTTCTGTGCTTTTCCATACCTCATCCCTTTTCGAGGACGAAAAGTTTTGAGTGGGGTAGAGTGTAACAACCCTAGATTTTTGTATATTATTTAAATTGGACTTTCTTTTATTTTTAATTTTTTTTATTTCAAACATTTCATTTTTAAATATAAATGATGATTATTAAATGATTTATAGTTCAAACCAGTATAATTTGAATATTTTACTTTTAAGTGGATTTCTGGTCAAGCTGTTCAAACTGTGACTTTTAAACTTCAAATTTAAATTATTTAAAATCTTAAATTTTATATTTTATTATTAAAATAGATGTAATAACTTGAACACTGCTTTTCGTTTCGTTCAAAACGGAGTTAAACTGTAAAAGTTATGTACATTTCAATTTTGAGTGTAATTTGATTTATTTAACAATTTGTCTATTATAAATTATAAAAAAGAAAAAAAAAATTGTCATATTTATTTTAATATGTTATTGTATGTATACTTTTGTATTATAGTAATTTTAAAATGAAGTAAACAATTTTTCAAAGTCAATGGTGATTTATTTGTAATTTCTGGACACTGTTTTGGATTTTTAAGCAATTTCTTTAAATCTTTTTCTATTTTCTTTAAGTTTAATATTTTTTTATATGTTTTAATATGTTGTTTTAGGTATATTTTGTCTTTTAATATTTTTTTAAAGTGATGTTATAATTTTTCCAACGTTTACTGTGTTGATTTCTTCTTTTTTTAAAAAGGCAATTTTTTTATTTTCTACTATTTTCTTCATTAAAATTATATTTAAATTTAATTTTTTTTTTGTGAATGTACTTTTATTTTATATTATTTTACAAGCTCATATGAATTTTCTAAAATTTATTTCATTTAATTTCAAATTTTCTAGACTAATTTACTATTTTTAGCTATTTTCCTTAATTTAACTTTATATAATTAATAAATATTATATGTATTTTTATATTTTGATAAATTTTCGAAATTTTATCTGGGATTATTATTATTTCCAGAAATATCAAGTTATATAAACAAAATTAAGGAATTTGAAAGGTTTTAAAAGCTTCGAAACGTAAAGTCGTTTCACCTCCTAAGTCGTTTCTTTTACCGTTTCCTCATTTACTCTTTGACCGTTTTTTTCCTTTTTCTATTGAATGGCCATGTATTTTCCTTCCTATTCATGTGAGAAACTTCTTACTTTCCATCATCAAACTCATGGGTAGAAGTATTGAAGGTAATGGCTTCCATTTCATCTTCTTCTTCCTTTGTTTTTCTACTTTTCTATTTGAATTTTGTACTTGTTCTCACTTTCATAGCTTGGCTCCTCCTCATCCAGATCTGACCTGACCCCTACCACCGCTTTCCACTGACCATCACCCATCCTACTACCTCTCCATTTCAGATCGAGACCATCCATGGCAAGGACAACCACAAAATCCACCGAAAACCATCACAAACTATCACTTATGGCCTAGAATTGTCATCTCCTCCTTCTACCACCATTTGCCGCCACTACCTCCACCACCACCACCTCTGACCCGACCTCTACCACCCATTTCCTCTGACCATCACCCATCCTACTACCACTCCATTTTAGGCCTAGCCAAACCTAGGTGAAGATCATCACCAAAATCCACAAATACCTCACATATTCATACAAATCGAGCCTAGTTTGCTAGCACCACCTTCACCTTCCTTTAGCCGCCACTTCCACCACCACCACCAGCCCAGATCTGACCACCACCCTTTGCCACATCACCCACCACCCTCTGGAAATCAGGCATTGGCCATAGATCTTGAGGCCGAGCCCAATAGGAGCCAAGATGTGCTGATATTTGCTTTGTTTTGTAAAGTGTTGCGCCTATATCTCCATCTCCTTTAAACCCATGTAGGCCGACCACTTTGCACCCAAACTAGACCTTAATCCATGGCATAGCTGAGCATAACCCATCCATAACTGATCCATGTGAAGTTGAGAACAAGTGCAAAGCATTTGACTTTGTTCTGGACATTGATTTCTAGTGTTGTTCAAGTGTTACATTGTTTTGTGACTTATATGTTGTATTGTTTGTTTAAATATTTGGATAAGGAAATTATCTTTGGCTCTCTCAATATCAAATCTTTGTCGTGCCATCGTGCTTTTGAATATCAAAGTTTGGGTCATTTGTATCGCAATCTTCAGCTCAAACAAGTGAGTAATTCTCACCAGACATTATGTACTTATATAAGTAGTAAATTGACACCCTGTGAATCTGCAGAACTATATGATCATGTTATAACTGCTTATATTATTATCATATGATGTTCACACCTGTTATTACACCTATTATGTTATATGTTACTGTTATTTCATGCAATTCTGCTTATTTTGTCTGTCCATCACACTGCAAGTTCCCTTTAGATTAGAATCACTATGGGTTGAAATGATACATACCCGAACGGACTTTAGAATAGGGAAAAATCGTTATGGGCTGAAATGATAGGCCTGAACAATTTTCAACTTATTTTATTTACTTGGGACTGCGGGTTTGAAATGATAAAACCCGGATTTTCTTTGTAAATTACGGGTTGAAATGATACATTACCCTTATCACTTTACCTAGCGTAGAAAATTATATACAGGCCTGTAGTTAAAATATGTTTTCTAAAAATTTTAAAATATTTTAGAAATTTAATTATTACAATATTTTGATTTAAAATTAAATAAAAATATAATTTTTGTAAAGTATTATTGATTTTCTGGAAATCTATAAGTTAAATAAATTATGGAAAAGTTAGAAAATCTGAATGTAAGTTATTTTGGAAATTTTGATTTAATTTTTAATGGAATTTAAATTAACTTTGAAAACATGATAAGTTTATGATATTTTGAATTTTAAATTTATTTAAAATGATTTTTATAACATATTAATGATTTTTGAATAAAGTTAAAATGTTAATGAGTGAATATTGAGTTGAATTTGGAAATATAATTTAAATTGGAATTTATGAATTTGGTTTAAAAGTGAAATTTTAAGTTAAGTTAAACAAAATGGAATTAAGTTATATTTGAAATTTTAAACTTAAGTGTTAAGTTGAAATTTAATGTAATGAATTTAAATTTGAATGTTGAAATTTAATAAGTGAATTATTAATAAATATTGATTTTTGGAAGGAAACTTAACTTTATAAAATCATGAATTTAAGGGAAATTAAATGATGCTTATAAATGTGAAAATGTATGATTTTATAAGTTAAAAATGATTTAAATAAAAATATAAGTGTTTGTGAAATTCTATTGAATATTTGAAGTCAATTAACAACATTTTTAATACTGTCTTTTGTTAAATTTAATTGTTTTTTGAATGTAACTTTCTGTAGCATGTTCTAAATGCTGCGAAACTTTAATTTTCATTGTTTTAATAAATTTAAGTGTATAAATTAACATTCAAATGTTTAAATTTTTGGAATTTAATAATTTAATTATTAAACGTAATAACTTCATTTTTATGATTTAATAATGATGTAATTTGTTTTGAAATATAACTATTTGGTATATTAAAATGATTGAAATGTGGTTTCGAAAGATATGATATTTTGATATATTAAAATGATTGAAATGTGGTTTCGAAAGGATATGATATTTTGATATATTAAAATGATTTGAAATCTGGTTTCGAAAAGATATGATATTTTGATATATTAAAATGATTTGAAACGAAGTTTTGAAAGATATGATATTTTGATATTAAATGATTTGAAAAATGGAGTTTTGAAAGATATGATATTTTGATATTAAAATGATTTGAAAAGAAGTTCTGAAAGATATTAAATTTTGGAAATGAAGCTCTGAAAGGTTATGATATTTTGATATATTAAAATGATTTGAAAGGTAGTTTTGAAAGGATATGATAATTTAATATATTGAAATGGTTAGAAATGACTTGATATTTATTTTGATAAATATTTGAATTGAAATATATGGTATGATGATATATTGAAATGGTTTGGAAATGATTTAATCTTTATTTTGATAAAGATTTGGGTTGAAATGATATTTTATTTTGAAGTATAAAATATTGTTTTAAAGTTATAACTACGGGTTATAATAAAGGTTGGTTGTTAAAGAGACCGAGATCGGATATTGTCTTATAGCCGGCCAATACCGAAAACCACTTTAACAACTGTGTACGCGGTGGAGATTCCAGAATGAAGTAGGATGGTGGCGACGTTCTCGAGGTATATTACGTGGACCCAACTCCCGTTAGTTGGGATATATGACTAAAACAGGAGCTATACCGGGCTACACAAAGGGTCGCCCCCCTTTCATCGAGCATGCTCCATCGGAAACCATTCTATTACTTTTGTGATTCGATACGTGGTGCCACTTTGAGTCGGGGGTATTGTTCGAGGTGGGAGGAAGCTGCTGGCTTGCCGTCACCACCGGTCCGGTAGTGCAAACGGTGTATCCACCCTGGCATTGCCTCTCGTGCCGTGTCATATCTTTATATCAAGCCCACTACAATTTTGGTTTTAAAGATCCAACCGCGTTAAGGTTCACCATCCCCTTAACGCTATTTTCTATATGATTATACTTTACTGATTAGACACTACTGTATATAGCATAATATAATGCATAGTAAATAGTTTAAAGGATCCTTAGAGGATGGGCGGTCCCAAGCATCTTCTAAGTTACTTGCACCTTTGCTACAGTTCACTTGAGTTGGTTTACATTGTATAAGTATATATGTCCTGACTCGAGTGTTTGTATTTTTATTTACGCTCAGGTCAGCCTGAGTTATTCATAGATTTTGATTTCCATTTTCTGGAGATTGGAATCGCTGGAGATTATCTACTTGTCAAGTTTTATCTTTTGTAGTCCGTTGTTCCTTTCATCTCTTGTATTAGTAGACTTCTATGTAGTGAGACTCCCTTTGTACTTTATTTCTTCTGTTGTATCTAATGTAACTCTGATATATTTATATAGTAGCTTCATGAACTACTATCTCTTTTAATTCCGCTGCATTATTATTACTCCGTGTCTATGATTTGTGATTTTCATTCACTGTATATTCTGAGATTTGCCAAATTTTTATTTACAACGCGGTATTTTGAGAAATTCAATTCCGGCATTAGTGTCTACCTATACACTTATAATGGATGCGAAAGGTTGAAAATATCGGGTCGTTACATAACAGTATAAATGTAAGTTAATAGTTAATTACTTGGATGCAATTCCAATAAGTGAAACAATGTAAATGTTAATTATATTCTTATTGTAATAAAAGAGTGTTACCAAGATGAAATGAATAATTTGATTTAAAATCTTAATGAATGTGTGCGTTGACTTATAATGGGATATAAAAGGTAAATTAATAATTTAAATGTTGACTTACTAATAAAATAATGTATAATAAATGGAATGAATTAGTGTATGAACTAATGGCAGCACTTGTTGTAAAATAATAAGTAAAATAAAATGTAACAAATAATGATTGAAGCTAATTATTGATAAACTAAATGAAATTACATTAATTTAAAATGTGGAAAATGTTATACTTGTCTTTAAATTGAATATACGGAAGCAAGTGTAGCCTTGGTAACTAACATTTATTTTTGACAATAGAAGTGAAACCCCAATAAAAATATAGTTTAATTGTTGTCCTTGGGTCTGTAAACAATAAACTTAAATGTAGTAAAAGTAAACGAAGGCAATAATTATCTGTTGCTCGTTTATCTAGTCTATTAATTGAAATGAGAAAATCAAATTTGAATAAATATAAACAAAAGTTAAATTTATGTGGGAGGTATTGCAATGTTTAGAAGTTGTTAAATTAGAGTATATTAGGAAATAGAAATTGGATTGTAATCAATTGCAATAAAAATAAATAAAATTTTATGTTAATGTTAATTAAGGGATATTTGGAAATAATGTTAACGGTATTAATAATAGAACAAGTTGTTGAATTAGAGGAATGGAAGAAAAGATTTATTAATGTAAACTTAATAAATGGATAAACGGAAAGGGAAGGTCTGGGGAATTATTGAAATTTCTTATTATTGGTTATGAGATTGAAATCTAAGAAACGAATGTAATTACTAAATTTGTTAATGGAACAATAATAATATAGACAATGGTAATTAAATGAAAGCAGAAGTATTTAAGAATTGTAACATTTGCTTGAGAATAGGGAATTCATAGGTGTAATTAATGTCATGGTAACACATGTTATAAGTTACCCATTTATTTGGTTTAATAATTAAAATGTGAATCAATTGGAATTAAATGAACTTTAATGTATATTAATGAGAATTTACGCAATGGCTGAAGGTGTGAATGTAATAAATACAAACCAATGTTAATTGTAACTATGAAATGACAATTTAGTGAATAACAGGATTTAAAAAAACCAAATAAATAAATTCCTTGGGAATTTAAGTTTTAATCACTGGATAAATTGAAATTGAAATTTAATATTATAAATTGGGAATAATTCAATGATGAATTGATGTAGAAATTTGTTTAAAGGATTCTAAATTTACCAAGTAATCCAAACTGATAAAATTTGTAAATAATTAAAGTTGAATTATAAATTTGATTTAATTAACTTATGATTGATTTATTTATTAATTTATTGAATTAATGTAAAAATAGCCATTTTGGCCGCTAATCGGATTTCGTCATAGGATCCGTAACGGTGAATTATTGTACGATTTCAAGTTTCGTAACGATCGGACTTGTCGTTTAATCATACGGACTCGAAACGCCTTGAAATAAATTTAGCTGAAATCAATTTGAATAATACCGATTTTAGCGTAACTTCTTCATATGATGGGATTTGGACTTGAAACATTTTCCATTGCGTTTAAAATATTTTAAAACATCTATTTTGATATACGGTTTGACCCAATTTCGTTCCGTAGTAAGAACGGGCTTTCCGGGCCATTCATCGTTCAGCGCGTTTATCCAACTGGGTCCATCTAATTTGTTTCAGCTATGTCTATAAATACCCTGTTTAAACCCTAGCCTACCTCTATTTCTCATTTTTATATGCGTACAATCCCTCTTCACCTCCTCATCTCAATGGCAGATAAACAAATTCTAGATCCAAGCACAAATCAAATTCAAATCCAAAATTTCAAACTCCTCAAAAAAATTGAGAAAAATTATATATCGAAGTTCTCGATGAACGCATCTCATATTTGTGAATAGTTTTGGGATCTGAGTTTCTGGGTAGTTGGAATTGGCTCATTTATTCTCAGCCTTTCATTTTGGGTTTTGGTTTCAATGGCGGATCGTCGGCTTGGCGACGATCGAAGGGCGTGGATGCGTAGAAGGGGATGAGTAGGTTCGATCCATGTGGTTAGTTGGTCGTTGTCGTCAACGTTTCCATCGGAATTGGCCGTCGAAGCTCGTGTTTCGAGCTCGGCCTGATGGCCAGGGGGAGGCGCGCATTCGTCGTGGTGGTGCCATTGGAGGCGACTCGGCGAGGCCAACACGGTGACATTCTCTGATCGCGACTGAAGGTAGATTGGCGTCGACGAAAATTCGAGTGATTGCGGCGGTCAGTAGGGTTTCGTGTGTATGAGAGAGAGAGAGAAGTCGAACCAGAGACGATGATGTGGCTGCTGATTGTATGGTTCGTTGTTTTATTTATTTATTTATTTTAATTTTGATTTCAACCCATTTAATCGCTATAATTATTACAAACGATATCCAATTCGTGCGCGATTTGTTTTGTTAGGATCATATTGAAATTCCGAACATTTTGGCGCTGGTTTGGACGAATTCTGAGACTGTCCAATTTTTGGGCTTAAATTGGATTTGAATTCAATTTAAATTCAAAAGGTGAGTGTTTTAACCCACTCACAACTTCTAAAATTTCTTTTGATTGTTGAATTAAATTTTAGTTGTGATTATGCATTTATTTATGACCTTTTCCGTATATTTTTAATCATCATCTTAGTTATTGAATTTATTTAAATTAAATCGTTATTTAATTTATTATTGAATATAACTACCAGTTAAATACCTGTTATATATATTATTAGTTATCTATTGGTATTGATTGATTGTTTTGGATGATGATTGTGATGGATGTGTGATATGTTGATGGATGAATGAATGTTGTATTATATATTATTTTAAACTGCAAGTTGTTATTCATTTTATTTCATTCGGGATTTCGGTTTGAAATGATATATAACTGTAATTTTATTCTAAATTACGGATTGAAATGATAAATATCCGTATCACTTGATCATAGGATAGAAAATTATATACAGGCACCGTGGTCTATATATAAAAAATATTTTGAAATGATTTTTTATGCTTTGTAAAGAAATACGGTTTTATGAGGTATGGATTTGGATATTGTATAAATGTATTTTATATATAGTTAAATTCTTTGGTCTAAGCAATGAATATGATTTGTTTAAAGTATAAAAAAGTTAAATAATAAAGTTGGATTTATTAAAATATAATATGGTTAAGTATTTACTTAAAGTATATTTTTGTATGGAGTTTATATTGATTTTTAATAATCAAGGTTGAGAAGAAAGTTTTGAAATTGAATGGAGATTTTATTTATTTAAAGAATTATATTTAATAAGAATCCTTTTGGAACTTATTGAAATTGAGATTTTAAAAGAATGTGGTTTTATAACTTAATTCGGGTTTAAGGTGATTTGAGTGAGCAAACTGAGGAATAATTCGTTATTGAAAATCGAAGTTTTATGTAAAGGATATTGGGTTTAGCAAGAAAATATATCAAAAATAAATAATAGAAAAAGTGAAATTGGTGTGTGTGTGTGTATGAATTAAAAAAAATTAGTTTTGAAATATTAAATATTTAAGCTTTGAAATATATTGAATTCGAAATGGTTTATTTGGAGGTTCAAATCGGTATTTGGAATTTATTTGTGAAATTAAAGAAGCTATTTTATTTTATAAAGTAATTCAATATTTAAACCATTTAAGTGGTGTAGTTATATTTCAAAGTTATGAAATTCAAAGTTTTATGTTTTGGAAGGTTATATTTCAAGCATTTGGTTTCGAAATATTACAACTTTGAAAATGTTTTGGTTTTAGAAAAGGATATATTTGAAAATTATATCATACTGATTTGGTTTTAAAAAGGGGAAATGATAACGTAATCATATGGTTTTGAAATGGATATTTTTTCTTGGTTTTGAAGTATAAATTATTTTGAAATGACTGCGGTGTTATAATAACATTTGGTTGTTGAAGAGACCGGGAACAGAAGTTGTCATACTCTCTGCCAACTTCGAAAACCACTTTAACAACAATGTATGCGGTGGAGATTCCAGAATGAAGTAGGATGGCGGCGGCGTTTACTTTGAGGTAAATACGCAGACCCGACTCCCATGAGTTGGCATAAGGTGGCTAAAACAGGAGCGATTCTCGGGCGAAGGAGGTAGCCCCTCTTATCGGACACATCCCATCGATATTATACTATGACTTTTGGATTTATTCAGTGGCCAATTTTGATTTTTGATTTTGAGGGTGTGGCTCGAGGTGGGCGGTAGCTGCGCACTATGCGTTACCACTAGCCCGGATAGCAATTGGTATATCTACCCTGGCATTGCCTAGTTGTGCCATGCCACCTACCCTAGCACGCCTTATACGATTTTGTTTTGTACCATACATATGGAGTGCCCTCTAACGATGCCCAGTACGGGGGGAGATTACAGTACTATAGACTATGGGAATATAAAAGTGTGTTAAGGTGGAAAATGTAAAGCCTTAACACTATTTTTAGTAGATTATACTTTACTTTAGATACTATTATAATAGCGTATATTACTACATAGTAAACAGTTTAACGGATGTTATCCCGCTTTTTGGCAAAGCCGTGATACCGAAAGATTGGCCGAAAATAAGAGACAGTTCATCTTAGAGATTGGTTGCATTCCACTTCGCTATGGATATCGATGAATTTTGTCCGAGCCCGGATCGGGCCACAATTGACAAGACATGGCAAGCAAAGCCGCGAGAGCCAACGTTTCAAGTTTCAAGTCAATCCGAGTTCATACACGCAAGATATGATCGATTCAAGATGGAGGAGATAGCCCTTGTTCGAATCCATAAGATGTACCCTAGTTCGAATCCATGGCCAGAAATCATGTTCACATCCATCGTTTCATACCCATCTACTTCGAATCCATCAAGTTAGGAAGTCCTTCGAATCCATAAGCCCAACCTTCCTTCGAATCCATCAGGTGGCCAGGCTTCGTATCCATCCCATTACCTTCCTTCGAATCAATCGCTGTAACACATGATGGAATCCATCATGTTCCCCCTGCTTCGAATCCATAGATGTTGCTGACCTTTGAATCCATGAAGACACCTCTCTTTGAATCCAACCAGTGTTGTCGTTTCGTATCGATCAGCTGAAGTGAGATATGATCGATACGAACGAGTCTCAGTTCGAATCCATGCATAAGTAAAGCCTTCGAATCGATTAAGTCAAAGCGGCGAAATTCAAGCGGCGACTCTATCAACTCGACGAAAAATGTGGATCGACTCGAAGAATGCACGCCACGTCAACCTACTAGCGCGTGCTTGGATCGATTCGAATCAATCGATTCGAATCAATCGATTCGAATTGATCGATTCGAACGGAGCGAAAAGTCCAAGAAACGCTAATTCGAATCGATGATATCTCGCGATCTACAGGTCCAAATGCTAAGAAATTTTCACAGGAGCTTGTATACATGTTGAAGAATGTCCACGCCAAGTTTCTCCTCGATTGGATGAATTCTTAATCGATTCGAACGTACTTTGAATCGATCCCAAAGTGGGCCCAAATTCCCTAAGGTTGGGCTCGTGGGCCCCTTCACGTGCCAGAAGTGGTCTCCCTAAATTTAGGCAAAATATCAGCCTCCTACATCTATAAATAGAGCCCCAGGTCATTCAGAAAAGGGGATCGGAATTCTGAAGCGCCAAGACTCTACCAGATTCAATTCTACACCTTATCATCGTTGTTGCATTCGAGTTTCAGAGCTATAATCCATTTTAACTTGCTGTAACCACTGTAATCACCAAGAGAATAATCAATAAAGATAGAAAACTTGAGAGTGGACGTAGGAAAGATCGCCGAAACCACTATAAATCCTGTGTTTGTGACTGTTATTTTCTGAATTACTGTGTGTGCAACTGCTTAGATCTGAATTCTGTATTGATTAGTGCTGATTTGTGTTCATAAACGAGTGCTTTCACGACTATTGGGTGTTTGTGGTCAATTTTGACGCAAACATTTTTGGTGCTTTCATTGAGAGCTGCTGATTCAGGATAATTTGAATTTGAAG
Source organism: Allium cepa (assembly GCA_030765085.1). Taxonomy (NCBI): domain Eukaryota; kingdom Viridiplantae; phylum Streptophyta; class Magnoliopsida; order Asparagales; family Amaryllidaceae; genus Allium; species Allium cepa. The sequence goes on from CM060937.1 coordinate 800,305,912, forward strand.
GCTTAAAGATTTAGATCTAAGAACCATGACGAGACAATCGAGCAGAAGGCCAAGGCTAGAGAGAAGTGAACACCAAGGAAGTCAAGAGGCTTCTTCTGGAGCGAATCAAGCATCGATCTTCATCACTAGGGACGAGATGAAGATGAAGAAACAGGAGGAGCTGATCCAAAGTTTGTTCCAACAGATAGGAACTTGGAGCACGGAATAGAGAAGCGAATGGAGTTCAAAACAGAGCAGGACCATCCGGCGTAGCACCTGAACTAGGGGACGCGCACATGGAGAATGTTGATCCAATCCCTGAGAGAGAGAGAGAGATGCATCTACCCAAGCTAGGAGTAGCAGAGGAGTGAACACTCAGTCAAGGGGGCAAATCCCAGAATTCCCTCGTGGACTCGGGGGGCAGGTTGAAAGTAATGAACGAAGATTGCATCTCGGTGACAACGACAGATTGGCGGAGATGGTTAGAATAGCTATGAGAGTTGGTTTGGTAAATAAAGATTTGGAGGATGTAAATAGGAGTCCTTTTACTCCAGCAATCCAACGAGCTAGGAACCCACCGGATTTCAAGTTACCATCATTAGACATGTATGACGGGAGAACAGACCCCACGGTTCATCTAACGAAGTATATGAGTATGGAAGTGCTAGGGGCACCAGAGGAGGTTATGGCCTGGTGCTTTCCATTGTACTTGACGGATATTGCAGCATTGTGGTTTAGACAATTGGAGAATGGATCATCGGAACGTGGAATGGTTTAATTGAGAGATTTATGAGGCAATTCAGGGTTCACATTACAAGACCCAAGAATGTGATGACTTTCGCAACCCTAAAGCAGAAAGCCGGAGAGACCTTGAGGAGTTATCTAGCGCGATTCAATGCAGCAGCAGCTTCGGTGGATCGAGCAGATCCATCTATGGTGGTGATGGAAGCTGTGTCCGGAGTAGCTGACGGCACAGAGTTCAAAAATTCATTGACTAAAGATCCACCCGTGGATCTAGAGGAATTCTACAACGAGGCAGAAAAGTTTTTACGATTAGAGGATGCGAATGCAGAAGGAGAAGAAGGAGAGGGAATAGAAATTTATGTGCGTAAGGACAAAAAGCCTTTCGAAAAGGACTAAGACAAGGATAAAGGAAAATGAAAGGCTGAGGATTATAACGACAAGTCAAAGCGGCAACGGAGGGAGCCGCGATTCACTATTTACACCGAGCTGAATGAGAGTCTGGAGCGAATTTATCAGGATACCGAAGAGAAGGTTCTGTATCGTAGACCGATGCGAAGGGATCCAACTTTTGATGAAAGGAGTTTAGATAAGTTTTGTGTTTTTCATGAATTAAATGGTCATAACACTAATGATTGTAGGCATCTGAAGGACAAGGTGGAAGGGCATATCAGGAACGGTATGCTCCTTTAATATGTGAGGAAGCGAGCTTCAGTGGTGGAGCCGGAGCGACCACCGTCTACATCAGCCAGGGGTGGCCCTGAACCGGGACACCGTTTGATCATCAATTGATTGAAATAACGATGGACAAGTCGTAAGCTTCCCACTAACGCAATTAAACCATTTAAACATGTACGAGATCGCGAACAATCCCCAGGCATGCTCTGAATGATCATCGACCGTTTCGTAGTGGGAGCTTACACTTTGACATCCTTACTTTGCTTTTGTTTCATTTTGATTTGGACATTTAGACTTGGTTTGTTTGGACATTTCTATTTTAAGATTCATCTGTTGAATAGATATTTGATCCTGATAATTCTGAAATGGCTAAGCTACTTACACATGTATGGGGTCGCGAACGGTCCTTAGGCTTGCTCTGAGATGGCGATAAACCGCCCTGACAAACGATCCAGGAACCCACGCGAACGTGAGCTTGATATCGACAATACCAAGCCCTCCCGGGAACACTTTCTCGCCCCGAACGACACCCGACTTCGAACAGTCACAACTCGCCACGAACGGCACCCGACTTCGAACAGTCACAACTCGCTACGAATGGCACCCGACTTCGAAGAGTCATAACTCGCCACGAATGGCAAACGATCGCGAACGGTCACAACTCGCCTCGAACAGGAACAACTCGCCTCGAACAGGCACGACTCACCCCGAACGGCACAACTCATCTCACCTCAAATGGCTCGATCGCGAACGGTCGTCAATTGAGGTCCGCCACTTGACCGCGCACGGTCGCACTTCACCCCAAATGGCTCGATCCCGAATGATCATCATTTGAAGTCAGGCGCTTGACCATGAACGGTCGCACTTCATCTCAAATATCTTGATCTCGAAAGGTCGTTATTTGAGATCACATGAACCTATAACTTCCTTTGCAGGACATCAACAGGATATGAACGTCCAGCTCATGGCATTACAAAACACGCCTTCCTACCGTAAGGCATATTTTGGGGGGCAAATGTTATCCAGCTTTTTGGCAAAGCCGTGATACCGAATGATTGGTCGAAAACAAGAGACGGTTCATCTCAGAGATTGTTTGCATTCCACTTTGCTATGGATATCGATGAATTTTGTCCGAGCCCGGATCGGGCCACAATTAACAAGACATGACAAGCAAAGTCGCGAGAGCCAACGTTTCAAGTTTCAAGTCAATCCGAGTTCATACACACAAGATATGATCGATTAAAGATGGAGGAGATAGCCCTTTTTTGAATCCATAAGATGTACCCAAGTTCGAATCCATGGCCAGAAATCATGTTCTCATCCATCGGTTCGTACCCATCTACTTCGAATCCATCAAATTTGGAAGTCCTTCGAATCCATAAGCCCGACCTTCCTTCGAATCCATCAGGTGGCCAGGCTTTGTATCCATCCCATTACCTTCCTTTGAATCAATCGCTGTAACACATGATGGAATCCATCATGTTCCCCCTGCTTCGAATCCATAGATGTTGCTGACCTTCGAATCCATGAATACACCTCTCTTCAAATCCAACCAGTGTTGTCGTTTCGTATTAATCAGCTGAAGTGAGATATGATCGATATGAACGAGTCTCAGTTCGAATCCATGCATAAGTAAAGCCTTCGAATCGATTAAGTCAAAGCGGCGAAATTCAAGCGACGACTCTATCAACTCGACGAAAAATGTGGATCGACTCGAAGAATGCGCGCCACGTCAACCTTCTAGCGCGTGCTTGGATCGATTCGAATCAATCGATTCGAATTGATCGATTCGAACGGAGCGAAAAGTCCAGGAAACGCTAATTCGAATCGATGATATCTCGCGATCTGCAAGTCCAAATGCTATGAAATTTTCACAGGATCTTGTATACATGTTGAAGATTGTCCACGCCAAGTTTCGCCTCGATTGGATGAATTCTTGATCGATTCGAACGTACTTCGAATCGATCCCAAAGTGGGCCCAAATTCCCTGAGGTTGGGCTCGTGGGCCCCCTCATGTGCCAGAAGTGGTCTCCCTAAATTTAGGCGAAATATCAGCCTCCTACATCTATAAATAGAGCCCCAGGTCATTCAGAAAAGGGGATCGGAATTCTGAAGCACCAAGACTCTACCAGATTCAATTCTACACCTTATCATCATTATGAGATGTGAATCCCGAGCATCTCTTAAGTTACTACACTCACGTTACACACTGGATAAGAGATGTCAAATCCCGTAAACATCTCTGACGTCGTTCCACTCATATCATTTATTTTTGATTTAACTTATATAAAATCTTTTAGTTCTGACTCGAGTGTTTTGTCTTTTCAATTTGCCCGGGTTAGCCTGAGCATTTCAGGATTCGAAGACCTTAGCTCTGGAGGATGAAGACGAAGATTTATATTATTATTATTTGTTATAGTATTCCACCACATTCATACTGTTTCCGCTGCATTAATTATTATTCTCTGGTATGTGTAACTCTGATATATATTGTATAGGTAAAATTGAATATTTTGTAAAACATCTTCATGAACTGTATATTTGATTATTTTATTTTATCGTTCTGCTGCAAGATTCTGTTTTGTTTTATTTCTTCCTTCTTTTCTTATTTACCCCATAACAATCCGCCCTTCTGTATGGTTTGAGTCCAATGTGTGTTGTTTATTATCGATTTAAATCGCGCAAAAAGGCAGGTCATTACAATAAATGTCATTGTCTCATTTCCCTTTTATAATGGTTTCACAATACTTAATCATTTTTAAATCGATTTCTAAATTAAATTCCATTTTTAAATTAATTTCTCGAATAACCCAACTTCATTCCAAAATCCAACTAAATTCTGAATTTCACTTCCTTTTCATAATTTAAAATCTGGAACATCCGTTTCACATTTTATTTTTAAAATTTCCTTTTTATTTTCTTCCAAACTATTTTAAATCTCGATTTGAAAATCTTTTTACGCTTAAACAAATATCGTTTAAGTTTTATGATTTAAATCATTTTTTTTACATTTTTCAAAAACCTTTATGTTTCCATATTCCAAAACTACCAAGTACAATTTTAAAATCAAACAATTTATTTTACCCAAATTTATTTCTTTTAAATTAATCCAAATTTCAATATAAATATGTTTGCTTCCAATTTTCTTTCTAATTTTCTTTTAAATACAATATACATAATTATGGTATTTTAAAATACCATATTCTAAACCATCAATACAATAGAATCTAATAAATCTGAATTCCACTATAATCTATCACAGATTTGTTCAACATATCATATCACTGAATATGAAAATAATTTCAACATTTTTTAGGAATCCAGTTGGATCCCTCTAACCTATTTCTCTGCATCCACAGATGTTAGCGCAATATAAAAATACCAGTCTCACTTCGAGGGGGATATCACGGTACATTGGGTCATCCGCTATTATGCGAGCGTATAGGGTCTCATCCGCTATATATATGCGGGAATATCAATCACTCCAATATATGTATATAGTATGATATATAATATGACATCCAACTGATAATAATTTATCAATCCTATCAATCAATCAATAATTAGTTTTAACTATTTAAAATTTATTACGGTAATCCAAAATTGAGTGAGATTAACTCACATTTATTCTCTATTGCTTTTTTAGCATTCTGGTTTCGATTGAATCTGAACGCGTTTGAATTTATCTAAAAATTTCGAAAGCTCCAAATTCATCCAAACCATTTCGTATGCGTAGATGACATCACGGTCCTAACACCACTTGAGTCGTCCGAATCAGACCTCATGCACATGAGATATAAATGTAAGTTCATCAATAATATAGCTAAATTTTATACAACAATTAAATTTAATTAAACAACCCATACCTAATGAAATAGATCCCAATCCAAAACTATTCCATCCTCTTCCCAGATGCTTCGAACTCCCTATATGCATGAATGAAACAATGTCGCGCGCATGTTTTATAGTGATATGCAGCATCACACCCCGAAACGATTTTTCGACCTTGTCGTTCGATCACCTTACTTCTATACAACCGATCCCCTTCATTGCCTTTCCTCCGCCATCCCTTTCCTTGTTCGCTTGAAACCTATACGCTGCCCCAAATGTCACGAACTCAAATAGTGACCGAGCCTTATCAAATTCTGGCCACCTACTCTACTTTCCACCGCGAACCCATTGACGAGCTCCAAAACTCCAAATGGCGCTCGAATACTCGAGAAACCAAAAACCTAGCTGCCATGCCCAAAAATCGACCACTAGAAAATGACGCCGCATATCTCATATTTTATATCAAATTGAAGAGGAAAGAGAAATATGATTTTTTTAAAACTAGTGTTTGATTCTTTTTATCAAGTATTCTATGAGACATTATTTTTCAAAGCTTGCCATTTTTTTCTTGTTTCTATAACTCAACAGTTTCATGCATTTTTAAAAGGTGAAGAGAGGAAAGTGATGTTGGCATGTCTTAAGGTGGCTATAGTGATTTGAAAAGAGGTGAAAAAGTGTTGATGCGAAAAAAATTTCTCAAATCCATTTATTATTTAAATCGTCTCGAATTCGTAGCTTAAATTCTTAACCTCCGATCGAGGCTTGCTGCTAGGCGTTCATAATGTTATTCCCTTATTTCAAACACAATGGAAAAGGTTTCGAGTCCTGATTCGATCGTATGGAGAAGATGCTTTTTGGACCCAGTTATTATATTGAATTATCGATATAAATCTCAGCGCGTTTCTATCTCATACGACCAAATGACAACTCCAAATGCTACGAAATTTGAAATCTAATAATAATACATTATTACGGATCCAATGGAACTGGTTTTGTCGAATTCCGAAGCTGTGCTCCGGAAGGCTATTTTTAAATGTAAATTTAAACGATAGATTTTTAAACTGATCAAATCCCTTTCGAACTCAATTTAAAAAGTATTATTATCTTTAGTATTGTTAATATAAATTTTATAAGCCTTTAAATTATTTTTAACAAGCTTAAAATTATAGACTCGATATTTTAACCAATTTCCAACTATTAAATTCAATAAATTAATTATCCAATTAATGGTCACATTTGAAATTCAAGTTAAAATTAACTTTTAAATATTTAAAATCGACTAAATATTCCAATTTCAAATATCCAAAATTCTGCGTCGTTACATTCCTCCCCCTTATAAGAATTTCATCTCCGGAATTGCTAGGCAAGAAGAATGGTCCAAACCCATTTATTTTTTTCCTCAAAAACCACACGGTTTCCAACAACTTCCCTAAAACAATTTTCATTGGAAACACTCTATTACTTTTACTGATTTCCAAATTAATCCATAGATTTTACTAATATTATCCCTTCAATCATTCAAATTATAATTTAGAATCAAATTTTAAATTAGAAAAAATTTCTTCCAAATTGTTTCTAACTCCTTAAATTTTCAAAAATTTCACCATCGTCTGCTTTGCACAGCTAGATCCGAAAAAATACAAAACTACTTCTGTAGGCTCAAATCTTCAAGAGAAAACAAAGGCCTAGTGGCTCAATCAGAAAATCATCAATTTCATACACAATCTAAACATTTACCCTTTTGTCGGGCAATTGCAATTTACTTCTAAAATCGAGGACATCAATTTATCTTTTGCTTTTAATTACCTGCACCTTACTTGCCAATAATATCAAATCATTTAATTCCAAAATCATTTTATTTATTCCTTTCCAACGTTTTCAATATTTGCTTCACTTAAGCCTGTACGATGTACATATATCATCCGTACGCAATATCAAATCTGATCGTTCATTCGATCTCACAATTTAACTTCTGAACTAGTATCGTTCACACGACTCTCTGTTGCGGACTAAGATCTGGTTCCTTGATTAGAAACCGTCATTCTCCTTCCATAGCCGTATACTATGATAGAGAATTCTAGAATCAATCAAATAACCATATACAGGGTTCGCTATCGAAAATCGAGTGAAAAATCCCCACTCGGATCGATATAACTATCTCAAAATTCTATGCTCGAATCCGGATCAAATCGTTATGCGAATAAAATAATATACGTACAACTTACGTATAAATTTACAATTGATTATTAGTTATGCCCAATTCTTTCTATTCACATTTATTTTAATTTCCATTCACTTATTCACAATTATCTTTTTACACAACTTTTACTTAATCTTCATTCAAATACTTTCTCACTATATTTCCCAATACTAATTTTACATAAGAACTTCACCGTTAACTTTCTTATGCCTATTATAAATATTTTATACAACTTCTTATATTTATTTTCACTTCACCACTTAAGCTTTTTTATCTATTTTCATTCAAATTAAATTTTCAATTCCGTTTGAACTCAATTTACCTTCCAAATCTTCAATATTGAATTTTATAGAACATATCTCAACTAATTTATCTCAATTCTCAATCAAAATTTATTTCCAAGCCTTCGTTTTATTTAGTCGAACTCAAACTAATTCTAAAATTTTACCTTATTTAACAAAATTCAAATTAAATGTCATTCCAATATTCAATTTCAATTCGATTCTCTTCAAATAAAATTAATTAATTCATCACTAATTTTATATTTTATCTCAACAAATTCCATCCTCGAATTTATTTCTTTTGCCTACCTGGGCTAATCTTCACTCTTATTTAAACATAAGTCATGTTTCATTCCATTAAAATAATCAATCTCAAATTTTATAAGTCTCAAACTTATTATGTCCTATACCATACTTAATTAACTAATTACTTTAATTAGTGCCATCCTCTAATTCATTCCAAATTTCAATAAATTTTATTTCTAGAACTTTGTTCATATAGTCCTACTCAAACTAATTTTTTTTTTCAGTTTCACTTTATTTAACATGATTCAAGTCAAATCTCATTCCACTATTCAATTTCAATTTCATTTACTTACCAATTAAATTAGTTAGTTTATTTACTAATTTTATTTCCAATCCTTTGTTTTATTTAGTCCAACTTAGGCTAAATTTCCAAATTTCTCTTATTTAACTTAGTTCGAGTTAATTCCCATGACAAATCAAGTTCCAAATTTTAATAGTTTTACAACTTATTTATTTTCCATAAAACATTTTAGATCAAACTCCAGAGTTTTAAACAATTACTTAAATATTTCAAAATCATTTTTGAAATCATATATACCCAAAATCCTTGGTATATCAAATCATCCTTTTTTAATTTTGAAACCACTTTTACAAACAAACTCCAATTCAAATCATTAAGGTAGTAACAGTATAGCGGTCCTAGCGAACTAAGAATGAGGCGGTCCTAGCGACCTAAGAATGAGGCGGTCCTAGCATCCTAAGAATGAGGCGGTCCTAGCGACCTCAGAATGAGGCGATCCTAGCGACCTAAGAAGGAAGCGGTCCTAGCGACCTAAAAAGATTAGCGATCCACGAGTTAAAGCATAGAGCAGTTTAGAGCGGCCCCGGCCTAAGAATCTACGACCTAACTACCTAAATGGGCTAAGTGACTTACTGGTCCAACGACCCAACGAGTTAGCAATTTATGACCTAATGGGTTAAGGCAGTACAAGACCGCATGCCTCTTCATAAGGTCGCTCACGACCTAAACAAGGCCGAGACAGCTCCATAAGTCGCTGCATCTTATGACATTCCTCTCCTAGGTCGCTCCAATCACTCAGAAGAGATCAGCGACCTATCCTAGGTCGCGTGCAACCTGCTGACCCGCTCAGGAGAAGCCAAGTGCAACTAGAATTGGCCGTAGCTCGTTTCCTTTTGGGCGCAACCTTCGACCTACGACCTACTTTAGGTCGCAACCCCTCGACCTACGTCCTACGACCTAACTCCAAGCTCACCCTATAAATATGACACTAACTCCAACATGCGGGGATCTCTTTGGCTCATCCTTGGAACATCGACACTCTGCTGAATTCTCGACTCATTCGACAATTCAAACACAAGAGGCATCTCAACTAGCTTCAAGAGGAAATCTAACACAATCAACATGGATTTAAAGAATTCTCCTACGTCGAAGTCCTAGTTGTTTGGTTAATCCGTATTGTAATTGAGGATTGTTGTAAAGTTGTAACTGATTCAGTAATAAAGTGGATTAAAGTGGACGTACGCTTAATCTAAAGCCGAACCACTATAAAATTATTGTCTTTTACTGCTTTCTCTGGACTATCTTACTTGATTCTAATTCCCGTGTTCACGGGTGGTGCTTTCATTTAAACTTTGCATCCACCAGGGTGTTAGCGTTCAATTTTTAGCGTTAACATTTTTGGTGCTTTCACTGAGAACCCAACTCAGGATACCTTCATCATTGCTTCGAAAAAGTTTGTTGAAAAAGTCTCTCTTAAAACCAAAAGTTTATCAGAAATAATGGCTCCTGGAAGAAAGCATGGATATACAAGACCTAGTAATGTCCATGAAAAGACTGCCACTTCTCCTTCGTCAAGTCAAACAGCACCAAGTGTCGGAATTACATGGGCAGAGTTAGATGCTGCAGTATCTGGATTATACCAGCAGATGGAAACTCAGAATGCTTTAATGCTGGAAAGGATAAATGCGTTGCTCGGAGCAAACCGTCAACCGGTGAATAACGAAGAAAACCTTGCAGATGATATTTGTGATACTGAGGAAAGGAATGTTCCTCAAAGACAAGCTAACCCCGCCAAAGAAACACCTCCTCAACCTGGAGGATCGAGACCACAACCAACTCTCCGTGAACGTTTGTCCCTACAAACTTCCGAGAAAATGGCCGAAGTCTGTCCTGCGGATCCTGTAAATGATGAGGAATATCTTTCGGGCATTGTACGACAAATCATGAAAGAAAGTATGCAGAGAGATGAAGATGAGAAGGAATGGGGATTCGCTCCGGGCAAAACTCCGTTCACTGAGAAGATTCTAAGGGCAGAATTCCCAAGGAAGTTCGTTCCTCCGACCATCCCGGCTTACAAGGGAACAAGTGACCCCAGTCAATTCCTGTATAAGTATGATTGGCACATGACTGGTGCTAGAGCATCTGATGAGATCAAATGCCGGTACTTTTCGGCATACTTGGAAGGAGTGGCTCTGCTCTGGTTCACAAAACTTTCGGTCCGATCCATAGATCAGTTCGCCGATTTGACTCAGAAGTTTAAAGAGCAATTCAGGTTGTATGCTTCAAAAGCAAAGGATATTATGTCGCTATCAAGCCTGGAACAGAATCCTGGGGAATCTATCAGGTCTTTCTTGAACCGCTTCAACATAGCTTTGGCTGAAGTGGACAATGCGGAGCCACGGATGATCATGACATACCTGATAAGGGCAATCGATAAATCAAGCGAATTTGGGAAGTCGCTGAAGATGAAAGAACCAAATTCACTTGAGAAATTCTATAAGAAAGTTGATGAATTCATGCGCTTGGAAAGCCTTCGGGCGCCAGTTAAAGTGGCATTGACAGAGGTTAAGGATAACACTACTGCTCCTACCAAAAGAGAATCTGGAAGTCAGAAAAGGGAGAACAATGGTGGGAAGAAACAGAAAGATATAAAGAAAACTCGCTTCTTAAAATCTTCAAATTTCAATCCTTTAACTGACACCCCGGAGAATGTCTTCTTTGCTACCAAAGATGCGGTAGAATATCCTAAACCGCCCGAGATGAGAGTTAGCAAAAAGGCTGCTCAAAGTGGGAGATTCTGTCGGTTTCATAATCAACTCGGTCATGATACCAACGAATGTCACCATCTGAAAATTTTAATTGAAGAACTGTTGAGAGGGAACAAGTTGCAGCAATATGTTAAGAGAAGTAGAAATGATCCAACTTCGTCTACTAAGGGTCAGCAACTTCCTGCTCATCCATCTGGCTCGGGTGAGAGGAACATTGTTCATGAATCAGAAAGGCCTATTATTAATGTGATTACAGAAGGGCCTCACCCAGCAGGCCGAAGCTGGGGCGACATGGAAAGATGTGCCCGTGCCTTGAAATATGCACCAACAGAAGAAAGTGTTTTTGTGCTAGAAGACGATGCACCTTCGAAGCAGCAGAAAACTTTTAATGATGATATAGTTTTCAGAGCCAGGGACTCCATGGGCACTGAAGCTCCGACCAAGGATCCCTTTGTCATCTCTGCAGGCATTGGGCCGGCTATTGTGAGAAGAGTGCTTGTAGATTGCGGCGCTTCTTGCAATATTCTCTTTAAAAAGACATTCGACCAAATGATGATTCCAATGGCTGATGTTCAAGCCTCATCTTACAAGGTTGTTGGGTTCACTGGGGAACCGAAACAGCCCATTGGAACTATCGACTTGTTCGTCGAGCTTGGAGAGGGGCAGAAAAAGGTTGTTCGGAAATAGACTTTTGTAATTGTTGATGAATTTTTTGCCTACAACGCCTTCCTGGGCCGACCAAATCTTGTGGATTTTAAGGAAATTCTCACCCCGTGGTGCCTTACTATGAAATTTCCCACAGATAATGGTGTTGGAGTTATTAAAGGGGATCAGAATGCTAGGCGAGAATGTTATCTGATAGAGTCGCGAGAAGCAAGGAAGAGAGAGATGGGAAAAGATGCGGCAGCCCCAGTCCGCATCAAAGAACCAACCTTGTGGCAATTACAGGGTGGACCCTGCACTGGCGAGCATAGCGGGGCACAAAGAGAAATGGATCCCAGAAAAGCTAGTGCGGAGGAAAATAGAGTGGTGCTAGTTGAAGTAACGGTGCCGGTACCTGTTGACCCGAAAGATCCGAACAAAGTGGTGAATGTGGGTTCACAACTTAGTGTGACAGTTCAGAATTCCTTGGTAACATTCTTGAAAGCAAATCTGGACGTATTCGCTTGGACTCATGCTGATATATGTGGAATATCCCCAGAAATTGCAATGCATACTTTGAATATTGATCCAAAGTTTACACCGGTAAAACAGAAAAGAAGAACCCAGGGTCCTGAAAGGTCAGCATCGTTGAAGGAAGAGGTAGACCGGCTTATGGAGAATGGTTTCATCAGGGAGTCTACTTATCCGAATTGGGTTTCAAATCCATTACTGGTTAAGAAAGCTAATGGGAAATGGAGAGTTTGTATTGACTTCTCAGATTTAAACAAAGCCTGCCCCAAAGACTGCTCCCGTTACCCAGAATAGATCAGTTGGTGGTGGAACAGCGGGACACGAATTGTTATCTTTCATGGATGCTTACTGCGGATACAACCAGATTATGATGCATGAGCCGGATCCAGAGGACACAAGCTTCATCATCGATATTGGTCTCTACTGCTATAAAATCATGCCCTTCGGACTTAAGAATGCAGGGGCAACTTACCAAAGATTCGTCAATGCTATGTTTAAACCGCAGATTGGCAAAACTATGGAAGTTTATGTTGGCGATATGTTAGTGAAATCAAAGAAAGAGGTAGACCATATGGATCACTTGGCGGAGATGTTTGCAATTCTCCGAAAGTACGGAATGAAGCTTAATTCTTTAAAATGTTCGTTTAGGGTGGAGTCCAGAAAGTTCTTAGGTTTCATTGTGAGTGCTAGGGGCATTGATGCTAACCCTGCTCAAATTGCTGCCTTAAGAGAAGTCAAAGCCCCTAGGACAACGAAGGAACTACAGAGTCTTAATGGGAAAGTCGCTGCTTTGAGTGGATTCATTTCCAAAGCTACTGATAAATGCATTCCGTTCTTTGATGCACTGAAGAAAGGAAGGAAGAATTTTGATTGGACTCCTGAATGCCAGAAAGCTTTCGATGAGTTGATTCGTCATATGGAAACGCCTCCAATACTTTCTAAGCTGGACAATGGTGATGATCTTTTTGTATTTTTGGCAATCTCATCTCATGCTCTCAGTGCAGCCTTGGTACGGAAAGACGCAAAAATTCAGCGCCCGGTCTATTATATCAGCAAAAGATTCACTGGGGCAGAGATGAATTATTCGAAGCTGGAAAAGCTCGCCTATTGTCTACTGATTGCATCAAGAAAATTGAGACCGTATTTTCAAGCTCATCCAATCAAAGTCCTCACTGATCAGCCTCTGAAGCAAGTCCTCTTTCGCCCTGAGACTTCGGGTCGCCTTTTGAAGTGGAATATTGAACTCAGCCAATACGACATCACTTATCATCCCCGGAGAGCAATCAATGGACAAGCTTTGGCAGATTTCATCGTAGAACGTACAGACAAAGGTGATAGTGAGGAAGTAGTGACTGATAATCCCCCAATTCGATGGAAATTGTATGTTGATGGCGCAAGAAACGATTACTGTTCCGGAGCTGGGGTTGTGCTTGAAACCCCTGAAGGGCGATCATTGTGCTATGCTTTGAGATTGGAATTCCCTTCGACAAACAATGAGGCAGAATATGAAGCTCTTATTGCCGGTTTGAGAATTGCTAAAGAATTGAATGTCAAAGTGTTGCAGATCTTCAGTGATTCACAGCTTATTGTATGTCAAGTCAAGAAAGTGTTTCAAACTAAAGGAGGAAATCTGCCCATTTACTTGTCAAGAGCCTGGGAATTTCTTGATGATCTTGACCATTATACGATAAATCATATACCCCGGGAAGAAAACATGAAGGAAGATTCTCTCACAAAGTACGCAAACACTGGCGAAGCTCAATTATTGGGATTAGTTCCTGTGGAGGTCCTGTCATCTCCAAGCATTGATGAGATGGATATTGACTGGATCATGACTATATCACAGGAGCAAGAATCATGGATGACTCTGATAATGGAATACCTGCTCAATGGTTCTCTACCAGAAAATTCAAAAGAACGGCAGAAGTTGTTAAGAAAAGCCTCCAGATACATAATTCAAGATAGCCGATTGTATAGGCGGGGATTCCCAATGCCATTACTCTGATGTGTGACCAAGGAAGAAGCTGAGACAATTCTAGCTGAAGTACACGGTGGAAAGTGTGGAGATCATTCAGGTGGTCAAATTCTAGCAAAGAAAATTCTCCGTTATGGGTATTTTTGGCCAGACATTAATCGTGATGCTGCAAGTTATGCCCGAAAATGTGACCGATGCCAGAGATTTGCAAAAATCCCAAGAGCACCTTCCACTGAGATAACACAGATGGTCAGTCCATGGCCATTTTCTATTTGGGGAATATATCTCATTGGGCCTTTGCCAACTGCCAAATCCGGGATCAGGTATGGTGTGCCTCAAAAGATAATCACACACAATGGAACCCAATTCGAAAGTGAAGAATTCCAAGATTTTTGCAAGCGATTTAAGATCCAGAAAAGCTTATCAGCAGTGACTCATCCGCAGGAAAACGGGCAAGTGGAGAAGTAAACAAAATTATCAAATCGACCATCAAAAAACAGCTGGAAAAAGCGAAAGGTGGTTGGGTCGATAAGCTTCCACTAGCACTATGGGCATATAGAACTACACATAAAACTACGATGGGCCACACTCCATTTTCATTGGCAAACGGATCGGAGGCAATGATTCCGTTAGAAATAGAAGTCCCTTCACATAGAAGAATTCATTTCAACCAGGATGAAAACAAAGAGTTACAACTTGAAGCACTTGACTTCCTTGATGAAAAAAGGGAAGTGGCTCAGCTCAGAATTGCAGCCCATTAGCAAAGAATTGCCAGGCACTTCAATTCCAAAGTTCACCAACGCAGCTGTGAGATTGGAGATTTAGTCTTGAAGAGGTTCATGACAGCAACAGGAGTGTTTGCGCCAAACTGGGAAGGGCCGTATGTCATAGGCAAAAAACTTCTCGACGGCACGTTCAAACTAACAACCGTCGAAGGAGATCTAATTCCAAGAGCTTGGAACAACAATCATTTGCGCCCATATTTTACTTAAAGGCTTTAATGAAATATTGTAAAAGAATGATGAATATATGATTCTTGTATTGAAAGGCATTGTAAAGCTAGTGCAAGTGAATAATAAGAACTATAAAGTGGATGTAGGCCC
The DNA here is from genome assembly GCA_030765085.1 of Allium cepa. Lineage (NCBI taxonomy): Eukaryota > Viridiplantae > Streptophyta > Magnoliopsida > Asparagales > Amaryllidaceae > Allium > Allium cepa. The sequence goes on from CM060937.1 coordinate 800,321,188, forward strand.
AGTTCTTGGCCGAACCACTATAAACCTTGTGTTCTTTACTATTATAAACTGCTTGTTTTTATTTTGATATATAAAGTACGTCAATTGTATTGCTAAAATGTCGATTTAATACAGCAGGCCATTGAAACAAAGCTTACCCACCATGAGACCAAGCAATCCCCGACATCAATCAACAAATGAATATCTAGCCACAAAAATTCCAGATTCGAATCCTATATAAGAAGTGCTTCAAGCAAACAGTTAGTGGTTTCGCCTGAAGTAGACTATTCCTAACTAATTGTGATCGTTTGTGCGAACAAACATTCGATTAATTAGCCTGTGTCTACCCCTGCGAACTCATTTAACAATGAAGTACACTTCTTTGGATAGAATAAGCTACTTGCAAAAGAAAGGAATGTGCGCTTGGAAGTGATAACAGGATACCACTGATATGAGAAAATGGCGAAAAGACATGGGCGAGCAAGCATCAAACAACAAAATACCTCCACGGAGGCACAAGCCCTCTTCGGAGGCACAACTCTTCGGAGGATAAAGACCTCTAATGGGCCTCGCCAGAAAAAAGAGCTCTTTCTCGATAGAAAGTTGTGGACTGATCGGTGGCGTAGGACATTCATTAACTTATGTCCGCACCGTGAATCCATCCAACCGAGAGAAGGAGACTCCAAACTTCCAGGCAAAAGCCCTACTCAGAGGCACGCATTCCACCGAGATCTGAAATAAAACTTCACAAGTCCTAGAATGTGAAAAGCCCTCTTCGGAGGCACAACTCTTCGGAGGATAAAGACCTCTAATGGGACTCGCCATAAAAAGAGAGCTCTTTCTTGATAGAAAGTTGTGGACTGATCGGTGGCACAAGACACTCATTAATTTGTGTCTGCCCTGTGAATCCATCCAACCGAGAGAAGGAAAATCCAAACTTCTAGGCAAAAGCCCTACTCAGAGGCACACATTTCACCGTGATCTGAAATAAAACTTCAAACGAGTCAAAATGTGAAAAGCCCTCTTCGGAGGCCCGCTTCCCAGCGGACAGGGAAAAGATAAAAGCCTCTCCCTAGAAATAGAAACGAAAAAGCCCTCTCTCCGGAGGGACAAACAAAAAGCCCTCTCCCCGAAGGCACAAATGAAAAAGCCCTCTTCCCAGAGGCATAATCAAACAAAAAGCCCTCTTCCCAGAGGCACAATCAAACAAAAGCCCTCTTCGGAGGCACAAGCAGGTTGAAGCCCTTTTTCGAAGGCCCACTTTAACACGAAAGAAAATTCACTTGCCGAAATAAAAGTGACTTTCTCCAAAAGTGAAATGTAAAAACTTCGCGATTGAAAAAGATGAAACTATTCCAATACGAGTTGCATTCTACTAAATCAGAAAAATATTTCATTAAAACGGAAATATTATCTTATAAAGTACAGATGCAAACCTCTTTCAAATGGGAAAGTTGTTCTCAAAAGAAGGAGGACAAGTCTTCTCGAAACAGAAGAGTTATTCTCCAAAATTCTTCCAATGTGAAAGAGATTGCAATAAACCATGGTATGGGGGCGATATAATATAGTTACAAAAATTAAAAAACAATGCTCAAGCAACATACCATAGGTTTACTGCAACATCACAAAGAGAAAATAAAGAAACTTGTATATATAAAAAAGATAAATGCATTCTCAAATACAGATAGGAGTTTGTACAAGTAAAAGAATAAAATATTCCATACTATAAAAAAAATTATATACATATGCAGGTTTCGAAACAAAAGAAGGCGGGGACCGCTACCCGCACAATCATCGATCGACATAAGTTTTTGTATATACAAGCTTAAAAGAAAAAAGCAAGGTGAAAAGCATAAGTCCTAAACCGATCACTTCTTCTTCCTACCACCTTTTGAGCCTTCGCCTGGACGGATAATTAACTTTTTGGGCCGGCTTGTGGAGGAAGGGGAAGAAAGAGAAAGAGGAAGAAGCTTCCCTCCTTCTCTTTGAAACTACACGGTTCCCCTTATTCCTTGAGGAAGTATCACTGCCCGGAGAGAAAAGAGTGGATAATGTTATGTCGTCAAAAGCAGTCTGCTCCGGAGTTCTCTCCCCTTCTTCAGGTTCTTCGACCTTTTGTTCCTGAGAAGCAACAGGATCGTCCAAGTCATGGAGAGCTTCTATCTGCTCTTCTTGCGATCCCGGTTGAGAGATAGAAGGGGAAGTAATCTGAAGAGGTGGAGAAGAAATAGCCGGAGGAGGGGAAGTCTGAACAATACTTGGTGCTTTCTCTACAGGAGAAGAAAAGTTAAAGTCAGTATTCCTCATAAAAAGAGGGGATAATGGCTCATCGACACTTAAGAAATAAGCAAGAAGCTCATCGAAATCAGTCGAAGCGAACAAGCATTCCACTTGAGCGAGATCAACATTGAGGTTACCTGGAGAAGTAGACATCACTATGTCAATTTCGAAGTCCTGCGCTTTGGCGCTTCCTTGAGCCTCATCTCCAGTGTGGGCGGTGGTGCTCTCAATAACGGCTTTAGCAGAAGGAGGAGAATGGGAACTGGAGCCAGCAATATCGATATCGACTGAAACTGAAGGAAGAACTGGGTCGGTTGAAACTGTCTTTCCTAAATGTTCTCCTTCTGTCGTTTCAGCTCTCTCTTTGGCAAGCCGCTCCTTTCCCCTTTCAAAAGCGGCACATGCATCATCATCTAGATAGTGCCCCATTAAATCTACTTCGGCATATCCGGCTCCTCCAAACATATCAAGTATACCCTCCCACACTTTGGCCAAAGTGATTTCATATGCCGGCCCCAGAAACTTAAGGCTGCCACGGCCCAGAACGCTATGGATGTAAAACTCGAATAAAGTGGAGCTGACTTCAACTTTAGTTGCTATATGAGACTCTTCGGCTGTAGCTTTGCCGGCAACAGCTTCATCACGCTCCTTCTCAACTTCAGAGAGTCGAGTTTTGAGCAGTTCAATCTCCAAGTTCTAGGCATTGGTTTTCTCTCGAAATTGAGCAACATCAGCCCGGTAGTTTTCTACAGCTTATTGCTGTGCCTCAAATTTAGCTTCGGCATCTCTCTGTGCCGCGTGAGCATCTCTCACTTTTTTTAGAAGCACTTCTTCTCTCTGAGAATAAGAAGTGGAAGAAGTGGCGAGCTCTTCCTTAAGTTTTTCGACCTCTGCTTCAAGCTTTTCATTATAAGTGGCTATGCTCCTCATTTCCGCATCATGCTGCTCAAGTGTTTTCTGTCATTCAGATTTGTCGTTTTCCATTGTTAGCATGGCCTCAAGATTCACGCGATTTACTCTCTGAAGCTCGTCAACAAGCTTCTGCCAGCTGGACATTCTCTCGATATCTAGTTTCACAGCATCAAGATTGCGCAGCATAGCCTGCTTGTCAATAGGGACCAAATCAAGATCAAAGCATACTCCCTTCAAGCACCAATGCAGAAACTGACTTTGAAGGGTGGCCGGGCCTTGTCCAACCTGATATGAGGGTCTGCCAATAATTGTTTGAATATCAGTACGAGCAAGGGCAGGAGATTGAGAAGGTACAGGTGCAGCGGGCTTTTCAGGAAGTTCAGACACCGGCTTTTCGCCATGTTAAGCCCTTTTACTTGCATCTTCAGGGATGTGGCTTTTTCCTTTATCATCACGGGATTTCCGTTTGTAGTCATGTCGCTCATCTCGTCTTTCGTGGCGTTCTTCATAGGCGCGCCTTTCACGAGCCTTCCTTACAGCTCTTTCTTCGTCAGTTTCCCAAGTGGTAGGAAGATACCTCCTGGGGTCATCAGCACCACGCTTCCCATAGCGCTGGAAATCGTTGTAGTAGGAGCCACTTCTTCCCATTGGAGATTCTGAAAACGAAGAAAAGTTAAACTTAGAAATCTTGAAAGCAAGAGAGTTGAATGCATATAAGTGCTGAAAAGTCCTAAGTGTGTGTAACGTGCAAACTACGTGCGTCGAATCACGAACCACTCCTGGGTTGGGGGGTGATGATGGGTCTAACAGCCAGTGTTAACTCTTGGGCTGACGGAGTTTGTTCAAGAACGGATATCGCTTCGACTGCTGAAGAAGTAACTTTAGCAGTGATAGGATCATCTTTGAAAAGCTCCTGTGAAGTAATCATCAGATCGCTCAACCACTCAAAAGTATCATCACCGTTGTGCCTAGCAGGACTTGTTCTCTCAGCCCCTTCGTCACCTGATTGCCCGGGTTGTTGAGGAGGCTCTTCTTCTTCGATGACTGGGGTAAGTACATGCTTGACGGATGACCCTGCAACATTAGTTGAAGTATAACACTTTACTAATGAAGCCTCAACAGTGCGTTCTTTCAGCATAAGTTCTCCAGCGGAAACTGGGGCATCCGGTGCCTCTACTGGAGAGTCGGGTACTTCATGAGGTTGAGTATAACGAGAAGGGTGCAAAAGCCCGTACTGGTGCAGAAATTCGTCTTTAAGCAAAAACTTAATACTTCTTTCTTCAACCGGCACGGCACTTAATCTATCGAAAATCGTTTTGTGACTGGGACATCTAGAGGGAGGAGGAAGTGCTGTAAAAGAAAAGAATGAAGTTAGCGCTTAACAATTCGGATCTTGAAAAGCTGAAACGGAAAAATGGAGATGAGCAATCTTACTTCCTTTTCTCTAGATGGCATAAAACCCTAGAGGACAGCGGACAAATAAGAATTGATTCAGAAAGCCGTGAGCACTTTCGGAAAGATCAGTAATAAGTTTACGATTTCTGGCACTTCTCACGAGTATAAAGGAGGGGTGGTCTTTATTCTTTGCAAATGAGAATAAGTAGCAAATTTCTTCGTAGCTCGAAAGACGGTTAAGTGTCCTCTTGAATAAAACACACAATCCCATCAGGATGGCGTAGCCATTGGGATGTAGTTGAAAGGGAGAGATGGTTAGCCGGAAAAGGAGTTGATGAAGGAATTCATTGAAAGGAGGAATGGCACCACAAAGGCACATCTGACGGTTGACGGTGACAAAACCAAGCGGTGGCCTATCGACAGTATCATTTGGGCCTGGAAATCTAGCATCCGCTTTGGCGATCCCAAATTGAATACATAATTGATTGAATGTCCATTGACTCAGGGTCGTTGGACTTCACTCCGGAGGATCAACCAATGGGTCGGCTATCGGGAAGACTCCTTCAGATTGCTCGATTATCTCTTCTTGAGAAGACATTCTACACAAGGAACTGGATATTCAAATGTGAAGGTGCACGTTTCCTAAATGTGTGAAGTGTTGTGTAAAACTAACAAAGTGACAAGCAAGTATAACTGGAATTAAATTAATAAACATATGACAATTGTAAAATTTCAGGACTTGTCGCCTTAAGTCCAAATGCAAGTGCAGTGTTAATGCAAACAAATCGGCTTTTGTTGATTAAAATTGCTTTACCACTTCCCTTGAATTTGTTGGTTCACGGCATTTCATACGATTTCTTTAAGTTGATTATATTCTATCAACTAATCTATCATTTGATGTGGGCGATCAGTGGTAGTATATTCGTCCCATTTTTCTGCAAATGTTGTGTTTAACAGGTCATTAGCATTAAAGTTAGTATAGTCTGTAAAGGAGTGCAGCAAAGTTCAAAAGATTACAAATTCAGGCAATTCATTCCGGCAATTCAAGTTGAGAATTCAAGTGTTAGCTTGTCCGCGACTTAAATGCTACGTTGCGAGTTGACCTAGGCCGTTAGTTCTTTAAGTCGTAATGCACATGAAGGAAAAAGTCTCAAGTCGAAATAACGCAAATTTCTATAAGACCTAGCTCGGCCACGACCTAAAACTAGTGCCGTTGATGGTTAAGTCGTTTAATTACTAGCTCGTTCTACTTTAAGCCCTATGTTGTTTAAACATGATAAGTCACGGGGAAGCAAGGTCGCGAGCACGCTAGGTCGCAAGCGAATTGGGTCACAGGGTTCACATCCAAATTTTTGAGTCGTAAGTCGCTCGACAGCTCTCCTCAACCCATTAAGCTTTTCTCCACTTACCAAACCGTCTAACTTCCATAACTCGCTAATCTGTTAACCCAACAACCTGTTAACCACTGTACACCAGAAATCAACCATCTCCCCGTATCGTAAAATCACCCAAAGCCAATACAAATCAATTTGGATCCATTGCAAACCCGATGTACTGTGTGTCCTCTTGTGAGTTACAGCAACAATGTATCCAAAAATGATCACAAATTAATCATAACATGATCCATGGTGGAATGTTAAATGCAAAATCGGGGAAGGGTTGAAAATTAGGGGATTCAGGATTCGACGGCGATCGTAGATCAGAACAAAGGTCAATTTCACTTACACAATGTTATGGCAAGGAGGAATCGACTGCCTGATAATTCGAGTTCACCTTTAAGGAGCTTGGAAGATCGTTAATGGCGGAGTGAACTGTTGGAGCAGTTTAGTAAAAACGAATAAGCGAGCCAACTGTTAATATGGGGCAAAAGATAAGGAGATGAACGGGCATGCGGGCTATCAAATCCCTTGAGTCGCTTACGACCTAACCAAGTCTTCAAGTCGCTTGCGACCTAGCGACTCAGGAGGAAACCAGTTAATAGATATCGAAGCATACGACCTAACTCTTAGGCGTATACTTTGAGGGGCAAATGTTAACTCTCTTTCATCAATGACCCAACGAGCCAACTAGCTAACAGTATAGCGGTCTTAGCGACCTAAGAATGAAGCGGTCCTAGGACCTAAGAATGAGGCAGTCCTAGCGACCTAAGAATGAGGCGGTCCTAGCGACCTAAGAATGAGGCGGTCCTCGCGACCTAAGAATGAGGCGGTCCTAGCGACCTAAGAATGAGGCGGTCCTAGCGACCTAAGAAGGGAGCGGTCCTAGCGACCTAAGAAGATCAGTGATCCACGAGTTAAAGCATAGAGCGGTTTAGAGCGGCCCCGACCTAAGAATCTACGACCTAACTACCAAAATGGGCTAAGCGACTTACTTGTCCAACGACCTAACGATTTAGCAATTTATGACCTAACGGGTTAAGGCAGTACAAGACCGCATGCCTCTTCATAAGGTCGCTCACGACCTAAATAAGGCTGAGACAGCTCCATAAGTCGCTGAATCTTATGACATTCCTCTCCTAGGTCGCTCCAATCACTCAGAAGAGATCATCGACCTATCCCAAGTCGCATGCAACCTGCTGACCCGCTCAGGAGAAGCCAAGTGCAACTAGAATGGGCCGTAGCTCGTTTCCTTTAGGTCGCAACCTTCGACCTACGACCTACTTTAGGTCGCAACCCCTCGACTTACGATCTACGACCTAACTCCGAGCTCACCCTATAAATACGACACTAACTCCAACATAGGGGGTTCTCTTTGGCTCACCCTTGGAACGTCGACACTCTGCTGAATTCTCGACTCATTCGACACTTCAAACATAAGAGGATCTCAACTAACTTCAGGAGGAAATCTAACACAATCAACATGGATTTAAAGAATTCTTCTACGTCGAAGTCCTAGTTGTTTGGTTCATTTGTATTGTAATTGAGGATTGTTGTAAAGTTGTAATTGATTCAGTAATAAAGTGGATTAAAGTGGACGTAGGATTAATCTAAAGCCGAACCACTATAAAATTGATGTCTTTTACTGCTTTCTCTGGACTATCTTACTTGATTCTAATTCCCGTGTTCACGGGCGGTGCTTTCATTTAAAATTTACATCCACCAGGGTGTTAGCGTTCAATTTTTAGCGTTAACAGGTAGCAATTCCTCCCTGGGAAACTCGAAAATAAACACTGATGATGTCGCGATCATCATCGAAATTATTTTTCGGTGACCGAAGGGAGTTCAGTGCTTTTATTCCTTTCAAAACCATTTTCTAAAATATTTTTATTTCAAATATTTCCCAAATAACATCACCCTTATTTTCCAAGACTTCGAAGATCATTTTCATATCCAACGGGGTTTAAATTTCCAAATTTCTAACTTTTAAATTCTTTATACAATCATATTCAAAAATACTTTGAAATCTCATTTCATTTCAAAACATAAATCGCATTTATAATCATGTAGTTATATAATCCCAATTTGATTATACAAAATTATTTCTTAACTTTTGATTATAATTTCAACTTTTATTTAATCACCACAACACACCAATGATAATAGTTTAATATTATCATGTCCTAACAACCAAGCAAACCATTTATAACTATAATAATTCTGTAAAATTATTTCCTTATATATGAAAATAATTTGGTTAAAAATTAATTCATTTACCCCATTTAAAAACAATGCTATGTCGAATTGCTTTGTTCAAGTGTTTAGAAATCCCTGTCAATAACGTTAATAACTCGTATTAACCAGAATCCATAACTCATTCAACAAACCAATCAAAACAATGTAAAAAAATTATTATATTCACTAACAAATATGCACTCACATTTATTAATTGTAACATCCCAAAATTTAGATTTTTAAGTTCGGTAAATTGTTTGAACTTTTAATATTTAAATTGAGAAGTTTCAAAAGAAATAAAATATTATTAATATTAAATAAAAGAAAGACATACGGATTTAAATAGAATATTTGGTAGTTTAAGTAATAAATAAATAATAAAGAATAAAATAGGTAACAAACAAGGAATTGTATCAAACAATAAAATGAAATATATGTGATGAATTAAATATTGATAGTTAAACTTCAAATAAAATGAAAAAAAAAATCAAGTGAGTAAACTTATTTCTTTAAATTAAAATCTAAGTGTTAACGCTAAAATTTGAACGCTAACACCCCGGTGTATAAAGTGTAGTTGTGAAAGCACCACCCGATGATTCGGGAACAGAGTATAAGCAGAAAACCACAGAAAAAAGCAGTGAATAACAATGATTTTATAGTGGTTCGGCTCAAGGCTAGCCTACGTCCACTTTAATTCTCTTTATTGCTAAATCGATTACAACTTTACAACAATCTTCAATTACAATTATGATGAGACAAACAACTAGAACTTTGGTAGAGAAGAATTCTTCGAATCCATGTAGATTGCGTTAGATTTTCCCTTGAAGTTAGTTGAGATGCCTTTCGAACTTGAAATGTCGGGTAAGTTGAGAATTCAGCAGAGTATTGGCACTTGAAGTGATTGGTCCAAAAGTCCATTGAATGTTGGAGATGGTTTTCTATTTATAGGCAAATCTGTTTAAGAACTTTTCCCAAGTCCTGAGTCGTCACCGACTTTAGTTGAGTCGCGGCCGACCTATAGAGGCAAATTCACGGTCCAGTAGAGTTAAGCCGACCTACCTAATCTCATGCAAGTCCAAAGTCGTAAACGAGTTATGGGGCCAGGTCACGAAATGATGAAGTATCCGATTCGCATGCTTAGGTCGTGAACGACCCACCATAGGGCTTAGGTCGGTTTTCCTATGAGTCGGCCAACATCTTTAAAGCATCAAGGTTATAACCCGGTGAGTCGCTGTCCCTGTTAAGTCGGCAATAAGTTGAGTCGTGACTTATTCTGAGTCGGTTCATTCGTTAGGTCGGCAACAAGCTAAGGCTGTTGAGTCGGAACTTCCTTTGAGCTTTAAGTCGGCATCATTTCAAGATGTTAGGTCGGTAGACCTTTATAAGTCCTAGGTCGGAATCTCCTTGAACCTTAAGTCGGCATCATTTCAAGACGTTAGGTCGGAACTTTCTTTAAGGCATTAGGTCGGCATGCTTCTCAAGGCCCTTAGGTTGGTATCCCTCTTAGGTCTCATGCAGTTAGGTCGGTCTTCCATATTAAGATACTAGGTCGGCATCCCTTCGAACCTTAAGTCGGCATCCTTCGTTGAGTCGGCAGAGTGTTAGGTCATTTATTATCTTGGATCGGTGAGCCATGGCCGAGGCGGGGTTAACATTTGCCCTCGAAGCATGCGCCTAATGATTAGGTCGTATGCTTCGATACTCTTTAACCCGTTCCTTTTTTAGATCGGTTGGTCGTAAACGACCTAACAGTTAGATGGCCTAAGTTACTTCAGCCTCTACCACAGCAAGATATAAGTCGTGCATTTTCTTTTCTTTTCCATCTTTATTACTTACCCCCTTGTTCGATTCCACCATTAAAATTTTCTCAAGCTCCTAAAGGCGATCTCATTACAATCGATCACTGGTAATCTCTGCTATTCATCGCGTAAGTGGACCTGCTCTCTTCTCGATCATAGATTATTGTTAGTCCATGAATTCCGCCACTCGAACTCGAACTGTCTCCTTGTTCAATGCTTCATCATGAATCCTGTTACGTTTATAGTTGATGAGGCTTAGGTTGCTCGATTTTGGCTTCAGACGACAGTTGAGACGATGAAGATGGTTTACCACCCCAGGCTCAATGATTTCTGATGGCAGGGCATGGATTTGTGACAACTTTGAGCTTTTTATTGGGCGATCCGATAGCTTAAATGAAATGAAGGCTGTTGTTGATGGAACGGCTATTGGGTTAGCGGGTCGATGGAGTGTGATGTTGGTATGGGAGCGAGTTAGTGAATTTGGGTGGTTTAGCCTTTGGCCGACCTGACTCTTAGTGACCTTAAGTCGTGGTTGAGATAATGCTTGAAGAAAACTTGCTGATTTAAACTTTAAGGCTTGGATCGTGACCGAGTCAATACTTGGAGAAGTTCTTGCCTTTTGGATCGGAGCTTACTTTCTTATCTCTTCCTTGCGACCTAGAGGACTGAGCTGCCGAACTAACTTTGACTCCGACCCGCTACCGACCTAGCCTTATCTCGCGAAAGACTTTTAAAATCGTAGCCGACCTAATACTTAAGCTTTGGACGTGTTAAATCGTAGCCGACCTAATACTTAAGCTTTGGACGTGTTGTCATTTAGGAGCATAGACCCACTTTGAGTATTTGACTTGAACTGCCGAACTAAGTTTGCCTAAATTCTGAACTGCCCCAAGTTTAAATTTGCTTGAATCTCATTGTATTATTTCACAGACCGCATTAACTTATAAGCTGCCAACCTGCTGAAAATAACAAACAAAGAAACCAAGGCGAGAATACTGCCATTGACTGCCCACATCGAATGACAGATTAGTCGAGATGAAACAAGCAACTTAAATATATTGCATGAAATGTTTGTGAATCAATCAACTAAAGTTAAACATCAATGCAAAATATCAACAATCTGAACTGATTTGTCTGCATCAACATTATACTTGCATATTTAAGCTTAAAACAATAGTCCCTGGGTTTCATAACTAACAAATGCTTGCTAGTTTTCATTCCAGTTATATTTGTTTATTGCTTTGTTAATTTTACACAACACCTCACACATTTTAGGAAACGTGCACCTTGATGTTTGAATATCCGGTTATTTATGTAGAATGACTTCCCATCAAGAAGAAATGGCAGCTCAAGAGGAAGAAACTTTTCCGGTAGCTCTACCTATAGAGAACCCTCCAGAGAGAACTCCAACCATTCTAACCCCGAGAGCATTTACTTAGCTGCGCACTCAATTTGGTTTTACTGAGAGTGATGTCCTGCTCCCTGGACCAAGTGATACTGCCGACAGTCCTCCCCGTGGCTTTATTGCAATTAATCGTCAAATGTGTTTAAGCGGAGCGATCCCTCCTTTTAATGACTTTCTCCGAATTCTTCTCCTTCGGTTGTCAATCTCTCCGTCCCAACTTTATCCTAATGGTTATGCCATCTTGATGGGGTTGTGCGTTTTGTTCAGAAGAACTTTTGATCGCTTACCAAGTTTTGAAGAAATTCGTTACTTATGCTCGTTTGCAAAGAGTAGAGATCATCCTTCCCTTATAATTGTGAGGAGTGCTAGAAACCGCAAACTTATTTCTGACCTTACCGAAAGCGTTCATGGATTTCTGAACCAATTTTTCTTTGCTCGCTGCCCCCAGGGTTTTATGCTGATTGGAGAGTAGGAAGTAAGATTACTTGTCTCCATTTTTAAACTTTCTCGAGATCCGAATTACCAATTGTTAATTTCATTCTTTGCTCTTTTCAGCACTTCCTCTTCCCTCTAGAGATCCGGTCCATAAGCAGACTTTTGATAGATTGAGTGTCGTGGCCGTAGCAGAGAGAAGCATCAAGTTTTTGTTGGGGGATGAATTTTTGCACCAATACGGGCTTTTACATACTTCTCGTTCTACACATCCTCATGAAATTCCAGAATCCCCGGCTAGAGCATTGGATGCCCCAGTTTCTACAGATACATCCAAACCGAAAGGACCTGCTCCCGACGCTTTGCTAGTGGAATGTTCCACTTCTGTTGATGTTGCGGGGCCATCTGATGAACCTGCCCCGGTTATTGAGGAAGAAGAGCCTCAGGGATCTCCCCGACTGTCACAGAAATCTGGCGAAGAAGCCGAAAAAACTAGCCTTGCCAAGCAGAGCAGGGATGATACTTTCGAAGGGCTGAGCGACCTCTTCGCCACCTCGCAAGAGATCTTTAAAGATGATCCTATCACTACTGGGGTTTCTTCTTCAGTAGTTGAAGCAACTTCTGTCCTGCAGCAGACTCCGTCGACTCAGGAGTTGACGTTGACTATTACACCCACAACCACTCCTCAATTAAAGAGTGGTTCGTAGTTTGATGCGCGTAGTTTGCACGTCACACACACTTAGACTTTCTTTTCGGCACTTTTATGTTTCTCACTTTTTGTACTTTGAAGCCCTCTAAAACTTATCTCTTTTTATTTTAGATTCTCCGATGGGGCGCAGCAGCTCATACTACGATGATTTCCAGCGCTACGGGAGGCGTAGCCAATATGATTATAGGCGTTACCTCCCTTCTTACAGAGAATCCGATGAAGAAAGAGCCGCCCGAAAGGCTCAAGAGAAGAGGGCTCAAGAGGAGCGCTAAGAAAGAAGAGAGAGGGAAGAGCGCCATGATTCTTCACAGAGAGGTGACGATTCCCATAAAAGAAAAACCCATGACGACAGAGGAAAAAGTCATGTGGTTGAAGATTCGAGCAAGCGAGCCCGACATGGTGAGAAGCACACCACTACAACTCCTGAAAAGGTTACTGCCCCTGGCTCGCTTGATATTCCTTCCGGCTCTCCCGCTCTCGGGAAGTCAGACATCCAAACTATAATTAGCAGACCCAAATTCCAAGTTGGACCGGGTCCTGCCACTTTGCAAAGTCGGTTTCCTCAGTGGTGTCTGAAGGGAGTAAGGTTTGACCTTGACTTGGTCCCCATTGACAAGTCTGCCATGTTACGAAACCTTGACGCCGTCAAGCTTGATATTGAGAGGATGTCGAACTGGCAGAAACTTGTTGACGAGCTTCAGAGGGTTAATCGTGCAAACATAGAGGCCATGCTCACCATGGAAAATGATAAAGCCGAATGGCAAAAGGTTCTTGAGCAACATGACACCGAGATGAGAAGCATTGCTTCTTACAATGAGGAGCTTGAAGCAAAAGTTGAAGAACTGAAACAAGAGCTTGCTGCTTCCTCTACTTCTTATTCTCAAAAAGAAGAAGTGCTCCTAAAACAAGTGAGAGATGCTCATGCTAGCCAAAGGAATGCCGAAGACAGGCTCGAAGTGCAGAAAAGAATTAGCGAGGGCTATGTCGCTGACATTGAAGAGCTTCGGAAGAAGAATAACTCCCAAGAGGCGGAGATCCAAATGCTTAAGCTTCAACTTTCTAAAGCTGAAATGGAGCGTGATGAGGCCGTTGCCGGCAAAATTGCAGCTAAAGATTCTCCCGAGGCAACGAAGGCCAACATCAGCTCAACATTATTTGATTTCTATCTGCACAGCATTTTGGGGCATGGTAGCCTCGCTTTATAGGCCCCAAGTATGAAATTACTCTGGCTGAAGTTTGGGAGGCTGCACTCGATATGCTTGGTGGTAAAGGCGCTGGCTACGCTGAGTCAGCTCTTGAAGAGCATTATCTTGATGATGATGATCCCGCCGCTCTTGCCAAGGGGAGAGAACAGCTTGCAAAATTAAGGGCCGAAACAGCGGCAGGAGAATATTCAGGAAAACTCACCTCAACTACTCCAATTCAACCTTCTCCTTCAGCCGAAATTGACATTATCGGTTCTAGTTCTCATTCCCCATCTCCTACTAAAGTCACCACTGATATTACAAGCATACGAGGTGGAGATGAGGGCGGCAAGAGTGTCGAGGCACAGGCTTACGAAGTTGACATCAGGGAACCGACTTCTGCAGGTAACCCTACTGACAATCTTGCCCAAGTAGATTGCTCATCTGTTTCTTATGAACTTGATGGGCTTTTTGACTACTTCTTGAATCTCAGCAAACCTTTATCTCCACTTTTTGCTGACCTAAACTTTTTTCCTTCTGCAGAGAAAATGTCGGGCATTGTTCAGGCTTCTCCTACTCCAATTATTCCTTCTCCGCCTCCTAAGGTCACTCCTCCTTCTGCCTCGCAACCCGGGTCACAGGAAGAGCAAATAGAAGCCCTTCACGGCTTAGATGATCCCGTTGCTTCTCAAGATCCGAAAGGAGAAGAAACTAAAGGAAGCGAGAGGACGCCAGAACCCACTGGCTCCGACACTGAACCGTTATCCAAACTTCTTTCTCCAGGGAGTGGGCCTTCCTCCAAGAAGAGAGGGAATCAGGGAGTTTCCAAGAAGAAGAATAAGAAGGAATCTTTAACTGGCGGAGAAGAGACGGAAGAAAGTCCGATCGAGCCCCTTTCTCCTTCATCCCCTACCCTTACAAGCCGACCTAAAAAGTTGGTCATTCGGCCAGGTGCGGGCTCAAAAGGTGGGCGGAAGAAGAAATGATGGCTCTGGTTCTGTGGCTTTCATATCGCTTTTTTGCCTTTTTTGCATGCAATGACCGGAAATTGTGCGGGTACCGGCCCCCCGCTTTTCTTTTGTTGGAACCTGTACCTGTATATAAAATAGTGTTGAATAAAATGATTCTTTTTATTTGTATAAACTTCTGTCTATATCTGAGAATGCATTTACTATTCATTTTTGTACAAGTTTCTTTGTACGATATTGCAGTGAGCTTGTGGTATATATTGTTCGAGCGCAATTTTACCGATGTAGTTACGCCATGCTGCCCCTATACCATAAGCCCATTGTAATATTTTATTTTATGAGGAACTTGTGCTTTTATTTTTTAGAGAATAATTATTCCACATTTGGAGGAATATGATTTCATTAAAAAATAGAGCACAAATAAGTTTCTACGCTTCAACTTTCGAAGATATCACTCTTTATTTTGTGCATGTACACAATTTATTGAATGAAATCTTCTATGTGGTAAAGCGGGTATTTGTAAAGTACTTCAACTTCTTTTTGAGGAAGAGAATTTTCTAGAACAAGTAATTCACTCTTCCTTTGAAAGTTAAAGTGTGCTCTCAATGAGGATTTTTTTTTTTACTTGCCACAGTAAAGGGCTTCTTGATTTTTGTTTCTTTGAAAAGTTGCACCTCTGAGGAAGACTTTTTCATGTTTCAACACATGGAAGTTTTACTTCAATCTTGGTGAAACGTGTGCCTCCGAAGAGGTCTTTTATGCTTTATTGTGCCTCCGGGAGGAGGTCTTTTCATTTCTGCCTCTGGGAAGAGGTCTTTCTGTCTTATTGCGCCTCTGGAAAGAGGTCTTTCTGTCTTATTGTGCCTCTGGGAAGAGGTCTTTCTGTTTCTGCCCCCTGGGAGAGGCTCTTTTTTTTTTTAGCATTTCATTTCCGGTGAAGTGAAACTCCGAAGAGCGGTTGTTACACTTCAACTCCTGGCGAAATGGGCCTCCGAAGAGGGCTTTTATTTTGTTTTACATTTCAACTCTGGTGAAGTGAAATTCCGAAGAGCGGTTGTAACACTTCAACTCCTGGTGAAATGGGCCTCAGAAGAGGGCTTTTATTTTGTTTTGCATTTCAACTCTGGTGAAGTGAAATTCCGAAGAGCGGTTGTAACACTTCAACTCCTGGTGAAATGGGCCTCCGAAGAGGGCTTTTATTTTGTTTTACATTTCAACTCTGGTGAAGTGAAATTCCAAAGAGCGGTTGTAACACTTCAACTCCTGGTGAAATGGGCCTCCGTAGAGGGCTTTTATTTTGTTTTACATTTCAACTCGGGTGAAGTGAAATTCCGAAGAGCGGTTGTAACACTTCAACTCCTGGTGAAATGGGCCTCCGAAGAGGGCTTTTATTTTGTTTTTCATTTCAACTCTGGTGAAGTGAAATTCCGAAGAGCGGTTGTAACACTTCAACTCCTGGTGAAATGGGCCTCCGAAGAGGGCTTTTATTTTGTTTTTCATTTCAACTCTGGTGAAGTGAAATTCCGAAGAGCGGTTGTAACACTTCAACTCCTGGTGAAATGGGCTTCCGTAGAGGGCTTTTATTTTGTTTTACATTTCAACTCTGGTGAAGTGAAATTCCGAAGAGCGGTTGTAACACTTCAACTCCTCGTGAAATGGGCCTCCGAAGAGGGCTTTTATTTTCCGAAGAGTTGTGCCTCCGAAGAGGACTTGTGCCTCCGAAGAGGGCTTTAGTTGTTCCTTGTCCACTTGCTTATGCCTTTTAAGCGATCCTCTATTTTTTATTTTTTTTATTTTAAGCTTGCACTCCCTTCTCTTACAAGTAGTTTGTTTAATCCAAAGAAGTGTACTTCATTGCTAGGCCAGTTCACGAGAACGGACATAAGCTTCTTAATCGGATGTTTGTTTGTTCAAACTTCTCAATTTATTAGCTAAAGCCCGTTTTCGGCGATATCATTGACCGTTCAATTGAAGCACTTCTTATCTAGGATTTAAGCTCGGGAATTTTATGACTTGGAATTTGTTTGTTGAATGATAACAAGAATCACTTGGTCTTCTAATGTGCAAGTTTTGTTTTCGTTGCCTACAAAAATTTAAATCGACATTTCAGCAATACATTTAAGGTATTTTTCATATCGAAAATAAAGCAGACATGTAATAATAATAAGGAACACAAGATTTATAGTGGTTCGGCCAAGAATTTGGGCCTACACCCACTTTATAGTCTTTCATTATTCACTTGCATCGGTTTTACAATCGCTTTCAACCACAGGAATCATACATTCATAATTCTTTTTACAATATTTCAACAAAGCTATCAAGTAAAGTATGGACGCAAGTGATTGCTGTTCCAAGCTCTTGGAATTTGATCTCCTTCGGCAGTAGTGAGTTTGAATGTGTCGTCAAGAAGCTTCTGACCTATGACATATGGTCCTTCCCAATTTGGCCCAAACACACCTGTCGCTGTCATAATTCTTTTTAGGACTAGATCTCCAATCTCAAAGCTGCGTTGGCGAACTTTGGAATTGAAATGTCTGGCTATCCTTTGCTGATGAGATGCGATTCTGAGCTCAGCCTCTTCTCTTTTTTCATCAAGGAGATCTAGTGCCTCAAGCTGTAGTTTTTCATTCTCCGTTTGATTGAAATGGATTCTTCTTTGTGAAGGGACCTCTGTTTCTACCGGAATCATTGCCACTGATCCGTATGCCAATGAAAACGGAGTATGCCCAGTCGCAGTTTTGTGGGTAGTTCTGTATGCCCATAGTGCTAGCGGTAGCTTATCGACCCAACCACCTTTTGCTCTTTCAAGTTGCTTCTTGATGGTTGACTTGATAATTTTATTTACTGCTTCCACCTGCCCGTTTGCCTGCGGATGAGCTACTGTTGAGAAGCTTTTTCGGATTTTGAATTGTTTGCAAAAATCATGGAATTCTTCACTTTCGAATTGAGTACCATTGTCTGCAATTATTTTTTGAGGCACACCATATCTGCAAATGATACTTTTAGTCACAAAACTTATCATCTTTTTGAGGTGATAGTAGCCAGTGGTTCAACTTCTGCCCACTTAGTAAAATAATCTACAGCAACAATGGCATATTTAATTCCAGACTTGGCAGTTGGTAACGGTCCTACAAGGTCTATCCCCCATATTGCAAACGGCCATGGACTGACCATTTGTGTGAGTTCAGTGGAAGGAGCTCTAGGAATTTTGGCGAATCTTTGGCATCTGTCACATTTTCGGGAATAGTCTGCTGCATCTCGATTAATTTCTGGCTAAAAATATCTGTATCGGAGAATCTTCTTCGCTAAAGTTTGACCACCTAAATGATCACCACATTCTCCCCCATGCACCTCAGCTAGGATTGTTTTGGACTCTTCCCTGGATACACATCGAAGTAACGGCATTGAGAATCCCCGTCTATATAACTGGTCATCCTGGACTATATAGCGAGAGGCTTTCCTCAGTAGCTTCTTTCGTTCTTTTGAATTTTCCGGTAAAGAGCCATTGAGCAGATATTCTGTTATTGGAGTCATCCATGATTCTTGCTCTTGAGACACGCTCATGATCCAATCAATATCCATCTCATCAACGCTCGGAGTCGACAGGACCTCCACTGGAGTTAACCCCAGAAATTGAGCTTCGCCTGTGCTAGAGTACTTTGCGAGAGAATCTGCTTTCATGTTTTCTTCTCGAGGAATATGACTTATCATGTAATGATCGAAATCACCCAGGAGTTCCCAAGCCTTTGACAAGTAGGCGGGCAGATTTCCCCCTTTTGCTTGGAATTCCTTCTTGACTTGGCATACAATAAGCTGAGAATCACTGAAGATCTATAATGCTTGGATGTTTAGTTCTTTAGCAATCCTTAAGCCAGCGATAAGGGCTTCGTATTCTGCTTCATTGTTTGTTGAAGGAAATTCCAATCTTAGTGCATAGCATAATGATCGACCTTCAGGGGTCTCAAGTACAACTCCGGCTCCAGAACAATAGTCGTTTCTCGCGCCATCGACATATAACTTCCATTGGATTGGGGAATCGTCGATCGTTTCCTCCTCACTGTTACCCTTATCTGTGAATTCTGCGATGAAATCCGCTAAAGCTTGTCCGTTGATTGCTTTTTGGGGATGATAAGTGATGTCATATTGACTGAGTTCAATATTCCACTTTAGAAGACGACCCGAAGTCTCAGGGCGAAACAGGACTTGCTTTAAAGGTTGATCAGTGAGGACTCTGATAGGATGAGCTTGGAAATATTGCCTCAACTTCCTGGATGCAATCAGTATGCAATAGGCGAGTTTTTCCAACTTAGAGTAATTCATCTCTGCCCCAGTGAGTCTTTTGCTGATATAGTAAACTGGATGTTGAATCCTCTTGTCTTCTCGTATCAGCGCTGCACTTAAAGCATGAGATGATACTGCCAAGTATATAAGAAGATCCTCGCCATCGCCAGGCCTAGAAAGTATTGGAGGCGTTTCCATATGGCCAATTAATTCATCAAAGGCTTTTCGGCATTCGGGAGTCCAATCGAAGTTTTTCTTTCCTTTCTTTAGGGCGTCAAAGAATGGGATGCATTTATCTGTGGCTTTGGAAATGAACCGACTCAAGGCGGCGACTTTTCCATTGAGACTTTGTAATTCCTTCTTCGTTCTAGGAGCTTTGACTTCCTTTAAGGTGGTAATTTGAGCTGGACTAGCCTCAATGCCCCTAGCGCTCACGATGAAACCTAAAAACTTTCCGGATTCCACTCTAAATGAACATTTTAAAGGGTTGAGCTTCATTCCGTATTTTCGAAGGACTGCGAACATGTCTGCTAAGTGTTCTATGTGATCCACTGCTTTCTTAGACTTTACTAACATGTCATCGACGTAGACTTCCATGGTCTTGCCTAATTGCGGTTTGAACATAGCATTAACAAGTTTTTGGTATGTTGCCCATGCATTCTTCAGCCGGAAGGGCATAAATCTGCAGCAGTAAAGACCAACGTCGGTGATAAAGCTCTTGTCCTCCTGATCTGGCTCATGCATCATGATCTGGTTATATCCAGAGTAGGCATCCATAAAAGATAACAATTCGTGTCCCGCTGTTCCGTCTACCAGTTGATCAATTCTGGGTAATGGGAAGCAGTCTTTGGGGCTGGCCTTGTTTAGATCTGAAAAATCGATGCACACTCTCCATTTTCCGCTGGCTTTCTTAACCAGCACTGGATTTGAAACCCAATTCGGATAGGTAGATTCTTCGATAAAGTCATTCTTCATGAGCCGATCAACTTCTTCTTTTAACGCTGCTGACCTTTCTGGACCTTGAGTTCTCCTTTTCTGCTTCACAGGTGTAAATTTTGGATCAATATTCAGAGCGTGTACTGCAACTTCTGGGGATATTCCGCACATATCGGCATGAGTCCAAGAAAAAACATCCAAATTTGCCTTTAAAAATGATATTAAGATATTCTGAATTGACACGTTAAGTTGTGAACCCACATTCAACACCTTGTTTGGGTCCTTTGGGTCAACAGGTACTGGTATTGTCGTTTCCACTGGTACCACTCTATTCTCCCCTGCACTGGCTTTCCTAGGATCCATCTCTTTCCGTGCTCCGCTGTGCTCGCCAGTGCAGGGTCCGCCCTGTAATTGCTACAAGGCTGGTTCTTTGATGCGGACTGGGGTTGCCGCATCCTTTCCCATTTCTCTTTTCCTTGTTTCTCGTAGCTCTGTCAGATAACACTCCCGCCCAGCATTTTGATCCCCTTTTATAACTCCCAGTCCATTATCTGTGGGAAATTTAATGGTGAGGCACCATGGGGCCAGAACAGCTTTGAATGCTGCCAGAGTTGGACGGCCAAGGAAAGCATTATAAGCAGAAAATTCGTCGACAATCACAAAAGTTTGCTTGCGGACCACTTTTCTTTCTCCCTCTCCAAGTTCTACAAGCAAATCAACGGTTCCTATCGGCTGTTTTGGCTCCCCAGTGAAGCCAGCGATTTTCTGCGATGATGCTTGCACATCAGCCATAGGGATCTTCATTAGGTCGAATGTTTTCTTGAAGAGGATATTGCAGGATGCGCCACAATCAATTAGAACTCTTGTGACAATAGCTGGCCCGATACCGGCTGAGATGACTAAGGGATCCAAGGTAGGAGCTTCAATACCTGTGGAATCCCTGGCTCTGAACACAATATCATCATTGAAAGTTCTTTGTTGCTTCAGGGGCGTAGCACCTTCCAAAACAAATACATCTTCCTCGGTCGGTACATACTTCAAAGCTCGGGTATACCTTTCTATCTCACCCCAGCTCCTGCCTGCTGGTTGAGGTCCTTCCGTAATGACATTGATAACAGGCCTTCCGGATTCATTCCCTGCAGTCTTCTCACCTGTCCTGGGTTGATGAGCGGGAGCTCGTTGCCCCTGACTAGACGAAGCGGGATTGTTGCTATTCTTTTCCACAAATTGCTGCAGCTTGTTTTCCCTTATCAATTCTTCAATCAAAATTTTCAATTGGCGGCATTCATCGGTATCATGAACGGGTTGATTATGGAAGCGGCAAAACTTTCCGCTTTGTACAACTTTTTTCCCGGTTCTCAGAACGGGAGGTTTAGGATAATCAACAGAATCTTTAGTGGCAAGGTAAATATGCTCTGGCGTATCTGATAAAGGAGTATATTCCGATGGCTTGAAGGAACGAGGCTTCTTCAGATTTTTCCGTTTCTTCCCATCGTTATTTTCCCTTTTCTGTTCTACAGATTCACTCTTGCGTGGAGCAACAATGTTATTTTCATCTTTTTCCAATGCTGCCTTTACCGGTACAGGACGGCTTTCCAGGCGTATGAATTCATCTGCTTTCTTGTAGAATTTTTCAAGGGAATTTGGTTCCTTCATGTTAAGCCATTTTCCAAATTCGCTTGACTTGTCGATGGCCCTCATCAGATAGGTCAAGATCATCCGTGGTTCTGCATTGTCCACCTCGGCCAGCGCTATATTAAAGCGATTCAAGAAAGATCTGATAGTTTCCCCTGGATTCTGCTCTAAACTTGACAACGACATGATATCTTTGGCTTTTGAAGCGTATAGTCGGAACTTCTCCTTGAATTTCCGGGTTAGGTCAGAAAACTGATCTATGGACCGAATTGGTAGCTTGGTAAACCAAAGCAGAGCTTCACCTTCCAAATATACAGGAAAATATCGACACTTTATTTCATCATAAGCTCTGGCACCTGTCATGTGCCAATCATACTTATACAAGAATTCGTTCGGATCACTTGTTCCTTTGTAAGCTGGGATAGTTGGATGGACGAACTTCCTTGGGAACTCGGCCTTTAAGATCCTTTTGGTAAACGGGGTTTTATTTGGAGCGAAACCCCATTCCTTCTCGTCTTCATTCCTTTGCATGCTTTCTTTCATGATTTGTCGAACCATTTCTGAAAGATACCCCTCATCATTTCGAGCTTTAGATCCACCAACTTCAGGAAATGTCCGCTCAGGGGGTGGCAGCCCTCTCAGGAATGTTTCTTTCTTCATCCTCATGAATGTTGCCAGCAAAGTTGCTTTCGTTACCCGTTGGTTGACGGTTTACCCCAAGCAAGTCATTCAACTTATTCAAAATTAGGGCATTTTGGGCATTCTGAGCTTCCAATTGTGCACTTTGGGCATTTATCTGCTGGTTCAGCCCTAAGATTACAGCATCCAACTCCTCTTTTGTAACCCCAACAGGTGGAGTGGCTTGATTAGATACTGGGGAAGCGGAGGTTCCCTCTTGAACATTTCCAGATCTAACAGATCTACTCTTTCTCCCCGGAGCCATGATTTCAGATAAGCTTCTAGTCTTCAGAGAAGTTACTTCAACAAACTTTCGTGGAGCAATGATGATAATTTGCCTGAGTTCAGTTCTAAGTGAAAGCACCAAAAATGTTAACGCTAAAATTTGAACGCTAACACCCCGGTGTATAAAGTGTAGTTGTGAAAGCACAACCCGATGATTCGGGAACAGAGTATAAGCAGAAAACCACAGAAAAAAGCAGTGAATAACAGCGATTTTATAGTGGTTCGGCTCAAGGCTAGCCTACGTCCACTTTAATTCTCTTTATTGCTAAATCGATTACAACTTTACAACAATCTTCAATTACAATAATGACGAGGCAAACAACTAGAACTTTGGTAGAGAAGAATTCTTCGAATCCATGTAGATTGCGTTAGATTTTCCCTTGAAGTTAGTTGAGATACCTTTCGAACTTGAAATGTCGGGTGAGTTGAGAATTCAGCAGAGTATTGGAGCTTGAAGTGATTGGTCCAAAAGTCCCTTGAATGTTGGAGATGGCGTTCTATTTATAGGCAAATCTGTTTAAGAATTTTTCCCAAGTCCTGAGTCCTCACCGACTTTAGTTGAGTCGCGGCCGACCTATAGAGGCAAATTCACGGTCTAGTAGAGTTAAGCCGACCTACCTAATCTCATGCAAGTCCAAAGTCGTAAACGAGTTATGGGGCCAGGTCACGAAATGATGAGGTATCCGATTCGCTTGCTTAGGCGTGAACGACCCACCATAGGCCTTAGGTCGGTTTTCCCATGAGTCGGCCAACATCTTTAAAGCATCAAGGTTATAAACCGGTGAGTCGCTGTCCCAGATAAGTCGGCAATAAGTTGAGTCGTCACTTATTCTGAGTCGGTTCATTCGTTAGGTCGGCAACAAGCTAAGGCTGTTGAGTCGGAACTTCCTTTGAGCTTTAAGTCGGCATCATTTCAAGACGTTAGGTCGGTAGACCTTTATAAGTCCTAGGTCAGAATCTCCTTGAACCTTAAGTCGGCATCATTTCAAGACGTTAGGTCGGAACTTTCTTTAAGGCATTAGCTCGGCATGCTTCTCAAGGCCCTTAGGTCGGTATCCCTCTTAGGTCTCATGCAGTTAGGTCGGTCTTCCATATTAAGATACTAGGTCGGCATCCCTTCGAACCTTAAGTCGGCATCCTTCGTTGAGTCGGCAGAGTGTTAGGTCGTTTATTATCTTGGATCGGTGAGCCACGGCCGAGGCGGGGTTAACACTAAGTATTTAGCTCATGACATCTTGTGTTGTTGTATATGGAAAAAAAATTCTGTAGGTTCTTTTGCGATTCTGGAAATTATGATATGATCCGTTCTCTTATACTTTTCTTTTAGAGCAGAGTAAATTGAAGAAAAATTCAAATAAACTTCATACAATCCTTTTTAGCTTAGGATTTTTAAACAAAACAAGTTTATTTCAACTTGAACCACAGTTAAAAATTTGTTTAAGCTTGAACATGAAGGGTTGTTTGTGCAACTTGTAATTTACAGTAAAAACAAATTCTTTTGATGAATTCAACTATTTTAAATAATTGATTTGATCACATAACTTGGATGAACATACCAAGTTATGATTTTTAATAACAATATGATGATTTTTACTTAAGTAGTTTAAGAGCAAATCAAATTTAAGCCAAAATTGCATTTTTCTTAATTCCTGGTGAACGATTCAATTATAATCATTGAAATTTGGTTTGAAGCTTGTTTGAGATTCTGGGATGATGAGAAAATTTCTAAATAATTTTTCAAACGCATGAATTTGTCGAACGAACCCAAAGTAGGGTTTAGGTTCAAAGTTTACAGTGGGTTGGACGCGCGATGATTTCATCACCATGGAGCGATCGAGTCGCACGTGATGTTAGAGGAGGGTAGTGCAGAGCATGGACATGTTGTGGCCGGAGTTATGGCATCGCTGGTGGTCTGAGACTTGGTGGCGATGCGATTTTATTTGGGTATGTTCTAGCTTCAGTTCTAACGAAGAGGCCAAATTTGATTTTAAGTTTTTCGCATCGAACCAAAGTTCGATTTCGTGTTTGAAGGACTTTTTCAACCAGCCAAAGCTCGTGACGGCCACCAGAATGGCGACGTGACGTCGCGCACGTGCACGACATCAATCTCGTGTTAGGTAGGTGCGTTAGGAAGAGAAACTCGAAGGAGCACACGAGCAAAAGGTGGGTTGGCTCGGGGTCTCTCACGCTCGCGTGTGAGTTGGTTCAGCAGTATATAACTTAAGCAAGAAAAAAAAAAAGGAGAAGAAGAAAAGAGCACAGGGGAGAATGGAGATAGTCTCGGGGAAGGGATGAGGGGAATTCGAGTTTGACTCGAGCAAACACCTAGGTTTACTCGGGTTTGCTTCATAATGGGTTAAGCCCAACAAAATTTCAAATTTACAATGTTAAGTTAATTTTTTGTATTTACGAGGAACTAATGTTGATTTACGTTCAGTTAAGAACTTACTATAAGTTTTAAATTATTTAACAATGTCTTAAAATTTTAATTAATCCTTTAACTAAATAATTAAATAAGATAGGAATTGAAGGTAATTAACATTAAAACTTCCACTGTAACAATAAATTGATTTTCAAAATGTAAAGAAGATTTTTAAATGATAATTGTGACGCCCCACCTCTATACCAACGCTAGCCAAGAACATTACGGAGTAATGCTGTCAACTAGCACGGAGAATAAGGCTGTTGAGGAGCGACCATCCGTGTAATTGCTTTGTGAGAGCGCCGATTTGTCAGATAGTAAAACATGCATTCTATTTCCGGAGGAGATCCGACATACCGATATAAATGCAAAACTACTACACAGTGGCTATATTAGTTTAGAACAAAATATATAATAATAACACAGATAATATAAATAAATGCGGAACACGGATAAAACAGAAATTCTCATATATATAATAACTGATATCAGTTACAATACACGTGATACAATACATATGATACAACTACAACTGTCGACACTGGAAGTTACATATACAAGTGTTAACTCCTCTTCGTTGGAAACTGGAAAATGCGGAGCGACCTAACTAGACCAACGACCTAAGAGACCTAACGACCTAAAGGATAATGCGACCTAGCGACCTAAAGTTTATGCAACCTAGTGACCTAAAGCTTTAACGACCTAAAGTTTCAGCGACTTAGCGACCTATGAGCCGGAGCGACCTTGCAACTTAAAGGATGGAGCGACCTAACAACATGATTGTCTTAGCGACCTAACTGCCCACCGACCTAAAAAGGCCACGACCTAAGAAAGCTGCGACATAAAGGATGTCCCGACCTAAAGGAGGCCACGACCTAAGAGACTCAACGACCTAAAGACTCCGGCTATGGCTACAGGAAAGTACTCACGACCTATGATAAGTCGCTAACGACCTAAGATAGGTCGCTCTCGACCTATCTGCATGAATAAAGAAGCCGCCTATGCCATGCCGCTAGGGGATAGGTCGCCCACGACCCAGGACTTGTGCAAATCAGCATGCGTGTTCTTGTGAAAGAGAAGTCAGTGCATCTTAGGTCAGTCACGACCTACGACCTAACTTAGGTCGGTCACGACCTACGACCTAACTCCGATAAGTGCTTATAAATACACCCCGATTCCAACTAGAGGGGGACTTTTTGGCTCATTCATTTCAAGCGTCGTTACTCTGCTGCATTCCGAACTACTTCAACACTTAAAGCTTTTGAGATACAAAGAACGCTTCAAGGAACTTCACGAAGAAATCATACATGTTCAACATGAATTCAAAGATTTTGATCGACATTGAAGTTGAGGCTACTTGTTCTAAATGACTTTAAACTCAAAGGGTGTTGTAATCGATGAATCTTGTAAAGGGTTGTAATAATATCAGCAATAAAGGAGTTTAAAGTGGAGGTAGGCTCTCTCTTAAGCCGAACCACTATAAATATCGTGTCTTTTAATACTTTTCTGTGATTCTTACTTTTTTCTGGTTCCCATACAAACGGGTGGTGCTTTCACAACTACACTCTACACACCGGGGTGTTAGCGTTCAATTTTTAGCGTTAACATTTTTTGGTGCTTTCACCGAGAATTGAACTCAGGCAAATCGTCATCATTGCTCCACGAAAGTTTGTTGAAGTAACCTCTCTGAAGACTAGAAGTTTATCCGAAATCATGGCTCCGGGTAGAAAGAGTAGATCTGTAAGATCTGGAAATGATCAAGAGGGAACCTCCGCTTCCCCTGTATCAAATCAAGCAACTCCAGCTGTCGGAGTTACAAAGGCAGAGCTGGATGCTGCAATCTTAGGGCTGAACCAGTAGATAAATGCCCAAAATGCACAATTTGAGGCTCAGAATGCCCAAAATGCCCTAATTTTGAATAGGTTGAACGATTTGCTTGGGGAAAGCCGTCAGCCGGCAGGTAATGAAAGGAACTTTGCTGGCAACATTCATGATGCTGAAGAAAGAAATGCACCTGAAAGGGCCGCTAGCCCCTTTGAACAAACACTTCCTGAGGTTGGTGGATCTAGAACTCGACATGATGAGGAGTATCTTTCTGGGATGGTCCGACAAATCGTGAAAGAGAGTATGCAGAGGGTTGAAGACGAGAAAGAATGGGGTTTTGCCCCAAGTAAAACTCCATTTACTGAGAAAATCTTAAAGGCTGAATTCCCAAGGAAGTTTGTCCCTCCAACCATTCCAGCTTACAAAGGAACAAGTGATCCGAACGAATTCTTGTATAAGTATGATTGGCACATGACAGGTGCCAGGGATTCTAATGAAATAAAGTGCCGATATTTTCCTGTATACCTGGAAGGTGTAGCTCTGCTTTGGTTCACCAAGCTGCCAGTCCGATCTATCGATCAGTTTTCTGACTTAACCCGGAAGTTCAAGGAGCAGTTTAGACTATACGCTTCAAAAGCCAATGATATTATGTCGTTGTCAAGTTTAGAACAGAATCCGGATGAAACTATTAGATCTTTCTTGAATCGCTTTAATATAGCGCTGGCTGAGGTAGACAATGCAGAACCACGGATGATCTTGACCTATCTGATGAGGGCCATCGACAAGTCGAGCGAATTTGGAAAATGGCTTAACATGAAGGAACCAAATTCCCTTGAAAAATTTTACAAGAAAGCGGATGAGTTCATACGCCTGGAAAGCCGTCCTGTACCGGTAAAGGCAGTGTTAGAAAAAGCTAAAGATAACATTGCTGCTCCACACAAGAGTGAATCTGCTGGACAGAAAAGGGAAAATAACGATGGAAAGAAACAGAAAAATCTGAAGAGGCCTCGTTCCTTCAAACCATCGGAATATACTCCTTTATCAGATACACCAGAGCATATATACCTTGCCACTAAAGATTCTGTTGAATATCCTAAACCTCCTGTTCTGAGAACCGGGAGGAAAGCTGTGCAAAGTGGGAAATTCTGTCGCTTTCATAATCAACCTGGTCATGATACCGACGAATGCCGCCAATCGAAAAATCTGATTGAAGAGTTGCTAAGGGAAAACAAGCTGCAGCAATTTGTGAAAAAGAATAGCAACAATCTCGCTTCATCTAGTCAGGGGCAGCAAGCTCCTGCTCATCAGCCTAGGATAGGTGAGAGGGCAGCACGGCATGAATCTGGAAGGCCCATTAGCAATGTCATTACAGGAGGACCTCACCCAACAGGCAGAAGCTGGGGTGAGATGGAAAGGTATACCCGAGCTTTGAAATACGTACCGACCGAAGAAGATGTATTCGTTTTGGAAGGTGCTATGCCCCTGAAGCAGCAAAGAACCTTCAATGATGATATTGTGTTCAGAGCCAGGGATTCTGCAGGTATTGAAGCTCCTACCTTGGATCCCTTAGTCATCTCGGTTGGTATCGGGCCAGCTATTGTCAGAAGAGTTCTCATTGAATGTGGCGCATCCTGCAATATCCTCTTCAAGAAAACATTCGACCAGATGAGGATCCCTATGGCTAATGTGTAAGCCTCATCGCAGAAAATCGCTGGCTTCACTGGGGAGCCAAAACAGCCGATTGGAACCGTTGATTTGTTTGTGGAACTTGGAGAAGGAGAGAGAAAAGTGATCCGCAAGCAAACTTTTGTAATTGTCGACGAATTTTCTGCTTACAATGCTTTCCTTGGCCGTCCAACTCTCGCAGTATTCAAAGTTGTTCTGGCCCCATGGTGCCTCACAATTAAATTTCCCACAGATAATGGAGTGGGAGTTATAAAAGGGGATCAAAATGCGAGGCGGGAATGTTATCTAACAGAGCTACGAGAAACCAGAAAAAGAGAAATGGGAAAGGATGCGGCAGCCCCAGTCCGCATCAAAGAACCAGCCTTGTAGCAATTACAGGGCGGACCCTGCACTGGCGAGCACAGCGGAGCAAGGAAAGAAATGGATCCTAGAAAAGTCAGTGCAGAGGAGAATAGAGTGGTACCAGTGGAAACGACAATACCAGTACCTGTTGACCCAAAGGACCCAAGCAAGGTGTTGAATGTGGGTTCACAACTTAACGTGTCAATTCAGAATATCTTAATATCTTTTTTAAAGGCAAATTTGGATGTTTTTGCTTGGACTCATGTCGATATGTGCGGAATATCCCCAGAAGTTGTAGTACACGCTCTAAATATTGATCCAAAATTCACACCTGTGAAGCAGAAAAGGAGAACTCAAGGTCTAGAAAGGTCAGCAGCATTAAAAGAAGAAGTTGATCGGCTCATGGAGAATAATTTTATTAAAGAATCTACCTATCCGAATTGGGTTTCGAATCCAGTGCTGGTTAAGAAAGCCAACGGAAAATGAAGAAGATGCATCGATTTTTCAGATCTAAACAAGGCCTGCCCCAAAGACTGCTTCCCCTTACCCAGAATCGATCAACTGGTAGACGGAACAGCGGGACACGAATTGTTATCTTTCATGGATGCTTACTCCGGATACAACCAGATCATGATGAATGAGCCAGATCAGGAGGACACAAGCTTTATCACTGACATTGGTCTTTACTGCTACAGAGTTATGCCCTTCGGGTTGAAGAATGCAGGGGCAACATACCAAAGACTTGTTAATGCTATGTTCAAACCGCAGTTAGGCAAGACTATGGAAGTCTACGTCGATGACATGTTAGTAAAGTCTAAGAAAGTAGTGGATCACATAGAACACTTAGCGGACATGTTCGCAGTCCTCCGAAAATACGGAATGAAGCTCAATCCTTTGAAATGTTCATTTGGAGTGGAATCCGGCAAGTTTTTAGGTTTCATCGTGAGCGCAAGGGGCATCGAGGCTAGTCCAGCTCAAATTACCGCCTTAAAGGAAATCAAGGCTCCTAGAACAAAGAAGGAATTGCAAAGTCTCAATGGAAAAGTCGCCGCCTTGAGTCGGTTCATTTCCAAAGCCACAGATAAATGCATCCCATTCTTTGACGCCCTAAAGAAAGGAAAGAAAAACTTCGATTGGACTCCCGAATGCCAAAAAGCCTTTGATGAATTGATTCGCCATATGGAAACGCCTCCAATACTTTCTAGGCCTGGCGATGGCGAGGATCTTCTTATATACTTAGCAGTATCATCTCATGCTTTAAGTGCAGCGCTGATACGGGAAGACAAGAGGATTCAACATCCAGTTTACTATATCAGCAAAAGACTCACTGGGGCAGAGATGAATTACTCTAAGTTGGAAAAACTCGCCTATTGCCTACTAATTGCATCTAGAAAGTTGAGGCAACATTTCCAAGCTCATCCTATCAGAGTCCTCACTGATCAACCTTTAAAGCAAGTCCTGTTTCGCCCTGAGGCTTCGGGTCGTCTTCTAAAGTGGAATATTGAACTCAGTCAATATGACATCACTTATCATCCCCAAAAAGCAATCAATGGACAAGCTTTAGCGGATTTCATCGCAGAATTCACAGATAAGGGTAACAGTGAGGAGGAAGCAATCGACGATTCCCCGATCCAATGGAAGTTATATGTCGATGGCGCGAGAAACGACTACTGTTCTGGAGCCGGAGTTGTACTCGAGACCCCTGAAGGTCGATCATTATGCTATGCACTAAGATTGGAATTTCCTTCAACAAACAATGAAGCAGAATACGAAGCCCTTATCGCTGGCCTAAGGATTGCTAAAGAACTAAACATCCGAGCATTACAGATCTTCAGTGATTCTCAACTTATTGTATGCCAAGTCAAGAAGGAATTCCAAGCAAAAGGAGGAAATCTGCCCGCCTACTTGTCAAAGGCTTGGGAACTTCTATGCGACTTCGATCACCACACGATAAGCCATATTCCTCGAGAACAAAACACGAAAGCAGATTCTCTCGCAAAGTACTCTAGCACGGCGAAGCTCAATCTCTGGGGTTAGTCCCAATAGAAGTTCTGTCGGCACCGAGCATTAATGAGATGGACATTGATTGGATCATGAGTATGTCTCAAGAGCAAGAATCATGGATGACTCCAATAACAGAATATCTGCTCAATGGCTCTATACCAGAGAACTCAAAAGAACGACAAAAGCTACTGAGAAAAGCCTCTCGATATATAATCCAGGATGGCCGATTATACAGACGGGGATTCTTAATGCCATTACTTCGATGTGTATCCAGGGAAGAGTCCAAAACAATCCTAGCGGAGGTACATGGAGGAGAATGTGGTGATCATTCAGGTGGCCAAACATTAGCAAAGAAAATTCACCAATACGGATATTTTTGGCCAGAAATTAATCGAGATGCTGCAAGCTATTCCCGAAAGTGTGACAGATGCCAAAGATTTGCTAAAATTCCTAGAGCACCTTCTACTGAACTCACACAGATGGTCAGTCCATGGCCATTTGCAATTTGGGGAATGGATCTCATTGGGTCGCTACCAATTGCCAAATCCGGAATCAAATATGCCATTGTTGCTGTAGATTATTTCACTAAATGGGCTGAAGCTGAACCATTGGCTACTATCACCTCTAAAAAGATGATAAACTTTGTGACTAAAAATATCATTTGCAGATATGGTGTGCCTCAAAAAATAATTACAGATAATGGTACTCAATTTGAAAGTGAAGAATTCCAAGATTTTTGCAAGCGATTCAAAATCCGAAAAAGCTTCTCAGCAGTGGCTCATCCGCAGGCAAACGGGCAAGTGGAAGCCGTGAACAAAATTATCAAGTCAACCATCAAGAAGCAACTTGAAAGAGCAAAAGGTGGTTGGGTCGATAAGCTACCACTCGCACTATGGGCATACAGAACCACTCACAAAACTGCGACTGGACACACCCCGTTTTCATTGGCATAAGGGTCAGAGGCAATGATTCCGGTAGAAATAGAGGTCCCTTCACATAGAAGAATCCATTTCAATCAAGCAGAAAACGAAAAGCTACAGCTTGAGGCGCTAGATCTCCTTGATGAAAAAAGAGATGAGGCTAATCTCAGAATTGCAGCTCATCAGCAAAGGATAGCCAGACATTTCAATTCCAAAGTTCGCCAACGCAGCTTTGAGATTGGAGATCTAGTCCTCAAGAGAATTATGACAGCGACAGGTGTGTTTGGGCCAAATTGGGAAGGACCGTATGTCATAGGTCAGAAGCTTCTTGACGGCACATTCAAACTCACTACTGTTGAAGGAGATCAAATTCCAAGGGCATGGAACAGCAATCACTTGCGTCCATACTTTACTTGAAAATCTTGTTGAAATATTGTAAAAAGAGTTATGAATGTATGATTCTTGTAATTAAAGGCAATTGTAAAACTGATGCAAGTAAATAATGAAAGAATATAAAGTGGATGTAGGCCCAATTTCCTGGCCGAACCACTATAAATCTTGTGTTCCTTATTATTATTACATGTTTGCTTTATTTTCGATATAAAAAGTACATAGAATGTATTGCTGAAATGTCGATTTAAATTTTTGCAGACCATGGAAGTGAAACTTGCACATAATAAGACCAAGTGATTCTCGCCAAATTTCGAGTCACAAAAGCCCCGAATTCAAATCCTAGATAGGAAGTACTTCAATTGAACGGCCTATGATTTCGACAGAAACGGGCCTTTGCTGATAAATTGAGATCGTTTGAACAAACAAACATCCAATGAAGAAGCTAATGCCCGTTCTCACGAACTTGCCTGACAATGAAGTAAACTTCCTTGGATTAAACAAATTACTTGTAAGAAAAGGGAATGAAAGCTTGAAAAAAAAAATCCTCATCAAGAGCATACTTTAACTTTCAAAGGAAGAGTGATTTACCTATTCTAGAAAATAACCTTCCTCAAAAAAAAAGGAAGAAAGTTGAAGTACCCTTCAGAGGCCCGCTTTACCACATAGAAGAATTCACTTGGCAAAATGCGTACATAAGCAAAAGAAAAAAGTGATTTCTTCGAAGGACAAAGCGTAAAAACTTATATGAAGGAAGTTGTACTCTACGAAAAATTTCTTCAAGAATGAAGTAATTATTCTTCAGAAAATAAGAGTGCAAGTCCCCTCAAAGTATAAAATATTGCAGCAAGCTTATGGTATGGGGGCAACATGGTATAGTTACATACAAAATGGTATAGCTACATCGGTAAAGTACGCTCAAACAACATACCACAAGCTCACCGCAATATCATATAAATAAACTTGTGCAAAAATGAATAATAAATGCATTCTCAAATTCAAACAAGAGTCTGTACAAATAAAGGATCATTTTATTCAATTGTATTGCAGATACAGGTTTCAAAATAAAAAAGCAGGGCCCGGTGCCTGCACAACATCCGACCATTACACAAAAAAGGAATCAAAAAGCCCAAAGCCCGACTCTTCACTTCTTCTTACCACCTTTGGACCCTTTGCCCGGCCGAATGATTAGCTTTTCAGGTCTATCTATAGGCATAAGGGAAGAAGGAGAGGGAGGTGCAACCGGTGCAACTTCCGGTTCCTCTTCAGTAGCAATGATTTTCTTCCCCCTCCTCTTCGACGTTCCGTGCTTCTTTCTCCTCTTCGAAGAAGACTCACTCCCTGGAGTAGCAAGAGCAGACAAAATTATGTCATCAGAAGGAGTCCGCTCCGGAGATATCTCACCTCCCTCAAGTCCCTCGTCTTTCTGCTCTTGCAAAGCGATAGGGTCATCTAAGCCATGAAGAGCCTCTATTTGCTCCTCTTGTGACGCGGGCTGTGAAGCAGAAGTGGGAGTCACCTGAAGAGATGGAAGAGGGATCACCGGAGAAGGCGAAGTCTGAACGATGCTCGATGCTTTCTCTACAGGAGAAAAGAGGTTAAAGTCAGTAAAAAGAAGAGATAAAGGCTCATCAAGATTCAGGAGATAGTCAAAAAATTCATCAAGGTCGTGGGAAGTGAACAAGCAATCAGTTTGAACTGGTCCAGCAATAAAGTTACCTGCGGCTGTTGTCTTTATTATTTCAATCTCATAATCCTTGGCTTCGGTGCTCTCTTGAGGCTTCTCTACAACATGGGGAGTTGTAACTCCGAGATCAGTTTTATCTTGAGGAATAGAAGATGAGCTAGGGCCAGCTATATCAACATCAGCTAAAACCGAAGGAGGAACAGGGGCATTTACAATCGCTTCCTTCTCTGAGCACCCCTCCCCTGTCGTTTCAGCTCGAAATTTAGCAAGCTGCTCTTTTCCCCTAGCTAGTGCTTCCCGAGTTGCCTCGTCAAAATAATATTCTTGAAGATGGTCTTCGGAGTAACCAGCGCCTCTAAGCATATCTACGGTAGCCTCCCATACTTCAGCCAATGGAATCTCATATTTGGGACCCAGAAATGAAAGGCTGTCGCGCCCCAAGATACATTGAAGATAAAAATCAAATAATGTGGAGCCAATGTCAGCTTTGGTTGCTTGATGGGCCTCTTCGGCCGCGAGTTTACCAGCAACAGCCTCGTCACGCTCCTTTTCGGCCATAGCAAGTCGAGTTTATAACAACTCTATCTCCAAGCTTTGAGAGCCGGTCTGTTCTCGCAGCTATAAAGTTTCAGCGCGATATTCTTCTATGACCTTCTCTTTGTGTGTAAGCTTATCTTCGACTGCCCTTTGACTGGCATGTGCATCTCGTACTTGTTGCTGAAGCATTCTCTCCTTTTGAGAATAGGAAGTAGATGAAGCAGCTAATTCTTCCTTAAGATTTTCTACTTCCGCCTCCATCTTTTCATTATAGGAAGCAATACTTCTCATTTCGGCGTCATGCTGCTCGAGAGTCTTCTGCCACTCAGTCTTATCGTTCTCCATTGTGAGCATGGCCGCGAGATTGGCTCGGTTAACCCTCTGAAGCTCGTCGACAAGTTTTTGCCAGTTCGACATTCTTTCAATATCGGTCCTGACAGTATCATGATTTCGCAGCATAGCCGATTTGTCGAGAGGAACCAAGTCGAGATCAAATCGAACCCCTCTCAGGCACCACTGAGGGAATCGACTTTGAAGAGTGGGAGGACCTTGCCCAACTTGGTATGTGGGCCGGTTGATGATTGTTTGAATGTCGGAACGAACGGGGGCAGGAGATTGAGCAGGAACATTTTCAGAAACTGTCGGCATTGTTTCTTCAGTAAGTTTAGCCCGCTTGCTAGAAGAATCGTCCATGTGACCTTTACCTCTCTCATCGTGAGTCTTTCTTTTTTGGATATCATCATCTCTGTGAGGAGGGTCATGTCTTTCTTGTTCTCTTCGGTGACGTTCTTCATATGCTCGTCTCTCTTCTGCTTTTTTGATGGCCCTCTCTTCATCGGTTTCTCTTCGAGGGGGGAGATGATGTCTATAGTCGAATCGGCTGCGTCTCCCGTATTGTTTAAAGTCGTCATAATAAGAGCCGCTCCGCCCCATTGGAGAACCTGAAATTAAAGAAAAAACAAGGTTTGAGAATCTACCAGGAATAAAAAGTCAAGTGCATCCTAAGTGCGTGTGACGTGTAAAACTACTCGCGGCAAACTAGACTACAAACCAGTCATCGACTGAGGGGTAGTGGTAGTTATTGTGGAAAATTGCACTTCCGGGGCTGTGGAAGTGTGCTTGAGAGTAGAAGTTTCTTCAATCGCTGGAGATGTGACTTTGGCAATGGCAGGATCATCCCTAAAAAGTTCTTGAGAAGTGACTATTATGTCACTTAAACTCCCAAAAATATCAACTCCAAGATCAACGCTCTTATCAGTATGAGGAAGGGGCTCCTCTTCTTCAGTTATGGGGGCAAGTGCAGGCTTTTCAGACGGCTCCGCATCATCCCTTGGAGTGGAACATTTTACTAGTGAAGTTTCTATAGAGGTTCCTCCCCACATGTGCTCTTTAATAGAGACCGGGGCATCAGGAGTTTTCATCGGAGAATCGGGAACTTCAGTTGGAACTTCATGAGGTTGAGTAGAACGAGAAGAATGTAAAAGCTCAAACCGATGAAGAAGTTCATCTGTCAATAGAAATTTTGCGCTCCTCTCTTCAGCAGCCACAATGCTTAGCCTTTCAAAGACTGGCTTATGACTGGAATCTCTAGAAGGAGGAGGAAGTGCTGTAAAAATAAGGAATGGAATCAGCATCTAGCAATACGAACCATGAAAAACTTAGAATAAAATTGAAGAAAGAAGGGAAAGAAGATCTCACTTCCTATTCTCCAGTCTGCGTAAAATCCTGCGGGGCAACGAATATAGAAGAATTGATTCAAAAAACCAAGTGCACTCTCCGGCAAATCCAAAACTAGTTTACGGTTCCTCGCACCTCTTACAAGCACAATTGAAGGGTGGTCCTTGTTCTTCGCAAAAGTGCACAAGTAACAGATTTCCTCAAAACTCGGAAGACGGTCAAGAGTTCTCCTGAACAGAACGCACAATCCCATCAAAATGGCATAGCCATTGGGATGCAGTTGGAAAGGAGAGATCGTTAGTCGAAGAAGGATTTGTTGAAGAAATTCATTAAAGGGAGGAATTACTCCACTTAAGCACATTTGGCGATTAATGGCAACAAAACCGGAAGGTGGTCTATCAGCAAAATCATTTGGTCCAGGGAGTAAAACTTCTGCCTCGGCAATGCCAAATTGAACGCATAATTGATTAAGCACCCGCTGTTTCAGAAGGGTAGGGGTTCTTTCCGGAGGGTTCTCTAATGGAATAGCAATCGGGAAAGCCCCTTCGACGTGTTCTATTATTTCTTCTTGTTGAGACGTCATTCTACATAAGCAACTGGATATTCAGATGTGAAGGTGCACGTTTCCTAAAAGTGTGAAGTGTTGTGCAAAACTAATAAAAATAACAAGCAAAATAACTGGAATTAAACTAGTTGACAACTGATCGATTGTGGGATTTCAGAACTTGTTAATTTAAAACTCAAGTGCAGTGTTAATTCAAACAAAATTTTAGCTCTTTAATACTTCATTTGGGTCGGTTGATTTACAGCATTTCACTCACACAGTTCATTTAAGTTGATTATTCTTTATCAACTAATCTGTCATTCGATGTGGGCGGTCAGTGACAGTATATCCGTCCCCTTTTTCTGCAAATGTCATATTTAACAGGTTGACAGCTTTAAAGGGATCTATAAGGAAGTGCAATAGAATTCAAGTCCAAACAACTCAATCGGATTTTTTCAGAAAAAATTGCACAAGTCCTAGGTCGTCCAACGACCTAGTATAGGTCAGAACTCCCTTAGGACGCGCTGTGCAAGTTAAGAGGTTCAAGGCAATCCAAATCATCTAAGTCCTAGCTCGGTCACAACCTAACCCAGCAGTTCAAAGCAATGCGCTTTCGCCTAAGTCCTAGGTCGCGAAAGTCCTAGGTCGCGAGGTTTTATAGGTCGTGCAGGTTCATGGGTCGGTTCTAATAGGATCTTAAGCAAGCTCCCGCTCAAGCAAAAAACCTCGCTTCCCTCCACCAATCACCTTCTTCTCCACTAACCCATTAACCCGTTATCACTCACGAGCAAGTCCATCATCCCCTTCGTAAAAATTCATCATTCCTACATGCCACCGAATCATCCAGGAATCAAACCCAAATACCTCCGATCCATTAATGTTACCGTGCCTTCTTGAATCACAACGATGACATATCGAACGGCAATCAAAGATCGATCGTAATAATCATTCAAAATAGAGCACAACACATGAATTGGACTCGAGGCGGAAAACGTGGATTCACAATTGGATGGTTATTATCGTGGGTTACAGATTGAATTCACTTACGTAATATGTTGGTGAAGATGAATTGACAGCTAAATGGGTTGAATTTGCCTTCGAGAGCTTGAGAACTTGATAATGGCCGAATAAGAAGTTCAGAGCAGATGAGGTGAAAGCGGAACGACCTATGTCATTTATACCCCAGGGAAGTGAGATGTGAATCGACACACATGACCTAATTTCCTCGATAGGTCGCACGCGACCTAACAACTCATCAGAGCTCGAATTAAGAGAATCGAAGCACACGACCTATGACCTAGGCACGTACTTCAAGGGGCAAATGTTAACTCCTCTTCGTTGGAAACTAGAAAATGTAGAGCGACCTAACTAGACCAACGACCTAAGAGACCTAGGGACCTAAAGGATAATGCGACCTAGCGACCTAAAGTTTATGCGACCTAGCGACCTAAAGCTTTAACGACCTAAAGTTTCAGCGACTTAGCGACCTATGAGCCGGAGCGACCTTACAACTTAAAGGATGGAGCGACCTAACGACATGATTGTCTTAGCGACCTAACTGCCCACCGACCTAAAAAGGCCACGACCTAAGAAAGCTGCGACATAAAGGATGTCCCAACCTAAAGGAGGCCACGACCTAAGAGACTCAACGACCTAAAGACTCCGGCTATGGCTACAGGAAAGTACTCACGACCTATGATAGGTCGCTAACGACCTAAGATAGGTCGCTCTCGACCTATCTGCATGAATAAAGAAGCCGCCAATGCCATGCCGCTAGGGGATAGGTCGCCCACGACCCTGGACTTGTGCAAATCAGCATGCGTGTTCTTGTGAAAGAGAAGTCAGTGCATCTTAGGTCAGTCACGACCTACGACCTAACTTACGTCGGTCACGACCTACGACCTAACTCCGATAAGTGCTTATAAATACACCCCGAGTTCCAACTAGAGGGGCACTTTTTGGCTCATTCATTTCAAGCGTCGTTACTCTGCTGCATTCCGAACTACTTCAACACTTAAAGCTTTTGAGATACAAAGAACGCTTCAAGGAACTTCACGAAGAAATCATACATGTTCAACATGAATTCAAAGATTTTGATCGACATTGAAGTTGAGGCTACTTGTTCTACATGACTTTAAACTCAAAGGGTGTTGTAATCGATGAATCTTGTAAAGGGTTGTAATAATATCAGCAATAAAGGAGTTTAAAGTGGACGTAGGCTCTCTCTTAAGCCGAACCACTATAAATATCGTGTCTTTTAATACTTTTCTATGATTCTTACTTTTTTCTGGTTCCCGTACCAACGGGTGGTGCTTTCACAACTACACTCTACACACCGGGGTGTTAGCGTTCAATTTTTAGCGTTAACAACAAGTACATTATCATAAATAATATATATGAATATACAACATCCCACACTAAGACAACGACTACTTCAAAACGTATGAAAAGACTTCATAGCTCTAGCAGCAAGCCAAAGCGGGATATCTACAATCTGTAATAACTCGGTCTGACCCGAGCATTAAATTCAAAAGAAAATAATACACGGGTCAGTCTAATTCAAACTCAATTATTAGTGCACAGAAGCAATAATAATTAAGTCACAAATAGACGACAGTCCCAATAAATCTCATCTACCCGATCCTTAAATAAAGCAATCGGATAACGATAAATATAACACGTAACGGTGTTAAACAAAAAATCAACATAATCCAAATTATCAACGAAGATATATTAAAAAGATTATCAATTAAGAAAATTTAGAAAACAACAGAATTGCCAAATCAGCAATTAACAACAAAATCATCAAATTAAACCAATCAAAGTACAATTCAAATCATATTGAATTGAATAAACGAAACAGTTCAAATAGTTGAAATATCAATTAAAATAACAATACGGGTAGGGCTGCAGTACACGCACGCGTGCACTGCCTCGCCACTACAGCATATGGAATACGCAAAAGATCAATAAATCAAAACAAAATAGAATATCAATAAAAGCCATATCGTGTGGCTGCAGTTCACACTTGCGTGCACTGCCTTTCCACTACAGTGATGATGTACCTAAAAAACTCAATACCGTATGGCTGCAGTTCACGCTTGCGTGCACTGCCTTGCCACAACAGTGATGATGTACACAAACGGGCAGAAAGCCAAACCCGAAATACCGAATTCAACACAGGTGTAATTCCAAAATCAATATGAAAGCTCAAGTAAAGCATAAATCAGTGAAGCAAATGCCATCAAGTGTCAACCAGTACCAAAAACCGTCAATGAACCAATGGCCATAAACCAGTCTCAACCAACAAAAGAAATGAAACCGAAGCCAACAACAAGTGAATGTGCACACTCAACCAAAGAAATGAAACCAGTCTCAACCTCTTCAACAAGACAGTGAAGCATGTACGTGTGTGGACAGTGAATGGACAAACTTATGAAAAATATGCACAAGGAAGCCAATGCAAGCCGAGTTTAAACCGAAAATGATACTCAGCATCAGGTCAAGCACAATACAACCACAGACAACAAATATCCAAGTACTACAAGCCCAACAAAGTGACTCAAGCAACAACACATACCAATGGCCTTAACCAGAGGCAGTATGCATCAATGCATATATGAAATGACTCAAAACGGAGAGTACAACAAGAACTACAAGCCAACAAATGCAAACTGTATCATGATATAGTGACACCAGTGATTTCAAAACTCAGTACAAAACAGAGTTTCAAAAATGAAGGCCAACATCAAAAACAACATTGCAAACTATCACACATGAATGCAGCATGAACACTGCAACATGTGACAGTAAAAATCAATTGCACAGCACTATCAAATGAAGCCTCGAATATCAATTGCACTACCTCAATAGTCAGAGTATCATCGACAAGGGAAACTACACATATATGAGCCAATGCAAACTTCAGCTACAAAATGTCGAAGCGTACCCGAGCGTAGATGCAAGTTCGAACGAAGAAACTGTTGTTAACAGTAGTTACTAAAATAGTGTAATAAATTCAAATGAAGTCACAATCAAGAATCAAACACAGTCAGTGACAGGGCGACCAAAAAAAAAGAAAGGTCGAACAGTACCGAGCCGAAGTCACAAAGGAACATCAAGTAAACCTCAAACAAGTCAACAATACACAAAACAAAATCAATACTTATCCACTCCATCTCAAAAACAAGTCGAAGCCGTAAGCAACGAAAACAAACTTGACGCCAAAGCTACAGATACCAACTATGATTCAAAGCCGTGGTGGTCACGAGCTAAAATAGTAAGTAAAATCGAACAAAATCAAGTTAAAGCCGTTGCTATGGAACAGCAAAGGTGTAAATGCAAGTACGACATACCAAATGAATCGAAGTACGGAGCATAACAAAGTCAAGTCGCAAATAAATCAAGGTACCAGGTTATACGAGATCGACAAAACCCATGAAATCATCAACAATGAAACACGCTTGAATTAGATGTGAGTAATATGAATTACTCACCTTGATTGAAGCGAAGGCATCACAAAGACGAGCGAAGCTAATAACGAACGAAACCCTAATTTGCAGCGAGCCGCCATTATTCTTTCATTCGATTTATTATGATTAGGGTTGCGAAGAATGAAAATGGAAAAAGGGGGGCAGTTATTTTCTTTTGATAACCATCGGCACAAAACAAACAAATGAAAGATGTGGGCCAAATTGAGATTGAAGCCCGCAACAATGTTATTAAAATTTTTGAAAGGAATTCAATCCGGGTTTTACAAACTCCAAACAGCAATTTGCTATCGCAATATACCGTTTAACGATGATTATAAATTGGTGAAAATTCCGTGTTGTTGCAGACTCCCCTCCTTAAAGAACTTGCGTCCTCGCAATCATAAGGAATAAATGGACAAATGGTAACAATCATAACGAACATCATCACAAGATGAAAGGAAGTTCATCGTAAAGAGCTTGAAAGAGTAAGCCTGAACGTGTTTGCTCGATGATTCTCAGGATTCCTAAGTGCAATCCTTAGGATTTGAGAGCCATTGAACTTCCACAAGAAAAACATCTTTATTTCGAAGGTGCTACACCCCCAAAGCAATGATGTGAATATAAGGTTGCTCAAAAGTCAAATAGGCAAAACTTCCATTTCTTCAATAACACTGGGCTCAAGAATAAAAATCGGAAATCCCTAAGGCATTTCCGTTATTGGAAGACGTGGAAAACGTCATGAATAGCAGAAAATTGTGCCGGTATACCGGCGTAGTACAATATAAACGCCAAAGAAATCTTTTAATTTCATAAAAGAAATTCACAAATTCTCTACAAAATTTAATTATCAAATAGATAATCAGAATACAGAAATCACAAAACAGCAATATCTAATCATCGATTCGATAATTAGAAGACAGAAAAATCTAATTATCAACAAAGATAACTAGAAAACAAAAATCACAAGTCGCAAAATTGCAAATATCTAATTACCAAAAACGATAATTAGAAATCTCAAATCAATAAATATCCAATTATCAAATATGATAATCGAAAACAACAAATATTTAATTATCAAAACGATAATTAGATCTTAAATCACAAACATCCGATTATCAAAAATGAAAATCAGAAATCACAAAAATCCGATTATCAAAAACGATAATCAGAAATCACAAATATCCGATTATCGAAAATCGATAATCAGAAACACAAATATTCGATTATCAAAAACGATAATCAAATCACAAATATCCGATTATCAAAAACGATAATCAGAAATCACAAATATCCGATTATCAAAAAACGATAATCAGAAATCACAAATATTTCAATTAATGAGTCCGGAATTAACCGAAATAGCAAACGCACATGTCCGATAACCACGAGTTTTACTAAATCGTTTAATTCACTTCATCGTTTCGTTGAAAGTGCAAAATTGTGTATTCTAAAAATAATATTTCACATTCTCAAACGGACAAGTTCGGAATTAAGCGAATCAGTAAAAGAAAGGGGTCATAGTCTTCGATTTTTCTGAAACGTTTAAATCGCTTCCTCATTCTTTTGAAAGCGCAAAGTGCGAAACTTCTAAAAACAATTTTCATTTATTTTATAAAAATAATAATTTACATTTTAAACGAACAAGTCAGGAATTAAGCGAACGAACAAAAGAAAGGGGTCATAGTCCTCGATTTTGCTAAAATGTTTAATTCGCTTCCTCAATCTTTTGAAAGCGTAAACCGAAAAAATTATGGAAACAATTTGTATTTTGAAACAATTTTTTAAAATACGTGGTTAAAACAACAACATCAGTAGCAACTTCGACAAGGAAATTGAACAAAATAAGCATCGCGGGATAACCGCTTGAAAATCCATTTTAAAATTGACTGTTACTGAAGTTAATACGTCAAAATTTCATCAAAATAATTGGCATAAAAATATAATACCAATGAATTTCATTCACCAAAAATGTCACAGGAATCATCTCAAAGATAGAAAGGGGTATCATGCCCTAAACTTGTATTCATAACAAGTCAATGACACACGAATTCACCAATGCACAAAAATTGATAAAAATTATCTATAGAAATCACGAAAATTGGTGAAGCACAAATTCTAGAAATCATCACAAGAAATCCAGAAAACACAAATTCTAGAAATCTACACAAGAAATCTAGAAACACAAAGAGGGAAAGAGGCCTATCACATGACGGTCCGAAGACCATGGGGAGCTACCCCATATGGGTGAGTCGGAATCACCCAGATGAGGTCTAGACTAACCAAAAATCAAAAAGGTATGTGTGAGTGGAATCACACAAGTGGTGTCTAGTCTAACCTTGCAAACAAAAAGAAAGTATGTGTGAGTGGAGTCACACAGATGAGGTCTGGACTAACCAAAAATCAAAAAGGTATGTGTGAGTGGAATCTCACAAATAGTGTCCAATCTAACCTCGCAAACAAAAAGAAAGTATGTGTGAGTGGAATCGCACAGATGAGGTCTAGACTAACCAAAAAGCAAAAAGGTATGTGTGAGTGGAATCACACAAATGGTGTCTAGTCTAACCTCGCAAACAAAAAGAAAGTATGTGTGAGTGGAATCACACAGATGAGGTCTAGACTAACCAAAAATCAAAAAGGTATGTGTGAGTGGAATCACACAAATGGTGTCTAGTCTAACCTTGCAAACAAAGAGACATCGCACAATTGCTAGTCTAAATCATAAAAATGATCGTCATGATCAACGAGAAGTGTCAATTACACTTAATTAGTGCATATAAAAGTTTAGCTTCATGTCCCATAACCACTAGCTTAACTTAAATATTTACGAACAAACTGTAGATCTTGACTAGAAAAATGTCACAAGTGGTTCAATCGAACAAGTCCAAAAATTAACTGACGAAGTAAACGCAAGCGTTTCATACCACTAGTTTTGCTAAGCCGTTTAATTAGATTTCTCATACGAGTGAAATAAAGGTTTGTATATACTAATAGATTGGAAAACCGTTTAGGAAAAGAGTTTGGTATTGAAAATAGAGTTGAAATCATTTTGATAAAAGAGTTTTGATATTTACTACTAGTATTGAAACCTTTATATTTTTAAAGTGACAAATCAAAAAAATGATTGTAGAAACAATCAATCACAAGAATTCACATACAAAGATGTGAATAGAATCCAAAGAAATCGATACCGAATCCTTCAAAAAGTATTTCACAAAAATCCCGAAGAAAATGTCATCAAAGTTGCTAATAAATGATAGCAACAAATCGGGGAAATAATCAAGAATCGATTAAATTTGAAAACCAAATCAATTCACTAAAATTCACATTCGAAGACGTGAATAAAATCCAAAGAATTCGATTCCAAATCCATTAAAGTAGGAATACCCAAAAATTCTAGAAATAGAAGTTATCAAAGTCGACAAAGGTGATAACAACTAATCGGAAAAGAAGAATCGACTAACAATTGGAAAAACAAAGCAAAACGAGCATATATGCATAAATGACTTCAACAAAAGTAAAAATGAAGTCAATGTCAAAGTTAACAAATAATGGCCACAATCGAGTACAAAACGAATCAACATCATCATCAAAGAACTCAACGGCAAACAAAGTTAGAGTCTTGGA
Organism: Allium cepa; assembly: GCA_030765085.1. NCBI lineage: Eukaryota > Viridiplantae > Streptophyta > Magnoliopsida > Asparagales > Amaryllidaceae > Allium > Allium cepa. The sequence continues at coordinate 800,365,806 of CM060937.1, forward strand.
AATCAAGAAATTAACAACTTCACAAAAACAAAGTGACCGAAGTCGAATGTAAATCAAGCCGAGGAAAACAACAAATATCAAGTTCAAAATCGCTGAGATACGAACTTGATATGAGTGAAAAATCAAAATCACTCAATTTGCAACCGGTCGAGCTATTTTTCATCACAGTGTAACAGGTACACAATGACACCCATAGCATAGCACAAAAGTGGAACAAAGTCTAGAGGTCAAAATAGCTTTAATTGGACAAATTCAAACAAAATCAACGTCGGCTAAATCAATTCAAAGCCGAAAACACAAGAACAAAATCCTCATCATCAAAAGCCCAACTTGAGTTCGCAAAACAAACGGAGGCCGAAGCCAAAATACTTGCACGAAATCAAAATCAAATGCACATAAATAAGCGTTAGGAATTTATACCTAACAATCAAAGATGATCATAGACAAAGATGTGAGATAAAACATCGACAAATAGTTGTAACACATGATTCATCTAAGATATGTTTTATATTTGTCCTAAACCCCAGGCTCCGATACCAAGCTGTGACGCCCCACCTCTATACCCACGCTAGCCAAGAACATTACGGAGTAATGCTGTCAACTAGCACGGAGAATAAGGCTATTGAGGAGCGACCATCCGTGTAATTGCTTTGTGCGAGCGCCGATATGTCAGATAGTAAAACATGCATTCTATTTCAGGAGGAAATCCAACATACCGATATAAACACAAAGCTACTACACAGTGGCTGTATTAGTTTAGAACAAAATACATAATAATAACACAGATAATATAAATAAATGCGGAACACGGATAAAACAGAAAGTCCCATATATATAATAACTTATGTCAGTTACAATACACGTGATACAATACATATGATACAACTACAACTGTCGACACTGGAAGTTACATATACAAGTACATTATCGTAAATAATATACATGAGTATACAACATCCTATACTAAGACAACGACTACTCCAAAAAGTATGAAAAGACTTCATAGCTCTAGCAGCAACCCAAAGCAGGATATCTACAACCTGTAATAACTCGGTCTGACCCAATTATTAAATTCAAAAGAACATAATACACGGGTCAGTCTAATTCAAACTCAGTTATTAGCGTACAGAAGCAATAATAATTAAGTAACAAATAGATGACAGTCCCAATAAATCTCATCTACCCGATCCTTAAATAAAGAAATCGGATAACGATAAATATAACACGTAACAGTGTTAAACAACAAATCAACATAATCCAAATTATCAACGTAGATAAATTAAAAAAATTATCAATTAAGAAAATTTAGAAAATACTAGAATTGCCAAATCGGCAATTAACAACAAAATCATCAAACTAAACCAATCAAAGTACTATTCAAATCATATTGAATTGAATAAACGAAACAGTTCAAACAATTGAAATATCAATTAAAATAACAATACGGGTAGGGCTGCAGTACACGCACGTGTGCACTGCCTCGCCACTACAGCATATGGAATACGCAAAAGATCATTAAATCAAAACAAAATAGAATATCAATAAAAGCCATATCGTGTGGCTGCAGCTCACGCTTGCGTGCACTGCCTTGCCACTACAGTGATGATGTACCCAAAAACTCAATACCGTGTGGCTGCAGTTCACGCTTGCGTGCACTGCCTTGCCACAAAAGTGATGATGTACACAAATGGGCACAAAGCCAAACCCGAAATACCGGATTCAACACAGGTGTAATTTCAAAATCAATATGAAAGCTCAAGTAAAGCATAAATCAGTGAAGCAAATGCCATCAAGTGTCAACCAGTACCAAAAACCATCAATGAACCAATGGCCATAAACCAATCTCAACCAACAAAAGAACTGAAACCGAAGCCAACAATAGGTGAATGTGCAGACTCAACCAAAGAAATGAAACCAGTCTCAACCTCTTCCACAAGACAGTGAAGCATGTACGTGTGTGGACAGTGAATGGACAAACTTATGAAAAAAATGCACAAGGAAGCCAATGCAAGCCGAGTTTAAACCAAAAATGATACTCAGCATCAGATCGAGCACAGTACAACTACAGACTGCAAATATCCAAGTACTACAAGCCCAACAAAGTGACTCAAGCAACAACACAAACTAGTGGCCATAACCAGAGGCAGTATGCATCAGTGCATATATGAAGTGACTCAAAACAGAGAGTACAACAAGAATTACAAGCTAACAAATGAAAACTATATCATGATATAGCGACACCAGTGATATCAAGACTCTGAACAAAACAGAGTTTCAAAAATGAAGGCCAACATCAAAAACAACGTTGCAAACTATCACACATGAATGCAGCATGAACACTGCAACATGCAACAGTAAAAATCAAGTGCACAACACTATCAAATGAAGCCTCGAATATCAATTGCACTTCCTCAACAGTCAGAGTATAATCGACAAGGGAAACTATACATATATGAGCCAATGCAAACTTCAGCTACAAAATGTCGAAGCGTACCCGATCGTAGATGCAAGTTCGAACGAAGAAACTGTTGTTAACAGTAGTTACTAAAATAGTGTAATAAATTCAAATGAATTCACAATTAAGAATCAACCACAGTCAGTGATAGGGCGACCAAAAAAAAGAAAGGTCGAACAGTACCGAGCCGAAGTCACAAAGGAACATCAAGTAAAACTCAAACAATTCAACAATACACAAAACAAAATCAATACTTATCCACTCCATCTCAAAAACAAGTCGAAGCCATAAGCAACGAAAACAAACTCGACGCCAAAGCTACAGATACCAACTATGATTCAAATCCGTGGTGGTCACGAGCTAAAACAGTAAGTAAAATCGAACAAAATCAAGTTAAAGCCGAGGCTATGGAATAGCAAAGATGCAAAATGCAAGTACGGCATACCAAATGAATCGAAGTACAGAGCAAAACAAATTCAAGTCACAAATAAATCAAGGTACCAGGTTACACGAGATCGACAAAACCCATGAAATCATCAACAATGAAACACGCTTGAATTAGATGTAAGTAATATGAATTACTCACCTTGATTGAAGCGAAGGCGTCACGAAGATGAGCGAAGCTATGAACAAACGAAACCCTAATTTGCAGCGAGCCGCCATTATTCTTTCGTTCGATTTATTATGATTAGGGTTGTGAAGAATGAAAATGGAAAAAGGGGGGCGGTTATTTTCTTTTGATAACCATCGGCACAAAACAAACAAATGAAAGATGTGGGCTAAATTGAGATTGAAGCCCGCAACCACGTTCATAAATTTTTTGAACGGAATTCAATCCGGGTTTTATAAACTCCAAACAACAATTTGCTATCGCCATAAACCGTTTAACGATGATTATAAATTGGTGAAAATTCCGGGTTGTTGCAATTATTAAGATAAATAATTTTTACTTACCAATGGTTTTGAAAAGTAATTAAGAATGATTATAATTTGTTATTAGAAATTGATTAACGATTAAGTGTCTAAATTATTTAAGAATTTGTTAATTAGATCAGTTAAGTTGATTAATTATAATTGCAGTTAATTAAAATAACTAATTAAGAAACAATTAATAAAGTTAATTAAGATTTAACTAATTTATCCAAATTAATCATTGATTTTAAATAATCAATAAAAAAATAATTATGTGATTAGACTATTAAATCACACTCACATTGATTGAAAATAATTAACTACTGCTGTGCACTGGATTGATATTTCTGTTCTGGTTGTTATACTGTGTGATGTAGATAGCTCTGCACTGCATTGTGATTTGTGATTTATTCTGTATTGATGTAAAAACTCCTTTGCTCGTAAAACGACATTTAAACTTCGATGCGACAAGGAGTCGGATCTCAGTTAGTTATTTGAAACCCACATCGAACCCTGAATGTGAATCTTTGTGATTGATATGTCCACGTGTTTTAAAATTAAACGCTCACTATTCGGTTTAGCCGGGAGAGGACCTTTGTGTCATATAGCCCATTCCGAATAATGATACGTCGAAATGCATAGCATCTAAAGACTGGTGGTGAAGACCGGGTGTCTTCGAAAACGATAGGATAACCTATCGATTGTCTCTGCACTGAGTTGCTCCGGTATAGAGATTCCCTAAGTGATGGGAAGTCCGATCGGGATTGTGGAAAATCGGATTTGCAAGGGCTTCTTCCATTATTGGACGAAGTGCCTTCGGTTCTGTTCGAACCCGGAACAGACTTGTATGGTTGTGTATCTGACACTACATTTTGAGATATAAAGTAGATTTTTTTCAAATATGTATCTGTTAGTGGCAGAGAATTTATTCTCTTAGCTTAACACCCTTCTCTGAGACGTACGAGCTCAGAGGTTATGTAATTGAAGGTTATCAGTGATATACTTCCAATTTGGTGGTGTGGCATGCTAAGTGCTGCTGTATGTTGATTATCATTTGTTGATCATTTATGATCAAAGCATGGCTTTCGTGTAAAGCGTAGCTTTGTGGACGAGACCTCATCGGACCTCACAACCCGAAAATGGTCGAAACAGGAAAGATGCGACAAGGTTATGAGGGTCGCGCCCTTTAGGGTATGTCATTTCCTTCTGGAAAAAGGTGATGTCATGGTATGGAGCCCAGATATTTACCTATGTGGTAGCTCCAATCTCATTTACTGTGTGGTTGTAGCTTTGTGATAGAGGGCCCTCGGATAAAGGTCCCAAAGGACGGGGAGTGGCATATTCGTGTTGTAGTTACCTAGTTACAGAGGTAACCCGACCTTGTGTTGGCAAAGAGCTGGTTAAGTTCTTGGGACGTCCCGCCAGAGACTTACCCATATGGCAGTAGGAAGTTCCATAGCCTGGCCATTTGTTGAAAATGCAAAGAAACAATACGAGCCCTTTACGATTGCAATTTGTATAACCTACCACCTCAGGTGACAGCTATAGTAGGAATAGTATAATGGTACCTATGCTGGCTAAGATTAATATTATACTTTCAAAATGATTTTCTACACGATGCACTAGTAATAATATCAAAGAATTTTTCTCGTATCATGCATATTTGACTATCGTAAGAAGAAATCTCCTCTAATTTCGTGATTTCATTATGTGTGTGGCGGGAGGTCTTATGGTAGTTTCATTTTCCAAAAGCATACCAGATTTTCATTTATAAATCTAGTTTATTTAAAATCAATTGTTTTCGTTTACTCTTACCAGTCCCATGACTGACCCGGAGTTTATTGTTTCTTTCCTAAACTCTGGGTGCCCATAATTTTCACACAGGCAGCCTAGTAGCAGGTTTACGTGTTCTGGTGTAGCAATATTTTGGAGCTTTTGCTTTGGAGATATTTTAGAAACTTTTGGGACCTTAGGTGTTTAGTTTTTGGGAGTTCATTGTCACTTCATTCCTTTGAGGACTTTTTGGATATATGATCACTATATACTATTATGATGTTTATTTGGAGTTGTGATATATGTATAAAAATACTCTGATGTAGTAATGGATATTATGATATTGTATCTGTGATGTTTGTATGATATTCATTTTGTTCCGCTGTTTTATATTCATCTGATGTTATAAGCTCCGGCGAACCAGATTCGAAGTTTGGATTTGCGGCATTTGAATACAAGTGTCGTATTCGGTGCCGATTTTCGAAAGTTGAGTCAGGGCCGTCACATTTGGTATCATAGATGAATGTTGAGTAAGAACTTTAGCTAGGGAGTATAACACATTAGATGGCTCATTAGAGATAGGGTGAAGTACCCTAGAATGAGAATAACCAAGACTAAAACTCCAAATTTTCTCAGTCTATTTCATTTTACTGTTGATATTCCCAAAATATTTCGTCCGTGTATCTAAACCAATTTTCTTACTAATTACAGATGGTAAGAATGAGCGGATGAAGAGGAAGAGTTAGGGGTCAAGGGAACGCCACAGTACCTAATAAAGATCCTCCACCAACAGTAGCAGCAATACCTATCCAGCAACAGCCGAATCTGGCTGAATTATACAAGAATTTGTCAAGGCTTGGTAGCAAACCGTTCACCGGCAAGGAGTCGATTGTTGAGGCTCAAGCATGGATCAGATCATGTGAGAAAATCTTCAGAGGGCTAAAGCTGCAAGACGATCAGAAGATGACTCGTAGCTTCTTGGAAACTTCAAGAGGAAGCCTTAGCCTGGTAGGAGATAGTCACTGTAGATAAGCCTGGAGACAAGTTTACTTGGGAGAAATTCAAAGTAGTGTTTGAGAAGCGTTATCTGCCATCAGCTTGAATTTCTCGAATGTACCAGGAATTCATGGACTTAAAGCAGGGGAGTTTGTCATTCGAGGAGTATCTAAACAAATTCAATGAATTGTCTCTTTTTGGCCCCAAATTGGTGAACAAGCCTTTAAAGAAGAATGAAAGATTCATTCGTGGGATGAATAATAAATTCCACGAAAGAATGACCGGCGATGTCAAAGAATCCTTTTCAGATTTGGTTGACATAGGGTACAGACATGCTACACTTGATATGCAAGAAGCTCCGGTGGAGAAAGGAAATTCGGGCAATCAAAATTGGAAGAAGAGGAAATTTGGAGGCAAGAAACCATGGCAGGGCAAAGAGAAAAAGAAGAGCATTCAGGGAAGTGTAGCAGAGAATGTCACTTGCTATAATTGTCTAGAAAAAGGCCACTACTCAAATAGCTGCAAGAAGCCAAAGACAGATCAATCCGTTCAAGCGAAGCCCAGAAAATGTTATTATTGTCAGAAAGTAGGGCATGAATGTTAACGTAAAAATCAGACGCTAACACCCCGGTGTGGATTGAAGTTGAGCGAAAGCACCACCCGTGAACACGGGAACTAAAAAGCAAGTAGAGAAATCACAGAGAAAGCGGAAAAAACAACAGTTTTTATAGTGGTTCGGCTTAGGGTAAGCCTACGTCCACTTTAATTCTCTTTATTACTGAATTGATTACAACTTTACAACAATCTTCAATTACAATTCTGATGAGACAAACAACTAGAACTTTGATGCAGAAGAATTCTTTGAATCCATGTAGATTGCGTTAGATTTTTCTCCCGAAGTTAGTTGAAATGCCTTTCGTACTTGAAGTGTCGAGTGAGTCGAGAATTCAACAGAGTATCGGCGCTTAAAGAGATTGGCCAAAAGTCCCCTTCATGCTTGAGGTGGGTTGGTATTTATAGAGAAATCCCCCCTTTAGGTCGTAAGTCCTGACCGGTCTAAGGTAAGTCGTGGCCGACTTATCTGGCCTAGCCCCATGGTCTCACAAAAGCTCATTTGTACAAGTCCTAAGTCGCCCACGAGTCAACATCTAAGTCGCAAATGAGTCAGCTGGTCCTTTTGATGCGGCATTGTAACTTCACCCAGTAGCTTTAGGTCGTGGACGACTCAGGCTAGGCCGTGAGTCGTATACGAGTTAACTGATAAGCTTGTTCCCTTCAGATAATAACCCAAGTACTAAATTGCGTACGAGTTAAGAGGTTACTGTGTTAAGCAAGGAGCAGCACCCATTTTCTTAAGTCGCTCACGACATATGCTAGGTCGTAAGTCGCAGATAGCTCTAAGTCGTTAGCTCGCTTCCTTCTTAAGTCGTGCTTTCCCTTGAAATGTTAAGTCATCTTGTCCTTGTGTCGTGGGCTTCCTTAAGTCGTGGATGCCTTAGGTCGTGGAGCATCCCTTTCCTTCTAAACCGTTGAGTCGTAGACTTCTTTATGTCGTAAGTCGCCAAATCCTTCAACTCGTTGAACTGTTAGGTCGTCCATTCCTTGAGTCGTAGGTCGTGCCACCAGCTAAGTCGCTAAGCCGTTATACTTTTTAGGTTGTTAAGCCCTTAAACCATTAAGTAGTTTTACCCCTTAAGTCGTCCAACCTCTTGACTCGTTGAGTCGTGCATCTTTTAACTCGTTAGGTTGATAACTCACTGAGTCGCTTGTCCATTGAGTCGCCGCCCAACTTGAGTTGTTTGCTTATTGAGTCATTTGCTTATTGAGTCGTTGACCATAGGAGTTAACATTTGCCCCTCGAAGTACACGCCTAAGTCGTAGGTCGTGTGCTTCGACTTATCTTAACTCGTGTGCCGGTTCAAATTTCATTGCCTCGAAATATAAAAGGCTTAGGTCGCCTCTTCTTCACCTACTTGCATCCGTGTTTACTTCCGCCATTAACGACCTTCAAAGCTTTTCAGAGACGAATTAGATCAGTTCTCCTCATCACTAATCAAGTTCCTGCCACCTTCATCATCACACTACGTAAGTAAACTCATCGCTCGCTCAATTTCACAACTACCGTTACCTTTCGAACATGGACTTCCCACTTTCCAACCCTAATCCAAATCCTCACACCAGGCTTCATCTTGAGTCACGTTATGATTGATTACTGACAAGCTTGGAGCGGTTCGATTGAGTTTTTAGATGACTTGCAAGGAGAAGACGATGGGTTACCATATTTTGATTCAGTTGATCCACGAATTTAGAGGAGGCGATATTGTCCTACATGGGTTAACGGGTTAGGAGTTAGGAAGATAAAGGGTTATTGATTAGATGGGAGGTTTGTTGATGAAGCGAAGTGATGACTTGGACATGACTCAATAATTTTGGGCGATCTGTGACCCCTCTCGACTTAACTAGATACGACATAAGCTTTGAATCATGGCCGAGCTAAGGCTTAAAGAAATTCCCCTTACTTTGAACTGAAACCCTCTCTCCTTAACATGCTTTGCGGCTTATAGGACCAACAATTTAAGGAGCCAACGACTTAACCTGCAGGAAACCCTTTAAGTCGTGGATGATTTATCTTTTAAGTCGTGGACGACTCAACCTTTAGGCCGTGGACGACTCATCACTTGAACGATCTTATACTTGCCAAATTGTTTCCTTTAAGACTAAGCCAATTGCATCCCATCCTGTTAGATTGTGAACGACTCATGACTTTGAGAACTTTAGACTGTGACTCAATGTCTTGAACTTTAAACTGTTAAACTTTGCTGCATTTTTTCACAGATCAATTTTGATTTGCAAGCTAGCAATCTGTTCAAAACATCATTTACAGAAAATTGGGACGAATATACTGCCACTGACTACCCACATCAAATGGCAGATTAGTTAACATAGAGTAATCAACTTAAACATACTGTATGAAATGATGTGAACCAATCAACTGAAGTGAAACATTAATGCAAAGCATTGCTATCTTGAACTGATTTGTTTGCATATACATTTCTCTTTCACATTTTAAAACAACGAACCCTGGACTTCATAACTGACAAATGCTTGCTAGTTTTCATTCCATTTTTATTTGCTTATTGCTTTGTTGATTTTACACAACACTTCACACATTTTAGGAAACGTGCACCTTCATATTTGAATATCCAGTTGCTTGTGTAGAATGACTTCTCAACAAGAAGATATAACAGCCCATGCTGGAGAGGCCACTCTTATTCCAGCTCCATTAGTCAATCCTCCAGAAAGAGCCCCCACCACCTTATCGTATAAAGCTTTTCGTCAGTTGTGCGGCCAGTTTGGCATTGCTGAAGCAGATGCCATTCTTCCTGAGAAAGGTGACACTGCTGACGTGGCAGCACCTACTGGCTTTGTAGCGGTTAACCGGCAAATGTGCCTAAGCGGGGCCATTCCACCTTTCAACAACTTTCTTGAGAATCTTCTTCTTCGATTAGCTATCTCCCCATTCCAGCTACGTCCCAATGGCTATGCCATTCTGATGGGGTTGTGCGTGCTATTTAGGAGGACATTTGACCGACATCCAAGCGCTGACGAGATTTGCTTCCTATGCTCCTTTATTAGGACTAAGGATCATCCTTCTATCACCGTCGTGAGAAGCGCCCGGAATCGTAAATTGGTCGTTGGCCTCCCTGACACTGCCCATGGTTCTTGACTCAATTCTTCTATGTCCGCTGCCCCTCGGGGTTTTATGCTGTGTGGAGGGAAGGAAGTAAGATCATTTACCTCTACCCCTTCTATACTTTGAGTTTTGTGAAGTCCGAATTGCCAAGTGTTAACTTCATTTTTTCATTTCAGCGCTTCCCCATCCTTCTAGAGATCCCAGCCACAAGCCAACTCTGGAGAGGCTTGTAGCTGTAAGGGTTGAAGAACGGGATATGAAATTTTTGTTGAATGATGAATTCCTTCACCAGTTCGGCCTTCTTCACCCTACTCGCTCCACACACCCCTATGAGGTTCCAGACTCCCCACCTAAAGCACTAGATGCCCCAGTCTCTTCTGACGCACCCATACCAAAAGAACCTGCCCCTGAGGCTTCTCTGGTGAAGTGTTCGACTATGGTTGATGTTGCGGGGTCGCCTGGCAAATCTGCACTTGCCTCGGTTATTGAGGAAGAAGAGCCTCAGGGATCTCCCCAACGTTCACAGAAGTCTGGCGAAGAAGCCGGGAAAACAAGCCCTATCAGGCAAAGAGGGGACGACACTTTCGAAGGGTTGAGTGACCTCTTTGCCACCACACAAGAGATCTTTAAAGATGACCCTGTCACTACAAGGGTCTCTTCTTCAGTAGTTGAAGCGACTTCTTCTTTGCAACAAGCTCCGCCAACCCAAGAGTTGACATTAACTTCTACCCCCACAACTACTATGTAGTCAAAGAGTGGTTCGTAGTTTGATGCGCGTAGCTTGCACATCACACACACTTAGAATCTTTCGGCATTTTCATACACCTAATTCTTTGTACTCTGAAAATTTTTAAGACTTGTCTCTTCTTATTTCAAATTCTCCGATGGGACGCAGCGGCTCTTACTATGATGACTTTCAGTGCTACGGGAGGCGCAGTCAATATGATTATAGGCGCTACCTTCCCGTTCACAGAGAAACCGATGAAGAGAGAGCCGCCCGAAAGGCTCAGGAGAGGAGGGCTCAAGAAGAGCGTTATGAGAGGAAAGAAAAGGAGGAGCGCCACGATTCTTCCCAGAGAGGTGGCGATTCTCACAAGAGAAAGTCGCATGATGATCGGGGAAAAAGCCACATAGTTGAGGACCCAAGCAAGCGTGCCCGGGCACGGTGAAAAGCATGCTTCCACAACTCCTGAAAAGGTCACTGCCCCCGTCTCACTTGACATTCCTTTTAGCTCTCCTGCCCTCGGGAAGACAGACATTCAGACAATAATCAGCAGGCCTAAATTCCAAGTTGGATCGGGCCCGGCTACTCTGCAAAGCCGGTTCCCGCACTGGTGCCTGAAGGGAGTGCGGTTCGATCTTGACTTGGTCCCTATTGACAAGCCTGCCATGCTGCGAAATCTCGATGCCATCAGGCTTGATATTGAAAGGATGTCGAACTGACAAAAGCTTGTTGACGAGCATCAAAGGGTCAACCGTGCGAATATAGAGGCCATGCTTACTATGGCGAATGATAAGGCCGAATGGCAGAAGGTTCTTGAGCAGCATGATACCGAAATGAGGAGCATCACTACTTACAATGAAGAGCTTGAAGCGAAAGTTGAGGAACTTAAACAAGAGCTTGCTACTTCTTCTACCATATATACTCAGAAAGAAGAAGTACTTCAAAAGCAAGTTCGCGATGCTCACGCCGCTCAGCGACATGCCGAGGCACAACTTGAAGCTGAGCAAAAAATAGCGGGAAGGTATCATGCTGAGGTTACAGAGTTACGGGAGAAAGTCAACTCTCAGGAGGCGGAAATTCAAATGCTAAAGCTTCAACTTTCCAAGATTGAAAGAGAGCGTGATGAGGCCGTTGCCGGTAAAATTGCAGCTGAAGAATCTCATGAGGCAACGAAGACTAACATCAGCTTGACACTGTTTGACTTTTACCTGCACAGTATCTTGGTGCGCGGTAGTCTCGCCTTTCTAGGCCCCAAGTATGAAATTACTCTGGCTGAAGTGTGGGAGGCCGCACTTGACATGCTTGGCGGTAAAGGTGCTGGCTATGCCGAATCAGCTCTTGAGGAGCATTACTTGGATGAAGATGCTCGCGCTGCTCTCGCCAAGGGAAAAGAACAACTTGCAAAATTAAGAGCTGAAATGGCAGAAGGGGAACAGTTAGGAAAAACTACTTCAACTATTCTAATCCAGCCTTCTCCTTCGGCCGAAATCGACATTATTGGTTCCAGTTCTCATTCTCCATCCCTGGTCAAAGTTACAACTAAGATTACAAGTACACAGGGTGGAGATGAAGGTGAGGAGAGCGCCGAAGCACAGGCTTATGAGGTTGATATCAGGAAGCCGACTTCTCCAGGTATCTCCACTATTAATCTTGCCCAAGTAGACTGCTCATTTGCTTCTTATGAGTTCGATGAGCTTCTCGACTATTTCCTGAACCTCAATGAGCCTTTATCTCCTCTCTTTACTGACTTTAACTTCTTTTCTTCTGTAGAGAAAGCATCGAGCATTGTTTAAACTTCCCCTCCTCCAATTATTCCTCCTTCGGTTCTCCAGGTCACTCCTCCGTCCGCCTCTCAACCCGGGTCACAGGAGGAGCAAATAGAAGCTCTTCATGGCTTAGATGATCCTATTGCTTCTCAAGAACATGGGAAAGAAGGGCTGGGAGAAGGCAATGAGTCTCCGAAGCGAACCACTTCTGATAACATAAAATTATTTGCTCTTGTTACTCCGAGAAGTGAGTCTTCTTCAAGGAGAAGGAGGAAGCGTGCCACTTCCAAGAAGAGAAGGAAAGGCTTTCTTGTTTCTAAAGAGGAAGCGAAATTTGATCCGGCAGTAACCCTTTCTCCTTCATCCCCGACTCTCCCAACCCGTCCTGAAAAGCTGCCTATTAGGTCAGGTGAAGGCTTTAAGGGTGGTGGCAAGAAGAAGTAAGGGGTCCTACTTTGATTTATCTTTACTTTTTGCTTTTTGCATGTACTGGCCGGAGATTGTGCGGGTACCGGCCTCCGCTTTTCTTTTTTCTTTTTATTTTGGAACATGTACCTGTATAAAATTTTGACAATATTGAATAAAATGACTCTTTTTGTTTGTACAAACTTCTCTCTGTATTTGAGAATGCATTTACTCTTCATTTTTGTACAAGTTTCTTTATATGATATTGCAGTGAGCTTGTGGTATGTTGTTTGAGCGTAATTTTTACCAATGTAGTTATACCATGTTGCCCCTATACCATAAGCTTGTTGCAATATTTTATACTATGAGGGGACTTGTACTCTTATTTTCTGAAGAATAATTATTCCATACTTGGAGGAATATTATTTCGTTGAAAATAGAGTACAGCACCCTCCATATGAGTTTTTACGCTTCATCCTTCGAAGATATCACTTTTCCTTTTGTGCATACACACATTTTTACCAAGTGAATTCTTCTTCAGTGGTAAAGCAGGCCTCTGAAGGGCACTTTAACTTCTTTTTGAGGAAGAGTATTTTCTAGAATAGGTGAATCATTCTTCCTTTGAGAGTTAAAGTGTGCCTTTGAAGAGGGCTTCTTTATTTATATATTATGTTTTTATATTGTGCCTCAATGGATGGCTTTCTGATCTTTGCTTTGCGTTTCTGACGAAGTGCTTCTTTGAAAAGTTATACCTCTGAGGAGGGCTGTTTCACGTTTCAACACTTGGAAGTTTTATTTCAATCTCGGTGAAACGTGTGCCTCCGAAGAGTTGTGCCTCCGAGGAGGGCTTTCCACGTTTCAACACCTGGAAGTTTTATTTCAATCTCGGTGAAACGTGTGCCTCCGAAGAGGTCTTTCTGTTCGATTGTGCCTCTGGGGAGAGGTCTTTTTGTTTCTGCCTCTGGGAAGAGGTCTTTTTGTTTGGTTATGCTTCTGGAAAGAGGTCTTTTTTGTTTCTGCCCCTTGGGAGAGGCTTTTATTTTTCCATGTTCGCTGGGAAGCGGGCCTCCGAAGAAGGCTTTTCACATTTAATCTCACGGGAGTGTATCGACCGATCACGGTGAAATTTGTGCCTCTGAGTAGGGTTTTTTGCCTGGAAGTTTGGAGTTTCTTTCTCTCGGTTGGACGGATTCACGGGAGTGTATCGACCGATCATTCCGCAACTTTGCATCGAGAAAGATCTCTCTTTTTCTAGTTTGGCCCGCTCGAGGTCTTTTAGCATTTCAACTGTGGTAAAATGGGCCTCCGAAGAGGGCTTTTCACGTTTCAACACTTGGAAGTTTTATTTCAATCTTGGTGAAACGTGTGCCTCTGAGTAGGGCCTTTGCCTGGAAGTTTGGAGTTTCTTTCTTTCGGTTGTGACGGATTCACGGGAGTGTATCGACCGATCATTCCGCAACTTTGTATCGAGAAAGATCTCTCTTTTTCTAACGAGGCCCGCTCGAGGTCTTTATCCTCCGAAGAGTTGTGCCTCCGAAGAGGGCTTGTGCCTCCGAAGAGGTCTTTTGCTGATCGATGCTTGCTCGCCCATGTCTCTTCGTCATATATTCATGTCGGCGATCCCCGTCATCTTTTGCAAGTCTTATCCTTTTTTAGTTGCCAATAATTTCCCTTATCCAAAGAAACATACTTCATAGTTAAGAGAATTGGTGGTGGTAGACACAGGCTATTTAACTGGTTGTTCGTTTGTTCAAACATTTGCAGTTAGTTAGACATGGCCCACTTTCATCCACATCGCTAACTTTTGTTTGAAGCACTTCTTTTGTAGGATTTGAGTATGGAAATTTTGAATGGTCTAGCGTTTGCTTGCTGGGTGATGTCAGAGATCGCTTGGTCTTGTGACGGGTAAGCTTTGTTTTTATGGCCTGCATTATTAAATCGACATTTTAGTAACACAGTTAACGTATTTTATATGTCGAAATAAAACAAAGCAGTTTATGATAGTAGAGAACACAAGATTTATAGTGGTTCGGCAAAAAACTGGGCCTACATCCACTTTATAGCTTTTCATTATTCACTTGCTTTACAATTGCTTCTAATACAAGAATCATATATTCATAATTCTTTTACAACATTTCAGCAAAGCTTTCAAGTAAAATAGGGACGCAAATGATTGTTGTTCCAAGCTCTTGGGATTGGTTTTCCTTCGACAGTTGTGAGCTTGAATGTGCCATCAAGAAGTTTTGCGCCAATAACATATGGCCCTTCCCAGTTTGGTCCAAACACACATATGGCTGTCATAATCCTCTTCAGGACTAAGTCCCCAACTTTAAAGCTGCGCTGACGAACTTTGGAATTGAAGTGCCTGGCTATTCTTTGCTGGTGAGCTGCAATTCTAAGCCTTTCCTCTTCTCTTCTTTCATCGAGGAGGTCAAGTGCTTCCAATTGCAATTTTTCATTCTGATTTTGATCAAAATGGATCCTTCTGTGTGAGGGGACTTCAGTTTCCACTGGAATCATCGCTTCTGATCCGTATGCCAATGAAAATGGAGTATGCCCAGTCGCAGTTTTGTGGGTGGTTCTGTATGCCCATAGTGCAAGTGGTAACTTATCGACCCAACCACCTTTTGCTTTTTCCAGCTGCTTTTTGATGGTCGATTTGATGATTTTGTTTACTGCTTCCACTTGCCTGTTTGCCTGCGGATGAGCCACTGCTGAGAAGCTTTTTCGGATCTTGAATCGTTTGCAGAAATCTTGGAACTCCTCACTTTCAAACTGAGTACCATTGTCTGTGATTATCTTATGAGGCACACCATACCTGCAAATGATATTTTTAGTCACAAAACTTATCATTTTCTTAGAGGTAATAGTAGCCAATGGTTCGGCTTCAGCCCATTTAGTGAAGTATTCAACAGCAACGATAGCATATTTAATCCCCCATTTGGCAGTCGGTAAAGGCCCAATGAGATCTATTCCCCAGATAGCAAACGACCATGGACTGACCATTTGTGTTAGCTCAGTGGAAGGTGCTCTAGGAATTTTAGCGAATCTCTGACATTTATCACACTTTCGGGAATAGTCAGCAGCATCTTGATTAATTTCCGGCCAAAAGTATCCATAACGGAGGATTTTCTTTGCTAAAGTTTGACCACCTGTATGATCCCCACATTCCCCTCCGTGTACTTCAGTTAAAATTGACTTAGCTTCTTCCTTTCTCACACATCGGAGTAATGGCATTGAAAATCCTCATCTGTACAAACGACCATCTTGAACTACATATCTGGAGGCTTTTCTCATCAGCTTCTGTCGTTCTTTTGAACTTTCTGGCAAAGAACCATTGAGTAGATATTCAAGTATCAGAGTCATCCATGATTCTTGTTCTTGGGATACATTCATAATACAATCAACATCCATTTCATCCGTGCTTGGAGCTGTCAAGACTTCGATGGGGACTAATCCCAATAGTTGAGCTTCACCGGTACTTGAATACTTTGCGAGAGAATCCGCCTTCATGTTCTCTTCACGGGGTATATGGTTTATTGAATAACGGTCAAAATCTTGAAGGAGCTCCCAAGCCTTTGATAAATAGACGGGTAGATTCCCTCCTTTAGCTTGAAATTCCTTCCTGACTTGGCAAACAATAAGTTGAGAATCACTGAAGATCTGTAATGCCTTGATGTTTAGTTCTTTAGCGATCCTTAAACCAGCAATGAGAGCTTCATATTCAGCTTCATTGTTTGTCAAAGGGAATTCTAGTCTCAGCGCATAACATAGCGATCGCCCCTCTGGGGTTTCAAGGACAACCCCTGCCCCGGAACAGTAATCATTCCTTGCGCCATCGACATACAATTTCCATTGGATTGGGATGCTATTAATGACTTCTTCCTCAATATCACCCTTATCCGTACATTCTGCGATGAAATCTGCCAAAGCTTGTCCATTGATTGCTTTTCGGGGATGGTAAGTGATGTCATATTGGCTGAGTTCAATATTCCATTTCAAAAGACGGCCCGAAGTCTCAGGACGGAATAGGACTTGCTTTAGAGGTTGATCAGTGAGGACTTTGATGGGATGAGCTTGGAAATACGGCCTCAATTTTCTTGATGCGATCAATAAACAATAGGCGAGCTTTTCTAATCTTGAATAGTTCATCTCCGCCCCAGTGAATCTTTTGCTGATATAATAGACTGGGCGTTGAATCCTTACGTCTTCCCGTACCAACACTGCATTGAGAGCATGAGACGAAATTGCCAAATATACGAAGAGATCTTCACCACTATCAGGCTTTGAAAGTATCGGAGGCACTTCCATATGACGAACCAACTCATCAAATGCTTTCTGACATTCAGGGGTCCACTCAAAGTTTTTTCTTCCTTTCTTTAGAGCATCAAAGAATGGAATGCATTTGTCAGTAGCTTTGGAAATGAACCGACTCAAGGCGGCAACCTTTCCATTGAGACTTTGCAATTCCTTCTTCATTCTAGGAGCCTTGACTTCTCTCAGGGCAGTGATCTAAGCTGGATTGGCTTCAATGCCCCTAGCGCTCACAATGAAACCCAAAACCTTTCCGGATTCCACTCCAAATGAACATTTCAGGGGATTAAGCTTCATTTTGTACTTGCGGAGTACTGCAAACATCTCTGCCAAGTGATCCATATGGTCCACCCCTTTCTTAGACTTTACTAGCATATCATCAACATAAACTTCCATTGTCTTGCCAATCTGTGGTTTAAACATGGCATTAACAAGCCTTTGGTTAGTTGCCCCTGCATTCTTGAGTCCAAAAGACATGACCTTGTAGCAGTAGAGTCCAACATCTGTGATGAAGCTAGTATCCTCTTGATCTGGCTCATGCATCATAATCTGGTTATATCCGGAGTATGCATCCATAAAAGATAACAATTCATGTCCTGCCGTCCCATCCACCAACTGTTCGATTCTGGGCAGTGAGAAACAGTCTTTGGGGCAGGCTTTGTTCAGATCTGAAAAGTCAATGCACACTCTCCACTTTCCGTTAGCTATTTTAACCAGAATTGGATTTGATACCCAATTTGGATAAGTAGATTCTCTGATGAAACCGTTCTCCATGAGCTGATCCACTTCTTCTTTTAACGCTGCTGTCCTCTCAGGACACTGGGTGCTTCTTTTCTGTTTCACAGGTGTAAACTTTGGATCAATGTTCAGAGTATGTACTACAATCTCTGGGGATATTCCGCACATGCCAGCATGACTCCAAGCGAATACATCCAAATTAGCCTTCAAGAATGAAATCAGAACATTCTGAACTGTTGTGTTAAGTTGTGAACCCACATTAAGCACTTTGTTCGGGTCCTTCGGGTCAACGGGCACCGGCACTGTTACCTCTACCGGTACTACCCTATTCTCCCCTGCACTGGCTTTCCTTGGATCCATCTCTCTTCGTGCGCTACTACATTCGCCAGTGCAGGGTCCACCCTGTAATTGCTACAAGGTTGGTTCCTTGGTGCGGACCGGAGCCGTGCACCTTTTCCCATTTCTCTTTTTCTTGATTCTCGCAATTCTGCAAAGTAACATTCTCGCCCCGTGTCTTGGTCTCCCTTAATCACACCAACTTCGTTATCTGTAGGGAATTTTAGAGTCAGACACCATGGGGCAAGAACAGCTTTGAACGCAGCAAGAGTTGGTCGGCCTAAAAAGGCATTGTGGGCAGAGAATTCTTCAACAATTATAAAGGTTTTCTTTCGAGCTACCTTCCTTAGTCCCTTTCCGAGTTGTACAAACAAATCAATGGTCCCAATCGACTGTTTGGGTTCTCCAGCAAACCCAGCAATCTTAAGTGACGAAGCTTGAACGTCAGCCATTGGAATTTTCATTTGATCGAAGGTCTTCTTGAAGAGGATGTTGCATGAAGCTCCATAATCAACTAGAACTCTTCTCACAGTTGCCGGCCCAATACCAGCGGATATGACCAAAGGATCTATGGTTGGAGCCTCGATACCCAAAGAATCCCTGGCACTGAACACAATATCATCTGTGGAAGTCTTTTGTTGCTTTAAAGGCGCATCATTTTCTGAAACAAAAACATTCTCTTCAGCTGGTACATGCCTCAAGGCCCGGGCATACCTTTCCATCTCGCCCCAGCTTTTTCCTGCTGGGTAAGGTCCTCCAGTTATTATATTGATAACAGGTCTTTCCGGTTCATGCTCTGCGGCCTTCTCACTTGAGGCAAGACGGTGAGCGGGAACTTGTTGTCCTTGAGTTGACGAAGCTGGGGCATTTCTGTTGCTTTTCACATACTGCTGAAGTTTGTTTTCCTTCAAGAGTTGTTCAATTACTTCTTTCAACTGACGGCATTAGTTGGTGTCATGGCCGGGCTGGTTGTGGAATCGGCAGAACCTTCCACTTTTTTCCATCTTAATCGCAACTCTCATCTTAGGTGGTGTCGGATAATTGACGTCATCTTTGGTTGCAAAGAAGATGCTTTCAGGGGTATCGGTCAAGGGTGTGAAATTGAAAGAACGGCCTTTCTTAGCGTCTCCCTGTTTCTTTCCACCATCATTTCCCATTTTCTGAGTGTTAGGTTCTTTCTTATTCGAAGCAGCACCATTGTTCCCGGCTTCCGCTGATACCACCATAGCCGGTTCTTGGAGGCTTTCCAAGCGCATGAATTCATCCGCTTTCTTGTAGAATTTGTCAAGTGAAAGCACCAAAAGCACCCGTTTGGTAAGCGGGAGGTCCTGAGTTCAATTCTCAGTGAAAGCACAAAAAATGTTAACGAAAAATCAGACGCTAACACCCCGGTGTGGATTGAAGTTGAGCGAAAGCACCACCCGTGAACACGGAAACTAAAAAGCAAGTAGAGAAATCACAGAGAAAGCAGAAAAAACAACAGTTTTTATAGTGGTTCGGCTTAGGGTAAGCCTACGTCCACTTTAATTCTCTTTATTACTGAATTGATTACAACTTTACAACAATCTTCAATTACAATTCTGATGAGACAAACAACTAGAACTTTGATGCAGAAGAATTCTTTGAATCCATGTAGATTGCGTTAGATTTTTCTCCCGAAGTTTGTTGAAATGCCTTTCGTACTTGAAGTGTCGAGTGAATCAAGAATTCAGCAGAGTATCGGCGCTTAAAGAGATTGGCCAAAAGTCCCCTTCATGCTTGAGGTGGGTTGGTATTTATAGAGAAATCCCCCCTTTAGGTCGTAAGTCGTGACCGGTCTAAGTTAAGTCGTGGCCGACTTATGTGGCCTAGCCCCATGGTCTCACAAAAGCTCATTTGTACAAGTCCTAAGTCGCCCACGAGTCAACATCTAAGTCGCAAATGAGTCAGCTGGTCCTTTTGAGGCGGCATTGTACCTTCACCCAGTAGCTTTAGATCGTGGACGACTCAGGCTAGGTCGTGAGTCGTACACAAGTTAGCTGATAAGCTTGTTCCCTTTAGATAATAACCCAAGTCCTGAATTGCGTACGAGTTAAGAGATTACTGTGTTAAGCAAGGAGCAGCACCTCATTTGCTTAAGTCGCTCACGACATATGCTAGGTCGTAAGTCGCAGATAGCTCTAAGTCGTTAGCTCGCTTCCTTCTTAAGTCGTGCTTTCTCTTGAACTGTTAAGTCATCTTGTCCTTGAGTCGTGGGCTTCCTTAAGTCGTGGATGCCTTAGGTCGTGGAGCATCCCTTTCCTTCTAAACCGTTGAGTCGTAGACTTCTTTATGTTGTAAGTCGCCAAATCCTTCAACTCGTTGAACTGTTAGGTCGTCCATTCCTTGAGTCGTAGGTCGTGCCGCCAGCTAAGTCGCTAAGTCGTTATACTTTTTAGGTTGTTAAGCCCTTAAACCATTAAGTCGTTTTACCCCTTAAGTCGTCCAACCTCTTGATTCGTTGAGTCGTGCATCTTTTAACTCGTTAGGTTGATAACTCACTGAGTCGCTTGTCCATTGAGTCGCCGCCCAACTTGAGTCGTTTGCTTATTGAGTCGTTTGCTTATTGAGTCGTTGACCATAGGAGTTAACAATGAAGTTAAAGACTGCCCAACCATGAAGCAAGCTCAAACAGCAAAGGTGTACGCGGTCAAAGACCAACCTGCATCTTCCAAAGCAGAGAAAGGGAAAGGAGTTTTGGAAGGTAACCTCATTATTTATGATAGCATTGTTAGAGTTCTATTTGACACAGGCGCTACACATAGTTTTATCTCTCGCAAGCTATAAATGAATTAAATCTTGAACCCGATTTTGTTGATGAGCCTATATGCGTAAAGAATCTGGTTGCAGGTCCCGCAAACCTTTGTCTACGATGTAAAGTGTCCCTATTTCGTATTCTTGTTATCAATTCCCTATCGGTCTCTTTTTTCTTTATTTTAACGAGTTTGAAGTCTTACTCGGAATAGATTGGCTAGCAAAATACGAAGCCAAATTGGATTGTAACAATCGATTGATTTCAATTAAAACCGAATTTGGAGATTTCATCGAGATTTCTTGTGAGGACCCTAGTCCACGAAAGGGAAGGATTGATGTATAACTTGGGGTTTCCTGAACCCAGTTTGGAGTCTATACCCATTGTTAGAGATTTTCCGGACGTGTTTTGAGAAGTGAAATCTTTGCCTCCACATCGAGAAATAGAATTCAGAATCGACCTAGTACCTAATGCTCGTCCTGTCGTTCACGCAAGTCGCAGGATGGCACCGAGGGAAAAGGTTGAATTAGTTCAGCAAACCGATGACCTACTAGCAAAAGGATTAATTCAACCCTGTGTTTCTGAATGGGGCTCAGCAGTCGTATTTGTTGCTAAATCGGACGGATCTTTGAGATTGTGTGTAGATTACCGCGATCTGAATAAGCTGACTCTCAAGAATAAATTTCCAGTACCTAGAACTGATGATCTATTTGATCAATTGCACGGCGCTCATTTCTTTTCGAATTTGGATCTAGCCCACGGATTCCATCAACTACGAATAGCCGAAGATTGTGTCCATTTGACCAATTTCGGGGGTCCTAATATGTTCTACGAATGGTTAGTCATGCCTTTCAGGCTAACCAATGCTCCAGCATACTTCGTAGATATTACGACTCGTGTGTTTCGAGAAGTATTGAATAAATTTGTGCTCGTGTTTATTGATGATATCTTGATCTATTCCAAGACTGAAGAGGAGCATGCCGAGCACCATAGAATTGTTTTGGAGATTTTGAGGAGAAATATTCTATTTGCAAAATTTTCCAAATGCCACTTCTGGGTCAAGGAAGTTAAATTCCTTGGCCACATTGTTAATGAAGAAGGAATTGCTGTTGATCCTAGCAAAATTTCTGCTATTCTTGATTGGAGAAAACCCACTACCCCAAAAGAAGTTCGAAGCTTTTTGGGCTTAGCAGGCTATTATCGAAAGTTTGTTCAGGACTTTTCTAAGATAGCTAGTCCGTTGACTAAGCTAACAATGAAAGATCTAAAGTTCAATTGGACTCTGAAATGTGATGAAGTTTTTCAACAGTTGAAGAAGAGATTAACCACCACTCCTGTTCTTGCCATTATCAATGGGAATCGGGGTCTATCTATTTATATCGACGCTTGCGGAGATGGATTGGGTGCAGTATTAATGCAAAATGGGAAGGTAATTGGCTACGCGAGTAGACAATTACGTCCTCACGAAAGAAACTACCCAACACGTGATTTGGAGCTTTTGGCTGTTGTTTTCGCCTTAAAAATCTGGCGACATTATCTTCTGGGTAAAAATCTTTTCAGCTTTCTTAACAAATTACGAAATTAGTTTAACAATATGTCTAATGAACTCTCTTTCTCTAGGTGAAAATTTTGAGTTATTCACCGACCACAAATCTTTAAAGTATCTCTTCATCTAGAAAGATCCAAATCTGCAACAACAACGTTGCTTAGAATTTCTGGCATCTTATGACCTAGATATTCTATATACGCAAGAAAAATCCAATGTAGTTGCCGATGCTTTGAGTAGAAAGAATGCTATTCTTGCTCATCTTGTTATCGCTCCTACTCTTCTCAAAAGGATTGCGAGACAGCAGAAAGAAGATGAGTATCTTCGGGGAATTTATAAAAGAGTATGCCAAGGTGAAGATACTAGTTTTGAGATGGATAATGGAGATATAAGATTAATGGGCAGAATTTGTTTCCCTGACATTCCGGAACTGAAACATGAAGTTTTGGACGAATGCCACAAATCTAAGCTCTGCATCCATCCAGGAGTTAATAAAATGTATAGAGATATTAAAAGAACTTTCTAGTGGAAGACGATGAAAAGAGACATATCTATATATGTGAGTCGCTGTGCTACTTGTCAACAAATTAAAAGCGATCAAAAGAAAGTGGCCGGTTTACTTCAGCCTTTGGAAGCACCAAAATGGAAATGGGATCGGGTATCGATGGATTTCATCGACGGATTGCCACGAACCAAGAAGGGAAATGAAGCAATTTGGGTTATATTGGACTATCTAATCGAAACTGCTCACTTCATTCCAGTGAAATCCACTCGGACTGCAGCAAGCTTAGCAGAGCTATATATAAAAGAAATTGTTCGACTCCATGGTATTCCCAGCAGCATAGTGAGTGATCGTGATCCGATCTCACTAGTAGATTTTGGGAGGCATTCCAAGCCGCATTGGGAAAAAGATTGAATTTTAGTACTGCTTATCACCCACGGTCTGATGGGCAGACTGAGAGAATTGACCGAATTCTAGAAGACCTTTTGCATGCTTGCATTCTCGACTTTGGTGGTTCTCAGGAGGACCATTTACATCTGGTCGAGTTCTCTTATAACAATAGCTATCAAGCTAGTATCAAAATGGCACCTTTCGAAGCATTATATGATCGTCCGTGCCGATCACCTGCATGTTCGATTGAATCAGGTGATAGACTCGTCCTTGGACTAGATATGATTAAAGAAGCCACGGAGAAGGTAGATTTTATTCGGAAGAAATTAATAACTTCTCAAAGTCATCAAAAGAGCTATTATGACCGCCGAAGAAGAGATTTAGAATTTCTAGTTGGAGATTCTGTGTTTCTGAATGTGTCTCCAATGCGGGGTGTATTGAGGTTAGGGAAAACTGGAAAGCTAACACCGCGTTATATTGGTCCTTTTCCTATTTTGGAAAGGATCGATCCTCTAGCATATCGAGTGCAGCTACCCAACTGGTTGTCTGGCGTGCATGATGTGTTCCACATTTCTAATCTTCGGAAGTATGTGCACGACCCAGATAGTATTATTGAAGAAGCTTCTCAGTAGGATCTCGAAATCACTCCCAACCTAACAGTTCGAAGAGAACTGATAAAGATTGTAGATCGTGATGAGAAGCGATTGAGAAACAAAGTTGTGAAACTGGTTAAAGTTCAGTGGAGTGGCGATCCAATGGACTGTAATTGGGAAACATAAGATTATATTCAGAAATTATATCCCAATTGCAGAATAGATATCTCGGCTTAAATTGGTAAGCCATTTCCTTATTTTTCTGAATTCGTATATTATTTGTTTGCCTTCCTCTCTCTTTCAAATTTCGAGGACGAAATTTTCTTAAGGGGGGATATTTGTAACATCCTAAAATTTTGATTTTTAAATTCGGTAAATTGTTTGAACTTTTGAAATTTAAATCGAGAAGTTTCAAAAGAAATAAAATATTATTAGTATTAAATAAAAGAAAGACATATGGATTTAAATATAATATTTGGTAGTTTAAGTAATAAATAAATAATAATGAATAAAATATGTAACAGACAAGGAATTGTATTAAACAATAATATGAAATATATGTGATTAATTAAATATTGATAGTTAAACTTCAAATAGAAAGAAAAAAAATTCAAGTGAGTAAACTTATTTCTTTAAATTAAAATCTAAGTATTTAGCTCATGACATCTTGTGTTGTTGTATATGGAAAAAAATTGTTCTGTAGGTTCTTTTGTGATTCTGGAAATTATGATATGATCTGTTCTCTTATACTTTTATTTCAGAGCAAAGTAAATTGAATAAAAATTCAAATAAACTTCATACAATCCTTTTTAGCTTAGGATTTTCAAACAAAACAAGTTTGTTTCAACTTGATTCACAGTTAAAAATTTGTTTGAGCTTGAACATGATGGATTGTCTGTGCAACTTGAAATTTATAGTAAAAACAAATTTTTTTTGATGAATTCAACTATTTTAAATCGTTGGTTTGATCACATAACTTGAATGAACATACCAAGTTATAATTTTTAAAAGCAATATGATGACTTTTACTTAAGTACTTTAAGTGCAGTTCGAATTTAAGCCAAAATTGCAATTTTCTTATTTCCAGGTGAACGATTCAATTATAATCATTAAAATTTGGTTTGAAGCTTGTTTGAGCTTCTGGGATGATGAGAAAATTGCAAAATAATTTTTCGAATGCATGAATTTGTCGAACGAACCCAAAGTAGGGTTTAAATCCAAAGTTTGCAGTGGGTTGGACGTGTGATGATTTCATCACCATGAAGCGATCGAGTCACACGTGATGTTGGAGGAGGGTAGTGCAGAGCATGGACATGTTGTGGCCGGATTTATGGCATCGCTGATGGTCTAAGCCGTGGTGGCGAGGTGATTTGATTTAGGTATGTTCGAGCTTCAGTTCCAACGAAGAGGCCAAATTTGATTTTGAGTTTTTCGCGTCGAACCAAAGTTCGATTTCATGTTTGGAGGAGTTTTTCGACCTGCCAAGCTCGTGACGGCCACCAGAACGGCGGCGCAACGTCGTGCACGTGCACGACGTCGATCTCGTGTCTGGTAGGTGCGTTAGGAAGAGAAACTCGAAGTAGCACATGAGTAAAAGGTGGGTTTGCTCGGGGTCTCTCACGCTCGCGTGTGTGTTGTTTCAGCAGTATATAACTTAAGTAAGAAAAAAAAAGAAAAAGGAGAAGAAGAAGAAGAAGAGAGCACAGGGGAGAAAGGAGATAGACTCGGGGAAGGGATGAGGGGAACTCGAGTTTGACTCGAGTAAACACCTGGGTTTACTCGGGTTTTCTTCATAATGGGTTAAGCCCAACAAAATTTCAAATTTACAATGTTAAGTTAATTTTTTTGTATTTACAAGGAACTAATGTTGATTTATGTTGAGTTAAGAACTTACTATAAGTTTTAAATTATTTAACAATGTCTTAAAATTTTAATTAATCCTTTAACTAAATAATTAAATTTAAGATAAGAATTGAAGGTAATTAACATTAAAACTTTCAATGTAACAATAAATTGTTTTTAAAAATGTAAAGTAGGTTTTTAAATGATAATTAAGGTAAATAATTTTTATTAACCAATGGTTTTGAAAAGTAATTAAGAATGATTATAATTTTTTATTAAAAATTGATTAACGATTAAGTGTCTAAATTATTTAAGAATTTGTTAATTAGATAAATTAAGTTGATTAATTATAATTGGCAGTTAATTAAAATAACTAATTAAGAAACAATTAATCAAGTTAATTAAGATTTAATTAATTTATCCAAATTAATCATTGACTTTAAATAAAAAATAAAAAATAATTATGTGATTAATCTATTAAATCACACTCACATTGATCGAAAATAATTAACTACTGCTGTGCACTAGATTTATATTTCTGTTCTGATTGTGATACTGTGTGATGTAGATTGCTCTGTACTGCACTGTGATTTGTGATTTGATCTGTATTGATGTGAAAATCCCTTTTCCCGTAAAACGACATTTAAACTTCGATGCGACAAGGAGTCGGAACTTAGTTAGTTATCCGAAACCCACATAGAACCCTGAATGTGAACCTTTGTGATTGATTTGTCCACATGTTTTAAAATTAAATGCTCACTATTCGGTTTAGCCGAGAGAGGACCTTTGTGTCATATAGCCCATTCTGAAAAGTGATACGTCGAAATGGATAGTATCTGAAGACCGGGTGTCTTCGAAAACGATAGGATAACCTATCGATTGTCTCTACACTGAGTTGCTCCGGTATAGAGATTCCCTAAGTGATGGAAAGTCCGATCAGGATTGTGGTTACCAGTATTTGCAAGGGCTTCTTCCTTTATTGGACGAAGTGCCTTCGGTTCTGTTCAAACCCGGAACAGACTTGTGTGGTTGTGTGTCTAACACTACACTTTGAGATATAAAGCACATTTTTTTCAAATATGTATCTGTTGGTGGCGGAGAATTTATTCTCTTAGCTTAACACCCTTCTCTGAGACGTACGAGTTCAGAGGTTATGTAATTGAAGGTTATCAGCGATATACTCCCAGTTTGGTGGTACGGCATGCTAAGTGCTACTGTGTGTTGACGATCATTTGTGATCAAAGCATGGCTTACATGTCAAGTATCCGCCTGGGATCATGTCTTTTTAGGTTTATTCTGTATGTACAATGCAATTTCAGTAAGATTGGATCCCCCCTTTAAAAATCGGACGTGAAGGTTTCCTCTCATCCTGCTCAAGTGGTTGTTAATGCAGTTGAAGTTACCAAATTTTGAGGAGTCGGTATCGATGGATTTTTTTTCAAGAATGAAATCTTATTGGAACTGCTTCCATGGATTCGATCGTGGTTTACAATTATAGCTTTCACATCTATTCATTTGATTGAGTGGGATCATTTACCATAAAAAAAGAGGGTAAAGAATCAACGAAAAGAAGTTGATCGTGTAAAGCGTGGCTTTATGGACGAGACCACATCGGACCTCATAACCCGGAAATGGTCGAAACAAGAAAGATGCGACAAGGTTATGAGGTTCGTGCCCTTTAGGGTATGTCATTTCCTTCTGGAAAAAGGTGATGTCATGGTATGGAGCCCAGATGTGACGCCCCACCTCTATACCCACGCTAGCCAAGAACACTACAGTGTAATGCTGTCAACTAGCACGGAGAATAAGGCTGTTGAGGAGCGACCATCCGTGTAATTGCTTTGCGTGAGCATTGATATGTCAGATAGTATAACATGGATTTTATTTCAAAAGGAACTCCGACATACCGATACAAACACAAAGCTACTACAAAGTGGCTATAATAATCTTCGGAAACAAATATAGAAATAAGCATAACACAAATCAGTCACAGATAATTCATATCACAAAGGCGGAAGTAGATATGAATATATAAATAACACATGAAAATGTATATCAGAGTAGTGGTCAAAAAGATCCACGATAATACAAAAGAATAGCAACGCGTGCCATACAAAAATATACAACTATGATTCCATATCTCAAGTGTATACAACAAAGTAAACTACTAATCTAAGTAGTTAGCCAAAAGTCAAAGTAATGATCCTGGATGTGAAGTTAAGCAGAAGCACCTGTAACATCTCGGTCTGACCCGAGTATTATTTAATAAGAAAATAATAAACGGATTAGTCTAGCTATAAATATCAGATGGAATGATATATAATAAGAGATATGACTAAACGTATAATAATCACAATGCCAAGCTGTGATATATAAATAATTGAAAAATCAATAAGAGATTAATCAATATCGCAAAGATCTTCTCAAAGATAAAAAGGAATGGCATACTCCTAATTTCATTCACCAAGCCACGATAATTGATAAATCAAATCAATAGAAATCAAGAAAATAGGTGAAGCATAAATTCCAGAATTGAACACACGAAATCCAGAAATCACAAGAAAAGGATGGTCACTCCATAAAAATGAGCCAGAGCTCCTCCTGACAGGATATAGTCCCCTATTGCGGACATTTAGCCGAAGCTCCTCCTGGTGAGTCAAAAACTCCTCCTTGTAGGGTATAGTCCCCCATTGCGGACATTGAGCCGAAGCTCCTCCTGGTGAATCAAAACTCCTCCTGACAGGGTATAGTCCCCCATTGCGGACATTAAGCCGAAGCTCCTCCTTGTGAACCGAAGTTCCTCATGACAGGGTATAGTCCCCCATTGCGGACATTGAGCCGAAGCTCCTCCTGGTGAGCCAAAGCTCAATAAAAACGACGTACAGTCCTCCGCGTGGACAAAGAGACATCGCACAATGCTAGTCTAAACCATAAAATGATCGTCATGATCACCGAGAAGTGTCAATTACAGTAAGCTAGTAAATATATGAGCTTAGCCTCATGTCCCATAACCACTAGCTTAACTTAAATATTTACGAACAAACTTTAGATCTCCACCAGAAAATTATCACAAGAGTTTCAATCGAACAAGTCCAAGAATTAACCGACGAAGTAAACGCAAGCGTTTCATACCACTCGTTTTACTAAGTCGTTTAATTAGATTTCTCATACGAGTGAGGTAAAGGCTTGTATATACTAATAGATTGGAAATCGGTTTGAGAAAACGAGCTTTGTTATAAAATAGTGTTGAAATCATTTAAAGAAAGAGTTTTGATATTTACTACTAGTATAGAAAACCTTTATATTTTTAAAGTGACAAATCACAAAGAAGATTGTAGGAACAATCAGTCATAAAAATTCACATTCGAAGACGTGAATAAAATCCAAAGAAATTGATACCGAATCCATCAAAGTAGATATATCCAAAATCCCAAAGAAAAGAAGTCATCAAGTCGATAATAAATGATAACAAAGAATAGGGAAATAACACGAATCGATTAAATTTAGAAATTCTAAAAACTAGGCAAAAAAGGCATAGTTGACAGATAGGAGCAGGTCGGTCAACCGGACTCCCTGAGTCGGTTGACCAAACCAGAGTTTGGAAGTGCTCGGGCACCAGGTCGGTCGACCGGCCCAGGGGATCGGTCGGCCGAAGCCTGTAACCAGCAGTTCCAAAACAGAGGCAGGAAGTGCCTGGGTAGCAGGTCGGTCGACCGGACCCTGAGCTCGGTCGGCCGAACCTGTTTGCACTTCCTACTCTATTTCAAAAGAGGTACAAACTCCCTCAATTTGCAAACCGTCGAGCAACGACACTAAGGGTTTACGCCAATCGACTACCCGGCCATAGAAGCTCTTTGGTTCATCACCAAAAACATGATCAAAACATCAAAGTTATGATTTTTAAAGATTTGAACCCAAAACACTAAAAATTGGGATATTCACCAAATCAATCCAAACTGAAAGCAATTGCACAAGAATAAGTGTTAGGAATTCATACCTAACAATCTAAGATAAATCTAGACTAAGATGTGAGATAAATATCTCACCTTTGACCCCAAACAAATGAAGTAGAAGCTTTAAAAACAAGCTAAGATCAATTCCTCTTCAATAACAACTCAAGAAGCTTCAATCTAAGCTTAAAAGAGAAAAATTTCCTAAATTAGGTTTAGGAAATTTCTAAAATCAAAGAGAGAATGAGTTGGAGAAGATGAAGAGGATGCATACCAATGGGTTCTCTTGAGTTTGGAGCTAGAAGATGGATTTGCTAATGAAGACTAGGGCTTGGAGTTTTAATTTCCTCTTCCACTCCTCCATTATTATAAAAGCTTGAGTAATAGGAAATGAGGAGTAAAGTAATGAAGAGGAGAGGGGGTTGGGACTGAGTTAGTAAGTGGCTAATGGGTTCAGCCCAAACCAAAGCCCTAAGTGAAAAAGGTCAAAATTCGACTTACTCCAAACTTATCGAAGCTTATACTCAAAAAGGTTGCAAACGGCATTTTGAACTCAATGGAAGGGGTCTCGAGTCCTAATTCAATCGTATGCAAAAAGTAGCTTTTCGGACTAAATTTCGAGTATCGATAAAATATTTAAATAAAATATTTAAATATACAATTGATAAATATGCGGGTTATTACAGACTCCCCTCCTTAAAGAAATTGCGTCCTCACAATACTTAAGAAGAAAATAAGAAGTAACAACCATAGAAGCATATCAACACAAAAGAAAATTTTAAATAGGAAGTTCACCATAAGGAACATGAAAGAGTAAGCCTGAACAGGTTCGCACGGTGAATTCTCTGGATTCCCAAGAGCAATCCTTAGGATTTGAGAACCATTAAACTCTCACAAGGAGAACATCTTTATTCCGAAGGCGCTCAACCTCCGTTGTAATGATGCGAATGGAATGTTGCTCATAAGTCAAAACTGGTGAGACTTCAATTTCATCAATAACACCGGCTCGAGAATAAAAATAGGAAACCTCAAAGCGTTTCCATAGTTAAAAGACGTAGAAAACGTCAAGAATAGCAGAAAATTGAGCCAATGCAACGGCGTAGTACAAAAACGGTATGCCCGAGAAATGAGGAACTCAAATAATTTGGAACAACGACGTAGTACAATAAAGGTACGCCAGATGATCCAAAGCTCGAATAATTTCGAAGCACCGACGTAGTACAAAAACGGTACGTCCAATGAATCGATAAACCGAAACAACGATGTAGTACAATAATGGTACATCTGATGAACCGAACACCATAAAAGAACATCGGACGCTAGTCCATAAAAGGAAAGAGATGAAATTCAATAAAACGAAGTACATCAAAACGCCCGATGAACTTGGTAAAACGATTATAAGATACAAGGAATCTCGAGCCAACATGAAGTTCCTTATGAGAAAAATAAATATTCCAAGATTTATGATCGAGGTAGAGAACAAATTTCTCATCCAAATATGATGATACCAAACTCTAAAAAATGAAAACAATAGCCGCGAGCACTAGATCATGAGTGGCATATCTAGTCTCGATAAGCTATAATGATTTAGAAGCACAAGTGATAGCACGTTCTCCTTTGCAAGAGAACGACATCCAAACCAATACGACTAGTATCGGTACAAATAGCAAAGTCTTGGTTCCCTTCGGAAAACACAAGAATAAGAGTATCGGAAAAGAATTCTTTCAAATAATCTTCTTTCCTGAAAAGTTAAGACTTTCAAAATTACATTTATCTTTATGTAATAATATTTCTAGAAAAAATTACTTTTTTTTACAAGTCAATATATCGTGTCTGACTGTCACATCTAAGCGTTTAGGATATTCCTATCGATAACGTTGATCAAGCGCATCGACCAGAATTCTTGAAGCACTCAATGGGCAATACAATCACAAAATCATCTTCCATATAATAAACATGTTTCTTAAAAACCTTTAGTAATATTCTTTGCTCGTGTAAGAACGAAATCCAACTATACTTATAAATAAATCTTATGGAAAAGATTTGCAAAATTTTAAATTGCTATTTTCATCCAAAATCAATAAATACAAGAATGGTATCATCGAAATATTCATAGAATACTCGATTAATAAAATGGATGAAATAAGCTAGACGGATCGAATGACATAATAAGTCATTCATAAGAATCATAACGAGTGCGGAATGTGGTAAGTGGAATGCTAACTCCCGCGAATCATAGCCAAATGAAAATCGGTGGCAAGGTCGAACTAGAAAGACCGTAACACCACTCAAAAGATTGCTTAGGTGACAGTCCTAAGACAAATTCAAAAATACCGAAAAATTTCTCAAACTACATGAATGAGAGAAATAACACTTTCCTTATAAGTGGGCTTAAGGAATAAAATGGTTCCACCAAAAATTTGAAATCGGAATCACAAAGAAAAATAGAAATCTGCTTAACAGATAGAAAATGTCGAAGATGAATAGTCCACACAGAAAATAGGATATGGGCTTCACAACCATTAAGCCGATCCTTTCAAAAAAACCAATTCCGAAGCCTAAGTAAAAATATCGGCTCGGAAAGAAAAGTCTCATAAAATAATTTCGACATCAATAAAAAGCAATTTGAGTGTTGCGGATCCACCAA
The DNA here is from genome assembly GCA_030765085.1 of Allium cepa. Classification (NCBI taxonomy): domain Eukaryota; kingdom Viridiplantae; phylum Streptophyta; class Magnoliopsida; order Asparagales; family Amaryllidaceae; genus Allium; species Allium cepa. The sequence continues at coordinate 800,398,159 of CM060937.1, forward strand.
CCGGATTCGCAACTCTCAAAGAAGTCATCAAGCCCAAAATATTTTCAAAGAAAAAGAATCAACAATTTCTTTTGATATAAAATAGTGAGATGGAACCCATATCAAAAAGAACTCGAATAAGAAGATCACGAAATATAATAACGCCATCAAGGATTGAATGTAAAATACCTTGACTAAGAGAAGAGTTGCTAGGGGCTTGCAGCTTTCCTTCTCTCTTGCTTTGACGCTTGGGACACGAAGATATATAATGATCCGCACTTTTTCAATAGCGGCAAGAAATAGGCCTTGGACACCTTTTTATAGTGGTCCCTAGAGCCACAATTGTAGCATTCTCCGCGATTAGGGATAGGAGTATTTTCTATAGAAGTCTCTTGCTTCTCCCTCTTGTTAGGATTAGGACTTTCGAACCTAATAAAGGGATGCCTCTTCTTGTTGTTGTTGGAGTTCGGTTTGGCACTCCCAAACTCGACATCACTTTCTCTACCCGCCTCTTCAAGACGAAGAGCGATATCAATAAGCTGATCAAATGAAACCTCAAGTTTCAGGAGTAATGGCTTCTTAAGATTCTTATTTAAGCCATAGACAAATCTCTGATTTTTCTTCAATGGGGTGCTAATGTATTCAACCCCGTATTTAAAAGGAGATTCGAAAGATGTGACATAGTCTGTCACAGAAGATCCACCTTGAACAAGGTCAATAAAACGCCATGCTAAAGTTACTTTTTCAGCCTCCGACAAAAACTTTAGTTCGAATTGTTCCCGGAATTGCTCCCAAGTAAGATCCGCTTCGATAATCTCCGAAGTCAAGAGCTCATACCAATCTAACGCTCTTTCTTGGAGCATGCTAGAAGCCACTTGGACTCGATGTAGATCAATAAGGTTCATGCGAGAAAAGATACGATCGCATGATTTGAGCCAAGCCTGAATTTCTATAACACTCTCGGATCCTTTGAATGGCCTTCCACCCAAATCGGTATAGTCTCTGCACAAGCGTACAAAACAAGATCTAGGATGAGTAGGCTCCGGATTAGAACCAGCTGCTTGAGCATTCGTGACAAGGTCAAGAAGTTGCAAGGCAGACATAAAAACTCCATCTTGGGGAGTAGCACTAGATTGACCGGCGCTGGGACGGCCTGGTCTAACCATTTCTCTTCCTTTGGAAAGAAAGAAAGAAGAAGAAAAATTATTCTTAGAATTAATATCAAACCATCATGATTGACAAAACAAGGAATCATAAAGAAAATAGGATGAATCGGTACGAAGACTCGAATTAAATCCTAAAGCACGACTCCTAAGATGGACTTGGGACGATGATCCTTGTTATAATATTCCATATTGTTCCAAAGTTTGGCTCCGATACCATGCTGTGACGCCCCACCTCTATACCCACGCTAGCCAAGAACACTACGGTGTAATGCTGTCAACTAGCACGGAGAATAAGGCTGTTGAGGAGCGACCATCCGTGTAATTGCTTTGCGCGAGCACCGATATGTCAGATAGTATAACACGCATTTCATTTCAAGAGGAACTCCGACATACCGATACAAACACAAAGCTACTACACAGTGGCTATAATAATCTTCGGAAACAAATATAGAAATAAGCATAACACAAATCAGTCACAGATAATTCATATCACAAAGGCGGAAGAAGATATGAATATATAACTTACACATGAAAGTGTATATCAGAGTAGTGGTCAAAAAGATCCACAATAATACAAAAGAATAGCAACGCGTGCCACACAAAAATATACAACTATGAGTCCATATCTCAAGTGTATACAACAAAGTAAACTACTAGTCTAAGTAGTTAGCCAAAAGTCAGAGTAATGATCCTGGATGAGAAGTCAAGCAGAAGCACCTATAACATCTCGGTCTGACCCGAGTATTATTTAATAAGAAAATAATAAACGGATCAGTCTAGCTATAAATATCAGATGGAAAGATATAGAATAAGAGATATGACTAAACGTATAATAATCACAATGCCAAGCTGTGATATATAAATAATTGAAAAATCAATAAGAGATTAATCAATATCGCAAAGATCTTCTTAAAGATAAAAAGGAATGTCATACTCCTAATTTCATTCACCAAGCCACAATAATTGATAAATCAAATCAATAGAAATCACGAAAATAGTTGAAGCATAAATTCCAGAATTCAACACACGAAATCCAGAAATCACAAGAAAAGGATGGCCAATCCATAAAAATGAGCCCGAGCTCCTCCTGACAGGGTATAGTCCTCCATTGCGGACATTGAGCCGAAGCTCCTCCTGGTGAGTCAAAAACTCCTTCTGACAGGGTATAGTCCCTCATTGCGGACATTGAGCCGAAGCTCCTCCTGGTGAATCAAAACTCCTCCTGACATGGTATATTCCCCCATTGCGGACATTGAGCCGAAGCTCCTCCTGGTGAACCGAAGCTCAATAAAAACGACGTACAGTCCTCCGCGTGGACAAAGAGACATCGCACAATGCTAGTCTAAACCATAAAATGATCGTCATGATCACCGAGAAGTGTCAATTACAATAAGCTAGTAAATATATGAGCTTAGCCTCATGTCCCATAACCACTAGCTTAACTTAAATATTTACAAACAAACTATAGTTCTCCACAAGAAAATTGTCACAAGAGTTTCAATCGAACAAGTCCAAGAATTAACCGACGAAGTAAACGCAAGCGTTTCATACCACTCGTTTTACTAAGTCGTTTAATTAGATTTCTCATACGAGTGAGGTAAAGGCTTGTATATACTAATAGATTGTAAATCGGTTTGAGAAAACGAGCTTTGTTATAAAATAGTGTTGAAATCATTTGAAGAAAGAGTTTTGATATTTACTACTAGTATAGAAAACCTTTATATTTTTAAAGTGACAAACCACAAAGAAGATTGTAGGAACAATCAATCATAAAAATTCACATTCGAAGACATGAATAAAATCCAAAGAAATCGATACCGAATCCATCAAAGTAGATATATCCAAAATCCCAAAGAAAAGAAGTCATCAAGTCGATAATAAATGATAACAAAGAATAGGGAAATAACACGAATCGATTAAATTTAGAAATTCAAACAACTAGGCAAAAAAGGCATAGTTGACAGATAGGAGCAGGTCGGTCAACTGGACTCCCTGAGTCGGTTAACCGAACCAGAGGTTGGAAGTGCTCAGGCACAAGGTCGGTCGACCGGCCCAGGGGCTCGGACGGCCGAAGCCTGTAACCAGCACTTCCAAAACAGAGGCAGGAAGTGCCTGGTTAGCAGGTCGGTCGACCGGACCCTGAGCTCGGTCGGGCGAACCTGTATACTTGCACTTCCTACCCTATTTCAAAAGAGGTACAAACTCCCTCAATTTGCAAACCGTCGAGCAAAGGCACTAAGGATTTATGCCAATCGACTGCCCGGCCATGAAAGCTCTTTGGTTCATCACCAAAAATAAGATCAAAACATCAAAGTTATGATTTTTAAAGATTTGAACCCAAAACACTAAAAATTGGAATATTCACCAAATCAATCCAAACCAAAAGCAATTGCACAAGAATAAGTGTTAGGAATTCATACCTAACAATCTAAGATAAATATAGACTAAGATGTGAGATAAAAATCTCACCTTTGAACCCAAACAAATGAAGAAGAAGCTTTAAAAACAAGCTAAGATCAATTCCTCCTCAATAACAACTCAAGAAGCTTCAATCTAAGCTTAAAAGAGAAACATTTCCTAAATTAGGTTTAGGAAATTTCTAAAATCAAAGAGAGAATGAGTTGGAGAAGATGAAGAGGATGCTTACCAATGGGTTCTCTTGAGTTTGGAGCCAGAAGATGGATTTGCTAATGAAGACATAGGCTTGGAGTTTTAATTTCCTCTTTCACTCCTCCATTATTATAAAAGCTTGAGTAATAGGAAATGAGGAATGAAGTAATGAAGAGGAGGGGGGTTGGGATTGAGTTAGTAAGTGACTAATGGGTTCAGCCCAAACCAAAGCCCTAAGTGAAAAAGGTCAAAATTTGACTTACTCCAAACATATCGAAGCTTATACTCAAAAAGGTTGCAAACGGCATTTTGAACTCAATGGAAGGGGTCTCGAGTCCTAATTCGACCGTATGCAAAAAGTAGCTTTTCGGACTAAATTCCGAGTATCGATAAAATATTTAAATAAAATATTTAAATATACAATTGATAAATATGCGGGTTGCTATAGACTCCCCTCCTCAAAGAAATTGCGTCCTCGCAATACTCAAGAAGCAAATAAGAAGTAACAACCACAGAAGCATATCAACACAAAAGAAAATTTGAAATAGGAAGTTCACCACAAGGAGCATGAAAGGGTAAGCCTGAATAGGTTCGCACGGTGAATTCTCTGGATTCCCAAGAGCAATCCTTAGGATTTGAGAACCATTGAACTCTCACAAGAAGAACATCTTTATTCCGAAGGCGCTCAACCTCCGAAGTAATGATGCGAATGGAATTGTGCTCATAAGTCAAAACTGGTGAGACTTCAATTTCATCAATAACACCGGCTCAAGAATAAAAATAGGAAACCTAAAAGCATTTCCATAGTTAAAAGACGCAGAAAACGTCAAGAATAGAAGAAAATTAAGCCAGTGCAACGGCGTAGTACAAAAACGGTACGCCCGAGAAATGAGGAACTCAAATAATTTGGAACAATGGCGTAGTACAATAACGGTACGCCAGATGATCCAAAGCTCGAATAATTTCGAAGCATCGACGTAGTACAAAAATGGTACGTCCAATGAACCGATAAACCGGAACAACGATGTAGTATAATAATGGTACATCCGATGAACCGAACACCATAAAGGAACATCAGACACTAGTCCATAAAAGGAATGAGATGAAACTCAATAAAACGAAGTACATCAAAATTCCCGATGAACTTGGTAAAACGATCATAAGATACAATGAATCTCGAGCCAACAAGAAATTCCTTATGAGAAAAATAAATATTCCAAAGATTTATGATCGAGGTAGAGAACAAATTTCTCATCCAAATATGATGATACCAAACTCTAAAAAACGAAAACAATAGCCGCAAGCACTAGATCATGAGTGGCATATCTAGTCTCGATAAGCTATAATGATTTAGAAGCACAAGTAATAGCACGTTCTCCTTTGCAAGAGAACGGCATCCAAACCAATACGACTAGTATCGGTACAAATAACAAAGTCTTGGTTCTCTTCGGAAAACACAAGAATAAGAGTATCGGAAAAGAATTGTTTCAAATAATCTTCTTTCCTGAAAAGTTAAGACTTTCAAAATTACATTTACTTTACGTAATAACTTTCTAGAAAAATTTACTTTTTTTTTACAAGTCAGTATATCGTGTCTGACTGTCACATCTCAGCGTTTAGGAAATTCCTATCGATAACGTTGATCAAGCGCATCGACCAAAATTCTTAAAGCACTCAATGGGCAATACAATCACAAAATCATCTTCCATATAATAAACATGTTTCTTAAAAACCTTTAGGAATATTCTTTGCTCGTGTAAGAACAAAATCCAACTGTAAATAAATCTTATGGAAAAGATTTGCAAAATATTAAATTACTATTTTCATCCAAAATCAATAAATACAAGAATGGTATCATCGAAATATTCATAGAATACTCGATTAATAAAATGGATGAAATAAGCTAGACGAATCGAATGACATAATAAGTCATTCATAAGAATCATAACTAGTACGGAATGCGGTAAGTGGAATGCTAACTCCCGCGACTCGTAGCCAAATGAAAATCGATGGCAAGATCGAACTAGAAAGACCTTAACACCACTCAAAAGGTTGCTTAGGTGACAGTCCTAAGACAATTCAAAAATACCGGAAAATTTCACAAACTACATGAATGAGAGAAACAACACTTTCGTTATAAGTGGGCTTAAGGAATAAAATGATTCCACCAAAAATTTGAAATCAGAATCACAAAGAAAAATAGAAATCTGCTTAACAGATAGAAAATGTCGAAGATGAATAGTCCACACGGAAAATAGGATATGGGCTTCACAACGATTAAGCCGATCCTTTCAAAAAAATCAATTCCGAAGCCTAAGTAAAAATATCGGCTCGGAAAGAAAAATCTCATAAAATAATTTCGACATCAATAAAAAGCAAATTGAGTGTTGCGGATCCACCAACCAAATTCGCAACTCTCAAAGAAGTCATCAAGCCCAAAATATTTTCAAAGAAAAAGAATCAACAAGTTCTTTTGATATCAAATAGTGAGATGGAACCCATATCAAAAAGAACTCGAATAAGAAGATCACGAAATAAAATAACGCCATCAAGGATTGAATGTAAAATACCTTGACTATGAGAAGAGTTGCTAGGGGCTTGCAGCTTTCCTTCTCTCTTTCTTTGACGCTTGGGACACGAAGATATATAATGATCCACACTTTTGCAAAAGCGGCAAGAAATAGGCCTTGGACACCTATTTATATAGTGGTCCCTAGAGCCACAATTGTAGCATTCTCCGCGATTAGGGATAGGAGTATTTGCTATAGAAGTCTCTTGCTTCGCCCGCTTGTTTGGATTAGGACTTTCGAACCTAATAAAGGGATGCCTCTTCTTGTTGTTGTTGGAGTTCGGTTTGGCACTCCCAACCTCGACATCACTTTCTCTATCGGCCTCTTCAAGACGAAGAGCAATATCAATAAGCTGAACAAATGAAACCTCAAGTTTCAGGAGTAATGGCTTCCTAAGATTCTTATTCAAGCCATAGGCAAATCTCTAATTTTTCTTCAATGGGGTGTTAATTTATTCAACCCCGTATTTAGAAAGAGATTCGAAAGTTGCGACATAGTCTGTCGCAGAAGATCCACCTTGAACAAGGTCAATAAAACGCCGTGCTAAAGTTACTTTTTCAGCCTCCGGCACAAACTTTACTTCGAATCGTTCCCAGAATTGCTCCCAAGTAAGATCCGCTTCGATAATATCGGAAGTCAAGAGCTCATACCAATCTAACGCTCTTTCTTGGAGCATGCTAAAAGCCACTTGGACTGGATGTAGATCAATAAGGTTCATGCGAGAAAAGATACGATCGCATGATTTGAGCCAAGCCTGAATTTATATAACACTCTCGGATCCCTTGAATGGCTTTCCACCCAAATCAGTATAGTCTCTACACAAGCGTACAAAACCAGATCTAGGATGAGTAGGCACCGGATTAGAACCAGCTGCGTGAGCATTCGTGACAAGGTCAAGAAGTTGCTGGGCGGACATAAAAACTCCATCTTGGGGAGTAGCACTAGATTGACCGGTGCTGGGACGGCGTGGTCTAACCATTTCTCTTCCTTTGGAAAGAAAGAAAGAAGAAGACAAATTATTCTTAGAATGAATATCAAACCATCATGATTGATAAAACAAGGAATCAAAAAGAAAATAGGATGAATCGTTACGAAGACTCGAATTAAATCCTAAAGCACGACTCCTAAGATGGACTTAGGACGATGATCCTTGTTATAGTATTCCATACTGTTCCGAAGTTTGGCTCCGATACCATGCTGTGACGCCCCTATACCCACGCTAGCCAAGAACACTATGGTGTAATGCTGTCAACTAGCACGAAGAATAAGGCTGTTGAGGAGCGACCATCCGTGTAATTGCTTTGCGCGAGCATCGATATGTCAGATGGTATAACACGCATTTTATTTCAAGAGGAACTCCGACATACCGATACAAACACAAAGCTACTACACAGTGGCTATAATAATCTTCGGAAACAAATATAGAAATAAGCATAACACAAATCAGTCACGGATAATTCATACCACAAAGGCGGAAGAAGATATGAATATATAACTAGCACATGAAAGTGTATATTAGAGTAGTGGTCAAAAAGATCCACAATAATACAAAAGAATAGCAACGCGTGCCATACAAAAATATACAACTATGAGTCCATATCTCAAGTGTATACAACAAAGTAAACTACTAATCTAAGTAGTTAGCCAAAAGTCAGAGTAACGATCCTGGATGAGAAGTCAAGCAGAAGCACCTGTAACATTCGGTCTGACCCAAAGTATTATTTAATAAGAAAATAATAAACGGATCAGTCTAGCTATAAATATCAGATGGAATGATATAGAATAAGAGATATGACTAAACGTATAATAATCACAATGCCAAGCTGTGATATATAAATAATTGAAAAATCAATAAGAGATTAATCAATATCGCAAAGATCTTCTCAAAGATAAAAAGGAATGTCATACTCCTAATTTCATTCACCAAGCCACAATAATTGATAAATCAAATCAATAGAAATCACAAAAATAAGTGAAGAATAAATTCCAGAATTCAACACACGAAATCCAGAAATCACAAAAAAAGGAAGGACAATCCATAAAAATGAGCTAGAGCTCCTCCTGACAGGGTATAGTCCCCCACTGCGGACATTGAGCCGAAGCTCCTCCTGATGAATCAAAGCTCCTCCTGACAGGGTATAGTCCCCCATTACGGACATTGAGCCGAAGCTCCTCCTGGTGAAGCGAAGTTCCTCATGAAAGGGTATAGTCCTCCATTGCGGACATTGAGCCGAAGCTCCTCCTGGTGAGCCGAAGCTCAACAAAAACGACGTACAGTCCTCCGCGTGGACAAGGAGACAACGCACAATGCTTGTCTAAACCATAAAATGATCGTCATGATCACCGAGAAGTGTCAATTACAATAAGCTAGTAAATATATGAGCTTATCCTCATGTCCCATAACCACTAGCTTAACTTAAATATTTACGAACAAACTGTAGATCTCCACTAGAAAATTGTCACAAGAGTTTCAATCGAACAAGTCCAAGAATTAACCGACGAAGTAAACGCAAGCGTTCCATACGACTCATTTTACTAAGTCGTTTAATTAGATTTCTCATACGAGTGAGGTAAAGGCTTGTATATACTAATAGATTGGAAATCGGTTTGAGAAAACGAGCTTTGTTATAAAATAGTGTTGAAATCATTTGAAGAAAGAGATTTGATATTTACTTCTAAGAAAACCTTTATATTTTTAAAGTGACAAATCACAAAGAAGATTGTAGGAACAATCAATCATAAAAATTCACATTCGAAGACGTGAATAAAATCCAAAGAAATCGATACTGAATCCATCAAAGTAGATATATCCAAAATCCCAAAGAAAAGAAGTCATCAAGTCGATAATAAATGATAACAAAGAATAGGGAAATAACACGAATCAATTAAATTTAGAAATTCAAACAACTAGGAAAAAAAGGCATAGTTGATAGATAGGGGAAGGTCGGTCAACCGGACTCCCTGAGTCGGTTGACCGAACCAGAGGTTGGAAGTGCTCGGGCACCAGGTCGGTCGACCGGCCCAGGGGCTCGGTCGGCCGAAGCCTGTAACCAGCACTTCCAAAACAGAGGCAGGAAGTGCCTGGGTAGCAGGTCGGTCGACCGGACCCTGAGCTCGGTCGGCCGAACCTATATATTTGCACTTCCTATCCTATTTCAAAAGAGGTACAAACTTCCTCAATTTGCAAAACGTCGAGCAATGGCACTAAGGGTTTACGCCAATCGACTACCCGTCCATAGAAGCTCTTTGGTTCATCACCAAAAACATGATCAAAACATCAAAGTTATGATTTTTAAAGATTTGAACCTAAAACACTAAAAATTGGAATATTCACCAAATCAATCCAAACCAAAAGCAATTGCACAAGAATAAGTGTTAGGAATTCATACCTAACAATCTAAGATAAATATAGACTAAGATGTGAGATAAAAATCTCACCTTTGAACCCAAACAAATGAAGAAGAAGCTTTAAAAACAAGCTAAGATCAATTCCTCTTCAATAACAACTCAAGAAGCTTCAATCTAAGCTTAAAAGAGAAACATTTCCTAAATTAGGTTTAGGAAATTTATGAAATCAAAGAGAGAATGAGTTGGAGAAGATGAAGAGGATGCTTACCAATGGGTTCTCTTTAGTCTGGAGCTGGAAGATGGATTTGCTAATGAAGACTAGGGATTGGAGTTTTAATTTCCTCTTCCACTCCTCCATTATTATAAAAGCTTGAGTAATAGGAAATGAGGAATGAAGTAATGAAGAGGAGAGGGGGTTGGGACTGAGTTAGTAAGTGGCTAATGGGTTCATCCCAAACCAAAACCCTAAGTGAAAAAGGTCAAAATTCGACTTACTCCAAACATATCAAAGCTTATACTCAAAAAGGTTGCAAACGGCATTTTGAACTCAATGGAAGGGGTCTCGAGTCCGAATTCGACCGTATGCAAAAAGTAGCTTTTCGGACTAAATTCCGAGTATCGATAAAATATTTAAATAAAATATTTAAATATACAATTGATAAATATGCGAGTTGTTACACCAGATATTTACCTATGTGGTAGCTCCAATCCCATTTACTGTGTAGTTGTTTCTTTGTGATAGAGGGCCCTCGGATAAAGGTCCCAAAGGACCGGGGAGTAGCATATTCGTATAGTAGTTACCTAGTTACATAGGTAACCCGGCCTTGTGTTGGCAAAGAGCTGGTTAAGTTGTCGGGACGTCCCGCCAAAGGCGTACCCATGTGGTAGTAGGAAGTTCCTTAGCCTAACCATTTGTTGGAAATCCAAAGAAACAATACGAGCCCTTTACGATTGAAATGTGTATAACTTGCCACCTCAGGTGACAGCTATAGTAGGCATAGTATAATGGTACCTATGCTGGCTAAGATTAATATTATACTTTCGAAATGTTTTTCTACACGATGCGCTAGTAATAATATCAAAGAATTTTTCTCGTATCAATCATATTTGACTATCATAAGAAGAAATCTCCTCCAATTTCGCGATTGCACTGTGTTTGTGGCGGGAGGTCTTATGGTAGTTTCATTTTCCAAAAACATACCGGATTTTCTTTTATAAATCTAGTTTATTTAAAATCAACTGTTTTCATTTACTCATACCAGTCCCATGACTGACCCAGAGTTTATTGTTTCTTTCCTAAACTTTGGGTGCCCATAATTTTCACACAGGCAGCCTAGTAGCTGGTTTACGTGTTCTGGTGTAGCAATATTTTGGAGCTTTTGCTTTGGAGATATTTTAGAAGCTTTTGGGATCTCAGGTGTTTAGTTTTTGGGAGTTCGTTATCACTTCATTCCTTTGAAGACTTTTTGGATATATGATCACTATTTTACTATTATGATGTTTATTTGGAGTTGTGATATATGTATAAAAATACTTTGATGTAGTAATGGATATTATGATATTCTATCTGTGATGTATGTATGATATTCATTTCGTTCCGCTGTTTTATACTCATCTGATGTTGTTATAAGCTCCAGCAAACCAGATTCGATGCTTGGATCTGCGGCATTTGAATACTAGTGTCATATTCTGTGTCGATTTACGAAAGTCGAATTAGGGTCGTTACATTAATACACTCAAACTCATCCTAAGGCGCTACCGAGCCTAACTTTAATGAGTAATCCCCAACAGAGCCAAGGTTCTCGCTTAACCTTCAGCTCTGATACCAAGTGCACGTTTGGGATTTTTGAAGCTCGAAAATCGACATCAATACGTTCACTGTATTACATACAGAGCAATTGGATGCCGAAAATACCAGATCATTAGGGAAAAGAAGAAAGAGGTAGAAGAAGAAAATCGAAATAACAATGCAGAATCTCACAATCGCAAAAGAATAATATATAATAGATAACGACTAATCTTTGTATAAAAAGAACTATAACTGTTTTTATACATTACATCATCAGAGTACAACACGAATTAATAACACAATACTGGACAGTTATAATAATTCGTCCTCACAAAAGCTGAAAAAACAGCCTACAATACACAGCGGAATAAAAACCAAGAACTTATGATATGTCTCGTCATCCAGCTCGTCTACTAAGCTCCATAGCATCCTATCCAGTATCTGTAATACTCGGTCTGACCCGAGCAATATAATAAAGTAACACCAAGTCAGTCTAGAAAACCAGCGTGAGAAAACACACTCAAATTGAATTATTAAAGTTATCAAAATCCTTTGAAAATAAAATGTATCTCGTAAGACCGCGGTACAAATAAACAAGACGGGTTTTACCTTACGATAACCAAAACATTTCATACCAAATCCTCTTGTATTATATTAGAGTCTAAATACAAATACTTATTCAAATAGATGAAATGCTTGCATCTCACGCTTTAGCATAATTGGGCACAACAAGAACCGTATGGAGCTTATTGGAAAATGGATTCCATATACACGTCTAGAACAACATACCAAAGACCACGCTGGGATCCCCTACAACAGAAGACCGAACTATCCCTGACCTAGATAGGCCGGAATGCTATCACCTCGAGTATTCCCACCCTTTTATGAGCTCCTTCCATAATCGTCGTAATAATATCTTAGGGTATCTAGAAAGGCAGTAAACATACCCTAATTAGGTGCTACTCACTTAGCCTTGTTGCATATTCCCTACTTTTTAGTCATTCCCGATTGATGAGGCTAGAGGCTACGATTACCTTATTAGGAATTTTCACTTAGAATGCTCATTGCCCTCCAATGACAATGTACTGATAGAATTAATCCATACAAGTTCGTTCCGGGTCTGAACGGAGCCGAAGGCACTATTCCTACTACATCCATTTTGAAAAAAAGCTCAGGATTAGTAGCGATCAGCCTTTGCACTTCACTACTCTATGTTTGACTCCATGCTCTTGTTTTCGGCTCGAAAACGTACTCATTGGATCAAAGTGGTTTATGGATAAAAAACTCGATCCCGGTGTCTTCGAAAACAACGTTCGATATTTTTCGGTAAACTCAACCCCGGTTTTTAAGAAATAAAAAGACGAAAATAAGATAGAAGATCACCTCCTAACCGTTAGTGGATGGATTTCCTTATCTACATCCTAGAAGAACAAAATGAGTTTATACGCACAGTATAGCACCTCGAATGGTAACCGTACCCATATAAATCCCGTACATCTCCTAGATATTCTCTAAGTTAAATTTTGGGTCCAGGTTTTGATAGTCGGTTATTTAACTATAAAATAAACAATCATTCTACCAATTATTCCATTTCCCCTTGAAAAACTCTAATCTCCTTCTAATTTAATTTTAATAAATTAAATCTCTTTATCCAAAATATATGTACTTAACTTATCAAATTTAGTAAATTCACCAATTATCCCTTTTCAAAAGAATATTTGAAACCCCTTTTTTAAAATAATATGGAAATTACCACTGTAGTATCAAACCATGGATTCACAGCTCAATGGTTGCGTCTCTATCCCAGAGAAATCCAAGACTTAACTGTAGGCACTCATTGCCTCCGATTTCGCCATGCGAGTATACTAATACTTCTTGAAAACTTTGCTTAAAAAAAAATTCAATATAATATTTATGAAATTTCTATAATAATTTTCCAAGTTAAACCTTAGGCAAATACTCTTTAAAATAAGAGGTATTATAAAATATTGAATAATTTATCCCTTTAAAATAATTCTTCTGAGTAATCTATAAATAATAATTAACTTACTATAAACTAACTTGATTAATATTTAGATATACTTTAAACAAATTTTAAAACGACTAAATAATTAATTTTCTAATGATTTCTTTAAACACTTTTAAATTTTCTATTTGATTCTTTAAATTTCCCTTTAACGAATAAACTTAACTTCTTAGAAAAATATATTTTTCAACTCCCATATAGCCAGTCCAATATTAATAAAACCTTCTCAATTTGTATCCAATTTAATTTACTTCCCAATTCTGTAAATTTACTTTTCACATTTCTAAAAATAAATCTAACATTCATTTTTAAACCGATTTACTTATCTCCTTATATGTGAGGACCCGCAAATCTGTACTTCTTGAATAGACACTAATCTCCATTGATTAACTCAAGTTGAACGGAAATACGAATTCTCGGGGTTTTAAGAAAAAGAAAAAGATAGAAGAAGAGAGAAAAGATAGAACAGAACAGAAAGAAAACAGCAGAACAATATCAGAATCTCACAATCGCAGCGGAACAACATATAATAGATAAATGATTAATCTTTAAACAAAGAACTATATCATTAATTACATTACATTACATTTATTTCATTACATCATTAGAGTGTACAACCATCAACACGACAACAAACAAAAACAAACAGCCGAAAATAAATATAATATACTAGTGAATACGCCATGCCATCCAACTTGCCTCCAGCAACTCCTGAATTCCAGAATATCCTGATAAACCTGACTCTTGACTGCTCGTGTGGAAATTGGTGGGCACCCAGAGGTTAGGGAGGAAAACAATAAACTCCTAGTCAGTCATGTGACTGGTGTGAGAACTCAAAACAGTTTATTTTTAAAAAAAAAGAATAGGATAATTTTAAAATAGATTCGCAATGCTTTTTAAAATGGGACTACCATAAGGCATCCCGCACACACACACAATGCAAACGCAGAATCGGAGGAGATTTCTCCTTATGATAGTCAAAGATGCTTGATACGCATTAAAAAGAAACATTTGATATTATTACTAGTGCATAGTGTAGGAAAAAAATCTTTTCGAAAGTAAAGATATAAATCTTAGCCAGCATAGGCATTCCGCACTTATGCCTACTATAGCTACCATGTTCAATAGCAGGTTACCGCCACATTCCATGGCAGGTTATACAACTAAAACCATACAGGGTTCGTATTGTTTCTTTGGATTTCCAACAAATGGTCAGGCCAAGGAACTTCCCGTTGCCACATGGAAACGCCTCTGGAATGACGTCCCGAGAACCAAACCGGATCTCTGCCAACACAAGGCCGGGTTACCCCTAACAGGGTGACTACTGACACGAATATGCCATCCCCCGATCGTAACCGATCTACATCCGAGGATCCTCGATTTCCAACAACCACAAAGTAATAAGTTTGCAGCAACAACATAGGTTAAGTATCTGGGCTCCATACCATGATACCACCTCTATCCAGAAGGAATGACATACACTAAAGGGCGCTACCCCTAATAACCTTGCTGCATCCTTCCTGTTTTGACCATTTCCGTGGTGTGAGGTCTAACGAAGTCTCGTCCACAAAGCCACGCATTGGTACAAAGCCACGCTTTGGTACAAAGCCCTGCTTTGGGTCAACAAATGATCAAAGTAATGATCACAAAGTTAAATGATCAAACAAACGATCATATCACAAATGATCAACAATGGTCATTTCACAGCAACACTCAGGATGTCACATTACCAAATTGGGAATATATCACTGATAACCATCAACTACATAACCTCTGAGCTCGTACGTCTCAGAGAAGGGTGTTAAGCTAAGAGAATAAATTCTCCGCCACCAACAGAAATATATTTGAAAGAAATCAGCTTTATATCTCAATTTGTAATGTCAGACATACTATCCATACAAGTCTGTTGCGGGATCGAACAAAACCGAAGGCACTTACAAAGAAGTCCTTGCAATCTGGATACTCACTAATCACGTCCGGATTTCCCATCATATACGGAATTTCTATACCGGGGCCATTCAGTGCAAAAACATTCGACGGTAATCCTTCCGTTTTCAAAAATAACCGGTCTTCAACACCGGTCTTCAAATGCAATTCATAACGACGTATCACATATTCGGAATGGGTTATATGACCCCAAGGTCCTTTCCCGGTTATACCAAATAGGGAGCGCTTATTCAAAAATAAGTGTGGCATTCAAATTCAAGCAAATCACAACAAATACACATTCAAAGATAAATATTGATAGTCGATTATTGAACTATCAATGGATATGCGCAACATCACCAGATTCCGAATAATTTTCCAAATTATTTATTTTCCAAAAATATCTTTACAAGATATAAAATTTTCACACTTCAACCATTTGAAAACAATTTTCAAATCACTTTTCATTTCAAACATGGTTCATTTAAACCAATTAAATAAATCCTTAACGATTTACTTTATATTTACGTTCCAAATCCATAAATTAATTCCCACACTTCAAAAATAAATCAACGTTTATTTTTAAACAAATTCCCCTTTTTATTTATAAATTCCATAGTGAATTTACATTTCAAAATACCTATGAATATACGATTTCAATTATTCATTTTTAATTTATCTTCAAAAAGATAAATTCTCAAAACGTTTTATTTCACATTGGAGAAACATTTCCGTAATTATTTAATAAGTAATTCACAAATCTTTTTACTTTCTACACTTGGAAAATATTCAATATACTTAAATCGAAATTAAGTATATATTTCATTTTTAAGGAAATCATTCTCTTAAACATATTTATTTGGGCCAAAACGAATGTTGCGTAAAACATCGTTACGACAACCCAAAATCACTAGTATAGGGATCCGAAATTAAAATAGATATATAAATCTCAATACTATACAAAACATTTCCTTTGGGAAATCATTTACTATAACAACAGTGTTATAGTCCACCATTTCCTTCTATTTCTCGAAAACGTCTATTTCAACAATGAATGTTGAAATCTATGGTTTCAAATCTTTACACATTTTAAAAACATCGTTAAATCGTTTTAATTCTATTTAAAACATCACGTCCAAAACAATTTCTTTAACATATTATTCACTATTCAAAAACGTGAATATACTTCGTTAACCAATTTCATCATTTCCATACATTTTATTTTAAAGGATTATTCACTGTCTAAAACGTGAATATAACTCCATTAATAAGTTATAACAATTTATTTATCAAAATAAGTCGTTTGCGGATTTATAAAACAATGTTTATAAATACCATTTCTATTTATTTTATAACAACTTCCTTTTTATAAATCTCCTTTATTAACCTATCTCAATTTATAACTCAATTATATACCAAAAGTTCATATTATAAGTTAAATACTTATAATATATTTGATTACAAAATCGTTCATTTAAACTTCCCAAATTTTAAATCTTATAACTTATAAGATTCATTTATTTACCCAAATTTATTCTTTTAATTACTTTACAAATTTTATAAACCTACTGCTTATAAAATTCCATTTATAACTTCACCGTTTATAATTCTATAAATTTCATTCATTTATGAAATTCATTTACAATTCATTCTAACACTTATAAAAACTTGTTTTTATAATTCAAATATTTTTAATTTATAAATATCAATTTATAAATCCTTTATATAAATCAATTTATATATTATTTTAAAACGTCTTTAAACTCCTTTATAATTTCATCATTTTGATTCATAAAAAAATCAAATTTCATAAATCCAATATTTTAAACTTTTTACAATAAATTCAAAAATCCCAATTTAAACTATTTTATAAAATCATTAACCCCATATTTTTCAAAAATCAACTTTTAACTATATTTCTCAAAAATCATAATTTTTATAACATTAAAATTATAACGTTTATTTATTTAAAACGAATCAATTCCAAAAAAATTTTATAAACGTATACTTTCAAAAATCACTTTAAAAATCCTTTTAAAATTCCAAAATTGGCCCAATAATGCTACATACCAAATAGTCAATCACGACAACAGCGACATCATAAATCTGTATATGATAATCAATGAATATCAAAATATTTATAATCAAATAAATACTGTTGAGGAATCCAGTTGGATCCCTCCAACCTGCTTTCCTGCATCCACAAACATTAGCACAATAACAATTCCGTTCTAGTACAGAATTATCGCGGTATATGGGATTTAAAATATTATCCGCTTAATAGACGGTGCAATAGGGTCTCATCCGCTATATAATGCGGGAAATCAACTCCAAGTACATAAATAATACCAATTTCATTGTACTGTGAAATATTCGCGATATATGTTTTTGATAAATAACCTCCGCTTACTAACGGCTTATAATGTCTATTTTAACAATCAATAGATAACAATCATCATTCAAACATACATTTAAGAATTTTAAATATAACTATTTAAAATTAAAAATCGTAACCGATTCAATTGAGTGAGAAGTTCTCACCTTGATTTCAATTTCGTTTTCAGCTTTTATTTCGAATAAAATTAAACGGACGTTTAATTATACCCGAAATTTTGGCTAACCCCAAACGACTCCAATCCAATTCCAAAGCGTAGTGCTCGTCCATATGATTCCAATGCAACTTGTTTCGCGCGTTTTCGACCTCGTATGAAAAAGATACGAATTTTTTAAACATTACACAAATTTATAATTATAAATTTACAACTTAATTTTATATTATTTTTTTTATTTTCTAACCCTAATGAATCTTAGTCGAACATTTCTTCCTGAAGATATCTGGGCCGACCCTTGTTTCTTCTCCAACGCAATGAATTTCGCATGCAAGTAACCCATAACTCACGCCAAAAAACCCTATGGTCGCACCACCTACCAACGTCGAGAAGTTGATCGGAACCTGCCGTTCGACGCGCCTCGCTGTGCTATGCCCCTGGCCAGAGAGCGGCACCATTCAGTGCCCTCTACATCCTGAAATTCGTGCGCGAAACACGCACGTTCGTAGCCATCTTGTCAACGATCTGTGCAACGAAACTCGATCACAACTGTTGGATATGAATATTTCACCACCCTCTACGAGTTTGTAGTTGATAATTTCTCGTAATTGTTAATGAATTGAGTAAATTTGAGGGAGAAAGAATCGTGATTTTCGGCCATTGATGTTTATTGGAGGCGGCTACTGATTAGGGTTAGGTTTTTTTGCAAAAGTGAATACTTAGGTACTTTTATAGAAAATTTGGAAATTACTATTAATCGAAAAAATTTCAAACTCCAAACGAAGCGTGCCGGTTGGCATTCCTAAGGTTTACCCCACATTCCGAACACAATGGAACATGTTTCGGGAGCTAATTCGATCATCTGTGCGAGTTATAGCAATAAACGTTCGATTTAAATTTAAATCGGTAAATCAAATTCTGGGCGTTTTGGCTTGCACCGGACAAACGGTAAATCCGATTGACACGAAATTTGAAACCATACAATAATATCACATTACGGTTTCGATGAAACTAGTTTCGTCGAAATCCGAGACTATTTAAAAATGGCTATTTTAACTCATCAAATAAATATTAAAAATAATTTCGATGCGTTTCGAGCTGCCACGGTCAAACGAAAACTCCAATTGCTACGAAAATTGAAATCCGATAACAACAAACTATTATGGATCTAATGGAACTAGTTTCATCCAATTTTGAGTCTGTTCGAAAATTGACTAATTTCACTAGTCGATTTGAATATTAAAATATTCAATTTTCACAAATAAACTTTTAATTCGATTTTAAAAGTTCTAATATATCGTTCTAACTCCAATATGATATAATAAAATTTTACGAATCATTTTCAATCATATTTAACGCAATTTTCAATTATTTCTGTATTTTCACATATTAAATTATCGATTTAAATTATCCAATTAAATCCAATTATTCGAAATAAAATTTATTCGACTTATAATTTCACTTATGAACATTTAAAATTAATTAAATATTCAAATTTTAATTAACAAAAATTCTGGGTCGTTACATACTTCCCCCCTTAAAAAAATTTCGTCCTCGAAATTACCAAGTAAGAAAAGTTACAGAATCTATTAACTTTTCAAAATCCATAGTTAAACTTGTTACAAAATCTTTACTAAGTTTTCAAATCATACTTAGTTATCTTTTCAAACAAAACTACTATTGTTTGACTTTAAATTCCAAAATAAATTCATAGTTTTCAAAAAAAATTCAATTTATTTCTCAAAAATTTTTCTAACGCCTTAAATTTTCGGAAAAATTCGCCATAGTCTCCTTTGCGCGGCTCGATCCGAAAAAAATGACAGTATATATATCACAAATATACATCTCATCAAGTGATGAGGCATCCCACAGGGAAAAAGTGTAAAAGTACGATATTTAATCCGAGATATGTACCTTATATTTTATTAGCGAGCATATACGGCTAATATAGCGCGAAAGCGAGCTCCAAATGCGACGCAAACGCGATCCGCACCTACTAAACACTCAACAACAGATGAGAAACATGTATATAGACAATAGTATCGATATACAACATATTGCAACATAATAACTATATATGCCAACATAACAAATGCAGTAAAAGCAATATATTCAACCATCAACCAACTATTATCCAATTACATCCATAACCAATAAATATTCATTCATATTCTCATTAATATTCAATGAAATGGTTTTTTATACATCAACTAATTATCATATAACAACCAATGTACATTAATTACAACCAAATTCCTTTGCTTATATTCATTCAATTTGGTTTAACACCTTTACTTTCAATTGGTTTAATTTAATTGATTTTCATTCAATTATTCAACTTCCAATAACATTAGATTTTAATGAATTAACACTTACATTCATTATTTCATATCAATTATTTACATTTAATTGATTAACATTCAATCCATTCATTCAATTCAATATCTAATTCATTTAACCATAAAAGTTGAATTTCATTACATAACTTAAGTTCACATTCACACTTAACTTTATTAATTTACTTTGATACCAAAATCAACTTCATACAACATCTCTTAAGTTATATTTCATTTAAACATTATTTGGTTTTACTTAACTTAAATTCCCACTTATAAATCCAATTCAGATTCCAATTCTAAGTAAATTTCCATTTAACTTTAAATTCGTTTTTATTTACAACTCATATTCATATAGTTTCACTTCTTATATGCATAAGTTTATTTCACAATTGTAAATCACATTAATTATAATTCCATTCTTATAATTCATTTTCTTATACATTATTCTTAAATTTAGATTATTCAAACATCTTTTAGTTAACTTATATATATTCTTACATTTTCAATCAACCAACAATCAACTTATATACACTTTAATAATTCTGAAAAATTGTTCCTTTATATATAAAATACACTCAAGGTAAAATTATTTCATTCACCCAATTTAAAACAATATCGTGTCGGTTTATCTTGTTTAAGAGTTTAGAAATCCCTATCTACAATAGTTAGCTAGACTACATCGACCGGAATCTATAAACAATCAACCGATAAGTCAACATAATACAAAACAATTTTATATTCACTAACAAATACGCGCTCGTAGCTATTATTACACTTAAACTCATTCTAGAGCACTACTTACTCTATCTCTAATGAGTAATACCCAACAGAGCCATGGTTGTTGCTTAACCATATGCTCTGATACCAGATGTGAGGACCCGCAAATCCGTACTCCTTGAATAGACACTAATCTCCATTGATTAACTCAAGATGAACGGAAATACGAATTCTCAAGGTTTTAAGAAAAAGAAAAAGATAGAAGAAGAGAGAAAGGATAGAACAGAACAGAAAGAAAACAGCAAAACAATATCAGAATCTCACAATCGCAGCGAAACAACATATAATAGATAAATGAATCATCTTTAAAAAAAGAACTATATCGGTAATTACATTACATTACATTTCATTTCACTACATCATCAGAGTGTACAACCATCAATGCAACAACAAACAACAACAAACAGCGGAAAAGAAATTTTATATACTACTGAATATGCCATGCCATCCAACTTGCCTCCACCAACTCCTGAATTCCAGAATATCCTAATAAACCTGACTCTTGACTGCCCATGTGGAAATTGGTGGGCACCCAGAATTTAGGAAGGAAAACAATAAACTCCGAGTCAGTCATGTGACTGGTATGAGAACTCAAAACAGTTTATTTTTATAACAAACAATAGGATAATTTTAAAATAGATTCGCAATGCTTTTCAAAATGAGACTACCATAAGGCCTCCCGCACACACACAATGCAAACGCAGAATCGGAGGAGATTTCTCCTTATGATAGTCAAAGATGCTTGATACGCATTAAAAAGAAACATTTGATATTATTACTAGTGCATAGTATAGGAAAAAAAATCATTTCGAAAGTAAAGTTATAAATCTTAGCCAGCATAGGCATTCCGCACTTATGCCTACTATAGCTACCATGTTCAATAGCAGGTTACCGCCGCATTCCATGGCAGGTTATACAACTAAAACCGTACAGGGTTCGTATTGTTACTTTGGATTTCCAAAAAATGGTCAAGCCAAGGAACTTCCCATTGCCACATGGAAACGCCTCTGGAATGACATCCCGAGAACCAAACCGGATCTCTGCCAACACAAGGCCGGGTTACCCCTAACTGGGTAAGTGCTGACATGAATATGTCATCCCCCGATCGTAACCGATCTACATCCAAGGATCCTCGATTTCCAACAACCACAAAGTAATAAGTTTGCAGCAACAACATAGGTTAAGTATCTGGGCTCCATACCATGATACCACCTCTATCCAAAAGGAATGACATACACTAAAGGGCGCTACCCTTAATAACCTTGCTGCATCCTTCCTGTTTTGACCATTTCCGGGGTGTGAGGTCCGACGAAGTCTCGTCCACAAAGCCACGCTTTGGTACAAAGCCATGCTTTGGGTCAACAAATGATCAAAGTAATGATCACAAAGATAAATGATCAAACAAATGATCATATCACAAATGATCAAGAATGATCATTTCACAGCAACACTCAGCATCTCACATTACCAAATTGGGAATATATCGCTGATAACCATCAACTACATAACCTCTGTGCTCGTACATCTCAGAGAAGGGTGTTAAGATAAGAGAATAAATTCCCCGCCACCAACAGAAATATATTTGAAAGAAATCAGCTTTATATCTCAATTTGTAATGTCAGACATATTATCCATACAAGTCTGTTCCGGGATCGAACCAAACCGAAGGCACTTACAAAGAAGTCCTTGCAATCCGGATATTCACTAATCACGTCCGGACTTCCCATCACATATGGAATTTCTATACCGGGGCCATTCGGTGCAGAAACATTCGACGGTAATCCTTCCGTTTTCAAAAATATATGGTCTTCAACACCGGTCTTCAAATGCAATTCATAACGACGTATCACATATTCGGAATGGGTTATACGACCCCATGTTCCTTTTCCGGTTAATCCAAATAGTGAGCGCTTATTCAAAAATAAGTGTGGCATTCAAATTCAAGCAAATCACAACAAATACCCATTCAAAGGTAAATATTGATAGTCGGTTATTGAACTATCAATGGATATGCACAACATCACTAGATTCCAAATAATTTTCCAAATTATATATTTTCCAAAAATATCTTTACAAGATATAAAATTTTCACACTTCAACCATTTGAAAACAATTTTCAAATCACTTTTCATTTCAAACATGGTTCATTTAAACCAATTAAATAAATCCTTAACGATTTACTTTATATTTACGTTCCAAATCCGTAAATTAATTCCCACACTTAAAAAATAAATCAACGTTTATTTTTAAACAAATTTCCATTTTTATTTATAAATTCCATAGTGAATTTACATTTCAAAATACCTATGAATATACGATTTCAACTATTCATTTTTAATTTATCTTCAAAAAGATAAATTCTCAAAACGATTCATTTCACATTGGAAAAACATTTCCGTAATTATTTAATAAGTAATTCACAAATCTTTTTATTTTCTACACTTGGAAAATATTCAATATACTTAAATCAAAATTAAGTATATATTTCGTTTTTAAGGAAATCATTCTCTTAAACGTATTTTTTGGGCCAAAACGAATGTTGCGTAAAACATCGTTACGACAACCCAAAATCACTAGTATAGGGATCCGAAATTAAAATAGATATATAAATCCCAATACTATATAAAACATTTCATTTCGGAAATCATTTGCTATAAAGCAGTGTTATAGTCCACCATTTCCTTCTATGTCTCGAAAACGTCTATTTCAACAATGAATGTTGAAATCTATGGTTTTGAATCTTAACACATTTTAAAAACATCGTTAAATCGTTTTAATTCTATTTAAAACATCACATCCAAAACAATTTATTTAACATATTATTCACTATTCAAAAACGTGAATATACTTCGTTAACCAATTTCATCATTTCCATACATTTTATTTTAAAGGATTATTCACTGTCTGAAATGTGAATATAACTCCACTAATAAGTTATAACAATTTATTTATCAAAATAAGTCGTTTGTGGATTTATAAAACAATGTTTATAAATTCCATTTCTATTTATTTTATAACAACTTCCTTTTTATAAATCTCCTTTATTAACCTATCTCAATTTATAACTCAATTATATACCAAAAGTTCATATTATAAGTTAAATACTTATAATTTATTTGATTACAAAATCGTTCATTTAAACTTCCCAAATTATAAATCTTATAACTTATAAGATTCATTTATTAACCCAAATTTATTCTTTTAATAACTTTACAAATTTTATAAACCTACTGCTTATAAAATTCCATTTATAACTTCACCGTTTATAATTCTATAAATTTCATTCATTTATGAAATTCATTTATAATTCATTCTAACACTTATAAAAACTCGTTTTTATAATTCAAATATTTTTAATTTATAAATATCAATTTACAAATCCTTTATATAAATCAATTTATATATTATTTTAAAACGTCTTTAAACTCCATTATAATTTCATCATTTTGATTCATAAAAAATCAAATTTCATAAATCCTATATTTTAAACTTTTTACAATAAATTCAAAAATCCCAATTTAAACTATTCTATAAAATCAATTAACCCCATATTTTTCAAAAATCAACTTTTAACTATATTTGTCAAAAAACATAATTTTTATAACATTAAAATTATAACGTTTATTTATTTAAAATGAATCAATTCCAAAAATATTTTATAAACGTATACTTTCAAAAATCACTTTAAAAATCCTTCTAAAATTCCAAAATTGGCCCAATGATGCTACACACCAAATAGTCAATCACGACAACAATGACATCATATATCTGTATATGATAATCAATGAATATCAAAATATCCATAATCAAATAAATACTGTTGAGGAATCCAGTTGGATCCCTCCAAGCTGTTTTCCTGCATCCACAAACATTAGCACAATACCAATTCCGTTCCAGTACGGAATTATCGCGGTATATGGGATTTAAAATATTATCCGCTTAATAGACGGCGCAATAGGGTCTCATCCGCTATATAATGCGGGAAATCAACTCAAAGTACATAAACAATACCAATTTCACTGTACTGTGAAATATCCGCGGTGTTAACGAAAAAATTTAAACGCTAACACCCTGGTGTATAAGATGTGATTGTGAAAGCACCACCCGTTTGTACGGGAAACAGAAATAAGCAGAAAGTATGTAGAAAAACGGTAAGAGACACAGTATTTATAGTGGTTCGGCTTATAATCCAGCCTACGTCCACTTTAATCTTTTTATCACTAGTTTGATTACAATTCTTTACAAGATCTTTCAATTACAACACACTTCAAGTGATAGGATATGTGAAACAAGTAGCTCAAGCTTTGATGTTGACAATCATCTTCAAATCCATGGTGAATGTGGATGATTCCTTCATGGAGTTCCTTTAGAAGTTTGTTGGATCTAAAAAGCTTTGAAGTCGTCTGGAATTCGGCAGAGTAATGGCGCTTGAAGAGAATGAGCCCAAAGGTCCTTTGCATGTTGGAGATGGTTTCATATTTATAGAGAGTTCTGGGCGGAAAAAGTGCTAAGTCCTAACCCGTGGCCGACTTAAGATAAGTCGTGTTCGACTTAAGGTAAGTCGTCCCCGGGTCACTGAGCCGAGTCTATGGCAGTTCCCCTTTTTTGAACCCATCCCTAAGTTCTAAGTCGTGTGCGAGTTATCTGGCTGCAATTGCTAATTTCCCTTCTTAAGTCGTATACGACTCTTTTTATGTCGTAAGTCGTAGTCGACTTAACCAATTGCAACTGGTTTAAAGCAAGTCTTAACTCGTAGACGAGTTAAGAGGTGTGTCTTTAGGTCGTATCCTCCTTAAGTCGTATAACTTCTTTAAGTCGTAAGGGTCTTAAGTCGTACAAACTGCAGTTATCATTAAGTCGTAGGCCATCAATTTCCTTAAGTCGTAAAGACCTTAAGTCGTTAGCTTTTCTTAACTCGTATGCCTGCTAACTCGTAGAAGATCTTAACTCGCAGAGGATTAACTCGTAGAGGCTTAACTTGTGGAAGATCTTAACTCGTACACTTGCTAATTTGTAGATATGCTAACTCGTAAAGGCTTATCTCGCAAGTAGCTTAACTCGGGTACTCCTTAACTCGTAGGCTGCTTATCTCGTAAGCTTGCTAACTCGTAGAAGTCTTTAAGTTGTAGGAAGTTGCTGACTCATGTATCCTTTAACTCGTACATGCCTTGAGTCGTACATGCCTTGAGTCGTACATGCCTTGAGTCGTACATGCCTTAACTCGTGGACCTGTTAACTTGTGAACGAGTTAGGGTTAACATTTGCCCCTCGAAGCACACGCTTAAATCGTAAGTCGTGTGCTTCGACTTATCATAACTCGGTCATGTCGTTTCAAATCCCAACCTTTCCAGATATAAAAGCCTGAGTCGTCCTTCTTCTCATCACTTAACCTTTTAAACTGCTTTCTGCCATTAACGCATCTTCAAGCTCTCCGAGGCGATTTCGACCCGATTCATCTCTGATTCTTTCTAGCATCAAACAATCGTAAGAAATCTTGCTTCAAACTTCGACCGTTAACCATTGTTACTTTATGTATTCAGTTCATCATCTTTGGTTTGCCCCATTCAAACCCTGCGAATTCTATTCGAATTGATTACCGATGAACTAAAATTCATCTGATTTGGCCTATGGTGATTCGCGCTTTGGGGCGATTCATAGTGTAACGAGTTAAGGTTGTCGCTGCTGAAGAAGCCAAGGATGAACAGGTTAAGAGATTTGAAAGGGAGGCGAGTTGGTCGAATAGGTTGAGTGATGATAACAAGGGATCGTCTCATATATGACTCGGCTTCTTCCATGTGACTTAGCAATTTCCATGAGCCGTAGCCGAGTTAAGACTTGGAGGATTTCTAGTTGTTTTGGATCAGAGCCTTTCTCCTGTTCCCCGAGTTACGACTTAGGACTTAGAGGATAAGCAGCTTGATGTGTTTGATGGCTGAGGATAGGAACGACTCATCCCTTGAGTCGGTTGCGACTTAGTACTTGAGTCGGTTTTGACTTAGCACTTGAGTCCGATACGACTTAGCACTTGTGTTCGATACGACTTAGCACTTGTGTTGTTTTTTTTTTTTTAGGATCTGCTTAAACCTTGAATTTGCAGTGATGTTGAACTGTTGAACTTTGATGCCTTCTTTTACAAATTACTTTGACTCGCAAGTTAACAACCTGTCCAATACAACATTTACAGAAAAACCGGGGCGAATATACTGCCATTGATCGCCCTCTTCGAATGACAGATTAGCTAACAACAGTCATTAAACTTAAACAGATTGTGTGAATGAAGTGCTCAACTTATTAACTTCAAGTAAAATACTAAAGCAATACTGAAATAGTCAATTAAAATTGACCAGCTCGCATTAATATTATACTTGAACTAAAGACTAACAAGTTCTGAAATTTTTGTAATCGATCAATCGCCGACTAGTTTTATTTCAGTTATATTTACTTGTTATTATTATTTTTTATTAGTTTTTTGCACAACACTTCACACTTTTTTAGGAAACGTGCACCTTCATATTTGAATATCCAGTTGTTTGTGTAGAATGACTTCTCAGGAAGGTGATACAACAGTTCGGACTGGAGAGGTAACTGTTCTTCCGGCTCCACTGGTTAATCCTCCCGAAAGAGCTCCTACTTCACTATCATACAAAGTTTTTCGCCAGTTGTGTGCTCAGTTTGGT
Organism: Allium cepa; assembly: GCA_030765085.1. Lineage (NCBI taxonomy): Eukaryota > Viridiplantae > Streptophyta > Magnoliopsida > Asparagales > Amaryllidaceae > Allium > Allium cepa. Next base: position 800,425,915 of record CM060937.1, read on the forward strand.
ATCGTTGAATCAGATGCCATTCTTCCCGAAAGAAATAACACTGCCGATATAGCTCCTTCTGGCTTTGTGACAATTAACCGGCAAATGTGCCTAAGTGGAGGCATTCCTCCTTTCAACGACTTTTTCCAACAACTTCTCCGTCAACTGGCCATTGCTCCATCCCAGCTACACCCCAATGGCTATGCCATTCTAATGGGGTTGTGTGTGCTTTTTAGGAGAACACTTGATCGACTTCCAAGCTTTGGTGAAGTTTGTTATCTATGCTCTTTTTCTCGGACTAAGGATCATCCTTCCATTACTGTTGTGAGGAGCGCCCGAAACCGCAAACTGATTGTTGGCCTCCCTGATACTGCTCACGGGTTTTTAACCCAATTCTTCTATGTTCGTTGCCCTCCGGGGTTTTATGGTGTGTGGAGAGTTGGAAGTAAGGGCGTTCAGCTTTATTCCTGACACATGTTTTCCTTATAAAATCTTTTCATAGCCTGAGTAGTTAGATGTTAATTTCCCTTTTTACTTTTCAGCGCTTCCAACTACTTCTAGAGACCCAGGCTATAAGCAAATTTTTGAAAGATTGAATGCTGTGCCAGTAGAAGAGAGGAATATAAAGTTTTTGCTGAGAGATGACTTTTTACATCAATACGGGCTTCTTCACTCTTCTCGCTATACTCAGCCTCATGAAGCCCCGACTGAAGTTCCCGATTCCCCGACTGAAGCATCGGATGCCCCCGTTACTATCGAACAATCTTCATCAAAAGAGTCTAACATCGAAGCTTCATTGGTGAAATGTTCCACCCCTACCGACATTATGGGGTCATCTAGTAAGACGGCACTTGCCCCGATTGAGGAAGAAGAAGAACCTTCACAGCCTCTCGGGGGATTAGCTGATGTAGGAACTGAGAAAACAAGTCTCACCGAGCATGATGGTGACGATGTTTATGATGGGTTGAGCGACATAATAGTGACCTCACAGGAGCTTTTTAGAGATGACGTGTCTAAAACTATCTCTCCTATGATTGAGGCGACGTCCCTTCTTCGACTAACACCAACACAAACACCAACTCCTCATACCCAAGCTATCATCACCCCTACACCAATGAGTGGTTTGTAGCTTAATGCGCGTAGCTTGCACATCACACAACACTTAGGATTTTTCGGCATTTGTTCATATTTAACTTCTTTTCTTCGGAAGTTTCTAAGACTTGCTATTTTTGCCTTTTCAGATTCCCCTATGGGGCGCAGCGGCAGCGGTTCCTATTACAAGGACTTTCGACGCTATGGAGGGCGTGGCAGCTATGACTACAAGCAATACTATGCCGATCCCAGAGAAACCAATGAGCAGAGAGCTGCGCGAAAAGCTGAAGAGAGGAGAAGGTATGAAGAACGTCATGAGGGAGCGGGCACGCGACATGAATCCTTCCCAAGGGATGATGACTCCCATAAACGTAAAACGCACGATGATAGGGGGAAGAGCCATATTGAGGATTCGAGAAAGCGGACCAAACTTGGCGAGGAGCACGTGCCCGTGACATCTGAGAGACCTGGTGCCTCAGTTTCTATTGACATCCCTTCCAAATCTCCTGCTCTTGAAGGAAGTGCCATCCAAACACTTCTCAACAGGCCTTCATACCATGTTGAAAGGGGGCCCCCGACTTTGCAGAGCCGATTCCCGAACTGGTGTTTGAGGGGGGTACGCTTCGACCTTGATTTGGTCCCCATCGACAAAGAAGCTATGTACAGAAATCTCGATGCTGTCAAGCTTGATATCGATAGAATGTCTGGATGGCAAAAGCTGGTTGATGAACTTCAAAGAGTTAATCGGGCTAACATCGAAGCAATGCTGACCATGGAAAATGACAAATCAGAATGGCAGAAGATTCTTGATCAACACAACGCTGAGATGAAGGAGATAGCCGAATACAATGAAAAACTCGAAGTTGAAGTAAAGCAGCTCAAAGATGATCTTGCCTCTTCTACTAATACTTACACCCAAAGAGAAGAGGTATTGCAAAAACAAGTGCGAGATGCGCACGCCAGCCAGAGGGACGCTGAAGCTAAAGCTGAGAGGTTGGAACAAGCTGTAGAGAACCACCGCACTGATGTCACCCAGCTGCAGAATAAACTGAGCGCCCGGGACATGGAGATTGAAGCGCTAAAAGCCCAGCTTGCTCAGACCGAAAAAGATCGAGATGAGGCCATGGCTGGCAAAATTGCAGCCGAAGAAACTGCTCAGACCATGGAAAACGATATCAATTCGACTTTATTCGATTTTTATTTACATTGTGTCTTGGGACGCGGCAGCCTCTCTTTTCTTGGTCCTAAGTATGAAATCACCCTGGCCGAGGTGTGGGAAGCTGCTCTTAACATGTTTAAAGACGCCGGGTATGGCGATGAAGATTTTGAGGCGCGTTACCTGGATGAGGGAGCTCGCGCTGCTCTTGCGAAGGGGCGAGAACAACTTGCCAGGATGAGAACTGGAATGGCGGAAGAGGAATGTTCTGGAAAGGAATTAACGCTTATTTCCTCTGTCCATCCTCCAGTTTCTCCTGTGGTTGACATCACGGGTTCGAGCTCCTCTACTCCGCCTGCAACTAAGACAGTAACTGAAACTACAAGTGCACAAGGCGGGGATGAAGGTGGTGGAAGCAACGAAGCACAGCGATATGAAATCAGCCTCAGAGATCCAACTACCCCAGGTAAACTTGACACCGGACCAGCTCAAGTGGTGAACTGCTCGTTCGCTCCTTGTGAACTTGACGATCTTCTTGATTATTTTTCAAATGTCAATGAATTCCCGACTTTTGATGAGCCGTCATCCCCTCTCTTTTCGAAAGATACTGATATTTTAAGTTTTTTCTCCTTTGTAGAGAAAGCACCGAGTCAAACTCAAGCTTCTCCTCCCCCGGTGATTCTTCCTCCATCTCTTCAAGTGGCGCCTCCCTCTGCTTCTCAACCTGGGTCACAAGAAGAACAAATAGAAGCTCTCCATGGCCTGGATGATCCCATTGCTTCGCAAGAGCAAAAAGATGAGGGACTTGAGGGAGGTTACATATCTCCGGAGCGGACTCCTTCTGACGATATAACTTTATCTAAACTTGTCACTCCAGGAAGTGAGTCTTCCTCAAAGAGGAGAAGGAAGCAAGGAGCATCAAGGAGGAGAGGGAAGATAATCACTGCCACTGAAGAGGAGCCAGAAGTTGGGCCAGCTGCGCCTACCTCTCCTTCCTCCCTTATACCCACTGGTCGACCTGAAAAGCTGATCATTCGGCCGGGTAAAGGGTCTAAAGGCAGCAAAAAGAAGTGAAGATCTTCAGTTTCTAGTTTTTTGTGTTTTGCATGTACTGGCCGAGAATTGTGCGGGTACCGGCCCCCGCTTTTCTTTATTTTGAAACCTGTACCTGCGTTGTAATTGAATAAAATGATTCCTCGTTTGTACAAACTTTTGTTTGAATTAAAGAATACATTTGTTATTCGTTTTGGCATGAGTTTATTTGATATTGCAGCGAGCTTATGGTATGTTACTTGAGCGTTACCTTTTGCTGGTTTAGTTATACCATATTGTGTGTAATTATACTATATTGCCCCCATTCCATAAGTATGCTGCAATATTCTATACCTCGAGGGGACTTACACTCTTATTTGCTAAAGAATAATTATTTTATTCTTTAAAGAAAATTTTATAGAGTACAACTCCCTTCGTATAAGTTTTTACGCTTGGTCGTTCGAAGAAATCACTTTTTTCTTTTGCTTATGTGCATATCTCATCAAGTGAATTCCTCTATGTGGTAAAGCGGACCTCTGAAGGGTACTTTAACTTCTTTTCTTTTTACGATCATTTCCCACAGTAGGCAAATTACTTTTCCTTTGAAAGTTAAAGTACGCTTTTGATGAGGATTTTTTTTTTTTTTATAGAAAGTTGTACCTCTGAGGAGGGATTTTTTCACGTTTCAACACTTGGAAGTTTTATTTCAATCTCGGTGAAACGTGTACCTCCAAAGAGTTATGCTTTAGAAATCCTTTTCACGTTTCAACACTTGGAAGTTTTATTTCAATCTCGGTGAAACGTGGGTTTCCAAAGAGGTCTTTTTTTTTTTAATTGTGTTCCCGGGAGGGGGTTGTACCTCTGAGGAGGGATTTCTCACGTTCCAACACTTGGAAGTTTTATTTCAATCTTGGTGAAACGTGTACCCCCAAAGAGTTGTGCCTTTGAAGAAAGCCTTTTCACGTTTCAACACTTGGAAGTTTTATTTCAATCTCGGTGAAACGTGTGCTTTCAAGAAGGTCTTTGTTTTTACATTTCAACTTTGGTGAAGTGAAATTCCGAAGAGCGGCTGCTACACTTCAACTCCTGGCGAAATGGGCCTCCGAAGAGGGCTTTTATTTTGTTTACATTTCAACTCTGGTGAAGTGAAATCCCGAAGAGCGGTTATAACACTTCAACTCCTGGTGAAATGGGCCTCCGAAGAGGGCTTTTATTTTGTTTACATTTCAACTCTGGTGAAGTGAAATCCCGAAGAGCGGTTATAACACTTCAACTCCTGGTGAAATGGGCCTCCGAAGAGGGCTTTTATTTTGTTTACATTTCAACTCTGGTGAAGTGAAATCCCGAAGAGCGGTTATAACACTTCAACTCCTGGTGAAATGGGCCTCCGAAGAGGGCTTTTATTTTGTTTACATTTCAACTCTGGTGAAGTGAAATCCCGAAGAGCGGTTATAACACTTCAACTCCTGGTGAAATGGGCCTCCGAAGAGGGCTTTTATTTTGTTTACATTTCAACTCTGGTGAAGTGAAATCCCGAAGAGCGGTTATAACACTTCAACTCCTGGTGAAATGGGCCTCCGAAGAGGGCTTTTATTTTGTTTACATTTCAACTCTGGTGAAGTGAAATCCCGAAGAGCGGTTATAACACTTCAACTCCTGGTGAAATGGGCCTCCGAAGAGGGCTTTTATTTTGTTTACATTTCAACTCTGGTGAAGTGAAATCCCGAAGAGCGGTTATAACACTTCAACTCCTGGTGAAATGTGCCTCAGAGAGGGTTTTCATCGCCTGGAAGTTACTCTCTCATGGTTGGAGGGTCATGACTCCTCCAATCTTTTTTGTTGAGTAGAGAACTTTCTTTTTTGTGGCATATGACCCATTAGAGGTCTTTTATTATCCGAAGAGTTGCGCCTCCGAAGAGGACTTGTGGCGCTGATGGTAGCTTTGGTTGTTCCTCTGTTCACTTGCTTATGCCTTTTCAGCGATCCTTCTTTTTTTTTTTTTTTTTTTTTTTTTTTTTTTCTTTTCAAGTTTTCATCCCCCTTTTTCTCACAAGTGGCTTGTTTAATCCAAGGAAGTGTACTTCATTGCCAGGCAAGTTCGTGAGAACGGGCACTAGCTTCCTAATTGGATGTTTATTTGTTTAAACAATCTCAATTTATCAGCAAGGGCTCGTTCCTATCGAAATCATTAGCCGTTCAATTGAAGCATTTCCTATCTAGGATTTGAATTCGGGGTCTTTGTGACTTGAAATTTGTTTGTTGAATGATGGTGAGAATCGCTCGGTCTTATTATGCGCAAGTTTTATCTCCACTGTCTGCAAAAATTTAAATCGATATTTCAGCAATACATTTTGTGTATTTTTATATCGAAAACAAAGCAAACATATAATGATAATAAGGAACACAAGATTTATAGTGGTTCGGCCATGAAATTGGGCCTACATCCACTTTATATTCTTTCATTATTTACTTGCATCAGTTTCACAATTGCTTTCAATTACAGGAATCATACATTCATAATTCTTTTTACAATGTTTCAACAAAATTTTCAAGTAAAGTATGGACGCAAGTGATTGCTGTTCCATGCCCTTGGAATTTGATCTCCATCAACTGTGGTGAGCTTGAATGTGCCGTCAAGAAGTTTCTGACCTATCACATACGGTCCTTCCCAATTTGGCCCAAACACACCTGTCGCAGTCATAATTCTTTTTAGGACTAGATCTCCAATTTCAAAGCTGCGTTGACGAACTTTGGAATTGAAATGTCTGGCTATCCTTTGCTGATGAGCTGCAACACTGAGGTTAGCTTCATCTCTTTTTTCATCAAGGAGATCCAGCGCTTCAAGTTGCAGCTTTTCATTTTCTGCTTGATTGAAATGGATTCTTCTGTGTGAAGGGACCTCTGTTTCAACCGGGATCATTGCTTCCGATCCGTATGCTAACGAAAAAGGAGTATGCCCAGTTGCAGTTTTGTGAGTAGTTCTGTATGCCCATAGTGCAAGTGGTAGTTTATCGACCCAACCACCTTTTGCTCTTTCGAGTTGCTTTTTGATGGTTGATTTGATGATCTTGTTCACTGCTTCCACTTGCCCGTTTGCCTGCGGATGAGCTACTGCCGAAAAGCTTTTCTGGATTTTGAATCGTTTGCAAAAATCCTGGAATTCCTCACTTTCAAACTGAGTACCATTGTCTGTGATTATTTTTTGAGGCACACCGTATCTGCAAATGATATTCTTGGTCACAAAGCTTATCACTTTCTTAGAAGTGATAGTAGCCAATGGTTCAGCTTCAGCCCACTTAGTAAAATAATCAACCGCAACAATAGCATATTTAATCCCTGATTTAGCGGTTGGTAGCGACCCAATGAGATCCATTCCCCAAATTGCAAATGGCCATGGACTGATCATCTGTGTGAGTTCGGTAGAAGGTGCTCTAGGAATTTTGGCATATCTTTGGCACTTGTCACATTTTCGGGAGTAATCTGCGGCATCCCGATTAATTTCTGGCCAAAAATATCCGTATCGGAGAATTTTCTTTGCTAATGTTTGACCACCTGAATGATCACCGCATTCTCCTCCATGCACTTCAGTTAGGATTGTTTTGGACTCTTCCCGGGATACACATCGAAGCAATGGCATTGAGAATCCTCGTCTGTATAATTGACCATCCTGGATTATATATCGAGAAGCTTTTCTCAGTAGCTTTTGTCGTTCTTTAGAGTTTTCTGGTAAAGAGCCATTGAGTAGATACTTTGTTATTGGAGTCATCCATGATTCTTGCTCTTGCGACATACTCATAACCCAATCGATATCCATTTCATCAATGCTCGGATTTGACAAAACTTCCACTGGAACTAACCCTAAGGATTGGGCTTCGCCAGAACTTGAGTATTTTGCGAGAGAATCTGCTTTCATGTTTTCTTCTCGAGGAATATGACTTATCGTGTAATGGTCGAATTCACATAAAAGTTCCCAAGCCTTTGACACATAAGCGGGCAGATTTCCTCCTTTCGTTTGAAACTCCTTCTTGACTTGGCATACTATAAGCTGAGAATCACTGAAGATCTGTAACGCTCGAATGTTTAGTTCTTTAGCAATTTTCAAACCAGCGATCAGAGCTTCATATTCTGCTTCATTGTTTGTTGAAGGAAATTCTAATCTTAGCGCATAGCATAATGACCGGCCTTCAGGAGTTTCAAGAACAATTCCAGCACCTGAACAGTAATCATTTCTTGCGCCATCTACAAACAACTTCCATTGGGTTGGGGAGTTCTCGATTGTTTCTTCCTCGCTGTTACCCTTGTCTGTAAATTCTGCAATAAAATCTGCCAAAGCTTGTCCGTTGATCGCTTTTCTAGGATGATAAGTGATGTCATATTGGCTCAATTCAATATTCCACTTTAAAAGGCGGCCCGAAGTCTCAGGGCGAAACAAGACTTGCTTTAAAGGTTGATCAGTGAGGACTTTGATAGGATGAGCCTGGAAATATTGCCTCAACTTTCTTGAGGCAATCAATAGACAATAGGCGAGTTTTTCCAACTTGGAGTAATTCATTTCTGCCCCAGTGAGTCTTTTGCTGATATAGTAAACTGGATGTTGAATCCTTTTGTCTTCCCGTACCAGCGCTGCACTTAAAGCATGAGATGAAACTGCCAAGTATATAAGAAGATCCTCGCCATCGCCGGGCCTGGAAAGTATTGGAGGCGTTTCCATATGTTGAATCAATTCTTCAAAAGCTTTCTGGCATTCGGGAGTCCAGTCAAAGTTTTTCTTTCCTTTCTTTAGAGCGTCGAAGAATGGAATGCATTTATCAGTAGCTTTGGATATGAACCGACTTAAGGCGGCAATTTTTCCATTGAGACTTTGCAATTCCCTCTTTGTTTTAGGAGCTTTGACTTCTTTTAGAGCAGTGATTTGAGCTGGACTAGCTTCAATGCCCCTAGCGCTCACGATGAAACCCAAGAACTTCCCAGATTCTACCCCGAAAGAACATTTTAAAGGGTTAAGCTTCATTCCGTATCTTCGGAGAATTGCGAACATTTCTGCTAAGTGTTCGATGTGATCCACTGCTTTCTTAGATTTTACTAGCATGTCATCAACGTAAACTTCCATAGTCTTTCCCAACTGCGGTTTGAACATAGCATTAACCAGTCTTTGGTATGTTGCCCCTGCATTCTTCAACCCAAAGGGCATAACTCTGTAACAGTAAAGACCGACATCGGTGATAAAGCTTGTGTCCTCCTGATCTGGCTCATGCATCATGATCTGATTATATCCGGAGTAGGCATCCATAAAAGACAACAATTCATGACCCGCTGTTCCATCTACCAGTTGATCGATCCTGGGTAATGGGAAGCAGTCTTTGGGACAGGCCTTGTTTAGATCTGAAAAGTCGATGCACACTCTCCATTTACCATTGGCTTTCTTAACTAGCACTGGATTTGAAACCCAATTTGGATAGGTAGATTCTCTGATGAAATTATTCTCCATGAGCCGGTCAACTTCCTCTTTCAATGCTGTCGACCTTTCTAGACCTTGGATTCTTCTTTTCTGCTTTACTGGCGTGAACTTTGGGTCAATATTCAGAGCATGTATCGCAACTTCTGGGGATATTCCGCACATATCGGCATGGGTCCAAGCGAAAACATCCAGGTTTGCTTTCAAAAAAGATATCAAGGCATTCTGAACTGACACATTAAGTTGTGAACCCACATTCAGCACCTTGTTTGGGTCCTTCAGATCAACGGGCACCGGTATCGTTGTTTCTGCTGGTACCACCCTACTCTCCCCCGCACTGGCCTTTCTAGGATCCATCACTTTTCGTGCCCCGCTATGCTCGCCAGTGCAGGGTCCGCCCTGTAGTTGCTATAGGGTTGGTGTTTTGATGCGGATTGGGGTTGCCGCATCTTTCCCCATTTCTCTCTTCCTTGTTTCTCGCAGCTCTGTCATATAACATTCTCGCCCAGCGTTCTGGTCTCCTTTAATAACTCCTACCCCATTGTCTGTAGGGAATTTAATAGTAAGACACCATGGGGCAAGGACAGCTTTGAATGCAGCAAGAATAGGTCGACCAAAGAAAGCATTATAAGCAGAAAATTCATTTACTATCACAAAAGTCTGCTTGCGAACTACTTTTCTTTCTCCTTCTCCGAGTTCCACAAGCAAGTCAATGGTTCCTACTGGTTGCTTTGGCTCCCCAGTGAAGCCAACAATCTTCTGAGATGAGGCTTGCACATCCGCCATCGGGATTCTCATCTGGTCAAACGTTTTCTTGAAGAGGATGTTGCAAGATGCGCCGCAATCAATAAGAACTCTTCTGACAATAGCCGGTCCAATACCGGCCGAGATGACTAACGGGTCCAAAGTAGGGGCCTCAATGCCCGTGGAATCTCTAGCCCTGAACACAATATCATCATTAAAAGTCCTTTGTTGTTTCAGGGGTGTAGAGTCCTCTAAAACAAAGACATTCTCTTCAGTTGGCATATGTTTCAGAGCTCGAGTGTACCTCTCCATTTCACCCCAGCTTCTGCTTGCTGGGTGGGGTCCTCCTGTGATGACATTAATAACTGGCCTTCCAGATTCATGTCCTGCGGCCTTCTCATTTGTCCTGGGCTGATGAGCAAGAGCTTGTTGCCCCTGACTTGACGAAGCAGGATCATTACCACTCTTCTTCACAAATTGCTGCAGCTTATTTTCTCTTAGCAATTCTTCGATTATATTTTTCAATTGACGGCAGTCGTCTGTGTCATGACCAGGCTGATTATGGAAGCGACAGAACTTCCCACTTTGCACAGCTTTTCTTCCGGTTCTGAGAACAGGAGGTTTGGGATACTCAAAAGAATCTTTTGTAGCCAGGTAGATGCGCTCTGGTGTTTCTAACAAAGGAGTATATTCTGATGGCTTGAAGGATCGAGGCTTCTTCGAATTGTGTTGTTTCCTTCCATCATTATTTTCTCTTTTCTGTCCCACAGATCCATTCTTACGTGGCGCAGCAGTGTTGTCTTCAGCTTTCTCTACTGTTGCCTTTGCCGGGACAGGACGGCTTTCCAAACGCATGAATTCATCCGCCTTTTTGTAGAACTTTTCCAGAGAATTTGGCTCCTTCATGTTCAGCCACTTTCCGAATTCACTTGACTTATCAATAGCTCTCATCAAATAGGTCAAGACCATGCGGGGTTCTGCATTATCCACCTCAGCTAACGCTATATTAAAGCGATTTAAAAAAGACTTGATAGTTTCCCCCGGATTCTGTTCCAAACCGGATAACGACATGATGTCTTTTGCCTTTGAAGCATATAGCCTAAATTGCTCTTTAAATTTCCTGGTTAGGTCTGAAAACTGATCGATGGACCGGACAGGTAGTTTTGTGAACCAAAGCAGAGCTACCCCTTCCAAATACACAGGAAAATAGCGGCATTTTATCTCGTCAGAAGCTCTGGCACCTGTCATGTGCCAATCATATTTGTACAGGAACTCATTAGGATCACTTGTCCCTTTGTAAGCTGGAATGGTCGGAGGGACGAACTTCCTTGGGAATTCAGCTTTTAGGATCTTTTCAGTAAACGGAGTCTTGCTCGGAGCGAAACCCCACTCTTTCTCATCTTCGACCCTTTGCATACTTTCTTTCATAATCTGTCGAACCATACCAGAAAGATATTCTTCGTCATTCCTATTTCTGGATCCTCCAGCCTCAGGCAATGTCTGTTCAAAGGGGCTAGCAGCCCTTTCGGGAATGTTTCTAGTTTCAGCATCATGGACATTACCGACAAAGTTCCTTTCATTATTCGCAGGTTGACGGTTTGCCCCGAGCAGATCGTTTAACCTATTCAGAATCAGAGCATTCTGAGCATTCTGAGCTTCCAATTGCGCGTTCTGGGCATTTATTTGCTGATTCAACCCAAAGATAGCAGCGTCCAATTCCGCTTTTGAAACTCCAACAGCTGGAGTGGCTTGATTTGGTGTTGGGGAAGTGGAGGTTCCCTCTTGAATGTTTGCAGATCTCACAGATTTACTTTTCCTTCCAGGAGCCATGATTTCGGATAGACTTCTGGTTCTTAAAGAAACTCTATCTACAAATCTTTCTGAAACAATGATGATAGATGTCCTGAGTTCAATTCTCAGTGAAAGCACCAAAATGTTAACGAAAAAATTTAAACGCTAACACCCTGGTGTATAAGATGTGATTGTGAAAGCACCACCCGTTTGTACGGGAAACAGAAATAAGCAGAAAGTATGTAGAAAAACGGTAAGAGACACAGTATTTATAGTGGTTCGGCTTATAATCCAGCCTACGTCCACTTTAATCTTTTTATCACTAGTTTGATTACAATTCTTTACAAGATCTTTCAATTACAACACACTTCAAGTGATAGGATATGTGAAACAAGTAGCTCAAGCTTTGATGTTGACAATCATCTTCAAATCCATGGTGAATGTGGATGATTCCTTCATGGAGTTCCTTTAGAAGTTTGTTGGATCTAAAAAGCTTTGAAGTCGTCTGGAATTCGGCAGAGTAATGGCGCTTGAAGAGAATGAGCCCAAAGGTCCTTTGCATGTTGGAGATGGTTTCATATTTATAGAGAGTTCTGGGCGGAAAAAGTGCTAAGTCCTAACCCGTGGCCGACTTAAGATAAGTCGTGTTCGACTTAAGGTAAGTCGTCCCCGGGTCACTGAGCCGAGTCTATGGCAGTTCCCCTTTTTTGAACCCATCCCTAAGTTCTAAGTCGTGTGCGAGTTATCTGGCTGCAATTGCTAATTTCCCTTCTTAAGTCGTATACGACTCTTTTTATGTCGTAAGTCGTAGTCGACTTAACCAATTGCAACCGGTTTAAAGCAAGTCTTAACTCGTAGACGAGTTAAGAGGTGTGTCTTTAGGTCGTATCCTCCTTAAGTCGTATAACTTCTTTAAGTCGTAAGGGTCTTAAGTCGTACAAACTGCAGTTATCATTAAGTCGTAGGCCATCAATTTCCTTAAGTCGTAAAGACCTTAAGTCGTTAGCTTTTCTTAACTCGTATGCCTGCTAACTCGTAGAAGATCTTAACTCGCAGAGGATTAACTCGTAGAGGCTTAACTTGTGGAAGATCTTAACTCGTACACTTGCTAATTTGTAGATATGCTAACTCGTAAAGGCTTATCTCGCAAGTAGCTTAACTCGGGTACTCCTTAACTCGTAGGCTGCTTATCTCGTAAGCTTGCTAACTCGTAGAAGTCTTTAAGTTGTAGGAAGTTGCTGACTCATGTATCCTTTAACTCGTACATGCCTTGAGTCGTACATGCCTTGAGTCGTACATGCCTTGAGTCGTACATGCCTTAACTCGTGGACCTGTTAACTTGTGAACGAGTTAGGGTTAACACGCGGTATCTGTTTTTAATAAATAACCTCCGCTTACTAACGGCGTATAATGTCTATTTTAACAATCAATAGATAACAATCATCATTCAAACATACATTCAAGAATTTTAAATATAACTATTTAAAATTGAAAATCGAAACCGATTCGATTGAGTGAGAAGTTCTCACCTTGATTTCAATTTCGTTTTCAGCTTTTATTTCGAATAAAATTAAACGGACTTTTAATTTTACCCGAAATTTTCACTAACTCAAAACGACTCTAATCCAATTCCATAGCGTAGTTCTCGTCCATACGATTCCAACACAACTTGTTTCGCGAGTTTTACACAAATTTATAATTATAAATTTACAACTTAATTTTATATATTTTTTTATTTTCTAACCCAAGTGAATCTCAGCCGAACATTTCTACCTGAAGATATCTGGGCCGACCCTTGTTTCTTCTCCAACGCAGTGAATTTCGCAAGCAAGTAACCCATAACTCACGCCAAAAAATCCTATGGCCGCACCACCTACCAACGTCGAGAAGTTGATCGGAGCCTGCCGTTCGACGCGCCTCGCTACGCCATGCCCCTAGCCAGAGAGCGGCACCACTCGGTGCCCCCTACATCTTGAAATTCGTGCACGAAACATGCACTTTCATAGCCATCTTGTCGACGATCTACGCAACGAAACTCGATCACAACCGTAGGATATGAAGATCTCACCACGCTCTACGAGTTTGTAGTTGATAATTTCCCGTAATTGTTAATGGATTGAGTGAATTTGAGGGAGAAAGAATCATGATTTTCGGCCATTGATGTTTATTGGAGGCGACTACTGATTAGGGTTAGGTTTTTTTGTAAAAGTGAATATTTAGGTCCTTTTATAGAAAATTTGCAAATTACTATTCATCGAAAAAAATTCGAACTCCAAACGAAGCGTACCGGTTGGCGTTCCTAAGGTTTACCCCGCGTTACGAACACAATGGAACATGTTTAAGGAGCTAAATCGATCATCTGTACGAGTTGTAGGAATAAACGTTCGATTTAAATTTAAATCAGTAAATCAAATTTCTGGGCGTTTTGGCTTGCGCCGGACAAACGGTAAATCCGATTGACACAAAATTTGAAACCATACAATAATATCACATTAGGGATCCGATGAAACTGGTTTCGTCAAAATCTGCGACTGTTTAAAAAATGGCTATTTTAACTCGTCAAATAAATATTTAAAACAATTTCGATGCGTTTCAAGCTGCCACGGTCAAACGAAAACTCCAATTGCTACGAAAATTGAAATCCGATAACAACAAACTATTACGGATCCAATGGAACTAGTTTTGTCCAATTCTGAGACTGTTCGAAAATTGACTAATTTCACTAGTCGATTTAAATATTAAAATATTCAATTTTCACAAACAAACTTTTAATCGATTTTAAAAGTTATAAAATATCGTTCTAACTCCAGTATGATAAAATAAAATTTTACGAATCATTTTCAATCATATTTAACCCAATTTTCAATTATTTCTGTATTTTCACATATTAAATTATCGATTTAAATTATCCAATTAAATCCAATTATTCGAAATAAAATTTATTCAACTTATAAATTTCACTTATTAACATTTAAAATTTAATTAAATATTCAAATTTTAATTAACAAAAATTCTGGGTCGTTACATTATATATCCTCACCGTGAATTTATAACTTCAATTTATCCACTGATAATCACTTTACCTTATTTATAAACCTTATAAATAAATGCCATAGTATCATTTCCCGTTTATAACGTTTTCACAATACTTAATCGTTTCTAAACCGGTTTCTAAATTAAATTCCATTTTTAAACTAATTTCTCAAATAACCCAAGTATATTCCAAAATCCAACCAAATTCAAAATGTCACTTCCTTTTCATAATTTAAAATCTTATTTAAAATCTGGACCATTTATGTCATATTTTATTTTCAAATTTCCATTTTATGTTTTTCCAAACTATTTTAAATCTCGATATGAAAATATTTTTACACTTAAAAAAATATCGCTTTAGTTTTATAATTTAAATCCTTTTTTTACATTTTCAAAAACCTCTATGTTTCCATATTCCAAAACTACCAAGTACAATTTAAAGCCAAACTATATATTTTCTTATGTCCGCAAGCAGTGGCGTAGTGGTAAGATACTTGCTTCCTGGTAAGCAGGTCGCAGGTTCGATTCCCGTCTTCCCTGCTCTCAATTTCAAGGCGCGGAGGTGGGTCCCCGTTAACCAAACAAAATGGTTGGGGGCATCAAATCTCTATACTGGGCTAGCTTAAAAAGGGGGTCAGTGTGGTGGACAGTTGAATTCCCTAGCTCTACTCTCCGGAGTAGGGTTTTTTTTTTTAAAAAAAAAGATACCATATTCTAAACCATCAATACCATAACATCTGATATATCCCAATTCCACTATAATCTATCACAGATTTGTTCAACATATCAGACCACTAAATATGAAAATAATTTCAACATTTTTGAGGAATCAAGTTGGATCCCTCTAACCTGTTTCTCTACATCCACGGACATTAGCACAATATAAAAATACCAATTCCACTTCGAGAGGGATATCAAGGTATGTAGGGTCATCCGATATTATGCGGGCATATAGGGTCTCATCCGCTTTATATATGCGGAAATATAGATCATTCCAATATATATATATACTACGATATATAATATCACATCCAACTGATAATAATTTATAAATTCTATCAATCAATCAATAATTAGTTTAACTATTTAAAATTAATTACGATAATCCAAAATTGAGTGAGATTAACTCACATGTATTTCCCTGTTGCTATTTCGCGTTCGTGTTCCGATTGAATCCGAACGAGTTTGAAATTATCTAAAAATTTCAAAAGCTCCAAATTCATCCAAATGATTTCCTATGCGTAGATGATGACATCACGGCACCAATGCCTCTTGAATCATCTGAATCGGACCTCGTGCGCATGAGATATAAATTTAAGTTCATCGATAATATAGGTACATTTTATAAAATAATTAAATTAAATTTAAACAGCCCAGACCCAATGAAATAGAGCCCGGCCCAAAACTATTCCTTCCTCTTCCCAGATGCTTCGGACCTCGTGTATGCGAGAACAAAACAATGTCGTGTGCACGTTTTACAGTGATACGGAGCATCACTGCTCAAAACGACGTTTCAACCTTGTCATTTGATCACCTTACTTCTATACAACCAATCCTCCTCTATCGTCGTGCCTCCGCCATCCACTTCCTAATTCGCCTCAACCCTTTCGTAGCCCCAAATGTCACGAACCCAAATAGTGACCGAGCCTTATCAAATTCTGGCCAGCTGCTCCACTTTCCCCCACGAACCCATTGTCGAGCTCCAAAACTTTAAATGACACTTGAATACTCGAGAAACCAAAAACCTAGCTGTCCTGCTCAAAAAACGACGCTGCAGCTCATATATTTTATATCAAATCAAAATGGAAGGAGATATATGATTTTTTAAATCTAGTCTTGGACTTTTTTATCAAGTATTCTATGAGATATTATTTTTCAAAGCCTGCCATTTTTTTCTTGTTTCTGTAACTCAACAGTTTCGTGCGTTTTAAAAAGGTGAAGAAAGGGAAGTGATATTAGTGTGTCTGAAGGTGGCTACAGTGATTTGAAGAGAGGTGAAAAATTGCGGATGAGGAATTTTTTCGTCAAGTTCATTTATTATTTGAATTTAAATCGTTTTGAATTCATAGCTTAAAATTTGGACCTTCTATCGAGGCACTTCGCTAGGCGTTCATAATGTTATGCCACTATTCTGAAGGCAATGGAAAAGATTTCGACTCTTAATTCAATCGTATTGAGAAGACAGCTTTTTGAATTCAATTATTATATTGAACCTTCGATATAAGTCTCAGCGCGTTTCTACCTCATACGACCAAACGATAACACCAAATACTACGAAATTTGAAATTCGATAATAATACATTATTATAGATCTAATGGAACTGGTTTCGTTGAATTCTGAGGCTATGCCCGGAAGGGTATTTTTAAATGTAAATTTAAACTATATATTTTTAAAACTAAACAAATTCCTTTTGAATTCAATTTAGGAAGTCTTATTATCTTCAGTATAATTAATATAAATTTTATAAGCCTTTAAATTATTTTTAACAAGCTTAAAATTCCAGATTCAATATTTTAACCAATTTCCAACTATTAAATTCAATAATTTAATTATCCAATAAATGGTTAAATTTGAAATTCAAGTTAAAATTAACTTTTAAATATTTAAAATCAATTTCAAATATCTAAAATTCTGGGTCGTCACATAAATGGCCGAATCCAAAAGGGAGAGAGAGAGAAGAGAGGTTGTGCTACAATTGGATATCAAGAAAGTTCTACGCTGCAAAGGATTGACAAGCACATGGGTCATCGTTCGATTTCCCTACGCTGGCGGTTGTATGGAGGGTATGTGATATTGAGCGACGCGATGCTAGTGGAGGTCGGCAAGGACCCAATTTGAGATAAAAGTTGTCTCTTTGACTAGAAAGTAGCAGCACAGTGCTGATGGTATCTTTCTGGAAGGTAACGTCGAACCAAATGAAGAAGGGGAGAATCGCATGCGATAGGAAGAAGAGGGGGTAGGGAACACTGTTTGGATGTAAAATGGTAATTTGTGGAACAAAAAGTAATTAGCTTATTAATTAAAATTTTGCAATCGATAACATACGAAGTGCATAGCTTTTCCATACAAGGTCCGTTTCGCATGGAACAAGCGATATCGGAAACGTATCGAAGAGTACTACGTAATAAAATTGGTTTGGAATTTTTTAGAGTCGGCGGGAATTTTAGATTAAATTGAACGTTGTTTGATTTAATTTAAAATTGGATCTTACGGTGAATTCAAAAATCAAGGTGAGTAAATCACACTCATTTGCATTACTGGTTTTAATTTAAAATGTTAAAAATTATTTATCGGTCGATTGGATGAACTGATAATAATTTATCGATAGGATTTTATATTATATATACTAGTATGTTACTAGTATTTGGATATATTTACCGCCGCTGGAGTGGATGAGACACTATGCGCCCCGCATAATTTTGGATGGCCCTATTTATTGCGATATCCCGCCTCGAAGCAGGATTATTATTTTATGTTATATAATGTTAATCTACGGAATTTCTATGAAGTCAGAAAACCGTCGAAAAATTTAGAAATAAAAATAACCACAAGCGCACGGTGTACGAATGTAGCACGTGGCGAATACGGGTCGATCCATAGGGAATTGATGATTTTAAAATTCTATTCAATCAAATTAAACCAAAGTCGAGTGAAAGTTAAGGTAGAGAATTAGAGAACTAATTAAAAGAAAAGAGAAGCAAATATAAGAGTTAAATGACAATTTAGGAAATAAATCCACTCTCTAGATCATGTAGTTCAACACATGAAATCATGATCTCTCTTTTATGGTAATTAGTACTTTCATGAAACTTGACAAAGAAAATGAAAATGAAATCTATTTTAAGTATGGTCTATTAAATATTGATTAGAAATATAGACCATCAAATTTTAATTTCAAATCACTTTCTTTTTCCATAATCATATTTTGATGAAGAGGCAATTAGTGTTAGTTATTGTTTAAGCATAGCCTATTTGGTGTCAACAATATAGGCTATAAAATTCAAAGCAAAAACAACTAGTAAACCAATTCTATCATCATCATTAAGCACAAAAAGAGATCACGAATCAACAAATAGTTGAAGCTATATAATTAGAGAGCTTCATTACCCCTAAATTGAAGGGGTCTAGCCTCTCATATTTGTCATTAAAACAACAAATGTAGCTTGCAGCATGAAAGAAAAAGAAAAGGAAAAAGAAAGCAAGAAAAAGAAAAAATATTCTACTTGCATGAAAAATATATCTAAACTACAACATGAAAGTAAATAAGCATGAAAAGAAAAAGAACATGTATTGAAGTTGCATAAAAAAATTACATAAAGAGAAATGGTTAAGTAGCCATGAAAAAAAAAAGATAGCTTGGTTTTATTTTTTGTCTAAATTAATGAAGAGGAAGAGAGTAACTAAGAGAAGAGAGGGCTACATGAAACATAAGGGGTATTTATATAAGTTAGAAACCCTAATGCATATTTTTGGGAAGTACCCAAAATGCCCTTGGAGGAAGTGTGGTGGCCAAGTTATCATTAGCTTCAATAATCCCCACTTAAATGTACATGAAGCTTTAAATGTCTTTTAGCATGTGCATTGGCTCCTAATTGAAAATCAAGGTATGTAGGTGGGGTCCTCCATGTTCTTCACTTTGAATTATTTCCATCTTCATTCTTTTGTATCTTCTTTGTGCATGCATATTCCTTCATGAAACCACTTGTATTTGAGATCAAATTCCTACACAAATATATATTAATTTTTATTAATTTTTCTCAAAGAAATATATGCACACAAATGACCGTTTTGCCCCTATATGAAGATGGATACGTGATAATTTGGAATTAATATGGATTTTGGTTAAAACAAGTTAAAATACCCTATATGATCATTTATTTAATTTAAATAGAATAAATATGGTGGTAAAAATATGCACGTTTACGTGCACATCAAATACCCTTACACTTATCTTATATTCGTCCTCGAATAAAGAACTAAGATAAAACTGTTTTCGTAAGGAGCACGGTTGCATTGAGCGTATGAAACAAACCGTTAAACCTTCGGGTGTCCAGGGTAGGACGAGTGTTGTCTCATGAGGGTTTTAAGCGGATACTGCCCACAAAATCCAAGTGCGGGATGAAAATATTTACAAAATGCATGATTTATTTACAAAGGGATGAATGTGAGTTTTTGAAAATATTTACAAATGAAGGATTTATTTTTAAATTGACACGAATAAGTTAAATATAGGTTTTGGTCATTATCTTGAAAATTTAAGTCATTTACTCGTCCGAATTTCCAACAAAAATCAAGTTATCATAACAAATAGGCTATAGTTTAACTCGTTGTTTTGGTTAATAATACAGTGTAACTATGAAATGGATCCTTAGTTGATTATTAAAGTTTATCAAAGTGGTATTTTCATTTCTTTTCAATAACCAATCAACTAAGTAAAAGTAATGCTAGGATTTCAATTGTTTGCTCTCTTATTATTTGCAAGAAAAATTACACAGCTAGCTTAGGCAAACTGAGGCCAGATATACCACCCATGCACTACCTTTCGGGCTTATGTGAGGGGAGTACAGAGCATGGCGAGTGCACAGACTTTCGTGCATACACCTACCGACCGTAGGTGGTTCTTATTATGTTTGTTTTTTTACATGTGTTCCATACATGCATAATCGTGAGGACTTTTAAATGAGTATGAAAGCACATAATCAAAGATTTCAAGTAATTCACCCATGCATAACCGTGAGGACTTTTAAATGAGAGAGAATACTTGGATATTATTTTTTTATATATTTTTTTAAGAGAGAGAGAGAGAGAAAGTTTTGCAGAACCATCTTAACACCCTTTAACTTAGAAGACAAAAAAATGTTATATCCTTTACTTTAAATCAACCACTTTTTAAAACAAAGATTTTCAATTAGGATGTACTTCATAATTAACACGTATGAATCTTCCTATATACTAGTTAAACCATTATTATATGTGATCAACCTTCATTTTTTTAAAGACAAATAAACTTTCAAAAATTTCAATTTAATAAGCCAAAACCATATATTTATCCTATAGTGTTTCTTTTAAAAATAAATCAAAATGCTTTAAAAAAAATTCTTCTTTTGTTTTTAAGTTTTTTTTACATTTTTTTTGTTTTTGGAAGAAAAATGAAAAATTAATCCTGAAAAATCAAAAAGAAGATGAGTCTTCCCCCACACTTGATTTTGACTGTGTCTCCATAGTCAACCCAAGTGAAAGGATAAAAAATAAAAATAAAACAACAAACAAAACCTATATTTACATGAAAACAAAAGGATTATTATTTACAAGAGTTCAGAAAGTATATCGTCAAAAAGTAAATGAAACGGTCTTCCAAAGACCGGTTCATTTGTCTCGTCAAGTATGCGAGACACAGTTCAAGCTCAAAAAACCAAATCGTCAAATATTTCAAAGTTAAGTGTTGATTTGGAAAAACAAATGTCGTTTTATTGAAAATCATACGAGTTGTTTTATTTTCTATGATTTTGGGGGTAGATAAAACAATTGGTTGAAAATTTCATTTATTTTCACCAAATTGAAATTCAAGTTTGTCATTGAAAACTTCTTCCAAATTATCAATTTCAAAGTCAAAATGGTGATTGAAATCTTCCCCATTAGAATTTAATGACACATTTTCGAAAAGTCATAAAAATCGAGTTTGTTAAATTAATCTTCCTTCATTGGATTATCAACAACTTCATCGCATATATCCATTTCAAAATCCAAAGTTGTGGTATCCAAATTTTCAGAAAAAGGAAGATCGAAATTTAAATCGTGTTTCTCACCCTCAAAAGAATTGAAATCCAACACAATTACCGTCTTTTCAACAACTTCGTTAAGGTCATCATTTTCAGTTTCAAAAGTTGTTGTTTGAAAGTCATCGATTTAGGTAAAAGATGGATAATCACTTGACTCGTCACACGTTGAAATTTGATTTTGTTTTTCACGTTGTTTCATATATATTTCAAACAACAAATCCGTGTGATCATCGTAAATTTAATTTATTTGTTTAACAAAGTCAAATTTGTAATTGTTTACTTCTCTTCACAATCTTTTTTTCTTAATTTTCAATTTCAAACACTTGAATCAATTTCCAAATTGATTTTCAATTTACTCCCTTTTTACTTCAAAATGTATTAACTTTAGATTTTATTTCTTAATTATGATATAAAATATTTTTAACTGAGAATACCAATTTTTGATTTTCTCAAATTACTTCTTAATCCCTTTAAATAATTTTAAACTTTGAATTTTAAAATAATTCTTTATTCCTTTAATTTATATAACTTAAGTTTACAATTCATTAAATCCAATTTATTCAAAATTCCTTCCATACTCGAAGTTATTTATTATTAATTTCATATTACTTCTATTTCCTTTCAATTCAATTCTTAATTTTATTCAAATTTCCTACAATTATTTTACTTACAAATTCATTCCTTTTATTTTCTTTCCAAATACATATTTTTGGAAATTCATTATACCCAATTTTATATCCAATCAAACCATAACATTCAATATTTCAACATAATTCATCATAGGATATTAAATCATCACAAAAGGGGAAATTAAATAATTTAAATAAATGTTGAGGGATCCAGTTGGATCCCTCCAACCTGTTTTCCCTGCATCCACAGACGTTAGCACAACATATATAATATCTTCACTATAAAATGAGGGAATCAATCATTTCAAAGTATAGTATATACTAATATATAACACAACAATCAATTCAACCATTCAAACATTATTTAAATTTAATCATTTAAATTTAAATTTAACCGACTGAGATTAACTCACCTTTGATTTTTGTTTGGCCAATCTGATACGATCCTGACTTGTTTTCCCTTGTGGTATTAAACCTCGAATAAACATCTACAATTTATTAACATTGTCGATCAGCCTATTATCATCTATTAATTTAATTTTAACAAATTTCCATTTTATAATTTTCTTTAAATGACTAAGAACAAATTAATTTCCATAGTTCATTATTTAAAAATTTCACTAGTAAATGGAAATACGTATATATGTGTATTTATTAACATTTTAACTTATCAAACAATTTATTACCATTAAATAAATAAATCAATTAATAATTTTATCTCAAACTAATTTCCTATAATAAACAATTCTTAGTAACTAAAAATTTAAGTTTATTAAATGAGTTGATAACTGTGATGCCCCACCTCTATACCCACGCTAGCCAAGAACACTCCGGAGTAGTGCTGTCAACAAGCACGGAGAATAAGGCTGTTGAGGAGCGACCATCCATGTAATTGCTTATCACACGGTGGCTATAAATAATCTTCGGAAACAAACATAGAAATAATCATATCACAAATCAGTCACAGATATCCATATCACAAAGGCGGAAGAAGATATGAATATATAACTAACACATGAAAGTGTACATCAGAGTAGTGGTCAGTAAGATCCACGATAATACCAAAGAATAGCAACACGTGCTATACAAAAGAATACAACTATGAGTCTATCTCTCAAGTGTATACAACAAAAACTGCTAATCTAAACAGTTAGCCAAAAGTCAGAGTGATGAATCCCTGGGAAGAAGTCAAGCAGAAGCACGTGTAACATCTCGGTCTGACTCGAGTATTATTTAAGAAAATAATAAACGGATCAGTCTAGCTATAAATATCAGATGACATGATATAACATAAAAGATATGGCATAAACATAAACATCCATAATGGCATACCACTATAAGTATGTAAATAATGATCAACCGAAGATCAATCAATAAGAGATAATCAATATCACAAGAACCTTCTCAAAGATTCGGAAAGGGCATCATACCCCAAACTTGTACTCATAACAAGTCAATGACATAAATTCTAGAAATCAATGCAAGAAGTCCAGAAATCATAGAAAAGAGAAAGAGGCCTATCACATGACGGTTCGAAGACCATGGGGAGCTACCCCGCATGTGTGAATGGAATCACACAGATTGAGGTCAAGACTAACCAAAAAGCAGAAAGGTATGTGTGAATGGAATCACACAAGTGGTGTCTAGTCTAACCTTGCAATGAAAGAGACATCGTGCAATTGCTAGTCTAATTCATAAAGCGATCATCAAGATCAACGAGAAGTGTCAATTACACTAAGCTAGTAAATATAGAAGTTTAGCTTCATGTCCCATAACCACTTGCTTAACTTAAATATTTACGAACAAACTGTAAATCTTCACTAATAAAATTGTCACAAGAGGTTCAATCGAACAAGTCCAAGAATTAATCGACGAAGTGAACGCAAGCGTTTCATACCACTTGTTTTACTAAGTCATTTAATTAGATTTCTCATCCGAGTGAGGTAAAGGCTTGTATATACTAATAGATTGGAAAACGGTTTAAGAAAAGAGCTTTGTTATTAAAAATAGAGTTGAAATTGTTTGTTAAAAGAGTTTTGGTATTTACTACTAGTATTGAAACCTTTATATTTTAAAGTGACAAAACACAGAAGCAATTATAGAAACAATCAGTCACAAATATCGCATACGGAGATGTGAATAAAATCCAAGGAAATCAGCTCAATGTTTTTCAGATAAGATCCCCTACGGAGGGGGGGTCCGGGGGGGTGGCAACCCCCCAAGGTGGGGGTGCGGGGGCAACGCCACCGCTTACGGGGTTCGACTTAGTGAAATGCGACCTAGGTCTAACGACTTAAAAGTTAAGGGTATGACTTAGTGAAGACAAAATGAGGTCTAACGACCTAAAAGTTAAGGGTCCAATGACCTATAGGTTCACGCGACCTAGGTGGAATGCGACCTACGAGATAGGCAAGTGGAACGACCTAAAGATGAATGGGTCGAACGACCTAACGTGAGCACAGGTGAAGCGACCTATCGGTCCAACGACCTAAGGGAAAAAGGCAACCTAGGTCTAACGACCTAACTGCTCATGACCTAAGGGTCTAAAGGCCACGCGACCTAGAGGAAAATAAGGTTAAGCGACCTAAGTGGGTTCGCGACCTAACGACAAAAAGGGGCGAACGACCTAATAGGTGCGCGACTTAAAGCCATCGCGACCTAACGACCTAACAAGGTCATACGATCAAGTGGTTTACAACGACCTAATGGTGCAACGACCTAAGGCCAAACGACTTAAGGGTTCCATAGGAGAGCGACCTAAAGGAGGCGCGACCTAAAAGAGGCGCGACCTAAAGGAGACACGACCTAAAAGAGGCGCGAGCTAAAGGAGACGCGACCTAAAAGAGGCGCGAGCTAAAGGAGACGCGACCTAAAAGAGGCACGACCTAAAGGAGACGCGACCTAAAAGAGGCGCGACCTAACTCAAACAAGCATTTTGATGACCCAGAGTCATGCCGAGCGACCTAGACCCAAACGACCCACGACCTAGCGACCTTGCGACCTACGACCTAACTCCGAGGTGAAGATTCAAGGCAGTGCGACTTAGAGCGATAACACGCGAACGACCTAAGAGTTAGGTCGCGAGCGACCTAACTCCGAACACCAAAAATGGCCAGAACGACCTAAGTGCAGAAAATTCACCAAAACGCTAAAAATTGGAGTTTTTCGCCAATCCAATCCAAACCAAATGCTAATGTGCATGCAAAAGTGATAGGGAATCATTCCCAACAGTCCAATATAGTTATAGACTAGATTTGTGAGATAAAAATCTCACCTTTGCACCAAATATCAATGAAAATGAAGTTTTAAGCAAGCAAGAATCAATCCTTCTTCTATCTAAGCACAAGAAGCTTGAATCCAATGTCTTCTTCTTGAATTTGGAGTAGAAAGATGGATTGCAATTGAATTTGAGTTTTGGAATTTTAATTTCACATTCCCTCCACCATTAATGCCAAAGCTTGATTAGTTAGGAAATTTATGAAGAGTGAGGAGAAGAGGGTTGGAACTTGGGCTTAATAGGCTAAACTAACCCAAAGTCCAAAGCGGGAAAAGTTAGTGAAATTTCACTAACTCCAAACCTATCGATGTTTATACTTAAAAAAGTTGTAAACGACATTTCGAACTCAATGGAAGTGGTCTCGAGTCCTAATTTGACCGTTTGCAAAAAGTAGCTTTTCGGACCTAAATCCGATTAACGAGTTAATATTTAAATAAAATATTTAAATACAAACTCGATAAATATGCGGGTTGTTACAATAACCATAATACATCATCATTTTTTATAAATAGACTAGTAAATATAAAAATGGGTATTTATACATATAAATATATTTGAAACTACTTATACTTATAGAAATGAACCATAGATTTCAAAAACCTGAATTTTACATAAACCTTTCAACATTTAAAATTCCTACATTCCAAATCTTATCTGTATATATCATTCATGTTTACTTATATATATTTATATATCTTTCTGCAGTTTTAAAGTCTATCGACATTTACCTCACTTTCCTGTTCACTTTCTGCAGTCAATTAAATTTACTTTGTTCTTTAACTAATTTAACATTTATTTTTAAAATAATAAAATTTAAGGAAAAAATTTATACCTTACCTCTCGGTGCTGCCGTCACCATCGTGTGCCCTACCATCCAAAACCAACCCTAGCTTGCTCTCGGCCACACGTTAACTCTCCAACACCTCAACATCGCGACCTATCCCTGACCACATGCGAGCCCCAAATCGACTTCACCTAAATCGCAGAAATACCAAGTCACGGCACCGACGACAAGGACAAACCGAACCTAAACGAATCGCCTTCCCTCGTCGCTAGATCCATCGCCACCAAAATCGAGCTTCATAGCACCGCGCGGCCTATGTCGACGCCACCCTCAGCCGCTCGCGACCCACTCCTTACAGCCATCGCCACCCTACAACTTAGACCCCTTACCCAAACGCACGAAAGCGGCCTTCGCCGACACCGCCACTAATGTCACGACCCCTCTCAACTTGCGCTGTTGCCCCCTCCTCTCTCCATTGAATCAGCTCGACGAAGGCTTTGCCCCTTTTATTTATACAAAATAGATATTGAAAAGCTCGGCCATTAATTGAATTTTGTTTTTTTTATAATGTCTGCTATACGCTCGAATAGAAGGGAAAAGAAGAAACGCGAGGCTTAGATTAGAAGGCGAGCTTGGCTTCCAAAAGAAGGAAGAACACGCGCACTAGTCTCTGCCTAGTGTTGAACCCAATAACATATGTAATTTATCTTTTGGAAATAGTACTATATTAAATACATCTACATATATTATTATTTTTTTAAATTCAAATTTAAATTTGAAACTGTCATAATTACGCAAATTCGAAACCTCGATCGTATGGAAAAGATAGCTTCTCGAACCAGTTATAAAATTGAATTTTCGATTATATTTTCAGCGCATTTAAACGATATATTTTTAAAATTAAACAAATCGGTGTTAAATTTAATTTTAACACTTTTATTTCTTCAGTATTATCAATATAAATTTTATAAGCCTTCAAATTATATTTTAACAGACTTAAAACTCCAAATTCAGCACGCATATTTAATTTAATAATTCAATTTTCAAATAAATTGTGGTATTCGTAATTCAAGTTAAAATTACTCTACTGAATATTGAAAATCAATTAAATATCCCGATTTTAAATGCTCGAAAATTCCAGGTCGTCACATTCCTCCCCCATTAAAAGTATTTCGTCCCCGAAATTGCTAATTAACTTTTTCCCCGAAACCAAACGGTTTCTAACAATTCAACAACTTACCAACTATCTTTTTATAAAAGACCCATTATTATTCTTATTAACTTTCCAAGTTTTTCCATAGTTCCTAAATAACTATACATATTCACTATTCAAATTATAATTCAAAACCAAGTTTAAAATTTTCAAAATTTATCGAAAATTTTCTAATTCTCTAAATTTTCGAAAAATTTCGCCAACGACTCATTTGCGCGGCTTGTTCGGTACAACTACAAAATGGCCCTACGGCCTCCCAAATCCAAAAAGAAAACAAAAGGCCAAGTGGCTCGATCCAAAAACCCAATCAAATTTCATATCGAAATTTAAGCACATACCTTTTTGTCGAGCAATTCAAATTTATCTTCTGAAATAAAAACCAATTTTCCTTTTCCTTTTATAATACCTGCATATCCTACTTAGCACTAATATCCAATCACAATTTTCAAAAACATTTATCGACTTCCTCACAAAACGTCAATATTTACTCATTCAAGTATCAACTTAGAATATATTTGTGATATAAATTTCCAATCAAGAGTTCATCATTCCTTTCTTAAGTTAGTATAAGCATTTTATATGTTTCTTATATTTATTTTCATCTTACCACTTTAGTTTATATCTATTTCTATTGAAATTGATTCTTTCACTTTCATATGAATTCAATTTATCTTTAGCTCTGAATATTTAAATTTTATTTTTCATTTATACTTCTTCATGTCATTACTTTAAATTAGTTTCATTTACAAATTTATTTAAATTTTCAGTTTGAAATCGTTTTGTTGTTAACAAAATTTTCTAACTCCCAAAATTTCCGAATTTTTTTGGTAGAGTCTCTTTTGTACGGAGGAGGTTTTCCAATTTGACAAAAGATATAAATATATATACATCAACCCACACGGTCGGAAAAACCAAAAACAGTTCATATTTCCTATTTTTATTGCATAGGCGTACCTTATTTTGCATTTTTAAGCAAGCAGCTTATTTATTTAGCAGTTAGCACAATCAAATCTAGCCACACGGCTTATAGGTACCTGTACTTACTCAATTTAAACATGTAAGTGTCATACAATGAAGTTTAACAACATTTCACTTATTTGAAATAGTTAAAACATATGAATTCTAAAAGAAATGCCCATTAAACACTTTTTTACAAGCAATTTAAATATTCCAACATTAATTTTAATTGCGTACAACCAATTACATATCGTTTCACTTAATCTGAATGGTTAACAACTCACAAACTTACATTTAATTTATTTTTAAGCAAACTGAACTCATATTTAATTCAATTGCTCTCAAAATCAATTTATTTTACTCTTATCAAGACATAGAATTTTAATTACTTCCATTTACATCAAATGACAATTTATTCTATGCAATTTGACAAGATCTATGTGAATAAATAAGTACTTATGTTTTATAACCAATTTAAATGGATTTCATCTCAATTTATACTTAATTCTATTCCATTTTTAAATTTATTCACAATCCATACATTCTCATTTCCATTGCATTTTAAATTTGAATCCATTCACTTGCATATCATTTTACTAACCAAACCAGTTCGTTTAAAACCATTAACAACTTAGGTTCATCTTTATTACCAATTAAATTTCCTTTTTATTTTAATTCATTCACAACCATTTATTTAGCTCGACACATTCCATTTCAATTTTATTCACTATCCATTCATTTACATTTCATTTCATATTTGTTTATTCGAAACTATTTTATTTAGCTCAAAGACAATCCATTTATTTATTCAATATAATTAGTTTACCCACTCAATCCATTACGAATTTGCATTTCCTTAAATATTATTTATAACCCACCAAATTTTATTCTTAAGCTTATTTTCTTTTTACAAGTAAATTTGTTTCTCTATTCAACTTAATTCCTTCTCGATTAAATCTCATTTTTAAACCTGCAATTTCATTTGATTGGTTATTATAGAATTTAACTTTCCAGATTCAACTCATTCAATTTATTACAAGGCCATTTCCAATTTATTTCCACTCATTTGGATTTTATTCGCAATACAAACCATTACTATTTTAATCTAATGTCATTTTTATTCGCAATTATATTTAATTTGTTACACCTCAAGTCAAAT
Source organism: Allium cepa (assembly GCA_030765085.1). NCBI lineage: Eukaryota > Viridiplantae > Streptophyta > Magnoliopsida > Asparagales > Amaryllidaceae > Allium > Allium cepa. The sequence goes on from CM060937.1 coordinate 800,454,996, forward strand.
TTAAATAATAACCCAAATTCTGTATCCACCATCCATTTTCAGTTTAACACCCAATTTCATGAACTCACAATTCAATCTCATTTACTTCAATAACAATCCAGGTAGAATTTGATTTGTAACTTGAGTTTTATTTTCAAATTTCATTATTATCTTACAATTCAGCTTCTATTTTTACTACATTGAACTCCATTACATATTTCATTAACTAATTTATTAACAAATTAATTCTCCCCTATTTATAGTTCAATACTTGATTTTAAATCTCAAAATCTCTTCATTTAATTCCCTTAAGTTTGATTTATTTTATAATTCAAGTTTGGATCTTTGTTTTATTTCCAAAACATCAAACGATATTAATTTTGGGTTTTCTATCTCACCCTTTTCAATTTATAAGTCATAAATTATTATTTTACACATTTCCATCCTTTATAGGCTTGAATATATTCTTCTTTTATTTTTAACTCAAGCCTTATGTTTATTTATAACCCAAGCATATTGTATTCTATGGATTTTAATTCTTTTACTCATTATTCCTATTTATTTATTTCAATTCCAATCCTTATCCAATTTATTTTCCATTTGTTCGGGTAAGAATTTAGTTCCATTCATTAATTCAATTGAATTCTTATTCCAATTCAATTTTATTTTAACTCATATTTATTTAACTCAATTCTATTTCAACTTAATTCGAATACAACAGGATAATATTTCAGCCTATTTAAATTAATTTCAATCCAGTTAAATTTTATTTCCCAATCCAAGCTAATTTCATTTTTTAACTTTACACTTTAAATTCAAATTCCAACATTCAATGCTTATATTTCCTTCCTGATTTAAAAATCATATTAATTCATAAGCTTACAACCTATCTCATCAGGATTTTAAAACACCCGGCTTGTGGTTTCAAATCATTTTAAAATCTCCAACATCTCAAAATCAGATTTCTCAAAAGTCAAACCAATCCTGGTTTTATTCCCAACAAATTTCCTTTGAAATTTTCAAAATAACTAGCTTTTCTGAACAAATAAGTTTTTGGCAGCAATCCGTCACTTAGAAATTCGAAAATGAATACTGATGATGCGGTCGTCATCATCAGAATTATTTTCCAATAATCCAAGTGATTTCAATGCTATTCCACTTTCAAAATCCATTTAAAACAAATTTCCTTTCAGATATATCTCCAAAACAATAATACTATTATTCATCTTCAAATACTTTGATAAACACTTCCAGATTTCCGGGATTTAAATTTTCAAATCCTTCTTAAATCAATTTTGACTATAATTCATTTGCACAGCTTATTCTCATACAAATTCTCATTTGATTATATTTCAATTTACAATTTACATTTATAATTCATATTTATAAATTTCATTTCATAATTGAATTTATCTCCTTAATCTTTGGTTATATTTACAATTTCTAGTTAAATTTCCACTCAAAATGATAATAATTTAAATATCATCATTCCTAACATCCAAGCAACCATATATTAGCTAAATAGTTTACAAAAACTTTTCTTTATATCAAAAATATATTTTAGGTAAAATTATTTCATTTACCCATATTTAAAACGATACTGTGTCGACTATTCTATTCAAGTGTTTAGAAACCCCTTCGATGCAGTTGAACAGACTGTGCCGACGAAGGTTCATATGCCACTCAATAAACCAATCAACACAATATTAAAACAATGTGTATTCACTAACAAATACGCGCTCATATCTATTAATACGCTTAAACTCATTCTAGAGTTCTAGGACTCTATTTTAAATGAGTAATTCCCACCAGAGCCAAGGTTATCGCCAACCTAAGCTCTGATACCACTGTAACATCCCGCAAATCCGTACCCCTTGAGTTAACACTATCTTACAACAATCAACTCAAGTTGTACAGAAATACGAACCATTTGGGTTAAACAAGAAGAAGTAGAAGAATAAAATAGAAAACAACATCAGAGTCTAACCATCGCAGCGGAATAAAATATAATAGATAATAAATGATCTTTGCTCAAAATCAAATATATCTGCTTGTATATTTTACATCATCAGAGTACATCAATCACAGCTCAACATCAATAACATACACATAGATACACAGCTACTCAACACAGCGGAATATATATATAACAAGTACGAGAATACGCATCGTCGACTAGCTCGTCTCGTGAGCTCCACGGCATCATATCCTGTACCCTATAATACTCGGTCTGACCCGATCATTCAGCTATATAACACCCGAGTCAGTCTGGAATACCAACGTGAGAAAATCACACTCAATTGATTATTAAAGTTTCAAAAATCCTTTGAAAACAAAAGCATCTCGTAAGACAACGCTACAAATAAACATGTTGGGTTTTTACCTTACGATAGCTAAAACAATTTTTATAGAAATTCTCTGATATTATGATAGGGTCTATATACAAATACTTATAAAATAGCCGAAATTGTTACATTATTAAATTCCATCTACTAGCCACAGAGTGGGTAATACAAACAAAACTCGTACAAGGCTCGTAGGGAGAATGAATTTCCAACTAATGACTAGGCACTGGGTACCACCTGTCACAATACTTGGCCTAGATCACAGTACCGAGGAGTACGCCCGCTCCCCTGCAACACGAGACCGCGACTATCCCTTACTAGATAATCCCGAGTGAGATCACCCCGCGGTTGGGATCAGCAACCGCCCACTAAGCCAAAATAAAAAGGGACATCTAGACAGGGATGACCTCACCCTGCTTGGGAGCTACCCACCTAGCCTTGCTGCATAACCCCTGATTTTCAGTCATTCCCATTTGATGAGGCTTGAGGCTAAGCGTTACCTTTTTAGAACATATCCCATAGAATGCCCATCGTCCACCTGACGATGTTACGCAAGCATTCATCCATACATGTCTGTCCCGGGTTCGAACGGAACCGAAGGCACTATTCCTACTACATCCATTTTGGAAATATCCTCAGGATTAGTAGCAACTAGCCCTTGCACTTCACTGCTCCATCCTCAAATCCAAACTCGTTTCACACGAAACGTACAAACCGGATCGAAGTGGTTTTCGAGAAATAAATCTCGATCCCGGTCTCTTCGAAACGATCAATGTATTCGTCCAATATTGATAGTCGGTGATTTAACTATCAATTTATATTCACAACAACCATCAACTAATAAATAATTTCCCAAATTATTCATTAATCTCAAAATATCTTCACAAGATATATTTTCACTTTTCAAACCCCTTTTGAAATCCGTTTTCAAAGCTATCTTCCTTTCTCAGAATAAATTCCAAGTATTTCTATTTCCACTGGAGTCACCAAGCACAAAACTTTAGATTTTTAAAATAATTTAAAAACGCTTTATTGTAAAATATGTTTAACATTTAATTTAGAAAATTTTACTTTAGTACTTAATTTGAAATAATACTTTAGAAATAATTAAAATAGTTTACCTTGTAAATATAATTAGATTTTCTTCTTTAAGAAAAATACCAAATCATCCTTTAAATAATTACGACGATAATGGGTTAAACAAAACACTTACTTTGGAATTTACTTTAAAATATTTAAGTTAAGACTACTTCAATAATTGGCTAAAAATACATACTATATGAATAGTAAAAAAAATAGGTTACTTTGTAAAATATAAATTAGGTTCTCACTCTTTTAAACAAAACACTAAGTTACCATTTTAAAAAAATTACTACGATAATAGATTTGAAAATATTTACTTTAGAATTTAAAAGATTAAAAATAATAAATTTTTTAAAACATGCTTTTTTTGTTAATACAACAGTAAAGCTTTTACTTATATTTAAAAATTAACTTTGAACGTACTTTGTTATCCAGAGAAATTTACTTCTCTTCACAATTTTTTCTTCTAATTTTCAATTTCAAACACTTGAATCAATTACCAAATTGATTTTCAGTTTACTCCCTTTTTACTTCAAAATCTATTAACTTCAGATTTTATTTCTTAATTATGATATAAAATATTTTTAACTGAGAATACCAATTTTTGATTTTCTCAAATTACTTCTTATTCCCTTTAAATAAATTTAAACTTTGAATTTTAAAATAATTCTTTATTCCTTTAATTTATATAACTTAAGTTTACAATTCATTAAATTCAGTTTATTCAAAATTCCTTCCATACTCAAAGTTATTTATTATTATTTTCATATTACTACTATTTCCTTTCAATTCAATTCTTAATTTTATTCAAATTTCCTATAATTATTTTACTTACAAATTCATTCCTTTTATTTTCTTTCCAAAATCCAAATTATATATTTTTGGAAATTCATTATACCCAATTTTATATCCAATCAAACCATAACATTCAATATTTCAACATAATTCATCATAGGATATCAAATCATCACAACAGGGAAATTAAATATTTTAAATAAATGTTGAGGGATCCAATTGGATCCCTCCAACCTGTTTTCCCTGCATCCACAGACGTTAGCACAACATATATAATATCTTCACTATAAAATTAGGGAATCAATCGTTTCAAAGTATAGTATATACTACTGTATAACACAAAAATCAATTCAAACATTCAAACAATTATTTAAATTTAATCATTTAAATTTAAATTTAACTGAGTGAGATTAACTCACCTTTGATTTTCGTTTGGCTAATCTGATACGATCCTGACTTCTTTTCCCTTGTGGTATTAAACGTCGAATAAACATCTACAATTTATTAACATTGTCGATCAGCCTAGTATCATCTATTAATTTAATTTTAGCTAATTTCCTTTTTATAATTTTGTTTAAATGACTAAGAACAAATTAGTTTCCATAGTTCATTATTTAAAAATTTCACTAGTAAATGGAAATAGGTATATATGTGTATTTATTAATATTTTAACTTATCAAACAATTTATTACCATTAAATAAATAAATCAACTAATAATTTTATCTCAAACTAATTTCCCATAATAAACAATTCTTAGTAACTAAAAATTTAAGTTTATTAAATGAGTTAATAACCATAATACATCATCAATTTTTTTTTATAAATAAACTAGTAAATTTAAAAATGGGTATTTATACATATAAATATATTTGAAACTACTTATACTTATAGAAATTAACCATAGATTTCAAAAACCTGAAATTTACATAAACCTTTCAACATTTAAAATTCCTATATTCAAAATCTAATCTATATATATCCTTCCTATTTACTTATATATATTTATATATCATTCTGCAGTTTTAAAGTCTATCGACAATTACCTCACTTTCCTGTTCACTTTCTACAGTCAATTAAATTTACTTTGCTGTTTAACTAATTTAACATTTATTTTTAAAATAATACAATTTAAGGAAAAAAATTATACCTTACCACTCGGTGCTGCCGTCACCATCGTGTGTCCTAACATCCAAAACCAACCCTAGCTTGCTCTCGGCCACACATGAACTTTCTAACACCTCAACATCGCGACCTATCCCTGACCACATGCGAGCCCTAAATCGACTTCGCCTAAATCCCAGAAATCCCAGGCCACGGCATCGACGACAAGGACAAATCGAACCTAAACGAATCGCCTTCCCTCGTCGCCAGATCCATCGCCACCAAAATCGAGCTTCATAGCACCGCGCGGCCTATGTCGACGCCACCCTCAGCCGCTCGCGACACACTCCTTACAGCCATCGCCACCCTGCAACTTCGACCCCTTATCCAAACGCACGAAAGAGGCCTTCGCCGACACCGTCGCCGATGTCACGGCCCCTCTCAACTTGCGTTGTTGCCCCCTTCTCTCTCCATTGAATCAGCTCGACGAAGGCTTTGCCCCTTTTTTTATACGAAATAGATATTGAAAAGCTCGGCCATTAATTGAATTTTGTTCTTTTTTATAATGTCTGTTATATGCTCGAATAGAAGGGAAAAGAAGAAATGTAACGACCCGTAATTTCGCTACTTCGAAAATGAGAGATTTCGTTTGTTTTAAAGTTAAAAAAGGTTTAAAACCTAAATAAACAAGTTATATATAATAGACAATAATAGAAAAGTTATTTATTCTTATAGTTAATAAATTAAAAAGTATAAATTTGGATTTTAGAACAAATCAACAAAAGTTAAGTTTTGCTAAGTATAAATAAATGCTTAAATAAATAGGTCTAAATGTTTATTTAAAAATATAAATCTTATTGAAAACATCTAATAAAGATAATAAAAGTATATTAAAATACTTATAAGTATGTTAATAATTGTTTTACAAAAATAACTAAATTTTGTCGCATTTTGTCAGTTTTACATACACCGTAAAATTAGAGATTTTGGTATTATTTAAATATGATTTTTAAATATAAAGAGACATGTTTTAATTTATTAAAAAAAGTAAAAAGTTCATTTTTAAATTTGGTTTACATAAATAAATAGTTTAACTAAAACGTCAAAATATGACCGTAAAATATTTTGTCGGAAAACGACGTTTTGTCGATTAAAAGTTGTCGCAACGTCGCCGCATCTTTATTTTCTTATATAGGAACATATATTCAAATAGTATAAGTATTAATTAATTTACTAATCAAGTTTACTTTTACTAAATAAGGTTAGAAACTTCTAGAAGCAATTAAGAAAAGTAAGTAAGAATTAAGAAAAGTAAGTAAGAAAAGTCAAAAGTAAACATCAAATCAATATCAAATCAAAGCCAACATAATTATGATATTCTTTACTTAATATCTAAGTGAAAATGACATAAAGTAATGATTTGAAATGTGATGTTAAGTGTTGAAAAAAAATAAGAATGCTTAAGAAGTAAGTAAGGGTATTTTGGTCTTTTTACAAAATATTATTTTAATCCAAAACTTTTTCTATAAATAAGACCACCATTCTTCCACTTTATTTTACACCATTTTCTATCTTCTTCTTCTTTCTTGAAGCTCTCTTTAATGGCTTCTTCTTCTCTTCCAAATCCTTACTAACTTTTTCAAAACCATATCAAATCAACTCCAAACACCACCAAACTTTGCCAAAGACCTTATAATACCATTAGAACATGGTTTAGCATCTAAAAAGTGAAGAAACAAAGAGGAAGAGGAGGAGGAAGGTGTGGCCGAACCTATAGTGGGGGAGGAGCAAGTTGGAAAGCTTCGAAGCGAGAAAAAGGGAAGGAAGTATTGTCGGAATCAAAAGGAAAGTCTACGGAAAAGATTTGGTGAAGATAAGAGAGTTTAAGTGAAGTGTTGTTTGTAAATGAATGTTGGTAGGAAGTTAATCTTTTGGTCAAAAGGTGAGTACTCTTATTTACTAATTAATCCATAAGTTATTTCAAGTATAATGATTTGAAAGTATAAACATGTTGAATGTTTGAATGTTTGATAATTTGGTTGCAAAATTGGTTGATTTAATGTTTGTAATATGGATGATAACTTGGTTTGATAAATGATAAGAGAAATGGTTAGTAAGCAAAGTTAATTACATGAGAATTAAAATCCATACAAATGTGTGTGGAAATATTTAGCCTCTTAATGATTTTAAATAAGTTAAAAGAGTTTAAATATGGTTTAAAAAGAATTCGAAGTGCTTCGGACAAGTTCCGAAGCAATTCTCAAAATTGGTCAAAACCGAGCTTGTCGCGTAGTGGCGGTTCGTAAATTTCGACCCGTAACTTCAAATTGATGTAGAGAATGATTTATAACTCGGATTTCTTCGAAATAAAAATTATTTGGTTTACAATGATAATAGTTTTCCAACGAAGAAAGAAAATCAAGATTTCGTCAAGTAGATTTTAAAATATGTCCATAGCAATTTTCTAAAAACATCGCGGTTTTGCAGTTCGGAATCCAAAACGGGATTTCTTTATAAATGATATTTTTAAAGTATTAAAAATATGAAATAAATTTGATAAATCTATTTAAATGATTTAAAAGAGATTTGGATTGGAAAATATGAATTATCGAATGTTTTAAAAGTTGTTTAAATCAAATAAGCTTATATAGCACTTTCCGCAGCACTTTTATGCTGTGAATTCTATAACTTTTGGAATATGAGTTTAAATGTAACGACGTTTCCCAGAATCAATTGTGAATGTTTTGGAAAGGATAATTAAGAATTTTGAAAAGATAATTTGGAATATTTATAAGCAATTCTAAAATAAAGCTGAAAATCTGAGTATGCGGAAACGACTAGTACATTTGTCCCACCTGTGAGATCTGGGAAGGTAAACAAGGTGTTTAACTAAGGTTAGGGATGGAGCAACCAGTGCCCTGAACTTACCTGGCCTATGTTTTCTCTTCTTAGGCGAGGGGTGGAATAGATCGAAAGGAAAGCCCGGATGCTCTAAAAAGATCATATTTAAATTTTTCTAAGATAAAAGAAAAGAAAACCCCTTCAAAATAATTTTCGAGATAAAATATATCGAAGATAAAAATAGTTAAAGACAAAGATATTCAAAATGTAGGATTACTTGCCACTAGTCCCTAGAGGTGAAACTTGCCATTAGTCCCTAGAGGTGAAACTTGCCATTAGTCCCTAGAGGTGAAACTTTCCATTAGTCCCTGGAGGTGAAATTTACCATATTTATGATGGCAATAGTGCTCTATTATGAAAATCTTTGATTAGCAAGAATATGATTTGAAGTTAAGAAAGAAATCTTTGATTTAGATTTAATGAATGATTTGGGAATATTTTCCCTAAGTTAAAAGTTATAACTTAAGTGTAAGAAATCTTTGATTGAGATTAAACGAATGATTTGGAAAGATTTTCCTAAGTAAAGAAGAAAATGATTTAGAATTATTCCAAGATTTAAGAAAGGTTTAAATAAATCAAATGATTGATAAATGAGGCTTAATGATTCCATATACATTTGAAATGAAAATGGAATAAATTGAAAAGATTATATCTGAGATAGATATTCGATTTGATAAAAGATGAAGTAATTGATTGATGATTGATATCCACTTATGAACTTAACATCTTTTAAAGCGATGATTGGTTTCGAAGGAACCGGAGTCGGATTTGATTAATTCCTATCCGAAAACCACTTCGAACCAATGTATACGTTCGAAAGTGAAGACATGTTGAAGATGATGATTATTGAAGACCGTGGATCTTTATAGCGTGAAGACTGCTTGTTGAACATGCTCTGGTTGGCCACCATTATAGAGTTATTTATAGCAGTGGTCTCCTCGTGATGGAGATTTTTTCGGATTGCAAGGGCTTCTCGCCTAGTAATGGCCGAGGAAAGTGCCTTCGGTTTCGTTCAGTCCTAGAACGAACTTGTATAGATGTTTGTCTGACATTGTATTCTAAATCACATTTGAGTGGTTTCTATAAATGTATATCAGTTGGTGGCGGAGAAGGCAACTTCTTTTAGCTTAACACCCTTTCCCGAGACATACGTGCTCAGGAAGTTATACTTTTCTAGAAATCAGTCGTGTGACGTGGAATGACAATGTGGCATTCAAAGTGGAACTTGTTATGAAAAAGCGTGGCTTTGTATGAAAAAAAAAGCGTGGCTTTGTATGAAAAAAAGCGTGGCTTTGTTTGAATTGAGCGTAGCCTCGCGAGCCTCACACCCCGGTTATGATGGGATTCTATGTGGTCAGATGTATGCTCGCATTTCAGGTAGTAGTGATTTGGGTTATCAGATGTTCTGAGCCCTAGGTACCAGATGCATCTGGGCCTCATGGCAGGGATGTGCGAAGTCTGAGTCATTGGATGTTATTCGCAGATTGCATCCACTTTTAGCCATTTATGTTGTTGTATAACGGCGTCTGAGTCATGGACGTAAGCCGTGGATACAGATTGATCTTTCCACTAGTTTCCTATCATGTTGGAAATCCAAACCCAATACGGTACATACGGTTTTGATTGTATTCCCAAAATAGCTGTAATGACTTGCAAACATTTCAGCTACCCCCTTCTGGTATCATATATTCCGTTCGGTATATTCCGTTGACCCAAGTCCGGATATATCCTGTTAGACTTAGTCCAGATATTGGTACCTTATTTAAATAAGTTTATTTGAAAAGTGTTTTCAAAAGAATGTCATTAAAAATAATATTAAACGTTCTGATATATAAAAGTATTTTAGTTATCATAAGGTAAAAACCCGTCTGTGTTTATGTGTGGGCGTGGTCTTATGAGATACTCTTTCTTGTCAAAATGATTTTATTCAAAGGCTGATATATGAAACTGTCATTTATTATTGAGTTTTCTCACGCTGTTTTATCAAGCCTGATCCGGGTATTTTTAATACTCGGGTCAGATCCGAGTAGTTTCAGGTTTAGTTGAAGACGGTTGGAGTTTCCAGAGGAGAACTGGAGATCTTCATCATCGTATGGACGTATTCTATCTTTATCCGCTTTGCTTAGTGTATTTTGTTTAATGTTTGTCAGCAATTGTAAGGACAGATGTTTATAACTGTCCAAGCTGAATTTAGGTTAGACTCTGATATTGTATTTAAAATTTTCCGCTGTAAAGATTATTATTGAAATAATATATGTTATTCCATTCGTGTGAGATTCTGTTCTGTCTTTATTTTCTTTCTACCCTTAATGATCCGCTTATTCGTGCAATTTGAGTTTGACATGTGTGGTTTATTGTCGATTCAAAGGGTATGGAAAAGTGGGCCGTTACACTTGGTATCAGAGCTGAAGGTTAAGCGAGAACCTTGGCTTTGTTGGGGTAAAGACTCATCAGAGATAGGGTTAGAAATACCCTAGGATGAGTAACTCATTAGAGATAGGGTTAGTAACACCCTAGAATGAATTTGAGTGTATTATATATATATATATATATGAGTGCGTATTTGTTATTGGATATAAGAAAATGTTTTGTGTTGATTTATCGGTTGAGCGGTTTATAAATTCTGGTCGATATGGGAAGTCCAACTATATCGGTAGGTATTTCTAAACTCTTAACAAGGCATATCGACACATTGTTTGGAAAAGATTATATTTTGCATATAAAGGAATGTCTTTCAAAAGATATAAAATTTTGTGTGGTTAGGGAAATTTATAAGATACGTTCCCTTAGGAAGTCCCATGGATAAGGTCTTAATTCATCTAGTGATGATTAGAATAATCTTCTAAGTATCAATCATATGTTGGCTTGGGCAAACGGTATTGAGCACTTGGTAAATTATTCTTCTTATCATTGGAGGATGAAGGCAAGTTCAAATCCAAACAAGTTGAATTAAGTATTTGGATAAAAGATGTTTGAATAAGATGAAATGGAAATAGTATAAACACTTCTAATCTTATCTTGAAATATCACATAGGGGCAGAATGGCTTATTTTATGTCAAGTAATGAGTTTTGGATGAGTCCAAAGCAGGCACGAAGAGCACGTGCAGAAAGAGAAGCAGAAAAGAAACAAAAACTAGGAGCGTATGTTGGCATCTACTGCTTTAGGTGTTTTCAAGAAGGGCATTATGCAGTTTGTTGTGATAGGAAAATAAAGAAACAGAAGGAAGAAAAACCTGTTCGAAAAGATATATGCTGTTTTAAGTGTAAGAAGCTAGGACATTTTCTACATGATTGCCTTAGAGCAAAGAAGAAACCCAAAGCGCCGAAAGGGAAGGAAAAGTGTTGTTATCGGTGCAAAGAATTAGGACATATAGTCAAAGATTGCAATGTAAAGAAAGGAGAAAAGTCGGCTAAGGCGCATACCATTCAGACAGCCACGATTTCATGGCCTTGCAGATCATGTGGTAAATATGGACATTCGGAGAAGGACTGTCCAAAGGAAAGGTCAGATGGCTTAAGCCCCAAAGATAGAGCACTATCTACCTCAAAAGGAATTCAAGAATAATATATTATAGTCTAAGTATCTATATAATGGTAGTATGTGATAAGGCTGTATTTCCTAGGAAAGTTATCTCTAAAATTTTGTAATGCCAGTTAGAGATTGAAATAGATGTATGAATATGATGTTAATTAATAAACTTCCTTTTGATTATCCTCTCGATGCACTTCTTCAATCTTATATCTGGTCAAATCTAATAAGATATTTAAAAATAAAAAGTTCAAAGGAACATTAGAAAGAAATAGCTTTAAAAAAAAAGGGTGTTAAAGTTTAGAAAATTATTTAAAATATATATCTTGTAAGAATATATTGTATAAAATAAAGAAAAGAATGAAACTATTGAAATTTTATCATAGTCTTTTGAAAAAAAAATAAAGGAAAGTTATTTAAACTTAAGATAATTTTGGAACTAAATCTATAATAAGATGTAATAGCAAAAAGAAAAAATATATAGAGAGCTTAAATAAAATTTTAATGATATTTTCCAAATAAAATTGATTTCTTTAGAAAAGAAGTTATAACTTTTTTGCATAAATATTTTGGAAATAAATAATTAAAGGGATTATATAAAGAAGCACCTTTATAAAATGTTTGTACTTAAGATAAGTTTTTATGAAAGTTTTGAGAGGTAATAAATATATATTATATATAGATTATTTCGTCACACAAATGATGATTTAATATCCGAGTTCGGAACTTTGAGGTGTTTACACCAATCCGAAAAAGGATTTATCACTCGATTCTTGACGACGAACATTGATTAGGGTTTATGGTTGGGTACTTGAGTTTTCTATCATAGTTTAGCACTATGCAAGGAAAGCAAAGGTTTTTGAGCAAAGAGCCTGATTAAAGTCCGCACTAGAGGATCGGGGGATCGATACTAGTTCGGAAATAAAGTTGTGTATTCGAATAGGAGATCGAATAAGATATTTTTATACGGATGATCTGTGTATATTATATGGAATTAAGTTTAAAAATAAATGTTTTAGGCAAACATTTGTTTGGGCAATTTCGAGGACGAAATTCTTTTAAGTAGGGGAGAATGTAACGACCCGTAATTTCGCTACTTCGAAAATGAGAGATTTCGTTTGTTTTAAAGTTAAAAAAGGTTTAAAACCTAAATAAACAAGTTATATATAATAGACAATAATAGAAAAGTTATTTATTCTTATAGTTAATAAATTAAAAAGTATAAATTTGGATTTTAGAACAAATCAACAAAAGTTAAGTTTTGCTAAGTATAAATAAATGCTTAAATAAATAGGTCTAAATGTTTATTTAAAAATATAAATCTTATTGAAAACATCTAATAAAGATAATAAAAGTATATTAAAATACTTATAAGTATGTTAATAATTGTTTTACAAAAATAACTAAATTTTGTCGCATTTTGTCAGTTTTACATACACCGTAAAATTAGAGATTTTGGTATTATTTAAATATGATTTTTAAATATAAAGAGACATGTTTTAATTTATTAAAAAAAGTAAAAAGTTCATTTTTAAATTTGGTTTACATAAATAAATAGTTTAACTAAAACGTCAAAATATGACCGTAAAATATTTTGTCGGAAAACGACGTTTTGTCGATTAAAAGTTGTCGCAACGTCGCCGCATCTTTATTTTCTTATATAGGAACATATATTCAAATAGTATAAGTATTAATTAATTTACTAATCAAGTTTACTTTTACTAAATAAGGTTAGAAACTTCTAGAAGCAATTAAGAAAAGTAAGTAAGAATTAAGAAAAGTAAGTAAGAAAAGTCAAAAGTAAACATCAAATCAATATCAAATCAAAGCCAACATAATTATGATATTCTTTACTTAATATCTAAGTGAAAATGACATAAAGTAATGATTTGAAATGTGATGTTAAGTGTTGAAAAAAAATAAGAATGCTTAAGAAGTAAGTAAGGGTATTTTGGTCTTTTTACAAAATATTATTTTAATCCAAAACTTTTTCTATAAATAAGACCACCATTCTTCCACTTTATTTTACACCATTTTCTATCTTCTTCTTCTTTCTTGAAGCTCTCTTTAATGGCTTCTTCTTCTCTTCCAAATCCTTACTAACTTTTTCAAAACCATATCAAATCAACTCCAAACACCACCAAACTTTGCCAAAGACCTTATAATACCATTAGAACATGGTTTAGCATCTAAAAAGTGAAGAAACAAAGAGGAAGAGGAGGAGGAAGGTGTGGTCGAACCTATAGTGGGGGAGGAGCAAGTTGGAAAGCTTCGAAGCGAGAAAAAGGGAAGGAAGTATTGTCGGAATCAAAAGGAAAGTCTACGGAAAAGATTTGGTGAAGATAAGAGAGTTTAAGTGAAGTGTTGTTTGTAAATGAATGTTGGTAGGAAGTTAATCTTTTGGTCAAAAGGTGAGTACTCTTATTTACTAATTAATCCATAAGTTATTTCAAGTATAATGATTTGAAAGTATAAACATGTTGAATGTTTGAATGTTTGATAATTTGGTTGCAAAATTGGTTGATTTAATGTTTGTAATATGGATGATAACTTGGTTTGATAAATGATAAGAGAAATAGTTAGTAAGCAAAGTTAATTACATGAGAATTAAAATCCATACAAATGTGTGTGGAAATATTTAGCCTCTTAATGATTTTAAATAAGTTAAAAGAGTTTAAATATGGTTTAAAAAGAATTCGAAGTGCTTCGGACAAGTTCCGAAGCAATTCTCAAAATTGGTCAAAACCGAGCTTGTCGCGTAGTGGCGGTTCGTAAATTTCGACCCGTAACTTCAAATTGATGTAGAGAATGATTTATAACTCGGATTTCTTCGAAATAAAAATTATTTGGTTTACAATGATAATAGTTTTCCAACGAAGAAAGAAAATCAAGATTTCGTCAAGTAGATTTTAAAATATGTCCATGGCAATTTTCTAAAAACATCGCGGTTTTGCAGTTCGGAATCCAAAACGGGATTTCTTTATAAATGATATTTTTAAAGTATTAAAAATATGAAATAAATTTGATAAATCTATTTAAATGATTTAAAAGAGATTTGGATTGGAAAATATGAATTATCGAATGTTTTAAAAGTTGTTTAAATCAAATAAGCTTATATAGCACTTTCCGCAGCACTTTTATGCTGTGAATTCTATAACTTTTGGAATATGAGTTTAAATGTAACGACGTTTCCCAGAATCAATTGTGAATGTTTTGGAAAGGATAATTAAGAATTTTGAAAAGATAATTTGGAATATTTATAAGCAATTCTAAAATAAAGCTGAAAATCTGAGTATGCGGAAACGACTAGTACATTTGTCCCACCTGTGAGATCTGGGAAGGTAAACAAGGTGTTTAACTAAGGTTAGGGATGGAGCAACCAGTGCCCTGAACTTACCTGGCCTATGTTTTCTCTTCTTAGGCGAGGGGTGGAATAGATCGAAAGGAAAGCCCGGATGCTCTAAAAAGATCATATTTAAATTTTTCTAAGATAAAAGAAAAGAAAACCCCTTCAAAATAATTTTCGAGATAAAATATATCGAAGATAAAAATAGTTAAAGACAAAGATATTCAAAATGTAGGATTACTTGCCACTAGTCCCTAGAGGTGAAACTTGCCATTAGTCCCTAGAGGTGAAACTTGCCATTAGTCCCTAGAGGTGAAACTTTCCATTAGTCCCTGGAGGTGAAATTTACCATATTTATGATGGCAATAGTGCTCTATTATGAAAATCTTTGATTAGCAAGAATATGATTTGAAGTTAAGAAAGAAATCTTTGATTTAGATTTAATGAATGATTTGGGAATATTTTCCCTAAGTTAAAAGTTATAACTTAAGTGTAAGAAATCTTTGATTGAGATTAAACGAATGATTTGGAAAGATTTTCCTAAGTAAAGAAGAAAATGATTTAGAATTATTCCAAGATTTAAGAAAGGTTTAAATAAATCAAATGATTGATAAATGAGGCTTAATGATTCCATATACATTTGAAATGAAAATGGAATAAATTGAAAAGATTATATCTGAGATAGATATTCGATTTGATAAAAGATGAAGTAATTGATTGATGATTGATATCCACTTATGAACTTAACATCTTTTAAAGCGATGATTGATTTCGAAGGAACCGGAGTCGGATTTGATTAATTCCTATCCGAAAACCACTTCGAACCAATGTATACGTTCGAAAGTGAAGACATGTTGAAGATGATGATTATTGAAGACCGTGGATCTTTATAGCGTGAAGACTGCTTGTTGAACATGCTCTGGTTGGCCACCATTATAGAGTTATTTATAGCAGTGGTCTCCTCGTGATGGAGATTTTTTCGGATTGCAAGGGCTTCTCGCCTAGTAATGGCCGAGGAAAGTGCCTTCGGTTTCGTTCAGTCCTAGAACGAACTTGTATAGATGTTTGTCTGACATTGTATTCTAAATCACATTTGAGTGGTTTCTATAAATGTATATCAGTTGGTGGCGGAGAAGGCAACTTCTTTTAGCTTAACACCCTTTCCCGAGACATACGTGCTCAGGAAGTTATACTTTTCTAGAAATCAGTCGTGTGACGTGGAATGACAATGTGGCATTCAAAGTGGAACTTGTTATGAAAAAGCGTGGCTTTGTATGAAAAAAAAGCGTGGCTTTGTATGAAAAAAAGCGTGGCTTTGTTTGAATTGAGCGTAGCCTCGCGAGCCTCACACCCCGGTTATGATGGGATTCTATGTGGTCAGATGTATGCTCGCATTTCAGGTAGTAGTGATTTGGGTTATCAGATGTTCTGAGCCCTAGGTACCAGATGCATCTGGGCCTCATGGCAGGGATGTGCGAAGTCTGAGTCATTGGATGTTATTCGCAGATTGCATCCACTTTTAGCCATTTATGTTGTTGTATAACGGCGTCTGAGTCATGGACGTAAGCCGTGGATACAGATTGATCTTTCCACTAGTTTCCTATCATGTTGGAAATCCAAACCCAATACGGTACATACGGTTTTGATTGTATTCCCAAAATAGCTGTAATGACTTGCAAACATTTCAGCTACCCCCTTCTGGTATCATATATTCCGTTCGGTATATTCCGTTGACCCAAGTCCGGATATATCCTGTTAGACTTAGTCCAGATATTGGTACCTTATTTAAATAAGTTTATTTGAAAAGTGTTTTCAAAAGAATGTCATTAAAAATAATATTAAACGTTCTGATATATAAAAGTATTTTAGTTATCATAAGGTAAAAACCCGTCTGTGTTTATGTGTGGGCGTGGTCTTATGAGATACTCTTTCTTGTCAAAATGATTTTATTCAAAGGCTGATATATGAAACTGTCATTTATTATTGAGTTTTCTCACGCTGTTTTATCAAGCCTGATCCGGGTATTTTTAATACTCGGGTCAGATCCGAGTAGTTTCAGGTTTAGTTGAAGACGGTTGGAGTTTCCAGAGGAGAACTGGAGATCTTCATCATCGTATGGACGTATTCTATCTTTATCCGCTTTGCTTAGTGTATTTTGTTTAATGTTTGTCAGCAATTGTAAGGACAGATGTTTATAACTGTCCAAGCTGAATTTAGGTTAGACTCTGATATTGTATTTAAAATTTTCCGCTGTAAAGATTATTATTGAAATAATATATGTTATTCCATTCGTGTGAGATTCTGTTCTGTCTTTATTTTCTTTCTACCCTTAATGATCCGCTTATTCGTGCAATTTGAGTTTGACATGTGTGGTTTATTGTCGATTCAAAGGGTATGGAAAAGTGGTTCGTTACAAGAAACGCGAGGCTTAGATTAGAAGGTCGGCTTGGCTTCCAAAAGAAGGAAGAACACACGTACTAGTCTCTGCCTAGTGTTGAACCCAATAACATATGTAATTTATCTTTTGAAAATAGTACTATATTAAATACATCTACATATATTATTATTTTTGAATTCAAATTTAAATTTGAAACTGACATAATTACGCAAATTCGAAACCTCGATCGTATGGAAAATATAGCTTCTCGAACCAATTATAAAATTGAATTTTCGATTATATTTTCAGCGCGTTTAAATGATATATTTTTAAAACTGAACAAATTAGTGTTAAATTTAATTTTAACACTTCTATACTCTTCAGTATTATCAATATAAATTTTATAAGCCTTCAAATTATATTTTAACAGACTTAAAACTCCAAATTCAGCATTTTACTCAACTTCACTTATTTAATTTAATAATTCAATTTTCAATTAAATTGTGGTATTCGTAATTCAAGTTAAAATTACTCTATTGAATATTGAAAATCAATTAAAAATCAAACGCTCGAAAATTCCGGGTCGTCGCACTCAACTCACCACACACAAACTCAAAACTCAAAACTAAAATCAAAACGAAACAAATCAAAATAAAAAATGACAACACACAAACTCAAAAGGATTTAAAAAAACAAAATAAAACCAAAACAAATTCACAATTTTTTTAAAGAAAAAAAAAAGAAAAAAAAGAAGGCCACTTCACCCAACAACACAAACATGGCCCAAATGAATTAAATTTTTAAAATGAATTAGAACCACTGTTGTCCCTTAATCAATACTTCTCTTTCAAGACGAGCAAGACCTTAAATCTGAAGAAAAATTAAACTGAAAATCCACTACTTATCGATTCAATTCAATTCGTAATTTTAAAACTCCATGGCCAAAATTGGTGAAATCATCTCGCTTGCGGGTTCGAGCAGAATTACTCGGCTGTTACATGTGGAGTTAGGAACTGGGTGGAGCGTTGTAGGATTTGGGAATTCCTGTGAAGCGCGATGATGGCTTCGGTGATTAGTGTTTGGGGATGGTGATTGGAGCTGTTGTGAATTGAGGGATGGATTTGGTATAGGCTTATTCGACAGTGGTTTCAGCGATTATTAGGCCGAAAGTTACGATGGTTGCGGAGTTGCCTCGGCGATGTTGGAATTCGATGGTGTTGCAAATGATATGGAGGAGGTCGGTGATGTACTGTGGGTTTCAGGTGAAGTTTATGGAAGTCGGAGGCAGGTTCAAGGAAGGGGCATAGGTGTTTAGGGGTTCGATTGTTAGAATTGGTTCGTCGATGGGTTGTTATGGTTGCTGTAGCGTGGTATGTATGAAGCTGTGGGGTTTGTGTAGATGTTTCAGGGGATGTTGTAGCTTATTCGAGTTTGTCAAATGTCAGGGGTTGGTTGCGTTCTTTGGGCAGTGAGTGATGATGTTGTTCGATTTTTTTTGTATGGCGAATATTGGGTACTGGAAGATTTTAGTAGCGATTCATTACAGGTCGCAGTGGCTTTGAATTCAACTTCGAGCTGGATTGTGGTGGAAGTTGTATTGCGAATGATGAGGGAAGTGGTTGTAGTGGATAATTGGAGTATGGCAAGTTGAAGTATTTGGCCGAGGATGGTTGTTGCAGCAACAAATTGTAGTCAGTTTTCAGTGGTCAAAAGAAGCGAGGAAGTAGTGAGGTAGTTGCTCTTTGGTATGAACAGCTGTCTCGATGGTTTGACAATGGAAAAGTTTGTGGAAGAATGACAGTGGAGTTTCAAATATGTAGATTAAAAACAGAGATGTAGAGATAGTGGAAGTAACAGTGTTAGATGGGGAGTGTTTGTAGAGGAGGGAAGTAGGCTGGTTAATGATTGGAAGTGGGTAGCAGTAGACAGAAGACAGTAGTGAGTATGTTTTGTTTGTGGATGGAAATGTGAATGCTTGTGGTATGTAGGTAGGGAACTGAGGTGGTATGCACTGTATTGGATGGTGATACCGGAGATGGTCAGGTCAGAGGAAAAGTGTAGTTAGTATGGTTGTAGAAATGGGAAGATGGAGTATAGACAATAAGGAGTTTATTTACAGTGAAGTACACAGTTTTGTACACAGTGCAAAGTTTTGCTGCACTGCATATGCTTTTTTTTGTAAATGTAAAAAGTAGGAAAAATAATTATAAATGTAAAAATATAAATGCAATAAATATTTTTGTTTGTGTTTTGAATATTTTGATGATTTTTTTTTTGGAATAGAAATGCAATACAAATGGAGAAGGAAACTAAAACAATAAACACACAAACAAATGCACACAAAAATCAAACAAGCACATAATAAATTTTTTTATTAAATGTAAACACACACAAAATAAAAACACACAAAAATAATCCAAAGAATAGAAAATAAAAATCAAAACAAATCCCCGGCAACGGCACCAAAAACTTATTCGACGACGGAAATTCTATCGGATTAGAAAACCGTCGAAGAATTTAGAAATAAAAATAACCGTAAGTGCATGGTGTACGAATGTAACACGTTGCGAATACGGGTCGATCCACGGGGAATTGATGATTTTAAAATTCTATTCAACCAAATTAAACCAAAGTCATGTGAAAGTTAAGCTAGAGAATTAGAGAACTAACTAAAAGAAAAGAGAAGCAAATATAAGAGTTAAATGACAATTGAGGAAATAAATCCACTCTCTATATCATGTAGTTCAACACATATGAAATCATGATCTCACTTTTATGGTCATTAGTGCTTTAATTGATGTGCTTATCATAAGTATGGCATATTTGTGCTATTGATTAGCCAACATAAGCAATCAAACTATAACACATCCCTTAAAGCACTTGCTAACTTTTATGAAACTTGACAAGGAAAATGAAAATGAAATCTATTTTAAGTATGGCCTATTACGTATTGATTAAAAATATAAACCATCAAATTTTAATTTCAAATCACTTTCTTTTGCCATTACCATATTTTGATGAAGAGGCAATTAGTGTTACTGATTGTTTAAGCATAGCCTATTCGGTGTCAACAAGAGAGGCTATCAAATTCAAAGCAAAAGCAACTAGTAAACCACTTCTATCATCATCATTAAGCACAAAAAGAGAGCATAAATCAACAAATCGTTGAAGCTACATAATTAGAGAGCTTCATTACCCCTAAATTGAAGGGGTTTAGCCTCTCATATTTTTCATTAAAACAACAAATGTAGCTTGCAACATGAAAGAAAAAAAAATGAAAAATAAAGCAAGAAAAAGAAAAACTATTCTACTTGCATGAAAAATAAATCTAAACTACAGCATGAAAGTAAATAAGCATGAAAAAACATGTATTGAAGTTGCATTAAAAAAATTACATAAAGAGAAACGACCAAGTAGCCATGAAAAAAAAAAGATAGCTTGGTTTTATTTTGAGCCTAAAATAATGAAGAGGAAGATAGTAACTAAGAGGAGAGAGGGCTACATGAAACATAAGGGGTATTTATATAAGTTAGAAACCATAATGCATATTTTTGGGGAGTACCCAAAATACCCTTGGAGGAAGTGTGGTGGCCAAGTCATCATTAGCTTCAATAATCCCCCACTTAAATGTACATGAAGCTTTAAATGTCTTTAGCATGTGCATTGGCTTCTAATTGAAAATCAAAGTAAGCGGGTGGGGTCCTCCATGTTCTTCCTTTGAATTATTTCCATCTTCATTCTTTTGTATCTTCTTTGTGCATGCATATTCCTTCATGAAACCACTTGTATTTGAGATCAAATTCCTACACAAATATATATAAATTTTCAATTAATTTTTCTGAAAGAAATATATGCACACAAATGACCGTTTTTCCCCTATGTGAAGATGGATATGTGACAATTTGGAATTAATATGGATTTTGGTTAAAACAAGTTAAAATACCCCATATGATCATTTATTTAATTTAAATGGAATAAATATAGTGGTAAAAATATGCACATTTACGTGCACATCAAATAACAACTGTGGTTTTAGGGAAACAAGTTGGAGGGATCCAAATGGATTCCTCAAGATTGTTATTTTAAATTTCTTATATAGTTGTATATGATGTGTGTGGATAATCTATTATAGACTATGTTCTGATTTGATTTACTGGATGCTATAGTAGGACTACCTTAATTTTGGTATTTTAAATACCATAAATATTAATTTTGAATTTGAAGGAATTAAAAGGAGATTTTGGATATAAACATATTTATATCGAAATTTGGATTATTTTAAAGGAAATTGATTTGGATGAAACAATGATTTGATTTTGGAATTGTACTCAGTTGTTCGTAAAATGTTTAAATTAGAGATTTAAAAAATACTTTATATAAGGAATTTTTAACAACGGATTGTTAAGTGATATTTCTGGGTTCATGAAAAAGGAGTTGAAATTGATATTTAAAATAGATTGACAAATAAATGAGATTTATAAAGGAAAGGATTCATAAATGAAATTTTATAAATGATATAATTTTTGTAAACAAGTGAAACCCAAATGAGTTTATAAACTTATAAACGATGTTTATAAATAAGAGGAAATGATTATCAGTTGATAAATTGGAAATATAAATTCATAGTGCGAATTTATATCGAGATATGGAAATCGGTTTTTGAAACAAACAGTGGATTCGATTTTTGAATGTGAAAGTTGTTATGAAATTGAAACATAATCGATGTGATATGAATCGATAGTGATTTATAAATTGAAATCAGCAATATTGGATTTTAAAAATAGATTTTTGTCGAGAAATTAAGTTTGTTTTAAAATGAGATTTTTATTTATGAAACTATATGGTTAAAGCTGATTAAGTATTGAAATATTTTCGAAAGCGGATTTTTCAAATATCTAATATTAATTGAAATAAATTCTAATTTTTATAATAAGCTTTGTAAAAATAGATTAGTATTATTAAAAATGAATTGGAAATTAGTTATCGATGTTTATGTAAAAATGTGTTGATATTTTAAATAATTACTTAAATACGTCTTGAAATAAATTTTTATTTTTTAAAAATACTTGAAAAGGTTGAAATTTATTTATAAATTCTCTCGAGATTTTTAAAACGGGGTACAGATATGATTTTAATAAGAGGAATCTTATAAGGGATTTTGGGAAAAAGGAATTTCCAAAATGTTGAAATATGGAAACTTCGAAAATGAATCTGAATTCATAAAAGAAGTTATAAATTGTTGGTTGGGTTTATAAAAGTGTATAAACGATTTTGGAAAATTGCAAAAGGGAATTTATAAATAATTTCAAAAATTTATGAGATAAGTTATGAAATATTTCCTAAGTTTGATATTAAAATTATTTTGGATAATATGTTTATTAATATTCTCCTAAGTATTGAAAAGAGGACTTTAGAAATATTTTAAGTGTGAAATGAATTTATAGAAATATTTTCCCAGGTGTTATAAATTGAATTCAGAAATATTTCTAAGTGTTGAAATGGTTTGAAAATATCCTGTTATGGATAAGTATTGGAAATTTGTTTTCAAATGTTGAAATTCTAGAAGAGAATTGAATATAGATATTTGTAAAGATATTTTGAAACGAATATTTTGATAGATTTATAATATTGACCTAGTGACTGCTTATGTGTGTAATTTGATAGTTAAATAACCGACTATCAAATCTGGCCAAATTCGTTGATCGTTTCGAAGAGACTGAGATCAGATTTAATTATCCGAAAACCACTTCGATCTGATTTGAGCATTACGAATTTGATATCGTAATGATGGTGAAGACGATGATTTTGGAGATTAGGTTTGTTCAGACCGAGTATTACAGATTCAGGTTAGAATGCTATGGAGCACTGAAGACGTGATGGAGGAGTCTCAGGCTATTCCACGTACTTGATTATATTCCACTGGGTGTGTATGCAGTATATTAGGCACTTGTGAGGACAAATTATTATAACTTTTCGAGTTGATATTGATGACTGTGTGCTTTGATGATTGTATGAATATTAATTATTACCATTTCTATTTGTATAAAATCAGTTATTATATATTATATATTGTTTCACTGCGATTGTGAGATTCTATGTTACTATTTCTATTTTCTCTCTTTTCTTCTTTATCCCCAACCATTGGTATTTTCAGCACTTGAATATTCAACATGCTATACAGTGTACGTATTGGTGTCGATTTTCGAGGGTGTAAAACCGGGTCGTGACAAAATCTCTGTCCCTGCTAATGCTGAATATAAATAGTAAACAAATGCAGCGGAAATGGAAATGGATATCCATCTGCGAAGGAAAATCCAGCTCCTGCTCCAAGCTTCTCCAAAATGTTCCAAGCTAGACATGAACTATTTGGCTTTCCGAAAAAATAGGGCACCCAGAGTTTAAGGAAATAAACTCTAGGTCAGTCATAGGACTGATGTGAGAAAATTCAAAATACAACTATTTATGAAAACAAAGGGTATCTCATAAGACCACGCTGCACATAAATACGGTCGAGTTTTTACCTTATGATAAACAAAAATTGCAACGTAAAATCCAATAGTATTATAGTAGTTTCTATATTACCAATACATATTAATTATAGCAGATATTGCTACATTGATTAAATTCCAGCATAATAGATATACAACTCTGTCCATAGGCACCTATTGGAGAATGGATTTCATACAATGACAAGGTAAGGGACTACCTTTTGTACAGTGCATCTTTAGAGGAATGTACCGAGGACCCACAGATGATCCTTTACATTTGCCAAGACCAGCCTACCCCTTTCTAGTGACTAAAATGATGATCCCGAATAGTACCGAATATGACATCACCCTGGTCGTTCCCAACCTGTCTATGGCCACAGCATATACAACTAACCCGATATATAGAGGATGATCTAGAAAGGTGATGACTATACCCTAATGGGTGCATCCTACATAGCTTATACCATGTCATGTTTTAGTTTCCATGTGTGAGGCCTAAGGTAACGCATCACCTTTTATAAAAGAATCCCTCTTTGAATGCTACATTCCCCTTTCTAAATAACACACTATTGATTTCCATAATAGTACAACCCGTGAGTTCATATGACTCATGAGTTTGTATGACTCAAGGAAGGGTGTTTAGTGTAAGAGTGTTTACCTCCTATACCACTAAAATAGATGTACATTTGTAAAAATCAATGTACGTGGTCTTAGAAATGCAATGTCAAACACTCGTCCATATAAGTTGTCCAAGAACAGAACAAATCGAAGGTGCTCCTCCTACTACATCTTGTTGGGGAATCACCCGTAGGATTAGTAATTAGTAGTCCCTGAATCGAAGGTTTCAAAATGAAGATACTATAGCCACCATATATATGAAATGGGAATTACCCAAGAGGTCACTGGAAAGCAGACCTACATTATGAAAATCTCTGTCTTCAAAATCATTGTCTTCGGTATGTCTTCACTTTTGAACACGTATATTGGTTCAAAGTGGTTTTCAGGTAGGAATCACCCAAATCCGATCCCGATTTCTTCGAACCAATTTCAATAAATGATGTCAAGTATGTGGGCGATTATTATTCAATTAATCAATATCTTTTATTCAAGTAAAATATCTTCTTAGAGATATATGTAACCATTTTCTTTTTCAGCATATAAGGGATTATTAAACCTCTTTTTAGTTTTTGAAATACTAAATCATTTCTCTTGAATCACATAGGAAAACATTATTGACTAAAAAGGAATTCATAGACATTATACTAATTATACTCAATACTAGTTTCCATATTCAGGCCGTAGTATTCATCGAATAACGATGAAATCGCCTCTTAAATTCGCATGGATAGCATGAGTTCTCTTCTCGGAATTTAATACAGGATTTAACTAGAATGTTACCTATATCACTAAAAATATTATTATTTTAAAATTGGGTTTAACCGTTGGAAAACTCCAAATCTCCTTTTCTTTTATCTTATTAATATGCAGTCCAAGTAAATCAAATTTACTATCCCCTCCGTCGGGCCAATACGGATAGCTAGGAAGAGTAGGAAACTGGTTTTCCAAACCCAAGCCTAAAGACTATCTCTTTGTCACCCATAAGGCAGTCAAGTTATTTGATCAACTCTAAACCCTTTAAAAAACTTGATTTATTATTTGAAAAGCATTTGTAAAGGATTCAGGAAGAAAATCCAAGTTTAAAACTTATTGCATAAATTTCTAAACTCCTTTGGTAAATTGCCGGTGAATAATGCTTTTAAGGGCTTCGTATGAAAATTCCCATTTAAATCCTATTTTTCCATTTAAAACACATTTCAAATATTTTAAAAAAAATTAGTATTTATTTCATGTTTTTAAATATTTAAAAATATGTATTTTTAAGAGTTGAAATCCATATTTTAAGAACTGCCAAAACACAATGATTTTAAAACTTGATTTGGACATATATCAAATTTTACAAAAAAAATCTTGAATTTTCTCCTCCATTTGAAAATAATGGCTATAAGAGTCCGGAAAATTCTTATTTCGAATAATTCCGAGCTATATTCGACTCAACATATTGATTTAACTTTAGGCGCGAAATCACGACCTTGCGTTAAGCGACGCGTCTATTTTGACTCTAATTTTGTTTCTTTTCAAAACTTTTCGAAAAGTTTTAATGTTCATAAAACATTTATAAACCATTCTAAACCAATTTTATTCGTGATTAAGGAGGTTTAACTATGCCGTAACACTTTTATAATTCATAAGAGAAAGTGTTTTCTTTGTGTAAATTTGACGTGTATTTAATGTGAATTATTTCCATAACAAAGCAAACATATTTTTGCATCCAAAATATGATGATCAGACATAGAAAACACACATAGCAGACATATCATATGATCGCATGATTTATAAAATAAACTAGTAGAGTTTCTCACTTTCATTTGTCTCTAGATGTACTAAAATTGACTATAGCTCCGCTACCACCGCACCTAAGCTTATGAATCCTACCCTAGGACCCTTCGGTGTGCTCGGCCTAGCACTAGAGAGGGTGGAGAGGTGGTGGTGGGTCTTGATGAGTTTGGCCAAGCAAGGAGAAAGAAGAGAAGGTAATTGCTAAATTTAATTTCAAACTAAGGCATTATATTTTTATATTTAGAAGTGTATTTTCAATAGAGCTTCGCTACGACTATGGAATAATTGATGAGGATATGGAAGCCACTAATGAAGAGTAAGAAGAATCTTATGAAATGAAATGGAAGTGTGAATAAAAAGAGAAGGTATGACTTGTATTTATAGGCAAAAATATGTAAACAAATATTTTATGGTACAAAGACCATACTACCCTCACTAAGACCCCTCCATGTGCACGACCACCTCTCTTTTATCCTTCTCTCATCATATCCAGGTGTCTAGATGTGTAAGGAGGTGATGTTTGATATGTAGTTTACTTATATGTGAATATATACTAAAAATATCATGATATTTTTTGCTTGTATATATATAGAGGTATATATGTATTTGATATGTATATATGCTTATATGTATAAGTTGGTGCATGTATGTGCATGTTATATTTGGGCATAAGACATATAAACAACATTGTGATCACTTTGAACAACTTATGTTCATTAAACCATTGAAAATATGAAAACTGATTCTCGGTCACATTTTCACTTACTAATTAAATTATATATAAATGTAAACAAAATTTGAAAACCAATTTCTTATCATTATATATTAATTAAAATGATCAATTTTCATTTATAAAAGCATACTAACCAATATTGAACAAGTGTTTATAAAAAGTGTTATTGTAGCGCCAAAGCGTTTTGAATTTTCTAATATTTTTAGAACAAGTATATATCTTTATAAAACTATTATAAATGGTTTATTAATTTTATATAACTAGTTAAAATGAATTATTATCATTTTAAAACAATTATTTGAATATTTAAACTTAATTTAAAATTCTAGAAAATATATAAAAGTGATGACATCCTTGATGATGTCATAAAGGCATTTTATTTTCCCAAATGAAATAAATAATTTTATTGCATATTCTTGAAATGGGGAGAGAAGTGTATGTATCTAATTTCGTAATATTAAGAAAATATTAACTTTATCGAAAACTGGTTTTTGTCACTTTTATTGTTAAATTCCCAAATATCTGTATTGATAAATATGATCTTAAGACAAGTTTACCATCATTAACTATTGTTTAAAACATTATAATTTGTGTTAAAAATATTATATTGAATATTTAAAAATAAATATCATATTTCAAAGTGATAAATTTACGGGTCGTTACATACTTCTCCCTTTAAAAGAAATCTGCCCCTAAAATTTTACAAAACCCAAAACCAGGTAATACTTACCCAAACAAAAGGATAGTTTTCCAAACACAAACATGTGTTATGCACATAGATTATCAGTATGATATGTCTAATTCGATTTTAAATTCGAATATACCACTTTGCTCTCGAACTAGTATTGATCCTTCGATTCTCTAGTGCAGACCCTGATCAGGTTCAAAAACTTTTATTTTCTTTGCATAGCTCTCAACTATGATAGAAAACATAAGTATCCGACTACAAATCCTCATCAATGTTCACCATCGAGCATGGAGTGATAAATTCTTTTTAGACATCAAAGTCCTATATCTGAATCTTAGGCCAAATCGTGTGATGAATTAATCCGTGTATGACGCATGCGCTTTTTATCCTTCCAAAAAATTTGTTTAAGTTCTTATATATTTCATAAAGATGTAGTTTTATCTTACAAAGAAAACTCTCCTTTCAATTTTTTTTTCCTTTATCAAGGATTCTTATAAATTTTCTTTAGTGATTTATGTAACTCCAAATGAGAGATGTCATAACAAAAGACCATATTTATATTATACAAGCCTTAATATCTTACACAAGTCATCCTTATCTTACATAAGTCATCCTTATCTTACATATTTCATCTAAACCATACATAGGTATTATACACACCGAAAATTCACAAGCATATTACAAACATACTTATGCCACCATTCACTACTAGTTAAAATACTATATTAGATAGCTATCAACTAATCTTCAAACCTCATCATAATACAAGACTATCCTTCCATTTCTGTTACTGATGGTCCATCTAAATTCCCAAACTCATATACCATAATTTTCCCCATATTGTGTTCATCTTCACTATCCAACTCGTCATCTGCTTCATTCCTATCCTCATTTCGATGAACTAAATTCCATCTCATTGTTTTCCAATGTTGTCCTTAAGGACCCATGGAATATGACCTAATCCAGCCGGAACTCCTGGTAAAACATCTCCTAAGCCAACTCCTCTAGGCCTTGACTTTCCTCCTTCCAAGCATTCACAAACTTTTCCTCAAACTCTTCCATATCATCTTAATCGATGCTTGAAACTAGCAATTGTTCTTGCCAAATGAAATTATCATTCCTCCCCATCTCCCAAATGATGTTATTATCATCACTACTATTATCCGCTTCATTTGACATTTCATTCATCTATGCATCATATTCAGCGACTATCTATTATAGTATTTGGATCTTCCTCTACTTTAGATTCTTCCTCTGTAGCTACTTCTTCATCATGAATTACCTCCTCATCTTGTTCTAGTTCCAAACTTTCTGGATCTGTTATCCACATTGCGTCCAAGGATTCATGGTGCAACTCCATGGGTTCTAACACCATGATTATCTCCACATCATCTAATGCCTGGGCTATTTCTTCATCATTGGATATCATAACAAGCTCTGGAGTCTCTGGTGGTATAACCATCTTAGTCATAGTATAACCATCCTCATCTAGATGAGTATCAAGCTCTTCATCTATATATGGCTAACCGTTGCTAGGCGGCCATATTTCAGGTTCCTCTTCCTCACTAGAAAGAATTATCAGATCATTTTTTCACCCCAGTTGGCCCTTGAGCATTCCCCCTTAGAATAACTTCACCCGTAACTAAAAGGCTTCTAAAAATATAAACAACAAACACTTAGACACGGATAATAAGCATTTTAATTATCCTAACCCAATCTAAGGTCAGATTACTAACAATGTACCTAGCTATCTACCGGTTAGTAATTTAGGTTTATCCTAACATAAATATATTTTGACTGCATAATGATAAAGAGAATAATTTACCAAGCACTTGATACTACTTTCACAAACCAATATTCTATCAATGCTTAGAAGATTAATCGAAATATCACAAAACAAATCGAGACCCTTATTCAACCAATTACTAAAGATAGTTTTTCTAACTTAGATCTCTTCCCATGATATCTACGTCAAAAAGTTTTATTTCTTCCAAAAAATACTTTATAATCTTTGAAAAAATATTTCCTAAACATTATTATTATCACCATTCAAAATCTTTTGAAAACTCCTTTTCAAAAACCTTTTAGATTAATATTCTAAAAATCCTTATTTTATAAACTTTATCCAACTTATCAGCTCATTTGTATATCCCTCGTCAGTTAATATTCTTAATCTTCTTAGAATTATTATTAAACATCATATAGTCCAACTGTGAAATTCTAATTAACGTGATTTTAAACAATTATCCAGTTTATAACTTAACAACATAAATAACTATCTCTTCCAAAAGATATTCTTTATATTCAAAATATAACCCTAGGTAAAATTATTTTATTAACTATATTTTCGAAACAAATATCATTTATATATATACATATATAATACTCTCAACTCATTATAGGGTGTCACTTACCCTATCTCTAATGAGTTACTCGTCCAACGGTATTACTAACCCTATCTCTGATGAGACATTACCTTTATCAAGCTCATGTGTTCGGTCAACCTAAGCCTTGATACCAACAGTGATTACCCACCATTTCGACCCTTAGAATGTGGCACTAATACATCCAAGGTATTCATTTACCAAATATCCAAATGCCGGAAAGACAGATTGATCAAGGGTAAAAAGGAAAATGAAGGCAGAACAGAAACTTACACAAATGGAATAACATATATTATTTCAGTATATAATTTTTACAGTAGAAATTTTAAATACATGCATCAGAGTCTATCCTAATCTCAGCTTGGAATAGTTATAAATCTCTGTCTCTACTAGTGCTGAATACAAACGATAAACAAATACAGCAGAAACGAAATGGATAACCATCTATAGAGGAAGCTCTAGCTCCTACACCAAGCTTCTCCAAAATGTTCTAAGCCAGTCCTGAACTACTTGGCTGGCCAAAAAATAGGGCACCTAGAGTTTAAGAAAATAAACTCCATGTCAGTCATGGGACTGCTGTGAGAAAGCTCAAAACATGGAAATTTATGAAAAAAAGGTATCTCATAAGATCACATGCATATAAACATGGATGAATTTTATCCTATGACAACCAACACATTGCTACGTAAAATCTAGTAATATTATAATATTGTCTAGATTACCAATACATATTAATCATGGCCGAAACTGTTACATTAATTAAATTCCAACATAATAGGTATACAACTAAGTTCGTAGGCACTTATAGGAGAATGGATTCCATACAATGACAAGGTAAAAGGACTACCTTCCATGCAGTACATCGCTAGAGGAATGTACCAAGGATCTATAGATGATCTTCTACATCTGGCTAGACCGACCGACCCCTTTCTGATGACTAACACAATGATCATGAATAGTACCGAATATGATATTACCTCGGTCATTCCTGACCTATCCGTGGCCATAGCATACACGACAAACCTGATATATAGAGGGTAATCTAGAAAGGAGATGACCATACCCTAATGGGTGTGACCCGCATAGCCTTGCGGCATACACTATTTTTCCATTTTTGAGTGTGAGGCCTGAGTTAACGTATTACCTTTTACAAAAAAAATCCTAGTTTGAATGCCATGTTGTCATTTCTAATAACACACTATTGATTTCCACAAAACAACAAATCCGATTTCATACGCCTCAAGGAAGGGTGTTAAATATAATAGGGGTTATCTCCTACACCACCAAACAAATGTACCTTTGAAAAAATCAATGTTTGTGGTCTTAGGAATGCAATGTCAGACAGTCGTCTATACAAGTTGTCCAAGAACCGGACAAACCAAAGGCACTTATTCTCCTACTACATCCAATTTGGGAATCATCCATAGGATTAGTAGCGAGCAGTCCTTGCATCAAAGATTTCAAAATGAAGATACCACTGCCACCATATATATATGATATCGGAATTACCTCAGAGGTTAGTGGCAAGCAGCCCTATATTACGAAGATCTCCTTCTTTAAAATCAGTGTCTTCGACTTGTCTTCACTTTCGAATGCATATATTGGTTCGAAGTGGATTTCGGATAGGAATCACCCAAACCCAATCCTGGTTTCTTTGAACCAATTATTGATGAAAGATGTCAAGCGTGTGGTGATTATTATACAATTAATTAATATCTTTTATCCAAGTAAAATATTTTCTTAGACATATATGTCTTTAAACCATTTCTTTTTAGCATATACGGGGTTATTAAACCTCTTTTAATTTTGGAAATACCAAATCATTTCTCTTTAATTCATAGGAAAACATTATTGAGTAAAAAATACTAAATTCTGTATTCAACCCGTACTGTTCATCGAATAATGGTAAAATCGCCTTTTAAATTCACATGGATAGTATGAATTCCCTCCTCGGAATTTAATGAAAAATTTAACCAGAATGTTACCGATATCATCAAACATCTTTTATTTTAAAATTTTGTTCAGCCATTGGAAAACTCCAAAAAACAAATTCTTTTATCTTAGCACGACGTGGTTCAAGTAAATCAAATTTATCCGTCGAGCCAGTCCGGATAGCTAGAGAGCAAGGAAACTGGCTTTCCAAACCCAAGCATAAAGACTATCTCTCGGCCATCCATAAGGGGTCAAGTTATTTGATCAGCTCTACACCCTTTAAAATACTTGATTTATTATTTAAAAAACATTTACAAAGGATTGGGGAAGAAAACCCAAGTTTAAATCTTATATCAGAAATTTCTAAATTTCTTTATTGAATTGCCGGTGAATAGTGATTTTAAGGGCTGCGTATCATAAATCTCATTTAAACCTTTTATATGTATCATTTTTCTATTTAAAAATCTTTTAAAATATTTTAACATACCATTTAGAATTTATCTCATATTTTAAAGATTTAAAGATATCAATTATTAAGAGTTGAAATCCATATTTTACCAATAGCCAAAACGCGAAGATTTTAAAAACTTGACTTAGACATATCTCATATTTTACAAAATGAAATCTTGATTTTTCTCCTTCATTTGGAAACTATAGCTATAAGATTCCAAACAATTCTTATTTAGAATAATTTCGAGTTATATTCCATTTTACACATTGATTTAACTTTTATGGCACGAACTCGAGAACTACGGTCACATGACGTGCCTATTTTGATTCTAAATTCATATCTTTTCAAAACTTTGTCGAAATGAGTTTTAATGTTTATAAAACATTTATAAACCATTTAAACCATTTTTATTCATAATTAAAGAGGTTTAACTATGTCGTAATACTTTTATAATTCATAAGAGAAAGTGTTTTCTTTGTGTAAATTTGGTGTGTATTTACTGTGAATTATTTCCATAACCAGCCAAACATATTATCACATCCAAAACATGATGATCAAATATAAAAAACTCATAGCAAATATATCATACCATCACACGATTTATAAATTAAACTAGTAGAGTTTCTCACTTTCATTTGTTCTAGATGTACTAAAATTGACTATAGCTCCGCTATCACAGCACCAAAGCTTATGAATCCTACCTTGGGACCCGTGGGTTGCTCGGCCTTACACTAGAGAGGGTGGAGGGGTGGTGGTGGCTCTTGATGAGTTCGGCCAAGCAAGGAGAAAGAAGAGAAGGTGATCGCTTACTTTAATTTTGAACTAAGGCGATATTTTTCTACATTTGGAAGTGTATTTTTAGCAGAGCTTCGCTACTACTAAGCAATAATTTATGAGGACATGTAAACCATTAATGAAGGGGAAGAAGAATCTTAGAAAATTGAATGGAAGTGTGAATAAAATGAGAAGGCATGCCTTGTATTTACAGGCAAAAATATGTAAACAAATATCTTATGGTACAAAGACCATACTACCCTTACCCACTCCCCTCCATGTGCACGGACATACCCCATGTGCTCGGCCACCCACCTTTTGTCCTTCTTGCATCATATCCTAGGTGTATAGATATGTAAGGAGGTGATGCTTGATGTGTAGTTTTCTTATCTGTGAATATATTTTATAAATATCATGATATTTTATGCTTGTATATATAGGTGTATATATGTATTTGGTATGTGTATATGCATAATGGGTGCATTTATGTGCATGTCATATATGTGCAAGAGACATATAAACAATGTTGCGTTCACTTTTAATAACTTCTATTCGTTCAAATGTCAAAAATCTAAAAGCGTTTCCCGGTCGCATTTTCACTTATTAATTAAATTACATATAAATGCAAACAAAATTTGAAAATTAATTTCTCATCAATATAAATTAATTACAATGAGCGCATTTGAATTATAAAACCATATAAACCAGTATTGATGAAGTGTCAATAAAAAGTGCTATTGTAGCGCCAAAGAATTATAAATTTTCTTGTATTTTTAAAACAACTATTTATCTTCATAAAACTATTATAAATGGTTTATTATTTTAATATAACTAGTTAAAATGAATTATTATCATCTTAAAACCATTGATTGAATATTTAAACTTAATTTACAGTTCAAGAAAAGATATAAAAGTGACGACATCCTTGATGATGTCATAAAGGCATTTCATTTTCAAAAATAAAATAAATAATTTTATTACATATTCTAAATGGAGAAATAAGTTTATGTATCCAGTTTCATATCATCTAAAATTAAGAAAATCTCAATTTTATCGAAAACTATTTTTTGTAGCTTTCTGATGGAAATCCCAAATATCTGTATTTGTAAATATAATTTTAAAACATGTTTACCCCCATTAATTATTTTTCAAAACATTATAATTTGTGTTAAAAAAATCTTATATTTGAATAATTAAAATTAAATATTATTTTTCAAAATGATAGATTTACGGGTTGGCGCAAATACTTTTATGTTTCATAAGTTTGAATGTTACATTATTTTCTTTTAAATTTTTTATTATAAGTATGGCTTAATTGCTTATGGTGGTTCGATGTTTTTTCTCCCTTCAGGGGATTTAATTTCAAGACTACCCGTGGTGGTTCAATGTTGCAAAAAAATGTGCAAAGCTTGTGAGCATGGTTTAGTGGTTGAAAGAATTTATTCTAATTATACTAAAACATTTTAATTATTGTTACAAAAACCTTTTCTTCTTTCTCTATCTATCTTTTAGAGCATTGGATTTCAGAGTTATACATAGTGGTTGAATGTTGTACCAATGGCAAAATAAATTGCATGCATTATTATTAGTAGATTTGGATTTATATCCCTACGAGTTGAGTGGATTATAATTTTACAAAATAAGACTAATAAAAGTAATGACTCCATACGTTGGTAGAAGGAACAACAATTATTCATAGTGGATTGTTAAATGGTGAATCATTTGGACTAAAGAGAATGGAAAGAGTCAATTTTTATATTAAAAAGGTCTTAATTTCATTTATATAATCTTATTAAAACAACACATTCTCCTCTTATAAAATTTTGTTAAATTACTAAACTATCAATTATATAATCTATCTTTCTCTTTCTTCTTAGTTTCTAATTCATATATATTATTGCGCCACAAAATTTGTTTTTTTCATCTCCAAATCCTAAACACTAAATATTTAATTATGACTATGGAGGCAAACTTATCTCAATGTTAATCATAAGTTTGTCAATCTTCATCAAAATCTAAAATAGACAAAATAAAATGGATATTAATTTTTTTATTTTATTCAAAATTCCAATTATGTTTTTGGAGGAATTTTAGTATCTTTTATTTTGGTTGAATATCAAATTAAGGTATATTAGGTTTTACATTAAATTAAGGTATAAGATTTCGAAATGGAAGTGGTTATTATTGATATAAAGAATTATAACTTTATACTAAAAATGACTATAGCTTCGGATATTCTCCATTTGAAGGTTCCTTTTTTATATCATTGTTTTTATTTTTACAGGATAATATGTCAAAAGAAATTTATTTGATAATATAGCTCGAATCAGTAGTTGAATCAAAATAATAGGTATTATTTTTTTCTAAGAAAAACTGGAAAGGATCCATATTTTATTCTTTTTCTTTTTTGATATTCTTACTTTTTCAATAGAGGATTGCATAAAAACTTCTAATGAAAATAGAGTTATTATTTGAGAAATTTAAGCATAATCTTTAATATTTGAGCCAAAATTGATTTAGTGTGAGTTATCACTAATTTAAATTCAATCAAATTAAATTTAAGGCATATATTCAATTAGTAAATTCATTAATAAATTTAATTATTATTGTAACTAATGAGGCAATTAATGTCAATATGAGTTGCTTCTCCATTTATTTTAAATTAATTTGATATTTTATAAAGTATTTTGAGTAAACAAAATAAAAGAAGTAAAAGTGTAACGAGCAGCCTTTTTCACCCACGGATTCGATACTAATACATCGACGGTATTCACATGTCATGCACTCAAGTGCTAGAAAGAAAGAATGTTAAGGAAAAGAAAAGTGAGAAAAGAAAATGAATAAGAAAGCGGAGAACAAAAACATCAGAATCTCACATGCGGAATGTTAACATATAATATCTTAAGATAAAACACAGCGATACTCTAATATGCGTAGCATCCTATGGTTACTAATCAAAGTACTATCATCAGCCTAAACAGTTTAAACAACATGCCCTTACAATTATTAATATATCTACATAAAGTAAAGTAGTGGAAATAAATATGATGGTAGGCAACATCTACCTCCTCTCCAAGAGCCCAATGAACATCAGTGAAAATCAGCCTTTCTCAAACTACTGATCGTGTGAGCACCTATAGAAATAACGGAAATATTGAACCATAAGTCAGACATACGTCTATGTGAGAAAATCAAGAAACATGCGGCCAACATATAACAGTATATTGGAGACTACATGGAATTCTATAATGGTTATCCCCTTAAAAAAACCACTATCTAATAAGTACATGAGGTGATATAATAGATAATATCTAGGGTGCGTAATATAAATTAAAAAAAGTAGTTATGATTCTTATATTGGTCACACCATGACATATTACAGTATATTCAAAACCACTAAGGCACTTTCACATAATGGATTTTCCATAAAAGCTCCCCAATAAAACTCGTAAGTGTGTTCAAAGATATTACAACTTCTACTAACTTGTTATAGAGGGTAATCTAGAAAGTTGATGAACATACCCTAATGGGTGCGACCCACATAGCCTTAACCAACACTTCAAAAACCATATTCGAGCTATTCACACTTAAATTAATGTCACTCCAAACCATTTTATTTTTAATTCATTCAACTTCATTATATATCCCAATTTGTGACGACCCGGAATTTTGCATATTTTAAATTGGGATATTTAATTGATTTTAATATTTCAAATTTAATTTTTAACCTGAATTCAAATATTATTATTATTTAGCAATTAAGTTATTGGATTTAATTACTGGAAATTGGGTAAAATATTGAATCTTCGGTTTTAAGCTTGTTAAAAATAATTTGAAGGCTTGTAAAATTTATATCGATAGTACTGAAGATAGTAAAAGTGTTGAAATTGAATTTGGGAATGTTTTGTCAATTTTTGAAAATATATCGTTTAAATCGATAGTTAAAAATAGCCTTCCGAGGAACAGTCTCAGATTACGACGAAACCAGTTCCATTGGATATGTAATATTGTATTATTATCATATTTTAAATTTCATAGTGTTTGGATTACCGCTTGGTCGTATAATCTAGAAATGCCTATAAACAAGTTAATTGAATTGAATTTAAATAATCAATTTAAAAAGCTATCTTCTTCATATGATTGAATTAGGCCTCGGAACTTGTTCCATTAGGTTTGGAACAGCGGCATGATAGTTGAAACACCAACGACATGCCTCGATTGGAGATCTGGATTTTAAGTTATACATAACAAGATATTTTGGAAATTTTAGAATATAATAAAATTTGAAAGTCAAACTAGTCAAACGTATTAACCATACTCGAGACGTTTCCAATATAAGTTGCGTATTCATATTTCTTGTGAAGCTATCCTCGCTCGGATTAAAATCGTGACTTACTTCACCTTGCTTAGTTTGACTTCAAACAGAAATTACAAAAGGAAAGCCAAAATCAATACCTAATTCCACTGTCTTCCTTAGCAAAATTAATGGTCGATTCTTCAACAGTAAAAGTAAAAAATATATATATATATATAGAAAATCAAATCACGCTCGAATTTGTTCGTTCCTCACACGATGAATCTACGAGAAGGGTATAAGCTGAAGCTCGATGTTCTTTCTTACCTTTACGTGATGGAGCGCGATTCCACTCTAGGTTTGGGTGAGGGCAAAGCAAATTGGATGAGGTTCTTCCAAGCGTGGCCATCGACTTGCGGCCGCGGTAGCACCTTCAAGCTCGGAGGGGGAATCTCAGATGGGAGTTAGGCTTTGCGATCTGGTGAATGAGTAGGGGTCGTGGGGCTGTGCGACAAGGGCGGCGAGCAGGATGGCTAGAACTCGAGCTTAGTAAGTGGGGGTCTATGGACTGCAAGGAATTCGAGTTTTTTCTGATTAATTTCGATTTTATGAGCATATTTTATCAAAGGGAAAATAAAGATTTTGTCAGTAGAATAAATGCAGATTGTTTCAATATATATACAGTATAGGAAATTTCTGCATTAATATTTTCAGAAAAAAATATGAAGATGAATATAGATACATACACGTATTTCTAAACGGATATTATGATAGATTTTAGGGAAAATTTAAGATTATATACAAATTAGAGTTTTATGAGATCTAAAAAGATTTATTTTAAAAGTGTGTATATATATATTGTTTCAATCAATTTATTTAATTTATTTTAGTTACTAATAAATTGTTAAAAAGGGAGAATATTGGTTCAAAATAAATTAT
This sequence comes from Allium cepa, assembly GCA_030765085.1. NCBI lineage: Eukaryota > Viridiplantae > Streptophyta > Magnoliopsida > Asparagales > Amaryllidaceae > Allium > Allium cepa. The sequence goes on from CM060937.1 coordinate 800,493,534, forward strand.
TAACTAATTAAGATTTATAAAAGGTAAAAATAAATTGTTGATTATCTTAAATATTTATAAATGATGTAATGTTTTACAATGTCAAATTCGTGAAGAAAATCAAGCCGAAAACAGAAATGGCTTTCTAATAAAAGAAAAGGTGAGTTAATCGCACTCTTCTGGATAGCTATTTAAATTTAAATGGTTAAATTTAAATAAGTGGTTGGATGATTGAATTGATTTGATGTGCTATATTATATATAATAGTATATATAGAGTATAAATTGGAGTGATTGATTTCTTGCATTATATAGCGGATGAGACCATATGCACAGCATAATAGCGGATGATATTATATTTAAACCCATATAACGCGATATTCCACCTCAAAGTGGAATTGGTATTTTATATTGTTATAAAATCAGTGGATGTAGGGAAACAGGTTGGAGGGATCCAACTAGATTCCTCAACATTTATTTAGATTATTTAATATCCTCTGTTATGATTATTAGATATCCTGGGGTGAATTATATTGATAATTGGAAATGTTGGATGCTACAGGTTGATCGAATATATTTGGGTATACTGAGTTACCAAAAAAATATAAAAAGGATTTTTGAAAAGAAAATAAAAAAGTGGATTTTTAGGTAAAATAATGTTAGAGTATCTGAATAAATCTAAGAATGAATTGGAACAGAATAAAAGTGATTTTGAATCTTAATTAATAAATTCCGAGTATGGAAAAGGAATTTTGAATAAACAGAGAGAATGAATTTTAAACTGAAAGAGATATTATTGGAAGTAATAAATGAATTTATTTTAAAAATTCAAGGTTTGAATTTATTTGAAAGGATAAAGAAGAAAATTTGGGAAGTATGAAATTGGCCTTTTCAGTTAACAAGATTTTAAATCATAATCAAGAAATAAAATCTGAAGTTAGTGGATATTGAAATAAATTGAGTAAGTAAAGAAATTTATTTCAAAATGGAGTAAATTGGGAATCAATTTGGAAATTGATTTAAGTGTTTGAAAATTGGAAATTTAAAGGAGAATGTGACTATGAAATTTATAAGCTGGGTTTATAAACGTAAAGTAATACATCAGTGGATATTTAAAGAATAAATGCACGATGGGAATTTATTAAGGGAATGAGCAAATTTTTTTAAAAATAAATAGTGATCTATTTTTTTAAAGCTGCGAAAGAGAAGCGTATTTCCCTGAATAGCCAAGATCATTTTCAAAACAAATTTATAAATATGAGTTAAAAGTTAAAGTTGTTTTAAAAAGAATGTTTAGAAAATTTATTAGTTCTAAATATTTAAATTCTAAAGTAAATGTTTTTCAAATCTATTATCATAGTAATTATTTAAAGGTGACTTGGTATTTTGTTTTAGAAAGAGAAAATCTAGTTTTATATTTTATAAAGTGAACTCATTTTCAAATATTCCTACAGTATATATTTTTAATAAAGTATTAAAGTAATTTTTAATTTAAATGTTTTAAAGAATATTTTATAATAAAGTGTTTTAAATTATTTTCAAAATCTAAAGTTTTTGTGCTTTGTGTTTTCAGTGGAAATAAATAGTTGGAAATTCATTCCATGAGAAGAGTATGGTGTGAAAACTGTTTTCAAAAGGGTTGGAAATGGAAATATATCTTGCGAAGATATTTTGAGGTTAATAAATAATTCAGGAGAAACTATTTATGTTTTGATGGTTGTTTGTGAATGTTAATTGATAGTTAAATAACCGATTATCAATATTTGGCCAATGCGCTGAACGTTTCGAAGTGACCGGGATCGGGATTAATTTCTCGAAAACCACTTAGATCTGGTTTGAATGTTTTCCTGTGGAAAACAAGAGTTCGGAGTCGAAGATGGAGCGGTGAAGTGCAAGGGCTAGTCGTTACTAATCCTTGGGTGATTCTAAAATGGATATAGTAGGAGTAGTGCCTTCGGTTCCGTTCGAACCCGGACGGACTTGTTGTAACGAGACGAATATTGCCCTCTCAAAAATCGACATCCATACTTCATATCGTATTCGAATGCCATAGATTCGACCATTCAAATCCGATTCGCCGGAGCTTATAACAACATTAAGTAAACAACACAGCGGAATAAACAGAATAATACATTGATATACAATATTGATACAACATCTGCTACAACAAAATGGTACAATGAATATCAATATACATCAGAGATACAAGAACTAGCAGCGGAAAAGAAAAATAGATAACACCAACAACGGATAATCTCTATCTTCAAGCACTAATCCAGAAATAGCTCGAACTCCCAAAGATAAGCGAGTGCAGTCCATATCCAAAGACTGAACTAGCTCCAGATAACCCACTAATCTGACTATCTGAAAAAAACTCAACTCTAGACTGCTCGTGTAGAAAAATTTTGAGCACCCAGAGTTTAGAAAAGAAACAATAAACTCTGGATCAGTCATGGGACTGGTGTAAGCAACAAAACAGTTTTATCTTTAAAAACAAGCAACGAAATATTTTAAAACCAATTCGCAATGCTTTCTAGAAATGAGACTACCATAAGGCCTCCCGCACACACACACAATGCAAACGCAGAATCGGAGGAGATTTCTCCTTATGATAGTCAAAGATGCTTGATACGCATTAAAAAGAAACATTTGATATTATTTCTAGTGCATAGTGTACAAAAAAATAATTTTGGAAGTAAAGATATAAATCTTAGCCAGCATAGACATTTCGCACTTATGCCTACTATAGCTACCATGTTCAATAGCAGGTTACCGCCACATTCCATGGCAGGTTATACAACTAAAACCGTACAAGGTACGTATTTGAAGAATGGATTTCCAACAAATGGTTAGGCCAAGGAACTTACCATTGCCACATGGAAACGCCTCTGGAAGGACGCCCCAAGAACCCAACTGGATCTCTGCCAAACAAGGCCGGCTACCCCCCTTCCCGGGGAATATACAAAACCTCAGATATTCCACCCCCGGTCCTTTGGGACCTTTATACGAGGCGCCTCTAAACCAACAACCACACAGAAATAAATATAGTGTGTCCACATGAGTAAGTATCAGGGCTCCATACCATGACACTACCCTTTTCCAAAAGGAATGGTCATACCCTAGGGAAGCTATCCCTGAAAACCTTGCCGCACAATTCCTGTTTAGACCATTACCGGTTTGTGAGGCTCGACGAAGTCTCGTCCACAAAGCCACGCTGTGGTACAAAGCCATGCTTTGGGTCCACAAATGATCAAAGTAATGATCACAAAGATAAATGATCAAACAAATGATCATATCACAAATGATCAAACAATGATCATTTCACAGCAACACTCAGCATGTCACATTACCAAATTGGGAATATATCGCTGATAACCATCAACTACATAACCTTTGAGCTCGTACGTCTCAGAGAAGGGTGTTAAGCTAAGAGAATAAATTCTCCGCCACCAACAGAAATATATATGAAAGAAATCAGCTTTATATCTCAAATTGTAATGTCAGACATAACAATCCATACAAGTCTGTTCTGGGTTCGAACAAAACCGAAGGCACTTCTTACGAAGCCCTTGCAATCCGGGTATTCGCAATCCCGATCGGACTTCCCATCACTTAGGGAGTCTCTATACCGTTGCAACTCAGTGCAGAGACAATCGATAGGTCATACTATCGTTCATGCAAATACCCAGTCTTCACCACCGGTCTTCAAATGCTATCCATAACGACGTATCACATATTCGGAATGGGTTATACGACCCAAAGGTCCTTTCCCGGCTAACCCGAATAGTAAGCGCAACATTTAAAACATATGGATAAGGAATTTCAATTAAGTCACAACTTAATAATCGAAAACTTTTCTTTCAAATGGTTTAAACAAATTAATATTTCAAATATTTTAAACAAAAAGATTTATTTCACAAAGTTCACCCAGTTTCACAAAGATCCATTTATGGATTTCAAAACAATTTCCATTTCAATTGGATTAACTCGTTAAATCTTTAAATCAAAGATTTAACTCATAGCTTTCAAAATTCGATTAACTTGTTGAATCTTTAAATCAAAGATTCAACTTATAGCTTTCAAAATCATTTCCAAAGATTAATTCATAGCCTTTCGAAAACAATTTCAATTCAAGTTGGATTAACTCATTCGGTCTTTGAATCAAAGATTTATTTCATAGCTTTCAAATCGTTCCTAAATATTCACAAAAAAATTCGTTTCCAAATATTCATCTATAACTTGAGACTATTTCAGTTTACTTGTAATCCCTTTAATATAATTTGAAATTCATTTCTCCTATGTAAGCTTTTTATCATTTAGAAACAACGGTGTTGTTTTCGAAAAATCCCTATTTCATTTATACAAGTTACAATCTTTGGGTTAATTCAAATTCCCAAAAATAATACTTTAAAAATGGTTTAAAACCCATATAGACTTGTATACCGTTTAATACCATAAATACTGAATATAGAATTCAGTTTCAGATATTGAATTCCAATTTTAATCAAATTATTCAAATTTCAAACTTAATCAAGTTGTTCCAAATAACTTTCATCTTTGAAATTCCATTTCAAAAGCTTTTCACTTTAATCTCAATCCATTTCCAAAACATTTGAATTCAAATATTCAATTTTATAAATCAAATCAAAATCTGTGACTTAATCGATTTCCTCGTGAAAACCATATTTGTGTGTGTATAAGTGTGGTCCAGGGGTTTAACACAATAGTGCAACATCATTCAATCATCACAGATCAAACACAGAATATAGTTGATAAGCGATATAACTATAACGCTCATCGTCCATTCACAGATAATATACAAATATAAATAAATGAATGAATCATACACAGCTCAATCCACAGAACAAAATATCACAAATCAGATAGGACAATCAATTCAATGCATTTTATACAATACAATCATTCATAAGTAAGGTCAACCATTCAATAATCATTTGAAAGTAGGATTAATTAATGATTTAATCCTAATTAATTCAATTTATTTCCAATTTAATTAATAACTTATGAATTTATTATCCAATTCTGATTCATTAATTCTAAATCATTTGATATAAACTAATTTATCAAACACTTTAATTAAATAAATGATTCTTAATTAATCACATTAATTAAATTAACCTTATGTTAATTACCAAATCATTTAACCTTAATTCAATTTCATTAAATAACTATCTTTAAGTAATTTATTACCTTTATAAATAAATCAACTTTTTATTACATTAAATGTAATTACATCTCGATCACTTGATTAATTAACTTTAATCATTATTTATAGAAATTGACTAACCATTGATGATCCGTTAATTATTCCTAATTATTTAAATCAATCAGGTGTTAATTACAACTTAATTGGTTTTTAGTTACAATTAATAAATTTTTAATCATAAATTATCCATTTTCATTTCAAATTGAAATTCCTTTAACACAAATTGGAAATCTATGATTCTTAATTAATCACTTAAACATTTTTAATTCAAACTCTAATTACTATTTTAAAGTAATCCGTCTTAATTACTTTCCAAAATATGTAATCAATATTAATTATTCATCTTAATTGGTTACAACAATTGATTTACTTTAAATTAATTACAAGATTAATTAATTCTAAATTAATAAACATCCCTTAATAACTTAATCATTTCAAATCATAAACTAATTAACTTATTAATTTAACCATTTAATTACCTTAAAAATTAGATGGATTATAAATCGTTAAACCTTAATTATCTTTGAGATAAAACATCGTTTTAGTAATGATTTAATTATCATACTCAAATACATTAAAAAAACATTTTTGTTTCAAATTCACTTTTAAATTCTATTTCATTATTAAAAGAATTTGAAATAACTACAAATTTAACTTTACATTTTTAACCAAGTTAAAACTCTTTTAAAATCAAATGTTATAAAACATTTACCTTTATACAGAAATTTGTACTAGAGTTTAAATCAATCACTCAAATTCAAAATTTTAAATTAATTCTTTAACCCCTTTTTTCAAAGTAGTTCAAATAATTAAATTTTTATAAAACATTCTTTAATTCAACTAGGATACAAAAATAAATTTGGATCCATCTTTCAAATTCTAGTTTTAAACTTTATATTAAAACCTGGTTTCAAATCTTCAAAATCTGTTTAAATTCAGACAGACAAGTTTAATTAAAAACCTGTAACATTTTCAAATGACCCGAGGTAATCAAATTTTGCTTCGAGTCAAACATCCAAAATCTCGAATACAACTTCGAGACAAACACACGAGTTCACCCTACTGCTTCCCCACTTCCCAAAATTTCCAGACTTCCAAATAAATGCACGGTGCACGTGCACCGTGCCGCCTTCACCTCCGGTCATCGTCGACGTCATCAACAAGTCGACCATCATCCCCCAATCTGACAACGATCATCCAAACCCCTCCTGTTCGACTCGAACGCAAATTCGTAAGAAAAGCAAAACCTGGAACATTCGAACCCATACGACCCCATCCCTATCAACGCCAACTGCTCGTCACTCCTACCACCGTTCTCCACCAAACTCCGGCCGCAGCGTCATCAATCTTCCCTCTACCTCCTTGCAAAGCCGCGTGGCACTCGATCACTCCTTGGCGACGAACGAACCAAAAAAAAACACACCCGGTCAAAACTAGGTTTAAAATTTTCAAACCCAAATTCCACAACCCACATAGCCTGATTCTTCGATCCAATAATTTTTAAAGATTCCCTGATCACTCCTTTAACCCCAGAACCAATCTCGACTTCTCCGACCAAGTGTGTTGCCCGAGGCAACACCATCTTCCCAAAATGATCAACACGGCCATGCCACTTCTACTCGTTACAAAAAAATATGAATTGAGCTTTAAAAATCCTATTTATGATTAAGCAATCAGTTCCTAAACTTGAATCGGCAATTCAAGATGTTTAAAATTTTGACTTATGTTAAGTATTGCTGTTTTATGCTTATTCCCAGAGCAGCTCAACCTTTTTATTATGAATTTATATTTTTAAAATCCACTTTATACTTTCCTAAACATAATTTGTTTATATACTTTGCTCTAACAATCAATAGATTAAGCATACATGATTTTTGAAGCAACTTAGGCTGTTGGAATGTATAAACAGAGGCAACATTTGAAATCTAAAGAAATGTCCAGGCTTTCTCTCGTCCAAAAGTTCAATGAAGTATATATATATTTTCACACACAAATCACTAATATCCATCATGCAACTAGATCAAAACTTGGAATATTTTTAAAACATGAAGTTACTCACATTAGTCTGAGAAGAAGAACAGAGTAGAGTTTGAAATGTTAAACCAGGCTTGACATTATACTAGCTGGAGCTCCTCTTTTGATCTCTGATTTGAATTGGTTCAAGTTGTTTTAAGTTGAAGTTTTTATTATTTAAATTTGAAAATATATTCACTTCATTTTTGCATAGCTTATGGACGAACTGATGATAATATATGGAAATGGGGTATACAGTAGTTGTATAGGGTGGTGATGTATTTTGTACAATGTAATATCATTTGTTTGTACAAAGTAGGATCAGAGATACCTTCCATCTTTTGTTGGCCAGAGACTTTTCTTGGTATGGAGGCTGATGATGATTTTGCATTTAATGCTTAAGTCCTTTGATCTTTTGCCATACCTCCTTCCATACTTTATGTAGGCTGATGTAAGTATGTTGTATACTAGAGATGATCAATATTTTTAGTGACTGATGAGATAAAATGTTGTGTACTTAGGATATTTGCATTTATTTGTTTGATTCTTGCCTAAGTACTTTATGGTTTTTTTTTATTTGCAATACTTGGTAACTTCGGCTGAAGATTATATTTTGTTTTCATGTCTTCTTGTATGCATACTTTTGTTTATGTAAGGTTGTGATGAATATTGTTTTGACATATATATTGTTTTCTTTTGTCTTTCTATTTATTACTATTTATTTTTAAAACCATTTATTTAAGATTTTATTTCAAATCCAATATATACATATATATTCACATATACACAAATTTTCAAATTCATATGACTTAATATAATTTCTATTTGAATCGGGGAAACTCGCTGCCATTTATAATTAATTTCACAATTTTTAATTCAAAAATTCATTTAAATTATAAATTTAAATTCATAAAAATCCTGGGTCGTTACAAACTTCCCCCCTTAAAAGAATTTCGTCATCGAAATTCGCAGGCACGAAAATAACACAGAGATAGACAGGTTCGATCTCCTATAATTCCTCAAACTTAAGATATGAATTCCAAACTCAAGTCGGAATATCTCAGAATACATACCAATTTGTCCCTCTTCGGACTTCGACAAACCCAAGAAATTACAACAGAATTTCAAAATCTTGTTTTAAACAAAATCGTGTTATCGATATAATTCAAATTTAGCTTCATATTTCATTTAATCAGTTTAACTTAATTCAAAATTTCCAATTTATTTAAATTTTCAATTTCAAATTTTAAATTCATATTCATTAAAGTTTAAATCAGAAACTGATAAGAAATCGATAAAGATAAGGATTTTCTATAACGAATCGTAGAGCCACCATCATATCGAAACTTCTTCTGGAGCTGTCACGAAGCAATCAAAAGAATTTAGAATCGAACCAAAGAAATTGATAAAGAAAGTTTGTTTCCACTGTTGCAGGGCATCGACCATTTATAGTCGTATTTCCCTATCCCCTATCTTGTCCTCTTCTTGCACTCGTACTACTATCAGTGGATAGTAAGAGAATTTACTGAGACATTCGAACAGATATCTTAGGGATATACTTATTCTAGGGTATACTTCACCCTATCTCTAATGAGCTACTTAACGTGTTATACTCCAGAGCTAAAGTTTTAACCTTAGCTCTGATACCAAATGTAACGAGACGAATTTTGCCCGCTCGAAAATCGACATTCATACTTCATATCGTATTCGAATGCCATAGATTCGACCGTTCAAATCCGATTCGCCGGAGCTTATAACAACATTAAGTAAACAACACAGCGGAATAAACAGAATAATACATTGATATTGTTAACGCTAAAATTTGAACGCTAACACCCCGGTGTATGAAGTGAGATCGTGAAAGCACCACTCGATAGCTCGGGAACAGATTATAAGCAGATAGTAGTGAAAAAACAGTAAACAACAGCAATTTTATAGTGGTTCGGCTTAAGAGATAGCCTACGTCCACTTTGAATATCTTTATTGATGATTTGATTACAAGTCAATGCAGTTACACTTTGATTACAACACACTTTGAGTTTCAAGTGACTTAGAACAAGTAGTCTGAACTTCAATGTCGATCCAAATCTTTGAACATATGTTAGACATGTTTGATTTCTTCGTGAAGTTCCTTGAAGGTGTTGAAGTAGTTCAGAATGTGGCAGAGTAACGACGCTTGAAATGAATGAGCCAAAAAAGTCCCCCTTCTGTTGGAGTTATGGGCGTATTTATAGGCATCTTCGGAGTTAGGTCGTAACTCGTGTACGACTCATGATGAGTCGTAACTCGTGTACGACTCATGATGAGTCGTAACTCGTGTACGACTCATGATGAGTCGTAACTCGTATACGACTCATGGTAGATCGCGGCTGATTTACTGGGTTCATGGCTTGGCCCAGAGTTATGCACCCATCTGAATGAATGATACAAGTTCTAAATCGTTCACGAGTTAACCAAATGCAGTTTCCTTCATGCTAGCATGAGTCGTACACGACTCATCATAGGTCGTAAGTCGTCAGCGATTCTTCTTACTACAGCGTGGTGTTGAACTTGTCTCCAAGTCTTAGGTCATGAACGACTTATCTTTTGAGCCGCAGACTTCCTGTCGCGCCATCTTCTAACTCGTAAGATAGTTATCTCGTAGACTCTTTAACTCGTGGAGGCCTTAAGCCGTAGATCCTTATCTCGTAGACCTTTTAACTCGTAGATCCTTAACTCGTAGGTCGTTCAGCCCTTGAATTGTTAGGTCGTGAAGACCTTGAGTCGCACAGTTCTTGAGTCGTTGATCCACTGAGTCGGCCTGTCTCATGAACCGTTAACCCTCTTGAGTCGTTCCATTCCTCTAAGTCGCCTCGAACCTTAACTCGTTAAGTCGTGGCACTTCTTAGGTCGTCCAATCCTTGAGTCGTTAAGCTTATTGAGTCGTTAACCTTATTAAGTCGGCAACCTTGTTAAGTCAGCAACCTTATTAAGTCGGCAACCTTATTAAGTCGGTAAGTCGTGCCACTTGTTAGCTCGTTTACCCGCTTCATCAGTTAGGTCGTTGACTTCGAGTAGAAGATAGGTCGCTCCATTCTCTAAGTCGTATACCGTTTTTGACGGGGCGCTGCCCCCTGGACCCCTGCGACCTGACCGGACAGGTCGATCACCGTAGCGGTGGCGTTGCCCCCGCACCCCCACCTTGGGGGGTTGGCACCCCCCTGGACCCCCCCTCCGTAGGGGATCTTATCTGAAAAGCCATTCAACAGAACTTGCTCTGTTGGGATGCTGAGTTGACTATTCTTCGAGACGAACTATCATTGGTTTCTCGGTCGATTTTTGATATCACGGCCATGCTGAAAAAGTGGAGTTAACACTTGCCCCTCGAAGTATACGCCTAGGGACTAGGTCGTGTGCTTTGATTCTTCTTAACTCATGCTTTACTGAGCTGCTGAGCTTGTACTTAGGCAACTTTGCTTTGTTTTGACCTGAAGCCTTTTAAACTTGACCAATGCGATTCAATGGAACTTCGTCCTGAACTTGTTGCATCTCTTTACAGATTATGTTAACAACCTGTTAAACGCACCATTTGCAGAAAAATAGGGCGAATATACTCATCACTGATTGCCCATATCGAGTGATGGATTAGATCAAAGAACTGGTATTTTACTGTAAGCAAATTAGTATGGTCTTGATGAAGTGTTGTGAATCAATTATCTTGAATGAAGTATCAACACAAAGTTTACACAGTTATAACTGCTATCTGCATTGACACCGCACTTACTTTCAAATAACAAGCCTTGAATTCTTCTGAATTGACATATGCCAACCAGTATTATTTCAAGTATTGCTTTATTTACTTGTTATTTTAGTAGCTTTGCACAACACTTCACACGCTTTTAGAAATCTTCATATAGAATGTCTTTTCGATAAGAAGAGTAGTGGGGCAAACTGGATCTTCCCATTTCTGGGATTTTCAAAATCTGAGTTGTCCGGTACTAATTTCATTCTTTACTTTTGCAGCACTTCCTTCCTCTTTCCGAATATTCCAGTCAGAAGTCAATTTTTAAAAGACTAAGTGCTGTGACCGTAATTTTTTGCTGAAAGATGGAATTTTGCACTCTTTTTTGTTGACTTAGCTTCACGATGCCCCTGGTTTTCAAGAAGAAACTTCAGATGTCCCAGCTTTCGCAAAGGAACTTGCATCAATGGAACCTATTGCGGAAGCCTTATTGGTGTAATGTTTTACTCCATTTGACGGTGTGGGGTCATCCTTCTTGTTTTGCCTTTTGAAACCCGCACGTGCACAACAAATTTTATAGAAACTTTTGTCTGTATTTGAGAATGTATTTATTTCTCATTTTCATACAAGTTTCTTTATTCTCTTTGGATGATATTGCAGTGAGCTTGTGGTACGTTGCTTGGGTACTGCTTTTATTAATGTAGCAATATTATATTGCCCCCATACCACAACTCATTGTAATATTCTCCATTTTGAGGAGATTTTGGAGAACAATTCTTCTGTTTTTAGAAGACTTGTACTCTTAATTTAGAGAATAAATCCTCCATTTTGAGAAGGCATGCACTCTTTCTTTAGAGAATAATTTTCCATTTTTGAGGAAATATTATTCTTGCTTTAGTAGAGTGTGCCTTGTGTTGGAGAAGCCTTTCTTCTTCTTCTTCTTTTTTTTTTTGTGCCTCGCTGGAGGGCTTTGATTTGACATTTCAACTCTGGAGAAGTGGGCCTCCATAGAGATTGCACTTCATCTCCGGTGAAATGTGCCCCCAAAGAGGTCTTTATTTGGCATTTCAGTTCTGGAGAAGTGGGCCTCCGAAGAGTTTGCACTTCAGCGGTGAAATGTGCCCGCGAAGAGGTCTTTGTTTGGCATTTCAGGTCTGGAGAAGTGGGCCTCCGAAGAGTTTGCACTTCAGCGGTGAAATGTGCCCCCGAAGAGCTCTTTATTTGGCATTTCTGCTCTGGGGAAGTGGACCTCCGAAGAGTTTGCACTTCAGCTCCGGTGAAATGTGCCCCCGAAGAGGTCTTTATTTGGCATTTCATCTCTGGAGAAGTGGGCCTCCGAAGAGTTTGCACTTCAGCTCCGGTGAAATGTTCCCTCGAAGAGGTCTTTATTTGGCATTTCAGCTCTGGAGAAGTGGGCCTCCGAAGAGTTTGCACTTCAGCTCTGGTGAAAAGTGCCCCCGAATAGGTCTTTATTTGACATTTCAGCTCTGGAGAAGTAGGCCTCCGAAGAGTTTGCACTTCAGCTCCGGTGAAATGTGCCCCCGAAGAGGTCTTTATTTGGCATTTCATCTCTGGAGAAGTGGGCCTCCGAAGAGTTTGCACTTCAGCTCCGGTGAAATGTGCCCCCGAAGAGGTCTTTATTTGGCATTTCAGCTCTGGAGAAGTGGGCCTCTGAAGAGTTTGCACTTCAGCTCTGGTGAAATGTGCCCCCGAAGAGGTCTTTATTTGGCATTTCAGCTCTGGAGAAGTGGGCCTCCAAAGAGTTTGCACTTCAGCTCGGGTGAAATGTGCCCCCGAAGAGGTCTTTATTTGGCATTTCAGCTCTGGAGAAGTGGGCCTCCGAAGAGTTTGCACTTCATCTCTGGTGAAATGTGCCCCCGAAGAGGTCTTTATTTGGCATTTCAGCTCTGGAGAAGTGGGCCTCCGAAGAGTTTGCACTTCAGCTCCGGTGAAATGTGCCCCCGAAGAGGTCTTTATTTGGCATTTCAGCTCTGGAGAAGTGGCCCTTCGAAGAGTTTGCACTTCAGCTCCGGTGAAATGTGCCCCCGAAGAGGTCTTTATTTGGCATTTCAGCTCTGGAGAAGTGGGCCTCCGAAGAGTTTGCACTTCGGCTCTGGTGAAATGTGCCCCCGAAGAGGTCTTTATTTGGCATTTTAGCTCTGGAGAAGTGGGCCTCCGAAGAGTTTGCACTTCAGCTCCGGTAAAATGTGCCCCCGAAGAGGTCTTTATTTGTTTCCTTCCTGCTCGCCCATGTCTTTTCACCATTTGATCCTCAGTGATTCCCCTTTATCATTTCCAAACCCACATTTCCTTCTTTTGGAAGTAGTTTATTTTATCAAAAGAAGTGTACTTCATTGCTAAGTGAGCTTGGAGGGGCGGACACAAGCTACTTAATCGAATGTTCGTTTGCACAAACGATCTCAATTAGTTTGCAAGGGCCCACCTCCTGTTGAATCACTCACTGTTTGCTTGAAGCACTTCTTTTGTAGGATTTGGGTCTGGAATATTTGTGGCCTGATATTCGCCTGTTGAGCGATTTGTAGGAATCGCTTGGCTTTGTGATGTGTTGACTAGGTGAGCTTTGCTTTGATTGCCTGCAACATTAAATCGACATTTTAGCAATATATTTTAAGATATTTGCATATCGAAATGAAACAAGCATTTTATCGTAATAGAAAGCTCAAGATTTATAGTTTCTATTATTTATTTGCACTGTTTTTACAACGGCATTTTATACAGGAATCATAAATCCAGTATTATTCTATGAATTTTAAGCAAAAGCCATTAAGTGAAATATGGCCATTAGGCATCATCTTCCAGAACAAGGATATTCTCTCCCTCCGGGGCTTGTCTCAAAGCACGAGCATATCTTTCCATCTCATCCCAACTTCTGTCCGCTGGGTGAGGGCCCCCTGTGATAGCATTAATGATACGCCTCTCAGATCCCTGCGTTGCAGTTCTTTCATTTGGGCCGTAATGATGAGTGAGAAGTATTTGCCCCTGAGTGGATGAGGATGGATCATTCCTGTTTCTCTGAACATATTGCTGAAGTTTATTCTCTTTCAATAGCTTCTCAATCAGATCCTTCAAATGGCGACACTCGTCAGTGTCATGGCCAGGTTGATTGTGGAATCTACAGAATCTTTCACTTTGCGTGGCATTTTTCCTAAGTCTCAACTTTTGTGGTTTAGGATATTCAACAATATCCTTTGTTGCTAAGAAAATGTTCTTTGGAGTATCAGTTAAGGGAGTATAATCCGACAGTTCAAAGTGGCGGTTTTTCTTTGGATTTCCCTGCCTTTTCCCATCATCATTCTTCCTTTTCTGTCCTCTAGATTCTCCTTTATTAGAAGTAACATTGACATTCTGAATTTCGGTCACGACTGCTTTTGTTGGCACAGGAAAGCTTTCCAAGCGCATAAACTCGTCGGCCTTCTTATAGAATTTCTCAGGTGAGTTTGGCTCCTTCATTTTTAGCCATTTGCCAAATTCACTCGATTTATCGATAGCCCGCATCAGGTAAGTCAAAACCATCCGTGGCTCTACGTTATCAACCTCGACCAAGGCTATATTGAAGCGGTTTAAGAACGATCTGATAGACTCCCCGAGATTTTGTTCTAGACTAGAGAGTGACATTATATCCTTGGCCTTTGTAGCATATAGCCTGAACTGATCTTTGAACTTTCGTGTTAAGTCGGAAAATTGATCCACGGATCTAACTGGTAGCTTTGTGAACCAAAGTAAGGCCACTCCCTCTAAGTATATCGGAAAGTATCGGCACTTGATTTCATCTGTTGCTCTTGCCCCGGTCATATGCCAATCGTACTTGTACAGGAACTGATTAGGGTCACTTGTGCCTCGATAGGCCGGGATAGTAGGAGGTACAAATTTCCTTGGAAACTCTGCCTTCAAGATCTTTTCGGTGAACGGTGTCTTACTTGGAGCAAACCCCCAATCATTTTCATCCTCTTGCCTCTGCATGCTCTCTTTCATAATTGAGCGAATCATCCCTGATAGGTACTCCTTATCGTTCAGAGACTTTGCCGGGCAGAAGTCAGCTACTCTTTCAGAAGTTTGCCTGGGCAAATGTTCGTGAAAAATTGGCTGCGGCCTTGAACCTTCAGCTTGAGAAGGTGCCCCTGCGGAGGTGCCAACTGCTCTTTGAGGGATACCTTTCTCTTGGGAATCATGGGCATCATCTGCAAAGGTCTCTTCATTATTTTCTGTTTGACGGTTGCCCCTAAGTAAAGCATTCATTCTTTCCAGCATTAGAGCGTTCTGGGCTTCCATTTGCTGATATAACCTAGAAACTGCAGCATCAAACACCTCTTGTGTAATTCCAACACTCGGAGCTGCTTCATTTGGAGCAAGAGAAGTGGTAGTATTCTCATGAGCATCACCGGATCTATCAGATCTGAGCTGTCTTCCAGTAGCCATTATCTCGGATAAACTTCTGGTCTTTAGAGAGATTCTTTCAACAAACTTTCGCGAAGCAATGGTGAAAGTATTCCTGAGTTGGGTTCTCAGTGAAAGTACCAAAAATGTTAACGCTAAAATTTGAACGCTAACACCCCGGTGTATGAAGTGAGATCGTGAAAGCACCACCCGATAGCTCGGGAACAGATTATAAGCAGATAGTAGTGAAAAAACAGTAAACAACAGCTATTTTATAGTGGTTCGGCTTAAGAGATAGCCTACGTCCACTTTGAATATCTTTATTGATGATTTGATTACAAGTCAATGCAGTTACACTTTGATTACAACACACTTTGAGTTTCAAGTGACTTAGAACAAGTAGTCTGAACTTCAATGTCGATCCAAATCTTTGGACATATGTTAGACATGTTTGATTTCTTCGTGAAGTTCCTTGAAGGTGTTGAAGTAGTTCAGAATGCGGCAGAGTAACGGCGCTTGAAATGAATGAGCCAAAAAAGTCCCCCTTCTGTTGGAGTTATGGACGTATTTATAGGCATCTTCGGAGTTTGGTCGTAACTCGTGTACGACTCATGGTGAGTCGTAACTCGTGTACGACTCATGATGAGTCGTAACTCGTATACGACTCATGGTAGGTCGCGGCTGATTTACTGGGTTCATGGCTTGGCCCAGAGTTATGCACCCATCTGAATGAATGATACAAGTTCTAAGTCGTTCACGAGTTAACCAAATGCAGTTTCCTTCATGCTAGCATGAGTCATACACGACTCATCATAGGTCGTAAGTCGTCAGCGATTCTTCTTACTACAGCGTGGTGTTGAACTTGTCTCCAAGTCTTAGGTCATGAACGACTTATCTTTTGAGCCGCAGACTTCCTGTCGCGCCATCTTCTAACTCATAAGATTGTTATCTCGTAGACTCTTTAACTCGTGGAGGCCTTAAGCCGTAGATCCTTATCTCGTAGACCTTTTAACTCGTAGATCCTTAACTCGTAGGTCGTTCAGCCCTTGAATTGTTAGGTCGTGAAGACCTTGAGTCGCACAGTTCTTGAGTCGTTGATCCACTGAGTCGGCCTGTCTCATGAACCGTTAACCCTCTTGAGTCATTCCATTCCTCTAAGTCGCCTTGAACCTTAACTCGTTAAGTCGTGGCACTTCTTAGGTCGTCCAATCCTTGAGTCGTTAAGCTTATTGAGTCGTTAACCTTATTAAGTCGGCAACCTTGTTAAGTCGGCAACCTTATTAAGTCGGCAACCTTATTAAGTCGGTAAGTCGTGCCACTTGTTAGCTCGTTTACCCGCTTCATCAGTTAGGTCGTTGACTTCGAGTAGAAGATAGGTCGCTCCATTCTCTAAGTCGTATACCGTTTTTGACGGGGCGCTGCCCCCTGGACCCCTGCGACCTGACCGGGCAGGTCGATCACCGTAGCGGTGGCGTTGCCCCCGCACCCCCACCTTGGGCGGTTGGCACCCCCCTGGACCCCCCCTCCGTAGGGGATCTTATCTGAAAAGCCATTCAACAGAACTTGCTTTGTTGGGATGCTGAGTTGACTATTCTTCGAGACGAACTATCATTGGTTTCTCGGTCGATTTTTGATATCACGGCCATGCTGAAAAAGTGGAGTTAACAGATATACAATACTAATACAACATCAGGTACAACAGAATGGTATAATGAATATCAATATACATCAGAGATACAAGAACTAGCAGCGGAAAAGAAAAATAGATAACACCAGCAGCGGATAATCGCTATCTTCAAGCACCAATCCAGAAATAGCTCGAACTCCCAAAGATAAGCGAGTGCAGTCCATATCCAAAGACTGAACTAGCTCCATATAACCCACTAATCTGACTATCTAAAAAAACTCAACTCTAGACTGCTCGTGTAGAAAAAATTTGAGCACCCAGAGTTTAGAAAAGAATCGATAAACTCCGGATCAGTCATGGGACTGGTGTGAGCAACAAAACAGTTTTATCTTTAAAAACAAGCAACGAAATATTTTAAAACCAATTCGCAATGCTTTCTAGAAATGAGACTACCATAAGGCCTCCCGCACACACACACACAATGCAAACGTAGAATCGGAGGAGATTTCTCCTTATGATAGTCAAAGATGCTTGATACGCATTAAAAAGAAACATTTGATATTATTACTAGTGCATAATGTACAAAAAAAATAATTTCGAAAGTAAAGATATAAATCTTAGCCAGTATAGACATTTCGCACTTATGCCTACTATAGCTACCATGTTCAATAGCAGGTTACCGCCACATTCCATGGCAGGTTATACAACTAAAACCGTACAAGGTACGTATTTGAAGAATGGATTTCCAACAAATGGTCAGGCCAAGGAACTTCCCATCGCCATATGGAAACGCCTCTGGAAGGACGCCCCGAGAACCCAACTGGATCTCTGCCAAACAAGGCCGGCTACCCCCCATCCCGGGGAATATACAAAACCTCATATATGCCACCCCCGGTCCTTTGGGACCTTTATACGAGGCGCCTCTAAACCAACAACCACACAGAAGTAAATATAGTGTGTCCACATGAGTAAGTATCAGGGCTCCATACCATGACACTACCCTTTTCCAGAAGGAATGGTCATACCCTAGGGAAGCTATCCCTGAAAACCTTGCCGCACAATTCTTGTTTCGACCATTACCGGTTTGTGAGGCTCAACGAATTCTCGTCCACAAAGCCATGCTTTGGGTCCACAAATGATCAAAGTAATGACCACAAAGATAAATGATCAAACAAATGATCATATCACAAATGATCAAACAATGATCATTTCACAGCAACACTCAGCATGTCACATTACCAAATTGGGAATATATCGCTGATAACCATCAACTACATAACTTCTGAGCTCGTACGTCTCAGAGAAGGGTGTTAAGCTAAGAGAATAAATTCTCCGCCACCAACAGAAATATATTTGAAAGAAATAAGCTTTATATCTCAAATTGTAATGTCAGACATAACAATCCATACAAGTCTGTTCTGGGTTCGAACAGAACCGAAGGCACTTCTTACGAAGCCCTTGCAATCCGGGTATTCGCAATCCCGATCGGACTTCCCATCACTTAGGGAGTCTCTATACCGTTGCAACTCAGTGTAGAGACAATCGATAGGTCATACTATCATTCTTGCAAATACTCGGTCTTCACCACTGGTCTTCAAATGCTATCCATAACGACGTATCACATATTCGGAATGGGTTATACGACCCAATGGTCCTTTCCCGGCTAACTCGAATAGTAAGCGCAACATTTAAAACATATGGATAAGGAATTTCAGTTAAGTCACAACTTAATAATCGAAAACTTTTCTTTCAAATGGTTTAAACAAATTACCATTTCAAATCTTTTAAACAAAAAGATTTATTTCACAAAGTTCACCCAGTTTCACATAGATCCATTTATGGATTTCAAAACAATTTCCATTTCAATTGGATTAACTCGTTAAATCATTAAATCAAATATTTAACTCATAAATTTCAAAATTCGATTAACTTGTTGAATCTTTAAATCAAAGATTCAACTTATAGCTTTCAAAATCATTTTCAAAGATTCATTCATAGCCTTTCGAAAACAATTTCAATTCAAGTTGGATTAACTCATTCGGTCTTTGAATCAAAGATTTATTTCATAGCTTTCAAATCGTTCCTAAATATTCACAAAAAAATTCGTTTCCAAATATTCATCTATAACTTGAGACTATTTCAGTTTACTTGTAATCCCTTTAACACAATTTGAAGTTCATTTCTCCTGTGAAAGCTTTTTATCATTTAGAAACAACGGTGTTGTTTCTGAAAAACCCCTATTTCATTTATACAAGTTACAATCTTTGGGTTAATTCAAATTCCCAAAAATAATACTTTAAAAAGGGTTTAAAACCCATATAGACTTGTATACCGTTTAATATCATAAATACTGAATATAGAATTCAATTTCAGATATTGAATTCCAATTTTAATCAAATTATTCAAATTTCAAACTCAACCAAGTTGTTCCAAATAACTTTCATCTTTGAAATTCCATTTCAAAAGCTTTTCACTTTAATCTCAATCCATTTCCAAAACATTTGAATTCAAATATTCAATTTTATAAATCATTTCAAAATCTGTGACTTAATCGATTTCCTCATGAAATCCATATTTGTGTGTGTATAAGTGTGGTCCAGGGGTTTAACACAATAGTGCAACATCATTCAATCATCACAGATCAAACACAGAATATAGTTGATAAGCGATATAACTATAATGCTCATCGTCCATTCACAGATAATATACAAATATAAATAAATGAATGAATCATACACAGCTCAATCCACAGAACAAAATATCACAAATCAGATAGGACAATCAATTCAATGCATTTTATACAATACAATCATTCATAAGTAATGTCAACCATTCAATAATCATTTGAAAGTAGGATTAATTAATGATTTAATCCTAATTAATTCAATTTATTTCCAATTTAATTAGTAACTTATGAATTTATTATCCAATTCTGAATCATTAATTCTAAATCATTTGATATAAACTAATTTATCAAACACTTTAATTAAATAAATGATTCTTAATTAATCACATTAATTAAATTAACCTTAAGTTAATTACCAAATCATTTAACCTTAATTTAATTTTATTAAATAACTATCTTTAAGTAATTTATTACCTTTATAAATAAATCAACTTTTTATTACATTAAATGTAATTATATCTTGATCACTTGATTAATTAACTTTAATCATTATTTATAGAAATTGACTAACCATTAATGATCCATTAATTATTCCTAATTATTTTGAATCAATTAGGTGTTAATTACAACTTAATTGGTTTTTAATTACAATTAATAAATTTCTAATCATAAATTATCCATTTTCATTTCAAATTGAAATTCCTTTAACACAAATAGGAAATCTATGATTCTTAATTAATCACTTAAACATTTTTAATTCAAACTCTAATTACTATTTTAAAGTAATCCGTCTTAATTACTTTCCAAAATAAGTAATCAATATTAATTAGTCATCTTAATTGGTTACAACAATTGATCTACTTTAAATTAATTACAAGATTAATTAATTCTAAATTAATAAACATCCCTTTATAACTTAATCATTCCAAATCATAAATTAATTAACTTATTAATTTAACCATTTAATTACCTTAAAAATTAGATGGATTATAAATCATTAAACCTTAATTATCTTTAAGATAAAACATCGTTTTAGTAATGATTTAATTATCATACTCAAATACATTAAAAAAACATTTTTGTTTCAAATTCACTTTTAAATTCTATTTCATTATTAAAAGAATTTGAAATGACTACAAATTTAACTTTACATTTTTAACCAAGTTAAAACTCTTTTAAAATCAAATGTTATAAAACATTTACCTTTATACAGAAATTTGTACTAGAGTTTAAATCAATCATTCAAATTCAAAATTTTAAATTAATACTTTAACCCTTTTTTTTAAAGTAGTTCAAATAATTATATTTTTATAAAACATTCTTTAATTCAACTAGGATACAAAAATAAATTTGGATCCATCTTTCAAATTCTAGTTTTAAACTTTATATTAAAACCTGGTTTCAAATCTTCAAAATCTGTTTAAATTCAAACAGACAAGTTTAATTAAAAACCTGTAACATTTTCAGATGACCCGAGGCAATCAAATTTTGCTTCGAGTCAAACATCCAAAATCTCGAATACAACTTCAAGACAAACACGCGAGTTCACCCTACTGCTTCCCCACTTCCCAAAATTTCCAAACTTCCAAATAAATGCACGGTGCACGTGCACCGTGCCGCCTTCACCTCCGGTCATCGTCGACGTCATCAACAAGTCGACCATCATCCCCCAATCTGACAACGACCACCCAAACCCCTCCTGTTCGACTCGAACGCAAATTCGTGAGAAAAGCAAAACCTGGAACATTCGAAACCATACGACCCCATCCCTGTCAACGCCAACTGCACGTCGCTCCTACCACCGTTTGCCACCAAACTCCGGCCGCAGCTTCATCAATCTTCCCTCTACCTCCTCGCAAAGCCGCGTGGCATTCGATCACTCCTTGATGACGAACGAACCAAAAAAAACACAGCCGATCAAAACTAGGTTTAAAATTTTCAAACCCAAATTCCACAACCCACATAGCCTGATTCTTCGATCCAATAATTTTTAAAGATTCCCTGATCACTCCTTTAACCCCTGAACCAATCTCGACTTCTCCGATCAAGTGTGTTGCCCGAGGCAACCCCATCTTCCCAAAATGATCAACACGGCCATGCCACTTCTACTCGTTACAAAAAATATGAATTGAGCTTTAAAAATCCTATTTATGATTAAGCAATCAGTTCCTAAACTTGAATCGGCAATTCAAGATGTTTAAAATTTTGACTTATGTTAAGTATTGTTGTTCTATGCTTATTCCCAGAGCAGCTCAACCTTTTTATTATGAATTTATATTTTTAAAATCCACTTTATACTTTCTTAAACATAATTTGTTTATATACTTTGCTCTAACAATCAATAGATTGAGCATACATGATTTTTGAAGCAACTTAGGCTGTTGGAATGTATAAACAGAGGCAACATTTGAAATCTAAAGAAATGTCCAGGCTTTGTCTCGTCCAAAAGTTCAATGAAGTATATATATATTTTCACACACAAATCACTAATATCCATCATGCAACTAGATCAAAACTTGGAATATTTTTAAAACATGAAGTTACTCACATTAGTCTGAGAAGAAGAACAGAGTAGAGTTTGAAATGTTAAACCAGGCTTGACATTATACTAGCTGCAGCTCCTCTTTTGATCTCTGATTTGAATTGGTTCAAGTTGCTTTAAGTTGAAGTTTTTATTATTTAAATTTGAAAATATATTCACTTCAGTTTTGCATAGCTTATGGACGAAGTGATGATAATATATGGAAATGGGGTATACAGTGGTTGTACAGGGTGGTGATGTATTTTGTACAATGTAATATCATTTGTTTGTACAAAGTAGGATCAGAGATACAGTAGGATCAGATATACATACCACTATCAGAGCACAACAATTTAATACATCAATCTGGACAGTTTAATAACTTGTTCTCACATAGTGGAAAATAACCAAGTACGTGATATTCTTTTGAACTCCTCCAGTTCGTCTCTTGAGATCCATAGCTTTTCACCTAAATCTGTAATACTCGGTCTGACCCGAGCATTATAATAAAATAATACCCAAGTTAGTCAGGAAAAACAACATGATAAAACACACTAAAACTAAATTATTAACTTTTCAAAATCCTTTGAAAAAAAGGTATCTCGTAAGACCACGTCAAAAATAAATACAATAGGTTTTTACCTTACGATAACCAAAACAATATTTATCAAAATCATCCGATATTATAATAGTGTCTATAGAAAGTAATAGAATATAGCTGAAATGCTTGCATCTCATGTTCTAGCATAGTTGGGCATAATCAAAACCGTACGACGCATATTGAAGAATGGATTCCATTAAATGACTGGGCTACTGGGGTACCTCCCGTCGCAGTACACCTCTAGAACAATGTATCGAGGATCACTTTGGAATCCCTTGCAACACAAGATCGGACTACTCCTTCAACTGGATAGCCTGAATAAGATTACCACGTGGTTAGGATCAGCAACCGCCACACAGCTGAATAAAAAGGACTCTAGATAGGGGTGATCTTACCTACTTGGGTGTTATCCACTTAGCTTTGCTGCATCTCCCCTATTTTAGTCATTCCCTGGTTGATGAGGCTCGAGGCTAAGAGTTATCTTTTAAAGAACACATTTACTTAGAATGCTCATCGTCCTCCAATGACGATGTTCTGATAGCATTCGTCCATACAAGTTGTCCTAGGTCTGGACAAATTGAATCACCGTCCTCATCATCTTCACGGTATTCATTCGTTACGTTCAAACCAGATTGAAGTGGTTTTAAAATAATTAAATTCAATCCCAGTCTCTTCCAAACGATTAAAAAAATTGGCCAAAATTCGATAGTCGATAATTTAACTATCAATACACATCCATAACAATCAGCAGGCCTCATTAAAAAAAATTTCCAAAATTTATCTCAAAATATCTTTATAAGATATTACTTTCAGTTCCTTAACATTTAATGTTTTCAAACCCTATTTACCTTCACGGAACACTTTCAACCCTTCCCAATGCTTAGAATATTTTTCCCACTTCATTTTGATATTCAACACTTAGAAAATATTCCTTTTATTTCTCTTTTTCCTTCCTCAAAAATCATTTACAACTTTATCTGCAAATTTTCCAACTTTTTTCACACGAATTCTATAAATTCCAAAATTCCTTAACTAATTCCCTTAATATTTTCAAACTCAATTATACTTGCTTATAAATTCAACTTCCATTGTACTTCTTTATGAATTCTATTTTCATTCTTCGAAGTTCACTATTATTTAACTTCTTCGAAAATTTTCTTACTTTTCTTCCCAATTCCATTTAAGAATTTTCTGATAAATCATATCCACCGAATAACCCACCCTGTTCAAGAAGGTTTATAAATAAATTTTAAAACATTTCAAAACTCTGTATATATATCTAAAAATTAAGTATTTTTAAAGAAAATAATAACAATTTATTTTTAAGGCATATTCAAATAATTATTTAAAATGTTGAAACACCTTTTCAAATATCACTTTCCAAAGGAGATTTAAAATTTTATATTCTATTAAAATTAATATCAAGTATTTGAAAATTCGTTACTGAAGTATCCAATACTAACTAACTTTATAATTTCATAGTATAATAAATAAAAGTTTCCTTTTTAAATTTAAAACTCAACTTTTTTTAAAATACATTTATAAGTCCGAATAACCAAATTTACAATCTATAATCCCTCTCGATTTTCATCACAATTCTCCCAATTCGGTTCCCTTAACCATCTTTATTTTAAAAATAGGGTCTACTATTTTTTTCTTAAATTATTTCCACACCTTAATATAAATTCTTTCCGTAAAATTTATATTCCAAATTTATCACCCAATATCACTTCTCTTTTATTTATAAACTTCATTTATAAATTTTTTATAACTCGTTTTGAGTTCCACTAAAAATAATCTCATTTACAAAATTCCATTTTTATAAATTCAATTCCTCTAAAAATTCATTTATTTTTGCCCGTCTATTTTCAATATCAATTTCAACCCTTTTTTTCGAATATCATTTTTTAAATCAAGTCTTTAAAAATCCCTTAAAATAATTTATTTTAAACTCTCTATTTCAAATATTTTTTCGCATTATTAATATTATCAAAATTTCACCTTTTCTAATTTTAACCAACCTCTTTAAAATAATCCAAATTTCGTTATACAAGTTTTATGTTAAAATTCTCTTTTTATTTCCTTAAAATTTAAAATAATATCTATGGTATTTAATATTTCCACAATTAATTTCCATGCCATTATATCATTTAAAATTTTACAGCATACAATAATCCAGCATTTATATAAATATGAAGAATACTAATATATTTGAGGAATCCAGTTGGATCCCTCCAACCAGTTTTCCCTGCAAACACAGATATTAGACAACAATAAAAATACCAATCCCACTTCGAGGGGAATATCACGATATATAGGGTCATCTGGGTGGATGGAGTTGATGAGTGTTCGGGGTGATGTCTGTGGATGATCGGCGGTGTGAATGGGGTCTCGGCAACTTCGTGTACGTGCGCACGTGAATGCACGTCACCGTGTGTGCAAACTAAGGGAAGAAGGTGTAACGACACGCCTTTCTGCACGCTATAAATCAACGATAAACCACACATGTCGGACTTAAACCATACAGAAGGGCGGATTGTTATGGGGTAAATAAGAAAAAAGTAGGGGAATAAAAAAACAAAATAGAACCTTGCAGCGGAACGATAAAATATAATAATCAAATATACAGTTCATGAAGCTATTTACAAAATATTTGATTATATTTATGCAATACATATCAAAGATACACATACCGGAGAAAACAACTAATAATGCGGCGGAACAATTGTGATGCAGTGGACTAATAAAATATATAATAGTAATAAAATCTTCATCTTCGTCCTCCAGAAGTAAGGTCTTCAAATCCTGAAATGCTCAGGCTGACTCGAGCGAATTGAAAAGACAAAACACTCGATTCAGAACTAAAATATCTTATGTGAGTAAAATCAACTGAAATATATATAAGTGCAATGGCGTCGGAGATGTTTACGGGATTTGACATCTCCTATCCAGTGTCTAACGTGAGTGCAATAACTCAAGAGATGCTCGGGATTCACATCTCCTAAGGATCCGTTAAACTATTTACAATGTAGTAATATTTCGCTATTATAATAGTGTCTATTAGTAAAATAAACTTACTTTTAAATAGCTTAAGGCTTTACATTTTCCACCTTAACATGTAATAATGCCAATAGCCTATACAGTACCGTAATACCTCCTGATCAAGAGGCTACTAGAGGATACTCCATAGGTACGACACAAATAGAAACTCATACAAGGCGCGATAGGGTAGGTGACACGGCACAACTAGGCAATGCCAGGGTAGATATACCAAATACGCTTCCAGGTCGGTGGTAACACGTAGCGTGCAGCTACTGTAACAACCCGCATATTTATCAATTTTATATTTAAATATTTCATCGTTCATCGGATTTTAGTCCGGAAAGCTACATTTTGCAAACAGTCGAATTGGGACTCGAGACCCCTTCCATTGAGTTCAAAATGACGTTTGCGATCTTTTTAAGTATAAACTTTGAAATGTTTGGAGATAGTAGAATTTTGCTACTTTCACTTAGGGCTTTGGTTTTGGTTTCAGCCCATTAACCTAACATATGAACCCAACTCCACTCCAACTCTTCATTACTTCATTTTTAATTACTAATACTCAAGCTTTAGCAAAAATGGTGGGAGGAATGGGAAATTAAAACTCCAAGCCCTAATCTTTATTGCAAATTCAAGCTTCTACCTCCAAATTCAAGAAGAAGCTTTCGTAAGCCTTCTCTTCATCTTCTCCAACTCTTTCTCCATTCAATTTTAGAAATTTCCTAAACCTAATTTAGGAAATGTTTCTCCTTTAAGCTTAGATTCAAGCTTGTTGGGTTGGAATGGAAGTGTGATTGTTCTTGCCATTGTTCTATAGCTTCTTCTTCATTTGTTTTGGGTTTAAAGGTGAGATTTTTATCTCACATCTATGCTTATATCTATCTTTGTATGTTGGGTATGAATTCCAAACACTTATTCATGTGCATTTGCTTTTGGTTTGGATTGAATTGGTAAATATTCCAATTTTTGGTATTTTGAGTTCAAATCTTTAAAAATCATAACTTTGATGTTTTGATCATGTTTTTGGTGATGAATTGATGAGCTTATAGGACCGGGTAGCCGATAGGCGTAAACCCCTAGCGTCCGTGCTTGTCCGTTTGCAAATTGAAGGTGTCTTCACCTCCTTTGAAATCGGTTTCAAATTGAAGAACATCGGGCTCGGCCGACCGAACCCCTGGGCCGGTCGACCGACCTGTAGCCCGAGACATTTCTGGGCTGTTTTTCGGCCGACCGGACCCCTGGGCCGGTCGACCGACCTGCTACCCGAGCACTTCTGCCTCTGGTCCGGTCAACCGAACTCAGTGAGCCGGTCGACCGACCTGCCCCTATTTGCCAATTATGCCTATATTGTCTATTTGTTTGAATTTTCAACTTTAATCGATTCGTGTTGTTTCCCTTTTGTTGTTATCATTTATTATCGACTTTGATGACATTTTCTTTGGAAATTTTCGGAAATATCCATTTTGATGGATTTGATATCGATTTCTTTGGATTTTATTCACGTCTTCGTACGTGAATTCTTATGATTAATTGTTTCTACAATCACTTCTATGATTTGTCACTTTAAAATATAAAGGTTTTCTATACTAGTAGTAAATATCAAAACCCTTTCATTAAAACGATTTCAACACCATTTTATTACAAAGCTCCTTTCTTAAACCGTTTTCCAATCTATTAGTATATACAAACCTTTACCTCACTCGTATGAGAAATCTAATTAAACGGCTTAGTAAATCGAGCGGCATGAAATGCTTGCGTTTACTTCGTCGGTTAATTCTTGGACTTGTTCGAATGAAACTCTTGTGACAATTTTCGAGTGGAAATCTACAATTTGTTTGTAAATATTTAAGTTAAGCTAGTGGTTATGGGACATGAAGCTAAGCTCATATATTTACTAGCTTAATGTAATTGACACTTCTTGATGATCGATGATGATCATTTTATGGTTTAGACTAGCAATGGGCGATGTCTCTTTGTCCACATGGAGGACTGTACTTCATTTTTATTGAGCTCCGTCTCATTTCTTTGTGGGCTAGCGACCCATGTACTTTTATTGTGCTTCGATTCACGTGATGTACCGTTCGTACTACATCGATGTCTCGGCTTTTTGATTCATTAGACGTACCGTGTGTACTGCGTCGATATTTCGAATTGTTTTGTGTTTCGATTCATGTGATGTACCGTTTGTACTACATCGATGTCTCGTCTTTTCGATTCATTAGACGTACCGTGTGTACTGCGTCGATGTTCCAAATTGTTTGGTGTTTCGATTCATTGGATGTACCGTTTGTACTACATCGATATCTCGGCTTTTCGGTTCATTGGACGTACCGTATGTACTGCGTCGATGTCTCGAATTGTTTGTAATACACGTGTTGGTGAGTTTTCATGCTCCCGCTAGGGATTGGCCATCCTTTTCTTGTGATTTCTGGATTTTTAATTGATGATTTCTGGAATTTATGTTTCACCAACTTTTGCAATTGGCATTGATATGTATGTCATTTTTTGTGGCTTGGTGAATTAAATAAAGAATATGACATTCTTTTTGATGTTATGAGATTCTTGAGATATTGTATGACTTTTGTGGATTTTCTAATGTATACTTGTCGTAGTATGACATTTTTGGTTATCATACATTTTTTTATTATATCTCTTATTATATCTTATTTTAACTGATAATTATAGCTAGATTGATCCGTTTATTATTTTCTTCTTAAATAATACTCGGGTCAGACTGAGATTTTACAGGTGCTTCTACTTGACTCCTTATCGGACCATCATCTGATCTTTTGGCTAACTACTCTAGTTTAGTAGTTTTTGTTGTATACTATTGAGATATAGACTCCTTGATGTATAAGTATTCTTACCTAGCACTTGTATCTATTCTTTTTGATATTGTGGATCTTGTTTGACCACTACTCTGATGTACACTTTAATGTGTTGTATTCATATCTATTTCCTCCTTTATGATATGAATTATCTGTGACTGATTTGTGTTATGTTTATTTCTATATTTGTTTCCGAAGATTACATATAGCCACTATGTAGTAGCTTTGAGTTTGTGTCAGTATGTCGGATTTCTGAAAAGTTATATTTTTATCTGGCATATCGGTACTCGCACAAAGCAATTATACAGATGGTCGCTCCTCAACAGCCTTATTCTCTGTGCTAGTTGACAGCATTACACCGTAGTGTCCTTGGCTAGTGTGGGTATAGAGGTGGGGCGCCACAGCTTGGTATCGGAGCCAAACTTCGAAACAATGTAGAATAATTTAACAAGGATCATCGTACTAAGTCCATCTTAGGAGTCGTGCTTTAGGATTTAATTCGAGTCTTCGTACCGATTCATCCTATTTTCTTTATGATTCCTTGTTTTATCTATCTAGATTGCTTGATATCCATTTTGTGAATAACCTTTTTCTTCTTCTTTCTTTCTTTCTTAAAGAAGAGAAATGGTTAGACCAGGCGTCCCAACGCCGGTCAATCTAGTGCTACTCCCCAGGATGGAGTGTTCATGTCTGCTCAGCAGCTTTTAAATCTCGTGAAGAATGCTCAAGCTGCCAGACCCAATCCAGAGCCTACTCATCCTAGATCTGGTTTTGCACGCTTGTGCAGAGACTATAGCGATTTGGATGGAAGGCCATTCAAGGGATCCGAGAGTGTTATTAAAATTCAAGTTTGGCTCAAATCATGCGATCGCATCTTTTCTCACATGAACCTTATTGATCTACATCGAGTCCAAGTGGCTTCTAGCATGCTCCAAGAAAGAGCATTAGATTGGTATGAGTTCTTGGTTTCCGAAATCGTTGAAGCAGATCTTACTTGGGAGCAATTCCGGGAAAGATTCGAATTGAAAATTGTGACGGAGGTTGAAAAAGTAACTTTGGCCCGGCGTTTTATTGAACTTGTTCAAGGTGAATCTTCTATGACGGATTACGTCGCATCTTTCGAATCTCTCTCTAAGTATGGGGTTGAGTATATTAATACCCCATTGAAGAAAAATCAGAGATTTTCCTATGGCTTGAATAAGAATCTTAAGAAGCCATTACTTCTGAAACTTGAGGTTTCATTTGATCAGCTTACTGATATCGCTCTTCGTCTTGAAGAGACCGATAGAGAGAGTAAAGTTGAAGTTGTGGTTACCAAACAGAACTTCAATGACAACATGAAAAGGCCTATCAAATTCAAAGGCCCCACTCCCAACAAGAAAGGGAAGCAACAAACTCCAGTAGCAAAGACTCCTACCTCTAATCGAGGACAGTGCTACAATTGTGGTTCCATAGACCATTATGCTAATAGGTGTCCGAAACCTATCTTTTGTTGTTATTGCAAAAGTTCGGGTCATCTTTTATCTACCTGTCCCAAACTTCCAAGCAAGAGGGAGGGAAGGCTTAATGTTGTGCAAACGCCTAGTGACACTTCTATTGGTCAAGGTACTTTTTATTCAATCCTTGATGACATTGTTTTATTTCGTGATCTTCTTATTTGAGTTCTTTTTTATATGGGTTCATCTTATTATTTTTATAGCAAAAGAACTCGGTGATTCTTTTTCTTTAAGCATTTTGGGCTTGTTGACTCCTTTGACAACGGCGAATCCTGTTGATGGATCTGCAACGCTCAGTTGGTTTCTTGTATTGATGTCGAAGATTATTTTATGTGATTTTTTCTTTCCGAGCCGATTTTTACTTATGCTTCGGAATTGACTTTTGAACGGATTGGCTTAATTATTATGAAGCCATATCCAAAGTCCCGAGTGGACTATTCTTCCTCGACATTTTTAATCTGTTAAGCAGATTTCTATTTTTCTTTATGATTTTGATTCCAATTTGATGGCATCCTTTTTATTCCTTAAGCCCACATATAAGGAAAGTGTTATTCTCTCATTCATGTGGTTTGGGAATTTTATGATATTTCTGAGTTTGTTTTAGGATTATCACCTAAGAAATCTTTTGTGTGGTGTTAAGGTCTTTTTAGTTCGACCTTGCCACCGATTTTCATTTGCTACGAGTCGCGGGAGTTAGCATCCATTTACCACATTTCGCACTCGTTATGATACTTATGAATGACTTATTACGTCATTCAGTTTGCCCATCTTGTTTCATCCCAGCACTTGCATTTTGGTGCATTCTTCTTCCTTTCCTTGGTCTTTCGTTCCGTCATATTCCTAATAACAACTCAAATTACAACGTATTAACCGCTAATGCACCCTTCTTTTATCAAATCTCAGGGACATGGTCTAATCATGAGGGTAGTATTTTATCATGGTGTTGGATCCCAAGTTTTTATGGATTCCTTCTTTGTTACCGGGGCCAAAGCAATGATGTCTCAAAACGAATAGGCTCTAGAGAAACTTTTCTTTTTTTTATAAATCGAGTATTCTATGAATATCTCGATAATTCCATTCTTGTATTTATTGATTCTGGATGAGAACAGAAATTTAAAATTTTGCAAATTTTTTTCATAAGATTTATTTATAAGTACAATTGGATTTTTGATCTTAAACGAGTAAAGAATATTCTCAAAACTTTTAAGAGATATTTTCATCATATAGAAGATGATTTTGTGATTGTATTGCCCGTTGAGTGCTTTAAGAATTCTGGTCGATGCGCTTGATCAACATTATCGATAGGAATTTCCTAAACGCTTTGATGAGACAGTCAGACACGATATATTGACTTGTAAAAAATGTAATTTTTCTAGAAAGATTTTTACATTGAGATAATTGTAATTTTGAAAGTTTTAGCTTTTCGGGAAAGAAGATTATTTAAAAGAAATTCTTTCTTTTGATGCTCTCATTCTTGTGATTTCCGAGGGGAACCAAAACTTTGTCTTTTGTACTAATGCTAGTCATATTGGTTTGGATGCCATTCTCTTGCGAAAGAGAACGTGCTATCACTTTTGTTTCTAAATCATTAAAGTCGATCGAGACTAGGTATGCCACTCATGATCTAGTGCTCGCGGTTGTTGTTTTCGCTTTTAGAGTTTGGCATCATCATTTTTGGGGGAGAAATTTGTTCTCCACCTCGATCATAAATCTTTGGAATATTTATTTTCTCATAAGGAACTTCATGTTGACTCGAGTGCCTGGCATCTTATGATCTTGATATTCTTTTACTCTGGGAGGGGAAATCATGTTTCCAATGCCCTTAGTCGTAAGCAACAAGTGGTTGTCTTTTTGATGATGTCCGAATGGAATGATCTTTAGCCAATGTTCATCAAACGTTTCGATGTACCTTGTTTTATTGAGCTTCGTCTCATTTCTTTATGGGCTTGCGTCCGATGTTCTTTTATGGTGTTCGGTTCATTGGACGTACCGTTTTTGTACTGCGTCGGTGTTCCGAATTATTCGAGCTTTGGTTCATCTGGCGTACCGTCATTTTACTACGCCGTTGTTCCAACTTATTCGAGTTTCTCGTCTCTCGGGCGTACCATTATTGTATGTACCATTATTGTACTATGCCGTTGTACCGGCTCAATTTTCTACTACTCATGACGTTTTCCACGTCTTTCGACTATGGAAATGCTTTTAGGTTTTCGATTTTTATTCTTGAGCCTGGTGTTATAGTAGGGATTGAAGTTTCACCAGATTTGACTTTTGAGCAACATTCTTTTCGCATCATTTCTTCGGAGGTTGAGCGCCTTCGAAATAAATATAGACTTCTTGTGAAAGTTCAATGGTTCTCAAATCTCGAGGATAGCTCTTGGGAATCCAGAGAATTCAATGAGCGAACACGCTCGGACTTACTCTTTCGTGCTCCTTGTGGTGAACATCTTATTTCAAATTTTCTTTTGTGTTGATATGCTTTTATGGTTGTTACTATTTATTTTCTTGTTCAGTATTGCGACGATGCAATTTCTTTAAGGAGGGGAGTTTGTAACAACCCGCATATTTATCAATTTTATATTTAAATATTTCATCGTTCGTCGGATTTTAGTCCGGAAAGCTACTTTTTGCAAAAAGCCGAATTGGGATTCGAGACCCTTTCCGTTGAGTTCAAAATGACGTTTGCGATCTTTTTAAGTATAAACTTTGATATGTTTGGAGACAGTAGAATTTTGCTACTTTTTCACTTAGGGCTTTGGTTTGGGTTTCAGCCCATTAACCTAACATATGAACCCAACTCCACTCCAACTCTTCATTACTTCATTTTTAATTCCTAATACTCAAGCATTAGCAATAATGGTGGGAGGAATGGGAGATTAAAACTCCAAGCCCTAATCTTTATTGCAAATTCAAGCTTCTACCTCCAAATTCAAGAAGAAGCTTTGGTAAGCCTTCTCTTCATCTTCTTCAACTCTTTCTCCATTCAATTTCAGAAATTTCCTAAACCTAATTTAGGAAATGTTTCTCCTTTAAGCTTAGATTCAAGCTTGTTGGGTTGGAACTGAAGAGTGATTGTTCTTGCCATTTCTCTATAGCTTCTTCTTCATTTGTTTTGGGTTTAAAGGTGAGATTTTAATCTCACATCTATGCTTATATCTATCTTTGAATGTTGGGTATGAATTCCTAACACTTATTCATGTGCATTTGCTTTTGGTTTGGATTGAATTGGTGAATATTCCAATTTTTGGTATTTTGAGTTCAAATCTTTAAAAATCATAACTTTTTTTGTTTTGATCATGTTTTTGGTGATGAATCGATGAGCTTATAGGACCGGGTAGCCGATAGGCGTAAACCCCTATCGTCTG
The DNA here is from genome assembly GCA_030765085.1 of Allium cepa. NCBI lineage: Eukaryota > Viridiplantae > Streptophyta > Magnoliopsida > Asparagales > Amaryllidaceae > Allium > Allium cepa. The sequence goes on from CM060937.1 coordinate 800,526,974, forward strand.
TGCTTGTACGTTTGCAAATTGAAGGTGTTTGCACCTCCTTTGAAATGGGTTTCAAATTGAAGAACATCAGGTTCGAACGACCGAACCCCTGGGCCGGTCAACCGACCTGTAGCCCGAGACATTTCTGGGCTATTTTTCGGCCGACCAGACCCCTGGGCCGGCCGACCGACCTGCTACCCGAGCACTTCTGCCTCCGGTCCGGTCAACCGCACTCAGTGAGTCGGTCGACCGACCTGCTCATATTTGCCAATTATCCCTATATTGTCTGTTTGTTTGAATTTCCAACCTTAATCGATTTGTGTTGTTTCACTTTTGTTGTTATCATTTATTATCGACTTTGATGACATTTTCTTTGGGAATTTTCGAAAATATCCATTTTGATGGATTTGATATCGATTTCTTTGGATCTTATTCACGTCTTCGTATATGAATTTTTATGATTGATTGTTTCTACAATCACTTCTATGATTTGTCACTTTAAAATATAAAGGTTTTCCATACTAGTAGTAAATATCAAAGCCCTTTCAATAAAACGATATCAACACCATTTTATTACAAAGCTCCTTTCTTAAACCGTTTTCCAATCTATTAGTATATACAAACCTTTACCTCACTCGTATGACAAATCTAATTAAACGGCTTAGTAAAGCGAGTGGTATGAAACGCTTGCGTTTACTTCATCGATTAATTCTTGGACTTGTTCGATTGAAACTCTTGTGGCAATTTTCGAGTGAAAACCTACAATTTGTTCGTAAATATTTAAGTTAAGCTAGTGGTTATGGGACATGAAGCTAAGCTCATATATTTACTAGCTTAATGTAATTGACACTTCTTGATGATCAATGATGATCATTTTATGGTTTAGACTAGCAATGGGTGATGTCTCTTTGTCCACATGGAGGACTGTACTTCATTTTTATTGAGCTTTGTCTCATTTCTTTGTGGGCTAGCGACCCATGTACTTTTATTGTGTTTCGATTCATGTGATGTACCATTTGTACTACATCGATGTCTCGGCTTTTCGATTCAATGGACGTACCGTATGCACTGCGTCGATGTTCCAAATTGTTTTGTGTTTCGATTCATGTGATGTACCGTTTGTACTACATCGATGTCTCGGCTTTTCGATTCATTGGACGTACCATGTGGACTGCGTCGATGTCCCCAATTGTTTTGTGTTTCGATTCATGTGATGTACCGTTTGTACTACATCGATGTCTCGGCTTTTTGATTCATTGGACGTACCGTGTGTACTGCGTCAATGTTCTGAATTGTTTTGTGTTTCGATTCATTGGATGTACCGTTTGTACTACATCGATGTCTCGGCTTTTCGGTTCATTGGACGTACCGTATGTACTGCGTCGATGTCCCAAATTGTTTGTGATACACGTGTTGGTGAGTTTTCATGCTCCCGCTTGGGATTGGCCATCCTTTTCTTGTGATTTCTGGATTTCTAATTGATGACTTCTGGAATTTATGTTTCATCAACTTTTGCGATTGACATTGATATTTATGTCATTTTTTGTGGCTTGGTGAATTAAATAAAGAATATGACATTCCTTTTGATGTTATGAGATTCTTGAGATATTGTTTGACTTTTGTGGATTTTCTAATGTATACTTGTCGTGGTATGACATTTTTGGTTATCATACGTCTTTTTATTATATCTCATTTTAACTGATAATTATAGCTAGACTGATCCGTTTATTATTTTCTTCTTAAATAATACTCGGGTCAGACTGAGATTTTACAGGTGCTTCTACTTGACTCCTTATCGGACCATCATTTGATCTTTTGCCAACTATTCTAGTTTAGTAGTTTTGGTTGTATACTATTGAGATATAGACTCCTTGATGTATAAGTATTCTTTTTTCTAGCACTTGTATCTATTCTTTTTGATATTGTGGATCTTGTTTGACCACTACTCTAATGTACACTTTCATGTGTTATATTCATATCTATTTCCGCCTTTGTGATATGAATTATCTGTGACTGATTTGTGTTATGTTTATTTCTATATTTGTTTCCGAAGATTACATATAGCCACTGTGTAGTAGCTTTGAGTTTGTGTCGGTATGTCGGATTTCTGAAAAGTTATATTTTTATCTGGATATCGGTACTCGCACAAAGCAATTATACATATGGTCGCTCCTCAACAGCCTTATTCTCCACGCTAGTTGACAGCATTACACCGTAGTGTCGTTGGCTAGTGTGGTTATAGAGGTGGGGCGTCACAGCTACTGTCCGCCTTGAGCCACACCCTCAAATAAAAAATCAAAAGTGGCCACTAAATCAATCCAAAAGTCAAAGTATAATATCGAAGGGATGTGTCCGATCAACGGTGCTACCTCATTAGTCCATCAATCGCTCATGTTTTAGCCACCTTATGCCAACTCACGGGAATTGGGTCCACGTATTTACCTCAAAAGAAACGTCGCCACAATCCTTCTTCATTCTGAAATCTCCACTGCGTACACGGTTGTTAAAATGGTTTTCGGAGTTGGCAGAGAGTATGACAACTTCCGATCCCGGTCTCTTTAACAATCAAACGTTATTATAACACCGCGGCCATTTCAAAATAATTTATACTTCAAAACCAGGATATAATATTTATTTCAAAACCATATAAATACGATATCATTTCAAATTTAAAAACCAAATCAATATGATATTCCTTTTATTGCAAATCAATACAATATCATTTTATTTCAAATATATTCCCTTTTTAAAATCATAGCACCTCCAAATTTTATACTTCAAAACCAAACATTTGAAATTTTAACACCTCTAAAACGTATGCTATGAAAATCATAACTTCGAAACATTTCAAATTCTATAAACATTTCAATTTCGATATATTTCAAGGCTTTAAATATTCCAAAATTTCAAAACTAAATTTGATAATTTCGATTCAACGATTAAATTTCCTATTATTTAGTTTTGAAATATTTTTTATAATAAACCCTTTATTATTTAAATAAAACTCAAATTTTAAATAACTAGATATTGCCTTCAATTCGTTATACTTGAAATAATCATTTAATTCACCTAGACGCAAAATCAAGTTATAATAATTATACCTTTTAAAATTCCAATTTAATAAATTTCACATCAACCTTGTTGGTTTAATCCTTAAATAAATTCAATTTCATAAATTCTCAAATTTATCTAAATTTCAAATCAAATTTTATTCGAGTAAAATTCTTCAATAATTAAATTCACATCCATTTCACATTTTATCCTCCAAATCTTAATTTATTTAAATCACTATAACCTCTATATAAAAAAATATGATGCAAATACTTAACCATATTTATTTTAATAAATCAAACTCCATTTTTTTAACTTATTGTCATTAAACAGATTTATACATAGCTTAAATACATGAATTTAACTATATATAAAATATTTTTATATAATATCAAAAAAAATCAATATTTTTTTAAGCCGTATAATTCTATCCAAAACCATATAAATCATTTTCAAAATGTTTATATATATATATATGGACCGATGGTGTCTGTATATAACTTCCTATCCTATGGTCAAGTGATACAGATATTTATCATTTCAATCTGCAATTTAAAATAAAATTACGGTTATATATCATTTCAAACCGCAATCCTGAATGAAATAAAATGCATAACAACTTGCGGTTTAAAATAATATATAATACAACATCCATTCATCCATCAACAGATCATACATCCATCACAATCATCATCCACAACAATTAATCAATACCAATAAATAACTGATAATATATATAACAGGTATTTAACTGGCAGTTATATTCAATAATAAATTAAATAACGATTTAATTTTAAATGTAATAACTGAGATGATGATTAAAAATATAAGAAAAGTCATTAATAAATGCATAATCACAACAAAAATTTAATTTAACAAACATAAGAAATTTTAGAAGTTGAGTGGGTTAAAATACTCACCTTTTGAATTTAGATTGAATATAAATCCGATTTAAACCCAAAAATTAAATTCACGCGTGAATTGGTGTTCGTATGTGAAAAATATATTGATTAAAACGTTTGAAAATTTAATTTAATTAAAGTAAACAACAATAGAATTTACACTCCAGAAGCTTACACGTCATCATCATTTACTACTTCCAGATGCTGCTACACAGTAGAACGCACGCGACCGAAAAAACAAAACCCTCCCCTCAACTATACATCGCGTTCGAAGCCTCTTGGAGCCGCCACCTCGCACTCACGTCGCCGACCACCATGGCAAACTACGGCCCTCCCCTCGCCTCGCGCGACTCCGTGCCGACCCCAGAACCAGCCGCCACACACAAACATCAAACCCTAATGCAAATTTTTTCGACGATCTGACCATCGAAACACCTTGCGAATACCACCAATGAACTCCGCTGGACGATCTCCCCAAAACCCAGAAATGGTTTGACGATCGGACTAGTTTGATTTCGACGTGATGAACGGTCAAAAATTGTTCTTCGATTTCTGGACAAAAAATGCGTCGAATCGAAAAACGAGTTGCAGATCTGAGTTACGCTCTTTGAGAGTTCGAATCCATATAAAATTTGATAATATTAGAAGAGACTGAATTTTCATTTGATTTTTGAATTGCAATTTAAATTAGGGTTTGCAGCCTTTGGAAGGAGGAGGAGCTGATGGAATTTTTCGCACAGACAAATGAGAAATAGAGGTAGGCTAGGGTTTATAACAGGTATTTATAGAAAGAGTTGGAAAACGAATAGATGGATACGATTTGATATACGCGCAAACGAAAAAGTGGCCCAAAAAGCCCGTTTCGACTACGGAATAAAATTGGGTCAACCCACATGTCAAAATGTACGTTTAAAAATAATTTAAACGCAATGGAAAAGATTTCAAATCCAAATTCTATCGTATTAAGAGGTTACGCAAAAATTAATATTTTTCAAATTGATTTCAACTAAATCGATTTCAAGGCGTTTCGCGTTGGTACGATCAAACGGCAAGTCCGATCGCTTTGAAACTTGAAATCCTACAATAATTCACCGTTACGGATCCGATGAAACTAGTTTCGTCGAAATCCGAGTCAGTGGTAAAAATGGCTATTTTTATATTAATTAAATAAATTAAAAATAAATTAATTAAATCCAATTTTAAATTTCAATTCTAAAAATAAATCATCTTACATTTTTAAATTTCTTAAACAATTACAGAACTCAAAACAAATTTAGATGTAAATCATAGTTGATTAATTCATTACTTTCCGTGTTTAATTTAGATTCCACTAAATTAAGAAATTATAAATTAAATTAACAATAATTCCATTTAATTGACTTTTCATTATGTTATTCACTTAATTGCTATCAAATGGAAAAAATTTAGCATTGGATTCAGACTATTACATTAATATTCTTAAATTTCATCTAAATCTCAATTAACGCAATAATTAAATTCCACTTAATTACAATAAATCCAATTATTAATATAGTTCAAATCCATAAATTGATAAATATTTATTCCCACTTTTAGAATTCAGCAAATTTCCAAATTAGGAATAACATTAACATTTTTTTCTAAATATTACCTTAATTAATATTAACGTAATATTACATTAGACTTATGGTAACTGATTTCCAATTTAAATTAACAAGCAACAAGAATAGGTAACATACAATAATCGTTACGCTAAATTCCAGTCACATTAATAAGCTTTTATTACTTACAAATAAATGTTACCATTTATTTTCATAGTACTAATTTCATCTTATATTCCATTTATTCGCTTATGCTATTTATAGTCAAGTATACCATATCTTCATTAATTGTCATTTCGTTCAATCCATTAAGTATTAATCTTAATTAGCACTGGTTATGTCTTGATGCATTCTTTTATTACATCATTTATTACTTTACACAATAAAATAACGTTTAAACTCATCAATGTAATACCAAATTTCATTTTAAATCCAATTGATTTCCAAATCAAAGTTAATACATATCTCAAACAACTATTATAATTACTCCCAGAATATTGGTCTTATTAAATGACCATTTATTATAATTTAATTTCCTTAATTTAATCCAATGCTTACATTTTGTTTTCATACATTCAATTTATGGCTAAGTATACGTCTACATTAATTCCACTGATTTGCATTTCGTTCAATTTATTAATAGTTACCTTAGTTAAATTACCTTAGTTAACAATACGTAATAATAGACTATAATTTTACAATCTTAACGAATTTATAAATTGTCAATTGCCAAATGTATACATTAATTACTATTAAATGTTCTTAATAAATTTATCTACTTGGTTTCAAACTTTTTATTCATCAATTACTGCCTTATAAATAAACTTCCGTTTCTAATTAATTTACATTCACCTTTCCGTTACTATATTAATCATCATTAAAGTAACCTTAAATTACTTGTATGTTCATTCTTCCCAACTTATTACACTATGTTACACTATTTCACACATTAATTCAATAATTTAGTTTACCTTTTATATTCCATTATAAATTAATGCACACATTAATTAAGATTTTAAATCAAATTAATCATTTCATCTTGGTAGCATTTTTCATTACAATAAGAATATAATTAACATTTGCACTGTTTCACTTATTGGAATTACATCCAAGTTATTAACAATTAACTTACAAATCTTATACAGATTATTATTTCCATTAATAATTCACTAATTTTTATTTTCATCAGTATTAAATTTCAAAAATCTTATTAAATTAACCATTATAATTACTGAAAATTTACGGGTGGTTACACTCTCCCCCACTCAAAATTGTTCGTCCCAGAAAAGGAAAAGAAGGGAAAAGAGGAACTTATAAATTAATATCTACTATTTAAAACATTATATTCATAACAATAGGTTTACAGAATTGGATAATTGAAATAAAATATATAGATTTATAAACAACTAAATCTTTTTATATTCAAATTTATAAAGGGAAACATTTTAAAAATTTCTAAGTCCAAAACTTAAGGAAAATTTCGACAGAGTCTCCTTTGTATGGAGAGGCTCGAAAGAAAATATAATATCAATATAATAATGTACAACATATATTTCAAAATAATATATATCCCAACACAGGAAAATAGTATAATAACGCTATAAAACGTAATCCGAAGACTACCTATTGGTCAGGCAATTAACGCTTATTTAAGGAACAAAAAGCAATAGCAATTACTTCCATAACCTGTATTTCACTTATATAATCCAAAAGAGTTGATAATTATATAAAATGAAATGTTAAAGTTGTTTCAACTACAACAAACAATCAATACAAACAACCATCACTTGCAACAAGGCATACAACCATCATATGGAATTAATAAAAATCAATCATTCATTCATATCAAACAAAATAAATAGTTGTTCGGGTTCAAAACTTTAAATTGTACAGAATGAAAAATAAACTACTAAGCGCACCATTTACTCAACAATCTCTGATGAAGCTAAATATATTATTCATCCATCAAAGCAAATTTAAAGTATCCTTACCCAAACAACCATAAACCAAAACAAACAACAAATCAACCAATAGATCAAGTTTACTCTTATTAATTTCATTCATATAATAATTTATCTTTTTAATTTACATTTAATTTCTTACAGTTTCATTTACTTTTATTTATTTCTACCAAAATCTCATTTTCACTTATTCATATCATGAAACTTTCCTTTTATGATATTACATTCATTTATTCACTGCTTAACTTCATTTATTTACAGTATTCATCTTTCTGCTTATTTTCAAAATAAATGACTTCAACACTTACTTAAGTTTATTATCATTTCTTTATGACCTTATTATATTTAATTAGTAGCCTTTCAGTCATAACTTAAGTATATAATAATTATAGCATTAAATTCTTATTTATAAAAGCAATTTCATTGAATACTTTTATTATTTCAAATTTTACTTGTAAAGTTTCCCATTACATTTTCTTTTAAACATTTCAACTTTTAATATCTTTTGGTAAGTTATATATATGCTTTTAAGAATGTAAGTCTATTCTATTTCCTTTAATTAATTTTATGCTCAATAATAATATCTTTTGTCTTATAGGTTACACATTTCAAATTTCCTTTAATTTCATTTATAACCTTGCATTTAATCTCTTATTTTAATTAAAGGTTCCAATTATTAGTTAATTTCCATTTTACTACACAAATTGAAAATATTTAATAACGGATACTTAAGAATTTAAATAACGGGTTTTATTTCAAATCATTTTAAAATAATAGATAAACGTATTTATACATCCAGTTATATTTAAATAATTCGATATTTTTATTTGTTTATCAAAATAAATCTTGTAGTAAACTACTACAGTGGCCTTCCCACTTCGAAACTCGAGAACGAATGTCGACGATGCGGCCGCCATCACCGAAACTATTTTCCAGCGATAGAGAGGGAACTGCAGAACTATTTTTTTCCTTTTTTCTTCCCAAAATTTCTTTTTAGAACACTTCTTTCAAATTATATTGAAATACTTATATCAGAAAATACTTCTAAAATATTATTATTATTATACCCCAAAATCATTTGAAAGAAATTTTAAAAACCTCGAAACTTAAGTTCTAAAATTTCCAATTTCATTTATTTTGTTTTCAATCTTATTTCAACTATTATTTATAAATTTCATTACCTAACAACCAATATATTGCAACCAAACATAACCTTCATAAAAAAATATTTTATATAAAGAAAATATAATAGGTGAAATTATTTCATTCACCTATATTAAAACAAATATTGTGTCTGTCTGTCCTATTAAGTGTTTAAAAATCCCTATCGATGTCATAGCGTCCCATGCATCAACTAGAATTTATAAATACAAAATGGAACAAATTAACACAATATAACAACCTTTTATAACAATAACAAATACGCTCTCTCATATATCCAATCAGCGACTCATCATAGGGTATTACTACCCTATTATTAAAGAGTCAGGCCCCACAAAGCTAAGGTTTATCGCTAAACCAAAGATTTGATACCAGATGTAACGACCCGCCTTTCTACACGCTTTAAATCGACGATAAACCACACACGTCAGACTCAAACCATACAGAAAGGAGGATTGTTATGGGATAAATAAGAAAAAGTAAGGGAAGAAAAAAAAACAAAATAGAATCTTACAGCGGAACTATAAAATATAATAATCAAATGTACAGTTCATGAAGCTGTTTACAAAATATTTGATTATATTTATACAATACATATCAAAGTTACACATACCAGAGAAAACAACTAATAATGCAGCGGAACAATTGTGATGCAGCGAACTAATATAATATATAATAGTAATAAAATATTCGTCTTTGTCCTACAGAAGTAAGATCTTCAAATCCTGAAATGCTCAAGCTGACCCGAGCGAATTGAAAAGACGAAACACTCGAGTGAGAACTAAAATATCTTATGTGAGTTAAATCAACTGAAATAAATATGAGTGTAACGGCATCGGAGATGTTTACGGGATTTGACATCTCCTATCCAGCGTCTAACGTGAGTGTAGTAACTCAAGAGATGCTCGGGATTCACATCACCTAAGGATCCGTTAAAATATTTACTATGTAGTAATATTTCGCTATTATAATAGTGTCTGTTAGTAAAATAAACATGCTTTTAAATAGCGTTAAGGCTTTTACATTTTCCACCCTAACACGTAATAATGCCAATAGTCTATACAGTACCGTATTACCTCCTGATCGGGAGGCTACCAGAGGAAACTTCATAGGTACGACACAAATAGAAACTCGTACAAGGCGCGATAGGGTAGGTGACACGGCATAACTAGGCAATGCCAGGGTAGATATACCAATTACGCTTCCGAGCCGGTGGTAACGCGTAGCGCGCAGCTACCGCCCACCTCGAGCCACACCCCCAAATAAAAAATCAAAAGTGGCCACCAAATCAATCCAAAAGTCAAAGTATAATATCGAAGGAATGTGTCCGATCAAAGGTGCTACCTCATTATCCCGTCAATCGCTCTTTTTTAGCCACCTTATGCCAATTCACGGGAGTTGGGTCCACGTACTTACCTCAAAGGAAACGCCGCCACCATCCTACTTCATTCTGGAATCTACACAACGTTCACGGTTGTTAATGTGGTTTTCGGAGTTGGCAGAGAGTTTGACAACTTCCGATCCCGGTCACTTTAACAACCAAACGTTATCATAACACCGTGGCTATTTCAAAATAATTTATACTTCAAAACCAGGATATAATATTTATTTCAAAACCATATAAATACGATATCATTTCAAATTTAAAAACCAAATCAATATGAGATTCCTTTTATTTCAAATCAATATAATATCATTTTATTTCAAATATATCCCCTTTTTAAAATCATAGCACCTCCAAATTTTATACTTCAAAACCAAACATTTGAAATTTTAACACCTTTAAAACGTATGCTATGAAATTCATAACATCGAAACAGTTCAAATTCTTTAAACATTTCAATTTCGATATATTTCAAGGCTTTAAATATTCCAAAATTGCAAAACTAAATTTGATAATTTTGATTCAACAATTAAATTTCCTATTATTTAGTTTTGAAATATTTTATATAATAAACGCCTTATTATTTAAATAAAACTCAAATTTTAAATAACTAAATATTGCCTTCAATTGGTTATACTTGAAATAATCATTTAATTCACCTAGACGCAAAATCAAGTTATAGTAATTATACCTTTTAAAATTCCAATTTAATAAATTTCACATCAACCCTATTGGTTTAATCCTTAAATAAATTCAATTTCATAAATTCTTAAATTTATCTAAATTTCAAATCAAATTTTATTCGAGTAAAATTCTTCAATAATTTATTTCAGATCCATTTCACATTTTATCCTCCAAATCTTAATTAATTTAAATCATTATAACCTCTATATAAAAAAATATGATTTAAATACTTAACCATATTTATTTTAATAAATCAAACTCCATTTTTTTAACTTACTGTCATTAAACAGATTTATACATAGCTTAAATACATGAATTTAACTATATATAAAATATTTTTATATAATATCAAAAAGAATCAATATTTATTTAAACCGTATAATTCTATCCAAAACCATAGAAATCATTTTCAAAATGTTTATATATATAGATCGACGGTGTCCGTATATAATTTTCTATCCTATGGTCAATTGTACGGATATTTATCATTTCAATCCGTAATTTAAAATAAAATTACGGTTATATATCATTTCAAACCGCAATCCTAAATGAAATAAAATGCATAACAACTTGCAGTTTAAAATAATATATAATACATCATCCATTCATCCATCAACAGATCACACATCTATCAAAATCATCATCCAAAACAATCAATCAATACCAATACATAACTGATAATATATATAACAGGTATTTAACTGGTAGTTATATTCAATAATAAATTAAATAACGATTTAATCTAAATAAATGCAACAACTAAGATGATGATTAAAAATATACGAAAAGTCATTAATAAATGCATAATCACAACAAAAATTTAATTTAACAAACATAAGAAATTTTAGAAGTTGTGAGTGGGTTAAAACACTCACCTTTTGAATTTAAATTGAATTTAAATCCAATTTAAACCCAAAAATTTGACAGTCTCAGAATTCATCCAAACACACGTCAAAATGTTCGAAATTTCAATACGATCCTAACAAAAAAACTGCGCGTGAATTGGTGTTCGTATGTGAAAAATATATTGATTAAAACGTTTGAAAAATTAATTTAATTAAAATAAACAACAATAGAATTTACACTCCAGAAGCTTACATGTCATCATCATTTACTACTTGCAGATGCCGCTATCCAGTAGAACGCACGCGACCGAACGAACAAAACCCTCCCCTCAACTGTACATCGCGTTCGAAGCCTCTCGGAGCCCCCACCTCGCACGCACGTCGCCGACCACTACGGCAAACTGGGCCCTCCCCTCGCCTCACGCGACTCCGCACCGTCCCCAGAACCAGCCGCCGCAGCACCCAAACATCAAACCCTAATGTAAATTTTTTCGACGATCTGACCATCGAAACACCTTTTGAATACCACCGATGAACTCCGTTGGACGATCTCCCTAAAACCCAGAAATGGTTTGACGATCGGACTAGTTTGATTTCGACGTGATGAACAGCCAGAAATTGTTCTTCGATTTCTGGACAAACAATGCGTCGAATCGAAAAACGAGTTGCAGATCTGAGTTATGCACTTTGAGAGCTTCGAATCCATATAAAATTTGATAATATTAGAGGAGATCGAATTTTCATTTGATTTTTGAATTGCAATTTAAATTAGGGTTTGCAGCCATTGGAAGGAGGAGCTGCTGGTGGAATTTTTCGCACAGACAAATGAGAAATAGAGGTAGGCTAGTGTTTATAACTGATATATATAAACAGAGTTGGAAAAAGAATATATGGATACGATTTGATATAAGCGCTAACGAAAAAGTGGCCCAAAAAGCCCGTTTTGACTCCAGAATGAAATTGAGTCAACCCACATATCAAAATAGATGTTTAAAAATAATTAATTTAAATACAATGGAAAAGATTTCATGTCCAAATTCCATCGTATGAAGAAGTTATGCTAAAATTATTATTTTTCAAATTGATTTCAATTAAATCGATTTAAAGGCGTTTCGCGTTCGTACGATCAAACGACAAGTCTGATCGCTACGAAACTCGAAATCCTACAATAATTCACCGTTACGGATCAGATGAAACTAGTTTCGTCGTATAACGACCGTGATTTTTGAATTACCGTCGAAATAAATATTTTAAAATAGAAATTTAAATTGAAAATTTGAAAATAAAATTTACAATGAAATTCATTTAAAAAAAAATCAGTTGAACAAAAGTGGTAGTCATTGCAAAGTCAGTGGAAAATAACTTCAATTGCCTTTCACGTGTAAATAAAATGGTCCATTCAAAAAGCTTGTTTGAACATTTTTGCAAGCAAGCATGAACACAATTTAGTCTTGCTGCAATCACTTATTATATAAAGCAAAAGTGCATACTTTTCCATCATCATTTAGTATAGTTGTGTCCATTTTATTCACATGAGCACGTTTACATTAATTGCATTTGTACAAAATGAAAGCCAGCACACTCATTTTTCTTTGACTGGTGCAAAATGAAAGAGAAGAAAAGTAAGCTGCCTCCTTTCTTTTGTTCATTCTTTAGTAGCTTCACTCTTTAGTTGCTTTCAAGAACTCTGTAAAAGAATTACTAATGGCGTTTTTAAATGTTGCTCTCTGTGGAATCCTTATTGCTTACTGGTTTCGAACCAAAACAAAGGTAAGTGCAAACTCACATCTATTTAAACTGAGTCATTTATTTCTATCAGCTTCATTATTTTTGCGTGCAATATATAGCACGAAATTGAGTGTAATCAGTTCACATTTCATAGAAAAAAACAAAAAATTTGTGTCAGGTGTGTGTATATGCATTTCACGAACATAAAGCCCAGACCTTTATTTACTTTATGCATGCAAAGAGTAGAAGTCCAAGTTTTTCCTTATGCGCATTATTTTGGTTTACATCAGTTCCTGCATGCAAATTATACCGCCTAGACCTTAGCGTGCGAGTTGTTTTGTATGGAAAAAATCAGTTCCGGGTCACAAATATATGAAATATTGTCCAAGCTATACATTTGTTACATGCGCATGAATATAGCTTGTCCAGATATTTTCGTCGTTTCATTTCCACGTGTACAATATACAGTATTCGAAATCTTTAAGTATGTTAGTGTCAAATATTTCAATTCATGCGTTGTCCAGGAAGCAATGTATGAAATCATTTTTTCCAAGTCTAGGCTATTTTCATTTTTTTTGTATGCAGTTGCGTGAAAATTGTATAGCCGGTTGTTTTACTTTTCTTTCAAACTTCCATATGTGCGTGAAATTTTTTCCCAGGCACTTGTGTTAATTCTTTTTAATGTGTGCACTGTTAATTGCATGCATATAAACTAAAATGTACGTGAGAAGTGTTGCATTTATATTCCAATAGGGAACACGTGTTGTCCACACTAGTTATATATTTTTCCAAAATAATGCATGCATGCCATAAATTCGTGTATACACTAGTATGCTAAACCCAGGCCACTTTAGTATGTTACTCCAGGTTATCTTCTTTTACATTCTATTTCACTGCATACAATATATATAGCCAGACATCTCCTATTCTCATTTTCGTGCGTGTGGAGTGTTAAGTCACTGACTTTGCATATTTGTTGCCAAGTCACCTGCTTGGCATGTTTCATCTCAGAAGAAGAAGAAAATGCGCAAGCCATATCTTTTAAATGTTAGTTGCGTGTGGGCTAATTAGTGTCCAGGTGTATGAAATATTGCATGACTACATAATTATTGGTACGCATGCATCTAGCTTGCCTAGGTCGAGTTATTTCATTCTCACTAGTACACACACAGCAGCACGAAAGTATATTGGCCAAGTTTGTTTATTTTTTTTACTTGATTTCTGCGAACAAGTATATTGTGCAAGTTGCACTGTATAGAAATCAAGTTTCAGGCAGTGCAACATGTAGTGAATAAATATAGTAGTGCAATCAATTATTTAATTTACGTTGAACAGGTGTTACGTTTTAAACGTATTTTTATTGCCGTTATTTTTATAACAGAACTTTTACGCCGGTATTATATTTTTGAAGCGTGTGTTTTTGATGACATCTTTTACGAATAAAAGTTTCTGTTGTTTTGACTTCAGTAACTGTCAATTTTAAAGTGAATTTTCAAGCGGTTATCCCGTAACGCTGATTAGATATCTGTTTTTACGGTGTTTTGTGAAGCGCAATTTCCTCGTAGAAATTGCTATAGTTGTAGTTTTAATCATGTGTTTTAAAACTCATTTTGAAATAAAATTGTTTCCAAAAAATTTACAGTTTGCGCTTTCAAAAGAACGACAGCAAAATTGAGGACTATGAAGCCTTACTTTTACTGATTTGCTTAATTCCAGACTTGTCCGTTTGAGAACATAAAATGTTATTTACATAAAATACACAATTTTGCACTTTCAAGGAAACGATGAAGAGATTTAAACGATTTAGCAAAAGTGTGCAGTGTGGAACCACAATTTTACTATTTCGGTTGATTCCGGACTCGTTAATTGAAATATTTGCTGTTTGATGATTTTATTTGGCTTTCGAGCCACTCTGTTGGACCTTCAGGTCATATGATGGACCTTCAGGTCAATTACCAGTACTACACCTTCGGTCGTCTGTTGGACCTTCGGGTCATTTGTTGGACCTTCGGGTCATTTGTTGGACGCCAAAAATTATAGTACTTGGTAGGCTTCGGCCATATGAGATGCACGTGCGGCGTAGCTAAAACTCGCCATCTGCTGGGATCGATCCATCTTTTATGTTGATTTTCTAGTTACCTTATTTTGATTTCTAGATTTTGTGACTGTTGATTTGTCTAGTTATCTTATTTTGATTTCTAGATTCTGCATATTGCTGTTTTGAATTCAATTGTGAATTTGGAAGTTGATTTTGATGATGTTTAATGGGATTTCTTCCTTTAAACTATGCTGATTGCTATGTTGTATAGTCTCAACCGAGGCTATAATTTTGTGTATAGTCTCATCCGAGATTATAATTTTGTGTATAGTCTCATCCGAGATTATAAATTTGCATGTTGCTGTTTTGAATTCAATTGGGAATTTAAAAGCTGATTTTGATGGAGTTCAAATTAAGATTTCTTCATTTAAACTATGGTGATTATTTTTGTTGCATAGTCCCATTCGAGATTATTGATTTTGATGGAGTTTAAATTGCGATTTCTTTATTTGAACTACATTGATTATCTATGTTGTATAATCTCATTCGAGATTATGATTATTTGCTTAAGTGTTGTTTATCATAGACTTATTTTTGAAGTTTAAATTAGAATGATCCGTTTATTATTTTCTTTTAAATAATACTTGGGTCAGACCGAGTTATTTCAGGATAGTCGCTATCTCTGATTCTGTTGCCTCTTCAGCTTTTGGGATTTCACTCCATATTTTGCCTAGTCTTCGAGGTGTACTTTTGGTGTATAGACTATCGTCTCATATATGTTGATGTCCTTATATTTATACATTTTGTACAAGTGAACTATCGATCGTTGTAGCATGTATTCCAGACTTATCTTCCGCTATATATTTGATATTTCTGTTCTGATGTGCTTATACTTTGTTGTTGTTACTATGAGTTATTCTGAATTTTTCATTAGCCACCTTAGTTTCTTTTTAGATTTGGATTGAATATATATCTTCGGGAGTAATTTACACAACTTTCGATGTAATCAATACTCGTCTAAGGCATAACTTACGGATGGTCGCTTCTAACAAGCCTTATTCTTCGCAATAGCAGACGTTATTCCTTATAATAACCTTTTTTATTGTGAGCATAGAGGTGGGGCGTCATAGCTTGGTATCAGAGCTGAGATTCAAAACAAATTATAATAAACACAGAACAGAAGCAGAATGGAACATGCGTCATAACTATTCAAGGGTTTTATCCGTGCCCTTCTAATCTATTCCTACGTTGTTCTTAAACTTTTATCATGTCTAACTAGTTGGAATATGTCTAGGAATATATTTTATATTTCCATAGTATTCCATTTGTTAAATTCCTTATCAATCTTGCTTGTAGTTTCCTTGAGTTAAAACAAGGAAAGTCCTTTGTTTCTGACTGTCCTACTGCTCCTAAGGGTTTTAAATCAGGGAAACTTAATGTTGCTTAAGCATCTGGTGATTCTTCTCAGCCCAAAGGTATTGCTCCTTCTGTTTTGGAAGGTTTTATTTTATTTTGTGGCCCTTATATTAGAGAACTTTTCGATACGGTTGCAACACATTCATTCATGCCAAAGGAGCTTGTTGTTGTTATTCCTTTGGATGTTGTTAGTGTTTGCGACTATTTGAGAATTGCGAATCCTCTTGCTGGATCCGCTACTCATGGTTTGTTGTGTGTTAATGTTGAGATTATTCTTTATAGTTTTACCTTTCATGTGAATCTGCATGTTATGGATTATCTTGGTTTAGATATGATATTGGGTATGGATTGGCTCGTCCATTATGAAGTTCAAATCCTATGTCCCGAAAGAACATTATATCCCAAGTATCTCAATGATATCGAGCAGCTATCTATTATATTTCGAAGTATGGACCATCCTTCGAATGCTCTTATTTCTTCCTTTGAATCGGAGGATGTCTTAGCTAATATTCCGGTTGTTTGTGATTTTTCTGATATCTTCGAGCCTATTTCATGCTTACCGCCGAAGAGGGAAATTGAGTTCCATATTGATCTTATCTCTGGTGCTCATCCTGTCAGTCATCCTTCTACGAGGATGTATGCTAAGGAAAATGAGGAACTCAAGCAACAATTATCTGAGTTAGAAGCCAAGCATTTTATTCCTTCCAGCTCTTCTCCTTGGGCCGCCGCCGTTGTCTTCGTTAAGAAGCCAGATGGTACTCTTAGGCTTTGCATTGTTTATCGCAAGCTTAACGAGCTCACTATCTAAAACAGGTATCCATTATCTAGGATCGATGACATGTTCGATCAGTTAAGTGGCGCTGAGCTTTTCTTCCAACTCGATCTTGCCACCGATTTTTATCAGTTACGAGTTGCGAAAAATAGCATTCCTCTTATCGCATTCCGCATTCGTTATGATTCTTAGGAATGACTTATTATGTCATTCAGTTTGCCCAGCTTATTCCATCCATTTTATGAATCGAGTATTCTACGAATATCTCGATGACTCCATTTGTGTATTTATTGATTTTGGATGAAAATAGCAATTTAAAATTTTGCAAATCTTTTTCTTAAGATCTAATTACATGTATAATTGGATTTTTGTTTATCATATAGAAGATGATTTTGTGATTGTATTGCCCATTGAGTGCTTTAAGAATTCTAGTCGATGCGCTTGATCAACGTTATCGATAGGAATCTCCTAAACGCTTTGATGAGACAATTTGACACAACAAATTTATAAAAAGTAATTTCTTCTAGAAAAAGATTTCCTAAAGATAATTTAAATTTTTGTAAGTTTTATCTTTTCAGGAAAGAAGATTATTTGAAAGAACTCTTTTCTGATACTCTTATCCTTGTGATCCCCGAAGGGAACCATAGCCTTACTATTTGTACCAATGCTAGCCGTATTGGTTTCGGTGTTGTTCTCATGCAAAAAGATAGAGTAGTTACCTATGCTTCTAGACAACTATAGCCTAATGAGATTTGTTATGCTACTCATGATTTGGAGTTGGCCGCTATAGTCTTTGCTCTAAAGATTTGGCGACGTTATTTATTGGGCGAGCGTTTTGTTCTCTTCACTGATCACAAATCTTTGAGTATCTCTTCACTCGGAAGGAACTTAATATGAGTCAACAACGTTGGCTCGAATTTCTAGCTTCATATGACTTCAATATTCAGTATACCCCTGGTAATGGTAATCGGGTTGCTGACGCGCTTAGTTGCAAGCAGCAAGTTGTTGTTTGCATGATGCTAGCAAAGTGGAATATATTTGAAACTTTATCTCTTTGTGATATTAGAGACCGTCCTTCAGTTTCTGATTCACAAGTGCTTTTATTTAGCATGGAAGCTCGTCCTAGTTTGTTGGATCGTGTTGCCGATGCCCAGAAACAAGATCCAAATCTCTCTTATCTTATTCAGAGTTGTAAATCGGAATTCCGAAGTGATGATCTAAAGGATTTCGATATTGATATTCATTGTTGTATTCGGAAGAAGGGAAGGTTGATCGTGCCTAATGTTTCTAATCTTAGAAATGACACTCTTGAGGACTGTCATCGTTCTAAGTATACTACCCATCCAGGTAGTAATAAGATGTATGTTGATATGAAACGCTTATACTTTTGGGAAGGTATGAAGCTTGATGTTACAAGTTATGTGAGTCGTTGCATGACTTGTCAACTTATTAAAGCATAACACCATTGTCCTAGTGGTCTTTTGCAGCCTCTTGAGATTCCATTTTGGAAATGGGATCAAATTTCCATGGACTTCATTGATGGTCTACCTCTTTCGAGGTCGGGCCATACTAGTGTTTGGGTGATTGTTGGTCGATTATTAGCCCATTTTATCCCTATCAAGTCCAATCGGACTGCTTCTTGTCTTTGTTGGTGGATGGGAAGACCACTTACCTCTTGTTGAGTTTTCATATAACAATAGTTTCCAATCCAGTATCGGTATGGCTCCTTTCGAAACTCTTTACGGAAGACCGTGTCGATCGCCATCTTGTTGGTTGAAATCCGGGGAAAAGTTAGTTCTCGACCCCGATTATATTCGTGAATCTTCTGAGAGGATTGATTTTATTAGACAGAGAATGAAAGAGGCTTAGAATAGGAAGAATCTTATGCCGATAGTCATAGGAAGCCTTTGGAATTTTCTGTTGGCGATCGCATATTCATTTGTATTTCTCCGATGAAGGGTGTGGTGCGTTTCAGTAACTATGGGGAAATTGGCTCCTCGATATAGTGGACTGTTTCCTAATACGGAACGCATTGGCCCTGTTGCTTATCGTGTATTGCTACCTATTCAGTTTTCGGGAATTCATGACGTATTTCATGTATCCCAGTTTCATCAATACCTTCATGATTCGGATTCTATTATTGATCCTCATGGGTTGCAGATCTTGAGATCTCACCCGACTTGTCTATGGTGCAAAATCCTATTCGTGTGCTAGCTACGAAGGTTAAACGCCTTCGAAATAAGAAGTCCCGCTTGTGAAAATTCAATGGTCTGCAAACCCCAAAGATTGCACTTGGGAAACCAAAGAATTCATCGAGCGTTCTTATCCTGGTTTTCTCTCCTCTTCGGGTGGGTGTGAGCATTGTAAATTCATCTTTTCTATTTTAATCTTTGTTGAGATGAATTATTTGTGTATAGACTACTTCTAGTATGAAATTTGCGGGGACGCAATTTTTATAGGGGGAGTCTGTAACGACCGTGATTTTTGAATTACCGTCGAAATAAATATTTTAAAATAGAAATTTTAAATTAAAAATTTGAAAATAAAATTTACAATGAAATTCATTTACAAAAAGAAAATCAGCTGAACATAAGTGGTAGTCATTGCATAGTCAGTGGAAAATAACTTCAATTGCCTTTCACGTGTAAATAAAATGGTCCATTCAAAAAGCTTGTTAGCAAGCATGAACACAATTTTGTCTTGCTGTCATCACTTATTATATAAAGAAAAAGTGCATACTTTTCCATCATCATTTAATATAGCCATGTCCTTTTTATTCACATGAGCACGTTTACATTAATTGCATTTGTACAAAATGAAAGCTAGCACACTCATTTTTCTTTGACTTATGCAAAATGAAAGAGAAGAAAAGTAAGCTGCCTTCTATCTTTTGTTCATTCTTTAGTAGCATCACTCTTTAGTTGCTTTCAAGAGCTCTGCAAAAGAATTACTAATGGCGTTTTAAATGTTGCTCTCTGTGGAATCCTTATTGCTTACTAATTCTGAACCAAAACAAAGGTGAGTGCCAACTCACATCTATTTAAACTGAGTCATTTATTTCTATCAGCTTCATTATTTTTGCGTGCAATATATAGCACGAAATTGAGTGTAAATCAGTTCACATTTCATAGAAAAAAGAAAAAAAATTATGTCAGGTTTTTGTATATGCATTTCACAAAAATAAAGCCCAGACCTTTATTTAATTTATGCATGCAAAGAGTAGAAGTCCAAGTTTTGCAAAGAGTAGAAGTCCAAGTTTTTCCTCATGCGCATTATTTTGGTTTACGTCAGTTTCTGCATGTAAATTATACCGCCCAGACCTTAGCGTGCAAGTTGTTTTGTATGGAAAAAATCAGTTCCAGGTCACAAATATATGAAATATTGTCCAAGCTATACATTTGTTACGTGCGCATAAATATAGCTTCTCTAGATATTTTCATCATTTCATTTCCACGTGCACAATATACAGTATTCGAAATCTTTAAGTATGTTATTGTCAAATATTTCAATTCATGCGTTGTCCAGGAAGCAATGTATGAAATCATTTTTTCCAATTCAAGCGGTTATCCCGCTATGCTGATTTGATATCCGTTTTATGGTGTTTTGTGAAGCGCAATTTCCTCGTCGAAATTGCTGTAGTTGTTGCAGTTTTAATTATGTGTTTTAAAAATCATTTTAAAATAAAATTGTTTCCAAAATTTTAACAGTTTGCGCTTTCAAAAGAACGAGGAAGCGACTTAAACGCTTCAGCAAAATTAAGGACTATGAACTCTTACTTTTTACTGATTTGCTTAATTCCGAACTTGTCTGTTTGATAACGTAAAATGTTATTTACATAAAATACACAATTTTGCACTTTTAAGGAAACGATAAAGAGATTTAAACGATTTAGCAAAATTGCGGAGTATGGAACCACACTTTTACTATTATGGTTAATTCTGGACTCGTTAATTATAATATTTGTTATTTGATGATTTTGATGATTTATTTGGCTTTCGAGCGACTCTGCTGGACCTTCGGGTCATATGATGGACCTTAGGGTCGATTACCAGTACTAGACCTTTGGGTCGTCTGTTGGACCTTCGGGTCATTTGTTGGACCTTCCGGTCATTTGTTGGGCGCCCAAAATTATAGTACTTGGTAGGCTTCGGCCATATGAGATGCACGTGTGGCATAGCTAAAACTCGCCATCTGTTGGGATCGATCCATCTTTTATGTTGATTTTCCAGTTATCTTATTTTGATTTCTAGATTTTGTGACTGCTGATTTGTCTAGTTATCTTATTTTGATTTCTAGATTTTGTGCATTGCTGTTTTGAATTCAATTGTGAATTTGGAACTTGATTTTGATGATGTTTAATGGGATTTCTTCCTTTAAACTATGCTAATTCCTATGATGTATAGTCTCAACCGAGGCTATAATTTTGTGTATAGTCTCATCCGAGATTATAATTTTGTGTATAGTCTCATCCGAGATTATAAATTTACGCATTGCTGTTTTGAATTCAATTGGGAATTTAAAAGCTGATTTTGATGGAGTTCAAATTGAAATTTCTTCATTTAAACTATGGTGATTATTTTTGTTGCATAGTCTCATTCGAGATTATTGATTTTGATGGAGTTTAAATTGCGATTTCTTTATTTGAATTACGTTGATTATCTATGTTGTATAATCTCATTTGAGATTATGATTATTTGCTTAAGTGTTGTTTATCATACACTTATTTTTGAAGTTTAAATTAGACTGATCCGTTTATTATTTTCTTTTAAATAATACTTGGGTCAGACCGAGTTATTTCAGGATAGTCGCTGTCTCTTATTATGTTGCGCTTCAGCTTTTGGGATTTCACTCCATCATTTGCCTAGTCTTCGAGGTGTACTTTTGGTGTATAGACTATCGTCTCATATATGTTGATGTCTTTGTATTTATACATTTTGTACATGTGAACTATCGATCGTTGTAGCATGTATTCCAGACTTGTCTTCCGCTATATATCCGATATTTCTATTCTGATGTGATTATACTTTGTTGTTATTATTATGAGTTATTCTGAATTTTTCATTGTCCACCGTAGTTTCGTTTTAGATTTGGATTGAATATATATATATATATATATATATCTTCGAGGGTAATTTACACAACTCCTATCGATGTAATCAATACTCGTCTAAGGCATAACTTACGGATGGTCGCTTCTAAGAAGGCTTATTCTTCGCAATAGCAAACGTTATTCCTTATAATAACCTTTGTTATTATGAGCATAGAGGCGGGGCGTCACACGTCGAAATCCGAGTCAGTGGTAAAAATGGCTATTTTTATATTAACTAAATAAATTAAAAATAAAGTAATTAAATCGAATTTTAAATTTCAATTCTAAAGTAAATCATCTTACAGTTTTAAATTTCTTAAACAATTACAGAACTTAAACAAATTTAGATGTAAATCATAGTTGATTAATTCATCACTTTCCGTGTTTAATTTAGATTCCACTAAATTCAAAAATTATAAATTAAATTACCAATAATTCCATTTAATTGACTTTTCATTATGTTATTCACTTCATTGCTATCAAATGGAAAAATTTTAACATCGGATTCAGACTATTACATTAATATTCTTAAATTTCATCTAAATCTCAATTAACGCAATAATTAAATTCCGCTTAATTCCAATAAATCCAATTATTAATATAGTTCAAATCCAATAAATTGATAAATATTTATTCCCAATTTTATAATTCAGCAAATTTCCCAATTATGAATAACATTAACATTTTTTTCTAAATATTTCCTTAATTAATATTAACGAAATATTACATTAGACTTATTGTAATAACCCAATATTTTCAACCATTCGCATCCACACATGTCGGACTTGAATTGCTCAAAATACCGCGTTGTAAATAAAATTTGGCGAATCTCAGAACATACAGTAAATAATAATCACATAACACATACACAGAGTAAGAAATGCAGCGGAAGTAAAAGAGATAGTAGTTCATGAAGCTACTATGAAAATATATCAGAGTTAAATAAAACACAACAGAATAAATAAAGTACAACAGAAGTCTCAAGATGATAACAAAGTACAAGCTGAATAGAACAACAGAACTGGAATAGATAAAACTAGATAAGCAGATGATCTCCAGCGATTCCAATCTCCAGAAAGTGGAATCCAAATCTGTGAATAACTCAGGCTGACCCGAGCGTTAACAAAATACAAACACTCGAGTCAGGACAATATATACTTATATAATGTAAACTAACTCAAGTGAACTGTAATAAAGTACAAGTAACTTAAAGGATGCCTGGGACCGCCCATCCTCTAAGGATCCGTTAAACTATTTACTATGTAGTAATATTTCGCTATTATAATAATGTCTACAGTAAAATAAACATACTTTTAAATAGCGTTCCGGGCTACCCATATCACCTTACACACATAATAGTCCCAGTAGTCCATCCAATATCATGCCATCTCCACTCCGAGTGACTGTCAGAGGTTACCACACGGGCTACGGGAGAAAAACAAACTCGTAGTAAAGGCTCGATATGGTAGGTGACACGGCACACAAGGCAATGCCAGGGTAGATATACCAATTACGCACACGGGCTGGTGGTAACGCAGCAGCCACATACGCCCACCTCGGAACACACTCACATATCAAAATCGAAGGATGGTCATCTAATCAATCACAAGTAAGAGTATAGTATCGAAGGAATGTGTCCGATCGGAGGAATGACGTCACTTGGCCTGAGATCGCTCCTGTTTTAGCCACCTTATGCCAACTCACGGGAGTTGGGTCCACGTAATATACCTTAAGAACGTTGCCACCATCCTACTTCATTCTGGAATCTCCACCTCGTACACGGTTGTCAAAGTGGTTTCGGTATCGACAGAGAGTATGTCAGATATCCGATCCCTGTCTCTTTGCCAACGAATCGTTATTATAACCCGTGGTTATAATATTAAAAATGGTATTTATACTTCAAAACATAATATCATTTCAAATCCAAATCTTTATCAAAATAAAGATAAAATTAATTCCAAACCATTTCAAAAAAAACATCATATCTTTCCAAAACTTCCTGTCAAATCATTTCAATATATCAAAATATCATATCTTTCCAAAACTTCATTTCTTAATATATCAAAAGATATCATATCTTTCCAAAGCTTCATTCAAATCATTTTACTATATCAAAAATATCATATCTTTCCAAAACATCATTCAAATCATTTTAATATATCAAAAGATATCATACCTTTCCAAAGCATCATTTCAAATCATTTTACTACATCAAAATATCATATCTTTCCAAAGCTTCAATTCAAATCATTTTAATACATCAAAATATCATATCTTTCCAAAACTTCATTTCAAATCATTTTACTATATCAAAATACCATATCTTTCCAAAACTTCATTTCAAATCATTTTACTATATCAAAATATCATATCTTTCCAAAAATTCATTCATTTCAAATCATTATTCATTTTATTCAATTTAAAATACCATTTCAATTTACATTTCAAAACAGTTTATATTTCAAAAATCATTTTAAATCATTAAAATGATGTTATTATATTTAATAATTAAATTATTAAATTTCCAAAATTTTCAACTTCCAAAGTTCATTTATTCACTTAAATTTATCAAAACGGTGAAAATTCACTTTTCGCAGCATTTAGAAAACGCTACGAAAAGTTACATTCAAAACAGTTCAATTTAACAAAAGACACATGTTGTAATAGGGTTTACTTAATATTTCAAATAAACTTAGTCAAATTCAACAATTATAGCACTTAAAAAGATTTCTATAATAGCCTTTAATTCAATTTAGCTTTTTAGTTCATTATCATCGACTACAGCATTTACAAATGCTGTAATATCATTTACATTGCAATTAATAGCATTACAAAAATGCAGTTGATTAACTTCAAATATTCAATATAATTTCACAACCAATTATATTTTTATTTAAAACATTCTTAACTTATAAAATCATACATTTTCACATTTATAAACATTATTTAATTTTCCTAAGTTCATGATTTTATAAAGTTAAATTTCCATTCAAAAATCAAGATTTAATAATAATTCACTTATTCAATTGCAATGTTCAAATTTAAATTCATTACATTAAATTTCAACTTAACACTTAAATTTAAATTCTTAAATATAACTTAGTTTTATTTTTATTTACTTAACTAAAAATTCACTTTTAAGTCAATTTCATAAATTTCCAATTTTAGTTATATTTCAAAATTTCAACTTAAATATTCATTTCACATTTCATCTTTATTAAAAATCATTAATATGATATAAAATCACTTTATATTCATTTAAATTCAAATTATCATAAATTTATCATAATTTCATATTCAATTTAATTTCCAATTATAATTAAATCAAATGTTCCAAAATAACTTACATTCAAAATTTTCTAACCTTTTCATTAATTCATTTCACTTATAATTATTCAGAAAATCAATAATATTTTACAAAAATCCTTTTTAATTAGATTTAAATCAAAATATTTTATTATTTACATTTCTAAAATAATTTTAAAAATTTTAGAAAAACATATATTAACTACGGGTCTGTATATAATTTTCTACACTAGGAAAAGTGATACGGGTAATATATCATTTCAACCCGTAATTTACAAAGAAAATCTGAGTTTTATCATTCCCAAGTAAATGAAATAAATTGAAAATCATTCAGGCCTATCATTTCAGCCCATAACAATTTTCCCTTATTCTAAAGTCTGTTCGGGTATATATCATTTCAACCCATAGTGATTCTAATCTAAAGGGAACTTGCGATGTAATAAACTGATAAAAAATAACAGAACAGCATAAAATAACAGTGATATATGATATAGCAGGTGTAAATACAGGTGTGAACATCATATGAATATAATATGGCAATTAAAACAGGATGATGTGCATTACAGATTCAAGTGTGATCAGTTTATTGCTTATATAAGTATAACTTGTCTGGTGAGATGTACTCACATTTTTATGCTGGAGATATCAATTAGAATGACATAGCGAATCCAGAAGGCACAACCTTTGATTTGAGTGGAGATAAATAGCCAAGATATCATCTTGTAAAGAACCACAAAACAAGACAATATAACTTACGAATATTCAACCAAAATATATTGAAATAAATTGAAATTGAAAGGCAACAAAGACAAGATAACTTGACCTTGCTACAACCATTCAAAAGCTCGACCAAGGAGGTTCATCTTTTCAGCTATGATGATGATATGAGTGTGGGAGAGAGAAGGTTAACTTCCTTGAATACATAAGACAAAACAATACAAACAATATAAGTTTCAAAACAAAAATGCAATAAACAATGTTAGAAACAATTGTATAAAACCAATCCAAAATCATTGCACTTGCTTTCAACCTCCTATACTACAGCTACAGGTCTGAAATGTACTTCTAAAGTTTGAATTTGGATCTGGTCTTGAGTCTATATAGTTTAAAAGGTGGTGCAAAAGGTAGGTGCATGGATCTACAACTACAAGGCAACTAGCATCAATTCAAGTCACAATATGGTTCGGCCAAGGGGTCCTATGGGTTCCGCCTTGTGCTCTGGTGGTGGTGGGTGGTGTGGCAGTGGGTGGTGGTCAGGTCAGAGCAAGGGGTGGTGGTGGAAGTGGCGGCAAAGGAGGTGGAAGTGGTGATAGAGGAAGGGTGGCTTGGCTTGAACAATATAGGGATGGTTTGTGAAAGTAGAGGGTGGATCTCTTGCCTAGGGAAGGTCGGCCTGTTGGGATGGTGATCTGGAGGTGGTGGTGGCTGGTTGTGGTGGTGGTGGGGTCGGCTTAGCTGCTGGAGGAGGTGGGGCCGACCATAACATGTTGAAAGCAATGGCAATAGTTAGTAGAAAAATCAAAGTAAACAAGAGAAACGTATAAAACATTACCAAGCTCTTTTGATCAAAGAAGAAGAGATGCCGTGCTATATTATTTTTTTTTTGTTTTGAGAAGAAATAATTTTCACGTGAAAAATAAGAAAGATACGGCAGGAGAAAAGGAAAAATGAACGGCAAAAGAAAAAATGCAAAATGATAGTTAAAGTGAAAAGGTGGGAGATCAAAGGACAAGGAAGGTAAAGGGTTTCAAAAAGCTTTCATATTTCTTAAATTTGTTTATATAACTTGATATTTCTGGAAATAATAATAATCCCAGATAAAATTTTGAAAATGTATCAAAACATAAAAATATATATAATATTTATAAATTATATAAAGTTTACTTAAGGAAAATAGCTAAAAATAGTAAACTAGTCTAGAAAATTTGAAATTAAATGAAATAAATTTTAAAAATTCATATGAGCTTGTAATATATTTTTAAACATAAATAATAATATAAAATAAAAGTAAATCCTCAAAATAAATATATAAAATTAAATTTAAATATAATTTTAATGAAGAAAATAGCAGAAAATAAGAAAACAGCCTTAAAGGAAAAAAAATCAACACAGTAAACTTTGGAAAAATTATAACATCACTTAACAAAAATAATAAAAGACAAAAATAAATAAAATAACATATTAACACAAATTAAAATAAAATGAGATAAATAAAATATAATTTATATAATTTACAATAGATAAAATTGCAAAATAAAACAAATTATACTCAAAATTGAAATGTACATAACTTTTGCAGTTTAACTCCGTTTTCAACGAAACGAAAAGTAGAGTTCAAGTTATTTCATCTATTTTCATAATAAAAGATAAAATTTAAGATTTAAAATAATTTAAATTTGAAGTTTAAAAGTCAAAGTTTTAACAGTTTGACCAGAAATTCACTTTACAGTAAAATATTCAGATTATACTAGTTTGAACTATAAATCACTTAATAATCAACATTTATATTTAAAAATGAAATGTTTGAAATAAAACCAATTTAAATTAATTTAAAAATAAAAGAAAGTCCAATTTAAATAATATAAAAAATCTAGGGTTGTTACACTCTCCCCCACTCAAAACTTTTCGTCCCCGAAAATGAATAAGGTACGGGAAAGCACAGAAAAGATAGAGTGAAATATGATTAAGATAAGATGACAAGGAGATTTAAATTACACCTGATAACTATTGTTATAGGTAAGTTTCACAAGGTGGAGATGATCTTCCCAAGATTCTCCAGAATCAGGAACACAAGCACGAAAAGATCCTTTAGAATCTGATTCACTCTTCCCGCTTGACCGACGGTCTGTGGATGGAAAGCAGTGCTCAGATTCAAAATGAGTACCAAAGATTATTAAAGATTATAGAAATACTTCTAAATAGAAAGATTATAGAAAGATGCATATACCAGTCTATATTAAGATGAGGAAATAAGGACAACTAAAGACAATTTGAAAACAAATTAGGATAATAAGTTAGAAAAACAAAATAAGGTAATAGGTTTGAAATTTCCATAGTGTCAGCTTAAATTGATAATTAATTTTTTTTTTACACAAGTTAAATAAATCTTAACTATCTCTAATTTCATTATCTTATCATCCAATTTTTCTTAAACTAACAATTTTCAAAAATCATGGATTTGAAAAATCATCATTTATTATATTCAAAAATGTACTTAATAAATTTAATTCTTCTTTATTCCTAATTAAAACCTCTCAATATATTTTATCACATATGTTAAAGATACTTACATTTATTATAACTGTTTTAATTTATTTTTGATTCCTTTAACATCATTTATATTGTAAATTATTCAATTATTCAATTAACCCCTTTTTTCTATATTTACCTCTGTCAATCTTGTATAACTAAAATTTAAGTGTATAACATTTATTTTAACCATTCAAACTTTATTTATAAAATCTTTTATATTGTATATTATCCAATTACATTGTTAACTTCTGTATAATTTAGGTAAGTTATATTCGAATGCAATTTAGTATTATACAGATAAAACTTTCTAATTCAATCATTTCAAGTTTGAATCATTTATTCAAAAATTTAAATTTTCTCCTTATAATTCAAATTATTATTTAATATAAAATGTAAGAATTTAAATTTCTGATTCCCTTCAAACCACTTAGAGATAAATAAATATATGTATAAAATATGTTAAACCAAAGTTAAACCATATATCTGTATGTATTATAAATTAAATCATATTTTAGAAATTCAAATCAATTAGATTTCCCAAAACAACAATGTAGCAAGACTACAGAACAGTCTCTTCACTTCGAAACTCGAAAATAAAAGTCGATGATGCCGTGGTTCATCACCGAAATATTTTCCAGCGACAAACAAAAGAGCACAAATTTCTTTAACTTTTCAAATTCTTTGGAAACAAATTTCTGTTCAAAATGCTTTAAATAAGATATCCTTTTAAAACTTGAAAATACAAGGTTTTAAACCATCGGAAATTAAATTCTCAAATTCTTGATTTAAATTCATTCAGTTCCCAAATCAGTTTATAACAACTATTTATAGATTCATTTATAGAACTATAAATGATAAATCAAGCATTATCATTTCAAATAATTAATTTAAATCAATTTATTAAGTTCCATAAATTTACTTATATCAAAATTTATGTTATTAACCAAATTTTAAAATAATATTATGTCAGTTTGTTCTGCCAAAGTGTTTTAGAAATCCAATTGATAGCGTTGATCAGACGTATCAATCGGAAACCCAAATCAACATCACAACTCAAACAACACAATATAAAACAAATAATTAATATTGATTTACAAGTACAATTCAAAATGTTTGGAAGATAGATTGGAAAAAAAATACAAGATGATTGAATAACAGAATAGGGAGGTGGATAAGCTTAAATAAATCGCAGGCATCCATAACCTGGTCGACCGTGACTTAAAGAATAAGATCGACGTGGATTTTCTAGGGTAAATCTACGTTCGATCTCAATAGATGGAGTTTGGAATAACAAAAGATATTAGCATCTAAACCAAAGATAGATATAAATCTCTGGTGAATCGATACTAATTGTAAAGGAGTTTCTCCTTTACAAATGAATTTTTGAGATTGGCGGGACTGCCAATTCACTATAAAGCTCATTCGAAGTGGAGTTATGGGATACTCCAGAATCAAAAGGAGATGAATAGTGAGGGACATGAATGGATTTTTGAACCGCAGGGAACGTTCCAAAATTCAAATGAAATTTGAATCAAAGAGGAAGAGATTCAAGTTTGGATGAAAGTGATTCTGTAACTAAATTTACCATACATTCTAAGTTTGCCTCAAAGCCAAAGCTCTGGTACCAACTGTAACAACCCAATATTTTCAACCATTCGCATCCACACATGTCGGACTTGAATTGCTCAAAATACCGCGTTGTAAATAAAATTTGGCAAATCTCAGAACATACAGTAAATAATAATCACATAACACATACACAGAGTAAGAAATGCAGCGGAAGTAAAAGAGATAGTAGTTCACGAAGCTACTATGAAAATATATCAGAGTTAAATAAAATACAACAGAATAAATAAAGTACAACAGAAGTCTCAAGATGATAACCAAGTACAAGCTGAATAGAACAACAGAACTGGAATAGATAAAACTAGATAAGCAGATGATCTCCAGCGATTCCAATCTCTAGAAAGTGGAATCCAAATCTGTGAATAACTCAGGCTGACCCGAGCGTAAACAAAATACAAACAATCGAGTCAGGACAATATATACTTATATAATGTAAACTAACTCAAGTGAACTGCAACAAAGTACAAGTAACTCAAAAGGATGCCTGGGACTGCCCATCCTCTAAGGATCCGTTAAACTATTTACTATGTAGTAATATTTTGCTGTTGTAATAATGTCTACAGTAAAATAAACATAATTTTAAATAGCGTTCCGGGCTACCCATATCACCCTTCACACATAATAGTCCCAGTAGTCCATCGCATATCATGCCATCTCCACTTTGGGTGACTGTCAGAGGATACCACACGGGCTATGGGAGAAAAACAAACTCGTAGTAAAGGCTCGGTATGGTAGGTGACACGCCACACAAGGCAATGCCAGGGTAGATATACCAATTACGCACGCGGGCTGGTGGTAACGCAGCAGCCACATACACCCACCTCGGAACAAAATCCCATATCAAAATCGAAGGATGGCCATCTAATCAATCACAAGTAAGAGTATAGTATCGAAGGAATGTGTCCGATTGGAGGAATGACCTTACTTGGCCCGAGATCACTCCTGTTTTAGCCACCTTATGCCAACTCACGGGAGTTGGGTCCACGTAATATACCTCAAGAACGTCGCCACCATCCTACTTCATTCTGGAATCTCCACCGCGTACACGGTTGTCAAAGTGGTTTCGGT
The DNA here is from genome assembly GCA_030765085.1 of Allium cepa. Classification (NCBI taxonomy): domain Eukaryota; kingdom Viridiplantae; phylum Streptophyta; class Magnoliopsida; order Asparagales; family Amaryllidaceae; genus Allium; species Allium cepa. The sequence continues at coordinate 800,558,816 of CM060937.1, forward strand.
ATCGACAGAGAGTATGCCAGATATCCGATCCCGTTCTCTTTGCCAACCAATCATCATTATAACCCGTAGTTATGATTTTAAAAATGGTATTTATACTTCAAAACATAATATCATTTCAAATCCAAATCTTTATCAAAATTAAGATAAAATTAATTCCAAACCATTCCAAAAAAAATCATATCTTTCCAAAACTTCTTGTCAAATCATTTCAATATATCAAAATATCATATCTTTTCAAAACTTAATTTCAAATCATTTTAATATATCAAAAGATATCATATCTTTCCAAAGCTTCATTCAAATCATTTTACTATATCAAAAATATCATATCTTTCCAAAACTTCATTCAAATCATTTTAATATATCAAAAGATATCATATCTTTTCAAAGCTTCATTTCATATCATTTTACTACATCAAAATATCATATCTTTCCAAAGCTTCATTTCAAATCATTTTATTACATCAAAATATCATATCTTTCCAAAACTTCATTTCAAATCATTTTAATACATCAAAATATCACATCTTTCCAAAACTTCATTTCAAATCATTTTACTATATCAAAATATCATATCTTTCCAAAACTTCATTTCAAATCATTTTAATATATCAAAATATCATATCTTTCCAAAAATTCATTCATTTCAAATCATTAGTCATTTTATTCAATTTAAAATACCATTTCAATTTACATTTCAAAACAGTTTATATTTCAAAAATCATTTTAAATCATTAAAATGAAGTTATTATATTTAATAATTAAATTATTAAATTTCCAAAATTTTCAACTTCCAAAGTTCATTTATTCACTTAAGTTTATCGAAACAGTGAAAATTCACTTTTCGCAGCATTTAGAAAACGTTACGGAAAGTTACATTCAAAACAGTTCAATTTAACCAAAGACAGCATTTTAAAAATGCTGTAATAGGGTTTACTTAATAGTTCAAATAAAATTAGTTAAATTCAACAATTATAGCACTTATTAAGATTGCTATAATAGCCTTTAATTCAATTTAGCTTTTTAGTTCATTATCAACGACTACAGCATTTACAACTGCTATAATATCATTTACATTGCAATTAATAGCATTTCAAAAATGCAGTTGATTAACTTCAAATATTCAATATAATTTCACAACCAATTATATTTTTATTTAAAACATTTTTAACTTATAAAATCGTACATTTTCACATTTATAAACATTATTTAATTTTCCTTAAGTTTATGATTTTATAAAGTTAAATTTCCATTCAAAAATCAAGATTTAATAATAATTCACTTATTCAATTGCAATGTTCAAATTTAAATTCATTACATTAAATTTCAACTTAACACTTAAATTCAAATTCTCAAATATAACTTAGTTTTATTTTTATTTACTTAACTAAAAATTCACTTTTAAGTCAATTTCATAAATTTCCAATTTTAGTTATATTTCAAAATTGCAACTTAAATATTCATTCATTTCACATTTCAGCTTTATTAAAAATCATTAATATGATATAAAATCACTTTATATTCATTGAAATTCAAATTATCATAAATTTATCATAATTTCATATTCAATTTAATTTCCAATTATAATTAAATCAAATTTTCCAAATTAACTTACATTCAAAATTTTCTAACTTTTTCATTAATTCATTTCACTTATAATTATTCAGAAAATCAATAATATTTTACAAAAATCCTTTTTAATTAGATTTAAATCAAAATATTTTAATATTTACATTTCTAAAATAAGTTTAAAAATTTTAGAAAAACATATATTAACTACGGGTCTGTATATAATTTTCTACACTAGGAAAAGTGATACGGGTATATATCATTTCAACCCGTAATTTACAAAGAAAATCCGGGTTTTATAATTTCAAACCCGCAGTCCCAAGTAAATGAAATAAACTGAAAATCATTCAGGCCTATCATTTCGGCCCATAACAATTTTCCCTTATTCTAAAGTTCATTCGGGTATGTATCATTTCAACCCATAGTGATTCTAATCTAAAGGGAACTTGCAGTGTGATAAACTGATAAAAAATAACAGAACAGCATAAAATAACAGTGACATATGATATAGCAGGTGTAAATACAGGTGTGAACATAATATGAATATAATATGGCAATTAAAACAGGATGATGTGCATTACAGATTCAAGTATGATCAGTTTATTACTTATGTAAGTATAACTCACATTTTTATGCTGGAGATATCAATTAGAATGACATAGCAGATCCAGAAGGCACGACCTTTGATTTGAGTGGAAATAAATAGCCAAGATATCATCTTGTAAACAACCCCAAAACAAGACAATATAACTTATGAATATTCAATCAAAATACATTGAAATAAATTGAAATTGAAAGGCAACAAAGACAAGATAACTTGACCTTACTACAACCATTCAAAAGCTCGACCAAGGGGGTTCATTTTTTCAGCTATGATGATGATATGAGTGTGGGAGAGACAAGGTTAACTTCCTTGAATACATAAGACAAAACAATACAAACAATATAAGTTTCAAAACAAAAATGCAATAAACAATGTTAGAAACAATTGTATAAAACCAATCCAAAATCATTGCACTTGCTTTCAACCTCCTATACTACAGCTACAGTTCTGAAATGTACTTCTAAAGGTTGAATTTGGATCTCGTCTTGAGTCTATATGGTCGGCCTAACATAGTTTAAAAGGTGGTGCAAAAGGTAGGTGCATGGATCTACAACTACAAGGCAACTAGCATCAATTCAAGTCACAATATGGTTCGGCCAAGGGGTCCTATGGGTTCCGCCTGGCGCTCGGGTGGTGGTGGGTGGTGGTCAGGTCAGAGCAAGGGGTGGTGGTGGAAGTGGCGACAAAGGAGGTGGAAGTGGTGATAGAGGAAGGGTGGCTTGGCTTGAACAATATAGGGTTGGTTTGTGAAAATAGAGGGTGGATCTCTTACCTAGGAAAGGTCGGCCTGATGGGATGGTGATCTGGAGGTGGTGGTGGCTGGTTGTGGTGGTGGTGGGGTCGGACTAGCTTCTGGAGGAGGTGGGGCCGGCCATAACATGTTGAAACCAATGGCAATAGTTAGTAGAAAAATCAAAGTAAACAAGAGAAAAGTATAAAACATTACCAAGCTCTTTTGATCAAAGAAGAAGAGATGTCGTGCTATATTTTTTACTTTTTTTGAGAAGAAATAATATTCACATGAAAAAGAAGAAATATATTGCAAGAGAAAAGGAAAAATGAACTGCAAAAAAAAAATGCAAAATGATAGTTAAAGTGAAAAGGTGGGAGATCAAAGGACATGGAAGGTAAAGGGTTACAAAAACCTTTCATATTTCTTAAATTTGTTTATATAACTTGATATTTATGGAAATAATAATAATTCCAGATAAAATTTCGAAAATGTATCAAAACATAAAAATATATAAAATATTTATAAATTATATAAAGTTAAATTAAGGAAAATAGCTAAAAATAGTAAACTAGTCTAGAAAATTTGAAATTAAATGAAATAAATTTTAAAAATTCATATGAGCTTGTAATATATTTTTAAACACAAATAATAATATAAAATAAAAGTACATCCTCAAAATAAATATATAAAATTAAATTTAAATATAAATTTAATGAAGAAAATAGCAGAAAATAAGAAAACAGCCTTAAAAAAAAGAAATCAACACAGTAAACTTTTGAAAAATTATAACATCACTTAACAAAAATAATAAAAGACAAAAATATAAATACAATAACATATTAACACAAATTAAAATAAAATGAGACAAAGAAATTATAATTTATATAATTTACAATAGACAAAATTGCAAAATTAAACAAATTATACTCAAAATTGAAATGTACATAACTTTTGCAGTTTAACTCCGTTTTCAACGAAACGAAAAGTAGTGTTCAAGTTATTTCATCTATTTTCATAATAAAAGATAAAATATAAGATTTAAAATAATTTAAATTTGAAGTTTAAAAGTCAAAGTTTGAACAGTTTGACCAGAAATTCACTTTATAGTAAAATATTCAGATTATACTAGTTTGAACTATAAATCACTTAATAATCAACATTTATATTTAAAAATGAAATGTTTGAAATAAAACAAATTTAAAATAATTTAAAAATAAAAGAAAGTCCAATTTAAATAATATACAAAAATCTAGGGTTGTTACACTTATGGTAACTGATTTCCAACTTAAATTAACAAGCAACAAGAATAGGTAACATACAATAATCGTTACGCTAAATTCTAGTCACATTAATAAGCTTTTATTACTTACAAATAAATGTTACCATTTATTTTTGTATTACTAATTTCATCTAATATTCCATTTATTCGCTTATGCCATTTATAGTCAAGTATACCATATCTTCATTAATTGTCATTTCATTCAATCCATTAAGTATTAATCTTAATTAGCACTGGTTATATCTTGATGCATTCTTTTACTACATCATTTATTACTTTACGCAACAAAATAACATTTAAACTCATGAATGTAATACCAAATTTTATTTTAAATCCAATTGATTTCCAAATCAAAGTTTATACATATTTCAAACAACTATTATAATTACTCCCTGAAAATTTGTTTTATTAAATGACCATTTATTATCATTTAATTTCCCTAATTTAATCCAATGCTTACATTTTATTTTCATGTATTAAATTTTTAGCTAAGTATACGTCTACATTGATTCCATTGATTTGCATTTCGTTCAATTTATTAATAGTTACCTTAGTTAAGTTACCTTAGTTAATAATACGTAATAATAGATTATAATTTTACAATCTTAACGAATTCATAAATTGTCAATTGCTAAATATATACATTAATTACTATTAAATGTTCTCAGTGAATTTATCTACTTGGTTTCAAACTTTTTATTCATTAATGCCTTATAAAACTTCCGTTTCTAATTAATTTACATTCACCTTTCCGTTATTATATTAATCATCATTAAAGTAACCTTAAATTACTTGTATGTTCAATCTTCCCAACTTATTACACTCTATTACACTATTTCACACATTAATTCAATAATTTAATTTACCTTTTATATCCCAATTTAAATTAATGCACACATTAATTAAGATTTTAAATCAAATTAATCATTTCATCTTGGTAGCATTTTTCATTACAATATGAATATAATTAACATTTACACTATTTCACTTATTGGAATTACATCCAAGTTATTAACAATTAACTTACCAATCTTATCCAAGTTATTATTTCCATTAATAATTCACTAAATTTTTATTTTCGTCAGCATTAAATTTCAAAATTCTTATTAAATTAACCATTATAATTACTGAAAATTTACGGGTCGTTAAAGAAGGGAACTGGAAATAGAATGGAAAGAAGGGAGAGGGAAGAAAAGAAAATGGGCCGGGTTGGCTGAGAATTGAAAAAAATAAAAAATAAAAAAATAAATAAAAGGAGAAAGAAAAGTATAAAAGGAAATAAAGAAAGAAAAATGAAAGGAAAATAAAAAGAAAAAAAGAAAGTGGGGTAAAGAAATGGTTTTTTCCTAATCTGTTTATGGGACAATTTATATTTTTCTTCTACAAATCTATTTTTAGTTTAAAATCCAAAATTTTAAAGGGCTCAACAATATTTCATAATTTAAATGGTAATAAATCACGTTATTATTTGAAAAAAAAAATTTATATAGATTAACTAAACAGACATTAAATCAAGTAGTAAACTTTTATTAACTAACAATACGTTGTTTTCTTTAAGTATAATTAATTTGGATAGAGATATCAACGGATTGGGTTGAGTAAGGTTAGTGAAATCCAAATGTGTGATTGTGTGATATTTTCTATTGATCGTTAAATTGGTAACAATTTATATCGTACCCTAAATTCTGTTGGAGGTTAATTCAATTATCCTTGTCTGTACCTTTAGGTGATCAAACAAGTTACATAGTAGGATAAAACGATGATATGGTTATTTGAATAAAATTTGTAATAAATTCTCATATTTAAAGACTATCATCCTAAATTATAAATTGTTTATTTTAAACAATTACCTACTTTTAATTTAATATTTGGATTCGAAGAGGCCAGGATCGGATACCAGCAATATCCGAAACCACTTCGATTTAATAAGCTCCACAATCTTTACGATTTGATTATAGAACCACATAGGCTAGAGTTGAATAAAATTAAGTAAATCTGACTATATAAAATAAGTAACGATACTTAGATAGTGTTTTAAGTATCATATGATTTGTGAAACCAATGTTTAGCTATAATCAAATAAAAACTCGTAGCTTGCACGAGTTACCTTGGTTTTCAAAGAAGCTTTATAGCTTAAGTATTTCATATTATATGGGTTTACTCACGCTGGTTTCCAACCTGACTCGGGTGTTACTTTATTGTAATGCTAGGGTCAGACCGAATATTACAAATTTTCATATTAGGACGTTTGGGGCCCAGAGACGAGCTGAATGGTAGAGACGTATTGATTATATTCCGCTGTGTAGTATAGACCGTTCAGACAGTATTCAGGGACAAGTTATTATAACTGTCCAGATTTGTTGTACTCTGATATCTTGTATGTATTTGACAGTTATAGCTTTTCTTTTTGTAAATGCTGTTATTTTATATTATATTTTGTTCTACTGCGATTGTGAGATTCTGTGTTGTTGTTTTCTGTTCTTCTTCTATCTCTTTTTCTTCTAAACCCTAACAGTCATGAATTTCCAGCACTCGTTTGCTCGGCACTCTATATATTGGACGTATTGGTGTCGATTTTCGGGGTCGAAAATCTTCGGGCCGTTACACTTGGTATCAAAGCTGAAGGTTAAGTGAGAACCTTGGCTTTGGTGGGGATTACTCATTAGAGATAGAGTCAATAGTACTCTAGAATGAGTTAAGTGTACCATATGAGGGCGTACTTGTTATTTTCTTATAAAACGGTTTTAAAAATGATTTTTGTATAAGCTTATATTTTGATATATAAAGCAATAATTATTCAAATTATTATAGTATATTAAGGTAATTGGTGGTTAGTATGGAAATCTGGTAAGATTATAGGATTTAAGTGGTAAAACACATATAACCAAATAGAAATTTGGGTAAGGATTAACTACACAAATAAGTTAAGCTAAGAATGAATTCAAACCTGAATTTAAATCCTAGAAAATTCAAAAGAAAATCCAAAGTAGTTGAAATAAGTTACCCTAATTATATTTTTCAAGTAAATTATGATGGAACGTATGGTGTGTGTGATTTCTAGATATGATATTATTGATTATTATCATAAATTGGTTGTTGTATCTCAACAAAGGATGTTTATTTCAGAATAAACAATGATAGAATATGGTGAAATATTCATGGAAGTAAAATTATATAATTTGAATTTATAAATGTGACTGATAAATTGAAAACGAATTTAAATATGAAGCTTTAAATCTAAGCCAGAAGAAGTTTTGGAATAGTTTCAAAGTATTAAAAGTAATAATAAATAATAGTATTTAGAATATTTTTGAACATAGAAATCTTGTTTAGAACAAGAGTTGTTTGAAGATGAATTTTCTTTGAAGTAAAAACTAAGAATGGTTTAAAAAGTGGGCTTATATGTAAATGGTATAAATATGTGTATGTGAATATACATGATTTCAAAGTAGGAATAAATAACTGGGTGTTTAAGTTCTAAATCCCCTTGAGAATGTGATGTAGAACTCAATGAGAAATAAGTTTTTGAACTTATAGGTAGAGAGGGAGATAAAAACTTAAATTTGATGGAAATTTAAATTGAGCAAGGGTGAATGGATTAAATGGAACGGAATTTAACTTAGGGTAAGTTAAATAAGTTTTGAACTTATAATCTAGAATTGGGAAATTTCAAGATGGGATTAAGATTTAACTTAAGGAAGTTAAATGGCTTAAACTGAAAAGAAAAGTATGGATTTGATAAGAAGACAGGTATGAATGATTTCAAAACGATTCTGAAATACAAAATGAGTTTCAAATTCTGGAAATTTGTGATGGATGCTATTGATTTGTGTTTTAGATAATCTGGATGTTATTTACCTTGACATATCTTGTCATCATCCTTTTTATTATTAATAGTATATATAAAACTGTGAAGTGGATTATCTCGAATAAATTAAGAAGTGGATTGAAATGATATACATCTATTGCTGAAATTAAATTGAAATAAAACTTCATTTTTGAAACTATTTAAAAATATTTTGATTCTAGAAATAAAATTGAATTTATGAAAAAGGGGATTAAATTGAACTTAAGTTTAAAATGTCAAAAGTGAACTTGTCAATCCAAATTGTTTAAGAATTGGATTTCAAATTTTTGAAGTTATAATTGGGTAATCAATTGAATTTTGGAAATTGATTTGTTTAAAAAAGATTTTGTAACGAACCGATAATTTGTAATAAATTTATTCTTTTTATTTATTTAATTAGTTGAATTTTTGTGAAATTTTAAATAATAAAAATTTGAAATAAAAATTTGATATTCGAAATATGTCTATTTAAACTAGCCAGTGGTAAATTTTCATCAGAAAATATGCAAGTTTATTTTTCTAATGTTATTTTATTTAAATCTATATCAGTTAATATTTGATGATAATTAAATGTTTTCCAAACTTGAATATTTTTCAATAGAAAAATTGTAAATTATCTCCTGAGCAAGGCGTCACATTTCATTTCTCAAAATTTTGACTGTTATTGCTCCGTCGATCTTATTTTCGACGAAATAACAGTTGAATTTAATAGTTTTCCGAAACCTAAATATGCCAACATGAGAAAATTTATTTAGAACATTCTGACTCAGACTGCGAAATACGTTTCACAAAATTCGAACGTTTTTAGCTCCATTTGGATTTTTCCATACGGAATAGCAACGTATGTCGATACCGATTATTGACTTTTGATCAAATGATCATACCACTAATATCTCTGCGATTCAGAGTTCGGTGTGTGGTGCAATCTGCGAAACGCCCAGCGTATCGGTTTCGCAACCGAGCCTTTTGGTTACTTACCCTTTCATTTTCCTACCGTGCAAATCCTATATCCGTAAAACTTTTAATATTCCTGGAAATCAATGTTGTGACTTTACATTTTCATTTATTACTTGCCTGTTAAAAATGTGTCTTTACATTCCCATTGGGTAAACCAAATAATCGGCTGATTTAATAATTTGTGAATTTAACCAATGCCCTTTGCTTTTCCCTATATTCCATTTATTAAATTAATTTGTGAATTCGAAATGTTACGTTTCCTTTCATTTTTATGTTTCATTTTTTTCACAGCCTTTAAAACTCTCCTCTTCCTAAAAGAAATTATAAAATGACAGCTCTTGCCAACGTCCATATTTGATGAAGCATGTTTATCTTCTTCCTCTCAATTTTTAATTTTTTCTCCCCTAAAATGTGCACACCCTTCCCATCTTCATGCCCACTGCCGCCACTTCCTGCTCCGCCTCCACCTTGGCACCTCCGCACCTAGTAGTGCCGCAACCCACTGTGCTCGACTTCATCGAGTACTACACCCTCTTTCTCTCCTTCGGCCGCTCCTCTGCCTTGACCACTCGAGTAGCCGAGGCCACTTATTCATTTGCTTACTCAATTGCTCAACTCCAGCTTACTTTTTTGTCGGTACGCTAATCTATATATATTTTGTGTATTTATCCATGACTATATTTAAATTAGATCTTTTACTACAGCGCCAAAGTTGTAAAATTTGTTCCGTGCATCATGAGAACAGGTATAACAGCATATATACAATTTGCATGTATACATTTTGATTCTTGAAAAAATTTGTATATATAAATTTATAAGGTGTATTCGATATGTTGTTATACATATAAATATATGTTATACGGTCATGGCATATATTGTATATATTACATAAAAGTTGATTTATGGTTAAGTATATACGGTAGTTTTGATTTCTTTTCTCATATATTTTGTAATAATATATATGTGTGTGTATGTATGTATATATTAAAGTTTTACATATATATAATATGCTACATGGGCTTGTACTCGGAGCATGGTTGTAAGTATTATATATGATAATGGTGTATATTTTAAGTACAGGGCTTTCCAGAGATGGTTTCCTTATTATTGTTTATGTTATTATATTATCTTTTTATAAAGGCTGTGCATTTTATGTAGTTATATATTATATGTTTAATGTATGTATGAAGTATTGTATGGGTTGGCAAATATTTGGCCTGGGAAATTCATAGAGATGGTGTGCTTATTTTAATAAACATAATTTTCAAAATAATATGAAGACTTTGTTTTATATCAAGGTATTATATTATTAATTATAAGTTATGTTAGTGTTTTGTTTTAGTATATATAGTACATATTAATCTATAGCTAGTAGCTTTATATATTTGTAATTATATTGTCAAATGTTATATATATTATATGCATCGTCTGGTTTTTGTATAAGTCTATATATATACAGGTTTTGACTTTTAACATATATACTTTGTGTCTATCTTTAAACAAAGATGTGTGCATATATGTTTGGATATATCTGTGTTTATGAATAGATTATACTAGTTTCTGTTATGGATATAAATTATATTATGTTATAGTTGTTTATAAATAAAGTTGTTTATAACACATATTTATACCACGATAGTATATATGTAAGCTTATAATTAGCAACTTTATATTTTAAGATTTGACAAGACAATGGTGTATATGTACTGTTACTATATTATATCTGTTATTTTATATATTATTTTGTAGTATGCAATTTGGTTCTTATATATTGCCGATGTACTATAATATTGATCATATAATTAAATATACTGTTTTATTTGAAATATACATATATAGTATGTAAAGGTTAGTATGTCTGAACAAGATTTATTTTGATTTGTTTAAAATGTTGGTTTTTTCTATATATATTTTGTATCTTTGATTTTAAATACTTATATTTTAAGAATAATGTTCAAAATTATATATATATATATATATAATTTTTGTTCCTATCAACTTGATTTTTAATCGGTTCTCATTGATTTCTGTTATCAGCTCCATCCGTAAAATTTGTGCCCATCTAGCTTTGCTTTGGAATTCGTGTTTGGATTCGTAACTCAATTTCATTGTCCTATCTTTCTAGCCTTGAAAGGTAAGCAATCACTCACGATTAATATTCTTATATTTATTAAATTTGATTTCAATTGAATCGACAATTGAAATATGCTGCTGATAGTTATTTACATTGTCATATATATATGTTATTACCTGTATCTGTTCACCAGTGACATCTGACACCATTATCTATTATTTATATTGATGATACATGCCTCTTATATTATTATTATATATGTTATCACTCTGTAAGTTCCCTGTTGGTATAGAATTCCCTATGGGTAGAAATGATACATACCCGAACAATCTGTTGAATAGGAGAAAATCGTTATGGGTTGAAATGATAAACCCAAGCGATTTTCACTGAATTAAATTTGAGATTGCGGGTTGAAATGATATATATACCCATATATATTTAAATTGCGGATTGAAATGATAAATATCCGTATCACTTGACCATAGGATAGAGAATTATATACAGACACCGTTGGTCTATATATAAATAATTTGAAATGATTAATATGGTTTTGGAAGGAAATATATGGTTTTATATAAATATTGATTTTAGATATCATAAATGTTATTTTATATATAGTTGAATTCTGGATTTTAAGCTATGCATAAATTTGTTTTAATATAAAATAAGCTTAATAATTAAGTTTCATTTTATTAAAATATAATATGGTTAAGTAATTGTTTAAATTATATTCTAATAAAGAGTTTGCAATGATTTAATAAATTAAGGTTGAGAAGATAGATTTGAAATTGATTTGAAATTGTATTTAATTAATAAATATATTTAATTAGAATCGATTTGGAATTTATTGAATTTGAGATTTTCAAAGGACATAATTTTATGACTTGATTTTGGTTAAGGTAATTTAAATGAATATTTCAAGTTTAAATAAGTTGAAGGAAATATTTAGTTTATTTGTAATTTGGGGTTTTATTTAAATAATATTGGATTTATTAAGTGAATATTTCAAAAATAAATAATAATAATAATAAAGTTAAATTAAGATATATGTGAAATTATCAAAATTTAGTTTTGAGATTGTGAAATATTTAAAGCTTCAGAATATGTCGAAATTTAAATGGTTTATTTGTGGTTCAAATCTGTATTTGAAATCGATATAATGGTTTATTGAGAACTGAGTTGAATTGTAATGGATGATTTGAGATTTGACTAAATTTGAAATTTTGGGATTGGCGTTGATTTGGAATTGATTTATGAAATTTGAGGAAGCTATTTTATTATATAAAGTATTTTTAAATTATATGTAAAACTATTTATATATGTTACTTTATAAATTTATTTCATATAAACTATTTTAATATAAACTATTTTAAGTTATAACTATTTTTATATAAACTATTTTAAATTATAAACTATTTTATTATATATACTATTATTTATATTTAAACGGTTAAGTGGGAAGTGTTATGATTCCAAAGCATTATGATTTCTAAATTTTGATTTCCAAAGTATTATGACTTCCAAAGTGTTTGATTTAGAAAGTGTTATAACTTTGAAGTACTAACAAGTGGATATATTTGAGATGTATATATTTAAAATGGAAATGATATCGTATTTGGTTTAAATGGAAGTGATATCGTATTGATATGGTTTTGAAATGGCAATGATATTTTGGTTTTGAAATATAAACTATTTTGAAAGTTTATTAAATGACCAATCGGTGTAATAATTACGTAGTTATTGAAGAGTCCGGAGTCGGTTAGGGACATACTCTCTTTCTAAACCAAAAACCACTGTAATAACTATTATACGTGGAGTGTGATCTAGGATGAAGTGCTTGGAATGATGACGTTGCTGGATTTGAAGAAAGAGAACAGTAATGGATAGCCTTGACACTTGTGTCAAATTTGAAATGACTTAAACAGGAGCCGTGCCAGGCCAATGAGGTTAGCTACCTCTAGCGAACACACTTCTTCGTAAACTACTCGTTACCTTTTTTTGATTGGTGCACACCCCTGAATTAGGAGTGTTGTTTCGCGGTGTTGCGATCGTTGCGGCGATGCATTCTCACCAGTCCGGATCAGGCAAACGGTAGTTTCACTACCTTGGGTATTGCCTCATGTGCCTTGTCATACTCGTATCCCTATGCACGACCACTATGATTTGTTTTGTGTTATATCTATGGAGTACTCCTTGATAGCCCACTAGTTTGCGGTGGAGTTGACAGTGCTGTATAGACTATGACGCTTATATAAAATGTGTTAAAGGGGATAATGGTAACGCCTTAATGCTATTTTGATACTTTATATTACTGATAGGCATTATCTACTTAGCGTACATATAAATAGTTTAACGGATCCTTAGAGGATGGATATCCCAAACATCTTTTGAGTTATTTGTATTTTTAGTTGTCATTTCACTTGAGTTGGATTTATTGATATAAGAATGTTAATCCTGACTCGAGTGTTTTGACGCTCGGGTCAGATTGAGTGTACCAGTATTCGAGACTCGCCTTTGGAGTTGGGGTTCGCTCGGAGATCTAGCTATCTATCCAAATTTCAGATATTCAGTTGATTCCAGTGATGTATTCTGATCTTGTATTTGACTATTGTATTTGATTATTGTATTTGAAACTTCTATTGTATTTCATTTAACTTTGATATACATAGTAGCTTCATGAACTACTATTCATTTGTCTCCGCTGCATATTGTTATATTGCTCTGTGTCTGTGATTCTATTATTATTTATTTATTATATATGCTGAGTTTTGCCAAACATAAACTCACAATATGGTATTTTGAGCAATTCAATTCTGGCACGTTTGGAAGTGAATGGTTGAAAATATTATGCTATTATAGTTGGTACCAGAGCTCTGGTTTTAGGCAAATCTTAGCATATAAAGTAAATGTAGTTGCAGAATCACTTTCGTTCGTGCTCGAATCTCTCCTTATTTGACTCGGTTTCTTTTGAATTTTGGAACTCCACAATTCGTTCTGAAGTCCACTCTTGTCTTCCCGTATCCAAATTCTTCTTGATTTTGGAGTATCCCATAACTCCGCTTCGAATGATCTCTATAATAACCCGGCGGTCTCGCCAATCTTTGATTGATTTGTAAAGGGGTGAAACTCCTTTACAATAGGCATTGATTTACCGAAGATTTCTGTATCCTCGGTTTACGATGCTATCTATCTCATACTATGCCTGAATTCTATCTCTTGCGATCGAATGTCGATTTACCTCGGAATTCTGCATCGATCTTATTCTTGAAGTCAAGGTTGACGTGGTTAAGGTTGCCCGCGATTTAGATACGCTTATCCATCTTCCTATTTTGTTATTTAATCATCTTATCTTTGTTTCGAACCTATCTTCGAATCAAAATTCTCTTTGATTTGAGTCCATCAAATTTGAATCTCTATCCTTGCTTTGAAATCCATTCTTGTATCCTCGAGCGAGGAAGTGTATTTGTGAATTAATATTGAAAATGTTATATATATATATATATATATATATTGTGTTGTTTGATTTGTTGATGTTGATTTGGGTTTTCGATCGATTCGTCTAATCAAGCTATCGGTAGGATTTCCAAAACACTTGAGCAGAGCAAACTGACACAATATTGTTTTCAAATTTGGTAAACAAAATAAATTTTGTGTGATTATATTATATATAAGTAAATTTTCTAAATTTTTAAATGAATGGGTCAACAAAATGGTAATATTTGATTTTTATTTATTGTTTTGTAAACCATTGAGTATTCCAATATGATAAATAAATGGAACTATAGAACATGGTTTAAAATTTTGATTAGGAATTGAAATGGATTTAAATTAGAATTTCAGAATTTAATTTTCGATGATTTCAAACTTTGATTTGAAAGTCTTAAAGTGTATAGTATTTAAAATATTTTCAAATAGAAATCATTTTAAAGAATTTAAAATGTTTAAATTAGTGCTCTCCTCCATTGTCGCTGGAAAATAATTTCGGTGATGACGGTCGCATCATCGACATTCATTTTCGAGTTTCGAAGTGGAGAGACCATTCTATAGCCTTGCTACAGTATTATATTGGAAATTAAATTGATTTGAATTGCTGAAGTTCGACTTGATTTATAATACAAGTATATATTTATAGACTTGATTTGACTTATATATATTTTTATATTTATCTCAAGTGGTTTGAAGTGAAATCGAAAATTTAATTCCTAAATTTATGTTAAAAGTTATTTTCAATTGTTACCCGACACCTTGGACCGGCTACAAAAGGACAGGTGAAGATATTATTATTAGCACTAGACAAGATTCTGACCAAGAAGATCCTGGAGGTATAAGGGTTCGATGCAATCGACATGTTTTGGTATCCCAGGCACGGTGCAGACTAGAGGTGTTAGCAAGTTGTCAGGCCTAAGGCAAAGCAAGAGCGTTTGGCCTGCCTGGCCCAGTGAACAGAAGTCACCTATTATTGGCCCAGGTACCTTATTCCTAAGCCCATGAGGGAAGTCCAACTCATCTTTGTCTATAAATAGAAGGGCAGAGGCTCAGTGAAAGGGACCCTTTTCCGAGAACACTGTGGAGACTCTGCCATTTTTTATACTCTCCTCTTTTTAATTCAAACTTGTATTCAAGTGATTGATTTACGGATTGTATCTGTATTCAAGTAATTGAGAAAGCAATAAAGATTAACCTCAAAGTGGACGTAGGCAATTACGCCGAACCACTATAAACCTGGTGTCCGTATTTTCTGCATTTAAGTTTGCGTACTGATCTCTGTTTAACTTTACTTTCTTCATTAATCCCTCTACATAACTCTACTCAAGGGTGTTAGTGACCAATTCTGGTGCTAATATCAATTATGAAATGAAGTCAAAAATTTTAAATAAATATTTAAAGTTGAAATAATTGAATTAGAAAATTTTACTTGTATAATACCCAATTACATTCCAATATAACTTACCTAAATCATTCGGAAGTTGAAAATGTAATTGAATAATTTACAATGTAGAATGATGATTAATAATTTTATAAATAAAATTAAGTGGTTGTAATAAGTTTTATACACTTGACTTTTAATTATAAAATGTTAATAGAGATAAATAGAATAATAAGTTGAATGAATAGTAAATGGGACAAATTAAATTAAATTTTGTTTTGAAGAAATCTTTTGGTATCAAATATTAATAAATTGAAATTAAATCAACTTATTGAAATACCTTGAATTTTAAATCAAATATTGAGTATTAATTAAGGTAAATTGAAACTTATATGGTTTGAACTAATTGTTTTGCTTAGTTTTCAATCTATTTTCTTTCTGGTTGTTTCTATTCTCCTACCTCCTACCTTTTCGGGGACGAAAAGTTTTGAGTGGGGAAGAGTGTAATGACCCAAAATTTTTAACAATTTTATTTGTTTTATTTATTTAATTAGTTGAATTTTGTGAAATTTTAAATAATAAAATTTTGAAATAAATATTTGATATTTGAAATACATCTATTTAAACATAGCCATTGGTAAATTTTCATCAGAAAATATGGAAGTTTATTTTTCTAACGTTATTTTATTTAAATCTATATCAGTTAATATTTGATGATAATTAAATATTTTCCAAACTTGAACATTATTTAATAGAAAAATTGTAAATCATCTCCTGAGTAAGACGTCACATTTCGTTTCTCAAAATTTTGACTGTTATTGCTCCGTCGATCTTATTTTCGACGAAATAGTTGAATTTAAAAGTTTTCCGAAACCAAAATATGTCAACATGAGATAATTTATTTAGAACATTCTGACTCAGACTGCAAAATTCATTATGTGAAATTCGGACGTTTCTAGCTCCGTTTGGATTTTTTCGTACGGAATAGCAACGTATGTCGGTAACGATTATTGACTTTTGAACGGGTGATCGTACCACTAATATATGTATACCGTTTTGATTGTCTCGTCATGCCAAATCTCTATGGTATATTCGACTCTGTGTTTCGAAGTTCGGTGTGCGGTGCAATCTGCGAATCGCCCAGCGTATCGGTTTCGCAACCGAGCCTTTTGGTTGCTTACCCTTTCATTTTTCCTACCGTGCAAATCCTATATCCATAAAACTTTTAATATTCCTGAAAATCAATGTTGTGACTTTACATTTTCATTTATTACTTGCCTATTCAAAATGTGTCTTTACATTCCCACTTGGTAAACCAAATAATCGAACGATTTAATAATTTGTGAATTGAACCAATGCTCTTTGCTTTTCCTTATATTCCATTTATTAATTTAATTTGTGAATTCGAAATGTTACGTTTCCTTTCACTTTTCTATTTCAATTTTTTTCACAGCCTTTCAAACTCTCCTCTTCCCAAAAAGAAATTATAAAGTGACAGCTCGTGCCAACATCCATATTTGATGAAGCATGTTTATCTTCTTCCTCTCAATTTTTAATTTGTTCTCTTCTAAAATATGCGCACCCTCCCCATTTTCATGCTCGCTGCCGCCACTTCCTGCTCCGCCTCCGCCTTGGCACCTCCGCCACCTAGTAGTGCCGCAACCCACTGTGCTCGGCTTCATCGAGTAGTGCACCCTCTTTCTCACCTTCGGTCGCTCCTCTGCCTTAACCACTCGAGTAGCCAAGGCTACTTATTCATTTGCTTACTCAATTGCTCAACTCCAGCTTGCTTTCTTATAGGTGCGCTGATCTATATATATTTTGTATATATCTATGCTTATATTTAAATTATATCTTTATGTTTGTTTTACTACAGCTTCAAAGTTGTAAAATTTGTTGCATGCATCATGAGAATAAGTATAACAGCATATATACGATTTGCATGTATACATTTTGACTCTTGAAAAAAAATTGCATATATAAATATATCAGGTGTATTCGATATGTTGTTATATATATAAATATTAGTTATAGGGTCATGGCATATATTGTATATATTACATAATAGTTGATTTATGGTTAAGTATATACAGCAGTATTGATTTTTTTTTGTCGTATATTTTGTAATAATATATGTATGTGTGTGTGTGTATATATGTATATCAAAGTTTTACATATATATAATATGCTACATGGGCTTGTACTCGGAGCACGGCTGTAAGTATTATATATGATAGTGGTGTATATTTGAAGTACAGGGCTTTCCAGAAATGGTTTCCTTATTATTGTTTATGTTATATATACATTATCTGTTTATAAAGGCTGTACATTTTATATAGTTATATATTATATGTTTAATATATATATATGAAGTATTGTATGGGTTGGCAAATATTTGGCCTGGGAACTTCGTAGAGACGGTATGCTTATTTTAATATATATTATTTTCAAAATAATATGAAGACTTTGTTTTATATCAAGGTATTATATTATTAATTATAAGTTATGTTAGTGTTTTGTTTTGGTTGCATGTATATTAATCTGTAGTTAGTAGCTTTATATATTTGTAATTATATTGTCAAATGTTATATATATTATATGCATCGTCTGATTTTTGTATAAGTTTATACATATACAGGTTTTTATTTTTAACGTATATACTTTGTGTCTATCTTTAAACAGAGATGCGTGCATATATGTTTGAATATATCTGTGTTTATGACTAGATTATACTAGTTTCTCTTATGGATATAAATTATATTATGTTATAGTTGTTTATAAAAAAAATAGTTTATAACACATATTTACCCCATGATTGTATATATTAGTATATATGTAAGCTTATAATCAGCAACTTTATATTTTGAGATTTGACAAGACAATGGTGTATATGTTCTGTTACTATATTGTATCTGTTATTATATATATTATTTTGTAGTATACAATTTGGTTCTTATATATTGCCGATGTACAATCATATTGATCAATAATTAAATATACTGTTTTATTTGAAATATACATATATAGTATGTAAAGGTTAGTATGTCTGAACAAGATTTATTTTGATTTGTTTAAAATGTTGATTATATATATATATATATATATATATATATATATTGTATCTCTAATTTTAAATACTTATATTTTAAGAATAATGTAACGATCCCAAATTTTAAGTTAAATTTAAATTGTTAATTAATTTAATTTTTGAATTTAATTGTAAATTAATGGTGAGTTAATTTGAATTTTTCTAAATCTTATAAAGATATGTGTTTGGTTTTTGTATATATATAATAATTTGAGATTTGAATTTGAAATTCAAATGTTAATATATTGAAATTTAATTGGACTTAAAGAAACTTATATTTGAAACAAAAATATAATTAGTATGATTACTTAAGTTTAATGTAACGACCCGGGGTTTTTCACCAGTTAATTATCGTCATTAGATGATTATATTTTGCTAGCTATTTGCTATTGGTATTTTAATCGGGTTGAGATTCTTTTAAAAATCTGTTAAGAGTTATGCGGGCTTTAAATAAAAATCTTGGCCCATGTTTTTTATTGGGGCTGTGTTGTATCAAAGGAAGATGTCGTTTCCTCCTTCCCCGTTCATTTTCGCTTCGCAAGCCCTAACAAAATAAACGAGAGAAAAAATGGCGGCTTTCTTCGTTCGTTCCTCCTGATTAAAAATTAGGGCTTTTAATTTAGAAGCTGCTGATAGTTGCTCGATCGTATGATTGATTTAGGTCCTCGCTTTGTCGATCGACTATTTCTTTGAGTTGCTTACTGATGCTTCTATTTGATCGAGTTTGATGTTTGCTTCGCTTCGGCCATAATTTCCCGAAGCTTGGTCAGGCACCATGCAAAGGCGAGCAAAATGGGGGGGAAAGGGGAATTGCAGCCGATGGATTTGGGTTCTTCGAGATAAGGTGAGTGATTTTCCCTCACACCTCTAATTCAACATTTTGCTTCGGCTAATTGATTTCATTTAGATGTTCTCTGACTTAATCAAATTCGTATAATTGAGGCTTGCTTCTCACGGTATTGATTTTTGACTGGTTCATTTTTACTACTTTGATGATTTCGGACATGGTTCTATTTCTTGTTATCCACGGCCTGATGATTTTTGAACTGTTCTATCTCCTTGTTCATTACGGTTTGGTTTTCATTTGGCTTCGGTCTTGATTTTGTGTATGCGATTTGATGATTTCGTTCAGCAGCTCACGGCTTCAACTTGATTTCTGACTTGGTCATTTCGGCACTGTTGAATTTTGTGGCCACCACGGGTTTGGTTGCGACTGTTACATTTGATATTTTCTCTGCTGGATATATGTATTCCTTGATTTTTATTTTGATTTCACTTAACGGTTTGAATTGTGCCTTGTCTGGTTCATCGTTTGGTATGTTGTTGCTCTTTGCAGTTGCACTCTGGTTTATGTATATAAAGCAGTGTTGTATTTCCTCATAGTCTTCACTATGTTCACAGTGTTGCTCTTTGTACTTGATTTGAACTGCAGTTTGAATTGTGACTTCACTGTGTTTGAGTTGTATACATATATGTTACGTGTTGGTCTGTAGCTCCATGTTGCATTGAACTATGTTGACATGTGCATTACACTTGAGTCTTGTTCATTCACATTGCTACTTTATGACTTCGGCCATTTTTATTTTAATTGTAAAGCCTTCCTCCTGACTTTATTTTATTGACATTAGCATGACTGCTACTTCCTGTTATCGCAGTTCCTATTTGATTCATTTAATCTGATTTTGGGTTGTACTATCTTGAGCTCGAGTTGCTTCAAAGTGATGTTTATTTGAAGTTGTCGTCTTGAATCTTGTGCATGTATCATTAGCTTACCTTTGTGACTTGTTTGCATTGTTGTATTCATTGTTTTATATGTTTACTGATATGATTCGTAGCCTTGCCTTACTTGCATTGCTTCATCATACTTCTGTATTTTCATCTAAGTCTTGGCTGTAGTTACATTGAGTATTTGTTCGAACTTGTATCACTTGAGTCTGTTGCATATATGTATCATTGCATCTGAATTGTATACTTGATGCAGTCTTCATGCACTTGGTTTCATTTGGTATCTGTTTTGCTTCGAACTCGAATACTTTGTGTATTGTTGCTATGCATTGCACCATATATCTATTGCACTAATTTTTGGTTGTTGTGTTTAGTGATATTCGAGTCAGTTGGCATTTTGTTTCATGAATGCTTGCTGCCTGGTCTGGTTCTTCTTGTAGTCTTGTTCATTGTTTCATTGGGTATGCCTTTGTTCACTGCTGTGTTACAGTTTGCATTGTCTCGAGTCAGTGCACTCGAGTGTGATATGTGCATTTTGTCATGCTGTATTACCTTATCTTTGGTGCGTTCACCTTCATTCTGCTGTCTTCATGTAGTTTATACCACTGCCTTTGTGCACTTGGTCATTTGAGCCTTTGTGCTTTGCGTTTGAGTTTAGTATAAATATTTGGAGTTGTGATGACGTCGTATGTTGTAATGGCGAGGCCGTGCACGTGAGCGTGTACTGCAGCCAATCAGCATTGACGTTTTAATTTATAATTTCAATTGATGAATTGTTTCATGTGGCCAATTCAATATGTTTTGAAATTGTATTTTTATTTGGTTTAATTTAATTATTATGTTGTTTTCTAATTATCTTCATTGACAATCTTTCTATTTATCTTTGTTGATGATTTGGCTTTGCTGATTCGTTGTTTAATGATGTTACGTGTTATATCTTCCTTATCCGATTTTATTATTAAAGGATTGGATATGTAGGATTTATTTGATTGTCGTCTATTTATTATTTAATTGTTATTGCATCCGAGTATTAATTACTGAGTTTGAATTAGACTACCCCGTGTATTATTTTCTTTTGAATTAATACTCGGGTCATACCGAGTTATTACAGGCTTTTGATATCTCGCTTTGGGATGCTGCTTGAGCTATGAATTCTCTTTATATCTTTTGGAGTAGTGGTGTTATTTTATAGGATGATATGTATTCATGTATATTATTTACAATAATTTACTTGTATATGTAACTTCCTGTGTCGATAGTTGTAGTTGTATCACATGTATCGTAACTGATTTCAGTTATATATAAGGTTTGATATTACCTGTGTTATTATTATATATGTTGTCCTAAACTATTATGAACCATCGTAGTTCGTTTTATACTTGAATTGAATATGTCAATGGGAGTAAATAAACAAAAAGATAAAAGAAAAGAATATATATACCACTCCTATTGAGATAACCAATACTAGCGTAAGGCCTAAATATGGATGGCCGCTCCTATCCAGCCTTATTCTTCGTAATAACAGACAGTATTTTCTTTTAATACTCTTTGTTATTGTAAGCATAGAGGCGGGGCGTTACAATTGGTATCAGGGCGAGGGGTTTATGGACATAATATATAACATAACTTAGATGGAACATGTGTTACAACTATTTGTTGATGTTTTCAATTGTGCCTTGAATCAAAACTAAAGTTTTGAAATTATGATGAAATCTTTAAATATTTTTATTTAAAAATAAAAGTGAAATTATTTGATGATTGATTAATTTGTGTTCTGTTTATCAGAGTGCGCAGCGGAAACGGTGAGACTGCCTTCGCTGAGTACAGCTGATAACCTTGTTGATTTAAAAATCAAAATATGAGTTGCACGTTACTGCATTAATTTTACATTGAACCGGTGTTTGGTTTTAAAACGTATTTGGTTGTCGTTATTTTTATAATGGGATTTTTACACCGATAGTATATTTTGATGCAAATTATTTTGATGAGATTTTGACGTATAAAAATTACTCTCGCTTTGACTTTAGTAGCCGTCAAATTTAAAGTGAATTTTCAAGCGATTATCCCGCAATGCTGATCTGATACCCGTTTGACGGTGTTTTGAGAAGTGTAATTCCCTTATCGAAATTGCTATAGAGGTTGTTGTTTTAATCATGGGTTTTCAAATCGTTTTAAAATAAAATTATTTTCAAAAATTGTACAGTTTAAGCTTTCAAAAGAATGAGGAAGCGATTTAAATGGTTCAGCAAAATTGAGGACTATGAACCCTCACTTTTACTGATTCTCTCAATTCCGGACTTGTCCGTTTGAGAACGTAAAATGTTATTTATTTAAAATACATAATTTTGCACTTTCAAGGAAACGATGAAGAGATTTAAACGATTTAGCAAAAGTGTGGAGTATGGAACCATACTTTTACTATTTCGATTAATTCCGGACTCGTTAATTGAAATATTTGCTGTTTGATGATTTTGATGATTTTATTTGGCTTTCGAGCCACTATGCTGGACCTTCGGGTCAAATACCAGTACTAGACCTTCGGGTTATATGTTGGACCTTCGGGTCATATGTTGGACCTTTGGGTCATTTGTTAGGCGCCAAAATTACGATGACAATACTTGGTAGGCTTCGGCCGTATGTTGTTGCACGTGCGGCTTAGCTTAGACTCGCCATATGATGGGATCAATCCACTTTTATGTTTATTTTTCTAGTTATCTATTTTTGATTTCGAGATATTTTTTGTTGTTTGCACAAAAAATGGGCAAACACCTCCAAGTCGTATGATTTAGTCGATTTTATGTTGTTCTTAGTGATTTGGGTGATTTATGCAAATATGTAAATAGCAGGGACTAAACTGTAAAAGACACACAGATTTATAGTGGTTCGGCCAGAATGTGCCTAAGTCCACTTCATATATTATTCTCTTTCACTGTTCAGATTACAAGTACAATGCTTTGATTACAAGTGTATAAAAGTTGTTTGAAAGTTCCTTCCGTGCTTGAGCTCTCAAACTTGTCTGCCATTGTTATACCCCTACCCCTCTATTTATAGAGTGAGACTGGGGGTAGGGATCTTGGATGTACATAGCTGTTGGTGGGCCTGGGCTGATGTGATCTGGCCTGGCCAAGTTGGTTCGGTACGCCTTGGTCCGGAGATGGTTGGAGTGGCTTTCGGTCCGGTAGTGGTTGATGTGGCTTTGGTTCGGTAGTGGTTGGTCCGATAGTGGTGAGTGGAGAGATGGGTTTTGGTCTGGTGGGACTTGGTCCGGTGGTGAGTGGAGAGATGGGTTGGTTCGGTGGGACTTGGTCCGGTAGGTTTTGGTTCGGTGGAGAGTGGTGAAGCAGGGCCTTGGTTCGATAGTGAGTGGTTCGGTAGGGCCTTCCTCCTTCTGGCTCGGCGATGCCTTCTTTCTTCGGTTCGGTGGTGGTGGAAACGCACCCAACATTTGCCCCCAAAGTGGGGCATATGCCAGCATATGTCGTGCTTTGTTTTAGGCTATTCAACTTGGACACTCTCATTCAGTCCCGAGCACCGAACCAGTTAGTCCGTTCGTTTATATTTGCCTATAAGTATGGGCTCAACGCCCTTGTTATTCCTTACTGTTTGAAAGTACCGATCCAAATTCTCAACTGCCGAGCCAGGTGAGATTCCCCTCCACCGAATAAACCTTACGATAGAGCTACCGAATGAGTCCGGGGGCATGAGTGCCAAATGAACCATCGCCTCGCACTGCCGAATGAACTTGGGAGTGTGAGTGCCGAATGGACTTTAGCCTCGAACTGCCGAATGAATTTGGGAAGTACGAGTGTCGAATGGACTTTAGTCTCGAATTACCGATCGAGCTTTTATGTTTTGAATTATGAACAATATTCCAGGCCGTATGTACTTGCTTGTTTATTTCTCCATATTCCTTGTTCTAATAGTATGTTTTTCTCGTGTTGCAGATAATGTCTGGTAAAGTAGAAACTCACTCTGATAAGAAGAAATCCAAAGACACAAGAGAGTCCCCCATAGTGCCCCCAGTTCGGGCAGAACGTCATGGACCAACCCTGAGATCGTTACTAGATGGGTATGGCCCTCAGCAGCTCTTGAACTCACCACCTGACTGCTTTCCCAGCTCCCTCAAAGATGTGCAGCTTGACATTATATCTAGATCGGATAGACAGAGCGCACATGATGTTGCCGGGGGAAGGAGTGATGCCGTATAGCCCTCCTGAAGGATATTTTTCTTATAGTAGGTATCATTGCATGTGTAGGGCTATTCCTCCGGTCAACGCTTGGATAGTCAGCTTCATCACATACTTGAAGGTGGCTCCTTTCCAGCTTCATCCCAACTCCTATGCCATCTTGGTGAGTCTGTTTATTATCTTCCAGAGAAAATACGGGCGTCCCCCTTCCAACCAGGAGATCAGGTACTTGTACAACTTGAGAGGCAACAAGAAGGGGTCTCCATACATCAGCTTGGAGTCGGTCGTGTCTCTCAAGCCAGTCTTGGACTTGTATTCGAAGTTTAGCATGTTCAAGAAGGAATGGTTCTTTGTCAAGGATGACTCTATTTCTTTCCACCGCTTCACCTCTGGCTGTAAGTTGAATCTTATTTATAATTTCTGTTCTGACTGCAATTCCCCTCCTTATGTGCTTTATTTCTTACTAGCGACAGGTGGCTTTGCGGTTGTAAAGAGTGATCGCATCGTTCAGATGGCTGCGGAGATAGAAGCCATTCCAGAAAGGGAGAGGGCAGTCTCCTACTTGATCAGGAATGCTACTCTTCTGGAGTTCAACTTGATTCTTCCGCGCCAATATGTGGTCAAGCAAAGAGACACAGCTGAGGAGAAGGCTGCCAAAGCTAAAGGAGGGGCTATGGCGAAGAGCAGCAAGAGGAAACCCTTCTCGAAACATCCAGTCGAAAGGGGGAAGAAACTAAAGAAATCCGATGAACCCTCCCCCAGCACATGTCCCGATGTTCCCGGAGGAGGAAGATGTGGAGGAGGAAAGAGGCGAGGATGAAGGAGGTGAGGCGGAGAGTGGAAGTGGTGGAGAAGGTGATGGTGATGGTCGCGGTGATGATGGTGGCGAAGGACGGAGCGGTGACGGCGCTGGGGCTTTGTCTTCTGAGAAGGCAGGCGAGATCCAGGAGTGGACAGGTGATGCTTTCCACCTAACTTCTGAGGGGTTGGAGGAAGGATCGGCCTTGGTGGAGAAGCCAAAGAAAGCTGACAAGGCCGGGACTGGTGCCGATTCATCTTCCAAGAGCATTTCAGCTAAGGCAACCCATGCGATTCAAGGTGAATTTTTGACTCTTGACGACTCCATTTATGATAAGGATTTAGGAATATTTTGTGGCCAGCTCCCGTCCTGGAATGAGATCCAGGACTTATTGCAGTATCCTACTCCTCCCCCGGATTTGTATACCAAAAGCTTCTTTTTACTCTTCTTAACTTGATACATTTCTTGAATTATAGCTCAATGTATACTTGTAACACTTGGTTTTTATTCCAAGAGCAGACGGAGCGGCCAAGACATCAAATGTTCGGCACCGACTTGAACAATATAAACTCCTCAAAGCTTCTACTAAGCTGAAGCCTTCGATTAACCGCCTCGGAGACGTAGTTGGCTCTCTTCTTGGGGTCATCGAAGAGGATATCCAAAAGAAGAAGAGGAGCCGTTCCTTGTTCGAATCCTCACCTGGTCCTCAGCCCCCAACTCAACCTCTTCAGCATACCACGGGGGAGAATATTGAGTTTATAACTTCCCTACACCCATCTGAAAACCCTACTGTTACCCCAATAGATCATCGCGGCTTGGCTCGTAATCCGTTTGCGGGTCACCCGGATCTGGATCCAGGCTCTCACGATATTTCCTTCAACGAGGCTACTGGTGAGCACCTTCTCCCTCGCAATCCTATGGTAAGGGTGCTTGATGAGGCTAAGTCCCTGGACCTTGATTTGCTTACCACTCGGATTGTAACTTTGGGAGACGAAGCTAAGGCAAATATCGACCGGGTCGCTGAGGAGACCAGGAAGCTGATGGGGCATCATGCCCGAATGGTCAAGGCCGGAGAGGAAATCGGGAGTGCTAACATTCGATTGCGGTTAATGGTTTCCGATCAGGCCAAACAACTTGCCGACCAGGCCATCCAGATCTCTCAGCATGAGGTCGCCTCCAGGCGACTAAAGAAAACAATGGAAGAGGCTAGCAGGGCTGAGTTATGGAAAATGGAGGCTTCTGCAAGGAACGGATCGATATGGCTATTGCAACGGTGGACGAGGTTCGGAAAGCGGATCTCGAGCGGGGAGAGGAGTTATCTGGGAAGCTTGAAGCCGTAGAGTATGCTCAAACCAAGCTGAAGGAGGAGATGGAAGCGATGAGGAAATCCTTTCAGGCTGACTGCTCGCGATACCAATCGGAGAGGGATGCTGCCGTTGCAAAGCTATTGGCTTCTGAGGTCCGAATAGAGGAGTTCGAGGAGAACGAGGGGATAATCGATGAGATGCTTCAGGATATGTACTTTCACACTTGGAAACAGGGCAACTTATCATGGATGGATGATTATCCCCGAGCCATGGCTAGGATTTAACTTAGGGCCCTGGAGGAGGCTAAGGCTGAAGCAGATAAGGAGGGTGGCGTGGCCTTCAGGATGGACGTGGTCACGGCTTAGTTCACCAGAGAGGAGAAAGTGGCGGTAAAGGAGGGTATGCGGCTGCTTACTGCTGAGGAGGTAGGTGTGCAGTTGGAGGATGATGATCAAGGAGCAGATGCTAGTACGTCTTCCCTTTTAGTCTTTTGTAATTCGATTTCCTATTGTTCATGACTATTAATGGATTCTTTCCCGAATTGGACAGGCGGGACCCCTGGAGCACCAACTACCTCTGGTCAGCATGCTGAGAGTTCCGATCCCGCGGTTAAGTAGATCTCGGGAGGCCAGTAGGATAGAGGTGAAGCTCTGATGCAGCCGACTCCTTGACTTGACCGGGACATCTTTTGGTTTACTTGACATTGCTGTCTATGTTAGTCCTAAAATATTAATGTAATTGTAATTATATTATTTGTAACGAACGACTTTATTCTTGGCATGTAATTTTTAACTTAAGCTGATTCAGTCATATTTGAATGCTTTTGTTATCTTGATGTGTTGTGTAAGAAGTATAGTTGTGCACATGCCTGTGATTCAATCGTGCTTGATGCTAAGTTCTTGCTTAAACTATAACTTCATGTCTCGTAACGTTAGTGTGATGTGCGCATGAATTATAGCTACGTATTTATATGCAAGAGTGGAAAGTACCGCCCTTCGTGTTTTAGTTGTAGATGGTAGCTTTGAAGTTCTTGTGTGACTGAGTATGGAATGCAGCTTAGTGTCCTGTCATCCAGTTGTGAGTTCCTATCCCCATTTGCGGGTGTGTCCTATTTTGTGCCATGTACTTTAGGGATTGTTATATAGGATAGAAGGACAGCTTTTAAATAAAATAGGAATATAAGAAATAGTAAAACTTCCAATCACAGAAGGCCTTCGATGTGCTTAAGTTCGTGGCAAACGGGTTTTACAGTCACTTTCCCTAGCTGTGGGTCTTGGGGATATTTGTCACCCATCTTACGCCTCCGTGGGGAGTTTTCTTTTTTACCACAGCCCTACTTAAGACATATCGGAGCAGTGATCACGCATGGTAACTACCCGGACCATTATGGCCCGTAATCGTGGGTATTATTCGATTTATCGTGGCTGGCTAGCGTGGGTGCCGATCGTCAACCGTGAACTACCCTTGGCTGGCCACACCTTATGTTGGGGCTTAAAGTAGGTTCACAGTTGTCGGTGAGCTGAATGCCATAATGAGCTGCCTAGGCTATTTTCGGCCTCCTCGGTGGCTTATAATCGGCTCATTACAGTTGGCTTTGAGGGTCGTCGCTAGCAATGAGTTAACCCGCAGCAGAGGGATGCTGGAGAAAAAGTGTCTCATTTGCGAGGTCATAGATTCGTATAGTACCTGTTAGGTCTTGTCCAAGTGGAGTTGTGCTGTGATGTGCCTTGAATGGAAATGTCGTTTACACAGGATTTTGTTCAACATAAAAGGATAAAGCTCAACAAGCAGCCAAGATATAAAGGAACAAGTTAAAAAAGAGACAAGGTTTTTAAAGTGGTTCGGCACGAGAATGCCTACGTCCACTAATTCTCTTTGTTAATTCACTTCATATGGGCAGTACAAGTTAAGAAAAGTATCGACGAAGCTGTTGGATGTTCCATGCCCTCTGGAACACCTCCCCATCCATTGTTGACAAAATATAAGCTCCGTTGTGGAGATCTTTATGAATTACATATGGTCCGTCCCAGATTGGATCCAGCGCTACGGGGCACGGGAAGATTCGTCTGAGGACAAGATCTCCTTCTTGTAAGCTGCGATGCTTGACTTTGGAGTTGTATTGCGCTGCCACTTTTTGCTTGTGAGCTGCTGCTTTGAGTGCTGCATCGTTTCTTCTCTCTTCAATTAGATCCAAAGACATGTGAAGGAGTTCTTCATTCTCTTAGGGGTTATAATGGATCCTACGGTGGGAAGGCACTATAGTTTCAACTGGGAGCATGGCCTCCGATCCGTATGCCAAAGAGAAAGGAGTATGCCCCGTTGATGTTCTGAAAGAGGTGCGGTAGGCCCAAAGTGTTGTAGGAAGTTCATCCACCCAAGCGCCTTTTCATTTTTCAAGTTTCTTCTTGATTAGAGTTTTGAGAATTTTTTTGACAGCTTCGACTTGTCCGTTTGCCTGGGGGTAAGCCACAGATGAGAAGCTTTTGTGAATTCCGTGCTTTTGACACCAGTCGGCAAACTCTTCGCTGTCAAACTGAAGTCCATTGTTTGATATGATTTTGAGTGGAACCCCGTACCTGCATAGAACATTTTTG
This sequence comes from Allium cepa, assembly GCA_030765085.1. Classification (NCBI taxonomy): domain Eukaryota; kingdom Viridiplantae; phylum Streptophyta; class Magnoliopsida; order Asparagales; family Amaryllidaceae; genus Allium; species Allium cepa. The sequence goes on from CM060937.1 coordinate 800,588,446, forward strand.
ATCAAGAAGTTAATAACTTTTGCCGAGGATATTTTATTTAGAGGTTCTGCTTCCACCCATTTGGTGAAATAGTCAACTGCCACTATAGCATATTGGCTCCGCCTCGGCCACTGGCAGTTCGCCAATCAAGTCAACTCCCCATACTGCAAAGGGCCCAGGCCTGGTCATTTGAGTGATCTCATTTGTAGGTAGTCGAGGAATCTTGGCAGATTTCTGACATCTGTCACATTTTTTGACGAAGTCTAAAGCATCTTTTTTTAAGGCGGGCCAGAAATATCCATATCGGAGTACTTTCTTTGCCAGAGTCTGCCCTCCAGTGTGATCTCCGCAGCTTCCTTGGTGGATGTTGGATAAGATTTTCTTAGCTTCCCTTCCAGCGACACACCTTAATAAGGGGTTAGAGAAGCCGTGCCGATAGAGGATGCCTTCTTGTATTGTGTAGCGGGAAGCTTTTCTCAAGATTTTCTTGACTTCGCTACGCTCGCTGGACAGTGTGCCATCTTGTAAGAATTTTCGGATAGGAGCCATCCAAGATTCCTCTTCGATTGTAGCTATCAGATCCACTTGTTCGAAACTCGGGGCTAGTTGTTTTGAGATGGCTACTGTTTCGGAAGTGGTGTCATTTTTCATGCTAGCTTGCTTTGCCAGTTCGTCGGCTTCTTGGTTCTCCTCTCGAGGAATGTGTTTGATTAAATAGTGATCCAATTGATCGAGTAGCAGCTTGGTTTTCTTTAGATATGTTGTGAGTCGTTCTCCTCGAGTCTGAAATTCTCCTGGTATTTGGTTTACAATAAGTTGAGAATCACTATGAAGACATAAAGAACTGACTCCAATCTCTAAGGCAAGTTCTATTACGGCTATCACTGCGTCGTATTCTGCGTCATTGTTGGTGGCAGCGAATTCCAAACTTAGAGCATAGTGTAGCTTCCTTCCCCTGGGAGTGATTATTACAATACCTGCCCCCGAGCCTTGCTCGTTTGATGCTCCATCCACAAAGAGATTCCACTTGATGTCTTCTGCTTTTTCAGATTGCTTCTTACCTTCGTTGGTAGTGAACTCGGCAATGAAATCGGCCATGGCTTGTCCCTTGATGGAGGTGCGAGGATGGTAGGTGACATCATATTGACTCAGTTCAATGCACCATTTAAGTAGTCGCCCAGAAGTGTCGGGACGATGGAGTATCTGCCTTAGCGGTTGATCGGTTAGAACTCTGATGGAATGAGATTGGAAATAGTGTCGCAGTTTCCGTGACGTGATCAGCAAACGGTATGCTAGCTTCTCAAGTTTAGGGTATCTGGTTTCTGCCCCCGTAAACCTCTTGCTTACAAAGTATACCGGCCGTTGCGTGTGATCGTCTTCTCTCACCAGAGCGGCGCTTAGGGCATGAGATGACACAGCAAGGTATAGGTATTGTTCTTCGCCTTCATTTGGAGTCGAGAGTACTGGTGGTCTCTAGAGGTGTTCTATTAGGTTAAGGAAGGCTGTTAAGCACTCGTCAGTCCACTCGAACTTTTCTTTGTCTTTCTTTAGAGCTTCGAAGAAGGGGACACACTTGTCAGTCGCTTTAGAGATGAATCTGCTTAGGGCGGCCACTTTTCCATTCAGGCTTTGCATTTCCCTTCGAGTGGAAGGTAGCCTGATATCTTTCAGAGCTCGCACTTGCTCGGGGTTTGCTTCAATTCCTCTGGCATGGACGATGAATCCCAAGAATTTTCCTGATGATACTCCGAAGGAGCATTTTTGAGGATTCGGCTTCATTCCATATTGACGAAGTACTTGGAACATCTTGCCCAGGTGGCTTATGTGATCATCGGCTTTCCTTAACTTTACTAGCATGTCATCCACATACACTTCCATAATTCGTCCTATTAGTTCCGTGAACATCTTGTTGAAGAGGCGCTGATAAGTAGCTCCGGCGTTTTTAAGTCCAAAAGGCATTACTCTGTAGCAGTACGACCCCCGGTCAGTGATGAAACTAGTGTGATCTTGATCGGGAGTGTATAGGAATTTGGTTATACCCTGAGTATGCGTCCATAAAAGATAAGAGTTCGTGCCCGGCTGTGCTGTCCACAAGCTGATCGATTCGGGGGAGCGGGAAGCAATCCTTTGGGCAAGCGTCATTTAAGTTGGAGAATTCAATGCATGTTCGCCACTTCCCATTAGCCTTTTTTACTAACACCGGGTTAGCGATCCACTCTGGGTAGATGGCTTCTCGTATGATATTATTAGCAAATAGGTTCTTTACTTCTTCATCGAGGGCTACTGATCGTTCTGCCCCCATACTTCTCTTTTTCTGCTTTACTGGCACCTTGGTAGGATCGATGTTCAGTACGTGGCATGCTACTTCTGGGGAGATTCCCGTCATGTCAGCGTGCGTCCATGCAAATACATCCAAGTTGTAGTGGAGAAAATCAGTGAGTTGATCCTTCAGTTCTGCTTTTAGTTGAGATCCGATTTTCAATAGTCTACTTGAGTCATGTTTGTCTACAGATACAAACTCCATAGCCTCTACAGGCTCGACGGTGGCCTCCTCCTCTTTGGTAGGATCGATGTTCAGTACGTGGCATGCTACTTCTGGGGAGATTCCCGTCATGTCAGCGTGCGTCCATGCAAATACATCCAAGTTGTAGTGGAGAAAATCAGTGAGTTGATCCTTCAGTTCTGCTTTTAGTTGAGATCCGATTTTCAGTAGTCTACTTGAGTCATGTTTGTCTACAGATACAAACTCCATAGCCTCTACAGGCTCGACGGTGGCCTCCTCCTCTTTGTCCCTGGGGTCTAATTCATTGAAAGGATCACTGGTATATCGAAGAGGAGGGGCTCTCTTTAGTTGCTATGCTTCCAAGTTTTTCATGCAGAGAGTAGTCTCTGCATTCTTCCTTTTATCCCTTCTGCGGTTATTGCGAAGTTCAGTTACATAGCAGACTCGAGCAGCATCTTGATCTCCCTCTACTTCACCTATTCCATTGTCTGTTGGGAATTTCATCTTCAGGCACCACGGGGCTAGGACAATTTGGAAGTCGGACAAGGCTGGTCTTCCCAAAAAGGCGTTGTAGGCCGAGTGGTTTTCTATTAGCACAAATGTCTGTTTCCGCACAACGGAGCGGGGATGACTTCCTATTTCAACAAAGAGGTCCAGTTGCCCGTGTGGCATCTTCGCATCTCCAGTGAAACCATGTAGCGGTTTGTTGCAGGGAGACACATTCTTCATCGATAGCTTCATTTTGTCGAAAGCATGCTTAAATAGCATATTTACTGAGCTTTCAGTGTCTACTAGAATTCAGAAAACTTTGGCTGGACCGAACCAGGCAGAGATGACCATAGGATCCATGTGAGGGTACTGCCTTCCTTCTAGGTCACGCCTACCGAATGTGATGTCATTGTTCTCTTTCCGCTTTGGGTGGCATTCTTCTATAACAGAATTAACGAAGTCTTCATTGTTTCTAAGCGACCTTCCATATCTTTCCATCTCTGCCCAGCTTCTGTCGGCGATGTGTGGTCCTCCCGATATGGTATGGACCACTATATTCTCTTGACTGGAGCCGCTGGTGTTGCGATTTCCTCCGCTCACTTCTAGGCGGATAGCCTTGGGTTCTCGTTGGCAGGACCTGGTGTTCTGTTCTGACCTTTTACATAGTGTTCCAGTCTCTTCCTTCTGATGTGTTCTTCAATTAAGTCCCGGAGATGATGGCATTCATGGTGTCATGCCCATGAGATTCGTGGAAGCGGCAGAACTTTCCAGACTTAATTGCGTTATGTGATTCCTTCTTGTGCGGCGGGGGGGGGGGGGGGGGGGGGGTTGTATTTAACTTCGTCTTGGGTGGCCAGGAAGATGTTTTCGATTGTTTCATTCAAAGGATTGTAAGTGTCAAATCTAGGACCTGGCCGATAAAGACGCTTTTCTCCCTTCTTGACCCCAGCACTATCTCTGGAGTCATTTCTTCGAACGTCCTTTGCTACAGCGGGTATGTTGCCATGAGCTGCCTTAGTTTGTTGCCATGTCTGCCTTTCAATGGCAGGGTCTTCAAGTCTCATATATTTTCCGGCTTCATGGAAGAAATCGGGTAAGGTAGCTGGCTTTTCTTTCGTTAATCTCCTAGCAAATTTAGTATCCGGATGCACACCACTACAGAGGGCCATTAAGATAAGTTTCTCATCGGCATCTTGGACTGCGGCCGCTGCGGCATTGAATCGGGTTAGATATTGTTGCACTGCCTCTCCAGGCTTTTGTTTGATATTGGATAAGGAGTAAGCGTCCTTGGGTTGTTCCACATGAATGCGGAACTGGCTGATGGACCTTTCTTTCAACATTTCCCATGACCTGATGGATCCTCGGGGTAGATGGCAGAACCAGGAGGTAGCTAGAGCTGCCAAGAATAGTGGAAAGCATTTGCACAATACTCCTTCCATTGCTCCGCTCATGAACATATGCTGTGTGTATCTCTGTAAGTGTACGACGGGGTCAGAGGTTCCCTTGTAAGGTTCCATTGATGGCATTTTCCATTCTCGGGGGGTGATGGCAATTTCGATATTGCGGGTGAAGGGGCTGGTTACCCTAGCGCCTATCCCTCGATCTCTTTGATCCCGTCGGACGCACTCTCTGAACAATCGCGCCATCCTTTCATCAAAATTTGGAGCAGATAGAAATGAGTTTGGTTCTTCTCTGCGGGATTGATTCCGTCCATATGACCTGTAGGGATGGTATCGTCTATCACTCCTAATATTTTCCAGTGGTTGCCTCTGGTCTTCTGAGAGCATGTTAGGGTCAGGTACAGTTGGCCCTTGTCTGGATCTTCCCCTGTTGGGTTCTGTTCCAAGCATTTCCTCGGGTCCAACTTCGGGCTGGACTCTAGCTCGGCCCCGTTCATTGGTGTTCCCATGGCTAGGTAGCATGACAGGCTCAACTACATCCGACCCTCGCCTGGTACCTCCCCCGTTGGGTTCGGTTCCAAGTGTCTCCTCGGTCGGAATTCGGGCTGAGTCCGGGCTCGCCTCCTACCATTACTGTTTCTGTTGTTTGCTTCTTCGAAGAAGAAAGATCTTTGTCGCCTCCCAGGTCCTCCAGACTGGGACTCATCCCATGATTCAGTGTTGCGGTTGGATTCTTCTGCATCCCTTGACATGAGTTGGTTCACCAAGGCTTCTTGTTGGGATGTGAAGCGACCAGTCACTTCAGCCACAACCCTGTCTAGATCTACCCTAGTAATTGTTGTCGGTTGTTCCATGGAAGGGGCTGTCGGATTTGTCTGGTTTCCATTTGGTACTGCTGTTGGAATGGGACGATTCTCTTGATCTATGATCACTGGATCTGGAACACTGCTGGTTGCGATGTTCTTTCCTTTGTTAGCATCTTTCTTTTGCCTAGGAGGCATGTCTTCCAAGCGATGAGCGATGCTTGTTGGGAAGAAGGTTAAGTGAGAGAAGCTGAAGCTTCGAGCTCCTGTTCTCAGTGAAAGCAATTGTTTCTCATTATCTGCAGTTATAGATATTTGTTGATTTGAGTTCTAATTATCTTTGTTGATAATTAGATGTTTGTTGATTTGAGTTCTAATTATCTTTGTCGATAATTAGATATTTGCTGATTTGAGTTCTAATTATCTTTGTTGATGATTAGATATTCGTTGTTTTCTAATTATCTTTGTTGATAATTAGATATTTGTTATTTTCTAATTATCTTTGTCGATAATTAGATATTTGCTAATTGAAGTTCTAATTATCTTTGTTGATAATTGGATATTTGCTGATTTGAGTTCTAATTACCTTAGTTGATAATTCGATATTTGCTGATTTGAGTTCTAATTATCTTTGTTGATAACTGATATTTGTTGTTTTCTAATTATCTTTGTTGATAATTAGATATTTGTTGTTTTCTAATTATCTTTGTCGATAATTAGATATTTGCTGATTTGAGTTCTAATCATCTTTGTTGATAATTATATATTTGTTGTTTTCTGATTATCGTTTTTGATAATTAGATATTTGATGATTTGAGTTTTAATCATCTTTGTTGATAATTAGATATTTGCTGATTTTACTGATTATGAGATTTTCTAGTCTCTAATTGATTCTAGATTATGTTAATTATATTAAATTTCTTTTTTCTATTTATCTCTGTTGATAGTTCGAGTTTGCTGATTATGAAGTTCGTGTTGATAACTAGATATTTACGGTTTTGCGATTTGTGATTTGTGGTTTGTGTTTTCTAATTATCTTTGTTGATAATTAGATTTTGCTGTTTTCTAATTATCGTATCGATAATTAGATATAGTTGTTTTGTGATTTCTGTATTCTAATTATCTAATTGATAATTAAATATTGCTGATAATTGTATTTATTCAGTTTTGTTGTTTCTGATTATTTATTTAATAATTAGATTTTGTTGAGAATTTGTGAATTTCTTTTATGAAATTAAAAGATTTCTTTGGCGTTTGTATTCTTAACCTTTATTTTTCTAGCTTAACCAATTTATGTTAGAAAAATAATTGTTACTAACATTTTAATTATGATAATAGCGGGGACGCAATTTTATAAGGAGGGGAGTCTGTAACGACCCGGGGTTTTTCACCAGTTAATTATCGGCATTAGACGATTAAATTTTGCTAGTTATTTGCTATTGGGAGTTTTAATCGGGTTGAGATTCTTTTAAAAATCTGTTAAAAGTTATACGGGCTTTAAACAAAAATCTTGGCCCATATTTTTTTATTGGGGCTATGTTGTATCAAAGAAAGATGTCGTTTTCTCCTTCCCCATTCATTTTCGCTTCGCAAGCCCTAACAAAATAAACGAAAGAAAAAAAATGGCGGCTTTCTTCGTTCGTTCCTCCTGATTAAAAATTAGGGCTTTTAATTTAGAAGCTACTGATAGTTGCTCGATCGTATGATTGATTTAGGTCCTCTCTTTGTCGATCGACTATTTCTTTGAGTTGCTTACTGCTGCTTCAATTTGATCGAGTTCGATGTTTGCTTCACTTCGGCCATAATTTCCCCAAGCTTGGTCACGCACCGTGCAAAGGCGAGCAAAAGGGGGGAAAGGGGGAATTACAGCCGATGGATTAGGGTTCTTCGAGATAAGGTGAGTAATTTTCACTCACACCTCTAATTCAACATTTTGCTTCGGCCAATTGATTTCGTTTGGATGTTCGCTGACTTAATCAAATTCGTATAATTGAGGCTTGCTTCTCACAGTATTGATTTTTGACTGGTTCATTTTTACTGCTTGGATGATTTCGGACTTGGTTCTACTTCTTATTATCCACGGCTTGATGATTTTTGAACTGTTCGATCTCCTTGGTCATTACGGTTTGATTTTCATTTGGCTTCGGTATTGATTTTGTGTACGCGATTCCATGATTTCGTTCAGTAGCTCACGGCTTCAACTTGATTTCTAACTTGGTCATTTCGGCATTGTTGAATTTTGTGGCCACCACGACTTTGGTTGCGACTGTTACATTTGTTATTTTCTCAGCTACATATATGTATTCCTTGATTTTCATTTTGACTTCACTTAACTGTTTGAACTGTGCCTTGTTTGGTTCAACGTTTGGTATGTTGTTGCTCTTTGTAGTTGCACTCTAGTTTATGTATATGAAGCAGTGTTTTATTTTCTTATAGTGTTCACTGTGTTGCTCTTTGTACTTGATTTGAACTGCAGTTTGAATTGTGACTTCATTGTGTTCGAGTTGTATACATATATGTTACTTGTTGGTCTGCAGCTCCATGTTGCATTGAACTCTGTTAACATGTGCATTACACTTGAGTCTTGTTCATTCACATTGCTACTTTATCACTTCGGCCATTTTTATTTGAATTAGAAAGCCTTCCTTCTGACTTTATTCTATTGACATTGGCATGACTGCTACTTCCTGTTGTTGCAGTTCCTATCTGATTCATTGTAACCTGATTTTGGGTTGTACTATCTTGAGCTCGGGTTGCTTCAAAGTGATGTTTATATGAAGTTGCAGTCTTGAATCTTGTACATGTGTCATTAGCTTGCCCTTGTGACTTGTTCGCATTATTGGATTCATTGTTTTATATGTGTACTGATATGATTCGTAGCCTTGCCTCACTTGCATTGCTTCATCATACTTCTGTATTTTCATTTAAGTCTTGGTTGTAGTTGCATTGAGTATTTGTTCGAACTTGTATCACTTGAGTTTGTTGCATATATGTTTGATTGCATCTGAATTGTATGCTTGATGCAGTCTTCATGCACTTGGTTTCATTTGGTATCTGTTTTGCTTCGAACTCAAATACTTTGTGTATCGTTGCTATACTTGAACCTTATATATGTTGTGCATTGCACCATATATCTGTTGCATCAATTTTTGGTTGTTGTGTTTTGTGATATTCGAGTTAGTTGGCATTTTGTTTCATGAATGCTTGTTGCTTAGTCTGGTTCATCTTGTAGTCTTGTTCATTGTTTCATTTGGTATGCCTTTGTTCACTGTTGTGTTACAATTTGCATTGCCTCGAGCCAGTGCACTCGAGTGTGATCTGTGCATTTTATCATGTTGTATTACCTTATCTTTGGTGCTTTCACCTTCATTCTGCTGTCTTCATGTAGTTTATACCACTGCTTTTGTGCACTTGGTCATTTGAGCCTTTGTGCTTTTCATTTGAGTTTAGTATAAATATGTGGAGTTGTGATGACGTCATATGCTGTAATGGCGAGGCAGTGCACGTGAGCGTGTACTGCAGTCAATCAGCATTGACGTTTTGATTTATAATTTCAATTAATGAATTGTTTCATGTGGCCAATTCAATATATTTTGAAATTGTATTTTTATTTGGTTTAGTTTAATTATTCTGTTGTTTTCTAATTATCTTCATTGATAATCTTTCTATTTATCTTTGTTGATGATTTGGCTTGGCCGATTCGTTGTTTGATGTTGTTACGTGTTATATCTCCCGTATCCGATTTTCTTATTAAAGGATTGGATATGTGAGATTTATTGTGATTGTCGTCTATTCGTTATTTAATTGTTAGTGCTTTCGAGTATTAATTACTGAGTTTGAATTAGACTGGCCCGCGTATTATTTTCTTTTGAATTAATACTCGGGTCAGACCGAGTTATTACACGCTGTTGATATCTCGCTTTGGGTTGCTTCTTGAGCTATGAAGTCTCTTCATATCTGTTGAAGTAGTGGTGTTATTTTATAGGATGATATGTATTCATGTATATTATTTACAATAATGCACTTGTATATGTAACTTCCCATGTCGACGGTTGTAGTTGTTTCACATGTATGGTAACTGATTTCAGTTATATATGAGATTTGATATTATCTGTGTTATTATTATATATGTTGTCCTAAACTATTATGAACCATCGTAGTTCGTTTTAAATTGAATATGTCGATGGGAGTAAATAAACAAAAAGATAAAAGAAAAGAATATATATATATACACACACCACTCCTATCGAGATAACCAATACTAGCTTAAGGACTAACTACGGATGGCTGCTCCTATCCAGCCTTATTCTTCGTAATAATAGACAGTATTTCCTTTTAATACTGTTTGTTATTGTGAGCATAGAGGTGGGGCGTTACATTTAGATGAAAATTTTAAAATAAGTATTTGTTAATAAGTTTAATATCTTAAGTTTAAAAATATAAATGCATTGAAAATAAAAATTGTATTTACTAACTTATAAATATTTATTAGTAATGTATAATTTCATTTCAAACCATTTTTCTTGAATTTGTATAAGTATAAATAATACATAAGAAAGTATTATATGATTATTTTTAACTTTCAAAACATAATAAGTATAATTTGAGAATATACATATGTGAATAAAAATTAATTTTAAATTTAATTGTGAATAAATCAGAAAATTCCTAGAATAAATAAATAAATAGAAGTGGATTGTAAAATATAAATAAGATTTAATCAAATAGTTAGCTTTATATGTACATAAATATTCAAGCTTTGACATAAAGATATTTTTTAAATACTTTCTTTTAAAATTATATATATATACATAAGGAAAAATATTACATAATTTATTTTAACATAAGGATTTAATACTAAAAATATAAAAAGGAATGTTTTGTAAAACATAATACTTAAAGGTTTATATGAACATGTAAATATAAAATGAAAAGATTTTAAAATAAAAATTATAAATAAAAAAGGTGAGGTTTAAAACATGCATTATAAATAAATCTAAGTTAAGGGATTAAAACAAATTCTATAAACTAATTTAAGATAAAGGAATTAAACATAAAATGTTTACATTTCAATATTTTTAAAATGATAATACAAGAAACTTACAAGTGTTAACATGAATTACAAGTGGCAAGGAAATTGTTTTCTTTTGAATTAAGTTTAGAAAATATGCATAAGAGAAAAAATTTTGGAACCAGGCCATTATTCTTCACTTTTCCTTCATATGTTTCAAAGTTTTAAAACCTGAGAAAAACAAATGTGACAGGCGCTTTTTCAATATCCACAAAACCATAAATAAAAATCAAATCAAAAATCCTAAGTAAAGCATTCGGATCAAAAAAATACTTCCAGAACAGGCATGCATTTCAAACCTGGAAGCACTGATTCAAAGGGTAGGTAAGGCAAATTTAAATCAAGATTAAAGTGATTCAATTCAAACCTGGAAAAGTAGTTCAGAGAAACAAAAAGGAATCAAATCTGGAAACTGATATCTGAAGCATTTCAAAAATTCAAAGCAACCTGAAAATAAAATAAAAAACAATAAAAGGTTGAAACTGGAACAAAGAAAATCTAGAAAAGCAAATGCAACTAAATCATTTCCAGATTTTCATAATACAGGATATCCTTTTTTTTCAAACCCAAGGTGAGCAAACCATTTTTTATTAAAAAAACTGATCTGCTTGATTTCTTGATGTTTGGAATTATATTTGAAGTGATGAGTTAAATGTTGCTTGTATAATTATGTTAAATTGCTTGCATGTGTTTATATATATGAAGAAGAAGTTGGTGCATGTCTGTATAAACTTAAGAACATCACTCTGTTAGTATGCACACTCTAACCCATCAAAAAAATAAATTTAATTACTCGTTGTACAATCAATTTTAGACTTGGGTTTCTAAAAGGAAAATGTTTGTAATATGTTAATATTAATTTTAAAAATATTTTCAGAAAAAAATATCAAGTAAACACTGTGAAATTGTTTATTTACAATGAAACCATCATAAATCAGAAATTTCAAGTATCTCAGTTTCAAGTTTTACTTACATACCCAGATTCGTGCTCAAAAGTAATGAATTTTAATGTCAAGATTTCAATTTTTAAGTTAAGTAATGTCGCAAATTTTAGAGTTTAACGAAATTGTTAATTTCGTCAATTCCTGGTGATTAGGGTTATGATTAATCTTGAAATTCGAATTTGAGCACGGTTGGAGGTCAGTGACCATAGGAAATATATTCACACATTTTTTCGTTGATTATAGTAATGGCAAAGTGATGTTTTAGAGTTTTAAATCTAGTTTACTTGCATGGGTTTGGGAAGGAACTGCACCAATCTCGAGGCGTTTGGGCCGATCGCAAAAATGGGAAAGGGTGCGTTCGAGTTCGTCGAAGCTCCGACCAAAATTTCATGGTCTCTGGTGTACAAGATCGTTGGGATGAGGGGTTTTTCCGATGTGTGGGTTGATTCCAGCTTAGCACGTGAATACTCGATTTCGACTTAAGGGCAAATTTGAATTTCTGGCTGCTCTGGCGAGGTGAGTGGATCATTGGTGACCGGTAGGGATCGACGACGAGGATCGAAGTCGCTCCGATCCCGTGTACATGTGTACGTGTGGGAGGGGTTTGTGTCTGTTGTAGTTGTAAGTGGGAAGAGGAAATTTCTCAGGTTTGCTACCGAGAAGATTGGTGTGTTGCTCGAGAGTGCCATCGAGTAGTTTTGAACGTATGGTAATAGTTTTAGAAGATTTAAAACCAGAAACGTTTAAAAGAAAAAAAGAAGGAGGGAGTGGTCTCGAAGTAGTGTTCGAGAAAACCTGGGTACGTCTCGAGGAAGATGATGTATTACTCGGGTGTGTTTTGGGATGGTTCACATGTAACAGGATTTAAATAAAAAAATAAAATCAGGTTTTCAAAGTTGAATTAAGTTTTTAGAATTGTCCTGATTTATCCCTTTTCATACAATGAATGTTAGGTTAGAATTAGTTTAAAGATAAAAAAATAAATTTATATTTTAACTTAATGAAGATTAAGGTATTTTTATTTTATACCTATTATTTTAATTCTTAAGTTATTTACATAAGTTTAAATGATAAAACTAAATAGTTGGATTGATTTCAATTTCTATCTAACCTTTGGGTCTTAAAATAATTTACGATAAATTAGTTTTGATGATTATTTTCAAAACCAGTTTTCAAAGGTTGGAAAATTTAAAGATAAATTATTTTTATCTTTTAATTTATCAACATCTAGAATTAACTTAAATCAAGTGATAAATTAAAGGCAATTAATTAAGGTAATAAAGGACGAATAATGAATGATTAGAGAATAATTTATCTGGGTAATTAATTACTTAATCAGAAGTAATTAACAAATGATTTTAGTTAAGTAACCAAGTGATTAAGATTAATCATTGGTTAGGGATAATCATTTATTAATTAAGAAAAATCAATTAAAATGATGATTAATTGAGGGGTCAATTTATTAAATTAAGATAATTAATTAAAGGATAATTGGATAATTAAAGGTTAATTATTTAAAATAAAGAGTTAAGTATCTAATGATTTAAGATTGATTAATTGGTTAACCAAATTTGATTTAAATTGATTAGTGAAGTCATTAATTTATAAATTAAGGTTGATTAATTAATAGTTAAAGGATTAATTAATTTATAAATTGAGGTTAATCAATAATCAAAGAATAATTAATTAACATAAACTGTAGTTAATTAATGTTAATCAACCAGAATTAGTGATTAATCTGGTTTTAACTAATCAAATGGTCAATTGACCTTATTTATGGATGGTTGTATTTTATTGAATGCTATGAATTGTTTTGTCATCTCTACTGCGTGATGCTTTGTGATTTGAATTTACTTCAAGATGTGATGAATGTAGTTTATTTATTTATAATGCATTTATATTATCTGCCTGTGATTCTGTGTATATGGGTAAGCGTTATGGGTTATACCGCTTATCAATATTAATATGATTGTATCTGTGATAATTGATGTTGTTGCACTATTGTGTGTAAACCCCTGGACTACACTATACACACACAATATGGATTTCACGAGGAAATCGGTTAAGTCACAGATTTTTCAAATAGTTCTAAATTTGAATTTTGAATCCAAATGGTTTTCGAAATGAATTGGGTGTTTTCAAATATAAAAGTTATTTTTGAATAACTTGATTTAGTTTTGAAATTTTATTTAAAATTTGAATTCAAAATTTGAAATTGAATTCTATGTTGAGAATTAATGATGTAAAAAGGTTATACAAACTATAAATGTGTTTATATGGGTTTTTAAACCAGTTTAAAAGTATGGTTCTGAGAATTTGAATTTAACCCAAGTTTACATTTGAAAGGCCTTAACTTGTGCAAATAAAATTGGGTTTTCCGAAATGGAAATAAGTGGTTTCAAATAATAATAGCTTTTATATAAGGAAAGAATTTCCAAATTATGATGAAAATATTTCATGTTTGAAATAGAATGGCTTTGAAAGTTATGAACGAATCTTTGGAAATGATTTTTGAAAGCTATGAATTGGATCTTTGATTGGATGAGTTAATCCACTTTAAAAGGGAAATCGTTTTGAAAAGCCATGAATTGAATCTTTGATTGGATGAGTTAATCCAATTTAAAAGGGAAATCATTTTGAAAAGCTATGAATGAATCTTTGTTAAAGATGGGTGAAGTTTGTTTTAAATTGAAAGAAGTTTTTAAAGGTGGATCTTTTGTTAATAGATTTAAGTGTGGGAATTGTTTAAACCATTGAAGGTTTCTGAAATGAATCTTTTTGTTAAAAAGATTTAGAATGGTAATTTGTTTAACCATTTGAAGAAAAGCTTTGGATTTTTATAAGTTGTGACTTAACTAAGATTCCATTATCCATATGTTTTTAAATATTGCGCTCACTATTCGGTTTAGCTAGGAGAGGACCTTTGTGTCATATAACCCATTCTGAATATGTGATACGTCGTAAATGGATAGCAATTGAAGACGGTGGTGAAGATCGTGTGTCTTTGTGAACGATAGGATAACCTATCGAATGACTCTGCACTGAGTTTCTCTGGTATAGAGATCTCCATATGTGATGGGGAGTCCGATCGGGATTGAGGATGCCTGGATTGCAAGGGCTTCTTCTGAAGGCCATCGGTACTGTTCGAACCCAGGACAGACTTGTATGGATGTGTGGCTGACGTTACACTTTGAGATGTAAAACCGGTTTCTATCAAATACATTTCTGTTTGGTGGCGGAGATTTATTCTCTTAGCTTAACACCCTTCTCTGAGACGTACGAGCTCAGAGGTTATGTAATTGATGGTTACTAGTGATACATTCCCAATTTGGTAATGTGGCATATGAAGTGCTGGTGATCATTTGTTGATTAAATCATGGCTTTGTAAAAAATGCGTAGCTTTGTGGATGAGACTTCGTCGAACTTCACAACCCGGAATGGCCGAAATAGGAAGAATGTGGCAAGGTTATTTAGGGGTAGTGCCCCCTGAGGGTATGATCGTTTCCTTTTGGATAGAGGTGGTATCAAGGTATGGAGCCCAGATACTTAACCTATGTGGTTGCTACAAATTTATTACTTTGTGGTTGTTGGTGAATCCAGGGATAAAGGTTGGTTGCGACCGAGGGATGGCGTACTCGTGTCAGTAGTTACCTAGTTACAGGGGTAACCCGGCCTTGTGTTGGCAGAGATTCGGTTAGGTGCTCGGGGAGTCCCTCCAGAGGCATACCCATGCGGCAATGGGAAGTTCCTTGGCCTGACCATTTGTTGGAAATCCAATAACCAATACGTGCCTTGTACGGTTTTAGTTGTAGAACCTGCCATTTACTTATGGTGGTCACCACAGTTTAGATGGTAGCTATAGTAGGGATAGTGCGGAATGTTTATGCTGGCTAGGATTTATATTATACTTTCGAAATGATTTTCCACACCGTGCACTTATAAAAATAATATAAAAGAAATTTTCCCTTATCAAGCATATTTGACTATCATAAGGAGAAATCTCCTCCAATTCTGCGTCTGCATTGTTTGTGTGGCTGGAGGCCTTATGGTAGTTTCATTTTCTAAAAAGCATTGCGGATTTCAAATTTAAATTCATTTGTTTGTTCTAAAGATAAAACTATATTTGTTTACCAGTCCCATGACTGACGCAGAGTTTATTGTTCCTTTCCTAAATTCTGGGTGAGCTTCCAGCTTTCTCATTGGAATTCTTTGGAGTCTTTGGATTCACAGACCAGACTTGCTTATCTTTGTGCATCGTGATAGTGGTTCGAGGTTGTGGTTTGGAGTCAGGGCTTGGAGCATTGGATTGAAATTATCTCTTTTGCTATTCGTTTTCCGCTGTTGTTTATTGCCTCGAATATTTCTTGTATCATTTTGATATCATTGTTGTATATTTGGATATTGTATCATTGGAGTTGTATACGATATTCATTTCTTTTCTTCCGCTGTGTTGTTATACTTGATGTGTTATAAGCTCCCGCGCGACTTGAATTTCAACGTTTGAATCTGCGACATTTAAGTACAGTGGAGTACGGATGTCGATTTTCGAACGCTGGAATTTGGATCGTGACAAATAATGATCTGAATTATATATATATATATATGTGTGTATATATATATATAATTTTTGCTCCTATCAAACTGATTTTTAATTGGTTCTCATTGATTTCTGTTATCAACTCCATCCGTAAAATTTGTGCCCATCTAGCTTTGCTTTGGAATTCATGTTTGGATTCATAACTCAATTTCATTGTCCTATCTTTCTAGCCTCGAAAGGTGAGCAATCACTCACGATTAGTGTTCTTATATTTATTAAATTTGATTTCAATTGAATCGACAATTGAAATATGATGCTGATAGTTATTTACATTGTTATATATATGCTATTACCTGTATTTGTTCACCTGTGACATCTGACACCATTATCTGTTATTTATATTGATGATACATGCCTGTTATATTATTATTGTATATGTTATCACTCTACAAGTTCCCTGTTGGTATAGAATTCCCTATGGGTTAAAATGATACATACCCGAACAATTTGTAGGATAGGAGAAAATCATTATGGGTTGAAATGATAAACCCAAGCGATTTTCACTGAATTAAATTTGGGATTGCGGGTTGAAATGATATATATACCCATATATATTTAAATTGCGGATTGAAATGATAAATATCTGTATCACTTGACCATAGGATAGAGAATTATATGCAAACACTGTTGGTATATATGTAAATAATTTGAAATGATTACTATGGTTTTGGAAGGAAATATATGGTTTTATATAAATATTGATTTTAGATATTATATAAGTGTTATTTACATATAGTTAAATTCTTGATTTTACGCTATGCATAAATTTGTTTTAATATAAAATAAGCTTAATAATTTAGTTTGATTTTATTAAAATATAATATCATTAAGTATTTATTTAAATTGTATTTTAATAAAGAGTTTATAATGATTTAATAAATTAAGGTTGAGAAGATAGATTTGAAATTGATTTGAAATTGTATTTAATTAAGAAATATATTTAATTAGAAATCGATTTTGAACTTATTGAATTTGATATTTTTAAACGATATAATTTTATAACTTGATTTTGGTTAACGTAATTTAAATGAATATTTCAAGTTTAAAAAAGTTGAAGGAAATATTTAGTTTTTTGTAATTTGGGGTTTTATTTAAATAACATTGGATTTATTAAGTGAATATTTCAAAACAAAATAATAATAAAGTTAAATTAATATATATATATATATGAAATTATCAAAATTTAGTTTCGAGATTGTGAAATATTTAAAACTTTAGAATATATCGAAATTTAAATGGTTTATTTGTGGTTAAAATCTGTATTTGAAATCGATATAATGGTTTATTGAGAACTAAATTGAATTGTAATTGATGATTTGTGATTTGACTAAATTTAAAATTTTGGAATCAGTGTTGATTTGGAATTGATTTATGAAATTTGAGGAAGCTATTTTATTATATAAAGTATTTTTAAATTATATTTAAAACCTTTTATATATGTTACTTTATAAATTTATTTCATAAACTATTTTAAATTATAACTATTTTTATATAAGCAATTTTAAATTATAACTGTTTTATTATATATACTATTATTTATATTTAAACAGTTAAGTGGGAAGTGTCATGATTCCAAAGCATTATGATTTCTAAATTTTAGTTTCCAAAGTATTATGACTTCCAAAGTGTTTGATTTAGAAAGTGTTATAACTTTGAAGTGCTAAGATTTTGTAAATGGATATATTTGAGATGTATATATTTAAAATGGAAATGATATCGTATTTGGTTTTGAAATGGAAGTGATATCGTATTGATATGGTTTTGATATGGCAATGATATTTTGGTTTTGAAATATAAACTATTTTAAAAGTTTATTAAATGACTAATCGATGTAATAATTACGTAGTTATTGAAGAGTCCGGAATCGGTTAGGGACATACTCTCTATCTAAACCGAAAACCACTTTAATAACTATTATACGCGGAGTGTGATCCAGAACAAAGTGGATGGAATGATGACATTGCTGGATTTGAAGAATGAGAACAGTAATGGATAGCCTTGACACTTGTGTCAAATTTGAAATGACTTAAACAGGAGCCGTGTCGGGCCAATGAGGTTAGCTACCTCTAGCGGACACACTTCTTCGTAAACTACTCATTACTTGTTTTTGATTGGTGCGCACCCTAGAATTGAGAGTGTTGTTTCGCAGTGTTGCGATCATTGCGGCTATGCGTTCTCACCAGGCCGGATCAGGCAAACGGTAGTTTCACTGCCTTGGGTATGCCACATGTGCCTTTTCATACTCGTATACCTATGCACGACCACTATGATTTGTTTTGTGTCATACCTATGGAGTTCTCCCTGATAGCCCACTAGTTTACGATGGAGTTTACAGTGTTGTATAGTCTATGCCGCTTATATAAAATGTGTTAAGAGGGATAATGGTAATGCCTTAACGCTATTTTGATGCTTTATATTATTGATAGGCATTATCTTCTTAGCGTACATATAAATAGCTTAATGGATCCTTAGAGAATGGTTGTGCCTAACATCTTTTGAGTTACTTGTATTTTCAGTTGTCATTTCACTTGAGTTGGATTTATTGATATAAGGATGTTAATCCTGACTCGAGTGTTTTGTGTTTTGCTTTACGTTCGGGTCAGACTGAGTGTACCAGTATTCGAGACTCACCTTTGGAGTTAGGCTTCGCTTGGATATCCAGCTATCTATCCAGCTTTCAGATATTCAGTTGATTCCAGTGATGTATTCTGATCTTGTATTTGATTATTGTATTTGAAACTTCTATTGTATCTTATTTAACTCTGATATATATAGTAGCTTCATGAACTACTATTCATTTGTTTTCGCTACATATTGTTATATTACTCTATGTATGTGATACTGTGATTATTTATATACTGTATAAGCTGAGTTTTGCCAAACATAAACTCACAATCTGGTAATTTGAGCAATTCAATTTCGGCGTGTTTGGATGCGAATGGTTGAAAATATCAGGCTGTTACATATTTGTACTCTCACTCGAACCTTGAAATAAGTTTAAGTAAAGGAAGCCGTGACGCCCCACCTCTGTACTCACGCTAGCCAAGGACACCACGAGGTAATGCCGTCGACTAGCACGAAGAATAAGGCTGTTGAGGAGCGACCATCTATGAAATTGCTTTGTGCGTGTACCGATATGTCAGATGGTATGTCTCGCATTTCTTTTCAAGAGGAAATTCGACATATCAAATACAAATACAAGGCTACTACACAGTGGCTATGAGGTCTTCGGAAACAAATATAAAATAAGCATAACATAAAATCAGTCACCGATATTCATATCACAAAGGCGGAAACAGATATGAATAAAACACATAGAAGTGTACATCAAAGTAGAGGTCATTTAAGAACCACTACATCACAAAAGAATAGGTATAAGTGCTAGACAAAAGAAAATGTCTTGAGACGACCAACTTCCTATCTCTCGGAAATCGCATCATCTTGAAGAAAGAAAGGGATAGAAGAAGAAAATAAAGAGAAAGAAGAAACAGAACAACATCAGAGTACTCATAGCGGAACGAATAAAATATAATATGTCACATAAAATATTACACAGTATCATATTACATCAGAGTAAACAAGTTATACAACACATACTAGACAGTTATAATCATCTGTCTAACTATACAACTCAAGTACAACAGATACAGGTACAATAGATACAGAAACCAAACAAACAAAGCAGAACCATAATATAACTACACATGGAAGCCTCCTGCTCCATATCTCCTCTAGAATTCGTCAAGCAAACATGAATCACTTGACTACTCATACATAATATGAGTACCCAAGAGTTTAATAAAACATAAAATTAACACGGGTCAGACAGGGGTCTGGTGTGAGTAAACGGGTGAAAATTGCTTAACTTTAGAAAAATCTTTGAAAAGAAAAGGTATCACGTAAGACTTCCCACACATAAACATGGAAAAGTTTTTACCTTACGCTAACCAAATTATTTGATAGGAAATCCAGTGATATTATAATAGTGTCTAGGGTTTTCAAGTAAATATGAAATAGCCGAAATTGTTACATCTATTAAATTCCAGCTACTAGCCACAAAAGTGGGTAATACAATCAAAACCGTAGGGTCTCGTTGGAAGAATGGGTTTCCATCAATGGCAGGGCTATTGGGGCACCACCCGTCATAGTACGTGGCCTAGATCAACATACCGAGGAGTACACCCGCTCCCTTACAACACAAGGCCGGAACCATTCCTTACTGAACAGTCCCGAACAAGACCACCCCGTAGTTGGCGCGACCAACCACACACTAAGCCGAAATAGAAAGGGACCTCTAGACAGGGGTAAATCTCGCTCTCCAGTGGGAGCTACCCACGAAGCCTTGCTGCACCTCCCCTGTTTTAGCCATTCCCGTTTGATGAGGCTTGAGGCTGCGATTACCTTTATAGAACACGTCTATCTTAGAATGCTCATCGTCCACCTGACGATGTGCTGAAAGCATTCAATCTATACAAGTTCGTTCCTGGTTCGAACGAAACCGAAGGCACTATCTCATTGCACTCATTTTGGAATCACCCTCAGAGTCAACGACCATAGCCCTTGCACTCTAATTAATCACCATCTCGAATCTATAAGTACTATTCCATCAAACTCATTATGGAATCACCCACAGAGTTATACTGGCGTATAGTCCTTACACCTCGATTCTTCACTTGCTCCACTTGGATTCACGACCTAACGTTTAATTGGAATCGATGTAGTTTTCGGATATCCAAATATGGAAACCCGATCCCGGTCTCACCGAAACCAAACGCCATTTTAATGTACAAGTTGTACTTAAGGGTTTAAACAGTTTAACTTATATTCAGGATGATATATAAACAGATAGATGAATCACATTATTTCAATAGATAATTCATAACAACCATTCATCTCACAAAGCAGCATAACATATATTAGAGATATTTAAATCTTCCAGTATCACCAATCACCCAATATCAATCATCCAATATAAGTTGATCATCCAATACCAATCACCAAATATCAATCAATCGTTCATAAGCAGAATTGACCAACTCTTAATCAATTGGATTACCTTTAATCCTTCTTCATTAATTTATCCTAAATAAATTAATCATTCTCAATGTTCTTCCTTAATTAACCTTCCTTGATTAATTATACTTTAATTACATTCAAGTAATCAACCTTAACCATATTCAGTAATTAACCTTTAATTACTATCATTAATTACAATAATTAATGATCCTTCATTAATTAATTAACTATAATTAATTACATTAATCCTCAATTAATTACAATTAATTAATCATACCTAAATTAATCACTTATATTAATCAACCTTTATTAATATCATTAATTACATTAATTAATGATCCTTATTAATTAATAATTACTTTAAATTAATTAAATAATTAATTTGTAATTAATTAACTCATTAATCATAATTAGTAATTAACAAGTTGTAATTACTTAACTTAATTAATTAATTACATTAACCCTTGATTAATTTATCTAATTAATTAATCTTTAGTTACTTCATTAAGTACTTAATTATTCAATTAAGTTAATAAATAATCCTTAATTAATTACTTTATTAATTAATTTCATTTTTAATTAATTACACTTAGTAATTAATCTTAAATTAATCACATTGATTAATAACTTAATCACATTAATTAATTAACTACAACTAATTAAGTAATTAACCCTTAATTTCTTAACAAGTAATTATCTTCTAATTACTATCATTAATAACTCTTAATTACTCTCTTAAATAATTACTTAACAAATAATTAATTCCATTATTAAATAATCCTTAATCCTTTAATTAATTAATTACTTCTTAATTAATTAACTTCAACAATTATATTAATCAATTCTTTAATTGATATCATCAAGTGATTAACCAATAATCACTTCCATTAAAATACTCCATGAGTAATTACCATTAATTACTTCCATTCTTAACTATATTCAAATATTAACCACTGATTACTTCATTAAGAAATCACACTTAATTAATCCATAATTAAGTGATATTAAAATTAAATAAACAATTAACTAATTTCTTAAAATTAATTAAACAATTAATTAATTAACTTCTAATATTAAAGAAAATCTTTAATAAATTAAGAAACCATAAATCTTAATCAAACTTAACTTATTAACAAATCATATTAAATAAGCACTCTTAAGTTAATTATCCAAATAATTTAACCTTATTTACTTCCATAAATAAATTATTTCAATAATTTAAATCTTACTAATTCAAAGAAAAATTATTAAACTTGGTTCACACAATCATAATAATAACCTTACTTGGAGATAAAGCATTTATAAATTATTTACAAATTTAAAACACTTTAAATTATCAAGTTTTAAACTAATTTAATTTCAATATAAATTGAAAATTTGTTATTAAAACACTTCTTCAAACTTTAACTTAAAACTTTGATTTAATAATTAAATTCAAATTTCTCTTTTAAATTTGAATTTTAAAACTTAATTAAGATAATTATTTTTAAAATCAAACATTTTAAAACATTTTAAATTTGAAATATAAATTAAATTTTCACTTTTAAATGTTTGGTTTACCTTCACTTTTAAATGACAAGTTTAACTTTTATAAACTTGTTTATTCCATAATGCTTGGTTCCTAAATTATTCAACTCAAGTTTATATTGCAACTAAGAATTATACCTAACTACCAGAACAGCAACTGAAAACCCGAAGCAATCAATGATTCCACCTGAGACAACACCGAAGCAACCCAAACCCCATCACCATCGAGATGCCCCCGAAACACACGCAAGAACATACCCGAGCAAATTCGTCTTCCCCAAATCCAAACTTCCCAGACCCAAAACTGTGCACACCACTAACACGGTGCACATGCACCTCCACCGTCGGCCACAACATTCATCGCGACGACCAACTACGGTCACAAAATCACATGCGAGCACCACCATAAACCCAGATCGAAGAAAAATAGATTGAATCGAAATTTCACTCTCGAGCGTGAAAACTGCAGGAAGAACGACCACCAAAAACCCTCAAAGCCGATCACTTCCTCACCATTGACCATCGCCAACCCCACCATCGAAACGCAACGTCGCGAGCTTCCTCGTCCCCAAACGCGATCGAACTCGATCCCTAAACCAAGTCACAAAAGCCATTATAGTTCGACCAAAACAACATAACTCTAAAACCCTATTCCATCCAAATTCTCTTGATTCACTCATTTGAAAAATTATTTTGCATTTTTCCTAAAATCTACAACTTGAGAACAAGCTACAATCCAAGTTTCAACCCAAATTATTATGTATACAATCTGCAGTTCATAAAAATCCCCAAAGCATTCAAACCAAAAATTAAACTTAATTACTCAATTAAAAATTATGATACAAACTCTAAAAATCGTAACTTTCCTATTGTAATTCAATTATACATTCAAAACTAGAATTTGAAATCATAAATTTTTGCCCAAATTTTGGTTTTCACTGTAAATTTCAAAAATACGAATAACTAATTCATTTAAAACCCTATAACTATTTTTAGATGATAAATCACTTGATTACAAACAACTTCCATTAACAAATCACAGTCGAGTTTGTGTTCAAAATCAAGTTATTGAGATTTTGAAGGATTTGAACTGTTTTTGATAATCATAGTATCCATTTTAAATTTTACAGGCAATTCAATATTTTAATTCAACATGCATTCCAATTTAAAACTAATTTTTCATATAACATCAATATAGATTAACACATGCATGGTAGTAAGAATTCAGATCAACTGTTTTTAAAAAACATATGCTCACAAATTTTTAATTGCAGAGCGGCTTCATTTTTATTTTATCTTCCAAGCTAGAACAAATAATCTGAAGAAACTTGAATCCATGCATGCTTCTAATTTGATGTTGAACTGCAAGTTACTTGCTGTTGATCTGATTTGAATTGCAGTAGAACTTCATTTCCATTAATAGATCTTGATCCCTTTGGAATTGCAGGTTTTAAATTTGCTGAAACGGATCTTCTTTTTGAAATGCAGGTCTTACTTTTGAGAAGAACTTCATTTGAATTTACAGATTTTACTTTTTGGTTTTAATTTCAGGTTTTTGAGAAAAGTTTCTGTTTTTGCCATTAGAATTAAGAAAAGAAAAGAAACAAAGATTGAAAGTGTTTGAAAAAAACAAGTTTTCTTCTTTTACATTTATAAAAAATTAAAATGAAATGTTGCCACATGTCTTTAAGCATTTACATTTTCCATTAATTAGCTTAATAGTTTTACATGTGTTATTAAGATGTTAACATGTTTTACACATGTCTTAAGCAATTTTTAAATTAATTTTTACTTAATTGAAATGTGGATATGACTTACTTATTAAAAATACTCTATAAATAAATATAAGTTTATTTTTAAAAGAAATATTCTAATGCTAATAAAAATGCAAATAATTCTTATACATATATTTTAAAATCTAAAATATTTATATTTACATTTATAACCATTTTAAATCTAAGCATTTTAAAACAAAACAAAGCTTGTTTAAATTCTCTTCAAACTATCATATTTTAAATACTTTAAAAGAAAGATAAAACAAAACTTTGTTTACAACCTTTTTAAACTATCTTATTTAAAAACAAACAATTTATCTTATACTTGAAAACAAATGAATAAATCTTAAATTTACTTTTTGAAAAATATTAATTAAAATAAAGCTTCAATTTACAATATTCATACATATATAGATTATTAAATAGATTTAAATTAAATTTCAAAACAACATCAAATTATAACATATACATACATATATATATATATATATATATATTACAATTTGAAGATTTATCTTTTATTTTAAACAAAAGATATTATATTCACAATATATATATATCAAATATATATATATATATTATAAACAGAATAAAATTTCATTAGCTTTGAAAATCAATTCTTATCCATTTCAAATTATTAGAAAGATATTGATCACAATTATCAGATTAAATGTTTATTAACCTTTAAAAGATTAAATTTACCAATTTTAAATTAAAATTATAAAGAAAAATTATCAAATCAATTTAGTTATTAATACGGATTATTAAATTGATATTGCCCAAAATTCCAGGTCGTTACAATCCTTCCCCCTTAAAAGAATTTCGTCCATGAAATTTAAAAGCAAAAGTAATTTAATAATCCAGCAAAGATTTTAATTTCAAATAGCAAAGCATACTTAACAACCAGTAACTAACATCCATAGAAATCAAATAAACAAATAAACTTAACTAATTATTCTGACACAAATCAAAATAAATTTTAATACTATCTCGAGTTTCCCAAGTATAAATCACCGAGAGACTCACTCTACAGAAACTAAACTAACTACACCACCAAAATCCAGAGCTCAACTCATCTCTAGATCCATCAATCTGAACAGAACATCAGACTATACTCAAAGTCCAGCTCAACTCCAAGTCCAACTGAAGTACAGATTCAATAACCAACAATGAATCATACACGTACTCCCTCAGAGGTATGTGAAATATAATGAATTCCAACTATCCAAACTGGCAATTCAATCTTATCCTATCAAAAACACAGATAAGAAATCTCAAATGCCTCAGACTAGCCATCCAATCTAACTCAATTACCGTTCTCCTAACCAGAGAAAATCTTAACAAAAATGAAGTCTCCAACTTCGAATTCCAAACTCCTTATCTCATATCTGCATAACTCAACAGACAATCCTGGGCTGCCAAACTTCTTCCTGATCAGCTCAACCTATGCTGATACTTCCAGAAACAACTAGACCAAAGCAAACAGTTCATGGATTCTATTCAACAGAAAAATCTTCCAAAATTCGTCGAAATCCAGAACACAAGCTCTACTCCTCAAGCAACAGCAGCAGAACTTGCTTCCTTCCTTGCACAGCTGCTACCTCGCTTCCGCTGCACAACTCTGATTCTGAAATAGATAAGAATACTGTTGATGAACATGAATACAAACTTATCTAACATATCCGGTAAACTTTGTTCATCAAATCCATAAAAATCTGAGTGACTCATCTAACTCTGTCACACAACCTTACAGCAGAAATCCAACTCAAAACTAGATCTGACCAAATCCAAATCCCAAAGAATTTCTGAGCTGCTACACCAACTCTTCCTCTAGGCTAACAACCAAAATCACTTCTGGAACCAAAACAATATGGAACTCAACTCCAGATGCAGACGACTTCTGATTACTTCAGTAGCTCCTACTTCCACATGAGAACCCTCAGTCTTAAACAAAAGATTGCCAAGAAAAATTCCCAAATTAATCGCAAGTCACTTTTGCGATCCAACCTAGTTCGGATTCCAAAGAAACTGTTCTCTCTTCACCAATCAGAGCAGCTTAAAGCTTTTCCAAACAAGGTTAACCTTTCAAGAAAACTTTCACCATCAGCTCGGACTGCTGAAAGAAGAACCTCAAAGATTCTTGAACTATCAGAGAAACAAGCCACACTGCTGCTTCCAAGCTCTACCTCGATGATACAGCAAAGCTAAAGGATCTCCTCGTCAGCACACCTGTAAAGGCTCGCAAATCCGTACCCCTTTGACCTAACCAAAACCACCACTCGTCAGCTCAAAGTGGAACAAAAATACGAGTCTTCGGTTTAAAGAAGAAAGAGGTAGAAGAAGAAGAACAAAAACAACATTAGAATCTCACATCGCAGCGGAATAAAATATAATATATAGAATACAGTTTTAAATACAAGAAATCTGTACTGTATACACATATATAAATACCGTCATCAGAGTACATCAATCAGTCATACAGAGACAACGACTATATGATCATACACAGCGGAATAAATAGACAAATATGGAAATACGCTCTGCCACCAGCTCTTCTCCTGAGCTCCAGTATATAACCTGAATCCTGTTTAACTCGGCCTGACCCGAGCATCATATAAAACAACACTCGAGTCAGTCTGGTGTGACGACCCGGCTTCCAAATACCAGGAAGTCGCATCGTCATTAAGAAAGAAAGGGATAGAAAGAGAATAAAAAGAAGAGAAGAAAGAAACAACATCAGAATCTTACACAGCGGAACGAATAAATTATATTAATAACATAAATATTACATAGTTTACATCCACTATCAGAGTACACAGATATACAACACATACTAGACAATTATAAACACCTGTCTAGTTATACAGCTCAGTACAACTTAGAGATAATACAAAACTCACAGCGGAATACTAGATATATAACTACACGCAGAAGCCTCCTGCTCCATTGCTCCTCCACAATTCGTCAAAGCTAACCTGAATCCTAAACTGAATTCCCTTGACTACTCATAAAAATTTGAGTACCCAAGAGTTGATGAAAAACAAAAATAAACTCCGGGTCAGACATGGGTCTGGTGTGAGTAACAGGTTAAAGTTGCTTAACTTTCAAAAACCTTTTGAAAAGAAAGGTATCACGTAAGACTTCCCACACATAAACATGGAAAAGTTTTTACCTTACGCTAACCAAAACATTTGATAGGAAATCCGATGATATTATAATAGTGTCTAGGGTTTTCAAATAAATAAGAAATAGCCGAAATTGTTACATTCATTAAATTCCAGCTACTAGCCAAAAAAGTGGGTAATACAATCAAAATCGTTGGCACTTATTGGATTTTGGATTCCATACAATGGCAGGGCTACTGGGGTACCGCCCGTCACAATACGTGGCCTAGATCAACGTACCGAGGATCACTCCCGACCCCCGCAACACAAAGCGGGACCCGTTCCTTACTGAATAGTTCCAAACAAGACAACCCCGTGGTTGTAGCTAGCAACCACCCACACACCCGAATATAAAGGGACTTCTAGACAGGGATCAATCTTGCTCTCCAGTGGGTGCGACCCACGAAGCTTTGCTGCACCTCCCCTGTTTTATCCATTCCCAGTTGATGAGGCTTGAGGCGACGATTACCTTTATAGGACATCACTTAGAATGCTCATCGTCCACCTGACGATGTTCTGAAAGCATTCAATCCATACAAGTTCGTTCCGGGTTCGAACGAAACCGAAGGCATTATCTCGTTACACTCATTTTGGAATCACCCTCAGAGTTAACGACAATAACCCTTGCACTTTAAACACCATCTCGAATCTATAAGAACTAATTCCGTCAACTCATTACGGAATCACCCCCAGAGTTATACTGACGTATAGCCCTTACACCTCGAGTCTTCACAAAGCTCCACTTTGAATTCACGACCTAACGTTATTTGGAATCGATGTGGTTTTCGGATATCCAAATATGGAAACCCGATCCCGGTCTCATCGAAAACCAAAGTGTGTCTTTTAAGGTCCAAGTTGTTTTAAAGGTTTTAAAACAATTCAATTACAGTATCTATATACACACAGATAGATAACTTATAAATCATAACTGATAATCAACATTATCACATAGCAGGTAATCCACATTATCAATATCAAATAGATATTCCATATATCACCATCACAATAGATAATCTAATTTATCATCAAAATATAATCAATCATCCATACCACATAATATTATTTATCTCATTACTGAGATCACAAATCATCCAAGTCAATCAATGACATCCATTCATACATAAGCCATGATTTATTCATCACCATATAATTAATTTAAAATGAATTAAATTAACTATCTCTAATTAATTTGAAATGAATTAAATTAATTACTCCATCTTTAATTAATTTAAAATAAATTAAATTAATTACTTCTTCAATACAAATCTTGCTTACTTTATCATTTAATTGATTACTATCAATTAATCAATCAAAAATTACTTTAATTAATCACTCTTGATTAATTACTCTTAATTACACTTATATAATTATTCTCAATTAATTTCTCCAATTAATTATTCTCAACCAAACAGTAATTAACCTTTAATTGCTTCAATTAATTAATTAATTATAATTAATTACATTAGTTCTTAATTAATTACATTAATTAATTACCTTTAATTACTTAACATTGATTAATTAGTCATAATTAATCATCTTTAATTACATCATTAATTAAAATAATTAATGATCCTTAATTATTAATTACCTTAAGTAATTAACTAACTTAATTACTATAATAAACCAAATTAATTATCCTTAAATTAATTTCTCAATTAATTATTTGATTAATTACTAAATAATTAATCCAAATTATCTCATACTTAAACATCTCCTTAATTACAATCAGTAATTATTAAACAATTACTTAACTGAGTAATTTCCAAATCATTAATTACATAAAGTAATTATTTATAAACCCAAATGTCTAAAATTAATTAAACTTAATTAATTAAAAATAAACAATCTCATTAAATTTAATTAATTACATTAAGTAATTAATTTATTAATTACTTTATCAAGTAATTACTCTCTAACCATTTATGATGATTATTATTAAATTAATTAATCTAATTAATTATAAAAATTAACTACATTAATTAATTGTTAAATAATCATGGTTAATGACCTTCATTAACCATCCTCAAATTATTTTATAAGGTAATTAACTTAAATTAATTACCATTTAAATTATCTTTAATTATTTATTAATTAAAGTTAATTATTAAATTAATTAACCTTAATTAAAATCTTAATTACATAATTAATTATTCATTCATCATTAATTAAAATTTAACTAATGATCTTAATTCCAAATTGATTAATCATTAATCAGTTATTAATTCCAAATTTAATTAATTAATCACATTAATCAATTAACCTTAATTACCTTGTTAATTAAACTAATCTTGAAATATTAATCTAAATTTAAATTTCAAGATAAACATAACTTAATTATGTTAAAACAATTTAATTCAAAACTAAGTACTTCTGAAATTACCTTTAAATTTCAATTTAAATTCAAGTTTAAAACTTATCAAAGTTTTAAATAATTTAAAACTTTTTTTTAAATTGCAAATCAAATAAATGCTATGGAAATTTTTGAAGTTAAAGTCATTTCAAAACTTTCAATAAATTAAATTTCCATTTTAATTTGAAACTTCAAATTCAAACCTTCTTTAAAATTTAAAACTAAAATTCAAATTAAACCTTTGAATTCCCAGATTTTAAATTAACTTCAACTCTATTCATATTTTTAAAATCTTACTATCTTATCCACGTGATATAGTTAATAAAGTTAAATTTTGTAACTTAAGTTTCTGTTTTAAAAACTGGAATTTAAATTCAAATGAGAAATTTAAACTTGCTTTTAAATTTGAACTTAAATTTTTCTCAAAACAGAAAACTGCAGATTATAAAAAGTTCAACCCAGATTTTAAAAATAAACAGAGAAACAGGATTCAAAACCTGAAATTTGAATTCAAATCAAAAATACAAACTTGAATTCAAACAAAAATACAATTTGAATTTGATTTTAAACTTAAACTTTTCTTTAAACATAAACTTCAGATTTTAAGTTTCAAAAACCCAGATTTTTAAAAATTTAAAATCCAATTTTCCTTTTTAAAAACATACACAGTTTTACTGTGTACCCTATAATCTACAGGTTGACCCGAGAAATCAAACTTTTTGCTTCGGGTTACCCTCTCATTTACTCCGAGTTTCACATCAACCTGCTTCGAGTTATCTTCCTATTTGCTCGAGCCATCTCTGCAACACACCCAAACCCAAAAACAAAACATCAGAAAACTTATCGCCATGCATATGCACGGCGAACACCACCTCCGGCGACCATCAGCGATGATCCAGCAACCTCCATAAACACAAGCATGCCCACAACAATCATCAAATCGAACCAATAATCAATAATTCAAATTTGCCCCTAATTTAAAACCTGGAAAATCTTTTATAGGTTTCAACTCGAAACCTGTCAACGTCCATTCCCAATTGCTCCGACCACTTGGCGTTCAACCCCTCCGGCCTCCAGTCACTCTACACACCAAGTATCCATACACCAAAAACTAGAACACTCGATCTACCCTATGTCTCGAAATTGATTGATTCAAGGATGCAGTGAAAACTAGGGTTCAATTCAGAAAAATCCAAACTGCAATCAATCTAGAAATTTATATCCTCTTCTCTGATTTTTACAAGGATCTATGATCCATACTTAATAACTCATAAGAATTTCAAAATTTTCCAATTCAAAGATCAATAGAATTTACATAGATTCATAATTTTGTTCAAGAACAAACTGCAACCGACACATGCACTTAAAAATCCTGATACTTAATTTAAAACTCAAGTTTAGTTTATATGTTTGATTTGTATTACTGAATTATCAGATTATTTAGATTGGGTTTGAATAAAATTGAACATGCATGATGTTCTTACAGATTCTCAGAGTCCAGAAACAAGTTTATTATCCTAAATAAAATCTAATACTTTAATTAAGATATACTACATGTTTTATTTGAAATTTACATCTAAACATAGATTAGATGTGGAGTTCATGAATTTTGTATTATATTTTTAGTCTGGAATCTAGATCAGGAATATAAATTATCAATGGCAACAGGCATTCAACTCATCATATATGCAGACATTTATAAGCACACAAACATAATTTAACTCAAGCAACCTCTTTACAGTTTAAAAAAAAATTAAATGTTACTCACCTTTCAATGCAGACACTGTTGATTCTTTGATTTTGCAGAAATAAGATATGCAGAGCTCTATTTCCCTTTATGCAGAAAACAAATGCAGGCTTGCTCCTCTGTTGCAAGATCCTCACATGCATGCAGATGCACTTTCAACCCAGGTTTCTGTAACGACCCAGAATTTTTAGAAATTAAAATTTGAATATTTAATTAATTTTAAATATTAATAAGTGAATTTATAAGTCAAATAAATTTTTATTTGAATTATTGAATTTAATTGGATTATTAAATCGATAATTTAATACGTTAAATTATGGAAATAATTGAAAATTGAGCTAAATATGATTGAAAATGATTTGTAAAATTTTATTTTATCATATGGGAGTTAGAACGATATTTTAGAACTTTTAAAATCGAATTAAAAGTTAATTTGTGAAAATTGAATATTTTAATATTTTAATCGACTAGTGAAAATAGTCAATTTTTGAACAGTCTCAGAATTGAACGAAACTAGTTCCATTGGATCCGTAATAGTTAGTTATTACCGGATTTCAAATTTCGTGTCAATCGGAGCTATCGTTTGATCGTGGCAGCTCGAAACGCATCGAATTATTTTTAATTTTAATTTGGCGAGCTAAAATAGCCATTTTTCAAAAAGCCTCGGATTTCGACGAAACCAGTTTCATCGGATCCGTAATGTGATATTATTGTAATGTTTCAAATTTCAAGTCAATTGGATTTACCGTTTGTCCGGTACGAATTAAAACGCCTAGAAATCGACTTAAATCGGTTTAATTTAAATTGAGCGTTTTTAGCCATAACTCGCACATACTTCCGAATTAGCTTCCGAAACCTGTTCCATTGTGTCCAGAACGCGGGGTAAACCCTAGAAACGCTGGTTACGGCGCGTAAATCGGAGTTCGGAATTTCCGGGATGAATAGTGTCGTTCGTTCTCTTATAAATAGCCCCCCCCCCCCCATTTAAAAAAAAAGAAAAAAAGAAAAAAACAAACCCTAGCCGCCACCCACATAACCCACGGCCAGAAAACACCCAACTTCAACCCTCCAAATCTCCAAATCCGTCGACAATTAGCAAGAATGTTCAACTACAAAGTGGTAGAGCACGACGAGATCTACGTTTTCAACGGTGGAGATCGCATTTGGAGCTACGGATCTTCGTCAAAACACTCGCGTTCATGGCCGGTTCGTGCACGCATTTCTATGTAGGGGGGAGGCCGAGCTTGCTGTCCTTCAGGCCGAACATGGTGGAGAGGTAGGGCTTCGACATGGAGGTGATGTGATCGAGTTTAGGCGAGTGATCGAGGCGTAAATTAAAACCCTAGTTGATCTATGTTGGGTTCATGTGCGTTCGGTGTTTCCTGGAGCTGCTATGCGCGTGTGAAACATGAGGGTGATGAAGTGAGGCGCGTTGGATCTGGAATGGACGGCTATGATGTTGTGTAGGGTTTAATTAAATTTTATTAAGTTGTAGATTATATAGTTTAAATAGTGTAAACTTCAATAATTCATAACTTTTTCATACGAGGTCGAAAACGCGCGAAACCAGTTGCGTTGGAATCGTATGGACGAGCACTACGCGATGGAGTTGGTTTGGAGTCGTTTGGAGTTAGTGAGAATTTTGGGTAAAATTAAACGTCCGTTTAATTTTATTCGAAATAAATCGCTAAAACGAAATAAAATCAAGGTGAGAACTTCTCACTCAATCGAATCAGTTTCGATTTTATTTTAAATAGCTAGATTTAAAATATTTGAATGCATGTTTGAATGATGATTGTTATATATTGATTGTTAAAAATAGACATTATACGCCGTTAGTAAGCGGATGTTATTTAATAAAAACATATACCGCGAATATTTCATAAACAGTGAAATTGGTATTATATATAGTAGCAATATATATATATTGGCATGTGTATATATTGGAGTTATTGATTTCCCGCATTTTTTGTTTAGCGGGTGAGACCCTATTACGCCGTTATTAAGCGGATAATATTTAATAAGAACATATACCGCGATAATTTCGTACTGGAACGAAATTGGTATTGTGCTAATGTTTTTGGATGCAGGAAAACAGGTTGGAGGGATCCAACTGGATTCCTCAACAGTATTTATTTGATTTCAGATATTTTGATATTTGATGGACTATCATATCGATATATGACGTCGTTGTAGTCGTGATTGACTATTTGGTGTGTAGCATCATTGGACCCAGATTTTGGGATTTTAAAATGATTATAAAGTGATTTTTGAAAATATAAAATAATTTTGGAATTGATCCATTTTAAATAAATAAACGTTATAATTTTTAATGTTATAAAAATTATGATTTTTGAGAAATATAGTTAAAAACTGATTTTTGAGAATATGATGCTAATGATTTTATAAAATAGTTTAATCGGGATTTTAGAATTCATTGTGAAAAGTTTAAATATAGGATTTATAAAATTTAATTATTTTATGAATCAAAAATGGTGAAATTATAAATGAATTTAAAGACGTTTTAGAAGAATAATATAAATTGATTTATATTAAGAGATTTATAAATGGATATTTATAAATTGAAATATAGACATTATAAAACGAGTTTTTATAAGTGTTTGAATGAAGTGAAAATGAATTTCATAAATGAATGAAATTAATTGAATTATAAACTGTGAAGTTATAAATAAAATTTATAAATAGTAAGATTTATAAATTGGTGAAGTTAATTGAGGAATAGATTTGGGTGAATAATTGAATCTTATAAGTTATAAGATTTATAATTATGAAGTTCAAAGGAACGATTTTTGTAAATGAATAGATTATAAGTATTAAACTTATAATATGAACTTTTAGTTATAATTGAGTTATAAACTGGAATAGGTTAATAAAAGAATTTATAAAAAGGAAGTTTTTATAAATAAATAGAAATGGAATTTATAAACGTTGTTTTATAAATTCGAAATGACTTATTTTGATAAGTAAATTGTTGAAACTTATTAATGGAGTTATATTCACATTTTTGACTGTGAATAATCCTTTGAATTAAAATGAATAAAAGGATGAAATTGTTAACGTAGTATATTCACGTTTTTGAATAGTGAATAAGATGTTAAAGAAATTGTTTTGAATGTGATATTGAAATTGAATTAAAACGATCTAACGATGTTTTAAATGTGTTGAGATTCGAAACCATAGATTTCAACATTTATTGTTGAAATAGACGTTTTCGAGAAATAAAAGGAGATGATGGACTATAACACTGTTGTTATAGTAAATGATTTCCGAAAGGAAATGTTTTGTATAGTATTGGGATTTATATATCTATTTTAATTTCGAATCCCTATACTAGTGATTTTGGGTTGTCGTAACGATGTTTTACGCAACATTCGTTTTGGCCCAAAAAAATATGTTTAAGAGAATAATTTCCTTAAAGAATGAAATATATACTTAATTTCGATTGAAGTATATTGAATATTTTCCAAGTGTTGAAAATAAATAAAAATTGTGAATTACTTATGAATAAATAAGTAAGGAATTGTTTTCTAATATAAAGTGAATATTTTAAGAATTTATCTCTTTGAAGATAAATTGAAAAGAAAATTGAAATGAATAATTAAAATCGAATATTCATTGATATCTTGGAATTATAAATTCGCTAAGGAATTTATAAAAGAAAGTGGAATTTGTTTAAAAGTAAATATTGATTTATTTTTGAAGTATTGAAATTATATATCTAGTGAAGATATTTTGGAAAATAAATAATTTGGAAAATTATTTGGAATCTGGTGATGTGTGCATATCCAGTGATAGTTCAATAACCGACTATCAATATTTCCCTTTGAATGGGTAATTGATATGATTTGTTGAATGTGAATGCCACACTTATTTTTAAATAAGCGCTCACTATTCGGGTTAACCGGGAAAGGACCATGGGGTCGTATAACCCATTCCGAATATGTGATACGTCGTTATAATTGCATTGAAGATCGGTGTTGAAGACCCGGTATTTGCGAGAGCGATAGGATGACCTGTCGATTTACTCTGCACCGAGTTGCTCCGGTATAGAGTTCTCCATATGTGATGGTGAATCCGATCAGGATTGTGAATATCCGGATTGCAAGGACTTCTTTGTAAGTGCCTTCGGTTTTGTTCGATCCCGGAACAGACTTGTATGGATTGTGTGTCTGACATTACAAGTTGAGATATAAAGCCGATTTCATTCAAATATATTTCTGTGGTGGCGGAGAATTTATTCTTTTAGCTTAACACCCTTCTCTGAGACATACGAGCTCAGAGGTTATATAGTTGAAGTTATCAGCGATATATTCCCAATTTGGTAATGTGACATGCTGAGTGATGCTGAAATGATCATTGTGTTGATTATTGTGATAGGATCGTTTATTTGATCGTCTATCTTGGTGATCATTGTGTTGATCATTTGTTGACCCAAAGCATGGCTTTTGTATAAAGTATGTTTTTGTGGACGTGACTTCGTCGAGCCTCACACCCCGGAAATGGTCAAAACAGGAAAGATGCGGCAAGGTTATGAGGGGTAGCACCCTTTAGGGTATGTACATTTCCTTCTGGATAGAGGTGGTATCATGGTATGGAGCCCAGATATTTAACCTATGTGGTTACTACGAATTTATTACTTTGTGGTTGTTGGTTTTCGGGATCCCGTGAGAAAGGTCGTTTACGATCGGGGAATGGCGTGCTCGTGTCAGTAGTTACCCAGTTAGGGGTAACCCGGCCTTGTGTTGGCAGAGTTCCGGTTTGGTTCTCGGGGATGTCTTTCCAGAGGCATTCTCATGTGGCAATGGGAAGTTCCTTGGCCTGACCATTTTTTGGAAATCCAAAGAAACAATACGAAACTTGTACGGTATTAGTTGTAGAACCTATCATTCACTTATGGTGTCGCAACACTGTTTGGATGGTAGCTATAGTAGGCATACGATAATGGTCGTATGTTGGCTAAGATTTATATTCTACTTTCGAAATGAATTTTTCCCCTACACTATGCACTAGTAATAATATAAAATGTTCTTTTAAATGCGTATCAAGCATCTTTGACTATCATAAGGAGAAATCTCCTCCGATTCTGCGTTTGCATGTGTGTGTGTGCGGGAGGCCTTATGGTAGTCTCATTTTTAAAAGCATTGCGAATTGACTTTAAAAATATTCCTCTATTTTGATTTTAAAGATAAATAAACTGTTTTGAGTTCTCACACCAGTCACATGACTGACTTGGAGTTTATTGTTTTCCTTCCTAAACTCTGGGTGCCCACAAATTTTCACACGGGCAGTCAAGAGTTAAGGTTTATCAGGATATTCTGGATATTCTGGAGTTGCTGGAGGCAAGCTGGATGGCATGGCGTATTACTAGTTTATATAGTATTTCTTTTTCCGCTGCACTATTTGTTGTTGTTGTTGTACACTCTGATGATATGATGTAATGTAATGTAATAACTGATATAGTTCTTTGTTTAAAGATTATTCATTTATTATTATATGTTGTTCCGCTGCGAATTGTGAGATTCTGATGTGATTCTGTTGTTTTCTGTTCCGTCCTATTTTAAAATTCCGTTCTATTTTCTATCTCTTCTCTATTCTATTTTTTCTCTCTTCTCTTTTTCTTCTATTTTAAAAATTTCTATTCTCTCTAATTTAAAATTTTCTATCTTCTTTTCCCTATCTAAATTTTCTATCTTATGTTTTCTCTTCCCTCTATTATCTATTTTCTTCTTCTTTCTTCTTTTTCTCTCTTCTTCTTTTCTTAAATTTTTCTTAAAACCCCTAAGGGTACGTATTTTCGTTCATCTTGAATTAAACAAAGGAGATTAGTGTCTATTCAAGGAGTACGGATTTACGGGTCTTTACAGTTGGTATCGGAGCTTATGGTTAAGCGACAACCATGGTTCTGTTGGGTATTACTCATTAGAGATAGAGTCAGTAGTACTCTAGATTGAGTTTGAGTGTAATAATAGCTATGAGAGCGTATTTGTTAGTGAATATAAATTGTTTTGTATTGTGTTGACTTATCGGTTGATTGTTTATAGATTTCGGTCGATGTAGTCTAGCTAACTATCGTAGAAAGGGGTTTCTAGACTCTTAAACAAGATAAACCGACACGATATTGTTTTAAAATTGGGTAAATGAAATAATTTTACGTGAGTATATTTTTATATATAAAGGAATAATTTTTCAAAATTATTAAAGTGTATATAAGTTGATTGTTTAGTTGTTTGAATAACCTAAATAAAGGAATAATTGTATAAGTAAAATGAATTATAAGAATTAAATTATAATTAAAGTGATTTACAATTGTGAAATAAACTTATATATATAAAAAGTGAAACTATATGAATTTATTTATAAATGGGAATTTAAGTTAAGTAAAAACAAGTGATGTTTGTTAAATGGAATATAACTTAAGAGTTGTTGAATGAAGTTGATATTGGTATCGAAGTAAAGTAATAAAGTTAAGTGATGAATATGAATTTGAGTATATAAATAAAAATTCAACTTTGTAATTGAATTGAATGAATAAATTGAATGGAAGTCAATTTAATTAAAGGTGTTAAACCAAAATGAATGTAAGTGAAGCAAAGGGATTTGGTTGTAATTAATATACTTTGGTTGTTATATGATTGTTAGTTGATTGATTGTATATAATTCATTAAGTGTTAATGAAATTTAAAGCTATGTAATTAAATTCAAATTAGAAGTAAATAAATTTGAATGGAATTGAATTTGAATTGGAAGTGAACCAACTTGAATATGAATTAGTAAATATAAACTAATTGAAATTGAATGTTAGTAAACATCCATTGTTAATGAATCAAATGTGACTAAATTGAGAACCAATTCATTGAATATTAATGAGAATATAAATGAATATATTGATTATGAATTTGTTGGATGATGGTTGATGGTTGATGTTGGCATTTGTTGTTTGTTGCATTTGCTATGTTAGTATATATAGTTATTATGTTACTATATGTTGTATATTGAGATTATTGTCTATATGCATGATTCTCATGTTGTTTGTTGAGTGATTAGTAGGTGCGGATCGCGTTTGCTTCGCATTTGGAGCTCGCTTTAGCGCTATATTAGCCGTATATGCTTGCTAATAAAATATAAGGTACATATCTCGGATTAAATACAGTACTTTTACACTTTTTTCCCTGCGGGATGCCTCATTACTTGATGAGATGTATATTTGTGATATATATACTGTCATTTTTTTTTTTCGGATCGAGCCGCGCAAAGGAGCCTATGGCGAATTTTTCCGAAAATTTAAGGCGTTAGAAAAATTTTGAGAAAATTGGGAAAATTTTTGAAAACTTTAACTTTGATTTGAAATGGAAAGTTAAACAATAGTAGTTGTTTTTGAAAAGATAACTAAGTATGATTTGAACACTTAGTAAGTTATTGTAATAAGTTTAACTATGAATTTTGGGAAAGTTAATAAATTCTGTACTTTTCTTACTTGTAATTTCGAGGACGAAATTCTTTTAAGTGGGGAAGATTGTAACGACCCAGAATTTTTAGAAATTAAAATTTGAATATTTAATTAATTTTAAATATTAATAAGTGAATTTATAAGTCAAATAAATTTTTATTTGAATTATTGAATTTAATTGGATTATTAAATCGATAATTTAATACGTTAAATTATGGAAATAATTGAAAATTGAGCTAAATATGATTGAAAATGATTTGTAAAATTTTATTTTATCATATGGGAGTTAGAACGATATTTTAGAACTTTGAAAATCGAATTAAAAGTTAATTTGTGAAAATTGAATATTTTAATATTTAAATCGACTAGTGAAAATAGTCAATTTTTGAACAGTCTCAGAATTGAACGAAACCAGTTCCATTGGATCCGTAATAGTTAGTTATTACCGGATTTCAAATTTCGTGTCAATCGGAGCTATCGTTTGATCGTGGCAGCTCGAAACGCATCGAATTATTTTTAATTTTAATTTGGCGAGCTAAAATAGCCATTTTTCAAAAAGTCTTGGATTTCGACGAAACCAGTTTCATCGGATCCGTAATATGATATTATTGTAAGGTTTCAAATTTCAAGTCAATTGGACTTACCGTTTGTCCGGTACGAATTAAAACGCCTAGAAATCGACTTAAATCGGTTTAATTTAAATTGAGCGTTTTTAGCCATAACTCGCACATACTTCCGAATTAGCTTCCGAAACCTGTTCCATAGTGTCCGGAACGCGGGGTAAACCCTAAAAACGCTGGTTACGGCGCGTAAATCGGAGTTCGGAATTTCCGGGATGAATAGTGTCGTTCGTTCTCTTATAAATAGCCCCCCCCATTTAAAAAAAAAAAAAAACAAACCCTAGCCGCCACCCACATAACCCACGGCCAGAAAACACCCAACTTCATCCCTCTAAATCTCCAAATCCGTCGACAATTAGCAAGAATGTTCAACTACAAATTGGTAGAGCACGACGAGATCTACGTTTTCAACGGTGGAGATCGCATTTGGAGCTACGGATCTTCGTCAAAACAC
Source organism: Allium cepa (assembly GCA_030765085.1). Classification (NCBI taxonomy): domain Eukaryota; kingdom Viridiplantae; phylum Streptophyta; class Magnoliopsida; order Asparagales; family Amaryllidaceae; genus Allium; species Allium cepa. The sequence goes on from CM060937.1 coordinate 800,628,353, forward strand.
TCGCGTTCATGGCCGGTTCGTGCACGCATTTCTATGTAGGGGGAAGGCCGAGCTTGCTGTCCTTCAGGCCGAACATGGTGGAGAGGTAGGGCTTCGACATGGAGGTGATGTGATCGAGTTTAGGCGAGTGATCGAGGCGTAAATTAAAACCCTAGTTGATCTATGTTGGGTTCATGTGCGTTCGGTGTTTCCTGGAGCTGCTATGCGCGCGTGAAACATGAGGGTGATGAAGTGAGGCGCGTTGGATCTGCAATGGACGGCTATGATGTTGTGTAGGGTTTAATTAAATTTTATTAAGTTGTAGATTATATAGTTTAAATAGTGTAAACTTCAATAATTCATAACTTTTTCATACGAGGTCGAAAACGCGCGAAACCAGTTGCGTTGGAATCGTATGGACGAGCACTACGCGATGGAGTTGGTTTGGAGTCGTTTGGAGTTAGTGAGAATTTTGGGTAAAATTAAACGTCCGTTTAATTTTATTCGAAATAAATCGCTAAAACGAAATAAAATCAAGGTGAGAACTTCTCACTCAATCGAATCAGTTTCGATTTTATTTTAAATAGCTAGATTTAAAATATTTGAATGCATGTTTGAATGATGATTGTTATATATTGATTGTTAAAAATAGACATTATACGCCGTTAGTAAGCGGATGTTATTTAATAAAAACATATACCGCGAATATTTCATAAACAGTGAAATTGGTATTATATATAGTAGCAATATATATATATTGGCATATGTATATACTGGAGTTATTGATTTCCCGCATTTTTTGTTTAGCGGATGAGACCCTATTACGCCGTTATTAAGCGGATAATATTTAATAAGAACATATATCGCGATAATTTCGTACTGGAACGAAATTGGTATTGTGCTAATGTTTTTGGATGCAGGAAAACAGGTTGGAGGGATCCAACTGGATTCCTCAACAGTATTTATTTGATTTCAGATATTTTGATATTTGATGGACTATCATATCGATATATGATGTCGTTGTAGTCGTGATTGACTATTTGGTGTGTAGCATCATTGGACCCAGATTTTGGGATTTTAAAATGATTATAAAGTGATTTTTGAAAATATAAAATAATTTTGGAATTGATCCATTTTAAATAAATAAACGTTATAATTTTTAATGTTATAAAAATTATGATTTTTGAGAAATATAGTTAAAAACTGATTTTTGAGAATATGATGCTAATGATTTTATAAAATAGTTTAATCGGGATTTTAGAATTCATTGTGAAAAGTTTAAATATAGGATTTATAAAATTTAATTATTTTATGAATCAAAAATGGTGAAATTATAAAGGAATTTAAAGACGTTTTAGAAGAATAATATAAATTGATTTATATTAAGAGATTTATAAATGGATATTTATAAATTGAAATATAGACATTATAGAACGAGTTTTTATAAGTGTTTGAATGAAGTGAAAATGAATTTCATAAATGAATGAAATTAATTGAATTATAAACTGTGAAGTTATAAATAAAATTTATAAATAGTAAGATTTATAAATTGGTGAAGTTAATTGAGGAATAGATTTGGGTGAATAATTGAATCTTATAAGTTATAAGATTTATAATTATGATGTTCAAAGGAACGATTTTTGTAAACGAATAGATTATAAGTATTTAACTTATAATATGAACTTTTAGTTATAATTGAGTTATAAACTGGAATAGGTTAATAAAAGAATTTATAAAAAGGAAGTTTTTATAAATAAATAGAAATGGAATTTATAAACGTTGTTTTATAAATTCGAAATGACTTGTTTTGATAAGTAAATTGTTGAAACTTATTAATGGAGTTATATTCACATTTTTGACTGTGAATAATCCTTTGAATTAAAATGAATAAAAGGATGAAATTGTTAACGTAGTATATTCACGTTTTTGAATGGTGAATAAGATGTTAAAGAAATTGTTTTGAATGTGATATTGAAATTGAATTAAAACGATCTAACGATGTTTTAAATGTGTTGAGATTCGAAACCATAGATTTCAACATTTATTGTTGAAATAGACGTTTTCGAGAAATAAAAGGAGATGATGGACTATAACACTGTTGTTATAGTAAATGATTTCCGAAAGGAAATGTTTTGTATAGTATTGGGATTTATATATCTATTTTAATTTCGAATCCCTATACTAGTGATTTTGGGTTGTCGTAACGATGTTTTACGCAACATTCGTTTTGGCCCAAATAAATATGTTTAAGAGAATGATTTCCTTAAAGAATGAAATATATACTTAATTTCGATTGAAGTATACTGAATATTTTCCAAGTGTTGAAAATAAATAAAAATTGTGAATTACTTATGAATAAATAAGTAAGGAATTGTTTTCCAATATAAAGTGAATATTTTAAGAATTTATCTTTTTGAAGATAAATTGAAAAGAAAATTGAAATGAATAATTGAAATCGAATATTCATTGATATCTTGGAATTATAAATTCGCTAAGGAATTTATAAAAGAAAGTGGAATTTGTTTAAAAGTAAATATTGATTTATTTTTGAAGTATTGAAATTATATATCTAGTGAAGATATTTTGGAAAATAAATAATTTGGAAAATTATTTGGAATCTGGTGATGTGTGCATATCCAGTGATAGTTCAATAACCGACTATCAATATTTCCCTTTGAATGGGTAATTGATATGATTTGTTGAATGTGAATGCCACACTTATTTTTAAATAAGCGCTCACTATTCGGGTTAACCGGGAAAGGACCATGGGGTCGTATAACCCATTCCGAATATGTGATACGTCGTTATAATTGCATTGAAGATCGGTGTTGAAGACCCGGTATTTGCGAGAGCGATAGGATGACCTGTCGATTTACTCTGCACCGAGTTGCTCCGGTATAGAGTTCTCCATATGTGATGGTGAATCCGATCAGGATTGTGAATATCCGGATTGCAAGGACTTCTTTGTAAGTGCCTTCGGTTTTGTTCGATCCCGGAACAGACTTGTATGGATTGTGTGTCTGACATTACAAGTTGAGATATAAAGCCGATTTCATTCAAATATATTTCTGTGGTGGCGGAGAATTTATTCTTTTAGCTTAACACCCTTCTCTGAGACATACGAGCTCAGAGGTTATATAGTTGAAGTTATCAGCGATATATTCCCAATTTGGTAATGTGACATGCTGAGTGATGCTGAAATGATCATTGTGTTGATTATTGTGATAGGATCGTTTATTTGATCGTCTATCTTGGTGATCATTGTGTTGATCATTTGTTGACCCAAAGCATGGCTTTTGTATAAAGTATGTTTTAGTGGACATGAATTCGTCGAGCCTCACACCCCGGAAATGGTCAAAACAGGAAAGATGCGGCAAGGTTATGAGGGGTAGCACCCTTTAGGGTATGTACATTTCCTTCTGGATAGAGGTGGTATCATGGTATGGAGCCCAGATATTTAACCTATGTGGTTACTACGAATTTATTACTTTGTGGTTATTGGTTTTCGGGATCCCGTGAGAAAGGTCGTTTACGATCGGGGAATGGCGTGCTCGTGTCAGTAGTTACCCAGTTAGGGGTAACCCGGCCTTGTGTTGGCAGAGTTCCGGTTTGGTTCTCGGGGATGTCTTTCCAGAGGCATTCTCATGTGGCAATGGGATGTTCCTTGGCCTGACCATTTGTTAGAAATCCAAAGAAACAATACGAAACTTGTACGGTATTAGTTGTAGAACCTATCATTCACTTATGGTGTCGCAACACTGTTTGGATGGTAGCTATAGTAGGCATACGATAATGGTCGTATGTTGGCTAAGATTTATATTCTACTTTCGAAATGAATTTTTCCCCTACACTATGCACTAGTAATAATATAAAATGTTCTTTTAAATGCGTATCAAGCATCTTTGACTATCATAAGGAGAAATCTCCTCCGATTCTGCGTTTGCATGTGTGTGTGTGCGGGAGGCCTTATGGTAGTCTCATTTTTAAAAGCATTGCAAATTGACTTTAAAAATATTCCTCTATTTTGATTTTAAAGATAAATAAACTGTTTTGAGTTCTCACACCAGTCACATGACTGACTTGGAGTTTATTGTTTTCCTTCCTAAACTCTGGGTGCCCACAAATTTTCACACGGGCAGTCAAGAGTTAAGGTTTATCAGGATATTCTGGATATTCTGGAGTTGCTGGAGGCAAGCTGGATGGCATGGCGTATTACTAGTTTATATAGTATTTCTTTTTCCGCTGCACTATTTGTTGTTGTTGTTGTTGTACACTCTGATGATATGATGTAATGTAATGTAATAACTGATATAGTTCTTTGTTTAAAGATTATTCATTTATTATTATATGTTGTTCCGCTGCGAATTGTGAGATTCTGATGTGATTCTGTTGTTTTCTGTTCCGTCCTATTTTAAAATTCCGTTCTATTTTCTATCTCTTCTCTATTCTATTTTTTCTCTCTTCTCTTTTTCTTCTATTTTAAAAATTTCTATTCTCTCTAATTTAAAATTTTCTATCTTCTTTTCCCTATCTAAATTTTCTATCTTATGTTTTCTCTTCCCTCTATTATCTATTTTCTTCTTCTTTCTTCTTTTTCTCTCTTCTTCTTTTCTTAAATTTTTCTTAAAACCCCTAAGGGTTCGTAATTTCGTTCATCTTGAATTAAACAAAGGAGATTAGTGTCTATTCAACGAGTACGGATTTACGGGTCTTTACAGTTTCCATTTTGATTATGCAAACTATTGGTGAATAAATGCAGATTGGCTTGAATTGAGATATGCAGATTCATTTGATTTTTGAATATGCAGAATTACTTCAGGCTAAATGCTTTTGAATTTGAGATTAAGGTGGATTTTGATTATTGAAGAGAAGTGGAGTATGCAGGTTCTTCATTTGAGATTTGCAGATGAAGGATTTTGAGAATGCAGATTTGAAACTTGATAAATTTGTGGATGCAGATTTTGATTGTGCAGGTTTATTTGAATTTGATTGTGACGACCCGTAATTTTCAAGCATTTGTAGTCGGGATATTTAATTGATTTTAAATATTTAAGGTTAATTATTAACTTAAATCATGAATATCATAATTTATTTGACAATTAAATTGTTGAATTAAATAATTTGAAGTTGGGTAAGTTACTGAATCTGGAATTATAAGCCTATGAAAAATAATTTGAAGGCTTGTAGAATTTATATTGATAATCCTGAAGAGAATAGAAGTGATGAAATCAAATTTAAAAATGGTTTGTTAAGTTTTAAAATTTATATCGTTTGAATTGAATTTAAAATAACCTTCTGAGGCGCAGTCTCGGAATTCGACGAAACTGGTTCCATTGGGTCCGTAATATTGAATTATTACTGAATTTCAAATTTCGTATTTATCGGAGTTAGTGTGTGAGTGTACGATATATAAACGCGCTGAGAATTTATTGCTAATAATCTAATGAAATTTAATTTAAATAGTCAAGCTTATCTAATACGCCATCTCATATTCTTTTTAATCACGCTACCCTTATCTTCCATCATACACTTCTCGTTCCTTCTAAAAGTTGCCTGTTCCTTCTTCGTTCATTAAATTCCATTTCCAGTCATTATCAAATGAAAAAAAAATGGCCGAGCTTTCTCTCAAAATTCTTTCAGAAATCGAAGGCCCTACTCCTTTTCTCTCTTCCAATTTCACGAGTTCGAAACCCATTTCTTTTTTCCCTTTTTCATACAAATTCAAGTCGTTCGAAAAAGAAAAAAGAAAAAAAAACAGTAATGGCCGAAATCGCAAGTTCCCCTCTTCTTCTTCTGCTCGAAACCCAATCGTCTCCTCCTTCAATTTCGAATTGGCAAAAATAAAAACCCTAGCTCCCTCTTTTCTATGTTTTATTTAATTGAAACCGAAACCCAGAAGAAAATAAGTGAAGGAACGAAGTCGATTTCGACTTCGACAAAGGGGGTTGCGATTAAATCGCGTAGCAACCTGAGGCGGTATCGACGAGGTGGGGTTCTCGTTCTGTGATGGCGACTAGAATCGAGCTCAAGTTCGACGCGACGACTTCGGGAGGATTTCGAAGTTCATCGACATCGCAGTCTTGCTGTGAAGTTCTCGATTATCGGGGTGGAGGCGCGTTGCTCGTGAGAAGTTGCGATGCTCGGGTTCGTTTCCAATGGAGGTCGCGATCTTCTTTGGAGTTTTCGTGTGAGCTGCAGTGATTTTGAGGTAAGGTATTCCTTTATTTAAATTTATCTATACACATAAGTTTTTAATTAATATATATAGGTGAAACAGTAACAGTAGGATTATATGTAAGTTTGAACATATAATTTTATGTTGAACAGTGAAAATAAATATATTCATATTTGTATTTTAGTCTAATTTTATATATAGTAAAACAGAGATACATAGTTAAAAACATAGGAATATACGAAATTCCAATGGTAATGCAGATCATTTTATAGGTATATGAGGTTTTCCAAAAAAGTGGAAAAAATAAAACCATATAGACATGCACACATTTTACTTTACTGGTCTATAAAAAAAAAAATATATATATATATAAAAAAATAGATTGAATAAAATTTTGTTAATTAAATTTTATTTTTTTCAAAATGGAAATTAATTTATTCGATTGATCAAATATTAATGAAACATCTAATGATTTTACAAGGTCAGAAAATCGAGAAAAAAAGACCAAGGCAATATTGACGTGGATTGAAAATAAAAGCAAAGGTGAGTTAATCTCACTCAGATAATTTAAATTTAAAGGATTAAATTTAAATAATTGTTGGAATGGTTGATTTGATTGTTGTGCTTTAGTATGATATACTTTGGATTGATGTTTATATTGTGCTAACATCTGTGGATGCAGGGAAAACAGGTTGGAGGGATCCAACTGGGTCCCTCATCATATATATATATTGTTATTTATTCTCTGTTATGCTTTGTGAATATTCTGTGATGAATTATATTGTTATATTGAATGCTATAGTTGCTTGGATATATTCTGGACTCTGAGTTATCAAATTATATAGCATTGGATTTTTGGAAAGAAGAAAAAAAAGAGTAAATTTTTAAGAAATATTTATAAAGAATGTGAATAAACTAAAATAAATTGGATAAGAATATTAGTGTTTGCAAACGCTAATTAATAAGTTATGTGTGTGGAAAGAAATTTATGAATAAACAGAAAGTTAAGAAAACTCAACTTCAATGTTACTGTTTAAAGAATAAAATAGTTATTTTTAAATTTAGGATTTAAATTATTTAAGAAAAATAAAGAAGGAATTGGGAATAACCTAAAATTTGTATATTTCAGCTGAAGGATTTAAAATCAAACTGAAAATAATAATAAAGTCCATAACTAATTGAATTTCGAAATAAACTGATAAGCAAAGAAATTTATTTCAAAGGAAATAAATTGGGAATCAATTTGGAAAATTGATTTAAGTGGTTGAAGTTGGAATTCTCCCTGGATAACTAAGTACATCTTAAGTAAATTTTTAAATATAAGTTAATAGTTTTAAAATTTGTTTTAAAAAGGTATGTTTTTTATGAAAATTTATTATTTCTAATATTTAAATTCTAAAGTAAGTATTTCCTCAAATCTATTATAGTAGTAATTATTTTAAAAAAAAGTGACTTGGTATTTGGTTTCAAAAGTGGAAATCTAGTTATATATGTTATTAAGTAATTTTAGTTTCAAATATTTATATAGTATGTGGTTTAACAAATTATCAAAGTAGTTTTTAACCTAAATGGTTTAAAGTATATAAATATATATATATTTCAAAGTGAAGTGTTTTAAATTATTTTAAAAATCTAGTTTTGTGCTTGGTGATTTCAGAGGAGATATAAAATATTTGGGAAAGTTTATTCTGAAAGGAAGATGGTTTTGAACTGGTTTCAAAGGATTGAAAATAGAAATATATCTTTCAGGATATTTTGAGATACATAAATAATTTGGGAAATTATTTGTTGGTTGATGGTTGTTTGTGAATATTAATTGATAGTTAAGTAACCGACTATCAATATTGGACAATGCGTTGATCGTTTCGAAGAGACCGGGATCGAGAATTATTTCTCGAAAACCACTTCGATCCGATTTGTACGTTTCGTGCGAAAAACGTGTTCGGATTCGAAGATGGAGCAGTGAAGTGCAAGGGCTAGTCGCTACTAATCCTGAGGATATTTCCAAAATGGATGTAGTAGGAATAGTGCCTTCGGTTCCGTTCGAACCCGGGACGGACTTGTATGGATGAATGCTTGCGAAACATCGTCAGGTGGGCGATGGGCATTCTAAGTGAAAACGTTCTAAAGGTAACGCTTAGCCTCAAGCCTCATCAACCGGGAATGACTGAAAATCAGGGGATATGCAGCAAGGTTAGGTGGGTCATGCCCAAGCAGGACAAGATAATTCCCCTGTCTAGATGTCCCTTATTGATTTCGGCTTAGTGGGTGGTTGTCGCGCCAACCGCGGGGTTTATCTTGTTCGGGACTGTTCAGTAAGGAATGGTTCCGGCCTTGTGTTGCAGGGGATGAAGGGAGTAATCCTCGGTACGGTGATCTAGGCCCCGTACTGTGACAGGTGGTACCCCAGTGCCTAGTCATTGTTGGAAATCCATTCTTCCTACGAGCCTTGTACGAGTTTTGTTTGTATTACCCACTTTTGTGGCTAGTAGCTGGAATTTAATAGATGTAACAATTTCGGCTATTTTATAAGTATTTGTATATAGACCCTATTATAATATCAGAGGATTTCTATAAAAATTGTTTTAGCTATCGTAAGGTAAAAACCCGACATGTTTATTTGTGGCGTGGTCTTACGAGATGCTTTTGTTTTCAAAGGATTTTTGAAACTTTAATAATCATTGGGTGTGATTTTCTCACTCTGGTATTCCAGACTGACTCGGGTATTATTTAACTGTAATGCTCGGGTCAGACCGAGTATTATAGGATATAGGATATGATGCTGTGGAGCTCAGGAGACGAGCTGGGATGACGATACGTATAGTCGTACTTGTTATATATATATATATATTCCGCTGTTTGAGTTGTTGTGTACCCATTGTATGTTATTGATGTGAGCTGTGACTGGTGTACTCTGATGATGTAATATACGTAAACTGATATATTTGATTTGAGTAAAGATTATGTATTCTCTATTATATTTTATTCCGCTGCGATGGTTAGATTTTGATGTTGATTTTGTTTTCTCTTCTTCTACCTCTTCTTCTTAAACCCAAATGGTTCGTATTTCTATACAACTTGAGTTGATTGTTGTAGAATAGTGTTGACTCGAGGGGTACGGATTTGCGGGCTGTTACACTTGGTATCAGAGCTTAGGTTAGAGATTACCTTGGCTCTGGTGGGAATTACTCATTTAAAATAGAGTCCGTAGTACTCTAAAATGAGTTTGAGCGTATTAATAGATATGAGCGCGTACTTGTTAGTGATTATAAATTATTTTAATATTGTGTTGATTGGTTTATTGAGTGACATATGAACCTTCGTCGGCACAGCCTCGAAAACTGTATCGAAGGGGTTTCTAAACACTTGAATAGAACAATCGACACGATATTGTTTTCAATATGGGTAAATGAAATAATTTTACCCAAAAAAATATATTTTTGATATGAAGAAAGTTTTTGGTAAACTATATAGCTATTATATGGTTGCTTGGATGTTAGAAATGATAATATTAAAGTATCATCATTGTTAAATGAAAATTTAACTAGAAATTGAAAATAAACAAAGTTTACGGAAATAAATTCATGATAAAATGAAATTTGTAAATATGAATTATAAATGTAAAATTATAAATTGAAATATAATCAAACGATAATTTGTATGAACATAAGCTATGCAAATGAATTATAAAAAAAAATTGATTTAAGCAGGATTTGGAAAGTTAAATCCCGAAAATTTGGAAGTGTTTTGAAAATAAATGATAGCATTGTTTTGAAGATATTTCTGAATGGAAATCTGTTTTAAATGGATTTTGAAAGTAATATAGCATTGAAATCACTTGGACTATTGGAAAATAATTCTGATGATGACGGCCGCATCATCAGTATTCATTTTCGAATTTCTAAGTGAAGAATTGCTACCAAATTGATTTGTTTAGGAGAGCAGATGTTTTTGAAAATTTCAAAGGAAATTTGTTGGAAATAAAAACCAGGATCGGTTTAAATTTTGAGAAGTGTGATTTGAGATATTGGAGATTTCAAAATGATTTGAAGCTAAAGCCGGAAGTTGAAAAATCCCGATGAGATATAAAATTGTAAGCTTATAAAATTGAGTTGAATAAATCAGAGTTGAAATAAAACTGAATTGGAATAAAAATTCAATTGAATTATTGAATGAATTAGATTCTTACCTGAATAAATGGAAAGTAAATTGGATAAGAAATGAGAATTGAAATCAATAAATCAGAATAACTTATAAAAGAATTAAAAATCCATAGAAATAAAATTTAACTGGATTAAAATAAATTGAATAAGCTGAAATAATATCCAGTTATATTCAGATTAAGTTGAAATCGAATTGGATTAAATAAATCTGAGTTAAAATTAAATTGAAAATGGAATACAATGCCCAAAATCAATATTTTGATAAATTGAAAAATGAAATGAGGATCCAAACTTGAAGTATAAAATAAATATTGAACTTAAGAAATTAAATGGAGTGATATTTTAAATAAAATTTCAAGTGTTGGATTATGAATAATGGGAGAACTAATTGGATAATAAATTAGTTAATGAAATTGAATTGTGAGTTTATGATGAGGTTTGAAAATAAAACTCAAGTTATAATTAAATTCGACTTACATTGTCGATGAAGAAAATATAATGGAAAGTGGCCTTGCAATTAATTAATTGATTTGTGAACCAAATTGCAATGTAAATTAATAAATTGGATGGTAAGTTAAAATGTAAATGGTGAAATCAGAACTTGAGTTATTAATTAAAATTTAACTTGAAGTGTTGACAAATTAAAAATTATTGGGAATGTATCGAAAAAAAAATGGATCTGGATTTAAAATAGTAATGGTATGAATTGCAAATAAAATCCAAATATGTGGAAATAAATTGGATATGGCTCTGTAATAAATTGAGTCAAGCTGAGTATAAAAGAGAAAATATACTTGTAAGATGGAAATGAGCTTAAGTATAAAATTCGAATAAATTGAAGTAAATTGACTTAAGCTAAATAAATGGACGAGAGTTGGATTGAATTCAACTGGAACCAAGTTTAGTGATATTGGGTTGGATTGAAATTAAGTGAAAATAAATTGTTAATCGAAATAAAATTCGATGAGTATTAACTAATATTAATGGAATGAAATTCCAGAATAAATAATTGTAAACCATTTAAAATTATTATTAAGGAATTGAAATAACTGGAGACAATAGGGAAAATAGAATGTTTCAAGTTTATTAGAATGGTTTAAGTGAATGTGGATAAACTAATTATATTGAATAAATAAATGATGGAATAAATAAGTATCAAATGAAATGTGATTTAAATAAAGTTGAGATATGGTTATTAAATGAAATAGCTTGGATTATTTTTGAGCTAAATAAAGTAGTTCGGAATAAACAAATATGGAATGAAATGTAAATAAATGAATTGTAAATAAAATTTAAATGGAATGTGTCGAGCTAAATAAATGATTGTGAATGGATTAAAATAAAGGGGAAGCTTAATTGGTAATGGATATGAAGCCTAGATTGTTAATGGTTTTGAATGGACTAGTTTGGTCAATAAAATTTAAAATGCAATGAGAATGAGAATATATGAATTGTGAATAAATTTAAAAATGGGATAGAATTAAGTATAAATTGAGTTGAAATCCATTTAAATTGGTTATAAAACATAATACTTATTTATTCACATAGTTTTCGTCAAATTCGCATAGAATTAATTGTCATTTGATGTAAATGGAAGTAATTAAAATTCTATGAGTCGATAGAAGTAAAATAAATTAATTTTGAAAGCAATTGAATTAAATATGAGTTCAATTTGCTTAAGAATAAATTAAAAGTAAGCAATTGAATTCTAAACCATTCAAATTGATGGAATTGTATACGAATGAAGCGAAAACCATCCGAATTGAGTGAAAATGGTTATAAATAAATTGGAACAGTTGAATTAGCATGGAAACTATATAAATTGCTTACAGAAAAATGTTTGGTATGAGTTTCTTTTAGAATTCATATGTTTTAACTATTATAAATAAGTGAAATATAGTTAAACTGCATATATTTGGCACTTACATGTTTAAATTGAGTAAGTACATGTACCTGGAAGCCGTGAGGCTGGATTTGGTAGTGCTACTTGCTAAAAATAATAAGCCGCTTGCTTAAAATGCTAAATAAGGTACGCCCACGCAATAAAAATAGGAAATATGAACTGTTTTTGGTTTTTCCGACCGTGTGGGTCGATGTATATATATTTATCTCTTTTGTCAAATTGCAAAAGCTCCTCCGTACAAAGGGGACTCTGCGAAAAAATTTCAAAAATTTTGGGAGTTAGAAATTTTTTGAAGATTTTTGGAAAATTTAGTTAACAACAAAACGATTTCAAACTAGGAATTGAAATAAGTTAGCAAATGAAACTAATTAAAGTAATGACTTAAATTAGTTATAAATGGAGAATAAAAGTTAAAAATTAAAAATTCAAAGTTGAAAATAAATGGAATATATATGAAATGTGGAAATCGATTTGAATAGAAGTAAGTATAAACTAAAAGAGGTAAAGAGAAATAAAGATAAGAAACATATAAAATGTTTATACTAACTTAAGAAAGGAGTGGTAAAATTCTAGATTGGAAATTGCTATTACAAATATAATCTAAGATAATATTGAAATGAATAGATATTGACATTTTGTAAGAAAATCGATAAATGTATTGGGATATTGTGATTGGATATTAGTACCAAGCAGGTTATGCAGGTATTGAAAAAGGGGAAAAGAGAATTGGTTTTTGATTCAGAAGATAAATTTGAATTGCCCGACAATAAGGTATGTATTTAAATTTGGTATGGAATTTGATTGGGATTTGGATTTGGATTGAGCCACTTGGCCTTTTCGTTTTCTTTTTGGATTTGGGAGGCCGTAGAGCCCTTTTGTAGTTGTACCGAGCTAGCCGCGCAAAGGAGACGCTGACGAAATTTTTCGAAAATTTAGGGAGTTAGAAAAATTTTGAGAAAATTTTGATAATTCAAAATTTGGTTTTAAATTGAAAACTTGAATGGTTAAACAAATGGTATGGTTTGGAACTAGAGAAAGGTTTGGAAGTTAGTAAGAAAGATAATGAGTCTTTTATATAAAAGATAATTGGTAAGATGTTGAATTGTTAGAAAACTGTTTGGTTTAGGGAAATAATAAACGGGTATTGGATCATTCTTCCTAACTAGTAATTTCGGGGACGAAATTCTTTTAAGCGGGGAGGAATGTGACGACCCGTAATTTTCAAGCATTTGTAGTCGGGATATTTAATTGATTTTAAATATTTAAGGTTAATTATTAACTTAAATCATGAATATCATAATTTATTTGACAATTAAATTGTTGAATTAAATAATTTGAAGTTGGGTAAGTTACTGAATCTGGAATTATAAGCCTATGAAAAATAATTTGAAGGCTTGTAGAATTTATATTGATAATCCTGAAGAGAATAGAAGTTATGAAATCAAATTTAAAAATGGTTTGTTAAGTTTTAAAATTTATATCGTTTGAATTGAATTTAAAATAACCTTCCGAGGCGCAGTCTCGGAATTCGACGAAACTGGTTCCATTGGGTCCGTAATATTGAATTATTACTGAATTTCAAATTTCGTATTTATCGGAGTTAGTGTGTGAGTGTACGATATATAAACGCGCTGAGAATTTATTGCTAATAATCTAATGAAATTTAATTTAAATAGTCAAGCTTATCTAATACGCCATCTCATATTCGTTTTAATCACGCTACCCTTATCTTCCATCGTACACTTCTCGTTCCTTCTAAAAGTTGCATGTTCCTTCTTCGTTCATTCAATTCCATTTCCAGTCATTATCAAATGAAAAAAAAAATGGCCGAGCTTTCTCTCAAAATTCTTTCAGAAATCGAAGGCCCTACTCCTTTTCTCTCTTCCAATTTCACGAGTTCGAAACCCATTTCTTTTTTCCCTTTTTCATACAAATTCAAGTCGTTCGAAAAAGAAAAAGAAAAAAAACAGTAATGGCCGAAATCGCAAGTTCCCCTCTTCTTCTTTTGCTCGAAACCCAATCGCCTCCTCCTTCAATTTCGAATTGGCAAAAATAAAAACCCTAGCTCCCTCTTTTCTATGTTTTATTTAATTGAAACCGAAACCCAGAAGAAAATAAGTGAAGGACCGAAGTCGATTTCGACTTCGACAAAGGGGGTTGCGATTAAATCGCGTAGCAACCTGAGGCGGTGTCGACTAGGTGGGGTTCTCGTTCCGTGATGGCGACTAGAATCGAGCTCAAGTTCGACGCGACGACTTCGGGAGGATTTCGAAGTTCATCGACATCGCAGTCTTGCTGTGAAGTTCTCGAGTATCGGGGTGGAGGCGCGTTGCTCGTGGGAAGTTGCGATGCTCGGGTTCGTTTCCAATGGAGGTCGCGATCTTCTTTGGAGTTTTCGTGTGAGCTGCAGTGATTTTGTGGTAAGGTATTCCTTTATTTAAATTTATCTATACACATAAGTTTTTAATTAATATATATAGGTGAAACAGTAACAGTAGGATTATATGTAAGTTTGAACATATAATTTTATGTTGAACAGTGAAAATAGATATATTCATATTTGTATTTTAGTCTAATTTTATATATAGTAAAACAGAGATACATAGTTAAAAACATAGGAATATACGAAATTCCAATGGTAATGCAGATCATTTTATAGGTATATGAGGTTTTCCAAAAAAGTGGAAAAAATAAAATCATATAGACATGCACACATTTTACTTTACTGGTCTATAAAATATATATATATATATATATAATAGATTGAATAAAATTTTGTTAATTAAATTTTATTTTTTTCAAAATTGAAATTAATTTATTCGATTGATCAAATATTAACGAAACATCTAATGATTTTACAAGGTCAGAAAATCGAGAAAAAAAGACCAAGGCAATATTGACGTGGATTGAAAATAAAAGCAAAGGTGAGTTAATCTCACTCAGATAATTTAAATTTAAAGGATTAAATTTAAATAATTGTTGGAATGGTTGATTTGATTGTTGTGCTTTAGTATGATATATTTTGGATTGATGTTTATGTTGTGCTAACATCTGTGGATGCATGGAAAACAGGTTGGAGGGATCCAACTGGGTCCCTCATCATATATATATATTGTTATTTATTCTCTGTTATGCTTTGTGAATATTCTGTGATGAATTATATTGTTATATTGAATGCTATAGTTGCTTGGATATATTCTGGACTCTGAGCTATCAAATTATATAGCATTGGATTTTTGGAAAGAAGAAAAAAAAGAGTAAATTTTTAAGAAATATTTATAAAGAATGTGAATAAACTAAAATAAATTGGATAAGAATATTAGTGTTTGCAAACGCTAATTAATAAGTTATGTGTGTGGAAAGAAATTTATGAATAAACAGAAAGTTAAGAAAACTCAACTTCAATGTTACTGTTTAAAGAATAAAATAATTATTTTTAAATTTAGGATTTAAATTATTTAAGAAAAATAAAGAAGGAATTGGGAATAACCTAAAATTTGTATATTTCAGCTGAAGGATTTAAAATCAAACTGAAAATAATAATAAAGTCCATAACTAATTGAATTTCGAAATAAACTGATAAGCAAAGAAATTTATTTCAAAGGAAATAAATTGGGAATCAATTTGGAAAATTGATTTAAGTGGTTGAAGTTGGAATTCTCCCTGGATAACTAAGTACATCTTAAGTAAATTTTTAAATATAAGTTAATCGTTTTAAATTTTGTTTTAAAAAGGTATGTTTTTTTTGAAAATTTATTATTTCTAATATTTAAATTCTAAAGTAAGTATTTCCTCAAATCTATTATAGTAGTAATTATTTTAAAAAAAAGTGACTTGGTATTTGGTTTCAAAAGTGGAAATCTAGTTATATATGTTATTAAGTAACTTTAGTTTCAAATATTTATATAGTATGTGGTTTAACAAATTATCAAAGTAGTTTTTAACCTAAATGGTTTAAAGTATACAAATATATATATATTTCAAAGTGAAGTGTTTTAAATTATTTTAAAAATCTAGTTTTGTGCTTGGTGATTTCAGAGGAGATATAAAATATTTGGGAAAGTTTATTCTGAAAGGAAGATGGTTTTGAACCGGTTTCAAAGGATTGAAAATAGAAATATATCTTCGAGGATATTTTGAGATACATAAATAATTTGGGAAATTATTTATTGGTTGATGGTTGTTTGTGAATATTAATTGATAGTTAAATAACCAACTATCAATATTGGACAATGCGTTGATCGTTTCGAAGAGACCGGGATCGAGAATTATTTCTCGAAAACCACTTCGATCCGATTTGTACGTTTCGTGCGAAAAACGTGTTCGGATTCGAAGATGGAGCAGTGAAGTGCAAGGGCTAGTCGCTACTAATCCTGAGGATATTTCCAAAATGGATGTAGTAGGAATAGTGCCTTCGGTTCCGTTCGAACCCGGGACGGACTTGTATGGATGAATGCTTGCGAAACATCGTCAGGTGGCCGATGGGCATTCTAAGTGAAAACGTTCTAAAGGTAACGCTTAGCCTCAAGCCTCATCAACCGGGAATGACTGAAAATCAGGGGATATGCAGCAAGGTTAGGTGGGTCATGCCCAAGCAGGACAAGATAATTCCCCTGTCTAGATGTCCCTTATTTATTTCGGCTTAGTGGGTGGTTGGTCGCGCCAACCACGGGGTTTATCTTGTTCGGGACTGTTCAGTAAGGAATGGTTCCGGCCTTGTGTTGCAGGGGATGAAGGGAGTAATCCTCGGTACGGTGATCTAGGCCCCGTACTGTGACAGGTGATACCCCAGTGCCTAGTCATTGTTGGAAATCCATTCTCCCTACGAGCCTTGTACGAGTTTTGTTTGTATTACCCACTTTTGTGGCTAGTAGCTGGAATTTAATAGATGTAACAATTTCGGCTATTTTATAAGTATTTGTATATAGACCCTATTATAATATCAGAGGATTTCTATAAAAATTGTTTTAGCTATCGTAAGGTAAAAACCCGACATGTTTATTTGTGGCGTGGTCTAACGAGATGCTTTTGTTTTCAAAGGATTTTTGAAACTTTAATAATCATTGGGTGTGATTTTCTCACTCTGGTATTCCAGACTGACTCGGGTATTATTTAACTGTAATGCTCGGGTCAGACCGAGTATTATAGGATACAGGATATGATGCTGTGGAGCTCAAGAGACGAGCTGGATGACGATACGTATAGTCGTACTTGTTATATATATATATTCCGCTGTTTGAGTTGTTGTGTACCCATTGTATGTTATTGATGTGAGCTGTGACTGGTGTACTCTGATGATGTAATATATGTAAACTGATATATTTGATTTGAGTAAAGATTATGTATTCTCTATTATATTTTATTCCGCTGCGATGGTTAGATTCTGATGTTGATTTTGTTTTCTCTTCTTCTACCTCTTCTTCTTAAACCCAAATGGTTCGTATTTCTATACAACTTGAGTTGATTGTTGTAGAATAGTGTTGACTCAAGGGGTACGGATTTGCGGGCTGTTACATTGATGAGGAGTTTGTATATGCAGAATTTTGATTGTGGATTGTTAATATGAAAATGAATTTCGGTCTTCATTTGATTAAGGAAAGAAAATGTAATATGAAATGAATATGTAAACTTAACTAAATGCATTTTCAGATTTTAAAGAAAGCAAAGAAAAATTAAAATTAAAATTTTAACACTTGTCAAACTTAACAACGTTTGTCAAATTGAATGCATAAGAATTTAACACTTGTATTTCCTTTAAAGATAATTAGTATTTATATTTACAAGTTAATGCATGTATTAGCTTAGTTTAAGTTGTTAAATTGAATTTTGAATATGTGTATGAATTTATAAATGAAAACAAAACATGTTTACAAATGAAACTTATACATATAAAAATTAAAACAATTAAAATTTTATACTTTGGAATTTAAATTCAAACTAAATTCAAAACCAAACAATTTCAAATTAAGTTATAAATAAAAATTTAATTTGAAATAAACATTACAAATTCTATACAAACTTATTTAAAAAGTCAATACAATATTAATATTGTTTTTATAAATCTCTTTTTATTAAATTAAAATCACTTTACAAGAAATTATATTTTTATCGAATAAATAATCCATTTATTAGGTCATGAAATCATTTGCTGAATATATTCTAAATTTAAAACAATACCAATTTATTTAAAATATGAACCATATATTTATATTGTAAACAGAAATCAATTTATTATTTTAAAAGATAAAATAACCAATTTAAATATTTATTGAAGAAGATTATTACATTTATCTGAATAATTATTAACAGATTATCAATATCAATTTAGTTTTAACTACAGATTATTAAATTGATATTGTTAAAAATTCCGGGATATTACATCTGGAATACCAGCGTGAGAAAATCACACTCAATTGAATTATTAAAGTTTCTAAAATCCTTTGAAAAACAAAGCATCTCGTAAGACCACGCCACAAATAAACATGTCGGGTGTTTAACTTACGACAGCTAAAACACTTTTTATAGAAATCCTCTGATAATATAATAGGCTCTATATACAAATACTTATAAAATAGCCGAAATTGTTACATCTATTAAATTCCAGCTACTAGCCACAGAGTGGGTAATTCGAACAAAACTCGTACAAGGCTCGTAGGGAGAATGGGCTTCCATCAATGGCTGTGCTACTGGGGTACCGCCCGTCACAGTACCTGGCCTAGATCAGAGTACCGAGGAGTACGCCCACTCCCCTGCATCACAAGGTCGGAACCATTCCTTACTGAACAGTCCCGAACAAGATAACCCCATGGTTGGCACGACCAACCACCCACTAAGCCGAATAAAAAGGGACATCTAGACAGGGGAAAATCTTGTCCTGCTTGGGCATGACCCACCTAACCTTGTTGCACCTCCCCTGTTTTAGCCATTCCCGATTGATGAGGCTTGAGGTTAATCGTTACCTTTCAAGAACGCATCACTTAGAATGCTCATCGTCCACCTGACGTTGTCCTGAAAGCATTCAATCCATACAAGTTGCCCTGGGTCTGGACAAACCGAATCACCGTCTTCAACTCTTCGCGGTCTTCATTCGTAATCATTCAAACCGGATCGAAGTGGTTTTCGGATAATTAAATCCGATCCCGGAATCTTCGAAACGATCAGCGCATTG
Organism: Allium cepa; assembly: GCA_030765085.1. Lineage (NCBI taxonomy): Eukaryota > Viridiplantae > Streptophyta > Magnoliopsida > Asparagales > Amaryllidaceae > Allium > Allium cepa. The sequence goes on from CM060937.1 coordinate 800,647,741, forward strand.
TCCAATATTGATAGTCGGTTATTTAACTATCAATTAATCATTCACAAGCAACCATCAAATAATTTTCATAAATTATTTACCTCAAATATCATTCAGATATTATTCCCATTTTAACCCATTTGAAATAAATTTTCAAAGTCCTTTATTTCCATGAAATCACTTAACTGATTTTTCACACACTCAATTTGATTTAACTTTTGAAAATATTTCTTATTTTCTCATTCCCTTCTCAAAATCAATTTATACTTTGCTTATAAATTTCAAACTCAATTCCTTCACTTAATAAGATTTCTCCTAAATCTTATCTCATTTAATAACTCACTTATCAACACAAGAGGATTATTAATTGGATTTTAAAAAACATTTGAAGGCATTTAGATTTATAAAATAAGAAGTATAGTTTTTATACAATTCACGGTTTAAAAGAAATATTTAATATAAAAATTAGAGTTCATATCCAGTTAATGATAAATTGTAAAACTGGTTTTAGAAAATCAAAGTTTATTATAAATATTGGCCTATCCTTCGAAAATATCTAATTCGAAACATTTTAAATTCAAGTAATAGTTTATAAGTAGTAATTTAAAATACTCCTTTTAATAAATAAGTTTATAAATTTTAGAAAACCCAATATCCATCTATAATGCCTCTTGTCCAAATTCACACTTCTTACTTTCGGAAATATTTTACTATTTCCGTTTCAAACAAATTTATAACTCAATATAAGTTCAAGACTTGTTCCTTTTGTATCCACTGATATCTTCCTTTCCCATTTATAAATTCCGTTTATAAATTTATAACTCCCTGAGTTTTATTTTTCATTTATTTATGAAAACAATTTATTCAAAAATTCTATTTTATAATTTTATTCTTCAATTCAATTCCATATTGTTTCTTAATAAAATTCCATTTCATTTCTTAATAAAATTCCCTTATTTTATTTCTTAATATTTTTCTCTTATTTTATTATTCTTAATATAGTTTTGCTTTACTCCAAATCCATTCATCGATTACGATATTTTCTTTAAGTCTTTAGTATATAATTTACCCCTTTTCCCGAACCCAACTTTAACCAATTTTTTTAGTATAACCCAAGTAATAGATATTCTTTTTATTCTACTATATTCTCAATATAAGTAGATCCAATTCCTAAATAGATATTCTTTTAATTTAAGTTTCATTTAACTTCCCTTAATTAAATTATTTATGATATTTAAAAATTTCCAAATTCCAACTTCCATGTTATTCAACACTTAAAATTTAATTCACATGCAATTTCATATTAATTCATCCAACCTATCATATGAAACACATATATAATAAATAACTTTGAGGAATCATGTTGGATCCCTCCAACCTGTTTTCCCTGCATCCACAAATGTTAGCACAGAATAAAATATCAATTCCACTTTCAAATGGATATTGCAGTATATGGGTTATGATATTAACCAGTGAATAAATTATTGTCAATCAACCAAACACATCCAATAATTTAAATTTAACATTTAAATTTAATTTAGGGCATCCAAATAAGTGAGAAAATCTCACCTTTGCTTTTAAGTTGCAATCCATTCCCATATTGCCTTGGTTTCTCAATTTTTTGACCTTGAATAACAGTTATATGATTTTATCAATTATTAGAACAAGGCGAAAAATTAATTTCTGCTAAAATAAATTTATTTAACTTTGATAATTTAATTTTAACTAATTCTCCTTTATAAAAATCTTTTGGTAACTAAAACAATTAAATAAGTTATTTGAACAAATTAACCACTCTAATTTAAGTATTGTAAAATAAACAAGTAATATTCCAAACGTAGAGGTATAAATTTAATTTAATTTATTTGTAATTACTTATACCAAAATGACTTATATGTGTTTTAAAAATCAAATCTTTTTTTTTTGTTTCCTAAAGAAAATAAAGTATCTTTCTAACGGATAATTTAAATTTACAACAGGAAGCATTTAAACTTCACTGTAAACATTTCCTTCTTGAACGCACATATATTTAAATTAAATTAATATCAATATAAAACTACTTAACAGTAAAACTTTTTATATTTTCCCCTTTTTTTCTTTTTAAAACCAAAACCTTGGTACTGTCAAAGTTTAAATTTTCAAAAATTAAAAACATACTTACTGTCATAATTTAAATTTCAAAAAAACACAAATTATACCTCACTGCGCGAAAACGATCCCTCCAACCCGAGCTGCCTCGATTGAGCCTACCATTCAGCCATGCCTGAGCTCGAGACCTCCTCCTTCACATGCGCACGAGCGCTCGTCACCGCCGCCGCGATTCACGCTGCCGAGCATACGAGATCCATCTACCACCCACGACGCCGACCCCCCTTCCTGCATACGACCATGTCGTGTAACAACCCGCATATTTATCGATTTTATATTTAAATATTTTATTTATATATTATATCGTTAATCGGATTTTGGTCCGAAAAGCTACTTTTTGCAAACGGTCAAATTAAGACTCTAGACAACTTCCATTGAGTTCGAAATGCCGTTTACAATTTTTTTAAGTATAAACATTGATAGGTTTGGAGTTAGTGGAATTTCACCTACTTTTCCCGCTTTGGACTTTGGGTTAGTTTAGCCATTATAACTCAAACCCACTTCTCTCCTTCTCCTCACTCTTCACAAATTTCCTAACAACCAAGCTTTAGCATTAATGGTGAGTGGAAGGGGAAATTAATATTCCGAGCTCAAATTCTCTTGCAAATCCAACATTCAATTCCAAATTCAAGAAGAAGATACTGGATTCAAGCTTGTGATTACTTCTCCTTGCTTTCAAGCTTCATCTTCATAAATTTTGGTGCAAAGGTGAGATTTTTATCCCACAAATCTAGTCTATATCTATATTGGACTATTGGAATGATTCCCTATCACTTTAGTATGCGCATTTGCATTTGGTTTGGATTGGATTGGCGAAAAACTCCAAATTTAGTGATTTTGGTGAAAAACTGCTACTAGGTCGTTCTGGCCATTTTTAGCTCGTTCGGAGTTAGGTCGCTCGTCCATAGGTCGTAGGTCGCTTACGAGTAAACCCTAGGTCGTTCTGGCCATTTTTACCTCGTTCGGAGTTAGCTCGCTCGTCCATAGGTCGTAGGTCACTTACGAGTTAACCCTGGGTCGTTCTGGCCATTTTTACCTCGTTCGGAGTTAGGCCGCTAACTCGTAGGTCGTGGAGAAGTTAGGTCGTAGGTCGTGGAGAAGTTAGGTCGTAGGTCGCGGAGAAGTTAGGTCGTAGGTCGTGGGGAAGATAGGTCGTAGGTCGCTCGGCCATGCCTATTTCCTTAAGTCGCTCGACCCTGCTTAAGCCATTAGGTCGTTAACCTTTTTAACTCGCTCGATCTGTTCTGCCACTAGGTCGCGTACCTCGCCCTCTCTTAGGTCGCTAGGTCGTGACATTTTAGGTCGCTGCACCCTATGCCTCTATAGGTCACTCGACCTCGTTTATGACCATAGGTCGCTCACCCCCTCTTCGTTGAGTCACTTGGGACGTTAGGTCGCATGGCTCTTACACCGTTAAGTTGTTTACACCGATAGGTCGCTTGGCCTTGCTAACTTTTAGGTCGCGAGTTTTATAAGTCGCTCGCCTCCCTTAGGTGTTCACTAGGTCGTACCGTGTTGGACGGGGCGCTGCCCCCTGGACCCCCGCGACCTGACCGGGCAGGTCGAACACCGTAGCAGGGGCGTTGCCCCCGCACCCCCACCTTGGGGGGTTGCCACCCCCCCCCCCCCCGGACCCCCCCTCCATAGGGGATCTTATCTGAAAAACATTCAACAGAACTTGCTGAGTTGATTTCCTTGGATTCTTATCACATCTTCGATTGTGATCTTTGTGATTGATTGTTTCTACAATTGCTTCTGTGATTTGTCACTTAAAAATATGAAGGTTTCAATACTAGTAGTAAATATCAAAACTCTTTCAACAAAATGATTTCAACTCTATTTTCAATAACAAAGCTCTTTTCTTAAACCGTTTTCCAATCTACTAGTATATACAAACCTTTACCTCACTCGGATGAGAAATCTAATTAAACGGCTTAGTAAAACAAGTGGTATGAAACGCTTGTGTTCACTTCGTCGGTTAATTCTTGGACTTGTTCGATTGAACCTCTCGTGGTAATTTTTTAGTGAAGATTTACAGTTTGTTCGTAAACATTTAAGTTAAGCAAGTGGTTATGGGACACGAAGCTAAACTTTTATATTTACTAGCTTAGTGTAATTGACACTTCTCGTTGATCATGACGATCATTTTTATGATTTAGACTAGCAATTGTGCGATGTCTCTTTGTTTGCAAGGTTAGACTAGACCTCATTGGTGTGATTCCGACTCACACATATCTCTTTGTCCGCAAGGTTAGTCTAGACACCTCTTGTGTAATTCCACTCACACATACCTTTTTGTTGCGAGGTTAGGCTAGACACCACTTGTGTGATTCCACTCACACATACCTTTTTGCTTTTTGGTTAGCCTAGACCTCATCTGGGTGATTCCGACTCACCCATATGGGGTAGATCCCCATGGTCTTCAGACCGTCATGTGATAGGCCTCTTTCCCATTTTCTGTGATTTCTGGATTTCTTGTGTTGATTTCTGGAATTTATGTCATTGACTTGTTATGAGTACAAGTTTAGGGTATGATGCCCTCTTTGGATCTTTGAGAAGGTTCTTGTGATATCGATTTATCTCTTATTGATTGATCTTCTGTTGATCATCATTTGCATACTTATAGTAGTATGTCAGTATGGATATTTTATGTTTATGCCATATCTTTTATTTTATACCATGTCATCTGATATTTATGGCTAGACTGATCCGTTTATTATTTTCTTAAATAATACTCGGGTCAGACCGAGATGTTACAGGTGCTTCTGCTTGACTTCTTCCCGGGATTTGCTACTCTGACTTTTGGCTAACTATATAGATTAGCAGTTTTTGTTGTATACACTTGAGACATAGACTCATAGTTGTATTCTTTTGTATAGCACGTGTTGCTATTCTTTTGTATTATTGTGGATCATTTTGACCACTACTCTGATGTACACTTTCATGTGCTAGTTATATGTTCATATCTTCTTCTGCCTCTGTGATGATTTGTGTTATGCTTATTTCTATGTTTATTTCCGAAGATTATTTATAGCCACCGTGTGATAAGCAATCACATGGATGGTCGCTCCTCAACAGCCTTATTCTCCGTGCTAGTTGACAGCACTACACCGTTATATTCTTGGCTAGCGTGGGTATAGAGGTGGGGCGTCACAGCTTGGTATCGGAGCCAAACTTCGGAATAATGTAGAATAACTTAACAAGGATCATCGTCCTAAGTCTATCTTAGGAGTTATACCATAGGATTAATTCGAGTCTTCGTACCGATTCATCCTATTTCCTTTATGATTCCTTGTTTCATCTATCAAGATTTCTTGATATTCATTGGTGAATAACCTTCTTCCTTCTCTTCTTTCTTTCTTAAAGGAAGAGAATGTCTAGACCAGGTCGTCCCAGAACTGGATCATCTAGTGCTGCTCCCCAGGAAGGAGTTTTTATGACTGCTCAACAGCTTCTTGATTTAGTAACAAATGCTCAAGTAGCTGGAGCTAACCCGGAACCTACTCACCCAAAGTTGGGATTTGAACGCTTGTGCAGCGATTACACCAACTTGGGTGGGAAGCCTTTCAAAGGTTCGGAAACTATCATCGAGGTCCAGGCTTGGTTAAAATCATGTGATCGAATCTTTTCTCGCATGAACCTTATCGATATCCACCGCGTTCAGGTGGCTTCCAGCATGCTCCAAGAGAGAGCATTGGACTGGTACGATCTCCTTATCTCAGAAATTAATGAAGAGGATCTCACCTGGGAGCAATTTCAGGGACGGTTTGAGTTAAAGTTTGTACCAGAAGCTGGGAAAGTAACCTTAGCTCGACATTTTATAGACCTTGTTCAAGGCCAATCCTCTGTGACTGAATACGTCGTAGCCTTCGAGTCGCTTTCCAAATATGGGGTTGAATACATCAACACACCATTGAAGAAGAACCAGAGGTTCGTTTATGGCTTAAATAAGAATCTTAAGAAGCCACTGCTCCTGAAACTAGAAGTCGCATTTGATCAACTCGTCGATATCGCTCTTCGTCTTGAAGAGGCCGATGGAGAGAGTGATGTTGAAGTGGAAGGCGCTAAACCAAACTTCAACAACAAGAAGAGGCCAAAAAAATTCAAGGGTCCTTATCCCAACAAAAAGGGTAAGCAAGCAACTCCTGCTGCAAAGGCTCCTTCTCCTAGTATTGCGAGATGCTTCAATTGTGGATCTACGGATCATTATGCGAACAAGTGCTCAAAGCCCAAATCTTGTCGCTATTGTAAAAGCCCAGATCATTACATACATCAATGCCGCAAACGTGAAGGTAAGAAGGAAGGAAAGTTGAATGTGGCTCAAGCCCCTGGCAACACATCTCGTGGTCAAGGTATTTCTTACTCCATTCTTGATGGTGTTATTTTATTTCATGATCAACCTATTAGAGTTCTCTTTGATACGGGTGCATCCCATTCTTTTATATCAAAGGAACTGGTAGACACTTTTTCCTTAAGTGTTACTGCATTAATGACTTCTTTAAAAATTGCAAATCCTGTTGGTAGATCCGCAACTCTTAGTTTGCTTTGTAAAGATGTGGAGATTATTTTATGCGATTTTTCTTTCCTAACCGATTTGCATGTTATGTGTTACTTAGGCTTTGGAATGATATTGGGTATGGACTGGCCTAACCATTATGAAGCTCATATCCTATGTCATGAGCGGACTATTTATCTCCGACATCCGCAATCTGTAAATCCGATTTCTATTATTCTTAAAGATTCGGATTCTTCTTTGACTGCATCTTTATATTCTTTAAAACCTCGAGACGATGACGATGATGATGATGAGGAAGACGTCATTTCTCGAATTCACATTGTCCGTGAATTTTCCGACATATTCGAGCACGTTTTAGGTTTACCACCTAAACGAGCAATTGAGTTCAGAATTAATCTTGTTTCTGGGGCTCAACCTATTACTTGTCCTCCTTATCGCATGTCCAATAAAGAAAATGAGGAGATGCGCAAACAGTTGTCCGAATTGGAGACGAAGCAATTTATTCGCTCTAGTTCCTCGCCTTAGGGAGCTTCGGCTATTTTCGTGAAGAAATCCGACGGTACGCTTAGCCTTTGCATTGACTATCGCATGCTTAACGATCTGACTATTAAAAATAAATATCCTTTACCTCGGATTGATGATCTATTCGATCAGCTTAGTGGTGCTAAGGTCTTTTCACAATTGGACTTGGCTACCAGTTTCCATCAGCTTCGTATCGCAGAGGATAGCATTCCTTTGACATCATTCCGTACTCAATACGGATCTTATGAATGGCTTGTTATGCCATTTGGGTTAACGAATGCTCCAGCTTATTTCGTTGACCTAATGAATCGAGTTTTCAAAGATTTCCTCGATCGGTTTGTTCTTATCTTCATTGATGATATCCTTGCGTATTCTAAAACCGAGGAGGAGCATGAAAAGCATCTTCAGATTGTATTGGAAACTCTTAGGAGTAATCAATTAAAGGCGAAATTTTCTAAATGCCACTTTTGGAAATCTCGTGTGAAGTTTCTTGGTCATATTATTTCCGAATCCGAAATTTCCGTGGATCCTTCAAAGATTGAAGCGATTCAAGATTAGAAGAGACCGGAGAGTGTGAAAAATATTCGTAGCTTTCTCGAATTGGCGGGTTATTACCGTCGTTTTATTAAAGATTTTTCTAAGATTGCTGTGCCTCTTACTGGCTTGACTAAGAAGGGAGTTAAATACATTTGGTCGGACAAATGTGAAGCCTCTTTTCAGAAATTGAAAGAACTCCTTTCCGATGCTCCTATTCTTGTTATTCCCGAAGGGAATCAAGATTTTTGTTGTTTATACTGATACTAGTCACGTTGGTTTGGGTGCCGTTCTTATGCAAAAAGAACGTGTTATTGCTTATGCTTCTAGGCAATTAAAACCGGCCGAGATTAGATATGCCACACATGATTTAGAACTCGCGACTATTGTTTTCACCCTTCGAATTTGGCGTCATTATCTATTGGGAGAGAAATTTATTCTTTACACGGATCATAAGTCTTTGAAATATTTTTTTTCTCAAAAGGAACTTAATTTACGTCAACAGCGTTGGCTCGAGTTCCTTGCACCTTATGATCTTGATATTCTTTATACCCCCGGTAAGGGTAATCGTGTCGCCGATGCTCTTAGCCGTAAACAACAAGCAGTTGTTTCTACGATGATATTCGAATGGAACGATCTCAAGATTTTAGCCACTTGTGAGATTCAAGAGCGCGTATCCAATTTATGCTCATCACTTGTTTTATGTAGCCTTGAGGCTCATCCTTCTCTTTTAGACCGCATTCTTGAAGCTCAAGGGCTAGATCCTGAATTGGCTCTTCTTGGCCAAAATGTTAAGGATAAAATTGATATTGAAGGTTTGAAAGACTTTGATATTGATTCTCGTGGCGGCATTCGAAAATTTGGTAGACTTATCGTACCAAATATTGGAGATCTTCGTAAAGATATTTTAGAAGATTCCCATCGTTCTAAATTCACCACTTATCCCGGTAGTAGTAAAATGTACGCTGATATGAAGCGACTTTATTATTGGGAGGGAATGAAATCAGATATTGCTAACTTTGTTAAGTGTTGCATGACGTGCCAACTTGTCACGGCCGAACATCAAAGGCCTGGTGGGTTATTGCAACCTTTAGAAATTCCAATTTGGAAGTGGGATCAAATTTCCATGGACTTTATAGATGGCTTTCCCCGTTCTCGTTCGGGTCATGATAGCTTATGGGTGATTGTTGATAGACTTACTAAATCCGCCCATTTTATTCCCGTTCGGTCTAACCGAACCGTTCCTCTTTTGGACAAACTTTTTATCAAAGAAATTGTTAAATTGCATGGAGTTCCTACTTCTATTGTTAGCGATCGTGATCCATTGTTTACTAGTGGATTTTGGAAGAATCTTCAAAAAGCTTTGGGAACGAAGCTTAATTTTAGCACCGCTTATCACCCCCAGTCCGATGGACAAACCGAGCGTGTGAATCAAACTCTTGAAGATCTTCTTCGGGCTTGTGTGCTTGATTTTGGTGGAAGTTGGGAAGATCATATTTCACTTGTTGAATTTTCCTATAATAATAGCTTCCAATCTAGTATTGTATGGCACCTTTCGAGGCACTCTACGGAAGGCCATGTCGATCTCCTTCTTGTTGACTTGAGGCCGGTGAGAAGCTGGTTTTAGGTCCAGACTTTATTCATGAGTCCATAGAAAATATTGAACTTATTCGATATAGGATGAAAGAAGCCCAGAGTAGACAAAAATCCTATGTCGATAATCGAAGACGGAAATTAGAATTTTATGTTGGAGATCTTGTTTTTATTCGTGTTTCACTTATGAAGGGTGTTGTACGTTTCAGTCGATCGGGGAAGTTAGCGCCTCGATATATTGGGCCGTTCCCTATCACTGAACGTATTGGTTCCATGGCTTATCGCCTTGCGTTACCGGCTCAGTTTTTTGCTATGCACGACGTGTTTCACATTTCTCAATTACGAAAATGCCTTCGGGATTCCGATTCCATTCTTGAGCCTGCTGTTGTGGAAGAAATTGAAGTTTCGCCGAATTTAACTTATGAGCAACATCCTGTTCGAATTACTGCTTTGGAGGTTAAACGGCTTCGAAATAAAGATGTTTCGCTGGTGAAGGTTCAATGGTCCTCAAATCCTAAGGATTTCTCTTGGGAATCCCGAGAATTCATCGAGCGTACACACCCGGACTTGCTTACTCCTGCTCTTTAAGGTGAACTTCTTATTTCAAATTTCTTTTGTGTTGATATGCTTTTATGGTTGTTACTTTCTATTTCCATCTTATATATATTGCGAGGACGCAATTTCTTTAAGGAGGGTAGTCTGTAACAACCCGCATATTTATCGATTTTATATTTAAATATTTTATTTATATATTATATCGTTAATCAGATTTTGGTCCGAAACGCTACTTTTTGCAAACGGTCAAATTAAGACTCGAGACCACTTCCATTGAGTTCGAAATGCCGTTTACAATTTTTTTAAGTATAAACATTGATAGGTTTGGAGTTAGTGGAATTTCACCAAATTTTCCCGCTTTGGACTTTGGGTTAGTTTAGCCATTATAACTCAAACCCACTTCTCTCCTTCTCCTCACTCTTCATAAATTTCCTAACAACCAAGCTTTAGCATTAATGGTGAGTGGAAGGGGAAATTAATATTCCGAGCTCAAATTCTCTTGCAAATCCAACATTCAATTCCAAATTCAAGAAGAAGATACTGGATTCAAGCTTGTGATTACTTCTCCTTGCTTTCAAGCTTCATCTTCATAAATTTTGGTGCAAAGGTGAGATTTTTATCCCACAAATCTAGTCTATATCTATATTGGACTATTGGAATGATTCCCTATCACTTTAGTATGCGCATTTGCATTTGGTTTGGATTGGATTGGCGAAAAACTCCAAATTTAGTGATTTTGGTGAAAAACTGCTACTAGGTCGTTCTGGCCATTTTTAGCTCGTTCGGAGTTAGGTCGCTCGTCCATAGGTCGTAGGTCGCTTACGAGTTAACCCTAGGTCGTTCTGGCCATTTTTACCTCGTTCGGAGTTAGCTCGCTCGTCCATAGGTCGTAGGTCGCTTACGAGTTAACCCTGGGTCGTTCTGGACATTTTTACCTCGTTCGGAGTTAGGTCGCTAACTCGTAGGTCGTGGAGAAGTTAGGTCGTAGGTCGTGGAGAAGTTAGGTCGTAGGTCGCGGAGAAGTTAGGTCGTAGGTCGTGGGGAAGATAGGTCGTAGGTCGCTCGGCCATGCCTATTTCCTTAAGTCGCTCGACCCTGCTTAAGCCATTAGGTCGTTAACCTTTTTAACTCGCTCGATCTGTTCTGCCACTAGGTCGCGTACCTCGCCCTCTCTTAGGTCGCTAGGTCGCGACATTTTAGGTCGCTGCACCCTATGCCTCTATAGGTCACTCGACCTCGTTTATGACCATAGGTCGCTCACCCCCTCTTCGTTGAGTCACTTGGGACGTTAGGTCGCATGGCTCTTACACCTTTAAGTTGTTTACACCGATAGGTCGCTTGGCCTTGCTAACTTTTAGGTCGCGAGTTTTATAAGTCGCTCGCCTCCCTTAGGTGTTCACTAGGTCGTACCGTGTTGGACGGGGCGCTGCCCCCTGGACCCCCGCGACCTGACCGGGCAGGTCGAACACCGTAGCAGGGGTGTTGCCCCCGCACCCCTACCTTGGGGGGTTGCCACCCCCCTGGACCCCCCCTCCGTAGGGGATCTTGTCTGAAAAACATTCAACAGAACTTGCTAAGTTGATTTCCTTGGATTCTTATCACATCTTCGATTGTGATCTTTGTGATTGATTGTTTCTACAATTGCTTCTGTGATTTGTCACTTAAAAATATGAAGGTTTCAATACTAGTAGTAAATATCAAAACTCTTTCAACAAAATGATTTCAACTCTATTTTCAATAACAAAGCTCTTTTCTTAAACCGTTTTCCAATCTACTAGTATATACAAACCTTTACCTCACTCGGATGAGAAATCTAATTAAACGGCTTAGTAAAACAAGTGGTATGAAACACTTGTGTTCACTACGTCGGTTAATTCTTGGACTTGTTCGATTGAACCTCTCGTGATAATTTTTTAGTGAAGATTTACAGTTTGTTCGTAAACATTTAAGTTAAGCAAGTGGTTATGGGACACGAAGCTAAACTTTTATATTTACTAGCTTAGTGTAATTGACACTTCTCGTTGATCATGACGATCATTTTTATGATTTAGACTAGCAATTGTGCGATGTCTCTTTGTTTGCAAGGTTAGACTAGACCTCATTGGTGTGATTCCGACTCACACATATCTCTTTGTCCGCAAGGTTAGTCTAGACACCTCTTGTGTAATTCCAATCACACATACCTTTTTGTTGTGAGGTTAGGCTAGACACCACTTGTGTGATTCCACTCACACATACCTTTTTGCTTTTTGGTTAGCCTAGACCTCATCTGGGTGATTCCGACTCACCCATATGGGGTAGATCCCCATGGTCTTCAGACCGTCATGTGATAGGCCTCTTTCCCATTTTCTGTGATTTCTGGATTTCTTGTGTTGATTTCTGGAATTTATGTCATTGACTTGTTATGAGTACAAGTTTAGGGTATGATGCCCTCTTTGGATCTTTGAGAAGATTCTTGTGATATCGATTTATCTCTTATTGATTGATCTTCTGTTGATCATCATTTGCATACTTATAGTAGTATGTCAGTATGGATATTTTATGTTTATGCCATATCTTTTATTTTATACCATGTCATCTGATATTTATGGCTAGACTGATCCGTTTATTATTTTCTTAAATAATACTCGGGTCAGACCGAGATGTTACAGGTGCTTCTGCTTGACTTCTTCCCGGGATTTGCTACTCTGACTTTTGGCTAACTATATAGATTAGCAGTTTTTGTTGTATACACTTGAGACATAGACTCATAGTTGTATTCTTTTGTATAGCACGTGTTGCTATTCTTTTGTATTATTGTGGATCATTTTGACCACTACTCTGATGTACACTTTCATGTGCTAGTTATATGTTCATAGTTTCTTCTGCCTCTGTGATGATTTGTGTTATGCTTATTTCTATGTTTATTTCCGAAGATTATTTATAGCCACCGTGTGATAAGAAATCACATGGATGGTCGCTCCTCAACAGCCTTATTCTCCGTGCTAGTTGACAGCACTACACCGTTATATTCTTGGCTAGCGTGGGTATAGAGGTGGGGCGTCACAGCTTGGTATCGGAGCCAAACTTCGGAATAATGTAGAATAACTTAACAAGGATCATCGTCCTAAGTCTATCTTAGGAGTTATACCATAGGATTAATTCGAGTCTTCGTACCGATTCATCCTATTTCCTTTATGATTCCTTGTTTCATCTATCAAGATTTCTTGATATTCATTGGTGAATAACCTTCTTCCTTCTCTTCTTTCTTTCTTAAAGGAAGAGAATGTCTAGACCAGGTCGTCCCAGAACTGGATCATCTAGTGCTGCTCCCCAGGAAGGAGTTTTTATGACTGCTTAACAGCTTCTTGATTTAGTAACAAATGCTCAAGTAGCTGGAGCTAACCCGGAACCTACTCACCCAAAGTCGGGATTTGAACGCTTGTGCAGCGATTACACCAACTTGGGTGGGAAGCCTTTCAAAGGTTCGGAAACTATCATCGAGGTCCAGGCTTGGTTAAAATCATGTGATCGAATCTTTTCTCGCATGAACCTTATCGATCTCCACCGCGTTCAGGTGGCTTCCAGCATGCTCCAAGAGAGAGCATTGGACTGGTACGATCTCCTTATCTCAGAAATTAATGAAGAGGATCTCACCTGGGAGCAATTTCAGGGACGGTTTGAGTTAAAGTTTGTACCAGAAGCTGGGAAAGTAACCTTAGCTCGACATTTTATAGACCTTGTTCAAGGCCAATCCTCTGTGACTGAATACGTCGTAGCCTTCGAGTCGCTTTCCAAATATGGGGTTGAATACATCAACACACCATTGAAGAAGAACCAGAGGTTCGTTTATGGCTTAAATAAGAATCTTAAGAAGCCACTGCTCCTGAAACTAGAAGTCGCATTTGATCAACTCGTCGATATCGCTCTTCGTCTTGAAGAGGCCGATGGAGAGAGTGATGTTGAAGTGGAAGGCGCTAAACCAAACTTCAACAACAAGAAGAGGCCAAAAAAATTCAAGGGTCCTTATCCCAACAAAAAGGGTAAGCAAGCAACTCCTGCTGCAAAGGCTCCTTCTCCTAGTATTGCGAGATGCTTCAATTGTGGATCTACGGATCATTATGCGAACAAGTGCTCAAAGCCCAAATCTTGTCGCTATTGTAAAAGCCCAGATTATTACATACATCAATGCCGCAAACGTGAAGGTAAGAAGGAAGGAAAGTTGAATGTGGCTCAAGCCCCTGGCAACACATCTCGTGGCCAAGATATTTCTTACTCCATTCTTGATGGTGTTATTTTATTTCATGATCAACCTATTAGAGTTCTCTTTGATACGGGTGCATCCCATTCTTTTATATCAAAGGAACTGGTAGACACTTTTTCCTTAAGTGTTACTGCATTAATGACTTCTTTAAAAATTGCAAATCCTGTTGGTAGATCCGCAACTCTTAGTTTGCTTTGTAAAGATGTGGAGATTATTTTATGCGATTTTTCTTTCCTAACCGATTTGCATGTTATGTGTTACTTAGGCTTTGGAATGATATTGGGTATGGACTGGCCTAACCATTATGAAGCTCATATCCTATGTCATGAGCGGACTATCTATCTCCGACATCCGCAATCTGTAAATCCGATTTCTATATTTACTAGCTTAGCGTAATTGACACTTCTCGTTGGTCATGAAGATCATTTTTATGATTTAGACTAGCAATTGTGCGATGTCTCTTTGTTTGCAAGGTTAGACTAGACCTCATTGGTGTGATTCTGACTCACACATATCTCTTTGTCCGCAAGGTTAGTCTAGACACCACTTGTGTAATTCCACTCACACATACCTTTTTTTGCGAGGTTAGGCTAGAAACCACTTGTGTGATTCCACTCACACATACCTTTTTGCTTTTTGGTTAGCCTAGACCTCATCTGGGTGATTCCGAATCACCCATATGGGGTAGCTCCCCATGGTCTTCGGACCGTCATGTGATAGGCCTCTTTCCCTTTTTCTGTGATTTTTGGATTTCTTGTGTTGATTTCTGGAATTTATGTCATTGACTTGTTATGAGTACAAGTTTAGGGTATGATGCCCTCTTTGGATCTTTGAGAAGATTCTTGTGATATCGATTTATCTCTTATTGATTGATCTTCTGTTGATCATCATTTTCATACTTATAGTAGTATGTCAGTATGGATATTTTATGTTTATGCCATATCTTTTATTTTATACCATGTCATCTGTTATTTATAGCTATACTGATCCGTTTATTATTTTCTTAAATAATAATCGGGTCAGACCGAGATGTTACAGGTGCTTCTGCTTGACTTCTTCCTGGGATTTGCTACTCTGACTTTTCGCTAACTATTTAGATTAGCAGTTTTTGTTGTATACACTTGAGACATAGACTCATAGTTGTATACTTTTGTATAGCACGTGTTGCTATTCTTTTGTATTATTGTGGATCTTTTTGACCACTACTCTGATGTACACTTTCATGTGCTAGTTGTATATTCATATCTTCTTCCGCCTCTGTGATATGGATGTCTGTGACTGATTTGCGTTATGCTTATGTCTATGTTTATTTCCGAAGATTGTTTATAGCCACCGTGTGATCAGAAATCACATGGATGGTCGCTCCTCAACATCCTTATTCTCTGTGCTAGTTGACAGCACTACACCGTTGTGTTCTTGGCTAGCGTGGGTATAGAGGTGGGGCGTCACATATCGCCTCCTCCATTCGCGTGTGCGAGCTCGAGAACAAGCGCGCCTCCTTCCCTCATTGATTGATTCGCCCATTACAAGCTAGGGTTTTTTTTATATATAAATAAGCCATGAATCGGCTTGAGGGAGAAAGGGAAAACGAGGGGGTTTTGAAAGTAAAGGAGTGAGGGATTATGATTCGCGAATATAAGAAGAAGATAAGCGGCCATTATCCTTTGCTAAGTCTTTCGATTTGAAGAAATAAAAAATGAAAAGGGAAAGAGACTCGATTTCTATGAGCGATGGAGGCGTATTGAAGAAGCTGAAGGAAATAATACGGCTGAAGTGAAAAGAGTTTGACAGGTGAAATGACGAAAGTATTTAAATTTAAAACGATTAATTATTTTCGAAGCGTTTCCCTCTCGTACGATCACACGATCACTCCAAAAATTACGAAATTTGAAATCCGACAATAATTCAATATTATGGATCCAATGGAACTGGTTTCGTCGAAATCCGAGACTATGACTCGGAAGGCTATTTTTAAATGTCAATTTAAACTATGCAAATTTAAAATTAAACAAACGACAGTTAAATTCAATTTCAATCCATATATTACTTCCAGTATTATCAATATAACTTTTATAAGCCGTTAAAATATTTTTAACAAGCTTATAATTCCAAATTCTTTATATTTTACTCAATATCTAAGTATCACTTTAATAGTTAATTAATTCAATAGTTCGTTATATTTAAATTCTGAAACCTTTCTATCATATAAAACCAAACTATTCATATTATAATCAAATTAAAGTTCAAATTAAATATTTAAATTCATTTTAAATATCGCAAATTAACTGTTGAAAAAGTCGGGTCGTTACATTCCTCCCTCCTTAAAAGAATTTCGTCCCCGAAATTACTAGTTAGGAAGAATGGTCCAATACCCGTTACTATTTTCAAAACCAGCAATTCAACATATTACCAAACTATCTTTTTAATAAAAGACGCATTATCCTTCTTATTAACTTTCCAAACTTGCCCCTAGTTTCAAACTATACTATTTGTTTAACAATTCAAGTTTCAATTTAAACTCAAATTTTGACTTATCAAAATCTTCTCAAAATTTTTCTAACACCCTAAATTCCCGAAAAATTTCGCCAGCGTCTCCTTTGCGCGGCTAGCTCGGTACAACTACAAAATGGTACTACGGCATCTCAAAAACCCAAAAGAAAACAAAAGGCCAAGTGGCTCGATCAAAATCCCAATCAATTTCCATATAGAAATTCAAACACATACCTTTTGTCGAGCATTTCAAATTTATCTTCTGAAATCAAAATCAATTCTCTTTACCTTTATATTACCTGCATAACTTACACAGCATTATGTCCAATCACAATATACAAAATATTTTATCGACATTCTTACAAATGTCAATATCTATTCATTCAAATATTATCTTAGATTATATTTGAAATATCAATTCCCAATTGAGTATGCATCATTCCTTTCTTAAGTTAGTATAAGCATTTTATGTGTTTCTTATATTTATTTTCATCTTACCACTTTAGTTTATATCCATTCCTATTCAAATTAATTCCTCCATTTTTATATGAATTCAATTTATTTTTAACAATTCTCCTTTTTTTTCATTTATAACAAATTCATGTCATTATTTCAAATTAGTTTCATTCACTAATTTATTTCAATTTCCAATTTGAAAACATTTATCGTTAACAAAAATTTCAAAAACTTCCAAAAAATTTCTAACTCCCAAAATTTCTGAAAAAATTTGGCAGAGTCCCCTTTGTACGGAGGAGCTTTTACAATTTGACAATAGAGATAAATATATATACATCAACCCACACGGTCGGAAAATCAAAAACAGTTCGTATTTCCTAGTTTGTATTGCGTAGGCGTACCTTATTTTGCATTTTAAGCAAGCGGCTTATTTAATTTAGCATATGCGCGGCCAAAATCTCGCTAAACGGTCTTCTGGTACCTGTACTTACTCAATTTAAACATATAAGTAACATATGTATGAAATTTATAACATTTCATTCATTTAAGCAACCACAACACATCAATAACATAAGCAATGCAATATAAATAACTTCATAACAAATTTATATAGTTTACAAACTAGTTCCATTTGTTATAACTGACACAAATACCGTTTGCATTCAACTTTAAGTGGGTTACAACACATTTACTTAACTCCAATTCATAATTATGTCCAAACAAACCCATTTTCCAATTAATTGATTTCAAAAAAAAATCAATTTCTGCTTCTTATCAATTCAAAACCATATTTTATAAACAATGCATACAAGCAGTTTGTATAAACAATTGATAAGGTCCCAATTTAATCCAATTGCTTTTACTCAATTTATAACATCATATCCGATTCAGAATGATTTTCACATCATTCTTTTATTCAATTCATTCTTAATCCGAATTATTTTGTATTCATGGCAATTTTATTCAAAAATCAAGTGTAATTACTTTTATTATTCCATAGAACTTTGTTTAATCATGTTTACGACAACAACAATTATTTCTATGCAAATTCGACAATATTCATTCAAACAAACAACCCCTTTAGTTTTAAAATTGATTCCAACTCAAGTAATATGAAATTTCATTCCATTCTGATTTATTTTTAAACCATATCTTTGCAGTGATTTTATTCAACACCATTTTTTTATTAAGATCGACAACTTCAATGCTTAAAATTTAACAAACATGTCCCAAATTTATTTAAGTCATGCTGCATTGAATTTAGACTTAAGTTAATTTACTTCAAATTATTTATCTTTCATAACTTAATTTTATTTCATTTGCCCATAAATTCTTTTCCAATTTAATTTGATTTTATTTAAATCAGATCTCTTTCATTTACTTCTTAGCTCAACTAATTATTTCATTTAAAAAAATTTCGATTCCCATGTTCGATTCATTCTTGAACTTATTTAACTTATTACAAGACCATTTTCACTCTATTTATACACAATTGGATTTTGTTTGCACTTCTAACCATTTATATTTATCGGATTTCATTTTATTTGCTAACCAATCCAAGTTGAATTTTAGATATATAGCTCAAGTTCTCTTTCTACCATTCACTTAAATTCACAACCCAATTTTATTAGTTTACCATTCAACTTTTATTTAACCAATTCAAAGTTTATTCACATATTCAAGTTACTAATTTATCCCAAATTAGTTTATTCCCAATTTATAATTCAATATTTGATTTTTAGCTTCAAAAATCTCTTCATTTAAATTTCTTTGGTTCAATCCTATTTTATAATTCAAGTTTGGATTTCTATTCATTTTCCAGATTCAAACAATTCTATTTGACTTATTTATTCCATCATAATTTTATAAGTCCACTTCTTATTCATCTTCACACTTCCATTTATTTACAGTTAACCACCTTCCCATTTTATTTTAATACGGGTTTATACATTTTTACTTAGCCAAGTACATATTTTATTTCAACGCTTCCCAATTCTTTTATACGCTATCGAAGTCTTATTTGTTCAAATTCAAATTTCACTTAGCTTACATTATATTCAACCTCGTTTCATTATTATGAATTTTATTCAAGTGAGAGTTTTATTATAATATCATCTACATCTCAATTTAATTCATCTTCATTCAAATTCAAATATTAACTTAGCTTAAGATAATTACAGTTCAATCAAAGTTCTCAATCCAATTAAATTTGCTATTCACTATCCAATCACATCCAAAGTTTAAGGTACTTTACCGATCTATTTTATTCAATGAACTTTCACTTTCATCCAAATCACCCTTCCATAAATCTTAAATCTTAAGTAAATTTATTTATTGTAACTTCTTACTCACATTCATTTCCAATTTATTTGATACTCTAGCCATCCTAAATTTGTTAAGATAATATCCAGGGCAATTTATTCCATCCATACTTGATTTGAATTTTATTTGCAAATTCAAACAATCTTTACTTTAGTCCAATTCATAATAATTGTGCTTCATATTTAAATTTACTTACCATTTCAATGGAATTTCTATTTATAACTCGGGTTCCATCACTAAATTCCATTTTTAATTCCAATTACAATTTAATTCAAATACAACTGAATTTATTTTCAGTTTAATTCAATTTACTTCCATTCACATAACTTGAATTAATTTCAATCCACCTTAAGTTTTATTTCTCAACTTCATTTAAAATCTACTAATTTATCCCTTCCAAATCATTAAATAAATTCAAGTTTTAAATTTTAATCCAATTTAAATTTCCATCCTTAACTTTTCACTTTAGATTTTAATTCCAAAATTCAATATTTAATGTTTCCTTGATTAGATAACTATTTTAAATTTAATCGTCTCATTTGTGAAAATATTATCATCCAAACATCCAGGTTATAATAAATTTCAGAAAATATTCCTTTTATATCAAAATATATTTTGGACGAAATTATTTCATTCACCCACCTTTGAAAATCAATATTGTGTCGAATTGCTCTTTTAAGTGTTTAGAAACCCCTTCGATACAGTTTTTGAGGCTGTGCCGACGAAGGTTCATATACCACCCAATAAATCAATCAACGCAATATACAACCATTTTATATTCATTAACAAATACGCACTCATATCTATAAATACGCTCAAACTCATTCTAGAGTACCATTGACTCTATTTCTAATGAGTAATTCCCCACCAGAGCCAAGGTTCTCGCTTAACCTTTCAGCTCTGATACCAAGTGTAAAGGCCCGCAAATCCGTACCCCTTTGAACTAACCAAAACCACCACTCATCAGCTCAAAGTGGAACAAAAATATGAGTCTTCGGGTTAAAAAAGAAAGAGGTAGAAGAAGAAGAACAAAAACAACATCGGAATCTCACATGGCAGCGGAATAAAATATAATATATAGAATACAGTTTTAAATACAAGAAATATGTATTGTATACATATATATACATACCATCATCAGAGTACATCAATCAGTCATACAGAGACAATTACTATATGATCATACACAGCGGAATAAATAGACAAATACGGAAATACGCGCTGTCACCAGCTCTTCTCCTGAGCTCCAGTATATAACCTGAATCCTGTTTAACTCGGCCTGACTCGAGCATCATATAAAACAACACCCGAGTCAGTCTGGAATACCAGCGTGAGAAAATCACACTCAATTGGATTATTAAAGTTTCAAAAATCCTTTGAAAAACAAAGCATCTCGTAAGACCACGCCACAAATAAACATGTCGGCTTTTACCTTACGATAGCTAAAACACTTTTTATAGAAATCCTCTGATATTATAATAGGGTCTATATACAAATACTTATAAAATAGCCGAAATTGTTACATCTATTAAATTCCAGCTACTAGAACAGAGTGGGTAATACAAACAAAACTCGTACAAGGCTCGTAGGGAGAATGGGCTTCCATCAATGGCTGGGCTACTGGGGTACCGCCCGTCACAGTACCTGGCCTAGATCAGAGTACCGAGGAGTACGCCCGCTCCCCTGCATCACAAGGCCGGAACCATTCCTTACTGAACAGTCCCGAACAAGATAACCCCGTGGTTGGCGCGACCAACCACCCACTAAGCCGAATAAAAAGGGACATCTAGAAAGGGAGAAATCTTGTCCTGCTTGGGCATGACCCACCTAACCTTGCTGCACCTCCCCTGTTTTAGCCATTCCCCGTTGATGTGGCATGAGGTTAATCGTTACCTTTCAAGAACGCATCACTTAGAATGCTCATCATCCACCTGACGATGTTCTGAAAGCATTCAATCCATACATGTTGCCCTGGGTCTGGACAAACCGAATCACCGTCTTCAACTCTTTACGGTCTTCATTCGTAATCGTTCAAACCAGATCGAAGTGGTTTTCGAATAATTAAATTCGATCCCGGACTCTTCGAAACGATCAGCGCATTGTCCAATATTGATAGTCGGTTATTTAACTATCAATTAATCATTCACAAGCAACCATCAGATAATTTTCACAAATTATTTACCTCAAATAACATTCAGATACTATTCCCATTTTAACCCATTTGAAATAAATTCTCAAAGTCCTTTATTTCCATGAAATCACTTAACTGATTTCTCACACACTCAATTTGATTTAACTTTTGAAAATATTTCTTATTTTCTCATTCCCTTCTCAAAATCAATTTATACTTTGCTTATAAATTTCAAACTCAATTCCTTCACTTAATAAGATTTCTCCTAAATCTTTTCTCATTTAATAACTCACTTATCAACACAAGAGGATTATTAATTGGATTTTAAAAAACATTTGAAAGCATTTAGATTTATAAAATAAGAAGTATAGTTTTTATACAATTCACGGTTTAAAAGAAATATTTAATATAAAAATTGGAGTTCATATCCAGTTAATGATAAATTGTAAAACTGGTTTTAGAAAATCAAAGTTTATTATAAATATTGGCCTATCCTTCGAAAATATCTAATTCGAAACATTTTAAATTCAAGTAATAGTTTACAAGAAATTTATATAGTATAGTAATTTAAAATACACCTTTTAATAAATAAGTTTATAAATTTTAGAAAACCCGATATCCATCTATAATGCCTCTTGTCCAAATTCACACTTCTTACTTTCGGAAATGTTTTACTATTTCCGTTTCAAACAAATTTATAACTCAATATAAGCTCAAGACTTGTTCCTTTTGTATCCACTAATATCTTCCTTTCCCATTTATAAATTCCGTTTATAAATTTATAACACCCTGAGTTTTCTTTTTCATTTATTTATGAAAACAATTTATTCAAAAATTCTATTTTATAATTTTATTCTTCAATTCAATTCCATATTGTTTCTTAATAAAATTCCATTTCATTTCTTAATAAAATTCCCTTATTTTATTTCTTAATATTGTTCTCTTATATTATTATTCTTAATATAGTTTTGCTTTACTCCAAATCCATTCATCGATTACGATATTTTCTTTAAGTCTTTAGTATATAATTTACCCCTTTTCCCTAACCCAACTTTAACCAATTTTTTTAGTATAACCCAAGTAATAGATATTCTTTTTATTCTACTATATTCTCAATATAAGTAGATCCAATTCCTAAATAGATATTATTTTAATTTAAGTTTCATTTAACTTCCCTTAGTTAAATTATTTATGATATTTAAAATTTTCGAAATTCCAACTTCTATGTTATTCAACACTTAATAATTTAATTCACATGCAATTTCATATTAATTCATCCAACCTGTCATATGAAACACATATATAATAAATAACTTTGAGGAATCCTGTTGGATCCCTCCAACCTGTTTTCCCTGCATCCACAAATGTTAGCACAGAATAAAATATCAATTCCACTTTCAAATGGATATTTCAGCATATGGGTTATGATATTAACAAGTGAATAAATTATTGTCAATCAACCAAACACATCCAATAATTTAAATTTAACATTTAAATTTAATTTAGGACATCCAAATGAGTGAGAAAATCTCACCTTTGCTTTTAAGTTGCAATCCATTCCCATATTGCCTTGGTTTCTCGATTTTTTGACCTTGAATAACAGTTATATTATTTTATTAATTATTAGAACAAGTCGAAAAATTAATTTCTGCTTAAATAAATTTATTTAACTCTGATACTTTAATTTTAACTAATTCTCCTTTATAAAAATCTTTTGGTAACTAAAACAATTAAATGAGTTATTTAAACAAATTAACCATTCTAATTTAAGTATTGTAAAATAAACTAGTAATATTCCAAATGTAGAGGTATATATTTAATTTAATTTCTTTGTAATTACTTATACCAAAATGACTTATATGTGTTTTAAAAATCAAATCTTTTTTTTGTTTCCTAAAGAAAATAAAGTATCTTTCTAACGGGTAATTTAAATTTACAACAAGAAGCATTTAAACTTCACTATAAACATTTCCTTCTTGAATGCACATATATTTAAATTAAATTAATATCAATATAAAACTACTTAACAGAAAAACATTTTATATTTTCCCCTTTTCTTTTTTCTTTTTAAAACCAAAACCTTGGTACTGTCAAAGTTTAAATTTTCAAAAATTAAAAACATACTTACTGTCATAATTTAAATTTCAAAAAACCACAAATTATGCCTCACTGCGCGACAACGATCCCTCCAACCGGAGCTGCCTCGATTGAGCCTACCCTTCAATCATGCCTGAACTCGCGACCTCCTCCTCCACACGCGCACGAGCACTCGTCACCGCCGCCGCGATTCACGCTGCCGAGCATACGAGATCCATCGACCACCCACGACGCTGACCCCCCTTCCTGCATACGACCACGTCGCCTCCTCCATTCGCGTGCGCGAGCTCGAGAACAAGCGTGCCTCCTTCCCTCATTGATTGATTCGCCGATTACAAGCTAGGGTTTTTTTTATATATATAAATGAGTCGTGAATCGGCTTGAGGGAGAAAGGGAAAACGAGGGGGTTTCGAAAGTAAAGGAATGAGGGATTATGATTCGCGAATATAAGAAGAAGATAAGCGGCCATTATCCTTTGCTGAGTCTTTCGATTTGAAGAAATAAAAAATGAAAAGGGAAAGAGACGCGATTTTTATGAGCGATGGAGGCATATTGAAGAAGCTGAAGGAAATAATACGGCTGAAGTGAAAAGAGTTTGACAGGTGAAATGACGAAAGATATTTAAATTTAAAATGACTAATTATTTTCGAAGCGTTTCCCTCTCGTACGATCACACGATCACCCCAAAAATTACGAAATTTGAAATCCGAAATAATTCAATATTACAGATCCAATGGAACTGGTTTCATCGAAATCCGAGACTATGACTCGGAAGGCTATTTTTAAATGTCAATTTAAACTATGCAAATTTAAAATTAAACAAACGACAGTTAAATTCAATTTCAATCCATCTATTACTTCCAGTATTATCAATATAACTTTTGTAAGCCGTTAAAATATTTTTAACAAACTTATAATTCCAAATTCTTTATATTTTACTCAATATCTAAGTATCACTTTAATAGTTAATTAATTCAATAGTTCGTTATATTTAAATTCTGAAACCTTTCTATCATATAAAACCAAACTGTTCATATTATAACCAAATTAAAGTTCAAATTAAATATTTAAATTCATTTTAAATATCGCAAATTAACTGTTGAAAAAGTCGGGTCATTACAACACCGAACACTTTGAGCTGAAACTGCTACCATAGTTAACCAAAAATCACTAATCCAAAAGCTTCTCGAAAATCCAAAACTATCTACAAATCACGCAGCAGACCTTCGAGATGGCAGACAACTACTCAAGAAACTCGGACTCCAAACCAAGCAACAACAACTCGCTTTTCTTAAGGAATAACAAATGAGACCATAGCAAAACGAAACAACTTATAGACCTTAGTCTCATATTCCAAAACAGCCAAACTCCATGCTAAAGATCCAGACAACTTCCACACAGACGAATCTTCCCTGCGGCAGATAAGACTGCTCCTCAACCACTTCTAAAAATGTTTCAAAAGAAAACATCTTCTGAAAATATCGATGGATACTGCATCTCATCACGCAGTTATCAAGATATCATCACTTACTTCTGCACTTCCGACGGATCCAAACTTACATTTCAAAAATAAACTCCGAATCTTTAAAAAGATTCCTTCGGATATCAGAGAAATTCTTATTCCAAAATACAAATCTCACTCGAGATGGTATTAGGTCTACAGTCTCGACAAATATACTTCCAACCTCAAACATATGGACCTCTTCCATCAGTGGTAGTCGTGTTACACACACAAACCACTACTCCATCTACCTCTAAAAATTATGTTGGAAAATCCAAACAGATAACCCAACAAATCAGGTAGATATATAAATATAAATATATATATATATATATACATACAAAAATTACAAGTACGCTCTCTCAAGAAAGACACCACTCCAGAGCCTAGGTATTCACTCAACCTTATGCTCTGATACCAGCTGAGACGACCCGACTTCCTATCTCCCGGAAATCGCATCATCTTGAAGAAAGAAAGGGATAGAAGAAGAAAATAAAGAGAAAGAAGAAACAGAACAACATCAGAGAACTCACAGCGGAACGAATAAAATATAATATGTCACATAAAATATTACACAGTATCATATTACATCAGAGTAAACAACTTATACAACACATACTAGACAGTTATAATCATCTGTCTAACTATACAACTCAAGTACAACAGATACAGATACAACAGATACATATACCAAACAAACACAACGGAACTATAATATATCTACACGTGGAAGCCTCCTGCTCCATATCTCCTCCAGAATTCGTCAAGCAAACCTGAATCACTTGACTACTCATACATAATATGAGTACCCAAGAGTTTAATAAAACAGAAAATAAACACTCGGGTCAGACAAGGGTCTGGTGTGAGTAAACGGGTTAAAATTGCTTAACTTTAGAAAAATCTTTGAAAAGAAAAGGTATCACGTAAGACTTCCCACACATAAACATGGAAAAAATTTTACCTTACGCTAACCAAAACATTTGATAGGAAATCCAGTGATACTATAATAATGTCTAGGGTTTTCAAGTAAATATGAAATAGCCGAAATTGTTACATCTATTAAATTCCAGCTACTAGCCACAAAAGTGGGTAATACAATCAAAACTGTAGGGTCTCGTAGGAAGAATGGGTTTCCATCAATGGCAGGGCTACTGGGGTATCGCCCGTCACAGTACGTGGCCTAGATCAACGTACCGAGGAGTACGCCCGCTCCCCTGCAACACAAGGCCGGAACCATTCCTTACTGAACAGTCCCGAACAAGACCACCCAGTAGTTGGCGCGACCAACCACACACTAAGCTGAAATAGAAAGGGACCTATAGACAGGGGTAAATCTCGCTCTCCAGTGGGAGCTACCCACGAACCCTTGCTGCACCTCCCCTGTTTTAGACATTCCCGGTTGATGAGGCTTGAGGCTGCGATTACCTTTATAGAACACATCTATCTTAGAATGCTCATCGTCCACAAGACGATGTGCTGAAAGCATTCAATCTATACAAGTTCGTTCCGGGTTCGAACGAAACCGAAGGCACCATCTCGTTGCACTCATTTTGGAATCACCCTCAGAGTCAACGACCATAGCCCTTGCACTCTAAATCACCATCTCGAATCTATAAGTACTATTCCGTCAAACTCATTACGGAATCACCCACAGAGTTATAGTGACGTATAGTCCTTACACCTCGAGTCTTCACTTGCTCCACTTGGATTCACGACCTAACGTTTAATTGGAATCGATGTGGTTTTCGGATATCCAATTATGGAAACCCGATCCCGGTCTCACCGAAACCAAACTCCATTTTAATGCCCAAGTTGTACTTAAGAGTTTAAACAGTTTAACTTATATTCAGGATGATATATAAACAGATAGATGAATCACATTATCTCAATAGATAATTCATAACAACCATTCATCTCACAAAGCAGCATAACATATATCAAAGATATTCAAATCATCTAGCATCAACCAATCACCCAATATCAATCATCCAATATAACTTGATCATCCAATACCAATCACCAAATATCAATCAATCATTCATAAGCAGAATTGATTAACTCTTAATCAATTGGATTACCTTTAATCCTTCTTCATTAATTTATCCCAGATAAATAAATTAACCATTCTCAATGTTCTTCCTTAATTAACCTTCCTTGATTAATTATACTTTAATTACATTCAAGTAATCAACCTTGACCATATTCAGTAATTAACCTTTAATTATTATCATTAATTACAATAATTAATGATCCTTCACTAATTAATTAACTATAATTAATTACATTAATCCTCAATTAATTACAATTAATAAAACATACTTAAATTAATCACTTATATTAATCAACCTTGATTAATATCATTAATTACAATGATCCTTATTAATTAATAATTACTTTAAACTAATTAAATAATTAATTTGTAATTAATTAACTCATTAATCATAATCGGTAATTAACAAGTTGTAATTACTTAACTTAATTAATTAATTACATACCTTGGTTAATTTATCTAATTAATTAATCTTTAGTTACTTCATTAAGTACTTAATTATTCAATTAAGTTAATAAATAATCCTTAATTAATTACTTTATTAATTAATTTCATTTTTAATTAATTACACTTAGTAATTAATCTTAAATTAATCACATTGATTAATAACTTAATCACATTAATTAATTTACTACAACTAATTAAGTAATTAACCCTTAATTTCTTAACAAGTAATTATCTTCTAATTACTATCATTAATAACTCTTAATTACTCTCTTGATTAATTACTTAGAAAATAATTAATTCCATTATTAAATAATCCCTAATCCTTTAATTAATTAATTACTTCATAATTAATTAACTTCAACAATTATATTAATCAATTCTTTAATTGATATCATCAAGTGATTAACCAATAATCACTTCCATTAAAATACTCCATGAGTAATTACCATTAATTACTTCCATAATTAATTACTTCCATAATTAATTACTTCCATTCTTAATTATATTCAAATATTAACCATTGATTACTTCATTAAGTAATCACACTTAATTAATCCATAATTAAGTGATATTAAAATTAAATAAACAATTAACTAATTTTTTAAAATTAATTAACTTCTAATATTAAAGAAAATCTTTAATAAATTAAGAAAACCATAAATATTAATCAAACTTAACTTATTAACAAATCATATTAAATAAGTATTCTTAAGTTAATTATCAAAATAATTTAACCTTATTTATTTCCATAAATAAATTATTTCAATAATTTAAATCTTACTAATTCAAAGAAAAATTATTAAACTTGGTTCACACAATCATAATAATAACCTTGCTTGGAGATAAAGCATTTATAAATTATTTAAAAATTTAAAACACTTTAAATTATCAAGTTTTAAACTAATTTAATTTCAATATAAATTGAAAATTTGTTATTAAAACACTTCTTCAAACTTTAACTTAAAACTTTGATTTAATAATTAAATTCAAATTTCTATTTTAAATTTGAATTTTAAAACTAAATTAAGATAATTATTTTTAAAATCAAACATTTTGAAACATTTTTAAATTTGAAATATAAATTAAATTTTCACTTTTAAATGTTTGGTTTACCTTCACTTTTAAATGACAAGTTTAACTTTTATAAACTTGTTTATTCCATAATGCTTGGTTCCTAAATTATTCAACTCAAGTTTATATTGCAACTTAGTATTATACCTAACTACCAGAACAGCAACTAAAAACCCGAAGCATTCAATGATTCCACCCGAGACAACACCGAAGCCACCCAAACCCCATCACCATCGATTCGCCCTCGAAACACACGCGAGAACATACCCGAGCAAATTCGTCTTCCCCAAATCCAAACTTCCCAGACCCAAAACTGTGCACACCACTAACACGGTGCACATGCACCTCCACCGTCGGCCACCAACGTTCATCGCGACGACCAACTACGGTCACAAAATCACATGCGAGCACCACCATAAACCCAGATCGAAGAAAAATAGATTGAATCGAAATTTCACTCTCGAGCATGAAAACTGCAGGAAGAACGACCACCAAAAACCCTCAACGCCGATCACTTCCTCACCGTTGACCATCGCCAACCCCACCATCGAAACGCAACGTCGCGAGCTTCCTCATCCCCAAACGCGATCGAACTCGATCCCTAAACCAAGTCACAAAAGCCATTATAGTTCGACCAAAACAACATAACTCTAAAACCCTATTCCATCCAAATTCTCTTGATTCACTCATTTGAAAAATTATTTTGCATTTTTCCTAAAATCTACAACTTAAGAACAAGCTACAATCCAAGTTTAACCCAAATTATTATGTATACAATCTGCAGTTCATAAAAATCCCCAACGCATTCAAACCAAAAATTAAACTTAATTACTCAATTAAAAATTATGATACAAACTCTAAAAATCGTAGCTTTCCTATTGTAATTCAATTATACGTTCAAAACTAGAATTTGAAATCATAAATTTTTGCCCAAATTTTGGTTTTCACTGTAAATTTCAAAAATATGAATAATTAATTCATTTAAAACCCTATAACTATTTTTAGATGATAAATCACTTGATTACAAACAACTTCCATTAACAAATCACAGTCCAGTTCGTGTTCAAAATCAAGTTATTGAGATTTTGAAGGATTTGAACTGTTTTTGATAAACACAGTATCCATTTTAAATTTTACAGGCAATTCAATATTTTAATTCAACATGCATTCCAATTTAAAACTAATTTTTCATATAACATCAATATAGATTAACACATGCATGGTAGTAAGAATTCAGATCAACTGTTTTTAAAAAACATATGCTCACAAATTTTTAATTGCAGAGCAGCTTCATTTTTATTTTATCTTCCAAGCTAGAACAAATAATCTGAAGAAACTTGAATCCATGCATGCTTCTAATTTGATGTTGAACTGCAAGTTACTTGCTGTTGATCTAATTTGAATTGCAGTAGAACTTCATTCCATTAATAGATCTTGATCCCTTTGAAATTGCAGGTTTTATATTTGCTGAAACGGATCTTCTTTTTGAAATGCAGGTTTTACTTTTGAGAAGAACTTCATTTGAATTTACAAATTTTACTTTTTGGTTTTAATTTCAGGTTTTTGAGAAAAGTTTCTGTTTTTGCCATTAGAATTAAGAAAAGAAAAGAAACAAGATTGAAAGTGTTTGGAAAAAACAAGTTTTCTTCTTTTACATTTATAAAAAATTAAAATGAAATGTTGCCACATGTCTTTAAGCATTTACATTTGTCATTAATTAGCTTAATAGTTTTACATGTGTTATTAAGATGTTAACATGTTTTACGCATGTGTTAAGCAATTTTTAAATTAATTTTTTTACTTAATTTAAATGTGGATATAACTTACTTATTAAATTTAATCTATAAATAAATACAAGTTTACTTTTAAAAGAAATATTCTAATACTAATAAAAATGCAAATAATTCTTATACATATATTTTAAAATCTAAAATATTTATATTTACATTTATAACCATTTTAAATCTAAGCATTTTAAAGCAAAACAAAGCTCGTTTAAATTTTTTTCAAACTATCATATTTTAAATACTTTAAAAGAAAGACAAAACAAAACTTTGTTTAAAACATTTTTAAACTATCTTATTTAAAAACAAATAATTTATCTTATACTTGAAAACAAATGAATGAATCTAAAATTTACTTTTTGAAAAATATTAATTAAAATAAAGCTTCAATTTACAATATTCATACATATATAGATTATTAAATAGATTTAAATTAAATTTCAAAACAACATGAAATTATAACATATACATACATATATATATATTACAATTTGAAGATTTATCTTTTATTTTAAACAAAAGATATTCTATTCACAATATATATATATATATATCACATATATATATTATAAACAGAATAAAATTTCATTAGATTTGAAAATCAATTCTTACCCATTACAAATTATTATAAAGATATTGATCACAGTTATCAGATTAAATGTTAATTAACCTTTAAAAGATTAAATTTACCAATTTTAAATTAAAATTATAAAGAAAAATCATCAAATCAATTTAATTATTAATACGGATTATTAAATTGATATTGCCCAAAATTCCGGGTTGTTACATGTCTACATCAAGAAGTCTCTATCTCAAATGTATAATAACAAAAACTACTGAGCTAAAGTAGTTAGGCAAAAGTCAAAAGCTAGTTCCGGCCAAGAAGTCAGGTGGAAGCACCTATAACACCTCGGTCTGACCCGAGTATTATCTAATAAGAAACTAATTAACGGATCAGTCTAGTTATAAATATCAGATAAAAATGAGATAGGGTAAGAGATATGAAAAAAACCGTATGATAATAATAATGCAATACTGTGGCAAGTATACATTAAATAACGACAAAAATCATACAATATCTCAAGAATCTCAAACACCAAAAAGAATGTCATATTCTTTATGTTATTCACCAAGCCATAAATATTGATCAGCTTATCAATATAAATCACAAAAATTAGGAAACAGAAATTCTAGAAATCATCAATCGGAAATCCAGAAAACACAAAGGGGGAGGCCTATCATAAACATGAGCATGAAAACTCACCAACACGTGTATCACAAATGGAATGTTATTCCATGGTCGCTAACCATAGAGCCGGTGCAACAACGTAGTACAGCGTTACGCCCGATGAACCTGAAAGTCCAATAATCCGGAACGACGACGTTGTACAGTGTTATGTCCGATGAACCCGAAATTCCAATAATCCGAAACAACGACGCAGTACAGGGTTACGCCCGATGAACCCGAAACTCCAATTATCTGGAACAACGACGTAGTACCGCGTTACTCCCGATGAATCGAATTCCATAAAAGAACATGGGTCGCTGGCCCATGAAAGAAATGAGACAAAGCTTAATAAAACAAGGTACAGTCCCCCACATGGACAAAGAGACATCGCATATCGCTAATCTAAACCATAAAATGATCATCATTGATCAATAAGTGTGAAATTACACTAAGCTAGTAAATAAATGAGCTTAGCTTCATGTCCCATAACACTGGCTTAACTTAAATATTTGCAAACAAATTGTAGATTTCCACTCGAAAATTGTCACAAGAGTTTCGAAAGAGTCTAAGAATGAACCGATCAAAGTAAACGCAAGCGTTTCATACCACTTGTTTTGCTAATTTGTTTAATTGGATTTCTCGAACGAATGAGGAAAAGGTTTGTATGTACTAATAGATCAGAAAACGGTTTTAAAACGAGCTTTATATTGAAAGTAAATGTTGAAATCGTTTTGATGAAAGAGTTTTAGTATTTACTACTAGTTTAGAAACCTTTGTATTTTAAAGTGACAAATCACATAAAATGATTGTAGAAACAATCGACCAACAAAAATTCACATTCGAAGACGTAAATCAAATCCAAAGAAATCGATACCAAATCCATCAAAATGGATATTCGCAAAATCCAGAAAAAGAAGTCATCAAAGTCGACATAAGTGGTAAAAACTAACCGGATCAATAAAAAATGGAAATTTACTCAAAAATTAGGGGCAAAACTGCACGGTTCCAGACGTCTAGGGATTAATCCAGACATCTGGATTCGTTTCTGGAAATATTCCAGAAAATTTTCCAGACGTCTGAGACCTTCCAGACATCTGATACATAAATTCAGATGTATGAAATTAGTCTCTGCCATTTTTATTTTATAACGTGTATTCTTTTTCTCCAGAATGCCTAACCAGACGTCTGGACTTGAAAACCAGACGTCTGAACACCTGGTCTGGGTAATAGTTTGCCTAGGCCATGATGGCCAAAACGAATCGAAAGCTATCGGACGAGCAATGGAGACTAGCGATTTATGCCAGGCGACAACCTAGCCTTATAGGCTCTTTGATACACCCCAAATAACATGTCCAAAAATCCATAGTTGGATTTTCATAAAATTGGACTTCAAAACCAAAAGTTGGAAAATTCACCAAATCAATTTAAATCAAGAGCAAATGAACATGAATAGATGTAAGGAATTCATACCTAACAACAAAGAAAGATATAGACATAGATGTGAATTCAAGAAATCACCTTTAAACCCAAAAACACAAGTGAGAAGCTATAAAACAAGGCAAGATCAACCACTCTTCAATTTCAACTCAAGAAGCTTCAATCTAAGATCATAAGAAAAATATTTTCTAAGTTAGGGTTTAGGAATTTCTGAAAATGGAAAAGGGATCGAGATGGAGAAGATGAAGAGGACGCTTACCTAAGCTTCTCCTTGATTTCTAGAAACTTGAATTTGAATTTCCTAGCAAAACTAGGGCTTAGGAATTTTGAGACTCCTTTCTTTCCTCCATTTTTTCTTTTAGCTAGAGTGTATTAAGAAATGAGCATGAATGAAGAGGAGAAGGGTTGGAGTTAGGGTATTTTATTGGGTTAATGGACTGAAACCCAAACCCAAATACCAATAGAAAAATAGAAAAATTCTAGTCAACTCCAAACATATCGATGTTTATACTCAAAAAGGTCGCAAACGCCATTTTGGACTCAATGGAAGTGGCCTCGAATCCTAATTCGATTGTTTGCAAAAAGTAAAATTTCGGACTTTAATCCGACTAACGATGCTATATTTAAATAAAATATTTAAATATACAAACGTAAAATATGCTGGTTGTTATAGAAGTTTAAATCGAATATTTGAAATTGGGCTCATGATTTAATTATAAAAGATTTAGACTGTTAAATTAAGTATCAAAGGTTAATTCGATTTAAGAAATTAAATCGGCATTTTGATAACCGAACCTGAGTTATATAAATCAGGATGATTGGAAATTAAGATTGGAATTGAAATTAATTCAACTTGGAATTGAATTGGATTAATTGAAATTGTAATCGGAGTTGAATAAGTTTAAATTCAAATTGGAAATTGATTTAAATTGGAATAGGAATCGAAGTAAATTCGAAATTGGGATCTAGATTGAATCAATTTAAATTGAAGTGGAAATTGAAAATTGATTTGAATTGGAAAGTGGAAACTGGATAGTTTGACTCTGGAACTATTTTCAAACAAATTATTTTAATATGAATTATCTTAAATCTATTTTCCTAAATATTCAAACTATTTATTTTCCAAGCTATTTACTGTACAAACCGTTCTTTTTAACTCAAAATATCTTATACTTACTATTTTACAACTATTTTACCGCTATCAGATTATTTTACAGCCATTTAACTATTTTAAAACTTTTCAAGCTATTTTTTAAAGTTCAAAGTGGAAACTACTGATATCTAAATCATGAATTCAAATACAAATTGGGTTGAAATTGAAAGCATTAACCCAAACGGGAATTAAAGCAATTCTGAATTGGAACCAAATTAGATATTGTAGAAAAAATGGTTTGGAAGTGAAGGAGTATATTTTGAGTAAATATAATGATTTTAAAATAAAAATGGGATGGTACAAAAGCTGAAAACTTATCTTGTAAAGAGTAAGAAATGTGGCAAATAACTTTGTAAAGGAAACCGAATTTGGAAAATTTGGTTTGATATTAATGAGGATATATATATTGGTTATATATTAAAAACTTCCCTTATTGAAATTATAACCAGAAGAAATGATCTTTGAAAGATATTTGAAAGATAAAGTGGAATTTATATAAGTATGAAGCGATCCGGAAATTACTCAAGTTGAAAGAATAAACTTATATATATATATATAAGAATGATTTTATAAGAATAGAACTGAAAAGGTTTTTGGAATCCATTGATTTTGAAAGGCTTTTGATTTTGGGAAAAATCAAATTTTGAGAATTTGGAAAGCCAAGTTGAGAGCTATCGATTTTTGAGATATCGATTTTGAAGTTTATATATGATACATATAATGAGTATGGTTTGGAAGATACTATATGTGTATAGTATGAAATGTTTTGAGAATGCTATAGGGAAAAAGGCGCTTCCATTTAGAGTTGAAACTTATAGTAAGAGATCCATGGGATGTTTCTGCCTTGATCCCTAAAGGGGGTTCTAAATTTTGACCCCAAAGTACGTCCGGACTAAACTGTTGTTCCTGTGGATTGTGGTTAGGGTTGCGTAAGTCGAGAGCGCTAATGCCTACAAAGACATTAGGGTTATGATGTGATGACAACGTGATTCTGGTATAACTATGATCTACTACGCTCCATAGCGTAAGTCGAGGGGCAATGATTGCCTAAAGTTTGATTTCGCTGGAAGAGCGACGTAGCATCGGTAGATTGCGATCTATATGGTCCATAGCGGAAGTCGTGTGGCAGTGAGTGCCTACAGGCTACATTGAGACTCGACTGGTGTAGTCTGCGATCTATGTGGTGAAGTTTCATTTGGCAGCAAAATTCAAGGGCGCTGATTCCTACAATTACATGGTTTTTGCCGTGATGGCAACATAACCCTAGGTGTAGCTGCAATCTATGGAGTTCCATGGTGAAATTAAGGGGTGCGGATGCCTACAGTTTTATATGGATTTCGCCGGGATGCCGACGTAATCATCGTGCTAACTGCAACCTAAGGAGGGGGTGATAATTTCCAAGGCATTCTCACAAAAGTCTTTTTCCAAGTATTTTTCGCTGGATGTTGAAAATTGATTTACTAAGTACTTATAGATTTTCAGTCATGCGCCTGATCAATGTACGACTGAATTTCTATGAAAACAAGGATGGACTTGTTGAGACATCGAGTTATGAAAAGTATATTTATATAAAGCTAGTTAGTAATATAATGTAGTTTTAAAGTGTTTTAAAATTTTGTGATAAAAGAGTAAGGAAGTTAAAAAGTTTAAAGAATGATTTAATCAATAATACACATCAAGATTAAAATTTTCACTTTGTTCCTTTTCGAGGACGTAAAGTTCTGAAGGGGGAAGGAATGTGATGACCTGGATTTTTTAAAGTCTGTTAATCGGGTAATTAACTGAATTTATTAATGAAATATTAATTTTGATAAGTCGAACAAATGAATTTCTGATAAACTAGCTTAAAAACTATGATAGATATTAAATTATGAAACCTCTGGATTATGATTAATCTTATAGAAAATGAATAATATATATATATATACCCCACCAATTAAAATTAAGATATAATATCCAGTAATGTTTATATAAATATGTACAAAGCTTTATGATGTAAGATAATATATATATACATATATATGTATGTATGTATATAAGTATATAAATATGCAAGTATTTGAATGCATGCCATATGAAATAATATATATGATAGTTTGCATAAATGTGAATATATATGTGTGTGTGTGTGTGTGTGTGTATGTATGTATACATACCATGGCAAAATATACATAGACAATGTATATTAAAGTATGTATATACTCAAGCCTTGGTAAAGATTTAAAATAACAGTATATGCTTAAAAATAAAAATAAATTTATATAAGTGGATAAGAGCTGTTGTAGGTAACATAAGTGAAACTTATACAAATGGCTATGATAAGTATATATGTATATGTATATATATATATATATATATATATATAGGTTTATAAGGCAAAAAAGACAAAATATTTTGTATACATATGTATGGAATATATATGTACATAAGAATTAAGGTATGTATCATGTGTGTGCTTAGGATTATATAGAAACGTGTAAAAATATATAGACGTACATGGGACAATAGAAGTAAAATTATATATATATATATATATATATATATATATATATATATATATATCAATTCACATGCAGAGCCGGCTCGGGGGGCAGGCCGAGCAGGCAGCCGCCTAGGGCAACCCCCCCCCCCCCTCGACGGGGGCAGCCATACAGAAAAAATTTACTAAGTATGAATAATAGATTTTTAACTTCTAGGTGTTTGTGCACATTATTTAACAAAGATCAATTAGCTTAAGTGGTTGTGCATTTGGCTGGCTTCCATGAGGTTAAGACTTCAGTTCCTATGGGCAAAACAATTTTTCCCCATTTTCTGCCCCTCCCTCCTAGGGCAACCCAACTGTCAGAGCCACCACTGTTCATATGTATATACATGTAACACATAAGGAGAAGCATTTTATGCACATTGCAACTCTAGCATACAAAACATAAAATCAATTCCAAGCATACTCTAGCAAAATCCTATGAACATCAAGGCTTTTATAAAATATCAAATCACCTTTTGGTTTAATCAGGTCAACATATGTACAAACCAAATAAACAAAAGGAAATAAAATAAAAATGTAAAATATATAGCCTGTAAAATTGCTTCAGCCTAACTTTTCTGTGCAAGATCAGCTGTCCTTGCTATTCTTTTTTTATATATATACCACTGCCTTACTTCACATTTGGCATTCGAACATGAAATAAAAATGTTTACAAGCTGCCATCAAAAATTTAATAAGAAAGAAAAATGGGTATTCAAGCATTAGGAGACCAAAGCAAAGGAAAGCAGGTTTCTTTGTTCAAAAATGTGAGTACAACACTTATATTTCTAAACTGGTTATACATATATACAAACATACAAACTTTGAACGTCTTTCTTAAATGATTTTTGCATACAACTGTGTGATAAAACATTTGTCATGTATATTATATGTTTTTCTATATATACAGTATGTGTGTGTGCGTGTGTGTGAATAAGTTCTCCTACACATCAGAGAGGTACTGTATTTCTTCCTAGAAAAGCTCTGATCATTGTTTTTTATATAAACAACAAACCCTTCTAATTTAAAAATCATTACCTGTCTAACAAATGAATTTAGGGTTATGGTTCCAAAAGAAAATCTGTTCGTTTTTAAGTGTAGTTGATTTTAAAATTGTTCTCACTGAATATCATAAAGGGTGGAAGAAGGAAACACATTTTGACAGTAAACCACCGATAACTGACTAAAAATCAAATTCTGTAGTTTAATAAATTGATCACATGAGTGTGTTAGCTATTCAAATTTATGATTTTTGAGAGTGATTTGGAATTTTTTAGTTGGGTGTCGAGTGAGAATTAGGAGGATGAACGGAAAGTGCATATTGGCAAAATTTGGACGGCCGTGGAAAATTGGGAACTTGCCGTTGGCTGGGAAGGTGGCTGGAGTGATTGTAGAGGTAGGAAAAATGGTACGATGTTTCTTCTATGCCGATAGTGGCCAAACGAACTGAAACTAGGGTTTAAGGTATCGTATTTTTAGGGTTGGGATTCGAGGCCAAGGCGATGATACGGGTAGCGGGGAGGCGTGCGCATAAGGGGGGAAATGAAGGGAGGACTGTGTCGAAGCTAGGGGCGAGATTGGGTGATGAACGGTGGCAGGTGGGTCGGTGGTGATTTTGGTGGTGACTGTCTTTTGCAGTTTTTGGGTCTTAGTTTGAAGATTCGAAATAAGGAGTGGTTTAGGGCTCTGGATGGATGGAGTTGACGAGGTGGTCGAGGGTGATGTGTGTCGATGATTGGCTGCGTGAATGGGGGTCGGCGACTTCATGTACGTGCACACGTGAATGCACATCTCCATGTGTGCAAACTGAGGGAAGAAGGGAACTGGAAATAGAATGGAAAGAAAGGAGAGGGAAGAAAAGAAAATGGGCGGGTTGGGCCGAGAATAGAAAAAAATAAAAAATAAAAAAATAAAGAGAAGGAGAAAGAGAAAGAAAATAATAAAAGAAAATAAAGAAAGGAAAATGAAAGGAAAAAAAGAAAAAAAGAAAGCGGGGTAAAGAAATGGTTTTTTTCTAATCTATTTATGGGATAATTTATATTTTTCTTCTGCAAATCTATTTTTAATTTAAAATCCAAAATTTTAAAGGGCTCAATAATATTTCATAATTTAAATGGTAATAAATCACATTATTATTTGAAAGAAAAAAATTATATAGATTAACTAAATAGACATTAAATCAAGTAGTAAACTTCTATTAACTAATAATACGCTGTTTTCTTTAAGTATAATTAATTTGGATAAAGATATCAACGGATTGGGTTAAGTGAGGTTAATAAAATCCAAATGTGTGATTGTGTGATATTTGCTATTGATCGTTAAACTGGTAACAATTTATATCTTACTCTAAAACCTATTGGAGGTCAATTCAATTATCCTTGTATCTACCTTTAGGTGGTCAGACAAGTTAGATAGTAGGATAAAACAATGATATGGTTATTTGAATAAAATCAGTAATAAATTATCATATTTGAATACTATCACCCTAAATAATAAATTGTTTATTTTAAACAATTTACTTCCTTTTAATTTATTATTTGGATTCGAAGAGGTCGGGATCAGATATCAGCGATATCCGAAACCACTTCGATTTAATAAGCTCCACAATCTTTACGGATTTGATTATAGAACCAGATAGGCTAGAGTTGAATAAAATTAAGTAAACCTGACTATATAAAATAAGTAACGATACTTAGATAGTGTTTTAGGTATAAATGATTTGTAAAACCAGTGTTTGGATATAATCAGATAAAAAATGTAGCTTGTACGAGTTACCTTGCTTTTCAAAGAAGCTTTATAACTTTAGTATTTCATATTAGATGGGTTTACTCATGTTGGTTTCCAGCCTGACTCGACTGTTACTTTATTGTAATGCTCGAGTCAGACCGAGTATTACAGGTTTTCAGATTAGGACGTTTGGAGCCCGGAGACGAGATGGATGGCAGAGACATATGGATTATATTCCGCTGTGTAGTATAGACCGTCAAACAGTATTAAGGTACAAGTTATTATAACTATCCAGATTTGTTGTACTCTGATATCTTGTATGTATTTGACAGTTATAGCTTTTCTTTGTGTAAATGTTGTTATTTTATATTATATTTTGTTCCACTATGATTGTGAGATTATATGATGTTGTTTTCTGTTCTTCTTCTATCTCTTTTCTTCTAAACCATAACAATTTGTGATTTCCTACACTCGATTGCTCGGCACTCTATACAGTGGACGTATTAGTGTCGATTTTCGAGGTCGAAAATCTTGGGGCCGTTATGTGACGCCCCACCTCTATACCCGCGCTAGCCAAGGACACTATGAGGTAATGCCGTCAACTAGCACGAAGAATAAGGCTGTTGAGGAGCGACCATCCGTGTAATTGCTTTGTGCGAGCACCGATATTCCGGATGGTACAAGGAAGTCTGACGTACCGATACAAACCCAAAGCTACTACACAGTGGCTATAAAATCTTCGGAAACAAATATAGAAATAAAAATAACACAAATCAGTCACAGACATCCATATCACAAATGCGGAAAAAGATATGGATATAACACATGAAAGTGTACATCAGAGTAGTGGTCAAACAAGATCCACAATATCACAAAAGAATGGTTACAAGTGCTAGACAAAAGAATATGTATACACCAAGGAGTCTATATCTCAAAAGTATACAACAAAAACTACTAAACTAAGTAGTTGGCCAAAAGTCAGGATGATAATCCCAGAAGTGAAGTCAAGCAGAAGCACCTGTGACATCTCGGTCTGACCCGAGTATTATTTATAAGAAAATAATAAACGGATCAGTCTAGCTATAAATATCGGATAAAATGATATAGAATAAGAGATATGACATAACATATGATAACCATAAAGCCATACTGTGATAAGTATAAAAATTAAAAATCAACAAGAGATGAATCAATATCACCAGAATCTTCTAAAAGATCAAAAGGAATGTCATACTCAATATCTTCATTCACAAAAAGTTAATGACACACAAGTTCACCAATGCACAAATATTGATAACACATATCAATGAAAATCACGAAAATTGGTGAAACACAAATTCTAGAAATCAACAATGGAAATCAAGAAATCACAAAACGGGGGAGGCCTATCACAAAACGGGAGCCTGAAAACTCACCAACACGTGTATCACAAACGGGACGTTATCCCATGGTCGCTGACCATATAGCCGGAGAAACGACGTAGTATAACGGTACGCCCGAGGAACCAGAAACTCGAATAGTTTGGAACAAGGACATAGTACAACAGTACGCCCGAAGAACCCGAAACTCGTAAATTCGGACCGAAGATCCTAACTCCATAAAAACATGGGTCGCTAGCCCACAAAATTTGGGTCGAAACCCCAAGAAATAAATAGGTCGTTAGCCTATAATAAAAATGAGACAAAACTCAATAAAACGAG
Source organism: Allium cepa (assembly GCA_030765085.1). Lineage (NCBI taxonomy): Eukaryota > Viridiplantae > Streptophyta > Magnoliopsida > Asparagales > Amaryllidaceae > Allium > Allium cepa. The sequence goes on from CM060937.1 coordinate 800,688,949, forward strand.
GTACTGTCCCCTACGTGGACAAAAAACATAGCATAGCGCTAGTCATAATCACAAAAATGATCATCATCGATCATCAAGAAGTGTCAATTACACTAAGCTAGTAAATATATGAGCTTAGCTTCATTTCCCATAACCACTAGCTTAACTTAAATATTTACGAACAAACTGTAATCTCCACTCGAAAATTGTCACAAGAAATTCAATCGAATAAGTCCAATAATTAACCGACGAAGTAAACGCAAGCGTTTCACGCCACTTGTTTTACTAAGTCGTTTAATTAGATTTCTCATACGAGTGAGGTAAAGGTTTGTATATACTAGTAGATTGGAAAACAGTTTAAGAAACGAGCTTTGTAATAAAATAGTGTTGAAATCATTTTGAAGAAAGGGTTTTGATATTTACTACTAGCATTGAAAACCTTTATATTTTGAAGTGAGAAATTACAAAAATGATTGTAGAAATAATCAATCACTAAAATTCACATTCGAAGACGTGAATAAAAATCCAAAGAAATCGATACCGAATCCATCAAAATGGATATTCCAAAAATTCTCGAAGAAAAGAAGTCATCAAAGTCAATAACAAATGATAACAACAAATAGGGAAATAACACGAATCGATTAAATTTGGAAACCACGCAAAATAGGCGAAATAGGCAAAATAGCAACAGGTCGGTCGGCCGGCCTCAGAGCTCGGTCGACCGGACCCTGTTCTGGAAAATTCTCGGGAAGCAGGTCGGTCGACTGAGCTCTGAAGCTGGTCGACCGGACCAGAGACAGGGAAGTGCTATGCACTTAGGTAGCAGGTCTGTAACGACCCGTAGATTTTATGGATTTAATTTGGTTAAATTAATAAGTTGTAATTAAATTTAGAAGAAAAATAAATTAAAAACCTACTTATAATAATTCAAAGTTAATTCAAATGATTTTAAGTGGTGTAAAGAATTTTACCTATATATGAGTTGAATATGAGGAATTTGAGGAAAATATTAAACTAATATAATGTAATAAACATTGTTAACAGTAGATGGAATATGATAATAAGAACAATTGCAAGTTTGTATTTATGGGCGAAATAATATTGATAGGTAATAATTGTTGTAGAGAATAAATTACAAATGCTATAAATTGTATAATGGTGACAGCTATTGTTCGTTACCAATGCATTTAATTTATAGCGATTAAATGTAATTAATCATTGCCTTTTTGTAAGTTAAGAAGTAACTGAAAATTTTGAAGGAAAAATCAATAGAAAGGTTAACTATATGCATAAGATAGAAAGTCGAATAGAATTCTAATAAATGATAATAATGGAAAACGTATACAATCAATGTAGGTAATTTGAAATTACAATGTTGTTGAAATGATTAAACGTTTCTTGTGATAATTAATAAATAACGAAAGGAGTAAGCGTATTTATTTAGAGTATTAATTACTATTGGTAGAGATTTAAGTAACAACGTTTAATGCAATGTTAGTAATGCCAATTTAAGTCAATAATAAGGAATTGGGAATCATATCTATGAAATGATAACGAGAATACAAGGTGATAAATGCCAATCAAGGGTAATAATTAATAAACTTAATGAAATCCCAATTTTATATAAAATAATTTAAAAGTCAGGTTTGGCTACAATTTGAACATAAGTAAATTGAATTTGTAGTATGAAAATATATGCAAAAATTGATTTTTGTAATAAAAGATTTTGTATGTGACAAAAAGGTAACGGTAATGTTTATGGTAGGTTGCCTATTCATTTATTTAGATTTTTAGTTGGAATTGGAAATAAGTTTGTAATAAATGTAAATAAATGATACATTTATGTGAAATGTAACCAATGCAAATTTTATTTATAATATAGCAAAGGGTGAATTTAAGAAGTGAAATTGCAGAATTTGAAGCTAATTAATAATAGACATAGTAAAGATGACAATCCAATCAAATACTTAGGAATAAAATTTATTGGAAGGTAACCTAATTTATAAATAAATGGTAAGTATTTAAGATATAATTCTATATTAATTGAAACTGATTGTAGATTTAGTGTAGTAATGTTAAGGCTAACTAAATTTGCTTTATAGATGGAATTTTAATCAAGGTGGATAGGTAACGAACTTAAAAATATAATTAAGAACTAATAGGTGGCAAATTAATATAGTTTGTATTATGTAAGTAAACTTCGGTAAATCAAATTCTACCAATCCAAAGCTAACGTTTTGTTAATATAGATTTAAGTATAGAGAGCAATATTTATTAATTTAATTGAAGTATTGCAAAATAAATGAAAATTTAACATCTAAATATTACGTTAATAGGAAGTGATTGTTCTACTTATCATTACATTCATTTAGCCCATTTTGAAACTTAATCAACTGAAATTAATAGGAGAGAGAATACTAATTGTAATAGGTGTAATTAAAAGCAGCTTATGTTTTGTGAAATATAAGAAAAGTTTTGATTCAAAAAAAAAAAAAAAAAACATTTACATCAATAAAATGAATGTTTCATCTATGAATGTAGGTTTAATTTAATTTAAATAAAAATATAGAAAGATTGATTTTTAAAGAAAGAAATATATGTTTATTTGAACTGTGTTTAGCTTACAAACTAATTACAAGAATAGGAAAATAATCTCTTTATTACTCTTATGTATAAATAATTTTTCTATTTTTTTTATGCAATTTAGTTGTCTGTTTTAAAATTTAATTTTGTGTGATTGCAATTAATGTAGTTCAAATATTTCAATTAAAGGAAAAGAAAACGGTGATTGCAATTAATAGATTTAATATAAAAAAACGTGCGTTTTATGGTAAACAAAAAGGGTGTTTTAATGGTAATTAGAGATCATTTTGGGAAAAACAAATCAAATTTTTTCATTTTTAAGGTAATTATAAAAAATTATTATGCATAGACAAAAACCCGAATGCGTAGAAATTCGAATATTACTTGAGTTAATGAAGTTAATTTTGGTGTGTTTAGGGTTAACAAAATTCATTAAGTAAACAATTGTTTTGAAATTTGAATCCTAAAAGTATGTTTACAGTATAGAGTTAGTCCATTCATTCCCTTTCTAATAAATAATTACCTCTTTTTAATACCTGCTACGTTTAAAAAGGTTGTTCATATTTACTATATTTCAAAACCAAGTTTGTTCATATTTACTTTATTTCTTTCCATTCATTTTCCAACTTCATTTTTTGAAACGTCGTTTCATTTATTTCTAGTTAATAGCGGTCTCTCTTTTCAAATCTCTTTGATCCTAAACCTAACTCTAACCTTATAAATAAGATATGACGCAAATGAAACCACAGCCTCCATTATAATCTTCTTCTTTTTTTTTTCCTTTTTTTTCCTTCAAATCTCCTTATTATCTCTGATTTTAATTTTTCCTTCCTCTTCAAATATACTTCTTTTTCAAATTTTCTTCTATTTCAAACCTTCTTCTTTCTTTTCAAATCTAGATTTTCTCTTCCATTTTCAGTTTTTATTTTAATCATTTTCTTTTTCAATTCTTCTTTTTCAAATCTTTTTTTTTTCCAAACCTTTTAAAAATGCATACATTCATATAATAAGGAGGAAAATTAAAGTAAATCGAAATAAAAGAAAAATTACGGAACAAAGTTAGCAATCAAGAAGAAACATACGCGTTTTTCACGAGGGAAGAGTGCATGTGGCACGGTATTTTATTTTTGTTTAATTTATTTTTGTTAATTTTGATTTCAATTAGTTCTAATAATCATAACTCGTACATACGGACTCCGTTTCACGCAATTTTTTTTTTTTGGATCGAAATTAAATTACAGATCTTTTAACACTGGTTTGGACAGATTTGGAGATAGTCGAATTTTTGGGTTTAAATCGGATTTGAATTCGATTTAAATTCAAAAGGTGAGTGTTTTAACCCACTCACAACTACTAGAAGCTTTTATGTTTGTTAAATTAATTTTAGAAATGAATAGAAATTTATTTATGAGTATTTGGCATGTTTATTTCACTCATAATTGTTGAATTGCATTTATTAAATTTAACTGTCAATTTAATTTATTTGTTGCGTATTAATTGATAGTTAGAATTTATTTGTTTGCCTATAAACTGCTAGTTAACAGTTATATAGATTATTACTGAATATAAACTGTTAGATTTATAGTTGTTAAATTTAATCTGAATAAAATTGCCAGTTATTACCTGTTATATATTATCAAATATAAATTGTTATTGATTGATATTGCTTGATAATTGTGATTGGATGATGGGTGATGTTGATGGATGTTTTATTGTATTTCATAAAATTGCAAATTATCATGCATATTTCCTTTCATTCGGGATTGTGGTTTGAAATGATATACAACCGCAAAATTTTATATTTTTTAAATTGCGGATTGAAATGATAAATATCCGTATCACTTGACCATAGGATAGAAAATTATATACAGGCACCGCGGTCTATATATAACTATTTTAATGTGATTTCTATGGTTTGGATGGAATACGGTTTATAATAATCTTAAATTTTATACTGTATAAATATTTTTCTTCCGTATTTATGTACATGAAAAGTTGGAAATTTTGAAATAAAAAGGTGTATAAATTCCCTTAGTAAAATGGAAGAAAATTTAGAAAATGGAGTTGGATAAATTTATATCATATGTTTAAATGTTAAGTTTGGAAATTTAAGATATGATATTTATAATTGGATTTTTCCCAAGATAAATTGAAATGAATATTCTAATATGAATTTGAATTGGAAAAATATTCTAATATAATTGGAATCGAAAAATACATATGTTTTATTACTAGAAATTGGAGTTGTTTAAGGATTTATGTGAATATTCAAACTAAATAATAAAACATTTAATTTGTTGAAAGAATATATTCCAATTTTAGTTTTTGAATATTAATACTCCAATGGATTTATATATATGGAAATTGAAATGGTTTTGGAACTTAAGAGTGATATCTAAATTATGGTTTTAACTTTAGATAAAGAAATATTTCCATAAAGCCATATAACTTATTTCTTTACAAAGTGACAGTAAAGTTAAGCCTTTGAAATTCATATACCGTTGAATATCCAAACCATTTGAGTTTTAAAAGTTATGGTTTGAAATTATGGATTTCCAAAAATATTATGCTTTGAAAATATTCGATTTTCAGATATTATGAAGTTAAAGCCTTTTTATTATTGGAAAGGAATTATATTTGGGATAAGTGGTAAAATATGGTTTTGGGTTTTGGAATGATATCGTAATATTATGGTTTTGAAATGGATTATATTCTGGTTTTAAAAGTATAAACTGTTTTAAATAACCGCGGTGTTATAATAACGATGGGTTGGCAAAGAGACCGGGATCGGATATGGACATACTCTCTGTCGATACCGAAAACCACTTTGACTAACCGTGTACGCGGTGGAGTTCCAGAATGAAGTAGGTGGTGGCGACGTTTCCTGTAAGGTAAATACGTGGACCCAACTCCCGTGAGTTGGCATAAGGTGGCTAAAACAGGAGCGATTCTCAGGCCAATGAGGTCATTCCTCTGATCGGACGCTCCTCTTCGATATTATACTTTGACTTGGATTGATTCAGTGGCCACTTCTATATTTTGATTTTGGGGGAGTTAGTTCGAGGTGGGCGGCAGCTGCGCGCTGCGCGTTACCATCAGCCTGGATAGCAATTGGTATATCTACCCTGGCATTGCCTAGTTGTGCCGTGTCACCTACCCTATCGCGCCTTGTACGAGTTTGGTTTTCTCCCGTAGCCCGTGTGATATCCTCTAGTGGCTTCCCGATCAGGAGGGACTATGATATTGGATGGACTACTGGGACTATTACGTGTTAAGGGCTATATGGGTAACCCCTTAACGCTATTAAAAAGTAAGTTTATTTTATGAATAGACGCTATTATAATAGCGCAATATACTATATAGTAAATAGTTTAACGGATCCTTAGGAGATGTAAATCCCGAGCATCTCTTGAGTTACTGTACTCATATTTATTTCTGTTTATTTAACTCACATAAGATATTCTAGCCTGACTCGAGTGTTTTTGTCTTTTCAAATTCGCTCGGGTCAGTCCGAGCATTTCAGGATAGCAGATTTAGCTTGGAGGACGAAGACGAAGATTCAGCATTATTTATATATAGTATTGCACCACACACTCTTTATATTCCGCTGCATTGTTGTATTGGTATGTGTGACTCTGATGTTCATTGTATAAGTGAAATAACTATTTTGTAAACTGTTTTGAATTGTATATTTATTATTATATTTTATCCTTCCGCTGTGAGATTCTATTTTGTTTTATTTCTTCTCTGTTTTTCTTATTTACCCCCATAACAATCCGCCCTTGCGTATGCTTTGAATCGGCATGTGTGTCGTTTTAAAGTGTGCGAAAAGGAGGGACGTTACAAGGTCGGTCGACCGGCTCAGTAACTTCGGTCGGCCGGAGCCTGTTTCTAGCACCTCCCAGCCTATCTAAGTGAGGGCCAGTCTCCACTAAATTGCAATCGGACGAGCAATGGACGCTAGGGGTTTATGCCAAACGACTACCCGGCCCTATAAGCTCTTCGATGCATCACAAAATCATGATCAAAGATCAAAGCTATGATTTTTTAGGATTTGGCTTTCAAAACACTAAAATTGGAATATTCACAAAACCAATCCAAATCAAAATCAAATGCACATGAATAAGTGTTAGGAATTCATACCTAACAATCGAAGATAATTATGGATTAAAATGTGAGATAAAAATCTCACCTCTTCACACAAAACAATTGAAGAAGAAGCTATTGAGCAATGGCAAGACAATCACTCTTCAATTCCAACTCAACAAGCTTGAATCTAAGCTAAAAAGAGAAACATTTCCTAAGTTAGGTTTAGGAATTTCTGAAATGGGTAAGAGAATGAGTTGGAGAAGAAGACGAGGAGGCTCACCAAAGCTTCTTCTATAAATTTGGAGCTAGAACTTGATTTGCAAATGGAAACTAGGGCTTGGAGTTTTAATTTCCCATTTCTCTCTCCATTGTTGCTAAAGCTTGAGTATTAGGAAATGGAAATGAAGTAATCAAGAGAAGAGGGGTGAAGCTTGGGTCTTAATTTGACTATCGGCAAAAAGTAGCTTTTCGGACTAAAATCCGACTAACGATGAAATATTTAAATAAAATATTTAAATACTCAATCGTAAAATATGCGGGTTGTTACACGTTACATTTGGATTGTGGGTAAAAATGGAATTTGGAAATGAAACATGAGTTATAAATAAAATTTAACATGATGGTGAGCTAATTAAACAAAAATTGGAGATGTGTCGGGCAAAAGGGCGATAGTTTGAAATGGTGATAACTCCGGTTATAAATAAATTCAATTGGAGCGTAAATAAATTGACATGGCTTGGGATATTAAATAAATGGATTTGAATATGGAATTAAAATTGAGGTTGGTTGAATGAATGCACTAATAAATTAATTAGTAATTGAATTGGAATCAATTTAAATAAAATGGATTTGAATATAAAGAGAGTAGATAGGAATGGAATGCAACTGAATCGGTTTAGAATCAATTGGAAATAGAATAATTAAATATAAATTGATTTAGAATCAAATAAAAATAGATATATGTTGAAATGGTTATTTTATTAAATGAATATCGCAAATTCGCATAGGAAAATTGACGTTGGCGCAAACGGAAGTAGATAAAATTCTATGAATGAAGAAAATGTGAATAAATTGATTTTTAATGAATTTGGGGTAAATATAAATTTGTTTAGTGTAAGTATGAAGTGAATGCAAGTTAAATTAATTATAAATCATTCAAATCAAGTATGAATTGATAGAAATCGATTAAATTGGTATTGGAACTGTGTGATTGCTTATAAATGCTTGTTTAACACGCTTGGTTATACCAAATATGTGTTTTAACTATTTTATAAAGTAAAATGCTATTGAATTTGCATATTACAGAACTTACATATTTAAATTAAGTAAGTACAGATACTCGGAGGTTGTCAGGCTAGATTTGGATTGTAAAATTGCGTGTGACGTAAAATGTGCGTACTAAATAATGCTTAAAAACGCTAAATAAGATACGTTTTCGGATTAAATACTACGAAAATATAAATATTGATATATATATTTTTGTTTTCCGACCATGTGGGGGTCGATGTATATATATTTATCTCTCTTGTCATATTGCAAAAGTCTCTCCGTACAAGGGAGACTCTGCCAAAAAAATTCAAAAATTTAGGGTGTTAGAAAAAAATTGTTAACGAAAACTTGGTTACGGATTTATAGTGGAAATAAAGGATTTGGTTCAGGATGGAAAACACGTTGTTTGAATGAAGATAAAGGATTGAGAAGCGAAAGATCGAGCTTTCACTAAGTGGGTTTTATAAGTTAATGGGTTTGGAGCATCTTCCCGCCTTAGCAATTTCGGGGATGAAATTTTATTAAGGGGGAAGGAATGTAACGACCCAGATTTTTCGTTGTTCGATTTTGAATATTTAAATGGTTTTAAAAATCGAATTTGAATTACATATTATTTTGAATTTTTAAATGGTTTATCTATGGAATAAGTTCAGAATTTGAATATAGCAATTTATTGAATAACCTAATTATTGAAGTTATAATTTAATATTGGTTAAATTTTTGCCTCTTGAGCTTTAAGCCAGATAAAAATTATTTAAAGACTTATAAAATTTATATTAATAATACTGAAGACAGTGCAACTATTAAATTTTAATTTAAAAGTGATTTGTTCAGTTTTGAAAATATATCGTTAAATTGACATTTAAAAATAGCCTTCCGAGGCACAGTCTCGGAATTCGACGAAACTAGTTCTACTGGATCTGTAATAGTGTATTATTAATTTATTTCAAATTTCACAGTGTTTGGAGTTATCGTTTGATCGAATGGGATAGAAACACGCTGAAATTTATATCAAAAATCTAATATAATAATTGGTTCCAAAAAGCTATCTTCTCCATACGATCGAATTAGGACTCAGAACCTTTTCCATTGCGGTTGGAATAAGGGTATAACATTATAAATGCCTAGCGGCATCCCTCGATGGGGGTTCAAGATTTTTAGCTGCGGAATCGAGACGATTTGAAATTTTAAAATAAATATATATATGTTAGATGTTGACCAGTCAAGATATATTCAAATCGGCTTTATTTGTATCATCGTTTCCTTCTTCTCAAAACACTCTAGTTATCTTCAAACATGCCTCCTATCCTATCCATCATTTCCCTCCCTTTCGTTTTATAATAGTCGAAAAATAATGCAGCATTCTCCTCCGTTTTAAAAATCACATATTCCTCTAATTCTTTCAAAATGGAATTCAATATAAAATTGGGAGTCATTACCTTTCTTTTTTGGCCGCGTATTCCTCCTCAGGCAAAATCAATTTGATCCAAAAAATTTGGGGAGAAAGTTATGCAATTTGAAATTAGTACTCGCGTTCGATCAAAATCTGGAGGAAGGCGATGATGAGGTACGACATTTGGCGGGGCGGCGAATCGAGTTCTGGACATCGATTTTAGAGAGAGGCTAGGTCGTGAGTTGCTCGCGTGGACGCGAGTCGGCGAGGGCGATGTCTTCATGGAGTTTGGTTCGCGGCAGGGGTCGAAAGGAGGAGGCGTGAGAGCTCGCGGTGCTTAGGGCAGGGAGGCAACGCCGTGGATGGCGGCATCGATGGGCGCGAATTCGTGTAGGAGGAAGAGAAAGATCGATCGCTATAGTTCTGGTGTTTCAAGAGTGATGACGTCGAGCAAGCGGAGCGCTGCGGTGGTCATTGGCGATTCACGAGGTCGTGGATTGCTGCAGTCATTGGCTGGAGGTGTCACGTGTCGTGGCTGCAGTTATCTGATGATCTAGGGCAAAGGAAATCTGGAGTCAGAGAGAGGTATAAAATTCAGTGATAAGATTAATTTTAAAATTTATATAGTCAAGAAATTTAATTGAGTCCGCTAATAAAATTTAATATAATTCATACGAGGTTTAAAATCAAAGGGAAGCTATGCAGAAAATATAAATTTGAATGGATTGCAATTAAAAATCAAAGGTGAGAATTTCTCACTCATTTTTGGATTGTTGTATCAAAAATTTAAATGTTTAAATTTAAATTATTGAATGCTTAAATGATTTGATAATTATTATTATCAGTTGGATGTTATAATATATATAGTAGTATATATATTAGTATTTGGAGTGATATTCCCGCTTATAGCGAATGAGACCATATACGTCCCACATAATAGCGGATGACCCTATATACCGTGATATCCCCCTCAAAGTGGGATTGGTATTTTTATTGTTGTCTAACATCTGTGGATGCAGGGAAAATAGGTTGGAGATATCCAACTGGATTCCTCAAATATAACAATATTCTTCATATTTATATAAATGTTGGATTATTGTGTGTTGTAAAATTTTAAATGATATAATGGCATGGAAATTAATTATGGAAATATTAAATGCCTTAGACACTATTTTAAATTTCAAGGAATTAAAAAGAGAATTTTAGTATAAAAATTTGTATAACGAAATTTGGACTATTTTAAAAAGGTTAGCTTAAATAAGAAAAGGTGAAATTTTGATCATATTAAATAATGCAGGAAAATATTTGGAATAGAGAGTTGAAAATAAATTATTTAAAGGATTTTTAAAGACTGGATTTAATAAATGATATCGAAAAAAAGGGTTGAAATAGATTTTGAAAATAGATGGGCAAAAATAAATGAATTTTTAAAGGAATTGAACTTTTAAAGGAATTGAATTTATAAAAATGGAATTTTATAAATGTGATTATTTTTAGTGGAACTCAAAACGAGTTATAAAAATTTATAAACGGAGTTTATAAATAAAAGGGAAGTGATAATGGGTGATAAATTTGGAATATAAATTTTACGAAAAGAATTTATATTGAGGTATTGAAATAGGGTAAGTGAAAAATAGTAGATCTTGTTTTTAGAATGGAGATGGTTAAGGGAACCGAAATGGAAAAAAAGGAAGAATAACAGGAAGAAGAAGGGGAGGTGGGGGTGGTTGGGTGCTGGAAGAAAGGAATAAAATTCACCCAAATCGACCAGTTTTCCAAGTCTTTCCAACCTTTTTACTTCCCCCAATCCTAGAAATACTTATAAAATCTTCATCACTGAACACAACATCATTATAAGCAAGAAGTGCAGCTCCCTGCCATTCTTTCAATCCATTTGACAAAGCGATTCAGTTCCATGCAATCTCTTATCCAAACATAAGCAACTTCACGTGCACCTGCATTGTCTGCATTCTGTATCAATTCTTTCAATACAGTAGTCCCTTCTGGGTAATTCACCAGCACCTCGTGAATTCTACGAGTCAAATCAACTTTTTGGCCGAAGTCCTCAAGAAGATGTTGCATTCTTTTATTATTATTTTTCCTCTCCTTTCTCTCTTTTGATTAAATTAGGCTCGATGTTGTACGATTAGTTCAATTAGACCAACGACTTCAAATCAGCTCCCTGCCATTCTTTTGTGTATTTTAAGCTTTCTTAGGCTTGATCATACCAATATCGTTCAGACAGGCCAAACAATATACAAAATATTATTAGGCCCCGTTTGGCTTGTCATTTTTAGTTTTGTGTTTTTGTCTATAAAAAAGCGCGTCCGTTGCATGTATTGTTGAAAAACAAACAATTTTGAAAAATGAAATTGACATGCAAAATAGAAACCAAAATTATTTTGTTTTTCGTGTTTCCAGAGATAACAAAAGCACGAAAAACAATCCAACTCTTTCGTTGTCCGTTGGTCGTCGCAATGGCTAAGAAATATAAATCTTCTTTTCTTATTTCTTGTTATTTCTTAGTGCCTGTTCAAAATACAAAATGAAACCAAATGTGCGCTTAAGCTCTAGCCGGTTTCAATCAATACTTTGTCGATTTGGAAAGTCGAAGTTCATAAGAATAACAAAATATGGTAGCTATGGAAATCAACCATTTGATTTGATAAATTTCAAAAAAAATTATTGATGTGGTTTTTCATTAAGTTTTGTTAAACACTAATAATGAGATCATGTTTGTTTTCGCTTTTGGCTTTTGGTTTTTTAGTTTTTGAAGCCCATTTTCAATTTTTCATTTTTTATATTTTGAAAAATGTATTTGGAGTTACTGTTTTGAAAAATAGTTTTTTAACCGAAAATAAAAAATGAGATTCCAAAATAAAAATATCAATTCCAAATTTGCGTAGAATTTGGCTATAAAATATACAAGTGGGATGAGATAATATGTAACGACCCGATATTTTCAACCATTCGCATCCATTATAAGTGTATAGGTAGACACTCATGCCGGAATTGAATTGCTCAAAATACCGCGTTGTTAATAAATTTTTGGCAAATCTCAGAATATGCAGTAAATAAAAAATCACAGATCACAGACACAGAGTAATAATAATGCAGCGGAAGTAAAAGAGATAGTAGTTCATAAAGCTACTAAAAAAATATAAGATACATCAGAGTTAAATGAGATACAACAGAAGAGTAACAAGATACATCACTGAAACACTGGATACTGAAACAAAATAGAAGGCTGGATTTCAAGGAAAGCTCCAACTCCGAAGCTGAATCTTGAATGCTAACTCAATCAATCTGACCCGAGCGTAAAGCAAAACATAAAACCCTCGAGTCAGGACATAAATACTTATAAACTGTAAATCAACTCAAACGAACAGTAACAAAATGCATCAGTAACTTAAAGGATGCTTGGGACCGCCCATCCTCTAAGGATCCGTTAAACTATTTACTATATAGTAACATACGCTATATACGGTATTGTCTAATCAGTAAAGTATAATCATATAGAAAATAGCGTTAAGGGGATGGTGAACCTTAACGCGGTCGGATCTTTAAAACCAAAACCGTAGTGGGCTCGATATAAGGATATGACACGGCACGCGAGGCAATGCCAGGGTGGATACACCGTTTGCACTCCCGGACCGGTGGTGACGGCAAGCCAGCAGCTTCCGCCCACCTTGAACAATACCCCCGAATCAAAGTGGTGCCACCGAATCGAATCACAACAGTAATAGAATAGTTTTCGATGGAGCATGCTCGATGAAAGGGTGCGACCCTTTGTGTAGCCCGGTATAGCTCCTGTTTTAGTCATATATGCCAACTCACGGGAGTTGGGTCCACGTAATATATACCTCGAGAACGTCGCCACCATCCTACTTCATTCTGGAATCTCCACCGCGTACACAGTTGTTAAAGTGGTTTTCGGTATTGTCCGGCTATAAGACAATATCCGATCCCGGTCTCTTTAACAACCAATCGTTATTATAACCCATGGATATTTATTTCAAATAATTTATACTTTCAAGACCAAAATATCATACTCATTTCAAAACAATATCATAATTGTATCATTTCCATTTCAAAAATAATTCAATATTATATCATTCAAATAAAAACCAAATTTTCAAATCATTGAATATTTCTTTAAATTTATTAAACTTGAAATATTCCTTTAAATTATCATAGCATTTTGGAAATGTTACCTTAAGGAATCATAGCATTTTCGGAATGTACTACTTTCCACTTTACATTGTATATAATCAAAGTATTGATAAGCTTAAAATTTTAACATGTCAATTTATCATAGCCTTATAGTTAAATAAACTTTCTTACTGTAATATACAATTTAAACCGAAATTCTTATGTTAAGTTAAAAGCACCTTATTAACTTACATTATTATTACAATAAGTAACATTTATCATTTTAATCAATTTAAAATACACCATTACATTGATTAAAATCTACGTGTCAAATGTACGTTTTAAATTTTATATTCCTATTACAATAATGAACATTTATTAATTAAATCAATACCTCACTACTTAAAACTTTACATGTTTCTTTCTTAATTAAACTTTACATGTTCTTGCATTAATTAAAACTTTCATGTTCTCTCATTTATTTAGGACTTTACACGTTTCTTTCATTAATTAAAAACTTATACGTTTCTTTCATTAATTAAAACTTATACCTTTCTTTCATTAATTAGGAATTTACGTGTTCCTATCATTAATTAGAACATCATACGTTCTTTCATTAATTAAAACCTATACGTTTCTTTCATAAATTAAAACCTATACGTTTCTTTCATAAATTAAAACCTATACGTTTCTTTCATAAATTAAAACCTGTACGTTTTTTTTCATAAATTAAACCTATACGTTTCTTTCATAAATTAAAACCTGTACGTTTCTTTCATAAATTAAAACCTATACGTTTCTTTCATAAATTAAAACCTGTCAAAATCTATTTAAATCAAATTTCATAATTTTATATTTTTAAAATACTTAAAATATTCAAAGCACTTTATAGAATAACCACGGGTCTGTATATAGTTTTCTAACCTAGGTCAAGTGATACGGATATGTATCATTTCAGTCCGCAGTTTAAAAGGTAAAAATCCGGGTTCTATCATTTCAAGCCCGCAATCCCAAGTATAGATAAATAAATAAAATAACTCAGGCTTATCATTTCAGCCCATAATGATTTTTATCCTAACAGGGAACTTGCAGTGTGATCATATACAGAAATAATATAAACAATGTCAATATCACAATATACAGTCATGTAACAGATGTCAAGTGAAAATTAACAGTTTTAACATAGTAATAACATGGTAATAACACGGCATAGCATATCATATGATCATCATTAACTTGCATAAACATTTTACATTACTAAACACTTGTCATCAATCCACTTTTCATAAGTATATATGTTAGAGTGAGAAAGACTCACCTTTTTCAAAGCTAGAGACCAAAACAACATACAAGCACGACTCCAAAGGCACGACAAGCACAATTTCACGACTTTTGATTTGAGTCAAAGATAGCCAAGATATGATTTTGTATCAGCAACCCAAAGCAAAACAATGAAAGGAGAACAAATGAAATAAAACAAGAGTGAAAAGAAGAAAGAAAGAAAAAAAGAGAAAGAAAAAAAAATGAAAGGAAAAGCATGCGCCGGTTCATACCTTCAGGAGATGCCTACGCAAATTTTGATGGAAGCAAAATGAATAATTTATGGTATGGAACTTTTGAACGTGAAATATATATTAACATTTGCTCACTAATTTATGTAGAG
This sequence comes from Allium cepa, assembly GCA_030765085.1. Classification (NCBI taxonomy): domain Eukaryota; kingdom Viridiplantae; phylum Streptophyta; class Magnoliopsida; order Asparagales; family Amaryllidaceae; genus Allium; species Allium cepa. The sequence goes on from CM060937.1 coordinate 800,704,077, forward strand.
GGCAGGCAAGAGAAAAATGCTTAAACGGTAGAGGCAATTAAGGCATTCAATTCTATCAAATAGGTGGAAACGTATGGGAGGCAAGAGGGAAAGAAATAATTCACACACGGAAATGATTTAAGGCAAGATTTGAGCAAGATTTTGGATTCTCAAAAGAGAATATACGGCTGAAAACTTTGCATTGTTAACGCAAGAAAAAAAAAATCAAATAGATAACGAAAAGGCAAGAGCAACAATTAAATATATGCCCAAAGTAACGTACAAATTATTTTGTTTCTCTTATTAGATAACGTACAAATTATTTTGTTTCTCTTATTAAATAAATTTAAAATACTAACGTTTCTATTAGGAAAATAAACCATCACTTTAAACCAAAATTTAATAGCTATTGTACCATAATTAATAACATTTGATTTAGCTTCATCCAATTGATTGTTAAATTTAAAGTTAAGAAACAGATGTAAACATATGTAAAAGAAATGTAAAGTTTATTTCCCGTTTCACACTAATTATTACTAACTTTTTTTTAAAAAAAAAAGTATACAACAAATCTGACCAAAACAAAAGTGAAACAAATGTTACACAATTGTATACAGTTCAAGATGAAAATTTTTCCTTTAGAATTATAAAATTTAGAATTTCTATTAAAGTTACACTTTTTATCCAAATCAAATTTTCAGACATTGTTTATTTTTATTTGGACAAATGATCAGAAATCATTTCAAGAAAATTTCCACAATTAGATTTTTAAGAAAACAAAAGCCAAAGTCTTTAAATAAATGAAAAAATAAAATTTAGGGAAAACAAGTAGAAAAGTAAGAAAAAGAAAGGGAAGCCATTACCAGATCTTTGAAGCCGTGAGAAACAAATGAAAATGATCTTTTTTTTTCACGTGAAAACCTAATGAGATGACGGCTACATTAGGGTTTACACGGCTAAGGCAATTAATTGAGGAGTTTAAGGAAATGAAGGGTTTGGGCAAATAAAAGGGCTTACGTTTCAAAGTGATTTACAATCTTCCATATTCTTTTCCTTTTAAAACTTTACATAAACAAAATTTCAGGAGAAAATACTTTACAAACCGAAATCAATTAGAAATATGAGGTAACAAATAGTATAATTTGAAAAGAAAAAAAAAATGAAGAAAATGCCTTTAAAATACCAAACAGTGTTCTAAAATTGTGCATAAATCACTGTTAGTCTTGGAAAATTATACATTTCATTATAAAATTATTATGAAGTGGAAAGGAATGTTTTCATGTGAAAATGAGGTAAGAAATGCACAGCTACAATAAAGAAAGGAACGGTCAAAGGAAATTAAATCTATTAATTGGAAAAGAAAGGAAAGAAGAAACGTTAAAACGATTTTACGTTTCTTTGCTTTCAAACCTTTTAAACTTCCTATATATATATATTCATATACATCTAAATAATTGAAAATAATTAAAATCTCAGTTAAAATTCGAAACTATAACAGATAAACAAAATATTAATAATTAAATATTAATTAGATATGATTAAAATAAGAAAAATAGCACAGAAAATGAAAACTTGACTTAAGAATTAGAAATAACTTCAATACACTTTGGAAAAATTTACTTTAATTTAAATATATGTAAAATGAATAAAATAAAGTAAAACACAGCAAATAAAAGTGAGTGCATAAAATAAATAAATAAATTTTAATTGTATACAATTAAATTAAGAAAATGGCTTAAAATTGTAGACTAGGCTTTTAAAATTAGAAATAAATTCAAATGAACTTTAGAAAAATTATATTATAATTTTAAAAATACTTAAAAGTCTAAATACACATTATATAACATATTATCACATATTAAATAAAATAAAACAAAGAAGAAGTAATTTATACAATTTAAAATAGTCATTGTTAAATAACCCTATATACGCACAATATTGTAAAGGGTATAACTTTCACAATTTACATCCAATTTCAACGAAACGAAAAGTGGTGTTCTTATAATTTTATGTACTTTCATAATAAAAGAAAAAAATTTAAATTTTTAAACTTTTAAAATTTTAAGTTGAAAGTCACAGTTTGACTATTTTGACCAAAATCAGCATTTCAGACAAATATTTCAACTTACACAAGTTTGGGATTATAACTCATAAAAATCAAGATTATAGTTAAATAATAAATTTAATCATTTCAAATAAGTAAAAATAAAAGTTTTTTTTTAAAACCAAAATTTTACATTAAAATAATTAAAATATACAATAAAATAATTACAAAATATAGGGCTGTTACACTCTCCCCCACTCAAAACTTTTCGTCCCCGAAAAGGAATGAGGTATGGAAGGGCACAGAAAAGATAGAGTGAAATAGGATTAAGATAAGATGACAAGAAGATTGAAGTTATACCTGATAACTGTTGTTATAGGTAAGTTTTACAAGGTGGAGCTGATCTTTCCAAGATTCTCCAAAATTAAGAACACAAGCACGAAAAAGGTGGATTCAAAATGATTACCAAAGATCTATCAAAGATTATAGAAAGATTCCTATACCAACTATAGCAAGATAAGGAGGAGGAGGATAACAAAAAATAGTTTGGAAAACAAAATAAGGAAATAGATTTGAAAGCATGGAAATTTCAACTTAAATAGAGAATAAATCTTTACACAAGTTAAATAAATCTTAACTATCTCAAATTTCATTATCTTATTATCCAATCATCATAAATTAACAAATTTCAAAACCATGGGTTTGAAAAATAAACATTTGTTGCACTCACAATGTATTTAATAAATTTAATTCTTCTTTATTCCTAAATAAAACTAAATTTATTCCTCTCACTATATTTATCACTTATGTTAAACATACTTACACTTAATATAACTGCTTTCTTTTATTCTTATTTCTTTTAATATTATTTTGTTATAAGTTATTCAATTACCCTTTATTATATTTACCTCTGTTAATCGTTTTATAATTAAAATTTAAGTGTATAACATTTATTATAACCACTCAAATTTTATTTATAAAATCTTTTTATAGTGTATATTATCCAATTACATATTCAACTTCTGAAATTAAGGTAAGTTATATTTGAATGCAATTGTGTTATACAAATAAAACTTTCCAATTCAATTATCTCAAATTTTAATCATTTATCCAAAAATTTGATTTTCTTTTTATAATTGAAATTATTCTTTAAGATAGAGTTTAAGAATTAAATTTCCGATTCCATTCAAACCATTTAGAGATAAATAAATGTATGTACATAGTTTATCAAATAAAATTTAAGTCATATGTCTATATTTATTATAAATCGAGTCATATTTTAGAATTTCAAATCAATTTAATTCCCAAAACAAAGCTGTAGCAAGACTACAGAATAGTCTCTTCACTTCGAAACTCGAAAATGGACGTCGATGATGCTGCAGTCATCACCGAAGTTATTTTCCAGCGACAAAGAGAAGAGTACTAATTTTAAGCTTAAAAATTCTTTGGAAATAAATTTCTATTTGAAAATATTTTAAATAATATATCCCTTTTAAAACTTTTTAAACAAAAGGTTCGAAACCATCGGCAATTAAATTCACAAATTTCTTTTTCTAAATTCATTTAAGTTCCCAAACGATTTGAAAAGAACCGGGCATTTAAATTTCTAAATTATGTTAATTAGTAATTTTCAAATTATTTGAATGAAATGTGAATAACCAGAATTTATAAATAAGAGGATTAAGATATCTAAGCTTATGTTTTGGGAAAACTTTAGAGTTGTAGTGTACCTTTAAAGTTGAAAGGTAAAGAGGATTTAAATAAATCAAATTTGTGAACATTCTAATTATGTAAAATGAAATTCTATAGATTTGTATAATACCAAATTTGCATTCTAATAACATATAACAAGACTTACCAAATGTTAAAAGTTAAAATGATGTTTTGGATATGTAATGAGATATTGTACAACTAAATAGAACCTGAAAGTAATTGAAATATACAAGTAAGGAAAACTCAAATGGAATTAAAATGTATATAAATGGAAAATTTGGTTATGATAAAAAAAATATACTTAAATATAGCATGAAATGATGAATGGATAAATGGAACAAGTAAGTGAACTTAAGAAAGAAGACAAATGAATTGTATAATATCTTTTGTAAATTGGTTATAGAAAATAAATATAAATTGCATAGAAAAAAGATTTGAATTTGTAACTTTGAGATAATCGTAAACTAAGAAAAGTCATATATAAGAAGTTGGACTTTTATAGAATGACTATAACTAAAGTGATGATTAATAAAATGTTCCACAAATAAATTTGTTATTAACTGAAACTGAATATGAAGTAAATGTAAACAAAAGAATTTGATATGGCTAAGAATCAAATTGGAATTGAAAGAGATAAACCAAATTGAATGTAAAATTAATAATTTGGTTATGTTGGGTATGGTTTGGTTGTTATATGATTGTTAGTTGATTGTATATAATTCATTAAGTTTTAATGAAATTGAAAGCTATAAATTATTGAAATCAAATTGGAAGTTAAATGAATTTAAATAGAATTTAATTTGATTCAAATTGGAAGTGAACTAATGTAAATATAAATTAGTGAATGTTAACTAATTGAATTGAGAATGAATGTTAGTAAAATCCAACGTTAATAAATCAACTGAGATTAAAAATTGAAAACCAAGTCAATAAATATTAATGAGAAGTGAATTTATATTGATTGGTTATGGATTTGTAGGATGATTATTGGATGACAATTGATTTGGTGGATGCATTTGTTGTTTTGTTGCATTTTCTATGTTAGCACATGTAGTTGTTATGTTGCTATATGATGTATATTGATATTATTTTCATATATGCATGTTTCTCATGGTTTGTTGAGTGTTTAGTAGGTGCGAATTGCGCTTGCTTCGCATTTGGAGCTCGCTTTCGCGCTATATTAGCCGTATATGCTCGCTAATAATATATAAGGTACATATCTCGGATTACATGCCGTACTTTTACACTTTTTTCCCTGCGGGATGCCTCATCACTTGATGAGATTTATAATTGTGATATATATACTGTCATTTTTTTTCCAATCGAGCCGCGCAAAGGAGACTCTGTCGAAATTTTTCGTAAAATCCGAGTGTTAGAATATTTCCAAGTTTTAAAATTTTATAACTTGTTTTGATAACTAACTCTTAAAGTTAGAAAGCCGTTCGGAGTAACTTAGTGGAAGCGTAGTTATGACTTTATAAATGGAATTTCATTATTTTATAAGTTGGTAACTTTGAATAAAATATATCTAATGTTGAATTCTATACTTAGTTCCTTTTTCCTTCTTTTTCCTTTTCGGGGACGAAAAGTTTTGAGTGGGGGAGAGTGTAACGACCCGTAAACTTTCGATAATTAAAATAGCTAATTTAATAAGATTTCGTGATTTAGTGTTAGAAAAAAATTGTAATTCGTTTGGAATAATAATAACTGGAATGAATTGCAACAATAATTATCCAAATACTTATTTATAGATTGAATGGATTCCAATATAATTGAATTAACTCAAATGTTATAACTTGGTTATAAGGGAATATATGGAAAAACAAATGTAAATAAGTGAATAAGAATTGTGAATTATTTAGGTAGAAATAGAAATTTTAATAGATTGGTTTCGAAGATTTGAACAGTAATAAGTATTGAAAAATAAATGCTACTTAGTGAATGCCTTTGCAATCAATAGTTGGATAGGATAATAAATGTTGAATTCATTGGGTATAATAGAGTGATTGATTGATAAGTAAAATCTATTTAAAATCAAATAATTTAATATTGAACGGGTAAATTGTTTAAAGTAAATATTTAAAACTTATTGAATAATTGAATAACTATAAATTGGAAATAGTGTTCTAAGATGTGAATTGGTTTTAAAAGTTGAATCTTATAAGTTCAATTTCAAATATTTCAAAGGATAATGAATTATTGGATAATCAAAATTGTTTAAATTTAATGTTTAGAATTTATTGAATAATTGAATAACGGGTTTAATATGATTAAAAATTAATTGTTAAATTTTATTTTATCATATTAAAGTTAGAATGATGTTGTAGAACTTTTAAAATCGAATTAAAAGTAAATTTGTGAAAATTGAATATTTTAATATTAAATTGACGAGTTAAAATAGCCATTTTTCAAACAGCCTCGGATTTCGACGAAACTAGTTTCATCGGATCCGTAATGTCATATTATTGTAAGGTTTTAAATTTCGTGTTAATCGGATTTACTGTTTGTCCGGGGCAAGGCAAAACGCATAGAAATTAGTTAAATCGGTTTAATTTAAATTTGATCGTTTATTGCCGTAACTCGCACATATGATCGAATTAGCTTCCAAAACCTGTTCAATTGTATTCGGAACGTGGGGTAAACCCTAGAAATGCCAGTCGGCACGCTTCGTTTGGAGTTCGGAAAATTTCGGATGAATAGAGTTTTTGCAATTTTCTATAAAAGGACCCATCCTCTTCCATTTGCTCCAAACCCTAACTCCTTTTGTTCCAGCCGCCACTTTCATTTTCGAAGGCCAGAAATAGTCGAACTTCCTCCTCTATTATCCCCAAATCTACAAACAACAAAAGTCGTCAACTACAAAGTTGTAGAGGGCATCAAGATCTAGCTATCCAACGATGGAGATCGGAAACGGAGCCACGGATCGACGGCAATTTCAATTCAAAGCCGCTGCGTTTTTCACGTTTTTCGAGGCGAGATGGGGGGCCGAGCTTCGAGCTACTCTAGGCGTTGGTGGCTCGTGTGGTGGCACGCGTGGTGGTGGTCGCTGATCGTCTTCAAAATGCCGGAGGTGGTCGCGATATTGGGTTGAGAGGTGGCGGCTATGGGTGTTTGTACGTGAGTTTTCACGTTTGGAGAAGAAGTAAAAGAGCATGCGGCATGATTTCATCAAGATAGATCTAACGGCCCAGATTAGAAGTAGGTTTTAAAAAAAATGTTTGATTTATTTATATTGTAATTTGTATAAACTTCTAATACGATAACTTTTTCGTACGAGATCGGAATTACACGAAACGAATTGCGTTGGCTTCGTTTTGTCAAGCACTACGCAATGGAGCTGATTTGGAATCATTTGGAGATAGTGAAAATTTCGGGTAAAATTAAACGCTCGTTTAATTTTATTCGAAATAAAACGCTGGAACTACATTGAAATCAAGGTGAGTGTTTTATAACGCTCACAGCGTACTAAATATCTTTATGCTAGTTAAATTTGACATTATGAAGTGTTATGATTTTATTTGTCGTTGTTTGATAAAATTTAATTGTCATATAGATTGTCATTTGAATTAACCATTGAAAATTAAATTGACAGTTAAATTGAAATTAAAATTGAATTGCGATTAAATTACCTGATATTGATAACTATGAAATTGCCGTGAATTGTACTGTCTATTGGATGATGTATTTCGACGGATGATATTTGTTGATATTTAAATGTTTGGATGTTTATTTGCTTATATATATGTCCTGTTATGCATACATATGAAACTGTGATTTAATTTAAGTGATATATATTCATCCTTGACATTTAATTGAAATAAATAATTACTTGGCCATAGGATAGAGAATTATATACGGACACCGAATTGGCTAAATTAATAATTTTTAAAATCATTGTTTTGAAATTTATTTAAATGTTTGATTTAAAAGTTATAAATAGAAATCAATTTATAGAAATCGAATTTATCGAAAAATTGAGTTTGGAATGTTGAAATAAATTTTGGTTAAAAGAAATTGTTAAATAATTAAAGTGGAGACTTTGGAATTTAAAATCGGGATATGATTGAATTTCGAAAATTGATTTGTTTAAAGATTTAACCTTAATTCGAGCTTTGAATATTACTAAGTAAAAGTGATATAAAAATGATATTTTGAAATCGAGCTTGGAATTGAATCATATTCGAAATTTGGATTTAAATTTGAATATTGAAGGATAATTTGGTAAGTGTTATAAATTGATATTTTGAAAAATCAAGCTCTAAATCGATATAAATTGAAATTGAATTAATTGAAGGTGAATGTAGAATTTAATTAATTTGAAGTCAAAGTTGACATTGATTTGAATTGAAGTCGAAATTGAATCGGTAGAATGGAAATTGAAATTGTTTTGAATTGGGAAGTTATAATTGAAATGGTTTGGTTTTGAAGCTGTTTTATTTTGTTTTCCAAATTACTCAGTTATATAAACCATTTTTGAATACTTAAACTATTTTAATACATTTTAAATCTACTTAACCCAATTTAAATTATTTTAAACTAATTTATCTATTTGAAATCCATTTAAAGATTTTAAGTATTTTTAACTATTTTAATTATTTAAACTACTTAAAACTATTTTCTAAAATTTCAAGCTAGTTAATAAGGTGAAATGTTTATGTTTAAATCTTGAATTTAAATACGAATTGGGTTAAATGAAGTTGCAACCTAAATTGAAATTCGAAATGATTTTGGAATCGAAATGAGATACTGAGGCGAAAAATGCTTTTTGAAACGGAATCTTACATTTTGAATAGATACGATGGTATTTGAACTGGATTTGATTTTTGAAGCGAATATGATATTTTGATATCAATTACGAATCGATTTGAAATGTAAAAGAGCCATCGGTGTAATAATACGCAGTTATTAAAGAGACCACGATCGGATATGGACATACTCTCTGTCGATACCGAAAACCACTTTAATAACTTGTATACGCGGAGTGTTGATCCAGAATGAAGTGGATGGTTTGGTGAACGCGTTGACTGAAGAAAGAGAACGATATTGGATGACCCCTGACATGACTAAAACAGGAGCCGCGCCGAGCCATTGAGGTTCGCCATCTCTAGCGGACACACTTCTTCGATACCATATCTATTACATTTGTGATGCGATTTGGGTGCACCCCTTGATTTGGGAGTGTTGTTTCGCAGTGTTGGGGTAGCTGCTGGCTATGCTCAGCATCAGTCCGGATCACCCAACTACTAGTATCCTAGTTGGTATCGCCTCATGTACCTTGTCATACTGATTATCCTATTCGCGACAACTACGTTATGTTTTGTGTTATACCTATGGGGTACCCTCTGATAACCACAAGTTTACGGTGAGGCTTACGGTGCTGTATAGACTATGGCATTATAAAAATGTGTTAAGGGGGATTATGGTAACGCCTTAACGCTATTTTGATACTTTATATTACTGATAGGCATTATCTACTTAGCGTATTGTACTACATAGTAGATAGTTTAACGGATCCTTGAGAGATGGAAAATCCCGTAACATCTCTTAAGTTATTGCACGCACGTTGACAGTGGATAGGATATGTCAAACCCCGTAAACATCTCTGACGCCGTTACACTCATATTTATTTACGATTGATTTAACTTTCATAATGATATTTTAGTCCTGACTCGAGTGTTTTGTCTTTTCATTACGCTCGGGTCAGTCCTGAGTTTTTCAGATTTTTGAAGATCTATTCTGGAGGATGAAGGCGAAGATTTGGTATACTATTACTATTATTACCCTTGCATCATGCTATCTGCTGCATTATTTTAATTGTTCTGTTGTATATGTATAACCCTGATAAATGTTGTATAAATAATTATCAAAGTATAGTAAACAGCTTCATGAACTGTTTATTTGACTATTATATTTTATCGTTCCGCTGCGAGATTCGGTGTTGTTTCTTTTCCTTTATTTCTCTTTCTTTTCTTTGCTTATTTACCCCAATACCATCCGCCCTTTTGAATGATTTGGAATCGGCATGTGTATTTGATCGTCGGTTTAAACTGTCCAAAAGGCGGGTCGTTACAGGACAAGTTATTAAACTGTCCAAATTGTTGTATTAAATTGTAGTACTCTGATGGTGGTATGTATATTAACAGTACAATTCTTGTATTTAAAATCTGTTATTATATATTATATTTTATTCCGCTGCGATTGTAAGATTCTGTGTTGTTCTGTTTCTTTTCTTCTACGTTTTTCTTCTTCACCCCTAATGAACTAGTAATTCCGACACTCGACTGCTCGGCATTTTATACTGAACGTATTGATGTCGATTTTCGAAGGTCAAAAATCTCCGACCCGTTACAGCACCTTAAAAACTTATTACACTTTTAAAACACTTTTGACCACTCAGCGTCACGCTGGCTAAAGGACATTTCAGATGTCGCATGTATCTATTCATATATTTTTTTACACCAATGCTATTTCAAAATGCGTCAATATACAACGAATTTTCATGCTGACGCATTTTCAAAAAGGCCGGTTTTTTCTTTTCAAATGTAGGTTACAATTCAAATGTTGACCGTACACTTTAGCCAACGTGGCGTTGTGCTGGCCAAAATAATCTACATCTGCAATTAGTTTTCAAAATGGCCTAAAAGTGCAATAGGGATATAAAAGTGGGTCAAATTGAAAAAATTATAATATTAAGTGATCATTTTTCACATCACCAATTTGTTTTGAGATAATTAATATTACCAATTTGTTTTGAGATAATTAATATTTTCTCTGATAATGACATCACTAGTCCGTTGTTATACTCTTATGAAAAAATAGTTTACCTAGCACCAGCTTCTACAGGACAAAGGATATAAATAGCCGATGTTCCTTTGAGTAATTTGCAAGGTATACACTAGTTTCAATGACCGTTCTATTAGTAATCATTGAATAATCATCTACCCTAAAAAAATGTAAAGTATACACTGAAATTTTTGAAGAATGTACAAGGGTTCTAAAAGCAATCATGGGCGGAAAATTTTCATTGTTTTTGAAACTTGGCAGCGACAAAAAGGGCAACGAGTAACAGCAGAAGAACATCTGAGACACAGAACATGACCACAAGGGACGATCGTCGTATTTACTTCAGCACTTAGACATATCCTACACGACCAAGCTGCTTTAGCTGCATCTGCCTCTTTTATTGCTGCATCTGCTCTATCCTATAAATAAGAATATAACTTGATATTAATACAGTTCTTTTTAAATAAATAAATTTGTCAGGCAACTAAAATACATTTGATACTGATTATTTGCGAGGATAGTTACCGCAAAAAATTGTTAGAAAATTTCATGACCAAACACAAAAGAATTTTAGATCATGACGTCAAATGTTGGGATTTTGCATGAAACTAAAATTTATGTAATCATACCTTCTCGTATGATTATAACATGAGCTTATTTGTAATCAATCAATATTTGGAAATACCCAGAACAAAGCTAAGAGCCATTAGTTTCTAGTTTCCACTATACGGATATGTGTGTTTTTCAATGTACTTTTGAAGTTCCATAATCTCACAATTAGGGGTTATGGAGATTTTAGCATTCTGAAGCCTTCCACAGTAAAGCTTTAATTACTCTTGTTAACTAAATTAATTGTTGGACCATTTATGAAATACTAAAACCATGTTTACAAAAATGACTCAAAGACATTATTCTGAATGTTGTAACAAAAAAGTCCTCATTGATTAAGACAAGTAAGGTTCCTGTAACCTCTACTCTATTTTTTTCATTTGTTTAATTCCACCCTATTTAATACCAAAATGTACATTAATTTTCTTCCAACTTTTTCACATAGTTGTCATCTTCATCATTAACGTCATCAGTCATCCATCAAACTGCAAAAGTATAAACTCAATTTCGTATTTTTTTTAAAACATAAACCAGTAAGTTTGCATTTTCTATATTTTACATTCATTATAATGCAAATTTTCAATGCCATTGTATCTTCTCATTGAATTTTAATGACAGATATTAGTCTGCATATTTCGTAATTGATATTTTTATATATGGTGTCTTTAAAAGCGTAGATCGTTTTATGACCATGCCGATTTATTCATTTTTTATATAAAGATGTATATATATTAGATAACCTTTTTTTTAACCATTATCGAATTCTGTAGGATTTTCAATACAGGAAAATAGGCACAAGGACAAACTTAGAAGAAAAAATTAGGCAGAAGGACAACAAGTTTGTTTTTAGGCTGAAGGACAATGCTAGTTAAAAATAGCATTTTATATAGTGTAAAACTGAATATAATACTAGATATTACTAGCATTTTGTATGGTGTAAAAATTGAATATAATGAAAATTATAACTAGCATTTGTCCTTCAGCCTAAAAATGAAACTTTGTATCCTTCAGCCTAATTTTTTTTCAAAGTTTGTCATTTTTCCAATTCCTTCTTTTCAATATCTTTTAAAATGCTGATTCACATTTAAAAAAAAAACAGATATTAGTTCGCTTTTTTTATATTTAGAAATAGGGACCTAATTTATATGGTATTTGTGGCAGGGGTATTCTTACTGCTACATAAAAAAAATTAAGGACATGGGACCCAAGTCCCATCCTATTATTCCAAATTGTATTGGTGATGATAACAATAAAGATGCATATTTTAAAGCAAAATCAAGCACCAACCTGCTCAACCAAAAGAGCGACCTGAGAGTCCTTGACCTGCTCTTGCAGACTAAGTGTTGTTTGAAGCAATGTCTGTTTCCCAGCATCCATATCGATCCCTGCAGCCGAAAGCATATCATGTACTGCTTGCACCAATTCTCTTGATGATACTTTTCCATACTGACGCTCATTAACAACCTGCAAATAAAAATGAAAAAAAATAAACAAACCTTTTTACAGCTGACTACAAAACACACTTCCTAAATTCTAACCTCAGAATTCATGGAATTCTCTACATTCATCACGCTATTCTCATCTGTAGCCATGTTCTCCTCCACAGAAGATGATGAGGTCCCTTCCGTTATGGACACACTCTTAAAAGAGAAAACATGAGTAGACAGCAAAGCTTGAATACCTCCTTGTCCTATTTCTACACGTAATCTATGAAGCGCTTGACCAGATGTTGGTCTCACATTTTCCACAACTCTTCCATACTTCAGTTTTTCACCATCCCTGCCACTTTTCCATGCCACTATTTCCCCTGAATAAAAAGGACGCATAGGAAGAAACTGAACAAGAAGAGCATCTTGAGGCAGGATCTCTGATCCAACTATATTATTATTTTTGCTTTCGTTTCTGTTTACTCTACTATCAGAGCCAAGTTTTAGTGCATCCAGAATCAATTTCTCAGAACCAGGAGGGCATTCCAACAGTGGACTGATAGACAATACTGTTGGAGCATCAAGTATGTGACTGACAAGCACAGAAATCACATCGTATATTGATAAATAGCTAGGAGGGTCTGCAATCAATATTTGAGTTCTTGACTTATCGACAAAATGAGTAGTTCGATGCTTTATTGAGTTCTCCCATTCAGGAATTTTAGAACTCTTGCGAGCATTCGTGATGTCATGGTAATTTGGAAGCATTAAGAATCGGGTGTGAAGAACTTGAACAAACTGTAATTTCTTAGCTATCTGGTTAAGTGAACTTTCTAGTTGATGGAAAGAAAATGATTTGGATGATGGGAAATGGTTGGTTAGGCTGCATATCAGTATCCATACTGCATCTTGGAATAATTTGCTTGAGAGCTTGTCTCTTATTGTTTTGACTGGAGTTGATCTAATCTTATCCACAATCTGCATCTGCAGTTCTTCATCTAAAACCTGACAAAAAAGATCAATGCAGTAAATGTAAAACATATATATTGGTGCAATTTTATGAGGATAGAAAGAAATGAAGTAGTAGATAATAAACCAATTATGTCACCTCACATACATTCCATATAAGCATTGTTAAGAATGATCATTTGTTTGACGTCCGAAAATTTGGTGTAAGACATCAAATGTAAAAATTACCTTTCTATTATACATTATGTATACGGTGCCAAAAAAATTAATAGACAATCTTAGGGTGCATTCTCGAACTAAAGTTCGGCAAACTCTCCAGAGATTGAACTCTAGAGTGTGTTAAACTGGCATTATATAAGAGTTCGGCTAGAGTTTGGGTAGAGTTAGCTTGAATGTAAGGTGATTGTGTTTTTAAATTTAATATAGTTAGTTATCTTAAACACGATACAATAAATTTTAATTGATTTTACAATTAGAAAACAAATTTCCAACTTAAGTATTAGAAGTTTAACAATTTGAAACAAATTTTACAATCATTTGATAATATTTAAATACATCGAGTGGATATTTGGAAATAAATGAAACACAAAATGTGACACAATAGATCTTTACTATTAGATCTCACTGTACCGGCAGTTTCGGTTTTATTTTCGATTTCATTCCCAATTGTCATAATCTATCTGAAATTGAACAAAAAATAGATATAAAACATTAAAATTAAACTAAATATTATGATTTATTAGTTAACATAAATTAGAAGAAACATTATAATTAAATTTACTAAAGAAAGCAAGTCCAATTAATTTAAATGAACATTATATTTAATTTAACTTAGCAGGCCTAGTTACATTATATTTAATTTAACTTAAGAGGCCCACTTAACATCCTACTCTATACCTAACTCTAAAGCCATAAATCCCTTTCTAGATTCTATCAGTCTTCATTTTTCCTGCAGAGCCGACGTCGAAGAAAAAAAAAAATCTAACTGCCGCTCAATCAATTTCAGCTCAATTAGGGTTATTGATTATATTACAATCAAATGCTAATTGCTCGGTGATGCCTGCTCAATTTTGGTCGGAGATAATTGATTTTTGATTTAATTGTTTTCCTGTTTGCTTTTGCTGCTTTTGAGCATGTTTCTACAACGTGAATTCATTTTCTTTTACTGCATTTAAGCAGGACAAATCGTTGTCCTAATCCCGTCCTGCCTTGGCCTAGAATTGAAGCGGGATGGCTGGAATCCTAGGGTTCTGACCGAAACCTGATACCATGGTTTCAATATAATTTCCCTTGGATATAAAATATAATGAATTTCATTTCATTTTACAATTAAAAAACAAATCTCCACTTGAAGAAAAATATAATTGAAAACAAAATTTACATTCGCTCAATTAATAATGTTTTAATATCTAGTGTATTTAAATATACAATATAATAAATTTAATTAATTTTACAATCAGAAAAAATTCCAACTCAAGAATTAAAATTGTACAATCAAAAACAAAGTTTACAGTCATTTAGTTAATAATATTTAAATATTTTAATGTATTTAAATAAACAATATAATCGATTTTAAAATTTTACAACTAGTAAACTATTTTCCAACTTAAGAGTTAAATACAAATATAAAACAAAATTTACAGTCATTTAGTAATATGCAAACATTTTGATATATTCAAATATACAATAAAATAATTTTAATCAATTTTACAACAGAAAACAGATTCCAACATTTTACATCCAACTTAAGATCTCTAAAGTCGGATGTAATCTCTGTAACATTCCAGAATTTAGTTAATTTAAATTCGATAAATTATTTGAACTTTGGAATTCAATTAGTGAAATTCAACCTAAATTTAATATTGTTGAAATTGATATTACAGGTTGGATGGGATTAAATAAATTTTGATAATAAAGTTTAAATAAATAATAAAAATAATAACAATAATAATTAAAGAAAACAACACTTATCAACTAAATCTTGTTTACATCAATAAAATAAAATACGAACAAATGAAATGTTTTCAGTTAAAACCTTTAATAGAACTAAATCAAATTTTGTAATAGAAATCATATAGTTATTAAATAACAATAACTAAAACAAAACACTTTTATTTTATAAAGTAAACTAGGAAATAAGTTAACCAAAGAAAATAAGATATGCAAGATCTGCCAAACAATAATAATTAAAACAAACACCTTTATTTAGAAGTAAAATAAGAAATTGTTTTAAAACCATTAAATGAAATATGGGTTATAAATTAATAATTGATAGTTTGAGTTTTAAATAAATAATGAATAAATTATGTAACAAACAAGAATTTGTAATTAACAATAAAATAAAAAGTATGTATAAACAAAAACCTTGCTGTAAGTATATTTATATGTAAACAAAATTTTATGTAAAAATGTACTTATAATAATCAAATGGAACATAACAATGATGTAAACATAACAATGCTGTAAGTATTCAAGACATAGGAATACACATAAGATTTTAAACAAAAATGTAAACCGGGTAACAAGGCAAACAAGAAATATATATATATATATATATATATATATATATGTATGTATATATATATATATAAAGTAAAATTGTTGTAAGTATACAGGGGAGCAAAGGAGCATTGCATACATGCTTCCATTTAATGCTATCATTTAATGCCCTTTACTCTAGTAACCTCAAGCAAGACATCAACCGTAAATACATGCTTCATTAAATGCTCTCAAATACACCCATACACAAGTACAACTAAAAAGAAAAAAATATTGCCTCAGCACAACACAGGGAGCCTGCACATCTACTTATATAAGGGTGTAGCCTCCAAATTTGTTTAAAACTGTTTACTGAAGAAAGAAAGAAAGAAAGAAAAAAGCAAAGAACAGAAAATAAACTTAGAAAAAATATATGCAAGTTCAAAACAAATTGCTGAAGAAAGAAGAACAAAGGAAGATTCAACCTGCAGTTCAAAAATCAATAAACTCTCTGTGTCTATATTTGCCATGTGAGTAAACTTAATTTTTGAACAGTTTTAAAATTCATTTGAAAACAGTTCAAACTTCATCTATTAATTGTTTTGAATATGCTTCAGTTTGCATATGATGTTGGATGTTCAGTGTTTCTCAAAAATTTATACAGGATGTATATTTGTTTAAAACCCAAAAGACATTTGATGTTAAACATTTCAAGCTTTGGTTTTTCAGTTTAATCAAGATGTTTTAATCCTTAAAACAAGATTTTGCAAAGCTTATCTAAATATGGAGAGGATTATCATCACTGTAACTTTGGTTTACAGGTATTCCACGAATATTGACAAAAAAATAAATTGTTGTAAAATATTGATTCAAGGATATTTATTGAATCTATACTGCAAGACGTGAATTTTAAAACAAAAATTTAGATTTTTAGTTTAGTATTCACAGAGTAGTTAGTTTTTGAAAAAAAATCACATTTTTTTTGAATTTCCAGTGATTGAGTTAGTGATAAATGTTGAAATTTGAATTGAAGCTAGTTTGAACTTCTATGATGACGAGAAAAATACTATAAAAAATTCGAATGTATGAATTTGCCGTACGAACCATTTTTAGGGTTTTAAATTAAGTTTAAATCTTGTCTGTAAAGGTATCGAGTCCATCACCAATAAACGATCGAGTGGTACGAGCTTTTGGAGGTTGATGGTTTAACGCGTCGTCGTCGTATGGGCGAAGTTGTGGCTTTTCTGGTGACCTGAGACGTGGCGGCGAGACGATTCTCTGAAGGTGGTTAAGAGCAGTTTTTCGAACGAACTACAAAAATTTCGATTTCGTCCTTTTTGTGAAGATCTGGGTATTGATTTCAAACGAGGGGATGATTCGTGGTTTGCTGGAGGTCGCGGTGGCCAGAGAAGCGGCGGCGCGGTGGCGTGCACGTGCACAGGAAAGGTCTCGTGTCAGTGAATTTGGGTTGGGAGGAGAACTCGAAGAAACGTTCGAGTAGATTGGTGTGTATACTCGGGTTGTCTTGAGCTCGAGAAATGTGGTTTAAGCAGTGGTTTCAGTTTAAAGCTTAAAACTGAGCAGAGAAAAAATGGGGGAAGAAGAAGTACGAGAGGAGGCTCGGGGAAGTGACGAGAATAACCCGAGTTTGGCTCGAGTCAAGTACCCTGTTTACTCGGGTATATTTTAAAAATGGGTTTAACCCAAATTTATCAAGTGTAAAATGTTAAATTGAACCATGTTGAAAAATTTTAAGTTGAAAATCTGTTTAAGTTATTGACTAAGTAAATATATATATATCAATGCTTATAAAACCTTAATTAATATTTAAATTAAGTAATTTAATTTAAAATAAGAATTGAAGTTAATTTACCTTAAAATTTCAAATGCAAAATAAATTGATTTTGAAGATATAAAGAAGATTTAAAACGATAATTAAGGTAAATGATTATTTTTATTAATTTATAAATTTGAAAAGAAATTAAAAATGATATACAATTTGAAATTTAATTAAGTGTTCAAATTTAATTGTAATTGAGAATTTGTTATTCAAATTAATTTAAGTTGATTAATTAAGAAAATTAGCAGTTAATTTAAATAACTAATTTTGAAACAATAAATCAAGTTAATTAAGATTAAATTTATTTATCATTTATCATTGATTTAAAATAATTATATGGTAAATTTATTTAAACCACATTTGAAAATGATTAACTATCGCTGTGCACTATATTGATATTTCTGTTCTGAGTGTGATACTGTGTGATATAAATTGCCATGTATTGTAATGTGATTGTGATTCGTTCTGTATTGATGTGAAAACCCTGCTGTCCGTAAAACGGCATTTAAATTCCGATGCGACAGGGAATCGATTTCAGTTGGTTATCCGAAACCCACATCGAACCTGTGAATATTTGTGAATGACATCCACATGTTTTAAAAATTTGACACTCACTATTCGAATTAGCCGGGAAAGGACCTTTGTGTCGTATAACCCATTTCGAATATGTGATTCGACGTTATGGATAGCATTTGAAGACCGATGTTGAAGACCGGGTGTTTGCGAAAGCGATAGGATGACCTGTCGATTGATTCTGCACCGAGTTGCTCCGGTATAGAGTTCTCCATATGTGATGAAGAATCCGACCCGGGATTATGGATATCCGAATTGCAAGGACTTCTTTGGAAGTGCCTTCGGTTCTCTTCGAACCCAGAACAGACTTGTATGGACTGTATATCTGACATTACAAATTGAGATATATAGCAAATTTCTTTTAAATATATTTCCGTTGGTGGCGGAGAATTTATTCTCTTAGCTTAACACCCTTAGAGGTTATGTAGTTGAAGGTTATCAGCGATATATTCCCAATTTGGTAATGTGGCATGCTGAGTGTTACTGATCATTTGTTGATCGAAGCATGGCTTTGTGAAAAGCGTAGCTTTGTGGACGAGACTTCGTCGAGCCTCACACCCCGGAATGGTCGAAACAGGAAAGATGCAGCAAGATTATTGGAGGTAGCACCCCTTAGGGTATGTGCATTTCCTTCTGGATAGAAGTGGTATCATGGTATGGAGCCCAGATACTTAACTTATGTTGATATCGCAGATATATATATATATATATATATATATATATATATATATATATGTGTATTATTTTGTGATTTGTTGCTGGGGCCCCGGTTAAAGGTTGGTTACAACCGGGAGATGGCATACTCGTGTCAGTAGTTACCCAGTTAGGGGTAACCCGGCCTTGTGTTGGCAGAGATTTGGTTAGGTTCTCGGGGACGTCCTTCCAGAGGCGTTCTCATGTGGCCCAGGAAATTACTTAGCCTGACCATTGTTGGAAATTCAAACAAACAATACGAACCCAGTACGGTTTTAGTTTTAGAACCTGTCATTTAATATGGTAGCTATAGTAGGCATAATATAATGGTACCTATGCTGGCTAAGATTGATATTCTACTTCCGAAAAATTTCACACTACACACTAGTAATAATATCAAAGAAATTCTTCTCGTATTAAGCATATTTAACTATCATAAGGAGAAATCTCCCCCAAGTGTGCGATTGCGTTGTGTGTGCCGGGTGGCCTTATGGTAATTCCATTTTCTAAAGCATACCGAAATTTCTTTTATAAATCTAGTTTTCTTTAAAAATAACTGCTGTTTTTGTTTACTCATACCAGTCTCATGACTGATCCGGAGTTTATTGTTTTCTTTCCTAAACTCTTGGTGCCCATTATTTCCATACGGGCAGCCTAGTGGCAGGTTTCTGTATTTTGGAGTAGCTGTATTTTGGAGCTCTTATCTTGGAGATATCTTGGGAGCTTTTGGAGATTTCTGGTGTTTAGCTTTTGGGAGTTCGATATCACCCCTCTCATTTGAGGACTTTTGGATATATGATCATTGTTGTATTATCATGATGTTGTATTTAGAGTTGTGGTGTATGTAGTATATACTCTGTTGTAGTATGGATATTATGTTGAAGTTGTAACTGTGATGATATTGATTCTGTTCCGCTGTTTTATATTCATCTAATTGTTGTTATAAGCTCCGGCGATGCGAATTTGATGTCGTTTATCGGACATCGAGTTTGGGTCGTCACAAGTGGTATCAGAGCTGTTGATTGAGTAAGAACTTTAGCTACGGAGTATAACACATTAAATGACTCATTAGAGATAGGGTGAAGTATACCCTAGAATGAGTATAACCAAGACTGAAACTCTAAATTTTATTAGTCTGTTCCTTTTACTGCTGATATTCCTTAAGATATTTTGTTCATGTATTTAAATCAATTTTCTTACTAATTACAGATAGTAAGAAATGAGCGGACGAAGGGAAGAGTTAGGGGTCAAGGATGTGCCACAGCACCTAATCAAGGTCCCCCAACGGCAGTAGCGGCAGCTCAGCAACAGCCGAATCTGGCTGATTTACATTAAAGTTTCTCGAGACTTGGTGGTAAGCCGTTCAAAGGCAAAGAGTCGATTGTTGAGGCTCAAGCCTGGATAAGATCGTGTGAGAAAATCTTCAAAGGGCTAAAATTGAAGGACGATCAGAAGCGACTCATAGCTTCTTGGCAACTGCAGGATGAAGCTTCAGCTTGGTGGGAGACAATCACGGTAGATAAGCCAGAAGACAACTTTTCTTGGGAAAATTTCAAAGAAGTGTTTGAGAAGCGATATTTGCCATCAGCTGGAATTTCTCGAATGTATCAGGAATTCATGGACCTGAAGCAGGGAAATTTATCATTCGAAGAGTATCTGAACAGATTTAATGAATTGTCTCGTTTTGGTCCCGAATTGGTGAATACGCCTTTAAAGATGAACGAAAGATTCATTCGCGGAATGAATAAAAAATTCCATGAAAGAATGACGGGCCACGTTAAGGAATCTTTTTAAGATTTAGTTGATATGAGTTACAGATACGCTACCCTTGATATGCAAGAAGCCCCGGTAGAGAGAGGAAATTCGGGCAATCAAAATTGAAAAAAGCGGAAATTTGGAGGCAAGAAACCTTGGCAAGGCAACGAGAAGAAGAAGAGCATTCCGGAAAACGCGGCAGAAAATGTTACTTGTTACAACTGCAAAGAGAAGGGTCATTATTCAAATAACTGCCCAAAACCGAAGAAGCAAGTTAAAGAATGCTACAATTGTCACAAGCCGGGACATGTTGTTAAAGATTGCCCAGTGATGAAGCCAACGCAGGTGGCAAAAGTTTATAGGATAAAGAAGGACCCCTCATCTTCAAAAGCTGATAAAGGGAAAAGTGTTTTGGAAGGTAACCTTACTATTTATAATAGAACTGTTAGAGTTTTATTTGACACAGGAGCTTCACATAGCTTTATCTCCCAACAAACAGTAAGTGAATTAGGACTTAAAACTAAATTTGCTGACGATCCTATTTGCGTGAAAAATCCGGTTGGAGGTCCCGCGAATCTTTGTTTATATTGTAAGAGAGTTCCTATTTCATATGCTAGCTATCGATTTCCTATCAACCTTTTTGTCCTCGAATTTAATGAATTTGAAATCTTACTCGGTATGAACTGGTTATCGAGATACGAAGCTATATTGGATTGTAATAATCGAACAGTTTTAGTCAAAACGAACCTTGGAAATTTTATTGAAATCTCTTGTGAGGATCCAAGTCCAAGGAGAGATAGATTGATGTATACCTTGGGATATCTTGAACCCACTTTGCAGTCTATACCTGTTGTTCGGAAATTTTCCGACGTATTTAAAGAAGTGAAATCTTTACTTCCTCACCGAGAAATAGAATTCCGAATTGACCTTGTACCCAATGATCGTCCTGTTGTTCACGCAAGTCGCAGGATGACACTCAGGGAAAACATTGAATTGGTTCATCAAACTGATGAGCTACGAGCAAAAGGATTAATTCGACCCAGTGTTTCTGAATGGGGCTCAGCCGTCGTATATGTTGCTAAATCGGACGGATCTTTGAGATTGTGTGTAGATTATCGCGATCTAAATAAACAAAATCTCAAGAACAAATTCTCTCTACCAAGAATTGACGATCTGTTCGACCAACTTCATGGCGCTCGTTTCTTTTCAAAAATGGATCTAGCCCAAGGATTCCATCAACTACGAATCGCCGAAGATTGTGTCCATTTGACCGCTTTCAGAGGTCCTGATATGTTCTATGAATGGTTAGTTATGCCTTTCGGGCTAACCAATGCTCCAGCATACTTCGTAAATCTTATGACTCGTGTGTTTCGGGAAGTTTTGAATAAATTTGTGCTTGTATTCATTGATGATATTTTGATCTATTCTAAGACTAAAGAAGAGCATGCCGAACATCTTAAAATCGTATTGGAAATATTGAGGAGAAATGTTCTATATGCAAAATTTTCCAAATGCCACTTCTGGGTCAATGAAGTCAAATTCCTTGGCCATATTGTTAATGAAGAAGGAACTTCGGTAGATCCTAGCAAAATTTCCGCTATTCTTGATTGGAAACAACCCACTACTCCAAAAGAAGTTCGAAGCTTTTTGGGTTTAGCAGGCTATTACCGGAAATTCGTTCGAGATTTTTCTAAGTTGGCTAGTCCATTGACTAAGCTAACAATGAAAAATGCAAAGTTCATCTGGACTTCAGAATGTGAAGAAGTTTTTCAGGAGTTGAAAAAGAGATTGACCACTGCTCCTGTTCTCACTATTGTTAACGGGAACCAAGGCTTATCTGTCTATACTGATGCATGTGGTGAAGGGGTAGGTGCGGTATTAATGCAAAATGGAAAGATAGTTGCCTACGCGAGTAGACAATTACGTCCACATGAGAAAAACTACCCGACGCACGATTTGGAACTTTTGGCTGTTATTTTCGCCTTAAAAAGCTGGCGACATTATCTTCTGGGTAAGAATCTTTTCAGCTTTCTTAAACAATTTATGAATTTAACTTAAACAATCTACTTAATAAATTCTCTTTGTTTTAGGTGAAAATTTTGAATTATTCACCGACCATAAATCTTTGAAATATCTTTTCACCCAGAAAGATTTGAATTTGCCACAACGTTGGTTGGAATTTCTGGCATCTTACGACCTAGATATTCTGTATACGCCGGAAAAAGCCAATATAGTTGCAGACGCTTTAAGTAGGAAGCACACTATTCTCGCATATCTGGTTATCACTCCTACTCAAATCGCCAACAAGCAAACAGAAGACCAGTTTCTTCAGGAAATATATGGTAGGATTCGTCGAGGTGAAGATTCCAGTTTTTCAGTTGATAATAATGGGGTTTTATAAGTTTAAAAGGCAGGATTTGTGTCCCTGACATCCCAGAACTGAAACGTGAAGTATTGGACGAATGTCATAAGTCCAAACTCAGCATCCATCCAGGAGTCAACAAAATGTATAGAGATATTAAAAGAACATTCTGGTGGAAGACGATGAACAGAAACATATCTATTTATGTGAGTCGTTGTGCTACTTGTCAGCAAATCAAAAGCGATCAAATGAAAGTAGCCAGTTTACTTCAACCTTTGGAAGTACCGAAATGGAAGTGGGATCAGGTATCGATGGATTTCATTGATGGGTTGCCTCGTACTCGGAAAGGCAATGAAGCGATTTGGGTTATTGTGGATCGTCTAACCAAAACTGCTCACTTCATTCCAGTTAAATCCACTCGGACTGCGGCAAGCTTGGCAGGTATATATATAAAGGAAATTGTTCGCCTCCATGGTATTCCCAGCAGTATAGTGAGTGATCGTGATCCGATCTTCACTAGTAGATTTTGGGAGGCATTCCAGGACGCATTGGTAACGAAATTAAATTTCAGTACTGCTTATCACTCACAATCTGATGGGCAGACTGAGAGGGTCAACCGAATTTTAGAAGACCTACTGCGTGCTTGTGTTCATGATTTTGGTGGTTCTTGGGAGGACCATTTGCATCTGGTCGAATTCTCATATAATAACAGTTATCAGGCCAGTATAGAAATGGCTCCTTTCGAAGCTTTATATGGTCGTCCGTGTCGATCACCTACATGCTGGATCGAATCAGGTGATAGACTTGTTCTTGGACCGGATATGATAAAAGAAGCCACTAAGAAGGTAGACTTTATTCGAAAGAAGTTATTAACTGCCCAAAGCCGTCAAAAAGAGCTATTATGACCGTCGAAGGAGAAATTTGAAATTTCAAGTTGGATATTCTGTATTTCTTAAAGTATCTCCGATGCGGGGTGTATTGAGATTCGGAAAAACTGGAAAGCAAGCACCGCGATATATTGGTCCTTTTTCTATTCTGGAAAGGATTGGTCCTCTTGCATATCGAGTGCAGCTACCCAGCTGGTTGTCTGGCGTACATGATGTGTTCCATATTTCTAATCTTCGAAAATATGTGCACGATCCAGATGATATTATTGAAGAAGCTGCTCAGCAGGATCTAGAGATCACTCCTAACTTGGCAGTTAAAAGAGAGCCGATAAAAATTGTAGATCGTGATGCGAAGCGATTAAGAAACAAGATTGTGAAGCTGGTCAAAGTTCAATGGAATGGCGATCCAAAGGACTATACTTGGGAGACTGAAGATAATATGAAGAAATCATATCTCAATTGCAGAGTAGACATCTCGGCTTAATCTGTAAGTCATTTCTTTGTTTTTCTAAATTCGTCTATTCTTTGTTTGTGTTTCTCTCTCTTTCAATTTCGAGGACGAAATTTTCTTAAGAAGGGGATATTGTAACATTCCAGAATTTAGTTAATTTAAATTCGATAAATTATTTGAACTTTGGAATTCAATTAGTGAAATTCAACCTAAATTTAATATTGTTGAAATTGATATTACAGGTTGGATGGGATTAAATAAATTTTGATAATAAAGTTTAAATAAATAATAAAAATAATAACAATAATAATTAAAGAAAACAACACTTATCAACTAAATCTTGTTTACATCAATAAAATAAAATACGAACAAATGAAATGTTTTCAGCTAAAACCTTTAATAGAACTAAATCAAATTTTGTAATAGAAATCATATAGTTATTAAATAACAATAACTAAAACAAAACACTTTTATTTTATAAAGTAAACTAGGAAATAAGTTAACCAAAGAAAATAAGATATGCAAGATCTGCCAAACAATAATAATTAAAACAAACACCTTTATTTAGAAGTAAAATAAGAAATTGTTTTAAAACCATTAAATGAAATATGGGTTATAAATTAATAATTGATAGTTTGAGTTTTAAATAAATAATGAATAAATTATGTAACAAACAAGAATTTGTAATTTACAATAAAATAAAAAGTATGTATAAACAAAAACCTTGCTGTAAGTATATTTATATGTAAACAAAATTTTATGTAAAAATGTACTTATAATAATCAAATGAAACATAACAATGATGTAAACATACCAATGCTGTAAGTATTCAAGACATAGGAATACACATAAGATTTTAAACAAAAATGTAAACCGGGTAACAAGGCAAACAAGAAATATATATATATATATATATATATATATATATGTATGTATGTATATATATATATATATAAAGTAAAATTGTTCTAAGTATACAGGGGAGCAAAGGAGCATTGCATACATGCTTCCATTTAATGCTATCATTTAATGCCCTTTACTCTAGTAACCTCAAGCAAGACATCAACTGTAAATACATGCTTCATTAAATGCTCTCAAATACACCCATACACAAGTACAACTAAAAAGAAAAAAATATTGCCTCAGCACAACACAGGGAGCCTGCACATCTACTTATATAAGAGTGTAGCCTCCAAATTTGTTTAAAACTGTTTACTGAAGAAAGAAAGAAAGAAAAAAAAAAGCAAAGAACAGAAAATAAACTTAGAAAAAATATATGCAAGTTCAAAACAAATTGCTGAAGAAAGAAGAACAAAGGAAGATTCAACCTGCAGTTCAAAAATCAATAAACTCTCTGGGTCTATATTTGCCATGTGAGTAAACTTAATTTTTGAACAGTTTTAAAATTCATTTGAAAACAGTTCAAACTTCATCTATTAATTGTTTTGAATATGCTTCAGTTTGCATATGATGTTGGATGTTCAGTGTTTCTCAAAATTTTATACAGGATGTATATTTGTTTAAAACCCAAAAGACATTTGATGTTAAACATTTCAAGCTTTGGTTTTTCAGTTTAATCAAGATGTTTTAATCCTTAAAACAAGATTTTTGCAAAGCTTATCTAAATATGGAGAGGATTATCATCACTGTAACTTTGGTTTACAGGTATTCCACGAATATTGACAAAAAAATTAATTGTTGTAAAATATTGATTCAAGGATATTTATTGAATCTATACTGCAAGACGTGAATTTTAAAACAAAAATTTAGATTTTTAGTTTAGTATTCACAGAGTAGTTAGTTTTTGAAAAAAAATCACATTTTTTTTGAATTTCCAGTGATTGAGTTAGTGATAAATGTTGAAATTTGAATTGAAGCTAGTTTGAACTTCTATGATGACGAGAAAAATACTATAAAAAATTCGAATGTATGAATTTGCCGTACGAACCATTTTTAGGGTTTTAAATTAAGTTTAAATCTTGTCTTTAAAGGTATCGAGTCCATCACCAATAAACGATCGAGTGGTACGAGCTTTTGGAGGTTGATGGTTTAACGCGTCGTCGTCGTATGGGCGAAGTTGTGGCTTTTCTGGTGACCTGAGACGTGGCGGCGAGACGATTCTCTGAAGGTGGTTAAGAGCAGTTTTTCGAACGAACTACAAAAATTTCGATTTCGTCCTTTTTGTGAAGATCTGGGTATTGATTTCAAATGAGGGGATGATTCGTGGTTTGCTGGAGGTCGCGGTGGCCAGAGAAGCGGCGGCGCGGTGGCGTGCACGTGCACAGGAAAGGTCTCGTGTCAGTGAATTTGGGTTGGGAGGAGAACTCGAAGAAACGTTCGAGTAGATTGGTGTGTATACTCGGGTTGTCTTGAGCTCGAGAAATGTGGTTTAAGCAGTGGTTTCAGTTTAAAGCTTAAAACTGAGCAGAGAAAAAATGGGGGAAGAAGAAGTACGAGAGGAGGCTCGGGGAAGTGACGAGAATAACCTGAGTTTGGCTCGAGTCAAGTACCCTGTTTACTCGGGTATATTTTAAAAATGGGTTTAACCCAAATTTATCAAGTGTAAAATGTTAAATTGAACCATGTTGAAAAATTTTAAGTTGAAAATCTGTTTAAGTTATTGACTAAGTAAATATATATATATATATATATATATATATATATATATATATATCAATGCTTATAAAACCTTAATTAATATTTAAATTAAGTAATTTAATTTAAAATAAGAATTGAAGTTAATTTACCTTAAAATTTCAAATGCAAAATAAATTGATTTTGAAGATATAAAGAAGATTTAAAACGATAATTAAGGTAAATGATTATTTTTATTAATTTATAAATTTGAAAAGAAAATAAAAATGATATACAATTTGAAAGTTAAATTTATTTATCCAAATTTTTATCATTGATTTAAAATAATTATATGGTAAATTTATTTAAACCACATTTGAAAATGATTAACTATCGCTGTGCACTATATTGATATTTCTGTTCTGAGTGTGATACTGTGTGATATAAATTGCCATGTATTGTAATGTGATTGTGATTCGTTCTGTATTGATGTGAAAACCCTGTTGCCCATAAAACGGCATTTAAACTTCGATGCGACAGGGAATCGGATTTCAGTTGGTTATCCGAAACCCACATCGAACCTGTGAATATTTGTGAATGACATCCACATGTTTTAAAAATTTGACACTCACTATTCGAATTAGCCGGGAAAGGACCTTTGTGTCGTATAACCCATTTCGAATATGTGATTCGACGTTATGGATAGCATTTGAAGACCGATGTTGAAGACCGGGTGTTTGCGAAAGCGATAGGATGACCTGTCGATTGATTCTGCACCGAGTTGCTCCGGTATAGAGTTCTCCATATGTGATGAAGAATCCGACCCGGGATTATGGATATCCGAATTGCAAGGACTTCTTTGGAAGTGCCTTCGGTTCTCTTCGAACCCAGAACAGACTTGTATGGACTGTATATCTGACATTACAAATTGAGATATATAGCAAATTTCTTTTAAATATATTTCCGTTGGTGGCGGAGAATTTATTCTCTTAGCTTAACACCCTTAGAGGTTATGTAGTTGAAGGTTATCAGCGATATATTTCCAATTTGGTAATGTGGCATGCTGAGTGTTACTGATCATTTGTTGATCGAAGCATGGCTTTGTGAAAAGCATAGCTTTGTGGACGAGACTTCGTCGAGCCTCACAACCCGGAATGGTCGAAACAGGAAAGATGCAGCAAGGTTATTGGGGGTAGCACCCCTTAGGGTATGTGCATTTCCTTCTGGATAGAAGTGGTATCATGATATGGAGCTCAGATACTTAACTTATGTTGATATCGCAGATATATATATATATGTTTTACTTTGTGATTTGTTGCTGGGGCCCCGGTTAAAGGTTGATTACAACCGGAAGATGGCATACTCGTGTCAGACCCAGTTAGAGGTAATTCGGCCTTGTGTTGACAGAGATCCGGTTAGGTTCTCGGGG
Organism: Allium cepa; assembly: GCA_030765085.1. NCBI lineage: Eukaryota > Viridiplantae > Streptophyta > Magnoliopsida > Asparagales > Amaryllidaceae > Allium > Allium cepa. Next base: position 800,732,643 of record CM060937.1, read on the forward strand.
ACGTCCTTCCAAAGGCGTTCTCATGTGGCCCAGGAAGTTCCTTAGCCTGACCATTGTTGGAAATCCAAACAAACAATACGAACCTAGTACGGTTTTAGTTGTAAAACCTGCCATTTAATATGGTAGCTATAGTAGGCATAATATAATGGTATCTATGCTGGCTAAGATTGATATCCTACTTCCGAAAAATTTCACACTACGCACTAGTAATAATATCAAAGAAATTCTTCTCGTATTAAGCATATTTAACTATCATAAGGAGAAATCTCCCTCAAGTGTGCGATTGCATTGTGTGTGTGCCGGGAGGCCTTATGGTAATTCCATTTTCTAAAGCATACCGAAATTTCTTTTATAAATCTAGTTTTCTTTAAAAGTAACTGTTGTTTTTGTTTACTCATACCAGTCCCATGACTGATTCGGAGTTTATTGTTTTCTTTCCTAAACTCTAGGTGTCCATTATTTCCACACGGGCAGCCTAGTGGCAGGTTTCTGTATTTTGGAGTAGCTGTATTTTGGAGCTCTTATCTTGGAGATATCTTGGGAGCTTTTGGAGATTTCTGGTGTTTAGCTTTTGGGAGTTCGATATCACCCCTCTCATTTGAGGACTTTTGGATATATGATCATTGTTGTATTATCATGATGTTGTATTTAGAGTTGTGGTGTATGTAGTATATACTCTGTTGTAGTATGGATATTATGTTGAAGTTGTAACTGTGATGATATTTATGATATTGATTCTGTTCCGTTGTTTTATATTCATCTAATTGTTGTTATAAGCTCTGGCGATGCGAATTTGATGTCGTTTATCGGACATCGAGTTTGGGTCGTCACAAACTCTCTTATTCAAAAAACTCTCCATTTTTAGAGTTCAAATGCTAAGAAAATGCTAACGTAAGTTCATGCCAAACGTAAGAAACTCCAAATGCTAATTTCTTTGATGTCCAAGAACAGGGACTTCGTGTAGATAGTTAAAATCGGTTTTATTTATTTATTTTGTAACCTTGATTGTCTTCTAAATTTTAATGCTTGTTTTGAATTGTTTTTCAACAGATATTTTCTATAGAAATAACAATGATTTTATTTTTAAATTGGTTTTTATGACTTGCGATTAAAAAAATTGTTGTTTATCATAATTGGTTTATTATTAGAAATATAATTTGAAAATTTTATTGTTTATTTCAGTTTGTTTTATGGATATTAGCCACATTCTTACTTTTACAAAAACTATTTTCTATATCTTTCTATTTCACATCTATAAGTTTCTGTAATTGCCAATAATTAAAATATCAACAAATGATGCCTAAAGGTGTAAATTTTATTTACTTATTATTATTATTTAAGAATAAGAGTGGTATATGATTTAAGCAGAGCATTCGTTTGAATAAGAGTGCTATAATATTCAAGTAGAGCATTCGTTTTGATATTTCGGCGTTTCGAACCCATAACCTTTAGAACATCATTCTAGAGTGACATATCACTTACCAAAGTGGTCCTTTATAACTAAAGGTGTAAAATTCGGTGTTGCTTGATGCAACTTGGTGAGAAAAGTTGATTGGTGCCCGATCGAGAGCTCATCTCCGGTGATCGATAAGGGTTTTAACTAACATCTCCAAAATCAAGGTTTTTGGTAGAAGTAATTTTGATCAGGAGTTGGTCTGTAATAGGCGAAGGCAATAATCATGGCTACAGAGACCAATATTCAAGAACTAGGTTTCGGTTTCAATTTCGGTCATTTGAAATTTTGTTAGTTTCAGATGATTTCGTAAATTTCGGAAGTTTCGGTTTTGGCTCAGATTTTGGTTTTCGATAGTTTGCTAATAAACTTATGGTAGAATTACACTAAATAGACCAAAATAACAACTTTTAGTACTATTACAAGTCAGCCCAAAATAATTTACATTCAGCCCTAAACTATTAAACATCAATAAATAAATTAAATTAGAATACAAACAACCCTAAATAACTATTATTAAATATGAAACCAGCCTAGCCCAACAATCTCCCCCCTTTCAGTCCTAAAATACAATTCATGATTTCATTTTTCCCCCATTATATTTCCGGTATCGAAAGTAAAAAAGAAAAAGAAAAAAAAAACGACACCGACTGTTTCTATATTGCTTGACAACGAGCACAAAAAAGAAGGATATGTTACTGTCATTACGAGATAATATGTTAGCACCATTGGTAAAAATACTTCTTTTCTCAATTTCATAATATGTTAGCACCAAGGTTCGAGATCTCGGTTTCGATCTTTTGTAATTTTAGAAATTTCGACATAATTCATAAATTTCGGAAATTTCGATTCCAGTTTCGGATCTTGTTATTTATTTTTCATATAATTATACATATATTTGTTTAATTTATTGAAACAAAACGTATAATTTAAACTTGATTGAAAAATACGATATACACAAATAATACCGGTTAATTATAAATATTTAAAACACTAAAAAATGTTCATTCGTTACTTCATTTTCAATTATTTTAGTTGCATCATTTATATATTTTGTGAATTTGTATGTTCTCTAAGTTAAAATTTCAGATTTTGAATATTCCTATATTTGAAAATTCAAATTAATTCTATTTTTGAGTTTTTTCTATATAATTTGAAGTTCAATAGGTTTTTTTGTTGAACCGGAATTTCGGTTTGGTTTCGTTTCGGCCCCTACTGAAACCTAAACGGAACGACCGGAATCTCGGTGCTTCGGTCGGAACCTCAAACCTAGGTTAGCACCATGATGTGTAGATTTGTAGCTATGCACACTTGATAAAGCAAGCAGGTGTATATGTGCAAAACAGAAATTAATTATAGTCCATTCTACAATAAAATAAGAGGGTAAAGTTTTAGCATACCTCGACAACAACATCTGAAAGTTTCTTGATGCCTAAGGTTAGGCATATATTTTCAGCAAGTTCAGGATGAGAAAATCTCAACCTAGAAGTTTCTATATTGCCAAGAAACTGAGCACCACAGGAATCAATATATATGCATGATCTAGCATGCACAAGCCTGCAACCATCATCTGGAACTATAGCATCAAATATCCAGTCCGATTTTAAGGTTTTTACAGAGGTTTTTCCACTACAAATAAAAGTCAAGATCTCCATAACAGCACGCAATTCATTAGGATTAAGACGCTGATAGCCACATGATTTTTGAATATTTGAAAGAATCTCCCTTGCATATGCGATGGTAAGAACTTCTTGTATCCCGAGTTCCTTAAGAATTTTAACAAATGGGAGAAATAGAGATGGGAGTTCAAATGCAAAGGGTGAAAGATTGCCTGTTAATCGAACAAAAAGAGCTTTTGCTGTGACTAAGCGAGTGCCATTTGCTACTGGAATGAATGCTACCTTTTGCAACATGGTGATATCTGTTGAAAAATAGAATATCAGATATACAAATGAGCCAATGATGAAATGTTCGTATGTAATATGATGGAGTGTCATAACTCCTTGTGGAGAAACATTTTCTGATTTACTTAATAATTTGTAAATCATTGATGAAACCAATTGAAACAGGAAAAAATGTTCATGCGCTTAGAACATCGTTAATAAAATTGTCCAGTTAAGTCACAGAAATTATATGTTGCACGTTGATGTGACATATTATAAAAACGCATTTTTATGATAATTGTTATAAGAATCAAGTGCAATGTCTAATCTTTGCTTGAACATTGCACTTGCATTGAAAATGCTCTTACAAAGAATCTAAAGTTTTTAGGGTAGAGAGACTTTTTTGGTTACAAAAATAATAATCGGTTGCAAACATTAAACTTGTGGATTATAAATCAAACATTTCAACTAAACAATAGTTCTTTAGATATCCGAAGGGCAACGACAATTTTAACATAATTTCCAACATTGATGCATTTTAATTAACAAAGGAGGCAGTTAAACAAACAAAGCCTCGAAATTTGCATATAAATCTGATTGCTCAGTAAAATATTTTAGCACATTTAATGTGGCAATAGAATGATATTCCAATTAGATAAGCTACTTGTGTACAAACCTGATGAAGAAAGTGTTCCCCAAACTTTTTCAAGATACCTAAAAATATCAAGCGAAGCATCTTCTATTGTCATCATCCCTGGTTCTGTTGGCCAGTGTGCTAGGGTATCTTCACCATTATTTCTTCCAATGACCTGAAGGCATAATATACATTAAGGGAAAATACATCTGTAGCATAAAATGAAGACATTGTGTCTATCACCACAGTTGCCAATGCACTCATTTTTGACGTTAAAGATTCTAGTTCAAACTTCAAACACACAAACAGCAAACAAGCTCATCATTGCGGATCGAGGAATGGAAAGAAGAGAATATGCACAGCACATTGTATTTTTATTTGAAAAAAGAAAAACTTGATACTCAACTTCAAAATGTATTTGTTACCAAGCGATGAAACTAACATAACATTACATACAAGTCCTATTTTTCTGGACAAGTGGAGCATAAAGGGCACCTACTTGCAGAAAAGTAAAAGTGATACCCTAATAAAATTGTAGGTATTGACAGAAAATACAGGTGTGCATACCTCTAAATGCTTAGAAACCACAGAGAATGCAGGTGGGCTTTTGAAATGAAAAGCACCCCATGAATATTCAGGAGGAACAATATTTTGTTTAGTAATAATTGGAGCAGAACTCCATGCCAAAGGCCAATCTCTCAATAATATCGAATTTACGTACGAGGAAAGCACCCTTTTACCACCTTTCTTACCCCCAATGCTAGGAATACCTTTCTCACATGGTATAAATGAAATCTTGCCAATAGTTTGACAAAATGTGTGATCATACAAAGTGGCAAAATTAGAAAAAATTGTATCCACGATTGAACTAGCTAATGACCATAACTCAAAAGATACTTCATTTCTTGTACTTGAAAAATCTGCCTCTATATCATCAGGATATTCGTTAATGTTTGTCAATTCCTTTCCAAGTAATTCGACTTTCTTTGCACATTCGATTATTGTATCAGCTTGTGAGGATGTCCGTAGTCCTACTTTCCTCAGTATACAAAGCCATTCATCTGAAACAAATCTTTCTCCAGGAAACTTATCTCGCTCACCCACAAAAACAGACATAAGCAAGGAGTCGCTAGGATCAAGAAGATCTTCTGGTTTAAATAACTCTAAGCAGAGCTCATTTGCATTCCTTAAAAAGTTGGTCCGTCTCAAAGTGTCCAATACAATGGAATCTATCTGCAGGTCTTTCCAATTCAAAAACACATACAACAAAATATCCTCCTTCTCGTTAGAAGTTCTCTGTTCAAATCCTGGTAAAGCAAATTTCACAAGCACTTCTTGATCTAACAGCTCTTTAATTCCCAGAGCACAAAGGAACTGACTTGATTCGACAGAGTAGGACAAGCATCTGTTATCAAGAGGTTGGTAAAATGTCATTGAAGGAACCATATACTGATCACTGCCTAACAATTTTGTATAGGTACCAGTAACAGTTCTATATATTGGAAGTTCTCTTAACATGTCTAGCTCTTCTCTATCATAAATGCTTCCGGGGATAAAATCCTGTGAAAACAATGCAAAGAGTCTCTCGCAATCGTCACTAGATAAATTATCTGGAGTAGAGAAATAACCAGATTTTTTACTTGAAACTAGTTTCAATAATATTGCTTTAGCAAGTGTCTGACCAGGCAAGGGGAGCAAAGAAGATACTCCACAGTCGACAAATAGCATATCGTACACAGGTATATTCAGTTGATTTAGCATATTTAACAACCATGGATATCTTGATTTTGTTGACTCAAATGCATTCATATACAATTTGCTTAAGTCAGAATTTGTAGGATCGGATTCATTATTTGTGCCAGCAGTAATCGGTGGTATGAAGATTAGGTGACTAGCTTTTACACGACAGAGAACAGGGCCATTAAGAAATGCAGGAAAAAGAGGCCAATCTGATATATAGGAAAGATCACCATTCAAGTCCTTAAATACTTTCCAAAAGAGATGTATCCATTCAGAAGTTGGTGAAGTTGAATTGATATCCCATGTTACCCAAGGGGAACCATTGCTATTTAGGTAAACATGATTCACCCATTGTTCAGTAAACAGTTGCCTCAAATTACTTGCTAGCAGCTGAGGAGTAATAACCATCAACTTCATAAACCGATGAATAGTTTGGTCAAATAGAAACTCTGCTAGATGTGTTTTCTCTAAACACAGTGGATGAATAAAGTTATCAGATAGTTGGCACATAAGCTGTTGCTGATCTTTGGTACCTACCCAGAGTTCATTAATGCCTAACCTAGCTATACGATTACCTGCAGTTGGAAATGGCATGCCTCTAAGCTCGGTCACTATAGATGGCAATGGTCCATCACTTGTATTTAGTACATCAGAAAGAGGACCACCTGATCTGCCAATATCTTCAACAACCCCACGACCAAAATCATACAAAGCCTTACCGAAAAATGTCATCATTTCAAGGGCATCACCTCCAGAAGTACTGCTTGAATTTTGAGAAACACTGTAGTCTGATCTCTGAATATTTAAGTCTGATGAAGGCGTTGTATTAATATCAACTAAATCTGATGACTGCTGATGTTGAATATCGGAGAAGCAGTAGTCCAATACAACTACATACGCTTCAATCGATCGAAGATGAACATATTTAGAAGATTTGAGAAGATCACGAACCATTTTAGGCTTAATTTCCCTAACTTTTACTCCTACAGCTTGAATTTCACCTACTAATTCCCATGGAACAGAAAAAACCGGATAATGTTCCTTGATGAAATTACAAACAGCAGATGGAGGTAATTTTTCACCACCTCCAGTACCTGCTTGAGATAAAAACATCCCCTCATCACATTTCACGGCATTTCCATTGTAAAGTTGCCAAACAGGAAGATCAACAAGACGTGCATAAAATGGCCTAATCACTTGTTCAATCATTAATTCCCTTTCTGCATTTGTTTTAGACAAATTTGAGTTCGTAGACATACCATGCCTAGATCGTGGCCAAAAACAGTATATCTTGTCACCATACAAGTGTAAAATATGAGTCATAGCACGTGCAGCATTAGGCTCGATGCAAGAAGATAAGGGATTCTTTCTAAGCTTTTGAAATTCAAGTACCATTTCAACATAAGCATCACGAACGCATATCAGCAGTTCTTTATTCCACGCTTCCAGTAACGGACTATTAGGATTAAATCGTAGTTCGGAAGAAGTGCTTTCACTGGGATGGTTAAAAAGATAGCGTCCACCTTTGTGGTGCACGAGGAAATATCCAAGGGCAGTTACAGGCATGTTTATAGAACCAGTTAAAGGGAGAGGAGAAAGAACACAGCCAGATGTTGTTGGCCCATCTATCGGTTGTCCATTTTGAGATATGCAGAGTGCAATTCCAGCAACTGGCGTCAAATTGTAAGCAAGATAACGCCTGAATAATTTAAAGTAAACTGATAAGGGAAATAAATTTTTATTGTCTTCCTTGTATCTATAGGCTGTTATGCACGAAGGATTGTGCCAGACATAACTATGGAAAGTGAATTATTTGAACAAACACATAAAGTTTCAACCTTTCTAGAACATTCCAATAGAAAGATCTATACCTGTCCAGAGCCATATCACGAGTTTTCCCAGAACCTAAACAAAGCACAACAAGCCACTTGGCCATTACACTTTCACAACCATGCATCACATGAACGTCCATTACATTCATCTTTACAGCTGCGTTAGAGCTACTAAACAATCTCGATAGTTGGAATTTTCTCCATTTCTTCTCTGAAAATGGGTTCCTCAAAATTGAAGATGACGGATCAATAGAAACTGAATAATCCAGTGATGGCTGTAAATGTCCGTCCTCCCAAGTTGACAATGACACCTGGAAACTTAATATTGATATATGTTAATGGAATAGAATTAGAGATTGCATCCATAATTGCACGTATAATAACTACATCCCTCTGGGAGAATAATTAACAAAGGTAAATTTCACCCAAAAAAAAAATTGTTAACCATGCTGATACCAGTAAAGCCAATAAATATACAAATGAAGTTTTCCTGTCGTCTTTTTTTCAAATTTGAATAAAGTAGTTTGATCTTTTAAAATATGTACACAGCAGATAAATTATATTGGTAGTGTGCAAAGGAAAAAAAATCCATAATAAATAAATAAATCCAACAATTTACAACAAGAATTTATAACAATTAAGCTCATCTAATGGTGTAAACATTGTATGCAACTTAACAAAATCAAAAGTTCAAACTGAAACATGTTTTGGTTGAAAACTCAAACTGAATATGTACTTTTAGCACTGAATCATATATTTAATGATATTTTTCGATGATATACAGATATCACACATACAAAAGGCGGTACAGACAGTCTAAATTCAATTGTTGGTACTTGATTTACATCTAAGTTGACCGTTCAAATATAAGTTATTTGTATTCACGGTCGACACAAGTTATTTGTATTCATGCTCAAAAAGCCCAAAATCCACAAAACAGTTATTTCATTTTTAACTAGCGAAAATGATTACTTATATAATAGAGTTCCTATAGATGATTTGTCGAGGTGAAACTGAAGTTCATAATACTTTTTAAAATATGTTGCAAATCTTTGTTTATTTTTTATTTGAATCAAATTCCTTATCTAGAATAAAATCAAGTTTAACCAAAAAAAGTCAGAAATGAATAAATGCGTAGACTGCAAAGATACTTTTATAAGTGCTTTAAGAAATGAAAAGGTCTTAAAAAACGACGTCTGAGAGGTTTTGATCGGAACACCGAGATTTCAGTAAACCGAAATTTCCGAATTATATCAAAATTCCTAAAATTACAAAATACTGAAAACGAGACTGAAACTGAGATTTCGAACCTTGTTAAAATTTAAAATAAAATAAAAAAGATGATTATAAATTTTTATACAGAACATAGTTTGGATTTCAAAATATAATTCTTTTTAATACATGGAAAATGTTGATTTTATCGAAGAAGATGAAAAAAATTACAATGCTATCATATTCTTCTTTCAATAACAATGGATGCCCTGTTCTGTTGAAGTGACACATTGGTGTTAAACTGAATATTAAGAAAGATAGAGAATCCAGTTACATGAGAATTAGAAACAAAGAGCTCACTCCCTTACTACACAAGAATTAGGAAAAAAAGATGGACAAATTTATAACTAGTGGTCTTGGTTTCATGCAGATGGTGTACTGCTAATAACCAGAACTTGTCAATTGCAGCCATCGATAAAACAATGAAATTACCCTTTGTCCAACCCCACAATTTCAACCTTTGATGGAAACTGAATTTATAAATTTCTTGATTGTATATTTAGATTAAAATTTTGCTCTATATGTATATTCTCTGATTCGGTGCTCTTCCTTAAAAATATAAATAGCCAACGAAGAGAAAAATCTATTCAATTATTGAAAGAGATCCAAAAACCGACATAACTATTATATTTTCATGAGTATTTTTTATTTTGCCTCTTGCAACAACCATTAGTTTCATACGTACATGCAGGCTTGTGTGTGTGCCTGTATGTTTTTGTTTGTGTGCGCATGTATGTACGTTTTTTTTTGTGTGTGTATACACGGGTTTGTGTGCATGTATGTTTTTTTTGTGCGTGTGTGTATATAATCGCTAAATTTGAAACGGTGGTTTTTGTTAAAACGGACATACTACAAACAATATATGTGTGCATAGCACGCATTCCTGTGCGCATATTTTTAATACTAACACTAAATAATGCATATATATATATATATATATATATATATATATATATATATCGATTCATGGAAAATAATGTATGATAACATTACTACTAGTTCAACGGTCATGATTAATTTAATCATACCAAACATTTATTTTTAACTCAAATAAGAACTCATGATCATTAAGTTTCATTCATTTTAGCAAAAATAAGAAGAAAAATGTTCATTTTTGCCATCCGTTTGGCACATGCTGGTTTATTTATGTTAGAACTTTAACTATTTAACTAAATTTGTTTTTAAATTTACCATAGAGAGAGAGAGAAGAAACTACATCAAGTATAATTTATAAGTAGCGTCATCAATAAACGATTTGCTAGACCATACAAGATGTCTAGGAGCAAAAAGGAAGCAGAACAAAATTTATTCTTGAAAAAAGAAATCTTCCATTTTAGAAGGAACTTACAAGATGTAATGATCAGTCTAAGAGCAAAAAAAGTACTAAATTTATTCTCGAAAAAAGCCTTTCAATTTCAAATGGACTGGCCAACATGTCTCTTTAATTTCTAAACTTTTTATCTTGTTATCAAAAATCTCAAAAATCCTACGATTTGAATCTCATTTCAAATTAAACTTCTTCAACTACGGTTTGATTCTCAAATATGGATATAACTCAATCAAAACCCCAATTGAGAAAAATCATTTAATCGATGCTAAAATTTTAAACAAAAATATCAAGTTGAATCTAAATTCAGATTTCACTAGGCCTGTCAACGGATGCTTTCGAATGCGGAAAGTGTCACATCCGCATCCGAAACCATTTTCCGATATCGGATATCCGCATCCGCGGATACGGACGAATATCGGATAATTATTCTATCCGCTAACGATCGATCAATCAAGAATTATAAAAAGAAAATTTAGTTTAACTTAAAAAATTTCAATCTCATTTGGTTACAAAAGTGTTCAAAATTAACAAATATGATGATAATAAATAGTTTCGAACAGTTAATAAGCATTAAGTACATATAATATAAACTACTAACTTAATAAAATAATAAACGAATATATTTCACTGCACTGAAATACACATAATTTGAACTATAATCTTGACAAAAACCGGACGGATAATTTTCGAATGTGGATGTCTTCATATCCGCATCTGCATCCATTTTTCCAGATATCGTATATTTATCTGCTTTTTGGATGCGGACGGATTTCGGATTTTTCGGGTATCCATTAATAGCCCTAGATTTCATTGCTTCCTAAACAAAATAAAGATGGAAAAGGAGAGAATATTAAGTTTTGAGCTTCTACATTGAAGCTCAAGCATCAAAATCTATTTCAACATATAATTTGATACTGTGGAAAAAAGAATCAATGTTTTAACATACTTAAATTTCATTTAGTAATCTCCAAATAGCAAAAGTTTAAGCGTAACTATGTACACATTCAAGTGTGAAGCATTTGAATAACTTGAGAACCTTCTTTATAACCTATCAATGGGGTAACCATTCAGTATAAATAAGTTGTCAATAAAACAACCTTTCATACTGGTATGGAAGAACTTGATTTTGTAAACAACATAGAAGAATGAAAGGAATACCTGAGTTAAACATACTTTTGGTTGTTTTTCTTCAACTATGAATAGCGATTTAGAATTAAATATAAAAAAGAGTATCGAGGACCAAAAAAAACTGCTAGTTTCTTTGTTTCTACCTTGAGAAATCAAATATATAGAAAAAATCCCATTAGCATCAATTTTTGTTTGTTTTCTACAAACAAATCAACCTTAAAAGTTATGTAAACAACCATCAGAACTGGTATGCAGATCAAATTAGAACCCAACGATGGCATGCATTTCTAAACCAAGGTTTTATCTTAGCACTCTTAATTAAGAAATAAACTGAAAGTTGTGGTACCAAATTGATATACCCATAAGCTGGATCTAAATCAATCTTCTGAACTAAAATTGAAAGCCTGTATAGGAGATGATAATCGGCAGGGCATTTGATAGAGAGTTATAATTTTGTTCAGTATTTGACTACCAGTACACCATGTTTTGGCCTATTACTGCATTACCTGCAATACTGATTTTAAAAACAGAAGTGAAGAAGATGCATGCTGCTTATATCGATCAAAGATAAGCCTAACACTCTTAGAACCTTTATCATCATTCAAAAATTTGGAAGATAGTGGCATGCGCATTACTGTTGAACCAGAAGTTGAAATAGAAATCCCCTGATTAAAAGTCATTGGACTAAACTGATCTTTAAATCTTTCTCGTAATCCTGTCCCTTCAAACCAATTTAGATTTCTGAAAGTTAGTTGAAGTGTTCAAAGTGATGCATGAAGTGATATAATCAGAAAAGAAATATTGATGGTTCAATTCGCTTGTGGTTTTCTAGATCAACATTGTAAATATTTTAGGACACATGGGTATAATCAGAAATAAAATGCTAAAGGTTTAATTAGCATACATGGTTTCCAAATTAACAATACAAATATTCTTCAAGTTATTTCTTTTAAGACACATAATTATTCAATAGAAATTCATAGTAAAATAAAAAAAATGCTGATGGAAGGAGTAATATCATCAATGGATAACTACTGTTCAGATGAAAACTGATTTATAAGATACCCAAACCAAAATGAGAAACTGTCTCTACTATGGTTTGTAACACAAACATGCATGCACAATTAAAATATGTGCACGATTGAAAATCAAGCTTGCAGTAAATAAAACTGAAAAGTATCAATGCATTTGATAACCGAACAAAAAAGTGAAAACCAACTCATACCTTCTAAGAAGAATAATTTAGCAGCAGCACCACTACTTGATTTTGCATTAAGGACCAGACCAAGAGGGTCAAAAATGTAGTAGTAGCCTGCAGATGCTATTGTCATAATATCACACATGAAGTAACAGCTAATAAGACCTAATCCATAATTGAGTTGATTGCCCTGAATTTTCCATGGAGGGGGAAGTTGAAGATCACAAACATCTCCCCTGCTAAAAGCAGCTCCTTCAATCACAACTGTCAAAGAGGGTCCTTGGAATTCCCCTAGGCAAACATCAAAAATTGTGACCAGTTAATATAGTTGTACAAATTGAAGATGGCAGAAAAAATACAAGCACTGAAGTATACCTGCTGCTTAGGTATAAACTCTATTGGAAAATATTTTAACAGAATTTTCGTACTAAACATTTAAATCTTGATGTTTTAACTTTTAAGAACATTTTACAGAGTTGATTTTTTGAGCGGTTTGGAATGAAAATGTTTGACAAAGTTATATAAATATTTAGGGGAAATATAAGCAGATTTTTCAAAAATTAACATCGATATTATGCAAAGGGCCAAGGCTACCTAGATTGTGCTGCAACAAGGATTGTTTAGGATGTTCACGTTTATCATATATCACATGTAATTTCTTTGCATTGCAGCAATCTGCCAACTCTAAAAGGTCAAACAGAACATAATCATCTTCACCATACAAAGCTCGCAATTCAATGATTCTACTATAATCCATGCAAGGCAGATCTCTAGTCATCTCCTCATCAACTAATGAAGAGCTCCTAAGTGATTTTGCACCAAGCTTCCTCGCAAGATCATTAGTAATACAAGGATGTACAAAATTAACTGTATTTGAGCCAGTTTTTTCCAACCATGGCGCATCATTATACACAAGTTCATATGGATGCATTAGCATCCCTGAAGAATCAGGAATCAAAAGTAAGTTTATTGATGCATCGTCCAACTCTTTTCCATCATAACAATCAAGAAATGCTTCTAAAACATGTTGCACCAAATTCAGTTGTTCAGACAATAGTGCTTTGCCATTAAAATCATGTTGTACACGCTGCAAGATGTTAAGATAGTCCATAGCAGCAAAAGAAGATTTTACGCCGAACTTCTGAAGTAAATCTTTAAAATTTTGAAGCTCGGATGGAACAGCATACAAATAAGGATGATATGTTACGGGAGAGTCAAATGCAAGTGCTTCTGGTAATATGAAGTTATCACCAATATAAACCCAAGGAACGCCATCTAAAATTTCTATCAAAATTTTAAAATTTTCAGTATCAATAAATTCTTGTAGTTTTGAATAAATTAATGGTATTTGCTTTGCTAAAATTTCATCAAGACAGTTTTCTTGCTCATATTGTAGTTTCAAAGTCCCGTAAGACTTTGAAAGCTCAACTAATTGAATGGACAGGACTTCTGCATCAAGTGGCTCTAGCCAACCAAGTCCATGCTGTATGAAAGATGAGCAGCAATCATTATCTAAAATACGCATTTTCGCTGAAACCATCCACATATCAAATTTAGGCCTTGTCATACTTGGAGGTGCTACAATGCTATGTGAATCGAGCCATGGAATTCCTTGTAGTGGTGGAGAACTATAAACAGGACACCATGAAATTGTTTTGATCTCTGACCAAAATTCGTTTTCTGATAAATCAGGGACAAAATTAGAAATTAAAGAACGTAGATCATTGCCGGATTCGTTGTCGTTGTGTATTTCATGCCAAGAATGTTCATCGGATGATTCAATGTTACCATCTGAAAGTTTCGCTCCGAGAACATTTAAATACATAAATAATCTCTTACTGTAAATCTGAGCTTCCATGTTGCCTGAATCATGCAACATAGATACTGATCTAGCACTATCAAGTAGTCCTGTGTGACTTAATGATTGTTTTAGACCCATGCTTGTCAGTAAATCAAGTATGCCGTCATCTGAAAACTTCTCATCTGGGAAGAAAACTTCTTTGTGGAGGAAATTCCGCAAGCTTGTTATGCGTGGATCATAAAGCCTGGAGAGAATCAAAGATACATAGTCAGTCCAAACATGTACAAAACAAATTCAAACGTTTTATAACTACAAAATAAAGTTCTATAAGCATCTAAATCAATTTATACAAGCTTGTTGCGCTTCTAAATCAATGTCTAGGTTGTATTCAATTGCTTTTTTCTTACTACAAACTAAAGTTGATATAGTAGGCGAGCAAGTAGGAAAGTTATGTATGGAAAAACATTTATGAGCATCTGGATTTATTTTGCAACCTTTTTTACTATTCCTATTACTTTTATATATATATATATATATATATATATATATATATATATATATAGAGAGAGAGAGAGGGGGGGGGGGAGGGGGGGGAGGGAGGATCAATAGCACCCTTTATTTAGCACCATTTTTTAGCGCCCAATATCAGCCACAAGTTTCCATTTAAATATTTATTTTTTTCTCCCTCCCGTCACACCTCCTGTCACATTGACCAAATATTTAAATATAAACTTGTGGCTGATATCGGAGGCAACATATGGTGCTAAATAAAGGATGCTATTGATCCTACCTCATATGCGTGTGCGCGCGTGCGCGCACATCACTCACACGCGCGCGCACAGGAAAACATTTGTAGTGATAACATTTAGGTACCACCGGCAGCTGCCTGTTCACAAAACTAGGAATTTTGAAACAGGGTAAGTGGGTATATTACCCCATTTAGGGAAGCTAGAGAAATTGATACATTGACATCTGAAGCTTTGGAGGCTTCCCACACCAGCAGTTCATTTTTAATATTACCTTGATTAACTGTTATTAGTTTAATATATTATACAAATACCATACATAATTATTTTCCAACCCATTTCAGATGACTCTTTTCCAATCTCTTTCTTACCCTCCTTGGCTTCGCAAAAAAAGGCACCCTTAATATTATATCACAAGATGTAGAAGCTTTATAGTTCTTGTGTTAACAGTAATAAATATTCAGTGGTGCAAGAACAATTTACTGTTACCATGACTGTAAAATCTATGCATTGAAGATATCATACCTAGAAGGATGTTTCCAAGATCCGTTGGCTGCCAAAACAAATGGAGTTTCCGAAATTGAAGTTTTCATATCTGCATCGTGCTCCATTAAACCCTTTATATCACGAAAAATCGTAAAAAGTTTGCTTGAATCTGAAATGAATCTTGACATTTGGTTCAACACATGATCCCGATAAAATTCACTTCTTGAAACTTCCTTAATGCCTAAATAGCATTTTAAAATACTATTTTCCACATCTGAAGCTGCTCGGACAAAGTTACCATCCAAAAGGTCCTCATACATACCTTCTGGCACAAGCAATTTTGTGGGGTTGGCCAAACTTACAAGGTCTCTGCCAGTATAAGACTCAAATATAGGAAGATTATTGATAATTTCAATATGGTTTGCATCAATCTGATTTGAAACAAACCATCTAGATTGCAAAATGAAACTTCGAAGCTCATGCATTTCTCCTCTTGATGCATTTGAGAACGTGTTTTTAATACCATGAGAATTAGAATTAACTGCCTGAATAGCATTCAGGATCCCGCTAGCTGTTGCATCTTGAACAAAATTCTTTATCTGAGGATGATTAATCTGAAAATCAGACTTCAAAAAGGCACATCCTATTTTCTGCAATAAAGAAGACATATTTTCGCTCCAACCATCATTTATAATCACATTTGAGTTTTCAGTTAGCTGAAAAAGGTGGTCATTTCCAACAGGAAGTAAAGGCCATTTTGAAAAAATATTAAGATCGGCGCATGATAAGTTCAAGTAATCCCACAGCATTTTCATCCATTCAATACTTGGCACACCATGTTGGCTTGGATCCCAAAACACTTGTTTGGCATGCTGCCATTGTTCTGGAAGAATTCGAGGAAAAAGTTCAACGAGAGAGTGGGATGTTAGTTCACAAATATTTGTTGAACCAGACTGAGCAATACTTTGGAATTTTTCAAATATATCAGTAGGAATCAAGCAGTCAACAATAAGATGTGGTACTGAGTCTTTTAAGAGATTATTCTCTATCAGTGATGTAACATATATTTTTTCTCCCTGTCCTGGTTTGCTAAACATTGTGAATGACCCATTTGCCAAAGGAACCAAAGGTAGGCCAAATAAATTTTCAGAGAAATTAGATCCACTCATGTCACTTAAGCAATAAGACAGTGTGATTAGCATTGCATCTTTGTCCTTAAAACCACGCTTGCGTCGTATCAGTAAGTTCCTCAGCAAAAAGGGATTCAGAAAATGCAAGGATGGGCATGAGTCGGTGAATCTTTCAACTATTGGCTTAGGGACAGTGACAATGGGTAAACCAGCATCAGATAAAGCTTCCATAAGTTCAGCTACTTTAGGAAACGTATAATCTGGAAATATAGCTTGCCTTGTTGAGATCCACTGCCCTCCTCTGGCTTTTGTGTATAATACTGGAAGACCAAGATCAGATATAGATAAATAGAGCTTACGAACCATCGATGCCCATGGTTCAGTTTTTGTAGCAGTGGGCCAAAATGAGAAGAATGTTTCTGTGGGACTACCAGTCTCTTCAGCAATACAAACAAGTATACGGGCATAGGCTCTGCTAACAGCATCCTCCAGAAGACAGACATTCCACTCAGAACGTACTTTTCCACCTCCAGCCATGTCATTGCCAAACCATATGTCCCTTCTATTTGATGATAATTCAAAATATGCATTTATATGCACAGCAAAGCCTGTAACTACGGGAAGAGGCAAGAAGCAAAATGCTCGACCCTCGAATTTATTTATTATGTGAATTGGATCCTCATTGTAAACAGAATTAATATGTGCAGCAACAGATGCCCAAGGAATAAATTTATGTGACTTGTTTAAGCTAAGAGACATATGCTTAGCATTTCCTCCACCTATACACTCGCTTAAGATCCAATGATGTAATATGCTTTTGAAAGGATTTTGCTCCTCAATTTCAATCTTCTGAGAGTGCCATGGCAAATCTTGATCAGCCGTCTTACCCAACATATTCAAAAACTGAGGTTTATCCATCCCCTTTTTTTGGCTACCACTAATGAAATCGAGCATACTATGAAGTGGATGTAGTTCCTTTCCAATCCCAATAACACTGCGTTTAGAAGCGCTATGTATAAGTGTCATATCATGTTGATTCCCATCCTTCACAAACATACTAATCTTCTGCACATTTCGAAGAAAAAGCAGAGATTCAGAAACAACTTCAGAAAATGAAGTAAAAAGCATCTGCACATCTTCAGGGGCATACTTGGCATTCTTTATTTGACTTCTAGATGCAGTTGTTTCATTTCTTAGGGGAAAGCGGAAAAGCGTACCAGGAAAGGATTGTTGCAGATCACAACCGAAGTGTAAAAAAGGAGAGAACTGGTCAGGAAATTGGTCTAGAATTCTTCTTCCAATGAATTTTATTTTCATACCAGGATGAGTAGGTGAAATTCCAGGGAGATAACAAGCATGAGGGTCGAACATTACTATATTGTCCCCAGAAACAAATCCAGGAATATCAGTAAAGTGATAAACACAATTAAATCCAAGTCCAAATCTTCCAATAGCAAATGGCCTTTCAAGTTTGCTGTCTTGACCAATGCGCGAGACAGCATTCAAATCATGCTGACTGAAAACAGAGTTGTTGAAACAATACAATGCAGGTCCCTGCCACTCTGTCATTCCAGGAGAAAGAATAGATTTAGTCCCGTATTGAGATTTATCCAATAAAAAAATCACTTCAGAAGCTTTGGCATCTTCTGCATTTTGTACTAACTCAAAAAGAATGCCTGGTCCATCTGCATACATCTCAACTATATGTTTGAGCCTTGTAGTCAAAGCCTCGTGTTGGCCAAACGCTTCAGCAGATAAACTCAATTTCATACAATCAGAATTCTCTGCTAGTAATAGCCGACGAAGAGAGCAGGCCCCAAGCTTTTCTGCAACATCATTAGAAATGTTGCCATGGACCAAATTATACACATTTCTCTTGGAATTCAAAGAGGCGGTAGATGGGTCATCTTCCACATCAAGCAACCATGGAGCATCGTTATAAACTAGATCAGTTACGGGGCAGAGTCTAGAAGATATATCAGGTAAGAAAATTTCAGTGTTGAAATCCTGAAATTGAGCTTCAGCAAGATGTTGCGCTGCTATAATTGAAGTTCTAAGTTCTAAGCCATTAAGTGGACTGTCACCCTTTCTAGAAGCCATTCGAGACAGGATATTAGCATAATCTATAGGTTTCAGATATTCTTTAACTCCGAGTTCTAAGAACAATTCTTTAAATACTGCAAGATCAACCGGAATAACACGAATATATGGAGCTAAATGAAGATGTCCATTAAGAACCACTTCAGTCACAGTTGCAAAGCCATCACCTACCCATATCCATCTGGACCCTTCTAGAACTGCTTTGACAATATCCATTTCATCTGAACCGATCATATCCGTTAGAAGGGAGTACATTTTTGGCATTGCAATTGCTAGTTCTTGCCTAAGCATCTGATCAGTAACAATTTCATTATTTTTCCCTAACTCAAGCAGTTGTGCAGCAATTACACTACCACTAATTGGAGAAGACCAACCTAAACATAATGATAATTTTGATGAGGAACATTCACCATCAAGTATACGTGTACTTGCAGAAACAAGCCACATATCGGATTTCAGTCTGACTAGCTTAGGTGGTGCCACTTTAGACAAAACTGAAGGCCATGGCAAAGCTGGATGAGGTGCACTTGTCAATACTGGGCACCAGCAAATCATTCTCAGATCAGCCCAAAAATTTTCAAGATTAACTTCATCACGAAACTTAACAATAGTAACTTTGGATAACAACGAAGTGATCTTTTTCTTACTGTCAAACGGTGAATTAGGTAGCCATTTGGTCGCATTAACTTCGAGGTACGAAAGAAGCACCTTTCCACGCATATTAGCCTTCACTTGATCATTGTGCATTAAAGATTCGACTTGGCGAGCACTTTGGATGATAGTATCAGTGGAAACTGAAGTCTTTAGCCCTAAAACTAATAGCATATCCAAAATACCAGGTTCATGAAATAAGGTGCAGGGAAAACTATCTGAATCTTCTAAAAGAGCATAAACTTCTTCAATACGGGGATCATAAAGCGATGAAGGAGACTTTAAGCTTCCATTCTTATTTGGAACAAATTCCAAGGATCTTAAGAATTCTTTGAACGAAGAATCAGAAACACAGAGTTGAGGAAGTTCATTTAGGATGGACAGCATGATTGAATCACGTGATCCTGGTTCGAGTTCATTTAATCTGTTAAAAATATGATTTTTGTAGAAATATGTTTTTTGCATTCGGTCGATGCCATAAAATCTTGTTAGTATATCTTCTTCACTATGCAAAGAACACATAACAAATTCACCTCCTAGAAAGTATTCGGGTATATCAACAGGAGGTAGGTTCTTTTTTGGGTTTATCAAATCGGAAAAATAAAAGTTTTGAGAATCTCCATCGTAATATACTCTAAAAATGGGTAACTTCTTGCAATTCATTATATGTAAATCGGAGAGATGATTTCCATAATACCACTTCGGTTGAAGCAAAAACTGAAAGAGCACGGTTTTATCATCAGCAGAGCAATTTTGGAAAACAGTATGCAATTGATTATCACTAACAGACTCAAAAATAGAGTTCAAAACTCCAGCAGCATCCCCATCATAAACATAAAGAGAGAGATCAGGATGACTGACACTACAATTTGGATTTAATATTTTACATCCGATTTTTGAAAGAACGTTCTTCATTGCATCAGACAACTTTTCTGCATTAATCATCTTTGAGGATTTTGAAGCTCTATAGAGGTGTTTTGATGTACTAGGAAATAAAGGCCATTCGTTGAATATTGATAAATCATATGATCGGTCATTAATGTATTGCCAGAAAAGAACAAACCAAGTAGATGAAGGGTGGGTAGAGCACAGTTCTGGGTCCCACAAAACTCTATTCTGTAACTTCCATTCAGTAGGAAAGAATAAATAAAATAACTGAAGAAATTTTTTAGCATCTAGAAATGTAAGGTTAGCTTTTGAAGCATGTGCAATCTTAGAAAGCCTGTTAAATAAAGCAAGAGGAATGCTCCGGTTGATTACTCTTTCAGAAACTCTACTTAGAAGTGCATACTCCAACTCATCACATATGAAGTAACATGCTCCTTGTGATGCTTCAGAAATATGAGCAAATTGACCATTTGCTAAAGGAAGCAAAGGAATTCCTTTTCCATGCTTAGCAACATCATTGTCACTCAGATCACTGAGACAGTAGTCTAGTAATGTAAACCTATATGAATTGCTTAAAGCGTACAAGTTTCTGCAATCCTTAAGAAAACGCCTTACAGTTTCAGGACTAACACTCATTTGCAGAAAATTGGGATAATACCTGGAAAACATGACAACAAGATTCTCAGGCAAATGAACAATAGGCATATCCAGTAACACAAGTGCTTCACTAAGAGCAGTACTATCAGAGTAGGCAACATCATGAATGAATGATTCATCTGGTGATATCCACTTCCCACCTCCAGAATCAGAATATAAAACAGGTTTCGAATAGATTATCTGGTAAAAATGGGCCACTAACATGTCCCACGGTTGCTGAAATGATCCACATGGCCACAAAGCATAATAGATTTTGGTAGAGCCCAACTGCTTACTAACAGAAAGCAGGAGTTCAGAAAATGCAGGAGCCACAGCATCCTCTAGCAAAAGTTTATTCCAATCAGATCGAAGCTTTCCACCTCTATCCATGTCAGCACCAAACCATATGCTACGCCGATTTGACGAAATTTCAAAGTAAGCATTTACTTGTACAGTAAGTCCTGTTTTTACCGGTAGGGGAAGAAAACAAAATGCCAGGCCTTGCTTTAGAGTATCCTGTAAAACAAATCATCTAATGAAACAAAATTAAGAAGTAAACATAGATCTTGGTATCTTACAAAAAAAAATTATTTTACTCTAGTTTATTTAAGCTACAGTAAATGGTGTTGTACATATGAAAAGAAATAGCACTAATGTTTAGAATGAAGGATTGGCTATATTTTGTCAAGATTGACTATACTACTGCAGGGCTATAAAACTGAACCATATTAAGAAATGCTATGATTGGTAATTATCCCAATATTCTCAACATATGTAATTAATGCGCATTGCCCACGAAAATCCACTGCAACCAAAATCTTTATATCGACTCCAAAGCATAAACTGATTATGTGTGTGGCATTTGAGTGGGGAGTTCCAATTCATAAAGTAATATTCGAAGATATAGAATTCAATTATGCACTTCTTATTTGTTGAGATTATCTCGACGGTATATCAGAAGATTTGCTAAAAGTTCAATTCATTTGTACACATCAATTGCTAAAAATAGGATAGTTCATTTTCAAATATAACGTAATTTATCTTAAATAATAAACTTGCCGAAATGATAGATGGGATGTAATAAATAAATAAGTTAAAGGTCATTTTAAAAATAATAAAATAAGGACAAAAAAATAAGGTTTAAAAAACCTCAATCTGCAAGTTTTGTTTGGCTAGGATTCCTACATAAGGAAACATCCGCTCGGCTGTTTTTGATATTTTATATAATCTTAAACTGCAGACAGAACACGAAGAGCAAGATGAAAAAGTAAGAGTTCAGAAAAGAAAGAGAATATTTAATTATTCTTAATATGCATCACACTGTGTAATATGTTTTTATGACACGTCTGCATCTCGATGCACATAACAGTGACGAAATCAGCTCTTTTTTTGGCATGGGGGTAAAAGGTATGTGTACAAAATATTTGTAATCACCTAACAAAACACTACAATATAGTTATGTATATGAAGTTCATTACAATAACCGGTGCAGTCCAAAGAAAAATTGTTACCGCAATTTCATAAAGAAAAATTAGTCCAAATCCAGCCTATTTACAATTTTTTTCTACTCTTAATTCATCTTTACTCATAGCTATAATTCAACAAACAAAAATAAATCAAACTCATCGGTTTGCCTTTGCCCAAAGAAAATTTATTTGTTTTCATAATTTGGGGCAGGCAATTACCCACCCAAAAGTGACCATAGATCCATCATTGCCACACAATATAATTTCCTAATTATTTTAATCTTCAGAAAGTGGGAACACATGAAAAAAAATCTAACTACGAATTAAGCCATCGCTCTAATACACTTATCTAAGTAGTAATAAAATGCAAATATTATTGTTATTTAATTAGTAATACCACTTACTCGAAAAAGGAAAAAAGTTATATTACACTTATCTCCAATATTAGGTTCAAGTTTCTGTATAGAAAAATGCAGGTGAAGTTTATTTTGATAACCTACACCTGTTTGCAATGTAGGTTTGCATATTATTGGTATATCGAAACGATGTGTCTGTACTTCAATGAGATATATTAAGAGGGGGTATTTTACATTAAGACCAGCCATTCTTGGACACACTGCTCGGTCCAATCAAACTGACCGGTCGACCTTACATCCGGCGTAAGCAAAGGCACATCGGACATAAGACTCATGTATCCGGTCAGATAGCCACCAATCAAATAATAAGAATTCAAGGGGTCAAAAGGGACGTAAAACTTGCATTCAAATTTAGAGCTGTAGTGTTGAACTATAGACGGAACACGTATTTCAGCTAAGATTTGGATAGATCAAAAAGCAGCTTTTGTAGGTCGAAAAACTATCCCTACACAAGAATGTTCTAAATATTGTTAATTTTGATTTGACCGAAGTTACGTGATGTTCGGTTGAGAATGTACTGGTCACAATAATAGATTGCTAACTAATGCTATTGAAGATGATTTGACCATTCCTAACTCTCCGCCAGGCAAATATATCTAATCTAACTGATTCTGGCTACAAACATAGAAATGATTATCTACCACCTTATTGCAATGAACAATATGACATTCTGCATTTCCATCAAACTTCGAATGAACCAAAAAATAAGAACGAAATCTTCAATTTTTACCATTCAAGTTTGTGCATGTCTATCAAAAAGACATTTAGAATTTGGAAAAAGAAATTTAGCATATTACAAGACATGCCTACATATAATTTCAAAAAAAAAAATAAATCTAGTTGTGGCATGTGCTATTCATAATTTCATAAGGAATTTCAACAGTGGAGATCATGGGGATGATGAAATTGTCAATGCAACAGGCCCTTAAAATTATACGACGTCCACTGAGTGGTGGTTAAAGTTCAACAAATGCGCAAGAGAGCTACAATGCATGATGAGATTAGAGTCACGGTCACATTGGTTGATATTGGATTAAGTTGATATGGATTTGGATTGAGTAGTCATATTTTGATTTCGTTGTTGCAGTGAAATTGTGTAGCTGTTTCATCACAATTTGTTATATTGTTGCATTTCTCCATGGTTGTTTCTAATGATTTCTTGTGAATTACCAATTATAGACTACAAATTTATTAATTAATAAAAATCAATAATTAATTATTATTATTATTATTAACTATTAATTACTAATAGCTAATTATCTGTTATTATCAACTATTAATTACTAATTATTATATATTAATAATTAGTCGTTTATATTTTATTAAAATAATCGACAAAACCATACATCTAATCTCACCTCCACCATTCAGAAGTGTTCAAGAACGTATTTTCAGCAGACTACCGTTCGTTGGTCTATTGTTCGAGAATAGAGCCTAAGAGTATCCCATCGATTTTTTTTTAGTTTTCACTTGGAAACTTTTACTCATGCCCCAAAATATGATGTAAAGTTATATGGTGATAACTATATTGTGAAGTGGGACATAAAGTAAGAGAGTGGAGTGTTCATTTATTGGCATCTTGGAAGTAATGGTGAGCAAATGGTTAGTTCGTTTTGGAATGGTCAAAAATATTAAAACTAGAAGAACCATTCACCGACTAAAAGCAAACAAAATCAATCGATATTTTTCAAAATTAAAGCCAATTGAATCAAAGAAAAAAAATGCTTGATTGGTCTAATTGATTAGTCCTTGAATGAGTTAATTTTCATGTTGCTAACATAATATGAGGTCAAAATACTTGATTGAGTATATTTATACAAACATGTGATAAAGCTATAATTTTCAAGAAACTAACCTTTTTAAGAACATTATCGTGAAATGATAGAAGAATAAAATCGATATGATAACAGTATGAATAACAATATTGATATCGATAATTCGTTCTCTTAAATTAGTTTGAGTTTCACATTTGGTTTAGCTGATCGTTCGTTTTTAATACACCGAAAAAATAAAGCAGATCGGAAAAACAAATAAATACGAAAATAAAACCAAATCCAACCAATTAAACTGTCGTTCGAACAGTTTATTTGGTTTAAACGATAGATGTTCCCCCTGCTTGGAGCTTGGGATCCGGGTTTCCAGAGTGGTTTTTTTTTTAGAGATCATGGGTCATGTGTACTTATTACTGGTCAATTTTCATTCCCTCAATGAATTGTAAGTAATTCCTTAGCATATTTATTACTACATCTCACTTGGTTTACATTGGTGCTTTATATTCCATGTAGAAATTAGAAAGACATCCCACCTTATTAAAATGCTGTAAAGTTGTAATACCAAACATAACTGTATGTTTTACTCAAAATGAAAACAAAAATACATAGTACACAAGATGCCATACTGAGGTGTGCTTGTCATTTCAACGGCCAACCGATTTACAGCAACGCCCTTTTTCTATGCATCTTAAACAAGGTCATTCACTTCAGTTGACAAACATCATACACTTCATGAGTATAGGAGTGCAAATTATGATTGTCCAATGTCCATACACTAGTATTTATAGAGAAAATAACCACCATTACACCATTTTCCATGCCACATGATAGTGTGAACTAAGTAGTTAACGCAAACAATAAATTGCCTACAACATTCTTCTCGGAACCTCCCTACACTTTACTGATATTTGGATTCAAGTGCCTTTACACGAACATTAAACCCAACGGAGGTCCAAAGGCTATTCAGAGAAGTACAGCAATAGGAGGTGTAGACTCATGTTCATCCTAGTTAATCAACTGCTAAAGACACACTTACTATCCCATGATTATGAATCTACATCGTGTCTAAATAATAAAGTACCTAAAACATCAACTAAATGGAAGGCAAAAATTATTCAAATATCAGTACTTGAATTGCATCATCTAAGTCTAGAAGGAAAGAAGCATAAGCTTAGTATAGAAAATATATCATATACTTTGATCCTTGATGTGTATATTGCATATAGATCTCTCAACGGATACTTTCGAATGCAGATACTGTTATATCCGCATTCGCATCCGAAATCATTTTCGGATATCGGATATCCATATCCGCGAATACGGACGGATATTGGATATTTATCTGCTCCACTCATAATTAATAAGGTTAAAAAAATGAATTTTTTTGGTTCAACGTAAATCCTTTTCTAGAGATGCTAACATAAATATAAGAAATAAAAAATACAATAGTAATAATCGCTTTTGGATAGCAAATATTCGTGTATACATGCATGCTATTGATTATTACCTTGATAAAACAGTAGATATCAATCATTTTATGTAGTAAAATCTTTACTACTAATAAAGAGAATTCAATGACTAGCATTTCCACGGTGTCTTTTTGAAATTCCAAAAATACCATTATCCATCGACGGAAACCCACCATTAGTTTGCAACATCCACCACCATCCCTTCTCAACGACCCATCAACGGAATTTTACTACCAATTTACCACCGGCACCACCGACAAAACAACTTGAGATAAAAGCGTTGTGAGTACCAAAACTTTTGCACTTACAACACGTATCCGCTCTAGCTACTAGATGCACGTATGTGCAGTTTATACTAGTATGCATAATCTACAATGTTGGTAAAAATCGGACAATAATTTTCGGATGTGGATACTACCATATCCGTATATGTATCCGTTTTTCAGATTTTGGAATTTAGATTTTTTTTTTTTTTTTCATTTTGGGGATATGGATGACGCATTTCGGATTTTCGGGTACTAGTTGACAACCCTTATTACATATATAAGTAGAAATTAAGATAATAATCGGTACATACCGAAGTGAAACAAGTGCAACTTTTCAAAAGCAAAGTCAACTATATGGATATAATAATAATGCCAAATATTTAGTTAACAAAATTAACAATAATTAGCTGTCATACAAAGTAAAAAATGAAATTACATGCTATATGGGATGGTGACACATTACCAGATGATGAACTATCAGATACATCAATTAAATGAAAGCAAAGAGTGTATATACAAGATTAAAACTCTATTACATGGATTGCATCATCAAAGTCAAGAAGAATACAAACGCATAAGAATAAGATTAACTTTAGAAAACGCTGTAGGCTTTAATTGTTAAATGAACTCGCCATGTACAAATCATAAGAACATATTTCGATATTGAACATTATACAGTGAAGTGAAACAGATGCATGTTTTCTCAAGTGATTTCAACTATAGTGGATATGATAAATAAACTAGTCGTCCTACAAAATATAAACTGAAATACACAATATAAAGGATGGATATATTACCATAGATGAAGCATCAGATATATGTGCAGCAACCGATGCCCAAGGCAACAAGGGTAGGTCATATTCCTTTGCAGCCATGGTTGCAAAATCACTGATTTTTCTTCCAACAGCCATCCCTTGAACTATGAAAAATGTGTCTTCCCTCATCTCTAATTTTGTGCCTGAAGTGTCTTCGCTCAAGAAATCCAAAGAAAATGAATCCAACTGCAAATTTGAAGAAGATACTACTGCGGTTGAGGATCTCATAATCGCATGTCGATGCCATGTCGTACTTTCATTTGGTGAAGTTATAGAGCAGGAGTAAATTCTGCGTGGCTCATAAGCACCATCTTCCCATATGCATAATTCAAGTGAAATGACATTTTTCAGAAAGAGTAAACTGAAAACTGCTTCTTTATAGAGTTGGGTAAACATAGAGATAATAGATTCTTCTGTGTACACTTGCCTTGAGAGCTTACTAACAACTGCTTGATCTGCATTCCTCAATGGGAAGCGAAATAAAGTTCCATGGTAAGGTTTGATCATGTCACATCCAAATGCACGATATGGGACAAATTGGTCCTCGTAGAATAGTATAGCTGACGAGCTAACATAATCAATACGCTTTCCTGGATTTGCTACTGATATATCTGGAAGATAGGCACCTTGAGGATCAAATATGACAACATATTTGTCGCTAACAAATGAAGGAAGGTCCGTCAAATGGTAAATCGAGTTAAAGCCAACCCTGAAAAAAATTACAAGAAATAATATACCATAGAATGATATTTACATAAGAATATCAATATGCAAAATCCATGGGAACTAGTTGCATATGTTGGCAATTATTGAACAATAAGCAAGGTATATATTATTATTAACTCTTTTTTCCTACTAAAAACACCAATGTCTGGCAATCTATCTGGTTGCATTGTGGAAATGAGGTAAGGTGGTCATGGTGAAAACTTTAAATCATAAAAAATGTGTGTTGTGACTCTAATATTGAATCGACACATTTGATCAACAAAAAACATCTTTGGCTTTGTTTATGTGATGGAGGCAGAGGTGAATTAATTGTGTACAATATCTATGTTGTTGTGGTGCAACGTGTTATGCAATAGATATAATATATTACTAAACTGCAGTTATTATTCAGCTAAAGAATTGAGGAATCACTCTTTCTTTATTAGAACTTTTTTAAGTATTAAAGCATAAATCTCAAAGCTACATGTGTGTGTGTGTGTGTCAAAAAATACAACGCTGACAAAATTAACAAGTATTGACAAAATTTTCGAAAATGTAATATACTTAAACATAGAAAATCAAAATTTTATTTTGAGAAAAGAATACCCAAAATAAAAATAGTACAATTAACTATTAATGCTCTTAACGAAATAGTTATCATACGTAAAGATAAAGAGTATTCTAAGCATAATATTTATGAATGTAAAAAAGAGTCATATACTGGTCCATAACTAATTTCACATACCTGTCATAGAAACAAGGTAGCTCACATCCCTCCTTTTTAAATTTGTAAAATTATTGCTTAAAATGATGTTAAAATGAATGTTGTAGAAGTTCAATTATTATTGAATCTACCATTTTTTTAACTTCTTATGAATACAAAATATTGATCAAATGTACTCAGCAGTCAGCATTACTGCTTAATTTTTATTTATTTTTTAAATTGTTGTCGGTGCACTCCAATTATTTGTTGTGCAAAATATTTGCACTGCAGATATTTACATTTCCAATGTTGATTTTGCAACAACGCCAAATAAATGCAACAAATTAATGTATGCAAACTGGTATTTCCCACTAATAATACTAGTAGTGCAAATATCGAGGTGCAAAACAACGTAGAAAATAAAACCAGAATGGGTGAGACTAGGAAGTTTTAGAAAAAAATAAGGCTGGACTGTGAATAATTACTGCTTATGTAATATGTATTGATCTGAAATATTGAAGAAGAATGCATAAATGAAAATGAAAAAAGTAGGGGGAAAACATATAGAAGATATAAATTTTTGCCATGACTAATTCAATTTTGTGCCTCATTGATTATTAGCAAGAGAGTACTAAGAACTTAAGTCACTGTATGTGTTACATAAAAAAAGGATAATAATATACGGAAATTTGGAAAGTTTGGGTTTAGGTCATATGGTTGTGACACCAAAAGTGTTACACCTATATATTCACATCCATTAGTATTTCAACACGAAGAAAGCATGAATATATAAAAATAAGAACACTAAAGTTAGAATTCAGAAAGAAAAAAAATCACGATATGTAACTTGAGTGTTGAAATAAAATAGAAGTAGAATTATTTTTAATAATATATATGAAACTAAAAAATGAATTAAAGTTGGAAATTTTCAAATAAACCCCCAAAAAATAATTAAAATGCTTTTTGACTGAGATTTAGAAAAACATAAATAAAATTAAGGTATTATTAAGATAAATAAAAACACTGTCAGACATTTTATTGTTTTGCTTTTGAAAGAGTTCATCATTTTAAACAATTGATGTAAATCAATATTTTATATACGAATCAATGTTCTTTGGTGTTTTAATTATATTCTGTAAATGATAAATAGATTTGTAAAAAGGAAAAGGAAATAAAATTGTAAAAAAAAAAAAAACTATAACCTTTTGTAAAATGATAAGCTTGATTATCTTTCTGTAAAAGGAAAACTTCAACTAACTACTGTATAAAATGATAGGATCTACTTTTTTTCTTTTGATGTCGAGATTTCCAATGGTGATGTAACTCACAAACATTATATTTATGCATTTTTGTTAGATGTATGCTTTTGTGATATTCTGAAAATAATTACTAAATTTTTGAATTGAGTTCAATGGTTTTGAAGATGCCTTAAACAAATGTATGTAATCTAATTATCCTCTCTCTACATCTTCTCTTTAATTTGTCAAAAATCATCCACTCGTTTTTTGTATCCAATCGTATTGATTAAACCAATTTTTCGTAAATATTGTCTCTAAATTATATGGATTATTTTGAAAAAACTATATCATTTCAAAAAATCTTCCAAACCATAATCTTTAATATTTATCTTACTCGCTGATTAAAATGCAGTTTTGAAAGATATATCATTTTAAAATAATACAAAATCTTACAAAGATGCCATACATGATTAGAACATAATATATGCAAAATTGACTCATTACTTGGGTTTGAGAATTCGGTTTTGATATCGTTTCAGTCTTTCAAATTTTGGTTTATTTCGTCAATTTAGGACATTTCGATCGTTTCAATAAACTATTTCAATCTGGACTCGGTACTACTTTTAATAGAAATAGAATAACAGTGGGATTCAATTTTAATTTTCATACTGTGTATAGGCTGTTTTTAAATATTATTGTGTACAATACATCATTTTTAATATCATTAGTCTAGGTGCTTGATGTCTAATCTTAATTAGCTTGACGTCTCAATTTATAACCATATAGTAGAATACATGTTATATGCAGCACAAGTTTGCTTTGAATATGCAAACCTACTATGAGCTTTATTCGTGCATCATTAGGTTTAATTTTTGTGGGTGCATCATTAGCTTGTCTACCACAGATCTTGTTCAGTCGGGAACCTTGTGCACTACATAGACGACGACGATGACAGTACATCATTAATGTCACTGCTCCAATAATAGTACGCTACCATGTATTTTACTATGTACTATTTTTGGTTGGCTTGCTGTAAACAAACAATGTAATTACTGTAGAAAATAAAAATGACACAATAATATATCACAACATGAAAAGCCAATACATTGCAATTAATATTAACATTTTCCTATACTTACTATTCCTTCTTCTACTTCTTTACATCTCTACTTCTTCTAGTTCTTCATTATTTTATCAGAAGTAGCACAAACTCCATCATTTCAGGTGTTTTTCAATCTTTTTACATTTTTATTTATTTTCTTTGAAAATTATTTACATCTCCAATCCCAAAATGATTTATTGATTTATTTATTATTGGCCAAATTTAGGATTCTACATAGATTTCTAATCGTAACCGAGCCAAGACAGTAGGAATCGTGAGATTGTATCTATAGCCTTACACCTTGCTCAATAAGTAACTTTTTAATATGTAAAAGTTAAGGGTATTTTTAATGATATAAAGGTTTAGGGTATGGAGACAGTGCGTGTGCACAAACATACACAGTGTGTCTCTCTATGTAAATAAATTGAATATACATGCATTTCACAGTTATTTGAAATTTGCATTTATCTCTCTTAATATTACATCTAGAGCATATAAACAAATTAACAAAAAGACATATACATAAACCTACGTTTTGTGTTACAACAAATACATATGTTATACTTAATATGGTTATACGTAAGTTTTAACATGAATTTACACTTGAATAATAACAAATGGTGTTTATTTCACCATGAAATGAATATGATATTTTATTTTCTTCTCAAATTAGACTGAGATTAGCTATGTTACCTTCTCGTAGTACAATTTGAGTGTAATCGAAAATATTTACACATAAATTTACTGTCAGATCCAAATGTAGATAGTTTTTATATTGTGAAATATACCCTTTTTTACTCAAATGAACCAAACCCGTAGATTTCATTGTCTTATAATATCAACAATCTTCACTGCACTTGTACATTTAATTTCAACTTTTTATTTTCTTCCTCTTGATTTTTTCCTTTACACGCGACGCCTAGTTTTTTTACAAAACAAAAAATATATTATCTTACATATTGCACTCATAGGTATGGTTGGTTGAACTTGCAAACTTTCTTTTTGCCGAAAGTCAAAAAACAATGTACCATACACATAAATTGTACTCAAATATCAGCTTACAAACTTCTAAAATGAGTGGGGTGATGATTTTACCTCAAAAGTAATCAATTTATATATTATTGAATAAGAAACTCATTTGTGAGAAAGGTTTATTTTTGTGCATATTGATTTTGTATACGACGAAATTTACTTAAAATTAATTGAGTTATGGATCTCCTTGGCCAAAAATTAGATTAAAGTTATATGGAAATTACATGTATGCTTGTATTGTGAATGGCGAACTATATTAACCTAGCCATTTCCTTACACCATAATCTTTCACTAGAAATTATCATATCGATAGTTTTTTTGTTGGGGAGGTATTTGAATTTGGTTGCCCATCAATCTTTTTCTTTGTATTTTTTTAAAAAATATTACCCCCAACAAAAAATTCTACAAAAATTAATTACGTCAACTAGTGAATTTTTTGAAAAAAAAGCCTCCTTAGTGATTTTGGATGTCACTTTAATAGTGTGTTTAATTATATCGGAAGCACTGCTGTTAGAGATGGGCAATATTTAGTTAGAACTAAATAAATCAATCGAATTAGTTCATTTTCGTTGGTCCGGTTTTGTTAAAGTTAAACCGATATGTAATCGATTTGTGCAATTATTTTAGCGCAGTGCTAAGGGCACCGCACTTTGTACTAGGGACTACCACCAACCATTTTTTTATAAAAAAAATTACACTGCGGTTGACGGGCAACCGCCGATCAACAGTGTTTGGTAGACGGTTACCTGCCGACCTTGGTAGCCCGCAGCACAAAGTGCGGTGCCCTTAGTAAAGCACTTATTTTATTTCATAATCGGTTAAATCGGCTTATTATCAAATTTTTCAAAATAGTAATGTTAGAAATATTTCTAAAATTAAATCAACGACTAAAATAATTTTCACATCTACATATAAATATCGTAAAAATAATAACCAAGAACACTTCAATGCTATCGTTGCGTTTCATTTCAAATACTTTGAAAATTATGAAATATTATGTTTGTTCTGTTAAACTAAAAATCTAACATAACCAACCAAAATTAGTTCGGTCGGTTTGGTTTGTTTTTTAATTTTTCAGATTTTAGTTTGTTGAACATTTATCATATAGTAAAATCAACCATACAAAGCACTCACCCTACCTTTCACCTAGGCATAGCATACATTCCAAGAAACAACAATTGTGCAAAAGGTGCACATCGTGCATGATGCGGAAGGGCATGCGTTTACATTATATGTTGTTTTTTAATTTAACCTTTTTATTTCTCACAATCCATAAATGCATGAAGGTTGGTAGTTATCATATGATTGTGTTTATAGTTGTTGTTGTTGTTGTTCAACAAACGGTTTTTTCTATAATTTTTTTTTGCTTGAAGATAAAAATACGTTGTAATTGATGACATGGAAAATCTAATTCATTTTATACAATGTTTTTAAAGCAAGTTGTAATGGAAAATCTATTATACACACACATACATATATGATTCAACTTTCCGGTTTAGCAGTATTATGTATTATTATTTTGAATTTTGGTTTTTAAAAAGACTACTGTACTTGCAATTCTATATTTTTGATATTTTGTAGTAAAATAAATATTGATTATATTCGATTTTCCAATTGATTGTTATGTATAATAAATTAATATTTTTTTGGAACTTGAACAGTAAGGTACCGTTCGCATGCAAATCTTTTCCCGCCTTCGTTTGTGATGCGTCAGACGCGTTTGACACGTCTGACGTCCAAACATGGTTAATCACGTTCTCAGGCCCGTTCAGTTGAATGAAGGAAAGTGGTACGTTCAGTTTATTAATTAGGTTAATTAATAAAAATTATATTTTAATAAATTTTTAAAATTAATAACTTGTGCAGATGAGGTTTGTTTGAAAAGCGATTTTTTGCATTACGATCTTATCAAAGTATTCTAAGGTATGGAGTTGGTTTGAACTGAATCCGAGTAATTTATAATTTTATAATTTATTTATTTATTTATTTATTTTTGCAAACTATTGACACATATTATTTATTAAAAAATAAATAAATAATTTACAAATTATAAATCAATCAAATTAAAATCACAACTTAAATATCTCGCTCAAATAACCTCTTCGTAACTCCAAACGCATCCTTTATTCGCTCAAATGCCCCGTTACCATTCGTTGCAAACGCACTCTAAATCAAAAGGGCGTGTTGTTCATCGCGTCATGCGCCAAGGTTCCAAGCAGGTTTTATGTCATTTTCCCCCATTAATAACCGTGCAAAGGGTACGAAAATTTTTTGGGTTTTATCTTGGGAGTTGTTATAATGGCATTATTTTGATTAAGGAGAATAAAAGAACGTTAACATTCTTTTCAAAAGGAATATGTTAAGGGAAGAATCAAATTAGTGATTCTTCCCTTAGAAAATTAAATAGAAATTACCAAATTAAACTAGTTTAATTTTAATTAGTTATCTCTAATCAAATCTTCTTCAACTTTCAAAATTCACCTGCAATTTCTTCCTGTCCTTCCTCGTAAACTCTAACTTCTAATACTTAAACATCAAAGTATCAAATATCTCTACAAAAATTTCAACATCCATTTCTACAACCAATGTATCAATTTATTTTATTTTCAAATTAATTACAACTAATTTTAACAACATTGTCAACTTTAAACAAAAAATACATAAATAAATAAAAATGTAAAAGATAAAATAAATTAGTATCATTGTTCCTCGAATGAAGAAATTCCAACATTTTTTGTTCTAGGCATCTTCAATTTCAATTTAGAAATTATGGTATTGAATTTTGCAAAATTAACTAAGAATTTAAGAAAGAATGGAGAAGAGATATAAGGAGGACAAGTTTGCATGAATCAAAAGATATAGAATTGGAAATTTCATCAGAGAGAGGATGGGAGGTTTATAGTTTAGGAAGAGGTTTATGCTTGGAAAATTGGAATAAGAAATAACGAGAGTGTGTGAGAGGGTAAAGATGGAAAAGAACGTAGAAATTTCATACTAAAAAATTGGCACAAGTATGACTATTCTTCCCTTAAAAATTTTAGAATTAATAATTTAACACTTATAACGTATTCTCCTTAGCCAAAACAATAGTTCCTTTAACAATTCTCTTTATCTTTAACGAGTAGAATTAGTTTATATTATTATTGTGCAATAGAAAAGGTTTCTGTTGAATATGATATATATTATATGTTTCTATTTAAATTTTTAAGCCTTTTCATTTTTATTTAGAAACTCATTTTCAGTAGTATCCAAAATTACATATAATTATCTTATTTGACAACATTAAGGCAGTGTTTGTTTCAAATTAGAACCGTTGAATAAAATTCTGAATGTGGATGTAATCAATGTTCAACGGATTCAAAATTGTTTACAACAGAAAAGCGTTTAGGAATAATAGTTCAATTCAATGTAATTTTCTTCAGCAATAGAATATCACTTATTTAAACTTGTGGATCTGAATGTAACTAACATGACTAGAATACCCTTCTCATAACGTTGCTTCTTTTTTTCTTCCTCTTTCCTTCGTAAATCATTTGAATTTCACCATCGGGCAATGAAACTATAAGATATTTATTACTTGCCTTTTTTTAGATAGTAAAATGTGTCTTTTTGATTTGATTTATAAGAATTGTATTGAGGAATTGGTTTCGCATTGTTTATTGGTGTTGGTAACAATGCAAGTACGGTCTATTTAGATAGTATTGAGATAAATGTTTCTTTAGCTGCATAATTCTTAGGTAAACCAGTTAATGGATACTTTCGGATACGGATAATCACATATTTGCATCTGTATCTGAAATTATTTTCGGATTTCGGATGACCATATCCGCGGATACAGATATTTGGGTAATTATCCACTCCGCTCATAATTAATAAACTAAAAAAATTAATGAAAAGCTCTAGCCCGACATAAATCATTTTCATTGATAATGTTATAAATACAAGAATTGAAAAATACGGCAATAATAATTAGTTTTGGACGGCAACTATTTATAAATAAACACATGATATGAATTATTAATTTGTTAAAAGAGTTAATATCGAACATTTTATGTACTAAAATATGCATAATTTCAACTACTGTCTAATAATAAAACTTGAAGGGATAATTTTTGGATGCAAATACTACCACATCCGCATCTGTTTTTCGGTTTTTAGATATATTTTTTTCCTTTTTCGAATACGTGTGTGGACGAATTTCAAACTTTTTTGGTATCCACTGACTGTCCTATTTTAGGTATGCATCGTTTTTAATCCTAGATAATTATTTCAACGGCCATCCTCTTGTACAACAGAATAAACATGAACGTTGAAATTTGGTGTCCACCATATTGAGCATAGCTGCTACATTGTCATTACAGTTATTTGACGACGACGACATTGTAGAAGGTTGCTTCAAATTGTAAGACCATTTGCTAATTTTGCCCATATATTTTCATTTAACAATTTTTTAACCAAGATAACTACATAGAATTAGTAGGGGCAATTTTGTCTAAATAATAACTTATTTAATAACTCGATTCTCAATTCAACAAAAAAATCAAATTAGGGCATCTCTCGTGGTTGCGATTTAGAATATTTAAATTCAGTTTGCATTCTCCAGTCGTCGATTCAGAGCTGAATATGAAGGTTAACGTTCAGGGGAGAATTCAAGAGTTCCAGATGCCCATTAAATGGGTGTCGTCCTGTTAGAGAGCCTTCGACGACTATAAACGGTCATAAGTCAGCGTTCGACTCCACTTCAATGGCTATAAACGGTCGTATTTCCACATTCGGCTCCATTTCAATGGCTATAAACGGTCGTATTTCAGCGTTCGACTCCACTTCAATGGCTATAAACGGTCGTATATCCGCATTCGGTTCCATTTCAACGGATATAAACGGTTGTATTCCAGTATTTGGCTCCATTACAATGGCTATAAACGGTCGTATTTCATAATTCATCTTATAAATTCAATCCATTTTATCAATCAAAACACACAATTCTTCTGCTCTTAAACTACCTTCTCAAATTCGGTATTATCAAAGTATGTCTCATCCTTTCCACTCATACAGCGAAGCGATGAATATGGATAATTGGGAATTTGATTCACAACCCGATCAAAGTGCACTTTCATATAGTGTTTCCCCTCTAAGCTTCCATTCCTTTACTTCATTGAATAGCAAAGAAGACAAGGATCTTTGTTTAATCTGCTCACTTTTCGAACGACTCGGTAAAGAGAAATGACCAAATTGGAGAAGCATTTTGGACGGAAGTAATGACCGCTTACAACCAAAAACATGTTAAGAAGACAAGATCAATGTCTGCAATTAACGGCCGATTTGAAAAGCTTAATCAACAAACGCGGTTTTATGAGTTCCAAATTTACAAAATAAAAAAGCACTAGTGGAATGGATGAAGAAGCTGAGCTGGTACGTTTTTTTTTTCAATGTCACTTGTAATTAAATTCGCATTGTATTTATTCTTTTTAATTATTTGTTACAGAAGAGAATGAAGAATGGTCAATTCTTGAAATTATTTTCAAGGAAAAATGGGACCAAAAACCTCATTATTATCAATTTGCTAACTGTTATGACTTGCTTGTGAGTCATAAAAATGAAGCTCCAACAATGCAAAGTTCTTAACAGGCATCCAACCAAAGCAGAAGGGTAAGAAAAAAGTTTCGAGGACAACTTATAATTCTAGTCCAGAAAACTCTTCTGGCATGGATTCTAATTTATGCCCGAAAATCGAAGTTGACGAAGCAGAACCCGAAATGGACAAAGATGCTAGACCGATGGGGCAGAGGATAGCTAAGAAGAAAATTGTTGTTCATTCCTAGATTGATTCTCGAATAGCCCATGTGCATGAAAGTCATGCGAGAGAAAATGATGAACGCCAAAAGGGTATGTGGAGAAGCTGATCGTGTTAAAAGAACCAAACGAGATATGTATACCATCCCTCGGCCAATTTATACCAAGTCTCGTATATTTATCACGCTTCACAAGGGTAATGTGGAGAAGCTGGCTGTGTTAAAAATTTAAAATGAAAGCTCGGGTGGGAAAAAAAATGATGGGAGGGGGGGACCAAGCACCCATTTTATGGGCGCCTAAGATGGACGCCTGGGTGAAAACTACCGGGGAATCATCCCAGTTCAGACCCTAATATTCAGTTGACTGAATAAGGGCTGAACCTACTGGAGATGCCCTTACACTTCAAGTGTTCAGCTTTCAGCCTTCCAAACGAAGGGGCTAAATTTTTTACTTGCATTATACTTTTTTTTTTACCGTTACAGTCATCCATAATCATATGAAGAATAGTATTATTCAAAAACATGGATCTTACGGGGATTCTTTTTTACAGCAATATTGAGAAGAAGATGCTAATACTCAAGTCCCTTTTATCTTTGAAGAGTAGAATTAGATGTATGCAGAGGCACGCTACCGGGAAAAAAAGGAAGAAGAACAGGAAGAAGAAGGGGAGGTTTTTTTTTTGGGGGGGGGGGGGGGGGGGGTGGTTGGCCGCCGGAAGAAAGGAATAAAACTCACCCAAATCGACCAGTTTTCCAAGTCTGTCCAACCTTTTTACTTCCCCCAATCCTGGAAATGCTTATAAAATCTTCATCACTGAACACAGCATCGTTATAAGCAAGAAGTGCAGCTCCCTGCCATTCTTTCAATCCATTTGACAACAGCGATTCAGTTCCATGCAATCTCTTATCCAAACATAAGCAAACTTTACGTGCGCCTGCATCGTCTGCATTCTGTATCAATTCTTTCAATACAGTAGTCCCTTCTGGGTAATTCACCAGCACCTCGCGAATTCCGCGAGTCAAATCAACTTTTTGGCCGAAGTCCTCAAGAAGAGGTTGCATTCTTTTATTGTTATTTTTCCTCCTCTTTCTCTCTTTTGATTGAATTAGGCTCGATGCTGTACGATTAGTTCAATTAGACCGACGACTTCAAATCAGCTCTGTGCCATTCTTTTATGTATTTTAAGCTTTCTTGGGCTTGATCATACCAATGTCGTTCATACAGGCCAAAGAATGTACAAAATATTAGTATGCCCTATTTGACTTGTCATTTTTAGTTTTGTGTTTTTTTTTATACAAAAGCACGTCCATTGTATGTATTGTTGAAAAACAAACAATTTTGAAAAATGAAATTAACATGCAAAATAGAAACCAAAATTATTTTGTTTTCATGTTTCAAAAGATAACAAAAGCACGAAAAAAATCCAACTCTTTCATTGTCCGTTGGTCGTCGCAATGGCTAAAAATTATAAATCTTCTTTTCTTATTTCTTGCTATTTCTTAGTGCAAGTTGAAAATACAAAACTCAAAATACAAAATGAAACCAAATGCGTCATTAAACTCTAGCCGGTTTCAATCAATACTTTGTCGATTTGGAAAGTCGAAGTTCATAGGAAATAACAAAATATGGTAGCTATGGAAATCAACCATTTGATTTAATAAATTTAAAAAAAAAATTATTAATGTGGTTTTTCATTAAGTTTTGTTAAACATTAACAATGAGGTCATGTTTGTTTTCGCTTTTGGCTTTTGGTTTTTTTTAGTTTTTGAAGCCCATTTTCAATTTTTCATTTTTAATATTTTGAAAAATGTATTTGGTGTTACTGTTTTGAAAAATAGTTTTTTAACCGAAAATCAAAAATGAGATTCCAAAATAAAAATATCAATTCCAAATTTGTGTAGAATTTGGCTATAAAATATACAAGTGGGATGAGATAATGTCATTTCTAGCATGTCTTCGTAGTTGAATGTTTCACTTGATAGACACTTAAACTACAGCCAGTTGTAATGCATGCACAGCTATCACGTACTCAACTACACTTAATCTACAAATCCATCAAAAATAACACTAACATAGCTGCATTTTGTTGCATATATTTTGTTGTTTCAACTCAAGCAGCACAATAACTTGTGTGCGAAAAAACTATTGTAAACTGAAACATGACAAAAAAAATTGTAATGACCTGCAAATTCATAACTTTAGAAAAAAAATATAATATTCAAATAAAAGATTTTTTGACATATATGATAATGTTTGAACAATAAATAATATTGGTAATTTTATTTTTAATAAATATTTACAAAAATATATACTTTGGGAGATACATCGATAAAATGACCGAAAACGGTTTTATCAATAAACAGCTCTTAGATTATCCAACATCGTGTACGGAGTTGGATACATATACTCATTTATATATATATATATATATGAGTGAGAATATGTAATAAAATTATTTATTTTATTGTTGAAAATAAAACTCTTTATGGTTTCATTAATGGTATTTTTATTTTAGAATGAATCATTTTTGAATTTAAAATTGAGTTTAAATGATTTAATGATTATTTTAATTATTAAATAAGCCATTTTAATTATTATATAATGATAGAAATATTATTATCAAACTTTGTTTACAGATATATATATATATATATATATATATATATATATAAGAAGTGAAAATATGAGCGGAAATCGAAATCCGTAATGATTTAACGTAGAAAAGTTGTGCAACGTTGTGAATTATTTGAGATATACATATGCACACATACATTTACATATACATGAACACATACATGTGCACATGAACACATACATGTGCACATGAACACATATATACATACAAACATATTTACACACACACGCACGCACGCGCGCGCACACACACACACACACATATATATTACAAAATACCTAAGATATTTTCCTAAGACTCATCCTTAAATAAATCCAAAGTCAACCTCTTACACCCTAAGTACAAGCACATGGCCACACACGTCGGGGGGAGGGGGGATGTTTGGTCGTGGATGATGAGGAGAGAGGGGGTGTGGTAGTGAGGAAATGGCGGTGAAATGGCAAGTAATTATCATGATATTTTTATTCACCTTTTTTCCTATAAATACCACCACTCATCATCACTTCACTCACACTTCTTTTTCATAAAATTCCTAAGTTCTTCATCCTCTTCTTCTTTACATTAATGGCTTCCATAGCCTAAGAAAGAAAATATTACAAAATCAAAGCAAAGTTATACCAAAATTAATCAAAATCTATACTGCTTCGAACCAAAGTTCAAGCTAGTGATCTCTTCCTTTTCCTCCACCAAAGCCGTGTGCAATCAAGCCCTCCAACACCACTTGCCCAGTAAGGCCGAGACCATCCAAGCTCCAAGACCAAGGTTGAACCCCCTAAGAGCATTTGTGCTAGTAGTCGTGAGCTCCGATTTTGAGGTAGCGGAGCTATAACCGTTTTATAAGTTAGTCCAATCGAAAATCAAGTGAGAAACTCCATATATATATGTGTGTGTGTGTGTGTGTGTGTGTGTGTGTGTGTGTGTGTGTGTGTGTGTTATGATTGCTTTGGATGTTTACTATGCTTTGATCATCAAGTATTGATTGTTTTAATATAGTGTTTAATTGTGTCAACAAGTCACGTTAAATGCACGTTGATATTACACAAGGAAATCACTTCTCGAATTAAGTTATAAAAGCGATATGGAATCACAAAACCCCTTTGAAATGATTTAAAATGGTTTATAAATGTTTTATAAACACTAAAACCAAATTTGGTAAAGTTTGGACAAGTTATGAAAGCCGAGTCAAAAATTAGGCACGTCGCGTAATGGTAGTTCGCGATTTCGTGTCATAAAAGTTTAAATCCATTTATACAATAGAAGTGGGGTTGGAATTCTTTGTAATAGGAATTTTTCGAACTCTTATAACCATATTTTTTAAAAACATAAAAAGATCGAGATTTCGTTTAGTAGATTTTGAAATATGAGCAAAACAAGTTTTCAAAATAGTTGCGCTTTGGCAATTCGGAAACCAAAACGATACATTCGTTAAATGGATATTTTTAATTATTTAAAAGTATGGAATAAATTCTATAAATAATTTAAAATGTTCTAAAGAGATGAGTTATAAAAATGGATTTCTAAATGATTGAAAAATTGTCTTGATCAAATAAGCCTTAAAAGCACTATTCGCAGTACTTTTAAAGAATTTTTGAAAAATATGGGTTTAAACTTAAGTATTCTATCCCAAATCTTTTATAAATGTTTTCCAATAAATAATTAATTATTGTAAAGATGGTTTGACATTTTGATAATCTATTTTAAAAAATTTAAATAAATGATTTAAAGAAAAGCTGTTATAATTAAGTGATTTAATTTTGGCTCTAAAAGCAGGTAAGTGGACTGGATTTTTCTATTCATGAGATTTGGATGTAAGATGCTTAAACCAAGGAGATGTTCAAGAGCAACAAGTACTCTGGCTCACTAGGCCTCTTTCCTAAGCGAGGAATAGGTAAGGTCGAAATGTCGAAAACGAGACAAGTATAAAAGATATAATTTTTCCAAATTTAATAAAACTCGGATTGTATAGAAATAATCTTCTTATACTTCATATTAAATTCCAAGAAGGGAACCCGTACTATCCGTGTGGTTTAAAAGGTGATTTCACTGTTATTCGATGGATAGTAAAGGTTGAATACAGAAATTGATGTTGAGTAGAATTAATATAATTTCTGTGGACTCTTTTTACTCAATAAGGTTTTACAAGGTGGTTTATGAGAAATGATTTTGGTTTGGTATTTCGAAGGTTAAAGAGAGGTTTAATGATTCTGTATATATTGGAAAATAATATGATTTAAAGGCTTATATCTCTAAAAGAGATATTTTATTTGATAAAAGATATTAATGAATGAAATGACAATCACCCTCAAATTTAACATCTTTTTATCGATAATTGGTTCGAAGGACCCAGGGTCGGATTTGGGTAATCCCTATCCGAAAACCACTCTAAACCAATGTACATTCAAAAGTGAAGACATGGAATGATAATAAATGGAATGAAGGGCTGCTTGCCATTGATCCTCACGGGGAATTTTCCCATATCATATATATATGTGGCACTAGTATCTTGATTTGATCTTCGATGCAAGGGCTGCTCGCTACTAATCCTAGGGATGAGTCTTGACAGGATGTGGTAGGAGAGTTCCTTCGGTTTGTCCTAGTTTTAGAGAATTTGTACAGGACGAATGTCTGACATTGCATTTCTAAAATGCACATACATTGATTTTTACAAACGTACATCTGTTTGGTGGTGTAGGAGATAACTCTCATATACTTAACACCCTTCTTTGAGACGTACGAGCTCAGAAGTTGTATATTTTTAGAAATCAGTAATGTGTAATGAAACTGGCAGTGAGGCATTCAAGTGGAATGTGTTATGTAAAAGATAATCGTTACCTCGAGCCTCACCCGGGAGTGACAAAAACATAGTATATGCGCCAAGGCTATGTGGGTCGCACCCATTAGGGTATGGTCTTCACCTTTCTAGATTACCATTTATATTTCAGATATGTTGTGTATGCTTTGGGATCCTAGATAGATCGAAAATGACCAGGGTGATGTTATATTTGGTAATATCTACGGTAAAGGTAGGCCAGTTCTGTGTCGGCAGAGGACCATTTGTTGGTGCATCGGTGGATTATTCTAGAGATCTGTTAATGGAAAGTAGTCTCTTACCTTCTCATTAGGTGGAATTCATTCTCCAAAAAGTGCCTTCGGATTTGATTGTAAAGCCTAATATGCTGGAATTTAATAATGTGACAATTTCGGCTAAGATTATGTATATTTACCTAAAAGTTGTTTTTAAAAGAATGTCATTAAAAATAATATTACCAGATTTTGCATAATAAAGATTTTGGTTAGCATAAGGTAAAATTCTGTTCCATGTTTATGTGCAGCGCGTTTTTATGAGATACCCATTGTTTTCAAATA
Source organism: Allium cepa (assembly GCA_030765085.1). NCBI lineage: Eukaryota > Viridiplantae > Streptophyta > Magnoliopsida > Asparagales > Amaryllidaceae > Allium > Allium cepa. Next base: position 800,776,329 of record CM060937.1, read on the forward strand.
TTTTTTTTTTGAGTTTCTCATACCAGTCTCACGACTGACTCAGAGTTTATTTTCTTTTCTCCTTAAACTCTGGTTGCCCTATGTTTCCGGTTAGCCAAGTAGTTAGGTAAATTGGAGCATTTTGGGTTCTTTGTAGAAAGTAATCTATTAATTCTGTTGTATTTTGTATGATGTATCGACCAACACTAGTGAGGATATGCAGTCATTACTATCACGGCTGGATTAGTACTTAATAAAACTCTAATGGAGCAACTTGGAGTAATTGCATGTACTACTCATATGTATAACTAAATGTTAATATGATGTGAGATTCTATTTTGTTCTGTCTTCTATCTTTATTTCTTTTGAAAACCTCTGGTAATCCGCCTCTTCGGCACTTGGATTTGCGGCCATGTGAATACCGAGAATGTATTAGTGTCAATTTCTAAGGGTCGTATGGTGGGTCATCACAGTTAGTATCAGAGCTTATGCTTGAGCGAATACTTAAGCCTTGATGGGGTCAATAGTAGAGGGGTTATTAATACCCTAGAATGAGTTTAGCAGAGAGAGCGCATATTTGAAATCTTATCCAAATAAGTATGTTCGAGTTTTATACCCATTTCCTAAGATAATTACGTCTATAATTCTAAAGATTTTCCTTACTATATGCAGATAGTAGGAGATGAGTAATAGAAGAGGACGAAGGAGAGGTAGCAACACTATGGCCACCAATGGTCGATCAAATGCTATAGTAATTGAGGAGGTGGAAATCCTTGTGCAACCTCAATTTTACTATGCTACTCTATGCAAGATTACACTAGTTTGGGAGGGAAATCATTCAAAGAAACGGAGTCCATTATTGAAGTACAGGCTCGGCTCCGATCATGTAGAAGGATCTTTAAAGGATTGAATATTAGGATAAGCAAAAAAAGGTTTTTAGCTTCTTGGCAGTTACAAGAAGGGGTTTAGCTTGGTGGGAGTCCATAACTCTGAATGATCCAGAGGACAATTTCTTGTGGGAAAGGTTTGAGGATTCATTTGAAGAGCAATACGTGCCAGCAGCCGGAAGATCCCGTCTCTATAGGAATTTCATGGACTTGAAATAAGAAGAACTATCTAAGAAGGAATATTCTTACAAGCTCAATGAACTATCTCGCTTCGAGCCTGGTTTGATAGACACGCCCCTAAAAAAGAATGAGATGTTTATTTTAGGAATGAAGGAACAATATCAGGATAGGATGACCTCTCTGGTAAAGGAACCTTTATGAACCTATTGGATATGGGCTTCAGATATGAAGCCTTAGACAAAAAGAACTCAGTACCTACTCAAGGAAATAGCAACAATCAAAACAAGAGAAAGAAGCCATGGCAAGAAAATATCGAGGGCGGATCACAAGAGAATCATTTTAGGGATGTGACTTGTTATAATTGCCAGAAGAAAAGCCACCTTTCCACAATCCCAAGGTTCAAAGACAGCAGCAAGGAGCTGTCTCTCCTATGCTACAAAAAAGTCTCTGCCATAACTGCTACCAACCTGGTCATTGGAAAAACAAGTGCCCGTTAATGAAGAAAGAAGAGCAGATTGAGGTTTATGCTATTTAAGACGAGCCCTCAACCTCTGTAGATGTAAATGGCAAAGGATTTCTTAAAGGTAACATCCATGTTAATAATGATTTAGTTGCAGTATTATTCGATACAAGAGCTTCCCATAGTTTTATTGCGAAGAGATTAGTAGATAAATTAAAACTAATCACAAAAATAGTAGATATCCCTATCTTTGTATCCAACACCATATGCGGTGTGACTAATCTTTGTATGGTTTGCGCGGATATCCAAATCATTTACCCTCCCCATCATTTTTCATGTGACATATTTATCCTTGACTTTATTGGGTTTTGAAGTTTTACTCAGTATGGACTGTTTATCCTTGAATATAGCTACTTTGGATTTTGTTAAGAGAATAATATCTCTATGGACCAACTTCAGAAAAATTATAGAAATATTTTGGGAGGAACCCTAACCAATAAGGGATACTTTCTTGTATGCATTTGACTCATCTCAAAAGGTTTGGAGGCAATCCACTTGTTAAAGAAGTTCAGGACATTTTTGAGGAAGTTAAAGTTTTGCTCCTACATCGGGAAATTGAGTTCCGTATTAACTCAATTCATGGTGCAAGACTCGTTATTCACCCTATTCGAAGGATGGTTCCAAAGGAAAAGATTAAGTTAGCAAATCAAACAGATGAGTTGTTAAAGAAAGGTCTAATTAGACCAAGTCGCTCGAGTTAGGGTGCATCGATGGGTTTTGTTGCAAAGTTCGAAGGCTTCCTAAGACTTTGTGTGGACCATCGAGACCTAAATAAGCAAACGATTAAAAACAATTATCCTCTGCCCCGCATAAATGACTTGTTGATCAAATACATGGTGCCCGAGTATTCTCGCAAATAGATTTAGCCACAGGATTCTATCAACTAAGAATAGCTGAAGATGGCATTCCATTAACCGCATTCAGGGGTCCGGATTGCTTTTATATATAGTTAATTATGCCTTTCGGTTTAACCAATGGGCCCGCTTATTTCGTAAACCTTATGAATAGCGTATTCAGAGACATGCTGAACAAATTCATGTTGTTTTTATTGATGATATTCTTATCTATTCAAGAACCGAGGAGGAACACTAAATACATCTGGAGATTGTGTTGGAAATATTGAGAAGAAGATGTACTTAAAGTTAAATTCTCGAAATGTCAATTTTGAGAGAAAAAGGTAATATTCCTTGAGCATATTGTGTCAGAAGAAGGGATCTCAATAGATTTAGGAAAGATTTCAGCTATATGACATTGGAAGCAACCATAAACTCCAAAGGGCATCCACAGATTCTTAGAATTGGCAAGATATTACGGGAGATTCATTCAAGACTTCTACAAAATTTCCTCCCATCTAAAAAAGTTGACTATAAAGGATGTTAAATCTGAATTGATACTACAATGTGAAGAAACATTCTAGGAGCTCAAGAAAAGTTTAGCTACCGCTCCAATCCTAGCTATTGCTGATGAAAATGGCGGTTTAACTGTATATAATATTGTTCGTGGAGAAGGAGTAGGTGCAGTGCCGATGCAACATGGAAAAATTATCGCTTATGCAAGGAGACAACTGAAGACTCATAAGAGGAATTATGCAACAAACGACCTATAATTATTAGTCGTTGTGCCCACATTAAAAATGCGGAGGCGCTATTTACTAGGTAAGAATTTCTCATAGTTTATTTTGATAAACTTTGTTTGATCTTGGTAAATAATATTCCTTCTTTAAATAGGTGAAAAGCTAAAACTCTTCACAGATCACAAATCATTGAAATATCTTTTCACTAAGAAGGCCTTGAATATAAGACAATGGTGTTGGGTAGAATTTCTTACGTTATAAGATTTAGACATCATATGTGACGACCCGGAATATTGAGCAATATCAATTTAATAATCTTTGATAATAATTAAATTTATTTGATCATTTTACATTATAAATTGACAAGTTAAATTCTTTTAAAAGGCTAATAATAATAATTTGGTAATATCTATCAACATTTTTCTTAACAATATAAAATAGGCAAGTTTAATTCTTTTGAAAACTAATGATTTGGGAATATTTATTTTAGCAATTTAAAATTGGTAATATTTATTTTTAAAAAGTTAACCAAAAATATTTTCTATTTATAATATATATTGATATATCTTGCAAATGGGAAGTTTTTAAAGTAAATAAAGGCTATCTATTCAAATTATAATATATATGAATGTATATATTGTGATTTGAAATTTGTTTTAAGATTTAATACAGTAATTATCAAATATAATGTTAAAATGTTTTCCATTTGAAATATGTATATATTTGTGTTTATTAGAAATGGAAAATTGTATTGATTTGTATTTAATAAGTATTTGCAAACTTTGATAAATATATGATTTGTAATTTGAAATTTTAAATTGATTTAATACTTCTGAAAATGATATTTGAGATTTAAATTTTAATAACAATGTTAATTCTTATTTATTATAAACATATACTTTAAGCTTTTGTTTTAAATAAGATTTAAATTAAAGGTTCATTTGTTTTAATATTCTTTCATTTTAGTTTTAACATAAGATAAGCTTGTTTAAAAAAATTACATAAAGAAATAAAATAAAATTTTCAAATTTATAAACACATGTTATATGATTTGATCGAAATATAATTTATTTGAGTTCACATGAATATTTATTAAAAGATAAGTATACACATTTTATAATTATATAAATATTACATAAATACATGTATATAGATTAACTAAATTATTAAAAAGAAAATAACATTTAAAACATTAATAAAACATTAGAGAATAACTTTTGTGAATATTAATTAAAAAATTTAACACTTGTAAGTATTTTGGCTTATTAAAAGACATTTGTAATTACATGTGCTTAGGTGTAAGATAATGGGAATATAGTATAGACAAATGGCAATACTCTCTTGAAATAAAATTTTAAATTTTAAATTGTAAAATTAAAGGAAGAGTTTTATTCTTCAGCAAAATTCTTTCTTCATTCTCAACCAAAATGGAAATCAAACAAAGATCAAAATAAAGATGAAGAAAACTGTAAAAGGCATCTGAAACAAAGAAGAAATCTGGAAATTCAAATCTTCAAGTACAATCAGGCAAGGAAATTATCAATATGCAACTGGAATCAACATGCGATTTAGAAGTTCAGCAGTAGAATTAAAATTCAACGTGCAAAGAAAATTTCAAAAAGCTTGGAAGCAACAGTCTCTGTCCTCTGCTTATAATGGTGAGTAAAAGGAATTTTAAAAACAGTTTAATCCCTGATTTAACCTGATATTGTAATGAATAATATGTTGTTAATGGAATACTTGAACTTAATTGAATTGCATGTTTGAGTATATGGTTTGAAATACCTGTATAGTTTTTTTTAAAAATTACTGTTTTTATAAAACAGTTTCAATCTCATGATAAATTCAATAACTTGATTTTGAATTCGAGTTGGACTTTGATTTGTAAATAAAAGATGTTTGTAATCAAATAATCTATCATCTAAAAATAGTTATACGATTTTAAAGTGAATGATTTACTCATACCTTTCAAACTTACAGTAAAAAGAAATTTGGGTCAAAAAAATTTGAATTCAAATTTATGTTTTGATTTTATAATCGAGTGGCAAATAAGAAATCATGATTTTCGAAGCTTGAATCACGAATTTTAGATTAGTAATTTCTATGAATTCGTGGTTTGACTATTTTGGGCATTTTCGCCAATTGGTGGCGATCGGCGGCATATTGGACGTCGAGGTTGAGCATGATGGTCGAGGGAATGTTGTAGATCATCAAAAAATTTCTTTGGGAATTTTTAATTGTTTGAGATGGTCGGAATTTGATGAAATAGGGTTTTATACCCTGTATATGCCAACGTTGTTCATTGGGTTTTCACGACAACGAGAAGCTATCGGGGACGATCACACGTGGTTCTGTAGGTGCGGGAGGTCGCGACATGGCTTTGGGAAGGTTGACGTGGCGTCTCGTGTCAAGGATCATCAGTGGCGATCAAGTGGCTATTGGGTATGGTTCAGGCTGGTTGGGTTGGTGGTCGAAATTTTGATTTTCGATTAATGCACGAGTTTTGGGTTTTGCGTAGCCTTGTAGTGGTCGAGGGTGGCTTGCCGAAGCCACGGCGATGATCGTGGGTGGTCGGGGTGACGGTGCATGATGCACGCGTGCAAATGGGTATCAGGAGATGGGTTTTTGGGTATGAGAAGACAAGGGATGGAGCTCGAAGCCTTCATCGGGTATCTGCTATTTTGGCTCGAAGCAAGGTTTTAGGTTTGGGTATACTCGGGGTTTTGGTTGATTTTCTCGAGATCGACTCGGGTATTAGTTGAGTCTGGCTCGGGTTTTAGCACTGAGTAGGATTTTTTTTGTACAGTAATGTTTTTAAAAGTTGAAACAAAGAAACTTTGATATTTGTAAATGATTCAAGTTTAAAGCAAGTTTAACAAGTTTTTATTTAAAAAATAAATAAAATAAAATAATTTGTTTCAAGTTAAAGTTTTAAACAAGTTTATATATATTAAATTATGAAAGGTTTAAAATAAAATAAGCGGATTTTGAAATAAAATTTGTATTAAACTTTATTAACTAACTTTGGAAAAAGTTTTAAAAGATTCAAAAGTTTAATTTAAAATGTGTTTAATTATAAATTGATTTCTAAAATGTTATATTTTATTTTAAATAAAGTGTAATGATTTAGAATTTGGAAATCAATTATAATAAAGATTTTCTTAAGTAATTTAGAATTTTGATTTAATTTAAAGGTAATCAAATATATGAAGATAACTGGAATACTTCAATTATGATTAATTATAAAGTGTTTTGGTTAAAATAAATAATTTAATTTAGATAATAGGTTTCTTAATTAAGAATCTTTTAATATAGTAAATTAAAGAAGCATTTAATTAATTTAAATGATTAATTAATAATTAATTAAGTAATTAATTTGTGATTAATTGAAGATAATCACTCATGGATTAATTTAGTGTAATTACTTGGAAAGTAATTAAGTAATTGATTTCTGGAGGTAATTAAGTAAAGGATAATTACTTTATGAAAGTAATTAAGTGGATGTGATTAGGGGTTAATCACTTGTGTCATTAATTAAAGAATTAATTAATGCAATTAATTAAAGGTTTAAATTATTTAATTAATGGTTAATTAATAAAAGATTTAAGAGTATTTAATAATGTGATTAATTACTTATTAAAGTAATTAATTAAAAAGAAATTTAATTAATAGAAGTAATCATTAATTAATGGAAATAAATAATTAATGGTCAATTAATAATTAAAGGGTAATTAATTTTATAATTAAGTTTTAATTAATAAATGTAATTAAAAAGTAATAGACCAAATGTGATTAATTAAAATAATTAATCAAGTGTGATTAATTAAAAGGTGATTAATCAAGATGATTAATTTTAAAAAGTAATTAAGAGATAATTAATTGATATAATTAAGAAGTAATTAATCAAGATGATTAATTAAAATTATAATTAAGGAATAATTACTTAAAGTAATTAACTAATAATTAATCAAGGATGATTAATTCAAAGTGAATGATTAAGTGATGTTTATTAATTAATTTGGAATTAACTAATGAATATGTAAGCTGGATTAATGATAATCCAAGTGATTAAGTAAGGATTAATTTAATTAAGTATTAATTAAATTAATTAAGTTTGGATCAAACTTGTTATGGTTGATTAACGATTGGTTGATAAGTATCATTGGATGAGTTAATGATATTGGATGATATCATATGTCATTGGTTGATATGTGATGACATGAATGTGATATATCTGAGAGGTGACATATATGCTGTTTTGTGATATGTATGGATGAATGTGATAATAGTGAATTATCTATTTGTGTGTTATGAATCATCCATTTATGTTTAAGTGATATTCTGAATGCCTACTGTTTAAAACCCTTAAGTACAACTTGGACATTAAAATGGCATTTGGATTCGGTGAGACCGGGATCGGGTTTCCATATTTGGATATCCGAAAACCACATCGATCCAAAATAAACGTTAGGTCGTGAATCCAAGTGGAGTGCAAGTGAAGACTCGAGGTGTAAGGACTATTCGTCAGTACAACTCTGGGGGTGATTCCGTGATGAGTTTGACGGAAATAGTACTTATAGGTTCGAGATGGTGATTCAAATTACAAGGGCTATGGTCATTGACTCCGAAGGTGATTCCAAAATGAGTGCAACGAGATAGTGCCTTCGGTTCCGTTCGAACCCAGAACGGACTTGTATGAATTGAATGCTTTCAGAACATCGTCAGGTGGACGATGAGCATTCTAAGATAAATGTGTCCTATAAAGGTAATCGCAGCCTCAAGCCTCATCAACCGGGAATGGCCAAAACAGGGGAGGTGCAGCAAGGTTAAGTGGGTCATGCCCAAGTAGGACGAGATTTACCATTGTCTAGATGTCCCTTTTTATTTTGGCTTTATGGGCGGTTGGATCTGCAGCCAACTGCGGGGTGGTCTTGTTCGGGACTGTTCAGTAAGTAATGGTCCCGCCTTGTGTTGCAAGGGAGTTAGGGTGGCTCCTCGGTACGGTGATCTTGGCCACGTACTGTGATGGCCGGTACCCCAGTAGCCCTGCCATTGATGGAAACCCATTCTTCCTACAAGACCCTACGGTTTTGTTTGTATTACCCACTTTTGTGGCTAGTAGCTGGAATTTAATCATGTAACAATTTCGGCTATTTCATATTTACTTGAAAACCCTAGACACTATTATAATATTACTGGATTTCCTATCAAATGTTTTGGTTAGCGTAAGGTAAAAACTTTTCCATGTTTATGTGTGGGAAGTCTTACGTGATACCTTTTCTTTTCAAAGGATTTTCTAAACTTAAGCAATCTTAAACTGTTTACTCACACCAGACCCCTGTCTGACCCGAGTGTTTATTTTCTGTTTTATTAAACTCTTGGGTACTCATATTATGTATGAGTAGTCAAGTGATTCAGGTTATCCTTGACGAATTCTGGAGGAGCTTTGGAGCAGGAGGCTTCAGCGTGTAGATATATAGATAGAGTTTCAGCTGTGTGATATTCTGAATAGTTGTTCTTGTATTGTATATTAGACAGAAATGTTATTACTGTCTAAATTGAGATATATAGTTGTGTACTCTGATGTATATGATACTAAACATATGTTATATATTATATTTCATTCGTTCCGCTGTGAGATTCTGATGTGTTGTTTTTCTTTCTTCTCTTTCTTTTCTTCTTCTATCTCTCTCTTTCTTAATTAGTGATGCGTCTTTCTGGTGTTAGAAAGTCGAGTCGCTACAGTTGGTATCAGAGTCAGGTTAAGTGAATACCTAGGCTCTGGAGTGGTGTCTATCTTGAGAGAGCGTACTTGTAACACACACACACACACACACACACACCCCTAATCTGTTAGGTTATCTGTTCGGATTTTCCAACATAGGTTATAGAGGTAGATAAGGTAGGAGTGTGTGTAACACGACTACCACTAATGGAAGAGGCTCATATGTTATGGTTGGAGGTGTATCTGTCGAGATTGTAAACCTAATACCGTCTCGAATAAGCTTTGTAGATTGGTGAAAGGATTTCATTGATCCCAGAGGGAAGTCTTTTCAAGGATTGGAGTATATTCTGGAAGTGTGAGGTTGATATGCTCTCGAGTGAGCATGGATTTCCAAGAGTTGAATTTGTCAGCTAAGCAGAAGCAGGTGATGGTATCTTGGTGGCTTCAGGAAGGAATAGCTGTGTGATGGGATGCACTATCCATAGATGGTTCTGAAGATGTTCTTTTGAGCAAGATTTAGAGGGTGTTGAAGGAACGTTGATGCCTACTGCAGGGAAGATTCGGATGTTCAGGGATTTTCTGGATCTCAAGTAAGGATATATTATCTATATTGAAGTATGAGACTAAGGTCGATGAGTTACCTCATTTCGGACATGGTCTCATTGTTTACCTTAAGAGGAACAAGTGGTTGGTGTTTGATTTGGAGCCGAGTTTCTTGAGGAGACCCGTCTCGAGGATTTTTTTAGTGGAATTGGGTGATAGTTTTGTGTTTCAAGGAGCTTGTGGTTAAGGATGATCTTTTGGCATTGCAGTATCATTGAAGTGAAGTTTGGAAGCAGCAGCATGATCCGTTTCCTCGAGGATTCAAAAATCTTTGGGATTCTACTATCGGCAGATCAGGCAGATAGTGAGGGCTTATCCATTTCTTCGGGAGGCTCAACAGAGCAGGATATTTGTTGGAAGTTATTTATCAGTTTTTCTGGTAAATAAGCCATTCTTGAAGATTAATCTTGATTAGGAAAAGCTGTTCTAGTGAGTGAAGATAGTTCTTTGGAATCTGAACCAAGTGAGATCGCAAAAGCGACTTATGATTAGTTTGGGAATCTTTGAGTATTCTTTGGTGTGGGAATTGAGGAATCTCATATGGAGGTAAAAGCTTTGAAAATAGTCAGAGATTTCCCAGAGGTTTTTGAGGAAATCAGAGGTTCATCTGAATCAGAGATTGAGTTTTCTTATCGACTTGGATTCCATGAGTAATATTGATGGTTCAACCATGTAAAGGGATGACTCTTGGAGCGAGAAGAGTTTGGTGAGGCAGCTCAGGATTCTTTAGAGAGGATTGATCATCTAGTTTTAGTTAAGATTCTGTTAGGATGTTTTGACCAAGTGGATTGGGTCGGATGAACAGTGTATGGAGAAAGATTGTGCTCGAGTTCTTCGATAGCATTCTCAACTACTCCAGATCAGAGTTGTGCAGCGGAAGAGAGATAGCAGTTATTCTAGTATGGGAGCAACCGGAAGTTGCAGTTTTCTTGGATTAAAGGATTTCTACAGGAAATTCAAGTATGAAGAAATTTTCTGGATTTGAAAGGTAAGGTTGTCTGGTGCAACTATTTGGCTATTCCAGATAAGAGATGTAGGTCTGAAGTCCACTAATGCTTGTGGAATAGAGTTGTGATTTGGATTTCGGCAAATTTTTGGGAAAGCCATTTTGTTGAGTAGGATCTAGAAATTGGTTTGATTTTGGTCCAGTTTGTTTCATAAAGCAATCAGAAGGGGTTAAGCTGATCAGGAAAGATGGAGGTGACTCAGGATCATTAGAAGAGTTATGCAGTTAAGAATTGAGAAGCTTTGGAATGTGAAGTTGGAATTTGGATATTGTTTTAGATTTATCCGATCAAAGGAGATATAAGATTTGGTAAAACTGAAGAGCTTGCTTCGGTAGTATTTTGATATTTTTCCTGTGTTCTCTGAAGATTAGATTTTGATCTACAGGATTGAATCGCCAGCTCGGATAGCTGGAATTCATTGTATTTCACATATCTTTGAGGAATATGTGTATGATTCATCGAGTGATAGGATCAGCAATTCAGAAGGATCTGGTAGTTGGGCTGGTCTTGAGTTTAGTTTGATATCTTGTTCAGATTTGTAGGATCAGATGAGGAGTTCTTGGTTATAGTAGTATAGTTACATAAGATTCTGTAGAGCGAGTATTCCAGTATAGGTACTTGGAAAACTCTTGATAATATTAGGAAGTTCTATTCAGAATTTTGTCTGGATAGATAAAATTGTTTGTTTGAATTGGTTGCTATGATTGATAGTGTATGATTGATTGTGTGATTGCTGATTGAAAATTTAAAATTCTTTTGCTGGGTTATTAAATTATCTTTGCTTTTAAATTTCGAGGACGAAATTCTTTTAAGGGGGAGGAATGTGACAACCCAGAATTTTGAGCAATATCAATTTAATAATCTTTGATAATAATTAAATTTATTTGATCATTTTACATTATGAATTGACATGTTAAATTCATTTAAAGGGCTAATAATAATAATTTGGTAATATCTATCAACATTTTTCTTAACAATATAAAATAGGCAAGTTTAATTCTTTTGAAAACTAATGATTTGGGAATATTTATTTTAGCAATTTAAAATTGGTAATATTTATTTTTCAAAAGTTAATCAAAAATATTTTCTATTTATAATATATATTGATATATCTTGTAAATAGGAAGTTTTTAAAGTAATAAAAGCTACCTATTCAAATTATAATATTTATGAATGTATATATTGTGATTTGAAATTTGTTTTAAGATTTAATACAGTAATTATCAAATATAATGTTAAAATGTTTTTCCATTTGAAATATGTATATATTTGTGTATATTAGAAATGGAAAATTGTATTGATTTGAATTTAATAAGTATTTGCAAACTTTGATAAATATATGATTTGTAATTTGAAATTTTAAATTGATTTAATACTTTTGAAAATGATATTTGAGATTTAAATTTTAATAACAAAGTTAATTTCTTATTTATTATAAGCATATAATTTAAGCATTTGTTTTAAATAAGATTTTAATTAAAGGTCCATTTGTTTTAATATTCTTTTATTTTAATTTTAACATAAGATAAGCTTGTTTAAAAAATTTACGTAAAGAAATAAAATAAAATTTTCAAATTTATAAACACATGTTATATGATTTGATCAAAATATAAGTTATTTGTATTTACATGAATATTTATTAAAAGATAAGTATACACATATTATAATTATATAAATATTACATAAATACATGTATATAGCTTAAATAAATTATAAAAATGAAAATAACATTTAGAACATTAATAAACCATTAGAGAATAACTTTTGTAAATATTAATTAAACATTTTAACACTTGTAAGTATTTTGGCTTATTAAAAGACATTTGTAATTACCTGTGCTTAGGTGTAAGATAATAGGAACATGGTATAGACAAATGGCAATACTCTCTTGAAATAAAATTTAAAAATTTAAATTGTAAAATTAAAGGAAGAGTTTTATTCTTCAGCAAAATTCTTTTCTTCATTCTCAACCAAAATGGAAATCAAACAAAGATCAAAAGAAAGATAAAGAAAACTGTAAAAGAAATCTGAAACAAAGAAGAAATCTGGAAATTCAAATCTTCAAGTACAATAAGGCAAGGAAATTATCAATATGCAATTGGAATCAACATGAAATTTAGAAGTTCAACAGTAGAATTAAAATTCAACATGCAAAGAAAATTTCAAAAAGCCTGGAAGCAACAGTGTGACAGCCCGCAAATCCGTACCCCTTGAATCAACACTATTCTACCTCTATTAACTCAGGTGGCACAGAATTACGAACCATTAGGGTTAAAGAAGAAGAGATAGAAGAAGAAGAAACTAAACAATATCAGAATCTCACAGTCGCAGCGGAATAAAATATAATAGTAAATATAGAACTTTACACAAAATGAAATCTATTACTGTTTTATACATCATATCATCAGAGTATCTCATACATCAACAATCACAAATCAGACCTACCATACAATCACAACAGCAAATATATATATAGGTACATATAATACGTCTCGGACTCCAGCTCCTCTCCTGCTCCATAGCATCCTGACCTGAACATATAATACTCGGTCTGACCCGAGCATTATAATGAAATAACACCCGAGTCAGTCTGGAATACCCGCTGATAATAATGCATCCAAATTGATTATTAAAGTTTCAAAAATCCTTTGAAAACAAAAGCATCTCGTAAGACCACGCCACAAATAAACATGTCGGGTTTTTACCTTACGATAGCTAAAACACTTTTTATAGAAATCCTCTGATATTATAATAGGGTCTAATTACAAATACTTATAAAATAGCCGAAATTGTTACATCTATTAAATTCCAACTACTAGCCACAAAAGTGGGTAATACAAACAAAACTCGTAAAAGGCTCGTAGGGAGAATGGATTTCCAACAATGACTAGGCACTGGGGTACCACCTGTCACAGTACGGGGCCTAGATCGCCGTACCGAGGATTACTCCCTTCATCCCCTGCAACACAAGGCCGGAACCATTCCTTACTGAACAGTCCCGAACAAGATAAACCTCGTGGTTGGCGCGACCAACCACCCACTAAGCCGAAAAAAAAAAGGACATCTAGACAAGGGAAATATCTTGTCCTGCTTGGGCATGACCCACCTAACCTTGCTGCATATCCCCTGATTTTCAGTCAATCCCGGTTGATGAGGCTTGAGGCTAAGCGTTACCTTTAGAACGTTTTCACTTAGAATGCCCATCGTCCACCTGACGATGTTTCGCAAGCATTCGTCCATACAAGTCCGTCCCGGGTTCGAACGGAACCGAAGGCACTACTCCTACTACATCCATTTTGGAAATATCCTCAGGATTAGTAGCGACTAGCCCTTGCACTTCACTGCTCCATCTTCGACTCCGAACACGTTTTTCGCACGAAACGTACAAACCGGATCGAAGTGGTTTTCGAGAAATAAATCTCGATCCCAGTCTCTTCAAAACGATCAACGCATTGTCCAATATTGATAGTCGGTGATTTAACTATCAATTTATATTCATAAACATCCATAAGCATCCATCACACAATAAATAATTCCCACATTATTTATTTGCCCCAGATATCTTTACAAGATATATTTCCAAAGTTTCAAAACTCATTTGAAAACAATTTCCCAAAATTCTTCCTTACAAGGTAAATCCTTTACCATATATTCCCATTGGAAATAACCAAGTTCAAAACAATTTAAATTTAAAACAGTTAAAATATTTTGTACTGAAATATACTTTAAAATATGCAAATTTACTTCTAGTTATTTACTCAAAATATAATTTCGAAATATTTAAAGCAAAACTATTTTATAAGATATAACTTGATTTAAAATAAGGTTTTAGTTAAACTAAATTTAAAAATAGAGTTGTAAAAGGCTTAATACTAATTTCAAATAATTTAGGTCAAAACTAGCCTTTTTAAAACAATCCATTTATAAAATTAATTACTAATGTAATCGAAAATAACCACTATTGTTACCTTATTAATTAGCTTTTTAAACAATAATTTTCCAAACACTCATTTATAACAAGTTTTAAACTTAAATTCACTTTTAATAAAATCTGTTTAAAACTCAAACTTGGTGTTTCCCAGGGAAACTCATTCCCACTCAAATATCCCAAAAATCCTTCTTATAAATTCTGTCCATTTTATTTAGATTCAGGTTTAAGTTTAATAACATAAATTTACTTTCACATTTATCAACCGATAACGTTTCTCTTTGTTTATCATTCCAGATTTACCAAATTTCAATTTTCATTCCAAATAGATTTCAAATTTTAATCCCTTTAAATTCATTATTTAACAATATCTTTTATTTCTCTAAAATTCAATTTATCCATTTATAATTAATTATGGATTTATAATTTACCCAGCTATATTCCAATACAATATTATTTCAGTTTTCCATCCAAGCAGATTCTAATTTTTATATTCCTTATTTATTAATTTCTTAATTCCCTTTTAAAACCCAATTTAATTTCTTTATAATTAAAACTCCAAATTTCTTTATAATTTAACATTCCGGGCTTATAGTTTATCCCACAATTTCACAATACAATTTAATCCCAAATTTATCAATCACAATATATAACAGGCATCATCATCAATTATAAACATAATTACTACATTATGAGGAATCCAGTTGGATTCCTCCAACCTGTTTTTCCTGCATCCACAAATATTAGCACAACACTATAAATATATCAATCCTGGCTGATATAAATAAACATTTCAACCAATCACACAAATATTTAAATATTAACTATTTAAATAAGCTAACATTCCAGATGTGAGTGAGATTAACTCACCTTGGGTTTCGACGAGCGTTCGAAATTCAAATTAAACCGAACGACGTTCGATTTAACTCAAATTTCTACTTGCTCGGAATGAATCCGGATCTGCACCATCGCGTGGTACTCTTTCCTGCGATTCCAACGCTACCAGTTTCGTTAAAATCTGATAACTTATGAACGAAATATTAAATTTTAAAGTTTGAATTAAATTTAAAAAAATTTCTTTTATAAAAATTCAAATTACACCCAAACGCACACAGGCCGCACACGAAGGAAAACATCAAGGCCCACGAACAAAACCTCCTTCTTCCCTACCACGCGAGCCTCCAGGAAGAACCGAACCCACTACCGTGCTTTAGGGTTTCGAAACGCGATCCCATCGACGCGTGAGAACTCGATCAGGCTCCGCTACCTCAAAGAGCACGGCGCCACGCACCTCCCACTCGAACACGACGAAGCTCGGTCCCCCGAGTGCTCCAGAAAACGCGTGCGAACGGCAAGCGATTGCGACCAAAATCTAACGCCATCGACGAATCATACCTCATCTCGACCGTTGGATGGGAAGACGACGAGGTGATCTATAATTTCCTAGTTGGGAATTTTTGAAATTATTGCGTGGATTGAGAGATTTTGAGGAGAAACAAAATTGATTTTCGGCCATGAACGCATATAGAGGCGGCGGCTCACGATAATGCTAGGGTTAGGAGTAATATAAATATATATAATATCATTTTAATATTAAAATCAATTTTAATGAACATTTGCAAACGAACTCCAAAACACACGTGCCGACAGGCGTTTCTAGGGTTTTTCCGCGTTTCGGACACAACGGAACAGGTTTCGTAAGCCAATTTGGTCATACGTGAGAGCTATGGAATTAAACGATCAATTTTAATTTAAACCGATTAAAACGATTTCTAAGCGTTTCGTGCTGCCACGGTCAACCGACAACTCCGATTGCTACGAAAATTGGAATCCGATAATAACTAACTATTATGGATCCAATGGAACTGGTTTTGTCGAATTCCGAGACTGTACCCCAGAAGGCTATCGTAACTCGTCTATTAAATCGAGCAAATTTCCGAAATTGTCGAGATCAATTGAAACTTCACTTTTAAAATTTTATTAACTTAATAATAATTCATATGAAATTTATAAGCACTTTAAAAATCATTCTGGCTCATTCCGGACTAAAATCGGATTAATTGCAATATTTTATAATATTAAATTCTCTTATTAAATTAATATAAAATTCCAAATTTAACCTATCGACTTCTAATTTCTTTCAACTATCCCACATTATAATTCCAATCCAATTAGACCTAAAATAAATTTTAGAATCTAATTTTATCCCTATTAACACTCAAAATTACTAATTACCCCAATTCTAATATTAAATTATTATTATTCAGTTTCCAATTAAATTCACGTATTTAAAATTTGACTAATTTTACTAACTCAACCAAAGTCTTTTATTTTCAAGATTCAAATTATAATCCATATTCAACATTTAAAATGAATTAAATGTTCAAATTTGGCGACCCAAAATTCCGGGTCGTTACAAACAGTCTCCGTCCTCTACTTATAATGGTGAGTAAAAGGAATTTTAAAATCAGTTTAATCCCTGGTTTAACCTGATATTGTGATGAATAATATGTTGTTAATGGAATACTTGAACTTAATTAAATTGCATGTTTGAGTATATGGTTTGAAATACCTGTATAGTTTTAAAAAAAAATTACTGTGTTTATAAAACAGTTTCATTCTCATGATAAATTCAATAACTTGATTTTGAATTTGAGTTGAACTTTGATTTGTAAATAAAAGATGTTTGTAATCAAATAGTCTATCATCTAAAAATAGTTATAGGATTTTAAAGTGAATGATTTACTCATACCTTTCAAACTTACAGTAAAAAGAAATTTGGGTCAAAAATTTTTGATTTCAAATTTAAGTTATGATTTTATAATCGAGTGGCAAATAAGAAATCATGATTTTTGAAGCTTGAATCACGAATTTTAGATTAGTAATTTGTGTGAATTCATGGTTTGACTGTTTTGGACATTTTGGCCAATTGGTGGCGATCGGCGGCATATTGGACGTCGAGGTTGAGCATGATGATCGAGGGAATGTTAGATCATCAAAAAAATTCTTTGGGAATTGTTAATTGTTTGAGATGGCCGGAATTTGATGAAGTAGGGTTTTATACCCTGTATATGCCGACGTTGTTCATTGGGTTTTCATGGCAACGAGAAGCTATCGGGGACGATCGCATGTGGTTCTCGAGGTGCGGGAGGTCGCGACATGGCTTTGGGAAGGTTGGCGTGGCGTCTCGTGTCAGGGATCATCGGCGGCAATCTAGTGGCTGTTGGGTATGGTTCAGGCAGGTTGGGTTGGTGGTCGAAATTTCGATTTTCGATCAATGCACGAGTTTTGGGTTTTGCGTAGCTTTGTAGTGGTCGAGGGTGACTTGCCGAAGCCACGGCGATGATCGTGGGTGTCGGGGTGACGGTGCATGATGCACGCGTGCAAATGGGTATTAGGACATGATGGGTTTTTGGGTAGGAGATGACAAAGGATGGAGCTCGAAGCCTTCATCGGGTATCTGCTATTTTGGCTCGAAGAAAGGATTTGGGGGTTTTGGTTGATTTTCTCGAGATCGACTCGAGTATTAGTTGAGTCTGACTCGGGTTCTAGCATTGAGTAGGATTTGTTTTGTACAGTAATGTTTTTAAAAGTTGAAACAAAGAAACTTTGATATTTGTAAATGATTCAAGTTTAAAGCAAGTTTAACAAGTTTTTATTTTAAAAAAATAAAAATAAAATAATTTGTTTCAAGTTAAAGTTTTAAACAAGTTTATATATATATTAAATTATGAAAGTTTTAAAATAAAATAAGCGGATTTTGAAATAAAATTTGTATTAAACTTTATTAAATAACTTTGGAAAAAGTTTTAAAAGATTCAAAAGTTTAATTTAAAATGTGTTTAATTATAAATTGATTTCTAAAATGTTATATTTTATTTTAAATAAAGTGTAATGATTTAGAATTTGGAAATCAATTATAATAAAGATTTTCTTAAGTAATTTAGAATTTTGATTTAATTTAAAGGTAATCAAATATATGAAGATAACTGGAATACTTCAATTATGATTAATTATAAAGTTTTTTGGTTAAAATAAATAATTTAATTTAGATAATAGGTTTCTTAATTAAGAATCTTTTAATATAGTAAATTAAAGAATCATTTAATTAATTTAAATGATTAATTAATAATTAATTAAGTAATTAATTTGTGATTAATTGAAGATAATCACTCATGGATTAATTTAGTGTAATTACTTGGAAAGTAATTAAGTAATTGATTTCTAGAGGTAATTAAGTAAAGGATAATTACTTTATGAAAGTAATTAAGTCGATGTGATTAGGGGTTAATCACCTGTGTCATTAATTAAAGAATTAATTAATGCAATTAATTAAAGGTTTAAATTATTTAATTAATGGTTAATTAATAAAAGATTTAAGAGTATTTAATAATGTGATTAATTAATTATTAAAGTAATTAATTAAAAAGAAATTTAATTAATAGAAGTAATCATTAATTAATGGAAATAAATAATTAATGGTTAATTAATAATTAAAGGGTAATTAATTTTATAATTAAGTTTTAGTTACTAAATGAAATTAAAAAGTAATAAATCAAATGTGATTAATTAAAATAATTAATCAAGTATGATTAATTAAAAGGTGATTAATCAAGATGATTAATTTTAAAAGGTAATTATGGGATAATTACTTGATATAATTAAAAAGTAATTAATCAAGACGATTAATTAAAATTATAATTAAGGAATAATTTCTTAAAGTAATTAACTAATAATTAATCAAGGATGATTAATTCAAAGTGAATGATTAAGTGATGCTTATTAATTAATTTGGAATTAATTAATGACTATGTAAGCTGGATTAATGATAATCCAAGTGATTAAGTAATGATTAATTTAATTAAGGATTAATTAAATTAATTAAGTTTGGATCAAACTTGTTATGGTTGATTAATGATTGGTTGAAAAGTATCATTGGATGAGTTAATGATATTGAATGATATCGTATGTCATTGGTTGATATATGATGACATGAATGTGATATATCTGAGAGGTGATATATATGCTGTTTTGTGATATGTATGGATGAATGTGTAGTGAATTATCTATTTGTGTGTTATGAATCATCCATTTATGTTTAAGTGATATTCTGAATGTCTACTGTTCAAAACCCTCAAGTACAACTTGGACATTAAAATGGCATTTGGATTCGGTGAGACCGGGATCAGGTTTCCATATTTGGATATCCGAAAACCACATCGATCCAAAATAAACGTTAGGTCGTGAATCCAAGTGGAGTGCAAGTGAAGACTCGAGGTGTAAGGACTATTCGTCAGTATAACTCTGGGGGTGATTCCGTGATGAGTTTGACGGAAATAGTGCTGACATTTTCGAGATGGCGATTCAGAGTGCAAGGGCTATGGTCGTTGACTCTAAGGGTGATTCCAAAATGAGTGCAACGAGATAGTGCCTTCGGTTCCGTTCGAAACTGGAACGGACTTGTATGGATTGAATGCTTTCAGAACATCGTCAGGTGCACAATGAGCATTCTAAGATAAATGTGTCCTATAAAGGTAATCGCAGCCTCAAGCCTCATCAACCGGGAATGGCTAAAACAGGGGAGGTGCAGCAAGGTTAAGTGGGTCATGCCTAAATAGGACGAGATTTACCCCTGTCTAGATGTCCCTTTTTATTTCAGCTTTGTGGGCGGTTGGATCTGCAGCCAACTGCGGGGTGGTCTTGTTCCGGAATGTTCAGTAAGGAATGGTCCTGGCCTTGTGTTGCAGGGGAGCTAGGGTAGCTCCTCGGTACGATGATCTAGGCCACGTATTGTGACGGGCGGTACCACAGTAGCCCTGCCATTGATGGAGACCCATTCTTCCTACGAGACCCTACGGTTTTGTTTGTATTACCCACTTTTGTGGCTAGTAGCTGGAATTTAATCATGTAACAATTTCGGCTATTTCATATTTACTTGGAAACCCTAGACACTATTATAATATTACTGGATTTCCTATCAAACGTTTTGGTTAGCGTAAGGTAAAAACTTTTCCATGTTTATGTGTGGGAAGTCTTACGTGATACCTTTTCTTTTCAAAGGATTTTATAAAGTTAAGCAATCTTAAACCTTTTACTCACACCAGACCCCTGTCTGACCCGAGTGTTTGTTTTCTTTTTTATTAAACTCTTGGGTACTCATATTATGTATGAGTAGTCAAGTGATTCAGGTTATCCTTGACGAATTCTGGAGGAGCTTTGGAGCAGGAGGCTTCAGCGTGTAGATATATAGATAGAGTTTCCGCTGTGTGATATTCTGTATAGTTGTTCTTGTATTGTATATTAGACAGAAATGTTATAACTGTCTAAATTGAGATATATAGTTGTGTACTCTAATGTATATGACACTAAACATATGTTATATATTATATTTCATTCGTTCCGCTGTGAGATTCTGATGTGTTGTTTTTCCTTCTTCTCTTTCTTTTCTTCTTCTATCTCTTTCTTTCTTAATTAGTGATGCGTCTTTCTGGTATTAGAAAGTCGGGTCGCTACATCATATATACCCCAAGAAAGCCAATGTGGCAGTGGATGCATTAAGCAGAAAGAATGTCTTTATAGCTTATTTAATAGTACATCTAACTTTGATTAAATGTATAAAAGAGAACCAACTCAAAGATCCTTTTATTCCAAAGACCAAAGCAATGGAGAGAAACACGGTGCTAAGAAGATGGATAGGATTTATGGTGGATGATCAAGGAATATTAAGGAGGAATGGAAGAGTATGCATCCCAAATGTCGGCGGGATAAGGCAAGAAGTTTTAGCAGAATGTCATAATTCTCAAATTTCAGTACATCCCTGAGTTACCAAAATGTATTGAGCCATGAAGAAGGCCTTTTGATGGGATTGTATGAAGAGGGATATCTCTATCCATATTAGCAAATATGCAAATTGTCAATGTTTGCAAAAAAAGGGGCAAACACTCAAATCGTTATTGTAGAGCTGTGAATATTGTTTGTAGTATACAACTATTGTTTGATGAAAATTAGTTGCGGATGTTTAAGGTAGAAAATTAGTAATTTGCAATAAAAAATATGTAAAGGACATAAATGTAAAAAGATATAGAATTTGTAGTGCCTCGGCCTGAATGTGCCTACCTCCACTATTCCTCTTTCATTATCCCTTTCATTTCTGGTTACAAGTACAAGCTTTGAATACGAGTAAACATGCTATTAGAACTAAGATTTTTCTCTCTCGAATTTGTCTTCCATTGTTGTTGAAAGCTTTGCTTTTCAGCATCCCCTTTTTTTATGATGTCGTGTGCTTGGTATTTATAGAATGAAGATATGAGGAGAGGCAATTGAGTGTATAGTATTTGACATTTGGTTCAACCTTCTTTCCTCCAAGATTTGGTTCAACCCTCCTTACATGATTGTCAAGCCATTCCACTCGTGATGACCACCATACACCTTCAAGAACCTCGGAATGAATCATGAAGAAATCCCCGTAGTATCGTCTTGCCATGACGAAAATTTCCAACTTTTTTTTATATCAGTTATACCTGGGTTGAGCCTTAAGCAAACCTTCACCCGACTCCAAGCAGCATTACTTCCAGCTGACTCCAAGTGAACCCTTAAATTTCTCATGCCTGAATTCAAGCAACCGCCGAACAAAAGTTTTGGTTCGATCATCGAACCGACTCCAAGCAGACTCCAGATTTTCAAAGCCTGACACCATGCAAGCGTCGAACCAATATTTTGGTTCGGACATCGCCCCAACTCCAAGCAGACTCCAGATTTTTGAGTCCCGACTCTAAGAAAGCATTGGACCAAGTTTTGGTTCGGTCATCACACCGACTCCAAGCAAACTCGAGATTTTCAAGCCCCAAACCAAAATTTTGGTTCAGTCATCGGATCGGGGATCCTGGCTTGCTGTTGGACTATCGACCTTGAATGGTGGTGAGCGTCTCGGCATTGGCCCTATGAGATGGTGGTGGAAAAATCTTAAGATGATCATATCTCTCAATCCGTATCTCGGATTGAGTCGCGATTTCGACCTATGTCCATATCTTGATCTCGATAACACCTTCAAACTAGTTTGAGTCTGCTTTAGAACAATGATGATTTTGCTCTGGACTCCTCATATTCACCATGTAGTGGGTGAAAATACCCACAACAATTTCCCCCCAAAGCATACTTTCGTGAATACAAAGTGTGCTTTGTTTAATCTAAGACTATCTTCTTAGTCTTGCAATGGTTATATTGTTTGAATATCTATATCTAATCTACGCCTCTGATTTTTCGATGAGCCTCCTTTTGCTAGTTTGATGTGGGACTTTATTTGTTTCGAGGAGAACTTGCTAAATTTTTTAAGTCGTCTTTGATTAGTCTTCATCCGACAGGATGTCATTTTTCTTGGACTTTCGATTTCCTACGTTGAGGCTTCATGCAGTATGCAAACCAACTAATGTATAATTTGTGTTATCGACTTTGGATTTATGATGTGGTGCTTCGGTTATGTTCATTGTGTGGTTGATTCAAACTATCCTGACCATCTCATGTGATCTCCAAGTTTGTGTATTTCTCTACTAATCCTTTCTCCACTCTTGTGCTATCTTTAACAAGATCAATTATTGATGAATCTGATAGAGTAAGAATCTCCGTCGAAGGGACTTTGTATGTAGGAGATGATGCAGAGTGTTATCGAGTGAATGTTGGTTATGACTTCCCTAACCCATGTTTTGTTTCTTCTGCCTAGGCGTTTGTACAAAGGTATGTATATTTGATATAAATTTTGGTTGGAATCCTCATACTTGATAAGGTGTAATTGGTTTGTGTGGCATACTGTCTGGTAAAGTAATGATCAGTTTTACTAATTTCTTCAATAGCTTGGTTTGATAATCCTCAGTGTACTTGTACAGACTAGATTGCTGGTAAATTTTGACGGATAAGTGTTAGATTATCGAGAAGCTTGGTGAAGGAGCAAGAATAGTCAAACCACAAAATTGGGTTGGTGGGTTTATTGGATCGAAAAAATTTGGTTCGAGAGTGGAAGATAACAGCCGAACCACTTGGTATGGTACATGAAAAGAGGCCGAGCCGAGGTGCAAAATGGGGTCGGACGAAAGTGTTGGTAGGTTTCATGGTCCAAGGTCGAACCAATGATCTGGTGCACTGCCTGTGCCAATCGTAAGCTTATGTTTGGTGTCTAGCGATTGTGACCAAGTCAAAATTCTGGTTGGCACTAACACAAGACTATAACTAAACTAATCTTTGAGAGAGCGACATTGGCTTTTCTATCTAGGGTCTGTGAGGAATTTTCCATACTAGAAGTACTTCATTATTCTCATGCGAAGTCAAGGTCACAGCAAAATGTGAGTTATGGATGGGTCGATTGGAAAGCATACTTTGATTGTGGTAAGAGTGATTCATTATTGCTCGTCTGAGTTATGCCAAGTGCTGATGTTGGATGCCACCAGTATGTGGCGTTTAGATGAATAATCTTTGGACACTGGAAACTTTTATTGGTATCGGTTTATTATTTCATATTGATCAGGTAGAATCAATCTTTTAATTCAAATGTCTCGTTATCTTTGGCGGTAGTGGATCGTCCTATTCTGTTGACTTTACCTACAAGTTTAGGGTCCTTTCGGGCCTGGTGTGGTTAAGGACTTTCACCTTGCCTTAGAATCAGTTGCATACTATTAATACATTTTTATTTGGAATTTTACCATAGGTATGTTTTTGAGTCATCCCGCGTGTCCTCGGGATTAATTTATTAGGTAAAGGTATCAAGCTATTTGTGTTAAAATAGACTTTGATATGAATTAATTACATTCGAAAGGTTAGAGATCGAATCACTTCTGTTTAGAGAGGTCTTTATCGTTCGAAGTGATTCTCTATTACTAAGGTTAGAGAGTAATTTTAGAGAAATGAAAGTCCTCAAATACTCATCACATCCTCCAGAGCACCCTCTAGCGACGTTGTCAAAAGTTGGTCGGGAGCGCTCATTATTTGTCTGAGTTTTCCCCGCCTTGTATCATGAATAGTTTTTAAGCTTGCGAACTTAAGGTCATGATTCCAATGTGCTATTACCAAGCTGAGCGGTAGTGCATGTGTATAATCAAGGGGTAAGTGTAACAGCTCGCAAATCCGTACCCCTTGAGTCAACACTATTCCACCTCGATTAACTCAAGTGGCACAGAAATACGAACCATTAAGGTTTAGGAAGAAGAGATAGAAGAAGAAGAAACTAAACAATATCAGAATCTCACAGTCGTAGCGGAATAAAATATAATAGTAAATATATAACTCTACACAAAATGAAATCTATAACTATTTTATACATCATATCATCTCTTACATCAACCATTACCAATCAGACATACAATACAATCACAGCAGCGGAATATATATATAGGTATAGATAATACGTCTCGGACTCCAGCTCCTCTCCTGCTCCATAGCATCCTGTCCTGTACATATAATACTCGGTCTGACCCGAGCATTATAATGAAATAACACCCAAGTCAGTCTGGAATACCAGCTTATAATAACGCATCCAAATTGATTATTAAAGTTTCAAAAATCCTTTTAAAAACAAAAGCGTCTCGTAAGACCACGCCACAAATAAACATGTCGGGTTTTTACCTTACGATAGCTAAAACACTTTTTATAGAAATCCTCTGATATTATAATAGGGTCTATTTACAAATACTTATAAAATAGCCAAAATTATGACATTTATTAAATTCCAGCTACTAGCCACAAAAGTGGGTAATACAAACAAAACTCGTAAAAGGCTCGTAGGGAGAATGGATTTCCAACAATGACTAGGCATTGGGGTACCACCTGTCAAAGTACGTGGTCTAGATCACAGTACCGAGGACCACTCCCGATCCCCTGCAACACAAGGCCGGATCCATCCCTTACTGGATAGTTCCGAATAAGATCACCCCACGGTTGGGATCAGCAACCGCACCACCAAGCCGAAATAAAAGGGACATCTAGACAGGGATGACCTTACTCTCCAGTGGGGGCTACCCACGAAGCCTTGCTGCATATCCCCTGATTTTCAGTCATTCCCATTTGATGAGGCTTGAGGCTAAGCGTTACCTTTTTAGAACATTTCACTTAGAATGCCCATCGTCCACCTGACGATGTTCCGAAAGCATTCGTACATACAAGTTCGTCCCGGGTTCGAACGGATCCGAAGGCACACTCCTACTACATCCATTTAGGAAATATCCTCAGGATTAGTAGCGACTAGCCCTTGCACTTCACTGCTCCATCTTCGACTCCGAACACGTTTTTCGCACGAAACGTACAAACCGGATCGAAGTGGTTTTCGAGAAATAAATCTCGATCCCGGTCTCTTCGAAACGATCAATGCATTTGTCCAATATTGATAGTCGGTGATTTAACTATCAATTAATATTCACAAACATCCATCACACAATAAATAATTTCCCACATTATTATTTGCCTCAAATATCTTTACAAGATATATTTTCAAATTTTCAAAACTCATTTGAAATCAATTTCCCAAAGTTCTTCCTTTACAAGGTAAATCCTTTACCATTTATTCCCATTGGAAACAACCAAGTTTTTGACTATCATAAGGAGAAATCTCCTCCGATTCTGCGTTTGCATTGTGTGTGTGTGCGGGAGGCCTTATGGTAGTCTCATTTTCTAAAAAGCATTGCGAATCTATTTTAAAATTATCGTGTTCTTTGTTTTAAAGATAAACTGTTTTAGTTCTCACACCAGTCACATGACTGACTCGGAGTTTATTGTTTTCCTTCCTAAACTCTGGGTGCTCACCAATTTCCACACGAGCAGTCAAGAGTCAGGTTATCAGGATATTCTGAAATTTAGGAGTTGCTGGAGGCAAGCTGGATGGCATGGCGTTTTACTAGTATATAGTATTTCCTTTCCGCTGTTTGTTGTTGTTTGTTGTTGTACACTCTAATGATGAAATGTAATGTAATATGATGTAATGTAATAACTGATATAGTTCTTTGTTTAAAGATTATTCATTTATTTATTATATGTTGTTCCGCTGCGAATTGTGAGATTCTGATTTTGTACCGTTGTTTCTTTCTATTCTGTCCTGTCTTTTCTCTCTCTTCTTCTATCTTTTCTTCTTCTTAAACCACAACTATTCGGTTTTTCGGCAACGAAAAATCGCAATCGTTACACCGAGGCAAATAGAGGTTGAATGAAAGCACCACCCGTTAACACGGGAAACAGAAAAAAGCAGTAATTCACTGAAAAAGCAGTAAGAGACACAGAGTTTATAGTGGTTCGGCTTATAATCAATCCTACATCCACTTCAATCCTTCTTTATTGCTTATATGATTACAATCCTTTACGATTTCCTTCAATTACAATTCACTTCAAAAGACAAATAGCTAGAAAAACTTCGATGCAAGAGAATTCTACGAATTCATGGTTGAATATGTTGAGTTCGTGCTTGAAGTTGACTGAAGCTTTTTGTGAGTTTCGAATGTCGGAGTAAGGCTCAGCTTGAAGATGACAGAGTCTCGACACTTTGAAGAAAACGATCGGAAAAGTCTCCTCTATGTCGGAGCTTAGGGTGTATTTATAGAGAACTTTGGATGGGCCTTAGGTCGTGAACGACCTAAGGAAGGTCGTAAGTCGCTCGCGAGTTAAGGGGAGATGAGCTATGACCTATCTGGTTCGCACATGGCCTTCTGCACTAACAGGTAGGTCGTAACGACCTAGGGGAAGGCAGCATAGTTTTATCACAAGTACTAGGTCGTGAATGACCTAAGGAAAGTTGTAGGTCAGAGGTGGCGACTTAAGATAGGTCGTGGATTATATATGAGCGACCTAACAGATGGGAACTTCGGCCCATCCTGGTAGCTCTGGTTTCTTCAGAATGAAGTACTAGGTCGTGGACGACCTAGGGAAAGTCCTCGCGACTTAAGGGAGAGGGTATAACTTTATTACCAAGCATTAGGTTGTGAGCGACCTAAGGAAGGTCGTAGGTCGGAGGGCAACTTAGGGATAGGTCGGCTATAACTTAAGCCGTGGGCGACCTAACGGATGGCAGGGGAGAGATGCGACCTACCGAATACGGCCTAAAGGAATTGCTCCGTCCTAGGTCGCGAGCGACTTAGTGGTTGTGGGATCCTGGTTTTAGCTTGCAGAAGATGCTAGATCGCTTGAGTATTAGGTCGCTAAGTCACATCCTTCCATAGGTCGTTAACTCGCTGTTGATCCATTAGCTCGTTAGGTCGCTGACCCTCTTAGATCGTAGAACAGTTAAGTCGTTAAGTCGTTGAGGTGTTAAGTCGCTAACCCGCTGCCTATGTTAGGTCGTCAGGTGCTTATCTCGTAGGTCACTTACTTCTTTGTGTAATTAGGTCATTAAACAGTTAGGTCGTCCCACATCTTCAGTCGTTAGGTCGACTCCACTTTTTAGGTCGCTGAGTAGCTGATAGAGCGGAGTTAACATTTACTAACTTAGTGTAATTGACACTTCTTTATGATCATGATGATCATTTTTGTGATTTAAACTAGCAACTGTGCGATGTCTCTTTGTCTGCGAGGAAGACTAGACCCCGCTCTTGTGATGTTTCGCCATCGCATTTGTGTGATGTTTCGCCATCACATATGTGGGGTAGCGCCCCACGGTCTTCGGGTCATTCGTGTGTCAAAATTAATGGCTTGCAACCATGAGATAGCCTCTCGCTTTGTGTTACACGTGTAGGTGAGTTTTCATACTCCCATTTGTGAGTTTTCATGCTCCTATATTGTGATTTCTGGATTTCTTGTGTAGACTTCCAGAATTTGTGCTTCACCTATTTTCATGACTTTCATTGTTATGATTTTCCAGCTTTTATGTTTTGGTGAATTTGTGTGTCATCACCTTTTTTAGGTGAATTTGGATCTTTTAGAAGATTCTTTTGATATTGTTTGATCTCTTGATGATCTTTATTTACATGCTTATCATAGTATGTCTTTATGGTTACTATATGTTCTTGCCATATCTATTGTTTTATATCATGTTATCTGATATTTATAGCTAGACTGATCCTTTTATTATTTTCTTATAAATAATACTCGGGTCAAACCGAGATGTTACAACTGCTTCTGCTTGACTTCTCCCTCAGGGATTTACTACTCTGGCATTTGGCTGACCATTTAGATTAGCAGTTTTTGTTGTTTACACTTGAGATATAGACTCGTAGATGTATTCTTTTGTATAGCACGTGTTGCTATTCTTTTGTGTATGTGGTCCTTTCATGACCACTACTCTGATGTACACTTTCATGTGTTAGTTATATATTCATATCTTTTTCCACTTTTGTGATATGGATGTCTGTGACTGATTGTGTTATGTTTATTTCTATGTTTGTTTTCGAAGATTTATTTATGGCCACCGTGTGATAGTTTGAGTTTGTATCGGTATGTCGGACTTCCTCCTTAAATGAAATGCATGCTATATTATCTGACATATCGATGCTCGCACAAAGAAGTTACATGGATGGTCGCTCCTCAACAGCCTTATTCTCTGCGCTAGTTGACAGCATTGCTCCGTAGTGTTCTTGGCTAGCGTGGGTATTGAGTTGGGGCGTCACAGAGCTCCACACCATAATACTACCTCTGTCCAGAAGGAAACGCACATACCCTAAGGGGGCGCTATCCCCAAATAACCTTGCTTCATTCCTCCTGTTTTGACCATTACCGGGTTTTGAGGTTCGACGAAGTCTCGTCCGCAAAGCTACGCTTTTCACAAAAGCCACGCTTTGATCAACAAATGATTAGCAGCACTCAGCATGCCACATTACCAAGTTGGGAATATATTACGGATAACCTTCAACTACATAACCTTTGAGTTCGTACGTCTCAGAGAAGGGTGTTAAGCTAAGATAATAAATTCTCCGCCACTAACATAAATGTATTTGAAAGAAATCTGCTTTATATCTCAAAATGTAATGTCAGACATAAAATTCATACAGGTCTATTCTGGGTTCGAACAGAACCGAAGGCACTTCCAAAGAAGCCTTTGCAAATCCGGATAATCCCTAATCACGCGCGGACTTCCCATCACATATGGATTCTCTATACCGAGGACCAGTCGATGCAAAGACATTCGACGAGTTATCCTTTCACTTTCAAAAATATCCGGTTTTCACCACCGGTCTTCAAATGCTATCCAAAACGTCGTATCACATAATTGGAATGGGCTATATGACACAAAGGTCCTCTCCTGGCTAAACCGAATAGTGAGTGCAATACTTACAAGAAACATATGGATACTGGGGTCTCAATTAAGTCACAACTTATTACTCAAAGCTTTTCTCCCAAATAGTTTAAACAAATTACCATTTCAAATCTTTTTAAACAAAAAGATTCATTTCACTAAGTTCACCCAGTTTCAAAAAGATCTAGCTTTGGATTTCAAAACAATTCTCATTTTAATTGGATTAACTCATTAAATCTTTAAATCAAAGATTTAACTTATAGCTTTCAAACTGTTTCCATAACTTGGAAAATCATTTTCTTTTTAACTTGAATTCCCTTTTACACAAATCGGAAGTTCATTACTTATGTGAAAGCTTTTATTATTTGAAAACAAATGGTTTTCATTTCAAAAAGATCCAATTATATTTGCACGAGTTAAAGCTCTTGAATTATATTCGCATTCCCAAATCAATACTTTTAAAATAGTTCAACCCATAGATAACTGGTATAACATCTCTAGTCCGTAGTTTCCAAACATAGAATTCAATTTCAAATCTTGAATTTAAGTTTAAATCAAATTATTTAAAATTTCAAGACTTTATCAAGTTATTCAAAAATAAATTTTATCATGAAATTTCATTTCAAAAGCTTTTCACTTTAGCCCCAATCCATTTCCAAAACCATTTGGATTTAAATATTCAGTTTTTTTTAAACTATTTTGGATTAAATTCAAATATCTGTGACTTAACCAATTTCCTCATGAAATCCATATTTGTGTGTAACGACCCAGAATTTTTATTAATTTAAATTTGAATATTTAATTGAATTTAAATATTAATAAGTGAAATTTATGAGTCAAATAAATTTTATTTCGAATAATTGGATTTAATTGGATAATTAAATCGATAATTTAATAATTGAAAATACAGAAATAATTGAAAATTGGGTTAAATATGATTGAAAATGATTTGTAAAATTTTATTTTATCATGTTGGAGTTAGAACGATATTTTAGAACTTTTAAAATCGAATTAAAAGTTAATTTGTGAAAATTTAATATTTTAATATTTAATCGACTAGTGAAAATAGACAATTTTTGAACAGTCTCAGAATTGGATGAAACTAGTTCCATTGGATCCGTAATAGTTAGTTATTACCGGATTTCAAATTTCGTAGCAATCACAGTTATCGTTTAATCGTAGCAGCTCGAAACGCATCGAAATTTGTTTTTAATATTAATTTGGCGAGTTAAAATAGCCATTTTTCAAACAGTCTCGGATTTTGACGAAACCAGTTTCATCGGATCCATAATGTGATATTATTGTATGGTTTCAAATTTCATGTCAATCGGATTTACCGTTTGTCCGGTGCAAGCTAAAACGCCTAGAAAATCGTTTAAATCGGTTTAATTAAATTGAACGTTTATTGCCATAACTCGCACAGATGACCGACATAGCTCTCGAAACATGGTCCATTGTGTTCGGAACGCGGGGTAAACCTTAGAAACGCCAACCGGCATGCTTTGTTTGGAGTTTGAAAAATCCGGGATGAATATTGTCGCGCGAATTTTCTATATAAGGACATATAGATTTCATTTTTGCAAAATATTCAAAACCCTAACCCTAAAAATGTCCAGCCGCCACTTTTCTATTTCTAAGGCCAGAAATTAATATCCTTCTCCCCTCAATCACTCTCAATCTACAAGGAAATACGCGAAGTGTTCAACACGAAAGTCGAAGAGCTCGATGAGAGCTTTCGATCCATACGATGATGATCGTGTTTGGAGTATCAGAGGGGGAGAAAAGAGGGGCCGACAGCTGCTAGTTGCGAATGCGAATCAAGGAGTTTCAGGTGGTGGAGTTCATCATGGGGGTGGCCGTGCATAGCTCTTGTCGCGAGCTTTCCAATGGAGTAACCTGATCGAATTATAGTCGAGCGTGGTGGTTGCAAAATTAAACCCTAGCTAGTGATAAATGGGTTATGTTGTGCGGCTAGGACCTGTAGAAGATCGCGTAGAGGAAGATGGATAGGGGTGCGCGGCCTGATGGGGAAGAAGGGTGAGATCCTACGGCCAGAATTGCTTTGGGTTAATTATAAAATAAAAGTTGTAAATTTAGTTTATATAAAATCGTGTAAACTTGTAAAAATCATATCTTTTTCATACGAGGTCGAAAACGCGCCAAACCAGTTGCGTTGGAATCGTATCGACGAGCATTACGCTATGGAATTGGATTAGAGTCATTTGGAGTTAGTGAGAATTTTGGGTAAAATTAAACGTCCGTTTAATTTTATTCGAAATAAATCGCTAAAACGAAATTGAAATCAAGGTGAGAACTTCTCACTCAATCGAATCGGTTTCGATTTTAATTTTAAATAGTTATATTTAAAATTCTTGAATGTATGTTTGAATGATGATTGTTATCTATTGATTGTTAAAATAGACATTATGCCGTTAGTAAGCGGAGGTTATTTATTAAAAACATATACCGCGAATATTTCATAAACAGTGAAATTGGTATTATATATAATAGCAATATATATATATATTGGCGTATGTATATATTGCAGTTGTTGATTTCTCGCATTGTATAGCGGATGAGACCCTATTGCGCCGTCTATTAAGCGGATAATATTTTAAATCCCATATACCGGGATAATTCCGTACTGGAGCGGAATTGGTATTGTGCTAATGTCTTTGGATGCAGGGAAACAGGTTGGAGGGATCCAACTGGATTCCTCGACTGTGTTGATTTATTTACAGATATTTTGATATTTGTTGATTATCATATTGATATATGATATTTGGATGTCGTGATTGACTATTTTGTGCTGCTGCATCATCGGATCCATTTCTGAAGTTTTAAAATAATGATTTTTGGTTTTAAAAGGAATTTTAAAGTGATTTTCAAAAGTATACATTTTATTAAATTTGAATTGTTAAAATAAATAAACGTTAAAATTTTATTTTCATAAAAGTTATGATTTTTGGAAAATAATGCTTAAGTATGATTTTGAAGTATATAAGCTTTAAATAACGATTTTTAAGTTATTAAAAGAATAAATTGGTTTAAATTGGGATTTTTGAATTATTAAAAACGATGTGTATAAAAAACTTATAAAATTGATATTTTATAAATTAAAAATATTGGAATATTAAAACAAGTTTTATAAGTATTAAAAATGAAATAAAAATGGATTTCATAAGTGAACGCAATTTATAGATTTATAAATTGTGAAGTTAGAAAATGGATAGATTTTGTAAAATATAAGATTTATAAGTAATCAACTTATAAATCGGATTTTTGCATTTAAAATGAGATATAAAAAGGATTTTTATAAATAGAAGTTTATAAAAATATAAATGGAGTTTATAAACGTTGTTTATAAATCCGAAATCAATTGAATTTGATAAGTTGGATATAGGAATATATGAAAGGAATTATATTCACGATTTTGGACAGTGAATATATTATTAAATGAAATGAATATGTTTTTGGGGAAGGAACACTATGAAATGAAGTTAATAATTTTTAAAGACGTTTTAAAATGCATTAAGTATCGAATACATAGATTTCAACATTCATTGTTGAAATAGACGTTTTCGAGAAATAGAAGGAAATGGTGGACTATAACATTGTTGTTATAGTAAATGGTTTCCGAAAGGAAATGTTTTGCATAGTATTGGGATTTATATATCTATTTAAACTTTGAATCCCTATACTAGTGATTTTGGGTCGTCGTAATGATGTTTTACGTAACATTCGTTTTGGCCCAAACAAATGTGTTTAAGAGAATGATTTCTTAAAGAATGAAATATATACTAAATTTTCGATTTAAGTATATTGAATATTTTCCAAGTGTTGAAATTGAATGGATTTGTGAATTACTTATGAATAAATAAGTATGGGAATGTTTTTCCAATGTGAAATGAAATGTTTTGAGAATTTATCCTTTTGAAGATAAATTGAAAAAAATAATTGAAATCGTATATTCATAAATATTTTGGAATGTAAATTCACTATGGAATTTATAAATGAAAATGGGAATTTGTTTAAAAATAAATGTCGATTTATTTTTGAAGTGTGGGAATAAATTTACGGATTTGGAACGTAAATATAAAGTAAATCGTTAAGGATTTATTTAATTGGTTTAAATAAACCATTTTGAAATGAAAGTATTTCCGAGAAAGGAAAATGATTGAAATTTGTTTTCAAAAATGGTAAAGGATTGAAAAGTAATTTGAAAATTTGTTTTCAAATGGTTAAAGTGTGGAAATTATATATCTGTAAAGATATTTTGGAAAGTAAATAATTCGGGAAATTATTTGGAATTTGGTGATGTTGAGCATGCCTATTGATAGTTAAATAATCCGACTATCAATATTTACCTTTAAATAGGTATTTGTTGTGATTTGTTTGAATTTGAATGCCACACTTATTTTCGAATAAGCGCTCACTATTCGGGTTATCCGGGAAAGGACCATGGGGTCGTATAACCCATTCCGAATATGTGATACGTCGTTATGGATTGCATTTGATGACCGGTGTTGAAGACCGGATATTTGTGGAAACGGAAGGATTACCGTCTAGTTACTCTATATCGGCTGATCTCCGATATAAAGGTTTTATCACCCTTAGTGACGGGAAGTCCAGTCGTGATTAGTGAATATCCGGATTGCAAGGACTTCTTTGTAAGTGCCTTCGGTTCTGTTCGATCCCGGAACAGACTTGTATGGATTGTATGTCTGACATTACAAATTGAGATATAAAGCTGATTTCTTTCAAATATATTTCTGTTGGTGGCGGAGAATTTATTCTCTTAGCTTAACACCCTTCTCTGAGACGTACAAGCTCAGAGGTTATGTAGTTGAAGGTTATTAGTGATATACTCCCAATTTGGTAGTGTGGCATGCTGAGTGTTGCTGTGAAATGATCATTGTTTGATCATTTGTGATAGGATCATTTATTTGATCATTTATGTTGGTGATCATTTCTATGATCATTTGATTGACCCAAAGCACGGCTTTTGTATAAAGTGTGGCTTTGTGGACGAGACTTCGAAGGACCTCACACCCCGGAAATGGTCAAAACAGGAAGGATGCGGCAAGGTTATTAGGGGGTAGCGCCCTTTAGTGTATGTCATTCCTTCTGGATAGAAGTGGTATCATGGTATGGAGCCTAGATATTTAACCTATGTTGTTGCTGCATATTTTGTTGTTGTTGGAAATCGAGGATCCTCGGATAGATCGGTTACGATCGGGGGATGACATATTCGTGTCAGTTGTTACCCAGTTAGGGGTAACCCGACCTTGTGTTGGCAGAGATCCGGTTTGGTTCTCGGGGACGTCCTTCCAGAGGCGTTATCATGTGGCAATGGGAAGTTCCTTGGCCTGACCATTTGTTGGAAATCCAAAGAAAAAATACGATCTTGTACGGTTTTAGTTGTATAACCTGCCATGGAATGTGGCGGTAACCTGCTATTGAACATGGTAGCTATAGTAGGCATAAGTGCGGAATGCCTATGCTGGCTAAGATTTATATCTATATTTTCGAAATGAATTTTTCCTACACTATGCACTAGTAATAATATCAAATGTTCTTTTAAATGCGTATCAAGCATCTTTGACTATCATAAGGAGAAATCTCCTCCGATTCTGCGTTTGCATTGTGTGTGTGTGTGTGCGGGAGGCCTTATGGTAGTCTCATTTTTAAAAGCATTGCAAATTGACTTTAAAAATATTCCTCTATTTTGATTTTAAAGAAAAATAAACTGTTTTAGTTCTCACACCAGTCACATGACTGACTCGGAGTTTATTGTTTTCCTTCCTAAACTCTGGGTGCCCACCAATTTCCACACGGACAGTCAAGAGTTAAGGTTTATCAGGATATTTAGGAGTTGCTGGAGGCAAGCTGGATGGCTTGGCGTATTACTAGTATATTATATTTCTTTTCCGCTGTTGATGTTGTTTATTGTTGTACACTCTGATGATGTAATGTAATGTAATATGATGTCATGTAATAACTGATATAGTTCTTTGTTTTAAAGATTATTCATTTATTTATTATATGTTGTTCCGCTGCGAATTGTGAGATTCTGATGTTGTTCTGTTATTTCTTCTGTTCTGTTCTATCTTTTTCTATCTTCTTCTACTTTTTCTTCTTCTTTAAACCAAACATTTCGGTTTTTCGGCAACGAAAAATCGCAGTCGTTACATTGTGTGTGTATAATTGTGGTCCAGAGGTTTTACACAATAGTGCAACAACAATAATCATCACAGATTCAAATACAGAAATATAGTTGGTAAGCGGTATAAACTATGACGCTTATCATGCCTTCACAGATTCACAGATAATATACAAATGTATCACAAATAAATGAACAAATTACACACAGCTCAGTCCACAGAACAAAAGATCACAGATCAGATAGGACAATCAATTCAAGGCATCCCATACAATACAATCATTCATAAGTAAGGTCAAGCATTTAATAATCATTTATAAGCAGGTTTCATTAATTGTTTAATCCTAATTATTTCAATTTATTTCCAATTTAAATTAATTACTTATAAATTAATTCTCCAATTCTGATTTATTAATTACAAATCATTTGATATAAATTAATTTATCAACTGCCTTAATTAATTAAATTATTCTTAATTAATCATATTAATTAAAGTAACCTTTAAACCAATTTCATAATTAATTGACCCCTTAGTTAATTATTTTAAGAAATTAAACCTTTAATTACTTACCATAAAGTAATTACACTTACACAATTTCATAATGATTATCATTAATTTATTAATCTAAACTAGTCATTAAAAATTTATCACATTAATTAATTATTTAAATAATCTTAGTTAATGACCATCATTTACTAATAACAATTCTTTAATTACTGTTCTACAAAAATTACTTACATTAATCATTAAAATTTATTTACCATTAATAATCCATTATTGAACTAATTAAGTGCTACTTGTAACTTAATGAATTCTCAATTACAATTAAATTTTTCCTTAATTAAATTAACTTAACTTTAATTAATAAATTTATAAGCTTACAACTTTTAATTAAATCCATACAAACAATAATTACTCATTCTTAATGAAATTATAAATCATTAAATCTTCATTATTTAAAGTAAAACTCATTCATATTTATGATTTAATTATTATTCACAATATGTTTGAAAACACTGATTTCAAATTTTATTTTAATTTCACTTTAAATTTAAGATTTGAAATGAATTCTTATTTACCTTGAATAAAGTTTATAACAAATTTCCCTAACATTTTTAAATTTACATGTTAAATAATATTTTGTTATAAAGGAAATATTAAAGAGTTAAAAAAATCAATTTCCTTCCTAAATTTCATTCTTAAACTTATTTAAACACTTAAGTTATAAAATTCAATTAAATTTCAAAATCTTGAAATCAGATTTAGAATTAAATCTAGGTTTAACTTTTAATCTTTAACTTGTTTAAATTTTTCATTTAAAATTTCAAATCTATTTTAAATTCAAATTACTTCACTATAATTAATTGCTTTGAAATTATCAAAACAATTTAATTTTGCAACTTTATTTATGTCTAAACTAAATTCAATTCAAACTTGAATTATATTTACACTTTTATTCAAAAAAATCCAGTTCAAACCTTGATTTATAATTTAAATTAAATTTTAAATTCAGAAAACAGAATTAGGTTGAAATCCTGCAATAAAACTTTGACCCGAGCCTTCCCATTCTTGCTTCGAGTCCCTTCGTTCCATGCTTCGAGTATACTACTCGAATTACTCGAGACTACCCCGAGAAAACAAAACCCAAACAAAAAACA
Source organism: Allium cepa (assembly GCA_030765085.1). Taxonomy (NCBI): domain Eukaryota; kingdom Viridiplantae; phylum Streptophyta; class Magnoliopsida; order Asparagales; family Amaryllidaceae; genus Allium; species Allium cepa. The sequence continues at coordinate 800,813,746 of CM060937.1, forward strand.
TTACCAAAAATCAAAAACATGCACCTCGCACATGCACGTGGTCGCCGACCATCTCCGGTCGTCACCAGAACGTCGAACATGTTGACGATCGTTCCCGAACCATCCTTCGATCATCAGAAAACCCATCCACCTCACAAAAACGAATTCGAGTTTAAACTCGAAACCTGGAAACGCAAAATCCATCACCTCCTCAAACCTGTCAACAACTCGTTCTCGCCGCCTCAACCACCAGAGAGCTTGAAATTACGGCCACAGCTTCGACTATCATCCTTCTACCCATCCTCAAAAGCACGATGCGCTCGGTCAATCATAGGGAACGAACGAATCAAAGATCTCGACCTCACAAAAAACTATGGCTACGAAAGAAAAAGGCCTGCCGCTGCTACCACCGTGGATGATTCCATCTCCAGTTATTTTTTACACCACCACCATTGGCTCCTCCATCACCACTAGCAACCCCGACCATCACGAATTGGTCGATCACAAGAAATTGGTCAAAATCCAATTTTCGAACAAAAACGAACTGCTCTCAAACCCCTCACTTAAAAATCATCAAAGGAGGCTTAAAAATCCTATTTTTCTATGAGGATTCGAGTTATATACCTGAATCAAAAATTTGTGACATTCGAAATTTTCGGACTTTAAAGTTTCCACTGTAAAAATTTGATTTTTCCATTGTACATTCATTTGCATTTCATGAAACCATCTATATATTATCATCCATACCTAAACACAACTATTTGTTTCTGAATCCTAAGTCTAATACGGATTAGATAATTTGAAATTGAGTTTTCTTTGATGTTTTATACTCTGAGACTAAATAGAGAAGAAGACAGTCACTGATACACGCATATATATACAGAGCACTTTCAAGATATATATACTTAAGTTTAGATTTCTGGTTGTTACTCACCTTGTTTTCAAAAATAAAATGCACAGAGCTTCCTTTATGTTGAAACAGGTTGTAGATTGTAAGTTGAAGCCTTCAATTTGATTCTCTTCTCTGGTTTGAGTGGAGTTATTGTTTGTTTGTTGATGTTTATATTAAAGTTTGTTTAAGTATAAAATTGTGTTTATTTTAGTTTTACTTAGCTCGAACTGAAATGAGGATATATAGAAAAGAAGGTGACAAGGTTTACAATATTTTCTATAGGGTGATGTTATCTTTTCTTTGTACTAAAGTTATGGGCTGCATTAATTGCTTAAGTCCTTTGATCGTTTTCTTATACATTTGCATATCGAATTTGATTTGTTTACAACTTTATGCAGGCTGATGATATTTCCTTTGTGTGCTAGCACTAAATTACCAAGTACTTATGTCTTCTTTCTCAAGCCTATATTTAGTTGAACATATTTATTTATATTTTTTTTACTGTCTTTTATTTCCTAGTTTACACTTATGTATATGTTTGTTTTCTTTTATAAGTGTACATACCTATATTTCATTTATTTCTATGAACATATTTTCTTCATTTTGCAAACACACATACTTATACTTCGAAGATGTTTTGTTTGTACTTGAATGTGTATTTATCTTGTTTTATGCTTTGTACTCTAAATGAATTCTATTTTTCTCTTTAACATGTTGTTTAAATTCTTCTAATGTATTTACTTAATATTTTACATAGTTTACTAATATATTGTTTGACGTTATGTTTAATAGTTTACATAACCAGAATTTTAAGATATTTAATTTATTTCTTTGTTCTTGTACTTTGTAATATAAATAAATTTTTATTTTCAACTCAAATACTTAACGTCTTGTATTTACATTGTATTTATTTATTTAACTTAATATTTTATGTCAATTACCAATTATTTCACAAATTTTTATTGAAAAATGAAATTAATTATCAATTTAAAATTAATTAAAATTTAGGATCGTTACATTTTGTTTTTCCGACCGTGTGGGTCGATGTGTGTGTGTGTGTGTGTATTTATATCTCTTGTCAAGTTGCAAAAGCTCCTCCATACAAAGGAGACTGCCATAATTTTCCGAAAATTTTGGAAGTTAGAAAATTTTTGGAAATTTTTGTTAGCAATAAAATGATTTCAAATTGGAATTGAAATATGGAATTTCGAAAATGGAGAGTGTATCTAATTGTTTAGTTGGAACTAAAGGAATAGAAAAGTGAATATGGGATGATTGTGAATAAGTGAATAGAAATCAAAACAAGCATGAAATCTTTTGTAAAGAAATATGTAAAGCAATTTTTGAATGTTGTAATTGAATATTATAGTTTAGTAGGATATACAGGTATTATAAAGGAAAGGGAAATTGGTTTTGATTCCAGAAGATAAATTCGAATTGCTCGACAAAAAGGTATGTGTTTAAATTTCTGTATGATTGGGTTTTTGATCTAGCCACTTGGCCTTTTGTTTTCTTTTGGAATTTGGGAGCCCGTAGAGGTATTTTGTAGTTGTACCGAGCTAGCCGCGCAAAGGAGACGCTGGCGAATTTTTTCGAAAATTTATAGAGTTAGAAATTTTTGAGAAAGTTTTGATATTTTAAATTTAAATTTGAATTGTTAAGTAAATAATATTATTGGGACTTAAGGATAAGTTTGGAAAGCTAGAAAAAGGGTTAGTGTGTCTTTAATAAAAAGTTTGTTTTGCGAATTGTTTGGTTTTGGGAAAAAGTAAATGGGTATAAGACCATTCTTTTTAACTAGCAATTTCGGGGACGAAACTCTTTTAAGGGAGAGGAATGTGATGACTCGGAATTTTTAAGCATTTGAAATTGGAATATCTAATTGATTTTAGATATTTGAAAGATTTATTTTAACTTGAACATCACTATTTATTTGATAATTAAAATTTTGAAATAAATAATTGAAAGTTGGGTGGAATATTGAATCTCAGTTTTAAGCTTGTTAAAAATAATTTGAAGGCTTGAGGAATTTATATTGATAGAACTGAAGATAGTAAAAGTGTTGAAATTGAATTTGGGAATGTTGTATTAAGTGTTGAAAATATATCGTTTAAATTGACGTTTAAAAATAGCGACCCAGGCCACAATCTCGAAATTCGATGAAACCAGTTCCATTGGATCCGTAATAGTGTATTATTATCGAATTTTAAATTACGTCGCATTTGGTTTTACCGTTTTGTCGTACAGTCTAAACATCTGGATAATTTAATTGAAAATTAATTTAAATAGTCGATCTAAAAAGCTTTCTTCCACATACGATCGAATTCGAGCTCTAGACTTGTCCCGTTGGGTTCAGAATAGTGATATAACATTATGAACACTGGGCGGCATGACTCAATAAGAGATTTAGATTTCGCTGTATGTAATATAGGATAATTTGAATGCATAAAAATAAAGTCCAATGAGGGTCAGTCTCAGCTAACCTATCCCTTCTCCTCAGCTGCCCTATACTCTGATATAAGCCGCCCTTCTTCAACCATAAATCACACTCACCATTTGTCCTTGGCGCCTTCAATTCGTGCCGAGAAAAAAAATCGAATCATTAAAAAAAAATAGCAATGCGATCAATGACGCGTGCACGAGATGACAGGGGTGCGAACGCTTGAAGGGCGAGGGAGTCGGCACAAGAAGAAGGAGACGAGTCATGGAGGTTGGCAACGTTATGGCGTGGAGTGCGAGTTCACCACGACCAGGGTTTGGCTATGATTTCCTAGTGGTGTGCGCGAATAGTGGAGGAGGCGCGTTCATTTGATACTAGGGTTTTCTCTAGCCTTATGTAGATGCGGCGGCTGCGTTGGGTTCTCGAGAAGGTGGCGTCGACCTAGAAGTGTGCGTTGTCAACTATAGTGTGGTTGTAGTAGCTCTGGATAGGAGCTTGGGAGATGACGATGTGATGGATCTTGAAAAGGGTTGTTGTGCTGGCAATGATAAAGGTGGAGGTAGGCAGCTGATTGGAGGAGTTTGGGTGAGTGATGGGTGGGGTTCTGTTGCGATTGACGATTATGAGGTCGAGAGCTTGGTGTTCAGATCTGTTAATAAGGAAGAAGGTAATTTAATTTTAAAAAGCATTTTTACTAATATTGGTCATGTTTAAACTTATAAAAAAATATAAATATATAAATATTCGTTAATTTATATTATTCGAAATTTTCTTATACGAGGTTAAATCGCACGGAATCAGTCGTATAGTATTCAAAGCTGTGGAATCTAATCAAAAGAATTTAAATTGGAATGACTAGCAAATTAAACCAAGGTGAGTAAATCTCACTCATTTGGATTACTAGTTTATTTTAAGGTGCTATAAAGTATTTATTGGCTAATTGAACGGATTGATAATATTTTATTATCATTTATAGTAGTATATATATTAGTGGTTGGATATATTCCCGCCTATTGGAGCGGATGAGACCCTATGTGCCACATAATAGCAGATGATATTATATAAATCCCATATACCGCGATATTCCACCTCGAAGTGGAATTGGTATTATGTGTTGTGCTAAAGTCTATGGATGCAGGGAAACAGGTTAGAGGGATCCAACTGGATTCCTCAAAGTTATTTAGGTTGTTTAATATTATGTGTTATGGATATTTGATATTCTGTGATGAATTATATTGATGATTGGAATATTGAATATTGTGGTTTGCTTGAATATTTTTTTGGTACACTGGGCCATCAAAATATTTAGAATTGGATTTTTGGGAAGAAATATAAGAGTAAATTTTGGAAGTGAAATAATTATAGAAGAAAAATAATTGTGAATTGGAAAGAAAAAAAGTGATTTTTAAAAACTGAAGTTAAATTGTAAAGTAGAGATTTAAAACAAGTTTTAAATCAAAGTATAATCTAGAATTCAACTTAGTGAATCTCGGTTTTTAAACAAATAAAGTTTTTTTTAAATTTAAATTGTTTTAACTACTTGAATGTTAAAGTACATTTTTAAATTGATTTGAATTTAAAAATGAATTGGGTTTTAAATTCCTTTAAACTTCTTTTATAAAATGAGTAATTAATTTATTTAATGAAGTAAATATAAAGGTAGTCAATTACTGGTTGAGATTAATCAAGAGTGATTAATATTTGTGGTTTAATTAAAGATTAATTACTTAATGTAATTAATCTAGATTAGGATAAATTAAAATGTAATTAGAAATCATTAATTTATATAATTAATGATGCAATTAAAGGTTGATTAATTAAGATTAATTAATCAATAATAAGTGATTTATGAGAAATTGATTAGTATAAGTAATTAAGGGTTAATGTAATTAATTATAGTTAATTAATCTACGAAATACTTAAAGATTAATTACTGTTTTTGGTTAAGAATAATTAATTTGTGTAATCAATTAAAGATAATTACTTGAATGTAATTGATCCAGGGTGATTAATTAAGATGGATAATTACGGGATGATTAATTAATTGATTTGAAATTAATCAATTTTAGGTGAAGAAATCTAAGTGATTGGGGTTAGAAATTCGATTAGAATTAATTAAACTAATTTTAGAAGTGATCAAGCTTTTCTTATGGATGATTGAATGGTATTGGGTGCTTTGAATGAGTTGATATCTCGGTTATGAAATGTTGTGTATTTCATCTCGATAACTTGGGTTAAGATAACATGAGACTCGAAGAGACCAGGGTCGGGTATTAGAAAATACCCGAAACCACTTCGAATTTTTATAGATGGATATGTGAGATCAATAGGCTGAAATGAAATGATTTAAGTGAAGTGGACTATTTAATCTTAATTTTGGTACTAAGAAAATTGATGTGTGAAATAAGTGATGTTTATAACAAATTGTGAATTTGTAAAATGATACAAGTAATCCCGGGTTTTATATAAGTTGTATGCTTTGTATTCCATGTTAGATAGGTTTACTAACGCTTATTTCCAGCTTGACACGGGTGTTACTTGGATGTAATGCTCGGGTCAGTCCGAGTGTTACAGATTTTCAGGTAAGGACGTTCTGGAGCTCAGGAGGCGAGCTGGATGGAAAGAACATATGCAGTGTTGCGCTGTATAATCTTGTTGTATATCTGAGACATGATGATTGTGTATATCCAGTGTCTGTACAGATGTGTAACTCTGATGTATTATAAATGTATTTGACAGATACAGAATTCTTTTGTAAACTGTTATTATTTGATATTATATTTTGATCCGCTGTGAATGTGAGAATCATTGTTGTGTTTCTTCTTCTTCCTCTCTCTCTTTCTTCTTTCCCTAACTATCTAGAATTTTCGAGATCGAAAATTTTGGGTCGTTACAACACCTTCCAGTACTTTGAAAATTTTAATGTACTTAACTCCACAACATAGGTATGTTTTAATGACCGGGATTTTCGAACCTCAAAAATCGGCACTAATACGTCCTCATGCCATAAATCCAAGTGCCGGAAATCCCGATTGTTTAGGGAAAAAATAAAATAAAGATAGGATAGGATCTCACACGAATGGAATAACATATTATTCTAAAATAAAAATTTTACAGTGGAAAATTTTGAAAACAATATAAGAGTTTAACTTGGATTCATCCTGGATAGTTATAAACCCCTGTCCTTACAAATGCTGACAACCAAACGAAACAAATACAATATATGCAGCGGATAATATAATACATCCATACGTAGATGGAGATTTCTTGCTTACCTCTAAAAACTCCAAGCATCTTCAACTAATCCTAAAAATACTTGGATCTGACCTTAGTATTGAAAATACCCGGATTAAGCTTTTTAAACTTGTGTGGGATACTCGAAATTTTAATTGTGTAGATTATGCCAATGTCAGTCAAAACCTTTGAAAAGAAGCATATCTTATAAGACCGTGTGCACACATAAATACAGACGAGTTTTTACCTTATGATAACCAAAATATTTATACTGGAAAAATTTGATGTTATTCTTAATGTGGATTGAAAACCCCTTTCAAATAAATATATACAAAATGGATGTATCAATACATGGTCTAAGTCTATGGTGTATAGTTTGGATTAAGAGATTAATGTATTTAAAGTTAAATTTAAAAGAGATTTAATGTTTTCAATGGAAAATGGAATATTTGGTTGAATTGATTATATAATTGATGGTCAAATAACCGACTATAATATCCCTAAATATAACTATGGAAATATCTGGAAGAGGTATGGAGATTATATAGTGCAGTTACCGTTCGAGGTACTATACTATACATATAACTCGTTTCGTTCTTCTAGGATGTTTATAAGGCAATCCTTCCACTAACGTTTATGAGGTGATCTCCGATCTTATTTTTGTCTGTTTATTTCCTAGAGAACCGGGTTTGAGTTTACCGGGAAATATCGAACAATGTTACGAAGAGACTGGGATCGGATAAATTATCCGAATACCACTTCGATCCAACAAGTACATTTTCGATGTGAAAATAAGAGCATGGAGTCGAAGATGGAGCAGTGAAGTGAAAGGGCTAATCGCTACTAATCCTGAGGCTGATTCCAAAATGGATGTAGCAGGAATAATGCCTTCGGTTCCATTTGGACTTGGAATGGACTTGAATGGATGAATGCTATTAGTACACTGTCATTGGAGGATAATGAGTATTCTAAGTGATTATTTCTAAAAAGGAAATTGTAACGACCCACTATTTTGGACCATTCAAATCGACAATAAAACCACACATGTCTGACTTGAATAATTCAAAACAATAGATTGTAATATAATTTGACGCAAATAAATCCAATCACAGAATCATAGACATAGATAAATCAGAATAACTTGCAGCGGAAATAAAAATAACCATAGTAGTTCATGAAGCCACTACAACACAGTCATAGAACAGGTAAAAAATACCAGAGTCTGAAAAGTTAATACAATATAAATCCCAATACATAATGTCCACTAATACATAAGCTAAATAGAAATACTAAATATAAATATATAACAACTAGATAGATAGATAGTCTCCAGCAAATCCTCTAGCTCTAGAATGTGAAATACTCAGGCTGACCCAAGCTTAAAGCAAAACACAAAACACTTGAGTCAGGACATACATACTTATACAATGTAAACCAACTCAAGTGAATTGTAATAAAATGTACAAGTAACTTAAAGGATGCTTGAGACCTCCCATCCTTTAAGGATCCGTTAAACTATCTACAATGAAGTAATATACGCTATTATAATAATGTCTAAAGTAAAGTATAATATATTGAAAAATAGCATTAAGACGTTACCCATATCACCCTTAACCCATTTTATATATTCGCATAGTCTATACAGTACCGTAATCTCCTCCGTACTGGGCGTCGTTAGAGGGCACTCCATAGGTATGATACAAAACAAAAATTGTATAAGGCACGCTAGTGTGATGACCCGGAATTTTGGGCAATATCAATTTAAAAATCTGTGTTAATAAAATAAATTGATTTGACAAAAGAATTATAATTTTAGTTTAAATTGGCAAATTCATTCTTTTAAAAGAAAATAAATATTTAAGTGATAATTTTATCTTTTTAAAGCTAATAAAATGTTTACTATTTATAATGCACATATATTTGTATATATTATAAGTAGAAAAGCTTTGGTTTGAATTTAATAAATAAATAAAATCATGTTTTTTAAATTCTAATATATATATAGTGGTAGTTTGGAAATTTTGCTTAACTTAATATAAGACTTTTCAAAGATTATTAAATAATTAATTATATTGTTTAAAACATATTTTTAAGCTTAGGTTTAAATTTAAATAAAATTAACATAAAGGTTTGTTTTATTTCTTTTTAAATATTGCTTGAGAAATATGATTTGTAAATTTATAAAAAAGTTTAAAATAAAATTCACAAACATTAATTCATTTAATAATTTATAAATAATGAGATAATCTCTTTTATAAATTATTTAAAATTTGCAATTTTTTGTTTTCAAACAATAATAATAACGTATTGTTTTTTTATATATAGATATCTATAGATTTTAATAAAAATAGAATTTTTATTTCAAATTGAATATGTTATTGACTTTAGTTTGGATTTTTAAATCTAATTTGAATTTGAATTTGAATTTAATTTTAAAATTCGAAAGATTGAGATTTTTATAAATATTTGAATTTAAAATAGATATAAGATTTTATTTGCATATATAATTTGTTTTATAATGTTCTCTTTAAAGAAATTTAAATATACGTATTTAGATAAGAATTAGTAAATTTAATATAAAACCTTTTATTAACACTTAAATTAAATCAAATTACTTAAGTGACAAGTGTTAATATCTAAAGACTTGTTTATAAAAATGTTAGTCAATAAATTATTATAGATGACAAATGTTAACACTTTAAACAAGTGTCACTCTATAAATTTCATTTTTCTTTTATTTTTATTAAATTACAAATTTAACTTATATAAACACATGTTTTCTCACATTCATTCTTTTTCTATTCTTTAATTCAAAACTAAGAAAAACTTCACCTGTAATTCAGTCTTCAAAATCAATACATTCTTCACAAACCAGAAACTCAAACCAAAATACTCAAAACAAAAATTAGTAATCAATAATACATCTCTCCTCTAGCCAAAAATCAAAATTCATTAACCTGTACATAATCTTCAAAATGGAAATCTAGCCTGTAACAATCTTTAACCTGAAGTTTTAAACAAAAGCAAACTCTAATCCAAAAGCCTGCAAGCAAACTTGAGAATTTATCAAAGCAAGTTCAAGCAATGTTCTCTATTTTTAAAAGCAAGCCTGGAATCAAAGAAGTCTTTGTTTTCAAGAATTCCAGTTTTAGCAATTCAAGTTTTAAATCAAAGAAGCAAAAGCATATTCCAGTTTCAAGTTTCAACACTCGGTGTAATTTTTTTTTCAAAGAGCCTCTGTTATTCATTTAAACAGGTGAGTGACATCACTTTTTAAAAGCTTAAGTATGTAATCTGGCTGCATGTAAATCTCTGAAGCAAATTATGTTTGTGTATATATGAATTTACTGTGTATATTTGGATGATGGATGTGTGTGCATGCTTATTTCCTGTGACATTCCTGTTTCTTTGTTTTCGAGCTCCAGTTTGATTTAAAATCATTATCTCTTGATCTAGTCTTGGTTTGGATTTAAGACTTAAAAGAAACTTGTTTGTTTCATCATAAATTATAGTTTAATTTTTTTTATTTAAGTCAAAATAAATTTGAAATGGCTCTGGGAACAAAAACAACAGAGCAAGTTTAATATATGTGAAAATTCAAACATCCTAATTCATCAATTCAGGAGCATAAACCGAATCCTTAAACCAAAACATGATTTTTAAGAATGAAATTATAATTTTTAGTAAAGGGATGAAGAAGCAGTTCTAGTTTGATAAGATTGGGTGTTTTGGGTTACCTTTGGTGATCTAGTTGCTCGGCGAGGTCATGGTTCTCACTGGAGGTATAACATCCCTCCTTTTTGTATGCTTTAAATCGACGAAAAACCACACACGTGCTGACTCAAACCATACAAAAGGGCGAATTTTTATTGGGGGAAAAAAGAAAAGCAGAGAAAGAAATAAAACAAAATAGAATCTCATAGCAGAATGACAAAATGTAATAATTAAATAACTGTTCAAGAAACTGTTTTACAAAAACATTTGATCATACTTATACAACACAGAATCAGAGTTACACATAATAGAGTATAATAAATAATGCAGCGGAGCAGTATGAATGTAGTGGAATAATATAATAAATAATAGTAATACAACCTTCGTCTTCGTCCTCCAGAGATAAAGTCTTCAAATCTTGAAATGCTCTGGCTAACTCGAGCGAATTGAAAAGATAAAACACTCGGGTAAGAACTAAAAGATCTTATGTAAGTTAAATCAATGTAAATAATATGAGCAGAACGACGTCAGAAATGTTTACGGGATTTGACATCTCCTATCTAGTGTCAAACGTGAGTGTAGTAACTTAAAATATGTTCGGGTTTTACATCTCCTAAGGATCCGTTAAACTATTTACTATATAGTAATATATGCTATTATAATAATGTCTAATAGTAAAATAAACTTACTTTAAAATAGCGTTAAGGCTTTACATTTTCCACCTTAACACATAAATAGTGCCAATAGTCTATACAACACCTGCGTACCTCCTGACCGGGAGGCTACGAGAAGATGCTCCATAGGTATGACACAAATCAAACTCATATAAGGCGCGCTATGGTAGGTGGCACGGCACAACTAGGCAATGACATGGTAGATATACCAATTACGCTTCCGGACCGGTGGTAACGCGTAGCAGCTACTATCGCCCACCTCAAGACATGCCCCCAAAATCAAAAGGGCCTAAATCAATCACAAAGTAATAGAATGGTATCGAAGGAATGTCCGATAAAAGATGTTACCTTCTTACCCCGTCAATCGCTCCTGTTTTAGCCACCTTATGCCAACACACGGGAGTCGGGTCCACGTATTTACCTCAAAGGAAACGCCACCGCCATCCTACTTCATTCTGGAATCTCCACCGCATATACAGTTGTTAAAGTGGTTTCGGAGATGATAGAGAGTATGACAACTTCCGATCCCGGTCTCTTCAACAACCAATCGTTATTATAACACCGCAATCATTTTCAAAATAGTTTATACTATAAAACCAAAATATCATTGCCTTTTCAAAACCAAATCCATACGATATCAATTTCATTTCAAATATATCCTTTTTCTAAAATCATGACACTTTCAAAGTAATACATTTAAAAATCTAGACACTTGAAATATACACTTCTAAATCATAATCTTGAAACTCATAATTTTAAACATGACTTCCACCACTTAAATGGTTTAAATATTAAATACTTTATATAATAAAATAGCTTCTTCAATCTCACAAATCAATTCTAAAACAACTCGAATTTCTAAATTTTATATCTAACCAAATCCCGATTCATAAACTTCAACCGAATTCGGTTTCCAAATAAACTATTCCAAATTATATCGATATCAAAGCAGATTTGATCCACAAAATAAACCATTTCAAATTCAATATATTTCAAACTTTAAGTATTCAACAATTTCAAAACTAAGTTTGTTAATTTCATATATATATATATATATATATATCAAAATTAATTTTCAATTATTTAGTTTTGAAATATTTTACATAATAAATCCATCATCATTTTACTAAAGCTCAAATTGCAAATAACTACACTTCCACCAATTTATTTATACTTGGAATATTCGTTTAATTCATCTTAAACCAAAATCAAGTTATAAAAATCATAACTTCTAAAATATCAAATTTAATAAATTTCACATCAAACTTATTTGAGTTTAATTTTAAATAAATTCACTTTCTAATAAGTCTCAAATTTATCTTCCAATGTTAATCTATTTAAATCAATATATACTCTATATTGAAATATACTTTCAATACTTAACCATATTTTCTTCAATAAAATCAAACTTGTTATTAAGCTTATTCTATATCAAAACAAATTATACATAGCTTAAAATCGTGGATAAAATAACACTTATATAATATCAAAAATCAAAATTTATCTAAAATCATATATTTCTTTACAAAACCATAGAAATCATTTCAAAATATTTTTATATATAGACCATGGTGTTTTATATAATTTTCTATCCTATGGTAAAGTAATACGGATATTTATCATTTCAATCCGCAATTTAATATTTTATGGTTATATATCATTTCAAACCGCAATCCCTAATGAAAATTAAAATCCCTAACAAATCGCAGTTTATAACAATATTAATACAACATTCGTTCATCCAACATCAACCAATATTTATCACAATCATCGTCCAATTCAATCAATAACATCAATATAGAGAAGATAATAAATAACAGGTATTTACTGGCAGTTTATATTCAATAATAAATTAAATAACTATTTTATCAAAATAAATTCAAATAAACTGAGACGATGATTCAAAATATGCCAAATAGTCATAAATAACTTTCAAATCAGGTCATAAATCAATTTAACAAACATAAGACATTTTAGAAGTTGTAAGTGGGTTAAAACACTCACCTTTATAGGAATCTGAAAAAAAATAAACTTCTAATCAACAGCTCCGCTCTATGTTTCCTTAGTCTCCTTCTTGATTGCTAGTTTTGTTCCGTAATTTTTCTTTTCTTTTGATTTACTTTAATTTTCCTCTTTATTATATTAGTGTATATATGTATGTATGTATGTATTTTAAAAGGTTGAAAAAAAGAAGATTTGAAAAAGAAGAGTTGAAAAAGAAAAGAATTAAAATAAGGAGAACTGAAAATGGAAGAGAAGATCAAGATTTGAAAAGAAAGAAGAAAGTTTCAAATAGAAGAAAATTTGAGAAAAAGAATATATATGAAGAGAAAGGAAAAATTAAAATGAGAGATAACAAGGAGATTTGAAGAAGAAAAAGAAGAAGATTAGAATGGAGGCTGGGGTTTCATTTGCATCATATCTTATTTATAAGGTTAGAATTAGGTTTAGGGCCAAAGAGATTTGAAAAGAGAGACCGCTATTAATTAGAAATAAAGGAAATGACGTTTCAGTAAAATGAAGTTGGAAAATGAACGAAAAAAGAAAGTAAATATGAACAAACTTGGTATTGAAATATAGTAAATATGAACAGCTTTTTTAAAAGTAGCAGGTATTAAAAGGAGGTAAATGAAAGAATTAAAAATATGAGAAGTAGTTCATGTTTGCAAAATCGAAAAGCTTCGGACAATGTAAATGGAAAGGAGTAATGGAGCAAATGGGTAAATAATGAAAAGAATGCGGCAATTATTAATTAGAAAGGGAATGAATGGAATAACTCTATGCTATAAACAAACTTTTAGAATTCAAATTTCAAAAACAATCGTTCACTTAATTAATTTTGTTAACCCTAAATATACCAAAATTAACATTCTTTAAAGATTTAATCAATACACATAATAAATGAAAATAAATTCTCTACACAAATTTGTGTCCTAAATTAAAAGAATATACAACATTAAGAACTTCTCACTTATCCCTCTTTGTGATTAGGTAGGGAATTAAACAAAAATGTTAACATTTCGATTGAATGTTTTACTAGGAATGCATTAACATACATTCAAAAATATGATAGCATAAACAAGGTAATATAAAAGGTGTATAATATATATATGTGTGTATGTGTACATCTTTATCTTTATTTATAGTTTACATTCATAAATAAAAGGTATGAAAATAATCCACATAAGGAGGCAATGAATGTAAGAGTAAATTAGAAAAATGAAGATGGAAAGGTAAGTTATGTTGCAATCAAAATCTAATAAAGTCTAATTGAAAAGGAAATAGTCAAGTGTAAATCTATTTTACCCCCTTTATCATCTCCTATTATCATTTAATTTAATGAGATTTCAAACCTAAATAATCCCCTTTTTAATGATCTAATTGGATCTAAAGCATAAGTTTAAATTTAGGTACAAACATATATGCAGTAAACTAGCATTAAATTTTGAAACATGAACTGAATTAATTGGAAATAAATCACCCAATTTAAATTTATTTCAATAAATGTTTACAATTAACGTCTTCCCACTTTTTAATTAAAAGATTCCAATCACATTATTTTTCATTGATTTCTAGGGTGAAAATAGATGAGGCAATTCAATTCCTTTTTATAGTAATTTAACGTATTTACAAAATTAGAATTATTGTATACAAACCAAAAGTTATTAATTTCTTATTTCTGTAATATATTTTCCAACTACCAACACTTCAAATAAATAAACATATGATTTTTTTATTAAGCAAAGAAACATATATATTTTTTAACATTTATTATTCCAATCAATTAGAATTTACATTCATACAGTCTTTTGTTTTCTTCTTCATTAAACGTTATAATTATGTCTAATTTAAGTTCTACAATTACATTCCTAAATGTGTATTTTTGTCAATTGTACACATTAATTAAGGTTTAAAATTAGTTAAATAAATTTACCTTAGTTCCATATTTTACCAATTTATTACTTTATAAATACATTTACGTTTCTATTTAATTTATACATTCACACCTTCCGTTATTGTATTAATTCTCATTGATGACATTTATGATTTCCTATTTTAATTTAGTAGACCAATTAATTACATCAATTCATATATTTACATAGCATTTACCTTTATTTACTTAAATTCAAATTTTATACTCAACCATAACATTTACACTAAATTAATATACAATTTAAAAAGTAACTTACCACCGTTACTATAACTTTTAATCACATCTTTGATTTCATTGTTCACAAAAAATGTTCCCTTCTTACATACCGAATCTTTATCCACTAGTCATTTATTTCATATTATTCCGTTTATAAATTTTAATGTTTGCATTTGTTTTCTTACATTAATTTATAGCCAAGTATAACAATTTTCATTACTTCACTAAATTGTAAATTTCATTTCAATTGTTGATAATTAGTTTTAAATTTCCATGTTTGCATTTCATTTCATTATTAAATTATAAAGTTTTTCTTTTCTTTCATATTAAATTACCCAACCTGTTAACCTTAACAAATTTAATTTTTTGAAATTTTACTGATCGTTACACTCTCCCCCACTCAAAACTTTTCGTCGCCGAAAAGGAAAAAGAAGGGAAAAGAAAGAATTAAGTAAACAATACATCTTATTCAACAATATTAACTTTATAAACAAATAAATTGTCAAACTTTGAATAAAATATACCAATTTATAACCATTATCTTGTATCATATTTTATTATAGTAACCTTTAAATTGTAACTTAAGTTATAACTCTATAACATCAATACTTATTTATTAAAGAATTTCATTGGACACCTTCATTACTTCAAGTTTTACTTGTATAAAATTTCATTACATTTTCTTATTGGACATTTCAACTTTTAAATCTTTTGGTAAGTTATATATGCTTTTTAAGAATGCAATTGAAATTTATGCAAGTTTATTCCATTTCTTTTAATAGCCTTAATGTTTAATAATCATGTCTTTTTTTCTATAGGTTACTAATTTCAACTTTCTTGTAATTTCACTTACAACCTAGCATTAAATGTCTTATTTCATTTAGAGGTTCCAATTATTAATTAGTTACATTCCATTTCACTACAATAATTGATACAATTAATTAACAGAACTTAAGAACTGAATACCGGGTTTAATTTCAAATCATTTTAAAATAATAGATAAATATATACTTACAACTTATATATCCAATTATATTTAAAACAATTTAAAATTTATATTTTTCTATCAAAATAAATCTGCAATAAAACTACTACAGTGCCTTCCAACTTCGAAACTCGAAAATAAATGTCCATGATGCATGCACTCATCATCGAAATTATTTTCCAGTAATAGAGAGGGAAGTACATAAATTATTTCCTTTTTAGAATTTCTTTAAAACATTACTTTCAACTTATATTGAAATATTTATATGAGAAAATACTCCTAACAATATTATTATATTCCAAAATCATTCGAAAGAAAGTTTTAAAACCCTTTCTAAATTTCCAGTTTATTCTCATTTATTTTACTTTCAATTTATTTTCAACTATTATTTATAAATTTCAATACCTAACAATCAATATATTACAACCAAATATAATCTTTATAAAAAATTTATTTTATATATAGAAAATGTAATAGGCAAAATTATTTCAGTCACCGATATTCAAAACAAATATTGTGTCGGTCTGTCCTATTCGGTGTTTAGAAATCCCTATTGATGTCATAGCGTCCTATGCACCAACCAGAATTTTTAAATACAAAATGTTAAAAATTAACACAATATCAAAACCTTTTTATAGCACTAACAAATACGCTCTCCCATATATATACTCTCAGCGACTCATCATAGGGTATTGCTACCATACTAATAAAGAGTCGAACCCCACAATGCTAAGGTTTATCGCTAAACCAAAGCTTTGATACCACGTATAACATCCTACCTTTTTGTATGCTTTAAATCGACGAAAAACCACACACGTGCCGACTCAAACCATACAGAAGGGCGAATTGTTATTGGGGTGAATAAGAAAAGAAGGGAAAGAAATAAAACAAAACAGAATCTCACAACGGAATTACAAAATATAATAATCAAATAACAGTTCATGAAGTACAACACAGAATCAGAGTTACACATACCAGAGTATATAAATAATGCAGCAGAGCAATATGAATTAGTGGAACAGTATAATAAATAATAGAAACACAATCTTTGTCTTCGTCCTCCAGAAATAAAGTCTTCAAATGTTGAAATGGTCAGGCTGACCCGAGCGAATTGAAAAGGCAAAACACCCGAGTCAGAACTAAAAAATCTTATGTATGTTAAATCAATGTAGATAATATGAGTGGAGCGACACTAGAAATATTTATGGGATTTGACATCTCTTATCTAGTGTCAAACGTGAGTGTGCAGTAACTTAAGAGATGTTTGGGATTTACATCTCCTAAGGATCCGTTAAACTATTTACTATGTACTAATATGCGCTATTACAATAATGTCTAATAGTAAAATAAAGTTACTTTAAAATAGCATTAAGGCTTTACATTTACCACCTTAACACATAAATAGTGCCAATTGTCTATACAACACCTGTGTACCTCCTGATCGGGAGGCTACGAGAAGATGCTCCATAGGTACAACACAAATCAAACTCATTCAAGGCGCGCTATGGTAGGTGACACGGCACAACTAGGCAATGCCAGGGTAGATATACCAATTACGCTTCCGGACCGATGGTAACACGTAGCAGCTACTATCGCCCACCTCGAGCCACACCTCCAAAATCAAAAGGGCCCGAATCGATCACAAAGTAATAGAATGGTATCGAAGGAGTGCATCCGATAAAAGGTGCTACCTTCTTAGCCCGTCAATCGCTCCTGTTTTAGCCATCTTATGCCTACTCATGGGAGTCGGTCCATGTACTTACCTCAAAGGAAACGCCGCCACCATCCTACTTCATTCTAGAATCTCCACCGCGTACACGGTTGTTAAAAAGTGGTTGTCGAAGTTGGTAGAGAGTATGACAACTTCCAATCCCGGTGTCTTCAACAACCAATCATTATTATAACACCGCGATCATTTTCAAAATAGTTTATACTTTAAAACCAAAATATCATTGCCTTTTCAAAAACAAATCAATACGATATCAATTTCATTTCAAATATATCCTTTTGCTAAAATCATAACACTTTCAAAGTTATACATTTCGAAATCAAGACACTTGAAATATACACTTCTAAATCATAATACCTTGAAACTCATAACTTTAAAACTTGACTTCCATCACTTAAATGGTTTAAATATTAAATACTTTATATAATAAAATAGCTTCTTCAATTTCAAAAATCAATTCCAAAACAACTCGAATTTCTAAATTTTATATTTAATCAAACCCCAAATCATAAACTTCAATCCAATTCAGTTTCCATATAAACTATTCCAAATTATATCGATTTCAAAACAGATTTGATTCACAAAATAAACCATTTCAAATTCAATATATTTCAAACTTTAAGTATTCAACAATTTCAAAACTAAGTTTGATAATTTCCTACATATATATATATATATATAAATATCAAATTCAATTTTCTATTATTTGGTTTTAAAATATTTTATATAATAAATCCATCATCATTTAATTAAAGCTCAAATTATAAATAACTACACTTCTTCCAATTTATTTATACGTGGAATATTATTTAATTCATCTTAAACCAAAATCAAGTTATAAAAATCATACCTTCTAAAATTTCAAATTTAATAAATTTCACATCAATTTCAATACTTAACCATATTTTCTTCAATAAAATCAAACTTATTATTAAGCTTATTCTATGTTAAAAAAAATTATACATAGCTTAAAATCGAGGGTAAAATAGCATTTATATAATTTCGAAAATCAAAATTTATCTAAAACCATATATTTCTTTACAAAACCATAGAAATCATTTCAAAATATTTTTATATATAGACCACGGTGTCTGTATGTAATTTTCTATCCTATGGTCAAGTAATACGGATATTTATCATTTCAATCCGTAATTTAATATTTTACGGATATATATCATTTCAAACCGCAATCCCGAATGAAAATAAAAATCCATAACAAATTGAAGTTTATAATAATATAAACACAACATCCATTCATCCAACATCAACTATCAAACATTAATCACAATCATCATCCAATTCAATCAATAACATCAATATGGAGCAGATAATAAATAACATGTATTTACTAGCAGTTTATATTCAATAATAAATTAAATAAATATTTTATCAAAATAAATTCAAATAAACTGAGATGATGATTCAAAATATGCCAAATAATCATAAGTAAATTTCAAATCACATCATAAATCAATTTAACAAGCATAAGAAATTTTAGAAGTTGTGAGTGGGTTAAAACACTCACCTTTATAGGAATCTGAAAATAATAGACTTCTAATCAATAGCTCCGCTCTATGTTTCCTCCACTCTATGTATGCATGTATGTATTTTTAAAAGGTTTGAAAAAAAGAAGATTTGAAGAAGAAGAGTTGAATAAGAAAAGGATTAAAATAAGAAGAATTGAAAATGGAAGAGAAGATCGAGATTTGAAAAGAAAGAAGAAAGTTTGAAATAGAAGAAAATTTGAGAAGAAGAATATTTGAAGAGGAAGGAAAATTTAAAATGAGAGACAATAAGGAGATTTAAAGAAGAAGATTAGAATGGAGGTTGGGGTTTCATTTGCATCATATCTTATTTATAAGGTTAGAGTTAGGTTTAGGGCCAAAGAGATTTGAAAAAAGAGGCCGCTATTAATTAGAAATAAATGAAATGACGTTTCAGTAAAATGAAGTTGGAAAATGAACGAAAAAAGAAAGTAAATATGAAAAAACTTGGTATTGAAATACAGTAAATATGAACAGCCTTTTTAAAAGTAGCAGGTATTAAAAGGAGGTAAATGAAAGAATTAAAAATATGAAAAGTAGTTCATGTTTGCAAAATCAAAAAGCTTCGGACAATGTAAATGGAAAGGAGTAATGGAGCAAATGGGGAAATAATGAAAAGAATGCGGCAATTATTAATTAGAAAGGGAAGAATGGACCAACTCTATACTGTAAACAAACTTTTAGAATTCAAATTTCAAAAAAAAATCATTCACTAAATTAATTTTGTTAACCTTAAACATTCCAAAATTAATATCCTTTAAAGATTTAATTAACACACGATAAATGAAAATAAATTCTCTACACAAATTTGTGTCATAAATTAAAAGAATATACGACACAAAGAACTTTTCATTTCTCCCTCTATGTGGTTAGGTTGGGATAAAAAAACATGTTAACATTTCGATTGAATGTTTTACTAGGAATGCATTAACATACATTCAAAAATATTATAGCATAAACAAGGTAATATAAACGGGTGTATAATATATATCTGTACATCTTTATTGCCACTTATAGTTTACATTCATAAATAAAAGGTATGAAAATAATCCACATAAGGAGGCAATGAATGTAAGAATAAATTAGAAAAGTGAAGATGGAAAGGTAAGTTATGTTGCAATTAAAATCTAATAAAGTCTAATTGAAAAGGAAATAGTCAAGTGTAAATCTATTTTACCCCCTTTATCATCTCCTATCAACATTTAATTTAATAACGTATGAGAGTTCAAACCTAAATAATCCTCTTTTTAATGATCTAATTGGATCTAAAACATAAGTTTAACTTTAGGTATAAATATATATGCAGTAAACTAGCATTAAATTTTGAAACATGAACTGAATTGATTGGAAATAAATCACACAATTTAAATTTATTTCAATAAATGTTTACAATTAACGTCTTCCTACTTTTTAATTAAAAGATTCCAATCACATTAAATGTCATTTATTTCTAAGGTAAAAATAATTGAGACAATTCAATTCCTTTTTATAGTAATTTAATGTATTTACGGAAATAGAATTATTGCATGCAAACCAAAAGTGTAACGACCCGCCTTTTTGGACAGTTTAAACCGACGATCAAATACACATGTCGATTCCAAACCATTCAAAAATGCAGATAGTTATTGGGGGTAAATAAGAAAAGAAAAGAAAAGAAATAAAGGAAATGAAACAACACAAAATCTCGCAGCGGAACGATAAAATATAATAGTCAAATAAACAGTTCATGAAGCTGTTACTATACTTTGACAATTATTTATACAACATTTATCAAAGTTATACATATACAACAGAACAATTAAAATAATGCAGCACATGGCATGATGCAAGGGTAATAATAGTAATAGTATACCAAATTTTTGTCTTCATCCTCCAGAACAGATCTTCAAAAATCTGAAAAACTCAGGACTGACCCGAGCGTAATGAAAAGACAAAACACTCGAGTCAGGACTAAAATATCCTTATGAAAGTTAAATCAATCGTAATAAATATGAGTGTAACGGCGTCAGAGATGTTTACGGGGTTTGACATCTCATATCCATTGTCAACGTGCGTGCAATAACTCAAGAGATGTTACGGGATTTTCCATCTCTTAAGAATCCGTTAAACTATGTAACGACTCGTGTAAATTCGATGCTTAAAATGAATTAAAATAATAGGATTTTTAATTTTTAATTTAAATTTAGAAAGGAATGAAAATCTTATTTATTTATATAAAAGAGAATGTTAATATTTGATGTATCAAGGGTAATTAAAATGTACAAATTAAATTATTTATTACAATTAATTGTAATAGTGGAAATTTTTGCAATGGGATATAAGATTAGACATAAGTAAATAAAGGCAAGGATTGAATTCATTAATGAAAATAAAATTTTATTTAGTACAATCCTTTTTATTTATTATTGGAAGGTGAAAATTTGAAAATAGATTCAAATTGTATGTAGATAATAAACTGCAATAATTAAACTTAGTAATAAATGGAAAATCAAACTATTCATAAAGTGAATATAAGTAGATGTAACAAATGAATAGGAAATGCTAGTTATTCTAATAATAATGGTTAATTGTGGAATTAATATGGGGAGTATATAAAGAAATAACTAGGGAAGTATATGTTATAAGTTAATTATAACCTAAATTTATGTGCAAGGTTGAAATTGGATCTAATTGGAAACTTATTTAATAAATTGGATTCAAGCGTAATAGAAAGATTCTTTTAAGAAAATATTAAGTACTATAATTAGTAGAATGATTTACATTTAAGATTTGAGATAGAGATTTGTCTAAGGAATTATAAAGTTAAGTAAATCAAGGTGATAGAAAAATTTTGAATTATAGAATGTGAATTTGAATAGTGAGTCAATTGGTTATTTTATAATAGTAGGACTTATTGAGATAAATGAAATCAAATTTTTATTTATTACGTTAAATTAAGAATTACGTTGAAATAGGATATTTATGTTATAATTTTTAATCCAAAGGGTAAACCCTTATATTTAAGATTAAGGAAAGGAATAAATATAGATTGATTCAATAAAAAAAAGGAAGTTTTGGAAATTTATCAACAATTTTGGATTTTATGGAATTGAATATTTATATTGATTAAATCTTTAATAAATTGGCATATAAAATTTGTTAAATCATTTTAAATATTGAGAAAATAGTACTGAATCGATTGCAATAGATATAAATAAATTTTTACATTAATGTTAATATAAAGTACTTTTTGAAGATAACGTCAAATTCATTTATGGAGATTTAGTTAAATGGGAACTTTGATTTTGAGAAATAAAAGCGTATTAATGTGACTAAAGGTTAGAGTATGATTATTGTATGTTGCCTATTTTGGTAGCTTGTTAATTTACAATTTTGAAATCAGTTACAATAATTTTTAATTGAGTATTGCGTTAATGTTAATTAAAGTAGTATTTGTAGCAATGTTAAAACTTTCGTATTGGATAGTTTGTTGTAATATAAGACTTGGAAAGAAAGTTATTAACGTATTGGAAAACAATTACATTTGATGAAATTAAATGTTGAAATATTACATAGATAAGAATTTAGACGAAATGGATTAATTTATGAAATAAAATGGTAAGTAATTATAATATTGTTATTAATAATAGACGTTACTTTAAGGATAATTAATGTAGTAACGTAAGGTGAAAATGTAAATTAAAAGGGAAACGTCAAATTTAGTTAAGGTAGTAATTTATGAATTGGGAATAAAATGCAAATGTTATATTAGGCTGTAAATCAATTTGGGAATAAAATTTTATTTAATTGGGGTAAATTGATATATACTAATGTTAAATATATACATAAGATGATGATTGATTTAATAAAGAGAATTGAATACGAATGGTATAAAATTTCATTTGAAATAAGATTTTATAATTTATTGAATTTACTTTAATTAAAGGTAAACACTAAATTTTTTGCAATAAATCTTTATTTGATACGGAGGTTTGGTTAATAAATTTGAAGCTAATTGCAATCAGAAATGATAGGAATGGTAAGTTGACCATTTATTCATAATAAGATCTAAAAATCAAATAAATGGATTATTGGAATTTAAATTTGACAAATTGTGAATTCATTTAAATTCGGATCCAACTGTCTATTCCAACTTCATCTATAAATACCCCGCTCCCTAGCCTCCGCCTATTCTCATTTGTCTGCGCGTAAAATTTCATCAGCTCCTTCTCCTCCTCAATGGCAGACAAACAAATCTTAGATCCAAATAAATATTCCAAACCAAATCAAAAGCTAAAATTCAAACTTCTCAGAAAAATCTGGAAGCAAAACGCATGAGGGAGAGAGGGAAAGAAAGGGGGATGACGTGGCGCTTGAAGGTGTTCTTTTATTTCTATTCTTTTTCTTTTTTTCTGAAATTTCAATCACCATTAATGCGTATAACTTTCTCCTACGAACTCTGTTTCACGCGAGATTTTTTTTTGTTAGGATCGTAATAAAATTCCAGATCTTTTGACACTGGTTTGGACAGATTTGGAGACCGTCGAATTTTTGGGTTTAAATCGGATTTAAATTCGATTTAAATTCAAAAGGTGAGTGTTTTAACCCACTCACAATTTCTAAAATTTCTTGTGTTTGTTAAATTAATTTTAGATATGAGTATAAATTTATTTATGACTGTTTGGCATGTTTTATTTATTATCTTTGATAAATCGCATTCATTAAATATAACTGTTAATTAATTTTATTTATTGCATAAATTTGACAGTTAGAATTTATTTAATTGCATATTAACTGCCAGTCATAATTATGTTAAATTTTTATTATATTAACTGCCAGTTAAATTTACGTTTATTTTTGCATATAAACTGCCAATTAACAGTTATTAAATTTATTTTGAGTATAAACTGATAATTGATACCATTATTTATCACCTGTTATGTATTGATGATTGTTTGAAATTGAATGATGACTGTGATAAATGGATGTATGATTTGATGGATGAATGGATGATTAATTTTATTAATTGCAAGTTGCTATGCATTTCATTCATTCGAGATTGCGGTTTGAAATGATATATAACCGCATTTTTTTCATTTTAAATTGCAGATTGAAATGATAAACATCCGTATCACTTGACCATAGGATAGAAAATTATATACAGGCACCGCGGTAAATATATAAAATTATTTTTGAAATGTTTTTCTATGGTTTCTGCAAAGCTATATATATATGGTTTATGGGTTTTGATTTGGTTATTAATAAAGGTTATTTATATATAGTAATTTCCGGATTTTAAACTTTGTATAAAATGGATTTGAAGTATAAAATAAAGTTTGATTTTTTGAGATCAAGCATTTATTTGAAATTTAAATTCTAGAGTTTTAATGACTTAAAAGAGAATAAGGTTGAAGATGAATATTAAGTTAAATTGGAATTTAATAAAAAGTTAGAATTTTTAAAGGATATGATTTACAACTTGATTTTGTGTAGAGTGATTTAAATGAATATCAGGTTGATTTAAATGAATATATAATAAATTGAAAGAATATCCAGTTATGTGAAGATAAAGGTTTTACTTAGATTATATTGAATTCATTAAGTAAACATTTCAAGTCTAAATAATAAGTAATTGAATTTGATATATATGGGTTTGTCAAATGAGTTGTTTTTGAAATGGTGAAATATTTAAAGCTTTGAAACATAAGAATTAAAATGGTATTTGGAAGTTTAAATCGATATTTGGAATTGATTTGTGAAATGTAAAGAAGCTATTTTGTTTTATATAGGTAGTCTAATATTTGACCATTTAAGAGATGGAAACTTGTTTCAAAGTTATGATTTTCAAGGTAGTATAATTTGAAATTTTATATTCAAGAGTTTTGACCTCTAAATATTTACTTTGAAAACCCTATGATTTTGGAAAGTATATATATTGGAATAAAATGATATCGTATTAATTCGGGTTTTAAAAGGAAATGATATCATATTTATATGGTTTTGAAATGGATATATTATTCTGGTTTTAAAGTATAATTATTTTAAATGACCGCGGTGTTATAATAACGATTGGTTGGCAAAGAGACCGGGATCAGATATGGACATACTCTCTGTCGATACCGAAAACCACTTTGACTAACCGTGTATGCGGTGGAGATTCCAGAATGAAGTAGGTTGGTGGCGGCGTTTCCTGTAAGGTAAATACGTGGACCCAACTCCCGTGAGTTGGCATAAGGTGGCTAAAACAGGAGCGATTGACGGGTTAATGAGGTAGCACCTCTGATCGGACACTTCCCTTCGATACTATACTCTGACTTTGGATTTTTCGGTGGCCACCTTCACTTTTGATTTCTTTGATGTGGGGAGTTTGTTCGAGGTGGGCGGCAGCTGCGCGCTGCGCGTTTCCATCGGCCCGGAAGCGTAATTGGTATATCTACCCTGGCATTGCCTAGTTGTGCCGTGTCACCTACCCTAGCGCGCCTTATACGATTTTATTTTGTACCATACCTATGGAGTGCCCTACGACGACGCCCAGTACGGGGGAGATTACGGTACTGTATAGACTATGGGAATATATAAATGTGTTAAGGTGGAAAATGTAAAGCCTTAACGCTATTTAAAAGTAAGTTTATTTTACAATTAGACACTATTATAATAGCGCAATATACTACATAGTAAATAGTTTAACGGATCCTTAGGAGATGTAAATCCCGAGCATCTCTTGAGTTACTGTACTCATATTTATTTCTGTTAATTTAACTCACATAAGATCTTTTAGTTCTGACTCGAATGTTTTTGTCTTTCCAAATTTGCTCGGGTCAGTCCGAGCGTTTCAGGATTTGAAGACTTTATTTCTGCAGGACGAAGACAAAGATTTCATTATTATTATTATTATTATATTATATGGTTCCACTACACACTGTGTTCCGCTGCA
Source organism: Allium cepa (assembly GCA_030765085.1). NCBI lineage: Eukaryota > Viridiplantae > Streptophyta > Magnoliopsida > Asparagales > Amaryllidaceae > Allium > Allium cepa. Next base: position 800,840,000 of record CM060937.1, read on the forward strand.
TTGATATTTATTGGTATGTGAACTCTGATATTTATTGTGTAAAGAAGAATCAAATGTCTTGTAAACAGTTTTTGTGAACTGTATATTTATTATTATATTTTATCCTTCCGCTGTGAGATTCTGTTTAGTTTTTTTCCCTTCTCTATTTTTCTTATTTACCCCATAACAATCCTCCATTCCGTATGGTTTGAATTGGCACGTGTGTCGATTTAAATCGTGTGAAAAGGCGGGATGTTACATCTGGTATCAGAGCTTTGGTTTAGCGATAAACCTTAGCTTTGTGGGGTTTGACTCTTTATTAATAGGGTAGTAATACCCTATGGGAGTCGTTGAGAGTATATATATGAGAGAGCGTATTTGTTAGTGTTATAAAAAGGTTTTTATATTGTGTTAATCTGTTCCGTTTTGTATTTATAAATTCTGGTTAGTGCATGGGACGCTATGACATCAATAGGGATTTCTAAATACTTAATAGGACAGACCGACATAATATTTGTTTTATATAGGTAAATGAAATAATTTTGCCTATTATATTTTCTATATATATAAAATAAAATTTTCAAATGATATCTATATTTGGTTGCAATATATTGGTTGTTAGGAATAAAATTAATAAATAATAGGTAAATAAGATTAAAAATAAATAAATGTAATTTGGGAATTTAGAATTTAAGTTCCGGGGTTTTTGGAAACTTCTTTCAAATGATTTGGAATATAATAATATTGTTATAAGTATTTTCTGATATAAATATTTAATATAATTTAAAAGAAATTGTTTTAAAGGGATTTTTGAGAAAATAAGTTTTGTACTTTCCTCTCTGTCACTGGAAAATAATTCGGTGATGAGTGCACGCATCATCGACATTCATTTTCGAGTTTCGAAGTGGGAAGGCCACTGTAGTAATTTACTGCAAAATCGTTAAGAAATTTTATCTTTTTAATGGTAATTGGATATGTATGTTAAGTGTAGATATCTATCTATTATTTTAAATGATTTAAGATTTAACCCGGTATTTAATTCTTAAATTTCCATTTATTAAATTGTTTCAATTATTGTAGTGAATTGAAACGTAGGTAATTAATAAATTAAAACCTCTAAAGGAAATAAGAGATTTAATGATAGGTTATAAATGGTATTAAATGAAATTGGAAATTTGTAACCTATGAAATAAAGATTATTATTAGTGAACATTAAATTTAATTAAAGGATGAGATAAACCTTGTATAACTTTCAAGTACATATTTAAAAACATATATAACTTGCCAAATATTAAAAGTTGAAATGTTTAATAGAAAATGTAATGAAAATTGTACAAGTAAAAGTAGGTAATGAAGTATTCAATGAATTTGCTATTAAAGGAGAATTTAATGTTACAAACTTAAGTTATAATTGAAATTTTACCAAGTAAAAATAATTAAAGAGAAATAGGACAAATAGACGATTATAAACTTAAGTAATTAATGTGTAAATGAATGGGGTCATGCAATTATAAATGAATGTAATATAATAAAGAAAAATTGTAAACTTAAGCTACAATTGGAATTTTACTATATATGATTAAAGGTAAGTATCATAAATAGATGACAATAAACTTGAGTAAATGTTAAAAGTAAATTATCTTAATAAACAGAAAGATGAATACTGTAATCAATGAAATTAAGGAATCAATAAAGAGGACATGCAATAATAAATGAATGAATCGTTATAACAAAATAAAAAGGAACTGCATGAACTGAGTTAATGGAATTGAAAAATTGTAAGTAATAAGAAAAATAAATGAAGCAAACATTTAATGAGTAAATATAAATTAAAACGATGAATCACTGTATAAATAAAAAGATAATCGAACAACAAAGGTATAAAATGGAATTAATAATAAGATAAATTGATTGTTGTTTGGATTTGTTGTTGTTTGGTTGATGGTTGTTTGGGTAAGGATACTTTAAAAATTGGATTTGGGTGAATGAATAATCTACTTAGTTTTATCTAAGACTGTTGAGTAAATGATGCGCTAGTAGTTTATTCTTCATTCCGTACAATTTACAGGTTTTGGACCCGAACAACTATTCGTTTGTTTGATTGAATGGTTGCTTTGTATTTGTTGTGTATACTGTTGTTGAAATTGATGGTTATTGTATTTATTTGTTGTTAGTGATTGAAACCACTTAAATATTTCACTTTATATAAGTTGTAACCCTTTGGATTATATAAGAAAATGCAGTATCTCAGAAATATTTTGAAATGTTTTTCCAAACTTTAATGATTTCAATATAAAGGATTAAATAGATATAAATTAGGATATCTTATTTAATGTAATTAATTTTGTAAATTTAATTGTTTATAAGTTAAATATTTTGAATCAGATGTATTGTTGTTTAATTCTTCTTTTCCCTTCCTTTCCTTTTCGGGGACGAAAAGTTTTGAGTGGGGTAGAGTGTAACGACCCGTGTAAATTCGATGCTTAAAATGAATTAAATTAATAGGATTTTTAATTTTTAATTTAAATTTAGAAAGGAATGAAAATCTTATTTATTTATATAAAAGAGAATGTTAAAATTTGATGTATCAAGGGTAATTAAAATGTACAAATTAAATTATTTATTGCAATTAATTGTAATAGTGGAAATTTTTGCAATGGGATATAAGGTTAGGAATAAGCAAATAAAGGCAAGGATTGAATTCATTAATGAAATAAAATTTTATTTAGTACAATCCTTTTTATTTATTATTGGAAGGTGAAAATTTGAAAATAGATTCAAATTGTATGTAGATAATAAACTGCAATAATTAAACTTAGTAATGAATGGAAAATCAAACTATTCATAAAGTGAATATAAGTAGATGTAACAAATGAATAGAAAATGCTAGTTATTCATAAAGTGAAGAAATGGAACCTAGATGGAATAAGAAATTGGATTTAGAATCTTAATTTGTAGATGCGCATATATTTATAAATGGATTATAAAAGGGTGAAATAACCATATATAAGTATATCAAAGGTTGTAATAGTAGGTTACTAGTAAATTCACTAATTTACCTATAACGATAATTAGGTGTGCCTTAATTGTAATTAATAAAATAACGAAAGGAGTAAATTTATTTATTTAGAGAATTAATTTCAATTGGATAAGGATCTTAAGTAATAAGGTTAATGCGAGGTAAGTAATGCTGAATTTAGGTTAATAATAATAAATAGTAATAAATTAAAAATTTGTAGCATATATCATAATTTACCTGCTTCCTTGTTAATGGAATTAGAATGTGTAATAAGTAATAATCAGATAAAGGAATGTTACCCTAATGGAAAAGGAAATAATTAAGTGTTGAGTAAATTATAGGATTGTATGTATTATAAGCATTATTCTAATAATAATGGTTAATTGTGGAATTAATATGGGGAGTATATAAAGAAATAACTAGGGAAGTATACGTTATAAGTTAATTATAACCTAAATTTATGTGCAAGGTTGAAATTGGATCTAATTGGAAACTTATTTAATAAATTGGATTCAAGCGTAATAGAAAGATTCTTTTAAGAAAATATTAAGTACTATAATTAGTAGAATGATTTACATTTAAGATTTGAGATAGAGATTTGTCTAAGGAATTATAAAGTTAAGTAAATCAAGGTGATAGAAAAATTTTGAATTATAGAATGTGAATTTGAATAGTGAGTCAATTGGTTATTTTATAATAGTAGGACTTATTGAGATAAATGAAATCAAATTTTTATTTATTACGTTAAATTAAGAATTACGTTGAAATAGGATATTTATGTTATAATTTTTAATCCAAAGGGTAAACCCTTATATTTAAGATTAATGAAAGGAATAAATATAGATTGATTCAATAAAAAAAAGGAAGTTTTGGAAATTTATCAACAATTTTGGATTTTATGGAATTGAATATTTATATTGATTAAATCTTTAATAAATTGGCATATAAAATTTGTTAAATCATTTTAAATATTGAGAAAATAGTACTGAATCGATTGCAATAGATATAAATAAATTTTTACATTAATGTTAATATAAAGTACTTTTTGAAGATAACGTCAAATTCATTTATGGAGATTTAGTTAAATGGGAACTTTGATTTTGAGAAATAAAAGCGTATTAATGTGACTAAAGGTTAGAGTATGATTATTGTATGTTGCCTATTTTGGTAGCTTGTTAATTTACAATTTTGAAATCAGTTACAATAATTTTTAATTGAGTATTGCGTTAATGTTAATTAAAGTAGTATTTGTAACAATGTTAAAACTTTCGTATTGGATAGTTTGTTGTAATATAAGACTTGGAAATAAAGTTATTAACGTATTGGAAAACAATTACATTTGATGAAATTAAATGTTGAAATATTACATAGATAAGAATTTAGACGAAATGGATTAATTTATGAAATAAAATGGTAAGTAATTATAATATTGTTATTAATAATAGACGTTACTTTAAGGATAATTAATGTAGTAACGTAAGGTGAAAATGTAAATTAAAAGGGAAACGTCAAATTTAGTTAAGGTAGTAATTTATGAATTGGGAATAAAATGCAAATGTTATATTAGGCTGTAAATCAATTTGGGAATAAAATTTTATTTAATTGGGGTAAATTGATATATACTAATGTTAAATATATACATAAGATGATGATTGATTTAATAAAGAGAATTGAATACGAATGGTATAAAATTTCATTTGAAATAAGATTTTATAATTTATTGAATTTACTTTAATTAAAGGTAAACACTAAATTTTTTGCAATAAATCTTTATTTGATACGGAGGTTTGGTTAATAAATTTGAAGCTAATTGCAATCAGAAATGATAGGAATGGTAAGTTGACCATTTATTCATAATAAGATCTAAAAATCAAATAAATGGATTATTGGAATTTAAATTTGACAAATTGTGAATTCATTTAAATTCGGATCCAACTGTCTATTCCAACTTCATCTATAAATACCCCGCTCCCTAGCCTCCGCCTATTCTCATTTGTCTGCGCGTAAAATTTCATCAGCTCCTTCTCCTCCTCAATGGCAGACAAACAAATCTTAGATCCAAATAAATATTCCGAACCAAATCAAAAGCTAAAATTCAAACTTCTCAGAAAAATCTGGAAGCAAAACGCATGAGGGAGAGAGGGAAAGAAAGGGGGATGACGTGGCGCTTGAAGGTGTTCTTTTATTTCTATTCTTTTTCTTTTTTTCTGAAATTTCAATCACCATTAATGCGTATAACTTTCTCCTACAAACTCTGTTTCACGCGAGATTTTTTTTTTGTTAGGATCGTAATAAAATTCCAGATCTTTTGACACTGGTTTGGACAGATTTGGAGACCGTCGAATTTTTGGGTTTAAATCGGATTTAAATTCGATTTAAATTCAAAAGGTGAGTGTTTTAACCCACTCACAATTTCTAAAATTTCTTGTGTTTGTTAAATTAATTTTAGATATGAGTATAAATTTATTTATGACTGTTTGGCATGTTTTATTTATTATCTTTGATAAATCGCATTCATTAAATATAACTGTTAATTAATTTTATTTATTGCATAAATTTGACAGTTAGAATTTATTTAATTGCATATTAACTGCCAGTCATAATTATGTTAAATTTTTATTTCATATTAACTGCCAGTTAAATTTACGTTTATTTTTGCATATAAACTGCCAATTAACAGTTATTAAATTTATTTTGAGTATAAACTGATAATTGATACCATTATTTATCACCTGTTATGTATTGATGATTGTTTGAAATTGAATGATGACTGTGATAAATGGATGTATGATTTGATGGATGAATGGATGATTAATTTTATTAATTGCAAGTTGCTATGCATTTCATTCATTCGAGATTGCGGTTTGAAATGATATATAACCGCATTTTTTTCATTTTAAATTGCAGATTGAAATGATAAACATCCGTATCACTTGACCATAGGATAGAAAATTATATACAGGCACCGCGGTAAATATATAAAATTATTTTTGAAATGTTTTTCTATGGTTTCTGCAAAGCTATATATATATATATGGTTTATGGGTTTTGATTTGGTTATTAATAAAGGTTATTTATATATAGTAATTTCCGGATTTTAAACTTTGTATAAAATGGATTTGAAGTATAAAATAAAGTTTGATTTTTTGAGATCAAGCATTTATTTGAAATTTAAATTCTAGAGTTTTAATGACTTAAAAGAGAATAAGGTTGAAGATGAATATTAAGTTAAATTGGAATTTAATAAAAAGTTAGAATTTTTAAAGGATATGATTTACAACTTGATTTTGTGTAGAGTGATTTAAATGAATATCAGGTTGATTTAAATGAATATATAATAAATTGAAAGAATATCCAGTTATGTGAAGATAAAGGTTTTACTTAGATTATATTGAATTCATTAAGTAAACATTTCAAGTCTAAATAATAAGTAATTGAATTTGATATATATGGGTTTGTCAAATGAGTTGTTTTTGAAATGGTGAAATATTTAAAGCTTTGAAACATAAGAATTAAAATGGTATTTGGAAGTTTAAATCGATATTTGGAATTGATTTGTGAAATGTAAAGAAGCTATTTTGTTTTATATAGGTAATCTAATATTTGACCATTTAAGAGATGGAAACTTGTTTCAAAGTTATGATTTTCAAGGTAGTATAATTTGAAATTTTATATTCAAGAGTTTTGACCTCTAAATATTTACTTTGAAAACCCTATGATTTTGGAAAGTATATATATTGGAATAAAATGATATCGTATTAATTCGGGTTTTAAAAGGAAATGATATCATATTTATATGGTTTTGAAATGGATATATTATTCTGGTTTTAAAGTATAATTATTTTAAATGACCGCGGTGTTATAATAACGATTGGTTGGCAAAGAGACCGGGATCGGATATGGACATACTCTCTGTCGATACCGAAAACCACTTTGACTAACCATGTATGCGGTGGAGATTCCAGAATGAAGTAGGTTGGTGGCGGCGTTTCCTGTAAGGTAAATACGTGGACCCAACTCCCGTGAGTTGGCATAAGGTGGCTAAAACAGGAGCGATTGACGGGTTAATGAGGTAGCACCTCTGATCGGACACTTCCCTTCGATACTATACTCTGACTTTGGATTTTTCGGTGGCCACCTTCACTTTTGATTTCTTTGATGTGGGGAGTTTGTTCGAGGTGGGCGGCAGCTGCGCGCTGCGCGTTTCCATCGGCCCGGAAGCGTAATTGGTATATCTACCCTGGCATTGCCTAGTTGTGCCGTGTCACCTACCCTAGCGCGCCTTATACGATTTTGTGTAATGTATATTTATTATTATATTTTATCCTTCCGCTGTGAGATTCTGTTTAGTTTTTTTCCCTTCTCTGTTTTTCTTATTTACCCCATAACAATACTCCATTCCGCATGGTTTGAATTGGCACGTGTGTCGATTTGAATCGTGTAAAAAGGCGGGATGTTACAAACTATCTACTATGTAGTAATGTACGCTAAGTAGATAATGCCTATCAGTAATATAAAGTATCAAAATAGCGTAAAGGCGTTACCATAATCCCCCTTAACACATTTTATAATACCATAGTCTATACAGCACCGTAAGCCCCACCGTAAACTGGTGGTTATCAGAGGGTACCCCATAGGTATAACACAAAACAAAACGTAGTGGTCGCGAATAGGATTATCAGTATGACAAGGTACATGAGGCGATACCAACTAGGATACTAGTAGTTGCGTGATCCGGACTGATGTTGAGCATAGCCAGCAGCCACCCCGACACCACAAAACAACACTCCCAAATCAAGGGGTGCACCCAAATCAAATCACAGATGTAATAGAAATGGTATCGAAGAAGCGTGTCCGCTAGAGGTGGCGAACCTCAATGGCCCGGCGCGGCTCTTGTTTTAGTCATGTCAGGGGTCATCCAATATCGTTTTCTTTCTTCAGTCAATGCGTTCACCAAACCATCCACTTCATTCTGCATCAACACTCCGCGTATAATAGTTATTAAAGTGGTTTTCGGTATCGACAGAGAATATGTCGATATCCGATCCCGGTCTCTTTAATAATTACGTATTATTACACCGTTGGCTCTTTTACATTTCAAATCGATTCATAATTGATATCAAAATATCATATTCACTTCAAAAATCAAATCCATTTCAAATATCATCGTATCTATTAAAATGTCAGATTCCGTTTCAAAAATCATTTTCGTCTCAATATCTTATTTCGGTTTCAAAATCAATTCGGATTTCAATTTAGGTTGCAACTTCATTTAACTCAATTCGTATTTAAATTCAAGATTTAAATATAAACATTACACCTTATTGACCAGCTTAGAATTTTAGGAAAATAGTTTTAAGTAGTTTCAAAGTAGTTTTAAATAATTAAAATACTTAAAATACTTAAAATCTTAAAATGGATTTGAAATAGATAAATTAGTTTAAAATAATTTAAATTGGGTTAAGTAGATTTAAAATAGATTAAAATAGTTAAGTATTCAAAAATGGTTTATATAGCAGAGTAATTTGGAAAACAAAATAAAACAGCTTCAAAACCAATCCATTTCAATTTGTAACTTCCCAATTCAAATCAATTTCAATTTCCATTCTACCGATTCAATTTCGATTTCAATTCAAATCAATGTCAACTTTGACTTCAAATTTATTCAATTTTATATTCACTTTCAATTAATTCAATTTTCATTTATATCGATTTAGAGCTGGATTTTCAAAATATCAATTTATAACACTTAACAAAATTTTCCTTCAATATTCAAATTTAAATCCAAATCTCAAATATGATTCAATTCCAAGCTCATTTCAAAATATCATTTTTATGTCACTTTTACTTAGTAATATTCAAAGCTCAAATTTAATGTTCAATCTTTAAAACACATAAAATTTCGAAATTCAATCATATCCAAATTTTAAATCTCAAAGTCTCCACTTAAATTTATTCAACAATTTCTTTTAACCAAAATTTTATTTCAACATTCCCATCTCAATTTTTCGATAAATTCGATTCCTATAAATTGATTTCTATTTATAACTTTTAAATCAAAACATTTAAATAAATCTCAAATCGACGATTTTAAAATTTATTAATTTAGCCAATTCGGTGTCCGTATATAATTTTCTATCCTATGGCCAGGTAATTATTTATTTTAATTAAATGTCATGGATGAGTATATATTACTTAAACCAATCACAGTGTCATATGTATGCATAACGGTATATACATAAGAAAATAAACATCCAAACATTTAAATATCAACCAATAACATCCATCAAAATACATCATCAAATAGACAATACAATTCATGGCAGTTTCATAGTTATCAATGTCAGGTAATTTAATCGCAATTCAATTTTAATTTCAATTTAACTGTCAATTTAATTTTCCAACGGTTAATTCAAATGACAAGCTATATGACAATTAAATTTTTATCAAACAACGCCAAAAAAATCATAACACTTCATAATGTCAAATTTAACTAACATAAAGATATTTAGTACGTTGTGAGCGTTATAAAACACTCACATTAATTTTTACGATTTTAAATCAAATCGAACGACGTTCGATTTAACCCAAAATTTTCTCTAGCTCCAAACAATTCCAATCCATCTCCATAGCGTAGTATTCGACAATACGAACGCAACGCAACTTGTTTCGTCCGATTCCGACCTAGTACGAACAAGATATGATATTTTAAAGGTTACACGAATTAAATATAACATATTACAAATTTTATTTAACATTTTATACCCTGCAAATTTCTGGCCGTAGGATTTGCATCCCACAACATCTGACTGCACGCACCCTTCTTCCATCCTCGTTCGTTTCCAGGCCATCACGTACGCAACATGGAACCCATCACGCACGCTAGGGTTGAATCTTTTGACCAAACCCTCCGCTTTGGCGACGATCAACAAGCGCCATACTGAAGCCCATCACCTCCTCTATCTTCGGCATGAAAACCACGAAGCTCGGCCTCCCCAAAACACTCGAAATGCGTGTAAAACGCAGCTGCTTCCATCGCGATTTTCCGTTAATCCGTGGCTCCGTTTCCGATCTCCACCGTTGGATTTGTAGATCTCGTTGAGATCTACAACTTTGTAGTTGAGAGTTTTTGCTAATTCTTCACGGATTTGGAGATAATTGAGGAAGAAGTTTCGAAATTTCTGGCCATTGAAATGAAAGTGGTGGCTAAGGGCTGAAACCCTAGGGTTTATGCAAAACAAAGAAAGTGGGGGTCCTTTTATAGAAAATCGCCAAAACACTATTCATCGAAAATTTTCCGAACTCCAAACGAAGCGGGCCGGCTGGCGTTTCTAGGGTTTACCCCGCGTTCCAGAGACAATGGAACAGGTTTCGGAAGCTAATTCGATCGTATGTGTGAGTTACGGCAATAAACGATCGATTTGAAATTAAATCGGTTAATCAAATTTCTGTGCGTTTGGGCTCGCCCCGGACAAACGGTAAATCTGATTGACATGAAATTTGAAATCTTACAATAATATCACATTGATCCGATGAAACTAGTTTCGTCGAAATTCGAGACTGTTTGAAAAATGACTATTTTAACTCGTCAAATTAATATTAAAACAATTTTGATGCGTTTCGAGCTGCCACGGTCAAACGAAAACTCCGATTGCTACGAAAATTGAAATCCGACAATAACAAACTATTACGGATCCAATGGAACTAGTTTCGTCCAATTCCGAGACTGTTCGTGTTATCCCATTTTTGGACAAAATTGGAATATCAACAAATTGACAAGGAATGATGGAGATCAGTTGGAATCCAGGCTACGATCGATGTCGCCAAAATTTGGTTGAGCTCCGATCGGGATGAAATTGGTTGGAGATGACGATAAGAATTAGGAGAGGCCATGTTTCAAATTTCAGGTTAATCAGAGTTCGTATGAAGGAGATATGATCGATGTAAGGTAGGAAGAACATACTGTTTGAAACCACCTTCCTCTCACCACCGGACCAAGCTCCACCGGTCCAAGGCCTCACCGAACCAACTCTACTTCCCTTCCTAGCGGAACCAACCACACTTCCATGTACTACCGAACCACTCTCCACCAAACCACTCTCCACCGAACCATGCCACTACCGGTCCAGCTCCATCTCCATGCTCCTACCGGACCAAATCCCACCGAACCAACACTCTTTCCACGCCTACCGAACCAACTCATTCTCCATCCACTGCCGAACCAAGGCAACGCCGGACCAAAGCATTGTCGAACCAACTTTGCCAGGCCAGATTGCATCAGCCCAGGCCCACCAGCAGCTATGTACATCCAGAACCCCTACCCCCAGCCTCACTCTATAAATAGAGGGGCAGGGGTACAACAATGGAGGAGAAGTTTGAGAGCTCAAGCAAGGATAGAACTTTCAAACAACTTTCAGTGACTTGTAATCAAAGCTTTGTACTTGTAATCTGGAGAGAAAAGGAGAATAACATATAAAGTGGACGTAGGCACGTTCTGGCCGAACCACTATAAATCTGTGTGTCTTTTACAGTTTAGTCCCTGCTTTGTATATATTTGCATAAATCACCCAAATCACTAAAAACAACTTAAAATCAACGGAATCATACGACTTGGAGGTGTTTGTCCATTTCTTGTGCAAACATTTTTGGGTTATTTGCTGAGATCTGTGATTTGTGTTTGAATATTGCTGAGTTATATTCATACACTGGTGCTTTCACGGTATTCGGGGTTTGTGGCCAATTTTGGCGCAAACACTTTGGTGCTTTCACTGAGAACAACTCAGGAGCGTTTTAATCATTGCCTCGCAAAGATTTGTTGAGAGACTCTCTTTAAGAACCAGAAGTCTATCCGAGATTATGGCTCTTGGAAGGAAAACAAGTAGAAGACAGAGACCAGAAAGTAGTCAGCACGAAGGGAGTCAAGGGGCTTCCTCAGGAGAGAACCAAACTTCAGTCTTCATCACCAGGGATGAGATGGAGACAATGATGAAAAGACAAGAGGAGTTGATTCAGAATTTGTTTCAGCAGATTGGGCAACTTGGAGCACAGAATAGGGAAGCGGATGGAGTTCGGAACGGAGCAGGACCATCCGGCATAGCACCTGGATTAGGAGGCACACCCATGGAGAACATAGATCCAATTTAGGAGAGAGAAAGAGAAGCATCTGCACAACATGGGAGTAGCAGAGGAGTGAACGCTCGGTCAAGGGGGCAGATCCCAGAATTCCCTCGTGGGCTTGGGGGGCAGGTCGAAAGTAATGAACAAAGATTGCATCTCGGAGACAATGACAGGTTGGCAGAGATGGTTAGAAAAGCTATGAGAGGCGGTTTGGTAAACAAAGATTTGGTGGATGTTAATAGGAGTCCTTTTTCTCCAGCAATCAGACAAGCTAGGAACCCACCGGATTTCAAGTTACTATCGCTGGACATGTATGACGGGAGAACGGACCCCACGGTTCATCTAACGAAGTATATGAGGCATATGGAAGTGCTGGGGGCATCAGAGGAGGTTATGGCCCGGTGCTTTCCATTGTACTTGGTAGATATCGCAGCATTGTGGTTTAGACAATTGGAGAATGGATCCATCGGAACGTGGAATGATTTGATTGAGAGATTTATGAGGCAATTTAGGGTCCACATTACAAGACCCAAGAATGTGATGACTTTGGCAACCCTAAAGCAGAAAACCGGAGAGACTTTGAGGGTTACCTAACGCGATTCAATGCGGTAGCAGCTTCGGTGGATCGACAAGATCCATCCATGGTTATGATAGCAGCTGTATCCGGGATAGCTGACGGAACAGAGTTCAAAAATTCATTAACTAAGGATCCACCCGTGGATCTAGGAGAATTCTATCATGAGGCGGAAAAGTTTCTACGATTGGAGGATGCGAACGCCGAAAGAGAAGAAGGAGAAGGAATTGATATTTATATGATCAAAGGAGGAAATCCCCTTGAGAAAGGCGCGGAAACTAGTAGAGGTAAAAGAAAGACTGAGAATGACGGGGACAGGTCAAAGCGGCAACGGAGGGAGCCGCGATTCACCACTCACACTGAGCTGAATGAGAGTCTGGAACGAATTTACCAGGATACCAAGGAGCAGGTTCCGTATCGTAGACCAATGCTAAGGGATCCAACTTCTGACGAAAGAAAATCAGATAAGTTTTGTGAATTCCATGAATTAAACGGTCATAACACTAATGATTGTAGACATTTGAAGGACGAGGTGGAAGGGAATATCAGGAACGGTATGCTCCTTCAGTATGTGAGGAGGCAAACTCAGCAGTGGAGCCAGAGCGACCACCGTCAACATCGGCTAGAGGTGACGCTGGATCGGGGCACCGTTTGATTATCCATTGATTACTTGATTAAAATAACGATGACAAGTTGTAAACCTCTCACTAACGCGGTTAAATCATCTACACATGTGAGCGATCACGCACGATCCATAGGCATGCTCTGAATGACTACCAACCGCGTTATAGTAAGAGTTTGCGCTTTGACATCTTCATTCTGCTTTTTGCTTTGATTTTGATTTGAACATTTAAATTCTTCCTGTTTGGACATTTCTGCCATAAGGTTCATATGATTATTGCTTTAACATTTACAATTCTATGGAAAAATTTACTTGTATGCCCGTTGGATCGCGAACGGTCCACGAGCACCTCTTGCATGGCAGCGAACTGCCGAAGTCTTTGATTCGGAGACTCCCCCAAACAATAACTCCGACATTGATAATATTAAGTCCCCCCCGGGCACACACAATTTGCCTCGAACGGCACCCGACCTCGAACGGTCACAACTCGCCTCGAACGGCACCCGACTACGAACAGTCGCAAATTCGCCTCGAACGACACGCGACTACGAACAGTCGCAAATTCGCCTCGAACGGCACCCGACTACGAACAGTCGCAAATTCGCCTCGAACGGCACCCGACTACGAACAGTCGCAAACTCGCCTCGAACGGCACCCGACTACGAACAGTCGCAAACTCGCCTCGAACGGCACCCGACCTCGAACGGTCACAACTCGCCTCGAACGGCACCCGACCTCGAACGGTCACAACTCGCCTCGAACGGCATCCGACCTCGAACGGTCACAACTCACCCCGAACGGCACAACTCACCTCACCTCAAATGACTCGATCACGAACGGTCGTCATTTGAGGTCCGCCACTTGACCGCGCACGGTCGCACTTCACCACAAATGGCTCGATCCCGAACGATCATCATTTGAAGTTAGGCGCTTGACCATGAACGGTCGCACTTCATCTCAAATATCTCGATCCCGAACGATCGTCATTTGAGGTCACATAAAACTGAAAATTCCTTTGCAGGACATCAACAGGATATGAACATCCAGCTCATAGCATTACAAAACACGCCTTCCTATCACAAGGCATGTTTTGGGAGGCAAAGTGTTATCCCATTTTTGGACAAAACTGGAATATCAACAAATTGACAAGGAATGATGGAGATCAGTCGAAATCCAGGCTACGATCGATGTCGCCAAAATTTGGTTGAGCTCCGATCGGGATGAAATTGGTTGGAGATGACGATAAGAATTAGGAGAGGCAATGTTTCAAATTTCAGGTTAATCGGAGTTCGTATGAAGGAGATATGATCGATGTAAGGTAGGAAGAACATACTGTTTGAAACCACCTTCCTCTCACCACCGGACCAAGCTCCACCGGTCCAAGGCCTCACCGAACCAACTCCACTTCCCTTCCTAGCCGAACCAACCACACTTCCATGTACTACCGAATGAGCTCCACCGAACCACTCTCCACCGAACCATGCCACTACCGGTCCAGCTCCATCTCCATGCTCCTACCGGACCAAATCCCACCGAACCAACACTCTTCCCACGCCTACCGAACCAACTCATTCTCCATCCACTGCCGAACCAAGGCAACGCCGGACCAAAGCATTGCCGAACCAACTTTACCAGGCCAGATTGCATCAGCCCAGGCCCACCAGCAGCTATGTACATGCAGAACCCCTACCCCCAGCCTCACTCTATAAATAGAGGGGCAGGGGTACAACAATGGAGGAGAAGTTTGAGAGCTCAAGCAAGGATAGAACTTTCAAACAACTTTCAGTGACTTGTAATCAAAGCTTTGTACTTGTAATCTGGAGAGAAAAGGAGAATAACATATAAAGTGGACGTAGGCACGTTCTGGCCGAACCACTATAAATCTGTGTGTCTTTTACAGTTTAGTCCCTGCTTTTTATATATTTGCATAAATCACCCAAATCACTAAAAACAACTTAAAATCAACGGAATCATACGACTTGGAGGTGTTTGTCCATTTCCTGTGCAAACATTTTTGGGTTATTTGCTGAGATCTGTGATTTGTGTTTGAATATTGCTGAGTTGTATTCATACACTGGTGCTTTCACGGTATTCGGGGTTTGTGGCCAATTTTGGCGCAAACAGTTCGAAAATTGGTTATTTTTCAGTCGATAATTAAATATTAAAATATTCAATTTTCACAAATAAATTTTAAACTTAGTTTTAAAAGTTCTATAACATCACTATAACTCCAATATGATAAAATAAAATTTTACAAATCATTTTTAATCATATTAAACCCGTTATTCAACTATCTAATAATTTTAATTTTAAAATCTTATTAACTTTATTATAATCCCGATATAACTTACATTCCCTTTGGAAACCAATTTGAATCATATTAAATCAAATTTCAATTATTCACTCTATTTTCATATATTAAATTTCAATATCAAATTAATCGTATCAAATTCGGAATTTAATTATTCAACATTTGTAATATTAAATTTAAACAAATTTGATTATTCTTAAATCACTATCTTTTGAAATATTCAAAGAACTTGTAAAATTTAAAAAAATTCAAATTATAGAACAACCATTTTCATTAAACAGTTATTCAATTCCCGTTATTCAATTTATTCAATAAATTCCAAATATTAAATTTAAACAATTTAATTGTTCAATATTTGACGGATTTCAATATTGGATTTTTGTAACGACCCGTATTTTACGTGTCGATATATCGTAGAATTATTAGGTCGTTAGTTTTGTTTATGTCATCCATAGCTTAAGTCGTATGAAGTTAACTCGTGTAGAGATTAACTCGGTGGGAAAGCTTAGGTCGGTATTCATGAGTCGTAGACGACCTAAGGGGATACGAGTTAAGGAATAGGTTGTTAGCGAGTTGGTAATTGGAGTAGGTTAATATGTTGCGACCTAAGATAGCTAACGAGCTAACGGGTTAAGAACTGGGCGAGTTAAGAAGTTAACGAGTTAGTGGGGTTCTTAAGTCGTAGACGACCTATGGGTTAGGAGGTAACGACCTATAGAAATTATTCGAGTTAGCATGCTAGCGAGTCAAGAGAGGCAGCGACTTACGAGTTAGCAGTGTAGCGGGTTAGCAAGTTACGACTTAAGATGGTTACACGAGTTACGAGTTAACGGGTTACGACCTATATGTTGCAGCGACCTTAAGGAGTTAGGTCGTAGACGAGTTAAGGCCTGATAGTTAGGTCGTTAGGAGGGTAGGACGTGTTATAGTTTAGGTCGGCCGAGCGACCTATAGGGATTAGCGACTTAAGGTTTTAGTACGACCTAAATAGGTGAGCGACTTATAGGTATTGAGCGACCTAAGGGTTGGACCAACCTAAGGTAGTTAGCGACCTAGGGCAGAGCGACCTATGAGATGATGGCTTGGGGTCATTCTAGTTAGGTCGTGAGCGACCTATATTTGATACCGTGTAGTAGATAGGTCGTAGGTCGAGATGTTTTTAGGTCGTGAGCGACCTAATACCGTGCGACCTAAAAATCAGCCTATAAATAGAGGCGCCTATCTCACTATTTTGGCACCGGTTTTTGAAGCAACGAAGTGCTGCCATTTTGAGAGCTCGACTACAACATTTCTTCACTTCTTTTCTCTACTCTAATCTTGTGCTAACATCCATCCAAGATCGAAGATCAAGATCGAAGATCCAAGAGCCAAAGTTGAAGATCTTCATCCAACGAAGTGAGATTTCATCATTTCAAGCGGGATTTCGACAAATCAAGCTTGAATCTTTGCTGTCCAGATCTGAAGCGTATTGCTTTTGGGTTGTTTTGGAGATTCGGTGAGTGGTGGTTGTCTCTCACGCGGACCCAAAGGAGTATATTGGTTTGGTGGTTTGTTAGAGTGTTGTAGATAGCAATTTTATGCATTTTTCTTTAGATCCAAGTGTAGATCCATTACTTATGAAGATGTTTACTTATGCAAGTTCATTCATCAAGTTGTAGAGACAAAACCCATGATTTATATTTGTTAGATCTATGCTAAAAACCCATGATTCATGCATGTTAGATCTATGCTAATTTATTTATGAAATTGCCATTGTAGTTATAAATGCCTATTTAGACCATGTTTGATTATTTGATTGCTTAAACTAATGATTGATTTGATTGATTGCTATGTATGTTAGTTGATTGATAGTTAGATCTAGACAGGATGGTCAATGGTGATTCAAAAGCCAAGAGAAAGGCTCTTGAATTGGAAAAGCTGCTGTTGGCATATGAAGCGGATGTGGAAGCTCATATGGATGGATTTGATAGGATGAAGTTTTGCTATGATTAGAGGAAGCAGAACATGATATCGAGATGGCACTTTGCTATGATGCGTTGGAGCAAAGCATGATGTGAGATAGTCTTGGTTTAATCCAGGCAGGGATCATTCCAAGCATATTGATAACTCGAGGGATGGTTCGAGTTGTTTGATAATGGATTGCTCGAGAGGAAGCTTGGGCTAGTATGAGAGTAGTCGTCGAGGAGGATGACTAGGAGGCTTGGACTTCATTGTTGTTGAAGGTTCTAGTAAACTCAAAGCAAGAGTACATGGGGCGCCCAAAACGACTACAGGTAGGTGGTCGGGACACCCAAAAGACTACAGGCAGGTGGTCGAGTACTCTGGGCAGAGTAGGTGAGTCCTAGGCACGGGTCACGATGACGTGCGAAGTTTGTCTAGAACCGGGGTTACCATTAACCCTTGACTTACGGCTGAAAGAATGTGCCGGTCATTCAATTAACGGTGGTATCGAAGCAAAGATAACAGTGATAGCTAGAGTCATGGATGTATGGTTGTATCATCATTCGGCCTCAAGAGCGGTGTTTTCTGGGTGCTTATCTGATCTTGGTTTAGGCCTTGGGGGTTTGTATTTAGAAAACATCGACCTTGACTCGAGTGATTATTGCTTTACTTTAATTATCTGTGTTGCTATGCTTGCTTCTCCTTAGGGTGTGTCCGGGGGCTATCACTGTAGAAAGTGGTGGAGTGGGATGGTTGGGTTCCTATTCCTTTTTGTCCTTTATGCTCTTTTGGTATGTTTGATGGCTGATTGACTACTCACTAGGACTTTGTCTGACTCAAGGTTTTATGTCTCCTCTTATTACCTTGGGCTGTTCATCCATGTTGGGATGGGCAGACTAGGTAACAGGTGACAGGTGCTGTTCTTAGAGATTTACGCTGATGATGACGAAGACGAGCTGGAGGCTTTTGCATATTATTTTCTTATTATATGTACTGGGTGTTCCGTTGCTGTATTTGTTTTGAGTGCTTTGTAGTGAGGCTTGATGTATTGACTTTCAGATGCTTGTATCAAACTTATATGAAGTCTATATGATGGTTTTCTGTTATGGAGCTTCACTATATATTTCTCTATTGTATTTTGTCCATGCGCTGTGAGTTATATGATAGAGTTTGATGTTTCTACCTTACCCTGACAATCGTCCATGGCTGCCTGGCACACTTTCAGCGCACAATTTCCTTGTTTCGGTGCAGGAGTCATGGGCGGTCGTCACATTTGGTATCAGAGCTTTGGTTAATCGATTTTAGCCAACGCTCGCTGAAGTAACTACGTATGAGAGACGTAATTTTATTTTGATGGATGATTACTATATATATTATAGTAGCTTAGAAGGATTTGAACTCCTTATGCAGTTGTTTCTCAAAGGTGTTCTAATCATTCCTTTTTGTCGATATTAAGGATGAGTCGAAGAGGGAGACCAGCTGCCAGGGAAGGTCGTGCTGCTGATGGAGTTGCTGATTATGGAGCTATGTTCGAAGCGATGATGACTTCGATCATGAGAAGGATACCAACTCCAGGGTCAGCGGTAGATGTTGGAATTCAAGTTCAAGCTCCAAAGCCAGTGGATTTTGCTAAGTTGTGCAAGGATTATACCGCTCTTGGAGGAAAGGTTTTATTGGGGACAGAATCTACTATTGAAGTCCAGAGATGGATAGATGCTTGTAGAAGGATCTTTGGTGACTTGGGAATTGATGATGCAACTAAAAGGAAGCTTGCATCAAGGCAGCTTCAAGGAAGGGCTTCTGATTGGTGGAACTCTATCACCATTGATACTCCAGAGGAAGAAATTACTTGGGTGCAATTCCAAGCTAGATTTGAAGCTAAGTTCATTTCTACGGCTCAGAAGTCTGTCTTGTTTAAGAAGTTTGTGGAGCTCAAGCAAGGTGGAAGATCAGTTCTTGAGTATGTTTCTGAGTTTGAAGCTTTGTCCAAGTATGCTCGGTCTTATATTGAATCTTCTTATCAGAAGAATGAGAAGTTTGTGACAGGCTTGGACGGTTATCTTGGAAGGCAGTTGGTGGATCATCTGGACGATCCATTTGAGAAGCTAGTGGAGAAAGCTCTTAGGCATGAGAGTTTGTTCCCTATAGAAGGATCTGTTGTTGCTGTGACCAAGGAGGAGTCTAAACCGCAACAGGGTGGAAACAAGAAGAGGAAACATCAACAGCAGAAGGGTAAGAATGGCCAGAAGAAGTCGAAGGGCGAAGTGACCTGCTACAATTGTCAGCAGAAAGGCCATCTCTTCAGGGATTGCAAAAATCCTAAGGTGCCGGGGAAGTGTTACAACTGCGACAAGCTGGGACATATTAAGAAGGATTGCCCAGAACCAAGGAAGGATAGGCAGATTGTGAAAGCTTATGCTTTGGGGGCTGTTCCATCATCTTCGAAAGCTCCTACTGCTGAAGAGAAGGGGAAGAGTGTGGTGGTTCAAGGTACTCTTTCCATTTGTGGTGTTCCAGTTAGAGTGTTATTTGATACTGGAGCGTCTCATTCTTTTGTTTGTAATGAGTTGGTGGACCGGTTGGGTTTGGAACCGGATATTGTTGATAGACCATTGGTTGTGACCAATCCAGTTGGGGGTTCGTCTTGTTTGTGTATGCTATGCCGTGGTCTAGTTGTATCGAGTCATGATTGCTCTTTTGTTTGTGATTGTTTTATTCTGAACTTTGCGGGGTTCGGAATTATTTTGGGTATGGATTGGCTTAGGAAGTATGCGGCAAAGGTTGATTATGAGAGATTGGAGGTGACAGTCGAGAATGTGGAGGGGCGAAAGGTTGTGATACGATGTAAGCATGAAGAAGGCGTCTTCATGAGCTTCACGTATTCGCTGGTTGTTCCACGGGATGGACTGTCATCGATGCCAATCGTGAATGGATTCGGGGATGTCTTTGATGAAGTCAAAGGGTTACCGCCGCATAGGGAGATCGAGTTTCGTATCGATCTAGTTGAGGAAGCCAGACCTGTTGTGATGCCTCTTAAGCGGATGGCGCCTAGAGAACAGCAAGAGTTGAGGGTGCAGGTTGATGACCTTTTATGGAAAGGATTCATTCGGCGTAGTGTGTCCGAATGGGGTGCACCGGTTGTGTTCGCAACCAAAGCGGATGGATCGTTGAGGTTGTGTGTTGATTATCGTGAGCTGAATAAGGTGACTAAGAAGAACAAGTATCCATTGCCGAGAATAGATGACTTGTTTGATCAGCTTCACGAAGCTAAGGTGTTTTCTCAGATGGATTTGGCAACGGGATTTCACCAGTTGAGAGTGGCGAAGGATAGTGTGCCGAAGACTGCTTTCAGGACACCATCCGGTTTCTATGAGTGGCTGGTAATGCCGTTTGGATTGACTAATGCACCAGCATATTTTGTGGATCTTATGAATAGAGTGTTCAGGGATCAGTTGAACAAGTTTGTACTTGTGTTCGTGGATGATATTCTGATTTATTCCAGAACTGAAGAAGAGCACAAGACACATTTGCAGATTATTTTGGAAATATTGCGGAAACATCAGCTGAAGGCTAAGTTTTCGAAGTGTCACTTCTGGAAGAGTGAAGTGAGATTCTTAGGCCATGTTATTTCTGGAAATGGAATAGCGGTTGATCCCGCTAAGGTGGCAGCAATCCAGGATTGGGTTAGACCTAAGAATGCATCTGATGTGAGAAGTTTTCTTGGATTAGCAGGATATTATCGTCGGTTTATTAAAGACTTCTCCAAGATAGCTGCACCATTAACAGGATTGACGAAAAAGAATCAGGTATTCAGTTGGGATGCTAAGTGTGAGCAAGCTTTTGGAATCCTGAAAGAGCGACTGACGAGTGCTCCTGTTTTGACTATTCCAAGTGGGAATGATGAGATGGTGGTTTACACCGATGCATGTGGTACTGGACTTGGAGCAGTGCTAATGCAGAAGAATAAAGTTGTTGCGTATGCAAGTCGACAACTGAAGCCGCATGAAAGGAATTACCCGACTCATGATTTGGAGTTGGCGGCGATTGTGTTTGCCCTGAAGATGTGGAGACATTACCTATTGGGAGTTCGATTCGAGTTGTTTACAGATCATAAGTCGTTGAAGTATCTTTTCTCCCAAAAGGATTTGAATCTTCGACAGCAACGATGGCTAGAGTTTTTAGCATCATATGATTTTGCTATAGCTTATACTCCGGGAAAAGGTAACGCAGTAGCTGATGCGTTGAGTCGAAGATATGCAGGATTGGGAGCCATGTTTTCGGAATGGAAGAGTCTCGAGTATTTAGCTGGATTTGATTTCAGGCCTAGATGTGAGTTGGAACCTAAGATGTTGGCAAACTTATCTATAAGACCTACTCTTGTGGAAAGAATTGGCGAGAGCCAAAAACGAGATGATAAGATTGTCAAGATTATCGGTGATCTGGAATCTGGACTGGAACCAGAGAAGGATAAAGGATTCGAAGTCGATCGAGAGGGTTGGCTTCGGAAGCAAGGAAGACTAGTTGTTCCCGATGTAGATGAACTGAGAGATGAAGTTCTGAGGGAAAGTCATCACTCAAAGTTGACAATTCATCCAGGAGGAAATAAGATGTATCGGGACATGAAGAGAACCTATTACTGGGAAGGTATGAAGAAGGATGTTGGGAATTTTATTTCCAAATGCATGAACTGCCAGTTGGTTAAAGCAGAGCAGAAGAAGCCAAGTGGATTGCTTCAGCCATTAGAGGTTCCTACATGGAAGTGGGAGCAGATATCGATGGATTTTATCGATGGTCTACCTAGAACCAGAACAGGGAATGAGGGGATTTGGGTCATAGTAGATCGTTTGACCAAGAGTGCAAGATTCATTCCTGTTCGATCGACTAGGACTGTATCGAAGTTGGCTGAATTGTATGTTAAGTGGATAGTTCGATTCCATGGTATTCCGAAGAGTATAGTGAGCGATCGAGATCCATTGTTCACTAGTGGATTTTGGAAGAGCTTTCAGGAAGTTTTGGGAACCGAGTTGTGTTTGAATACAGCTTATCATCCCCAAACAGATGGTCAGACTGAGAGAGTCAACCGAGTTTTGGAAGATCTCTTGAGAGCATGTGTCTTGGATTTCGGAGGATCATGGGAAGATCATCTTCATTTAGTGGAGTTTGCGTATAACAACAGCTACCAGTCAAGTATTGGTATGGCACCATATGAAGCCTTGTATGGAAGACCGTGTAACTCTCCAACATGTTGGTTGGAAGCTGGAGAAAAACTGATGCTTGGGCCAGAGATGATTCGTCAGACTATGGATTTCATAGAGATCATTCGGCAACGAATGAAGGCAGCCCAGGATCGGCAGAAAAGTTATGCAGATAAACGTCGAAAGGATTTGGAGTTCGACGTAGGAGATATGGTTTTTGTGAAGATTTCTCCACTGAAGAATGTTGTCCGATTCGGGAAGAAAGGAAAGTTGACTCCGAGATTTGTTGGACCATTCCCGATTATCGAGCGAATTGGAAAGCTCGCTTATAGATTGGAGTTACCAGAAAAGATGGCGGGTGTGCACAATGTTTTTCATGTATCGTATCTACGGAAGTATGTGCACGACTCGAGCACAGTGGTTTCTGCTGATAGCTGTGAAGATTTGGAGGTTGATCCAGTTGTTAGAAGACCTCGTAAGCCGCTTCGTATTGTTGAAACCGATACGAAACAGCTTAGGAGGAAGACGATTACGTTGCTCAAGATACAATGGAGTGATGATGTTAGCGACTGTACGTGGGAGAAGGAAGAGAGGATGAAGGCAGCTCATCCTGAACTCTTCGAGGTATGGCCCTAAGGTGTCGTGACATCTCATGAATTTGTAGCTTGTTCTAGTCTTAGAATTCTGCATGCTAGGTTAGTAATTGGATGCATGGTTTGTTGATTGCTATGGATGGTAGGCATGCGGAATAATTTTGATTGCTCTTGTTTGTTTGGAATTTCGGGGGCGAAATTCCTAAGGGGGAGAGAATGTAACGACCCGTATTTTACGTGTCGATATATCGTAGAATTATTAGGTCGTTAGTTTTGTTTATGTCATCCATAGCTTAAGTCGTATGGAAGTTAACTCGTGTAGAGATTAACTCGGTGGGAAAGCTTAGGTCGGTATTCATGAGTCGTAGACGACCTAAGTGGATACGAGTTAAGGAATAGGTTGTTAGCGAGTTGGTAATTGGAGTAGGTTAATATGTTGCGACCTAAGATAGCTAACGAGATAACGGGTTAAGAACTGGGCGAGTTAAGAAGTTAACGAGTTAGTGGGGTTCTTAAGTCGTAGACGACCTATGGGTTAGGAGGTAACGACCTATAGAAATTATTCGAGTTAGCATGCTAGCGAGTCAAGAGAGGCAGCGACTTACGAGTTAGCAGTGTAGCGGGTTAGCAAGTTATGACTTAAGATGGTTACACGAGTTACGAGTTAACGGGTTACGACCTATATGTTGCAGCGACCTTAAGGAGTTAGGTCGTAGACGAGTTAAGGCCTGATAGTTAGGTCGTTTGGAGGGTAGGACGTGTTATAGTTTAGGTCGGCCGAGCGACCTATAGGGATTAGCGACTTAAGGTTTTAGTACGACCTAAATAGGTGAGCGACTTATAGGTATTGAGCGACCTAAGGGTTGGACCAACCTAAGGTAGTTAGCGACCTAGGGCAGAGCGACCTATGAGATGATGGCTTGGGGTCATTCTAGTTAGGTCGTGAGCGACCTATGTTTGATACCGTGTAGTAGATAGGTCGTAGGTCGAGATGTTTTTAGGTCGTGAGCGACCTAATACCGTGCGACCTAAAAATCAGCCTATAAATAGAGGCGCCTATCTCACTATTTTGGCACCGGTTTTTGAAGCAACGAAGTGCTGCCATTTTGAGAGCTCGACTACAACATTTCTTCACTTCTTTTCTCTACTCTAATCTTGTGCTAACATCCATCCAAGATCGAAGATCAAGATCGAAGATCCAAGAGCCAAAGTTGAAGATCTTCATCCAACGAAGTGAGATTTCATCGTTTCAAGCGGGATTTCGACAAATCAAGCTTGAATCTTTGCTGTCCAGATCTGAAGCGTATTGCTTTTGGGTTGTTTTGGAGATTCGGTGAGTGGTGGTTGTCTCTCACGCGGACCCAAAGGAGTATATTGGTTTGGTGGTTTGTTGGAGTGTTGTAGATAGCGATTTTATGCATTTTTCTTTAGATCCAAGTGTAGATCCATTACTTATGAAGATGTTTACTTATGCAAGTTCATTCATCAAGTTGTAGAGACAAAACCCATGATTTATATTTGTTAGATCTATGCTAAAAACCCATGATTCATGCATGTTAGATCTATGCTAATTTATTTATGAAATTGCCATTGTAGTTATAAATGCCTATTTAGACCATGTTTGATTATTTGATTGCTTAAACTAATGATTGATTTGATTGATTGCTATGTATGTTAGTTGATTGATAGTTAGATCTAGCCAGGATGGTCAATGGTGATTCAAAAGCCAAGAGAAAGGCTCTTGAATTGGAAAAGCTGCTGTTGGCATATGAAGCGGATGTGGAAGCTCATATGGATGGATTTGATAGGATGAAGTTTTGCTATGATTAGAGGAAGCAGAACATGATATCGAGATGGCACTTTGCTATGATGCGTTGGAGCAAAGCATGATGTGAGATAGTCTTGGTTTAATCCAGGCAGGGATCATTCCAAGCATATTGATAACTCGAGGGATGGTTCGAGTTGGTTGATAATGGATTGCTCGAGAGGAAGCTTGGGCTAGTATGAGAGTAGTCGTCGAGGAGGATGACTAGGAGGCTTGGACTTCATCGTTGTTGAAGGTTCTAGTAAACTCAAAGCAAGAGTACATGGGGCGCCCAAAACGACTACAGGCAGGTGGTCGGGACACCCAAAAGACTACAGGCAGGTGGTCGAGTACTCTGGGCAGAGTAGGTGAGTCCTAGGCACGGGTCACGATGACGTGCGGAGTTTGTCTAGAACCGGGGTTACCATTAACCCTTGACTTACGGCTGAAAGAATGTGCCGGTCATTCAATTAACGGTGGTATCGAAGCAAAGATAACAGTGATAGCCAGAGTCATGGATGTATGGTTGTATCATCATTCGACCTCAAGAGCGGTGTTTTCTGGGTGCTTATCTGATCTTGGTTTAGGCCTTGGGGGTTTGTATTTAGAAAACATCGACCTTGACTCGAGTGATTATTGCTTTACTTTAATTATCTGTGTTGCTATGCTTGCTTCTCCTTAGGGTGTGTCCGGGGGCTATCACTGTAGAAAGTGGTGGAGTGGGATGGTTGGGTTCATATTCCTTTTTGTCCTTTATGCTCTTTTGGTATGTTTGATAGCTGATTTACTACTCACTAGGACTTTGTCTGACTCAAGGTTTTATGTCTCCTCTTATTACCTTGGGCTGTTCATCCATGTTGGGATGGGCAGACTAGGTAACAGGTGACAGGTGCTGTTCTTGGAGATTTACGCTGATGATGACGAAGACGAGCTGGAGGCTTTTGCATATTATTTTCTTATTATACGTACTGGGTGTTCCGTTGCTGTATTTGTTTTGAGTGCTTTGTAGTGAGGCTTGATGTATTGACTTTCAGATGCTTGTATCAAACTTATATGAAGTATATATGATGGTTTTCTGTTATGGAGCTTCACTATATATTTCTCTATTGTATTTTGTCCATGCGCTGTGAGTTATACGATAGAGTTTGATGTTTCTACCTTACCCTGACAATCGTCCATGGCTGCCTGGCACACTTTCAGCGCACAATTTCCTTGTTTCGGTGCAGGAGTCATGGGCGGTCGTCACAATTTTTAAATAAAAATTTCATTATCAGTCGATTTACTATATTACATCAAATGAACTCTACATTATTATTAATCCACAGTTAGAGATAATGCGCTCAACTAATATATGAACTTTCATTTCAATTGCAATTGGTTCACAAATTCAATTCGACCAACTAAATGAATATGTAACTTAAATAATTGTCACCGTTAACTTTTAATTTCTTATAAGTTTATTATTTACAAACAAGTGTCACAATTACCTATACAATACAAATTCATTCAATTACCTTTGACTACATAACATTTCAATTGATTTGGGATTTTATTCAATTCATAAATAATTAACTTAGATAAAATCTTGTTGCATTTCATTCTAGTTATTATTATTCCAAACGACTTACAATTTTTTTCTAACATTAAATCACGAAATCTTATTAAATAAGCTATTTTAATTATCGAAAATTTACGGGTCGTTACACTCTCCCCCACTCAAAACTTTTCGTCCCCGAAAAGGAAAAAGAAGAGAAAAGGAACTAAGTAAAGAATTCAACATTTGATATATTTTATTCAAAATTATCCACTTATAAAATAATGAAATTCCATTTATAAAGTCATAACTACGCTTCCACTAAGTTACTCCAAACGGCTTCCTAACTTTAAAAGTTAGTAATCAAAACAAGTTATAAAAAAATTTTAAAACTTGAAAAATTTTCTAACACCCGGATTTACGGAAAATTTCGCCAGAGTCTCCTTTGCGCGGCTGGATCGGAAAAAAAATGACAGTATATATATCACAAATATACATCTCATCAAATGATGAGGCATCCCGAAGGAAAAAAAGTGTAAAAGTACGGTATGTAATCCGAGATATGTACCTTATATTTTGTTAGCGAGTATATACGGCTAATATAGCGCGAAAACGAGCTCCAAATGCGAAGCAAGCGCAATCCGCACCTACTAAACACTCAATAACTAAGTTAGAACCATGCATATAAAGATAGATCGATATACTTAGCCTACACAACATATATATAACATATTTAGCTTTAAAACTAAGATTCCAATTTCAGTATAGCAAACAAATCTTAGTTTTAGGTCACCTAAATGATAAAATTCGGCAACTGAATCTAAATAAAACTTGTTTCATTCATTTCAGGCTTTCTGGAATGTCCAAAATCATCGATTTCGGACGAAACGTTCAAAAATTATGGCCGTTTTACTTAGAGGATACGCCTCAGCCTGGGCAATGAATTGCGCAGGTCAGCGACGTTCATCCGCATTTTTGACCTTCTAAACAACATCAAAACACAAAACACTTAAAATAAAAGTTTTAACTTAAGTTCTTAGCTTTCTAGGAAGTGCAAGATCATCAAAATCCGATAAATCAGTCAAAAGATATGGCGAAAATACTAAGGGTGTATACTACTGATTTTACTTATTTTTACACAAGACAGCGAGTAACATTCAAGTTTTTAACCTAGTAGACGAAGGAAAGTCCACAAGTTATCTAAACAAAAGTTGTACTACAGTTTCTAAACTTTCCGAAAAGTCTAAGATCGTCAAATTCCGTTCAGCCATTTAAAAGTTATGGTTGTTTTCGTTTCAGCATATATTGGACAATTTTGGATTTTTTCCAAAATTTGCTTTTATTATTTCAAAGTGCAAACCATCAAAACTTCAAATGTTTTAAAGAACAACCATAAACACAAAGTCATTTATTTTCTTATTCATCCATGCAATAGGTTTACATTCAATTTGTTTCCGATTTATTCAAGTTTGTTTCATTCACGTTTAAAATTCAAGTCAATTTTGCTTCTATTTAAATTGAATTCAATTATATTTAATTTCACTTTGCTTCAAATTTGAATTTAATTTTTTTTAATTTTATTCCGTTTATTCAATTCCATTAACACTAATGTATTCTACTTAATCAATTATCATCCATCTAACAACCAATGCATATCAAACATTAACATCCATTCAAAATCTACACTAAATCAATTATACATTTCCAAGTCAATTTTAATTTCATACACTTCCAAGTTTACTGACATTTAGTTATATTCAAATTTAATTAGTTTCCATTTACTAATTTTATTTTTCATTAATTTTAAATTTTATTCATTCACTTATATATATCATTCATTTTATAGCTTAAGTTTCTTTTATATTTACAACTATCAATAGATCTTCACATTTTATTATTCATTCTCAAACTGGTATATTATTTCTCTACTTATCCTTATTAGCATTTTAAACCTTTTAAGTATTTGGTAAGTTATAGTTATGCAAATAGAATGTAGTTAAACAACATATAACTTCTTTTCATTTAAAGTTGAATTTTCAATTAATTAATTCTTAAGTCATTACTTAAATTTCACTATAATTTAATTTCACATTTACATTCACATATAGTATTTCCATTTTATATTAACATAATTGTGAATCGCCTTTAAATGTTAATTTAAATTCCAACTATTTACTAACAATTTTATTTATATTTGCAAACCATTAATTAAATGCATATTTCATTATTCAAACCTATACTTGTATATTATCCAATTAACAATTCATATAACATTTTTGAACTTCTTAAATATTTTGGTAAGTTATATCTATGCTATAGAATGAAATTTAATACTATGCGAGTTTTACAGTTTCAATTTTATTTTAAGTTCATAACTTCCTAATTCTAAGGATTTCTACTTCAATTGATATTTTCACTTAGCTCTTAGGTTCATTGATATTTTCACTTAGCTCTTAGGTTCATTTCTCATTTCATAATTCAGAAGTTCCTTAATGATTTAACTCTAAATTCATTTCAATCATAAAAAAAAATCATTAATTATTAAAGGACTTAAGAATTCCAATCCCGGTTTCAGTTCAAATCAAGTTTTGAAATAATATATACTTATATAATTTATATATCAAATCATACTATAGAGAATACAAAATAAAATAAAATTTGAATCAAAACAAGGTTTAGACAAGCTATTAAGTGGTCTCCCCCACTCGGACTCTCGAAAATAAACGCCGATGATGCGTGCATTCATCATCGAAATCATTTTCTAACGTCAAGAGAAGGGAATATAGCACTTATCATTAAAAAAAAATCCTTCGAAAACAATTACAACTCAATTATACTATCATATAATACTCATATTATATTTTTCAAATTCTTGTAAGTCAATTTCAAACACCGGAATTTAAATTCCCAAATCCAAGTCAAAATTCATTTATATTCATTATCAATTGTGTTTATAAGATTTCATTTTCCTAAATCCATTGTTATTTAATCAATTGTTGTAAATATTGCCTGATCAAACAATAACGATAATAATCCAATATTATCATCTCCTAGCAATCAATTCAATCAAAATGAATAAATATTCAAATAATTCTTTTATATAAAATATATTCCAAAACGATATTGTGTTGGTTTGTCCTATTCGAGTGTTTAGAAACTCCTATCGACGCCTTGGCGTCCCAAGTATCGATCAGAATTCATAAATACTCAACGGAACAAAGTTAACACAATATAAAACCATTGTATATCAAACAACATGTACGCTCTCTCATGTACACTCAACTCATTCATATAGTTTACCCCTATTTCAATGAGTCATTCCCCACTAGAGCCAAGGTTTATCGCTAAACCAAAGCTCTGATACCAACTGTAACGACCCGCCTTTTTGGACAGTTTAAACCGACGATCAAATACACATGTCGATTCCAAACCATTCAAAAGTGCAGATAGTTATTGGGGTAAATAAGAAAAGAAAAGAAAAGAAATAAAGGAAATGAAACAACACAGAATCTCGCAGCGGAATGATAAAATATAATAGTCAAATAAACAGTTCATGAAGCTGTTTACTATACTTTGACAATTATTTATACAACATTTATCAGAGTTATACATATACAACAGAACAATTAAAATAATGCAGCAGATGGCATGATGCAAGGGTAATAATAGTAATAGTATACCAAATCTTTGTCTTCATCCTCCAGAACAGATCTTCAAAAATCTGAAAAACTCAGGACTGACCCGAGCGTAATGAAAAGACAAAACACTCGAGTCAGGACTAAAATATCCTTATGAAAGTTAAATCAATCGTAATAAATATGAGTGTAACGGCGTCAGAGATGTTTACGGGGTTTGACATATCATATCCAGTGTCAACGTGCGTGCAATAACTCAAGAGATGTTACGGGATTTTCCATCTCTTAAGGATCCGTTAAACTATCTACTATGTAGTAATGTACGCTAAGTAGATAATGCCTATCAGTGATATAAAGTATCAAAATAGCGTTAAGGCGTTACCATAATCCCCCTTAACACACACTTTATAATGCCATAGTCCATACAGCACTGTAAGCCCCACCGTAAACTGGTGGTTATTAGAGGGTACCCCATAGGTATAACACAAAACAAAATGTAGTGGTCGCGAATAGGATGATCAGTATGACAAGGTACATGAGGCGATACCAACTAGGATACTAGTAGTTGCATGATCCAGACTGATGTTGGGCATAGCCAGTAGCCACCCCAACACCGCGAAACAACACTCCCAAATCAAGGGGTGCACCCAAATCGAATCACAAATGTAATAGAAATGGTATCGAAGAAGCGTGTCCGCTAGAGGTGGCGAACCTCAATGGCCCGGCGCGGCTCCTGTTTTAGTCATGTCAGGGGTCATCCAATATCGTTCTCTTTCTTCAGTCAACGCGTTCACCAAACCATCCACTTCATTCTGGATCAACACTCCACGTATAATAGTTATTAAAGTGGTTTTCGGTATCGACAGAGAGTATGTCTATATCCGATCCCGATCTCTTTAATAACTACGTATTATTACACCGTTGGCTCTTTTACATTTCAAATCGATTCATAATTGATATCAAAATATCATATTCGCTTCAAAAATCAAATCCATTTCAAATATCATCGTATCTATTAAAATGTCAGATTCCGTTTCAAAAATCATTTTCGTCTCAATATCTTATTTCGGTTTCAAAATCAATTCGGATTTCAATTTAGGTTGCAACTTCATTTAACTCAGTTTGTATTTAAATTCAAGATTTAAATATAAACATTGCACCTTATTGACCAGCTTAGAATTTTAGAAAAATAGTTTTAAGTAGTTTCAAAGTAGTTTTAAATAATTAAAATACTTAAAATACTTAAAATCTTAAAATGGATTTGAAATAGATAAATTAGTTTAAAATAATTTAAATTGGGTTAAGTAGATTTAAAATAGATTAAAATAGTTAAGTATTCAAAAATGGTTTATATAGCAGAGTAATTTGGAAAACAAAATAAAACAACTTTAAAACCAATCCATTTCAATTTATAACTTCCCAATTCAAATCAATTTCAATTTCCATTCTACCGATTCAATTTCGATTTCAATTCAAATCAGTGTCAACTTTGACTTCAAATTTATTCAATTTTATATTCACTTTCAATTAATTCAATTTCAATTTATATCGATTTAGAGCTGGATTTTCAAAATATCAATTTATAACACTTAACAAAATTTTCCTTCAATATTCAAATTTAAATCCAAATCTCAAATATGATTCAATTCCAAGCTCATTTCAAAATATCATTTTATGTCACTTTTACTTAGTAATATTCAAAGCTCAAATTTAATGCTCAATCTTTAAAACACATAAATTTCCAAAATTCAATCATATCCAAATTTTAAATCTCAAAGTCTCCACTTAAATTTATTCAACAATTTCTTTTAACCAAAATTTTATTTCAACATTCAAATCTCAATTTTTCGATAAATTCGATTCCTATAAATTGATTTCTATTTATAACTTTTAAATCAAAACATTTAAATAAATCTCAAATCGACAATTTTAAAATTTATTGATTTAGCCAATTCGGTGTCCGTATATAATTTTCTATCCTATGGCCAGGTAATTATTTATTTTAATTAAATGTCAGGGATGAGTATATATTACTTAAACCAATCACAGTGTCATATGTATGCATAACGGTATATATATAAGCAAATAAACATCCAAACATTTAAATATCAACCAATAACATCCATCAAAATACATCATCCAATAGACAATACAATTCATGGCAGTTTCATAGTTATCAATGTCAGGTAATTTAATCGCAATTCAATTTTAATTTCAATTTAACTGTCAATTTAATTTTCCAACGGTTAATTCAAATGACAAGCTACATGACAATTAAATTTTTATCAAACAACGACAAATAAAATCATAACACTTCATAATGTCAAATTTAACTAGCATAAAGATATTTAGTACAGTGTGAGCGTTATAAAACACTCACATTGATTTTTACGATTTTAAATCAAATCGAACGACGTTTGATTTTAAAATCTTATTAACTCTATTATAATTCCGATATAACTTACATTCGCTTTGGAAACCAATTTGAATCATATTAAATCAAATTTCAATTATTCACTCTATTTTCATATATTAAATTTCAATATCAAATTAATCGTATCAAATTCGGAATTTAATTATTCAACATTTGTAATATTAAATTTAAGCAAATTTGATTATTCTTAAATCACTATCTTTTGAAATATTCAAACGAACTTGTAAAATTTAAAAAAATTCAAATTATAGAACAACCATTTTCATTAAACAGTTACTCAATTCCCGTTATTCAATTTATTCAATAAATTCCAAATATTAAATTTAAACAATTTAATTGTTCAATATTTGACGGATTTCAATATTGGATTTTTAAATAAAAATTTCATTATCAGTCGATTTACTATATTACATCAAATGAACTCTACATTATTATTAATCCACAGTTAGAGATAATGCACTCAACTAATATATGAACTTTCATTTCAATTGCAATTGGTTCACAAATTCAATTCGACCAACTAAATGAATAGGTAACTTAAATAATTATCACCGTTAACATTTAATTTCTTATAAGCTTATTATTTACAAACAAGTGTCACAATTACCTATACAATACAAATTCATTCAATTACCTTTGACTACATAACATTTCAACTGATTTGGGATTTTATTCAATTCATAAATAATTAACTTAGATAAAATCTTGTTGCATTTCATTCTAGTTATTATTATTCCAAACGACTTACAATTTTTTCTAACATTAAATCACGAAATCTTATTAAATAAGCTATTTTAATTATCGAAAATTTACGGGTCGTTACAAAAGGTTATTAATTTCTTATTTCTATAATATATTTTTCAACTACCAACATTTCAAATAAATAAACATATGATTTTTTATCAAGTAAAGACACATATATTATTGTTTTTTTTTAATTTTACTATTCCAATCAATTCGAATTTACATTCATATGGTCATTTGTTTTCTTCCTTCTTAAACTTTACAATTATGTCCAATTTAAGCTCTACAATTACATTTCTAAATGTGTAATTTTTGTCAATTGTACACATTATTTAAGGTTTAAAACCAATTAAATAAATTTACCTTAGTTCCATTCTTTTACCAATTTATTACTTTATAGATATATTTACGTTTCTATTTAATTTATACATTCATACCTTTCGCTATTGCATTAATTCTCATTGATGACATTTAAGATTCCTATTTTAATTTAGTAGACCAATTAATTATACCACTTCATATATTTACATAGCACTTACCCTTATTTACTTAAATTCGAATTTTATACCCAACCATAACATTTAGACTAAATTAATATACAATTTAAATAGTAACTTACCACCGTTACTATACTTTTAATCACATCTTTGATTTCATTGTTCAGAACAAATTTTACCCTTCGTACATACCCAGTCTTCATCCACATGTCATTTATTTCATATTACTCCATTTATAAATTTTAATGTTTGCTTTTGTTTTCTTACATTAATTTATAGTCAAGTATAAAAAAATTTATTACTTCACTAAATTGTAAATTTCATTTCAATTGTTAAAAATTAGTTTTAAATTTCCATGGTTTCATTTCATTTCATTATTAAATTATAAATTTTTTATTTTCTTTCATATTAAATTAGCCAACTTATTAACCTTAACAAATTTATTTTTGAAATTTTGTGGATCGTTATAGGAGGTGGAAGGGTGATCAAGGAGTTTGGGAAAAATGTCAGAGTGGTGATCAAGGCATTGTGGTGGCAGTGGTGATCATTTTATGTTTATAACCCGAGTTTTCGTGATGATCGGGAAATGATCCACCATGGCGTCTCCGGTGGATCGAGTGCGACCAGTCTTTGGGAAATGGTTGCGGGGGTATTGGAGAGGTCGTGACCGAAGGCTCTGATACTCTGGTGATTGGCATTGGGTATACGAGAAGATTCTAGGTTAGTCTGTTGTTCCACGTTTGAGCAGTAATGTTCAATTTAGATTTTGGGGTGTTGTCGAAGTTTGGATGGTCGGGATCAAGTGCGAGGATGATCGGCGACATGAGAAAGGCTCTGACGATGATCGGAGTTGGTCGGAGCCACCATGCAAGTGCACGGTGCATTTCTTTGGTTTTCTGATGAGTTTGGTTTGAGTAGAGAAGAAGGTACTCGAGTTTTTCTCGAGTATTTCGAGTGTTTTGCTCGAAATTTTGTAAGGATCGACTCGGGTTTTTGAGTTTTGGGCTCGAGTCAGTAGATGGTTATAGGTTTTAAAACCTGTCGGTTTTTAAATTTTAAATTGAATTTAAAATTTGAAAGCAAGATTTTAAACAAAGTTTAAAATCAAATTTCAAAGTATGGATTCAAATTAACTTTTGTATCCTAGTTTTAAAATAAATAAAGTTTAAAAAAATTAAATTGTTTAAACAAGTTTAAATGTTTAAAGTATGTTTGAAAATGAAACGGTTTCTTAATAAAATATTTAAATTTTTTTTATATAAAATTCTTTATAAAAGTTCCTTTAACATTTGATTTAAAAGGTTTATAAAATTGATTTAAATTTGGTTAAAGTTTAAATCTGTTAATCATTTTAAATCTTAAATTTGAAATTTAAAAGTAAATTTGAAATTTAAAAGTTAATTTAAAAGTGAAATATTTTAAATGCATATGTTATTGATAATTAATTCATTAATAAAAGAACGATTTATCCTAAAGATAATTTAGGATTCAATGATTAATTTAGTTAATTAATTAATGATTTAGTATTAACTAATTGTAATTATGGATTGTTAGTTAATTAATTAACGGTTAATTAATAAAGTAATTAAGGGTTAAGTTAACTAATTAAAGATTAATTAATTTGTAATTAAGGATGATTAATTAGATAAGTATAGATTATTAATTTATGGTTAGGAATTAATTAATCAAATAATTAAAGATTAATTAAGTTAAAATTAAGCAATTAATTAAGTAATTAGAAATTAATTAATTGGCAATTAAGGATTAATTAATTGTAGTTAATATTGGTTAATTAAATTTTAATTACTTAAGAAAGTAATTAAAGAATTATTGATAGTTAATGAAAGATCATTAACTAAGGATATCAAATGATTAATTAATGTGATTAATTTTAGTTAATTAATTAGATTAATTAATTAAGAATAATCAATTGTGGAATTGGTCAAGTATAATTACTTGATGGAAGTAATTAAAGGAATCAATTACTTAATGTAATAATATGATTAGTTTAAGTTAATTAATTAGTTTAATTAATTTAAGATAATCACTTGATGATTTGATAAGTATATTTACTTATGTAATTAATAAAGTGTAATTACTTAGTGAAGTAATTAATGGATAATTACTAGATGTAATTAATGGAAAGATGATAAATAATGAAAGTAATTTGGGTTTTATTACTTTGTGTAATTAATCAAGGGATTAATTAAAGATAATTAATTAAGGAGAAGTTGATTAATTAATGTAAGAAAGTAATTAAGTGTAGTTAATTACTAGACAAGATTTATCAAGGGTGATTAATGAACAATTAATTAAAGATTAATTATTAAATGTAATTAATTTAACATAGAGTAATTAATTTAAGAAGTAATTAGGGATCATTATATAATGTAATTAATGATGTAATTAAGGGTTGATTAATTGAAGGATAATTAATCAATGAAGTAATTATAGAGTAATTAATTAATGTAATTAATTAAGAATTAATGTAATTAATTATAGTTAATTAATTAATGAAGTAATTAAGGTTATTTACTAGAAATGGTTAAGGAAAATTAATATGTGTAATTAATTAAAGGCTAATTATTTAATTAAAGAATAATTAACCAAGGATGATTAATTAAGATGCATAATTAGAAAATGATTCATTAATTGGTTTGTAATTAATTAATGGTTAAGTAAGCAGGATTTTAATATTGAAGTAATTAAATTAATTCATTTTAAATGAATTAGAGATGGTGTGATCAATAGATCTTTGCTTATGGATGGATAAATGTTGTTGAATGCCTTCAATTGTTTACCTCTGATATGAGATATGTATTAACTTATTGGGTGCATTGGTTGAATTTTGATGATAATGTGGATTATCTATTTGTGATAATGTGAATTATCTATCTGTGTGAATATAGATAATGAATTGAATTGTTTTAACTTTAAAACAAGTTGGACCTAAAAATGGCGTTTTGGATTCCGATGAGACCGAGATCGGGTTTCCAAATTTGGATATCCGAAAACCACATTTATCCAAATTAATGATAGGTCGTGAATCTCAAGCGAAGATGAAGATTCAAAGTGCAAGGGTTATTGTCGTTAACTCAAAGGGTGATTCCAAATGAGTGTAACGAGATAATGCCTTTGGTTTCGTTCGAACCTGGAACGAACTTGTATGGATTGGATGCCTTCAGAACATCGTCAGGTGGACGACGAGCATTCTAAGATAGATGTCTTATATAAAGGTAATCGTAGCCTCAAGCCTCATCAACTGGGAATGTGACAGCCTGCAAATCCGTACCCCTTGAATCCATACTATTCTACCTCTATTAACTCAAGTGGCACAGAATTACGAACCATTAGGGTTAAAGAAGAAGAGATAGAAGAAGAAGAAACTAAACAATATCTAAATCTCACAGTCGCAACGGAATAAAATATAATAGTAGATACAGAACTTTACACAAAATGAAATCTATAACTGTTTTATACATCATATCATCAGAGTATCTCATACATCAATCAATACCAATCAGACATACCATACCGTCATAACAGCGGATATATATATATATATATATAAATACGGATAATACGTCTCGTACTCCAGCTCCTCTCCTGCTCCAAAGCATCCTATCCTGTACAAATAATACTCGGTATGACCCGAGCATTATAATGAAATAACACCCGAGTCAGTCTGGAATACCAACTGATAATAATGCATCCAAATTGATTATTAACGTTTCAAAAATCCTTTGAAAACAAAAGCATCTCGTAAGACCACGCCACAAATAAACATGTCGGGTTTTTACCTTACGATAGCTAAAACACTTTTTATAGAAAATCCTCTGATATTATAATAGGGTCTATATACAAACACTTATAAAATAGCCGAAATTTTTACATTATTAAATTCCAGCTACTAGCCACAGAGTGGGTAATACAAACAAAACTCGTACAAGGCTCGTAGGGAAGATGGATTCCAACTAATGACTAGGCACTGGGGTACCACCTGTCACAGTACGTGGTCT
This sequence comes from Allium cepa, assembly GCA_030765085.1. Taxonomy (NCBI): domain Eukaryota; kingdom Viridiplantae; phylum Streptophyta; class Magnoliopsida; order Asparagales; family Amaryllidaceae; genus Allium; species Allium cepa. The sequence goes on from CM060937.1 coordinate 800,878,018, forward strand.
AGATCATAGTACCGAGGATTACTCCCTTCATCCCCAGCAACACAAGGCCGGAACCATCCCTTACTGGACAGTCCCGAGTGACGATGTTTCGCAAGCATTCATCCATACAAGTCCGTCCCGGGTTCGAACGGAACCGAAGGCACTATTCCTACTACATCCATTTTGGAAATATCCCAGGATTAGTAGCGACTAGCCCTTGCACTTCACTGCTCCATCTTCGACTCTAAACACGTTTTTCGCATGAAAACGTACAAATCGGATTGAAGTGATTTTCGAGAAATAAACCTCGATCCCGGTCTCTTCGAAACGATCAACGCATTTGTCCAATATTGATAGTCGGTGATTTAACTATCAATTTATATTCACAAACATCCATAAGCATCCATCACACAATAAATAAGTCCCACATTATTTATTTGCCTCAAATATCTTTAAAAGATATATTTTTAAATTTCCAAAACTCATTTGAAAACAATTCTCAAAGTTCTTCCCTTTACAAGGTAAATACTTTACCATATATTTCCATTGGAAATAACCAAGTTCAAAACAACTTAGTTTGAAAACAGTTAAAAACATTTTATATTGAAATATACTTTAAAATACGTAAATTCACCTCTAGTTACTTACTTAAAATATAATTTCAAAATATGTACAGTAAAACCATTTATTAAGATATAAACTTTGATTTTAAATAAGGTTTTTAATAACCTAAATTTAAAAGTAGCGTTTTTAATAAGATAAATACTCATTTCAAATGACTTAAGTCCAAAACTAGTCTTTTAAACAAATCCATTTGTAAAAATAATTATTAAGGTATATATAAAATTTACCATTGCTAATTATTAATAATTATTTTAAAATAATAATTTCCAAACACACTTTTAAACAAGTTTGAATTTTTAAAACTTTCTTTTTATAAAATCAGTTTAAACTCGAAGTTGGTTATCCCAAGGAATCTCATTTCCACTTAAACATCACAGAAATCCTTCTCACGATTTCTGTCGATTTATTTCAATTTAGTTTTATGGTCACATTTATCAATTGATAACATTTCTCTTTGTTTATCATTCCAGATTTTACAAATTTTAAATTTCCATTCTAAATAAATTTCAAATTTTAATTCTTTAAAATTCATTATTTAACAATATCTTTTATTTCTCTAGAATTCAATTCCTCCATTTATAATTAATTATGGATTTATAATTTACTCAGCAATATTCCAGTACAAATTTCATTCCAGTTTTCCACCCAAACAGATTCTAATTTTTTATATTCCTTTAAATTCCTTATTTATAAATTTTCATAAATTCTTTTGAAAATCCAATTTAATTTCTTTAAAATTAAAACTCCAAATTTCTTTATAATTTAACATGCTGGGCTTATAGTTTATCCCACAATTTCACAATATAATTTAATCCCAAATTTATCAATCACAATATATAACAGGCATTATCATCAATTATAAAAATAATTACTACATTGTGAGGAATCCAGTTGGATCCCTTCAACCTGTTTTCCTTGCATCTAAAAATATTAGCACAACACTATAAATATAACAATCCAGGCTGATATAAAGAAACATTTCAACCAATCACACAGATATTTAAATATTAACTATTTAAATCAACTAACATTCCAGATGTGAGTTAGATTAACTCACCTTGATTTTCGGCGAGCGTTCGAAATTTAAATTAAACCGAACGACGTTCGATTTAACGCAAATTTCTACCTGCCCGAAATGGATCCGGAACAGTTCCTCTGCGAAGTACTCTTTTCTGCGATTCCGGCGCTATCAAATTCGTACAAATTTGACTACGTATGAATTAGTTAGGATTTTATAAAGTTTTGAATCGAATTTTAAAACAAATTTCTTTTATTTTATTTACCATAAGAAATCCTGGCCGCTAGATCTATAATCTAACTCAAGGCCACACAGTACACCTTCCTCACGCAAGCATCAGGACAAGTTCGAACGGAACAACCCATCACGCCCTCAATTCGCGACCACCCACGCTCGCTGCAAAGTCGATCCAAGGCCACCCTCTCGAACGTCGAGACAAGCTCTACCCATAGCCGAAACCACCTCGAACTCGGTCGCCTCAGGCTCCTTGAAATCGAGCACGAACGAAAGCATATCGCGACCTTCAAAACGCGATTTCCCACAAACCACACAGCAATAGACGATCATACCCGTTGGTTTGGAAGAGCTTCTCGAGAGCTTCAACTTCCATGTTGAAGATTTTTGCAAATATTCGCTGGATTTAACAGAAACGGAGGCGAAACATGGAGGAACGTCGGCCATAGAATAACTGCGGCGGCTCGCGTTTGTTTTTGCTAGGGTTTTAAGAAATTTTGATGTATATATATAATATTATTAATTATTATATTAATCTTTCTAATCAATTTACCACTTACGCAAACGGACTCCAATCCACGCGTTTCGACAAGCGATCTTAGGGTTTTTCCGCGTCCCGGACACAATGGAACAAGTTTCGTAAGCTAATTTGATCGTATATGCGAGTTACGGAATTAAACGATAAATTTAAAATTAAATCGGTTAAATCGATTTCTAAGCGTTTCGTGCTGCCACGGTCAAACGACAACTCCGATTGCTACGAAAATTGAAATCCGATAATAACAAACTATTACGGATCCAATGAAACTGGTTTCGTCGAATTCCGAGACTGTGCCCCGGAAGGCTATTTTAACTCGTCTATTAAATCAAGCGATTTTCAAAATTGTCGAAAACGCTTGAAAATTTACTTTTAAAATTTTACTAACTTAATAATAATTCATTTAAAATTTATAAACACCATAAAAATCATTCTGGCTCATTCCGGACCAAAATCTGATTAAATTGCATTTTAATAATATTAAATTCATTTTTAAATTAATATAAAATTCCAAACAATTACTTATTGACTTTTAAGTTCGTCTAAAAATCCAACCACCTTATTTATATTCAAATAGACTTAAAAATAAATTTGAAGACCATTTGTATAACTATTTACATCTAGATTTTCCTTTATCTTAATTCTGAATATTTAAATATTATTCTCTCGTTATTCAAATTCAACCAGAATTACTAAAATTAAAAATTATAGCTTATTTTCATTTATTGAATCCGAAGTCATTCATTTCAAAATGAATTAAGGATCCACATTAAACATTTAAAACGAATTAAATGTTCAAATTCAATTGCTTAAAAATACGGGATGTTACATTCCTCCCCCCTTATAAAAATTTCTTCCCCGAAATTTGCTAGGGTAGAAAATACACTCCAACCCATTTACTTACCCAATTAGCTTAGTTAAAAGCTTATATTTACTTTCCCAAAAAGTTTCAACTCCATTTCAAAACCATTTTCTTTATCCACTCACAAGTTCGTATTTTAACATTTGCTTTCAAAAATAACTTTCCACGTTAGCAAAATTTTCCCAAAATCCCGAAAATTTTCTAACTCCCAAAATCTCCGGAAAATTTTGGCAGAGTCTCCCTTGTACGGAGAAGCTTTCGCGATATCGCGATACACACAAATATATATACATCGACCCACACGGTCGGAAACCAAAATATATCGCAAAATATATATCATTTCCCAATTATATTTGCGTAGGCGTACCTTTTTAGCAAATTTTAATAGCGAGCGGCTAATATTACGCTTATACGCGCTCCAACTCTCTCGAATGCCTTCTATACCTGTACTATACTCAACAAACACATTAGTTTTCAAAGATTCGAACATTATAACAACATTTCCAATATAATGTAAGTCAACATATCCATTGCATAGCCAAACCAAGCAATTTCATAATTATGCATTCTAACCACCTTTAAAACAATTTCACAATTCCGACATCATTTTAAAGCCTCTTTACAACTCAAACTTCATTTTTATTTAAATGATTAACAGGCGCTTCTCTAACATCAACCTATCCCTTTTCAATTCCAAGTTGATTCACAATTTGATACTTATTCTCAATTCGAAATATTTGCATTCCTTTTATGATCCATTTTCATTTACATGCAAACATTACTTATTAAAATGTCAATTCATCCCAGTTGATTCAAAACCCATTTCATTTGCTACTTTAAATCAATTCACTTGCATTAATTTACAAACTACTTGAATTAGATTCCAATTTAATTCAATTTATTTAAGACTCAATTTCAAATGCTTCTTCAAGCAAAATTATCGCCACGTAAGCTTAGAACCATTTACAATTAATTCTAGTTTAATTTATATTAATTTTACTCCATTCTGAAACATCCATTTCAATTATTAAATCAATCCTTATTCTCACTTTTCAAATTTATTAATCATTTTAAGTTTATGTTTATTATATTATTATTATTATTATTATTATATTTTTTTTGTTATATAAGTCATTCCATTCTTATTTACAACTCATATATTCTTTCTTTATCACAATAACTATCTTAAAAGTCATTTGTTTGCATTCAAAGTTTTATTTTCCAAACAAATTTCATTTAAAGTTATTCCATAAGCTTAAAAATAACCATCTCATCATCTTCTTAAATGATTTCAATTCCATAATATCTCAATTGTTTCCATTTTAATTGATTCTTACCAAATCAAACCATTTACAAATTTTAATCCCACTAGCTTAAGCATTCAGCTTAAGTTTAAATTAATAACATCACATTCCATATTATTTACAACTCACCCAACTTTAATTCATATTTTCTTATTCCATCACAATAATAAATTAAAAATTCTCTTCACTTACATTTCAATTTCTGCATCTAAACAAATTTATCCAAGACTACATTATTCAGCTTAATCACAATTACTTAATTTGCTTAAGCTTTCTTTACAATATCTCCATTATCTTCTTATAAATCAAATTTTTATTTTCATTTGATTCTCATCCAAATCAAATTCCAATTCATTAACAAACTCTAATGCACTTTGCCTATTTATTAAATCCATTTTAGACTTACTTTATTAGCAAAGAGACCACTTTCAATTATTTCACTCATTTGAATTTATCTACAATCCAAACCATCACTATTATAATTTAATTTCATTTTTCATCTACACTTCAATATTAGTTACCACAAATTTTAAATCCCTTGCTACAGTTGGATTTCTATTTACTTTCCAAATGTGGACCAATTATCAAAATTCTATCCATTAAAATACAAATCCCATTGAATTGTAATTCAATTTAGTCTCTAACATAATCCATATCAGGTCTTGATTCACTTCCTCAATTCATACTGAACTTATTTACAATACGACCATTTTCACATGTTCTAAACAAGAACTAGGTTCCATTTACCCTTCAATTATTTACAAGCTTCCAAAAATATACCCGTTCCCGTACTATTTTCATTTAATTTAGCTTATACTAAATTCACCTTCAAGCTTCTCTTTACTTAATTCAGCTTATGCTAAATTCATTCTCAAATAATCCCTTTGAATTTAGTTGAGTCAAACTTTTATTCATACAATATCCTTTCCGCACAATTAAATTTCTTTCTTTTCAAGTCTTTCTAAAATTAGATTCAAGTTTTAACTAAATTTCTTTAGCCAACTTGAATTCATTTCATTTTCCCTTACCATCTTAAATAAGGATTTAATTCCATTCATATTTATTCACAACACAATTGAATCTTGTTTTTAATTAAATCCAACTCCATCTCAATTCCATTCGATTAAAGTTAAATCCAATTCAATCTAATTTTAATTCATTTAGACTTAATTCAATTTCAAATTCTCAACTTTAATTCTCCATATACAAGTTCAAAACTTGTTTACTAATTTAAGTTCATTCATTTCCTTTATATCTCACTTTACCTTATTTCAATTTTCATTTCATTAGAGATTAAGTTTGAATTTACCATACCATTCCACTCTTTCCCATTTGTGATTATAATTTCATTTCTATTTATATAAGTTCACCAACTTATTTATTTTAAAGCTCATTTTAATCCATCTACATCTTATAATCACAATTTCAAAGTTATAATTTTTCCATCTTAATCCTCTACATATTTAAATCCAAATTTCAGATTATAAGTAAAACACTTAATAGCTCATGGGTATAATTCACTTCTCAATGACTCACAATTTCAAGTCAGCTTACATTTCAATTTAACCCAAACCTATTTAATTCCAATTCCCAATTTTATTTAACTTATCCCAAGTTAAATTCAACTTTCCATTCATTTCAATATATTTTATCCACTTCCAATTCCTCTAGTTAATTTTTAATTCCAAGATTAAAATTCTCATTTCTTCCTTATTATTAATATCAATTTCACTTAATAAGCTCAATAGTTGATTCATTTTATTCTACACATTATTTAAATAGAATTTTCTAGAATTCTATTACCCGGTTTTATTTCAAAATCATTTTGAAATATATCAAATATATACCGATTTGGTATATCAATCAAATCACCAGCTTTTCCAAAACAATTTCCAAAACAAATTTCCCATTTTTGAAATGTCCAGAACAACTGTTATACCCAACTAGTCCAAACAATACCATAACCAAATATTAGGGAAGCAATCCGTCACTTTAGAGACTCGAAAATGAATTCTAATGATGTGGCCAGCATCATCAGGATTATTTTCCAGCGACTGAAGTGAGTTCAATGCTTTCTTACTTCCCAAATTTATTTCAAAACAGTTGCTGTTCAAAATACTTTCCAAATAAATATTCCATCATTACCTTCAAATATCTTCAAATCTCAACAAACATTTCAAAATTTCCCAGGATTTTAAATTTCTAAACGTTCATGTTCATTACATTTGAAATCCTTTCCAAAACTTCCGGGTTTTATATTCTGGTTTGGTTTAAATTAGTTATTCTCTTTTATATAATTTATACTCATGGAATTTATTTGGTTAGAGCTATTTCACATTTTAGATTAACTTTTAGATTCTTATTTACTTATTGTATTAGCACACAATCAACCAAATATATATATAATAATTTCAGAAAATTATTTCTTTTATATCAAAATATAATTTTGGGTAAAATTATTTCATTTACCCCCTTATAAAAACAATACTATGTCGGTTTATCTTGTTTAAGAGTTTAGAAACCCCTATCGATACGGTTGTACTTCCCGTACCGACCAGAATTCATAAACACTCAACCGATAAGTCAACACAGTATAAAAACAATTTTATATTCACTAACAAGTACGCTCTCATAGATATTATTACTCTCAACTCATTATAGGGTACTACTGACTCTGTTTAATGAGTAATTACCCCACCAAAGCCTAGGTTGTCGCCAACCTAAGCTCTGATACCAAGTGTGACAGCCCGCAAATCCGTACCCCTTGAATCAATACTATTCCACCTCTATTAACTCAAGTGGCACAGAATTACGAACCATTAGGGTTAAAGAAGAAGAGATAGAAGAAGAAGAAACTAAACAATATCAGAATCTCATAGTCGCATCGGAATAAAATATAATAGTAGATATAGAACTTTACACAAAATGAAATCTATAACTGTTTTATACATCATATCATCAGAGTATCTCATACATCAATCAATACCAATCAGACATACCATACCATCATAACAGCGGATATATATATATATATAAATACGGATAATACGTCTCGTACTCCAGCTCCTCTCCTGCTCCAAAGCATCCTATCCTATACAAATAATACTCGGTTTGACCCGAGCATTATAATGAAATAACACCCGAGTCAGTCTGGAATACCAACTGATAATAATGCATCCAAATTGATTATTAACGTTTCAAAAATCCTTTGAAAACAAAAGCATCTCGTAAGACCACGCCACAAATAAACATGTCGGGTTTTTACCTTACGATAGCTAAAACACTTTTTATAGAAAATCCTCTGATATTATAATAGGGTCTATATACAAACACTTATAAAATAGCCGAAATTGTTACATCATTAAATTCCAGCTACTAGCCACAAAAGTGGGTAATACAAACAAAACTCGTACAAGGCTCGTAGGGAAAATGGATTTCCAACAATGACTAGGCACTGGGGTACCACCTGTCACAGTACGGGCCTAGATCACCGTACCGAGGACTACTCCCTTCATCCCCTGCAACACAAGGCCGGAACCATTCCTTACTGAACAGTCCCGAACAAGATAAACCCCGTGGTTGGCGCGACCAACCACCCACTAAGCCGAAAATATATAAGGGACATCTAGACAGGGGAAATATCTTGTCCTGCTTGGGCATGACCCACCTAACCTTTCTGCATATCCCCTGATTTTCAGTCATTCCCGATTGATGAGGCTTGAGGCTAAGCGTTACCTTTAGAACGTTTTCACCTAGAATGCCCATCGCCCACCTGACGATGTTTCGCAAGCATTCATACATACAAGTCCGTCCCGGGTTCGAACGGAACCGAAGGCACTATTCCTACTACATCCATTTTGGAAATATCCTCAGGATTAGTAGCGACTAGCCCTTGCACTTCACTGCTCCATCTTCGACTCTAAACACGTTTTTTGCACGAAAACGTACAAATCGGATCGAAGTGGTTTTCGAGAAATAAATCTCGATCCCGGTCTCTTCGAAACGATCAACGCATTTGTCCAATATTGATAGTCGGTTATTTAACTATCAATTTATATTCACAAACGTCCATAAGCATCCATCACACAATAAATAAGTCCCACATTATTTATTTGCCTCAAATATCTTTAAATGATATATTTTCAAATTTCCAAAACTCATTTGAAAACAATTCTCAAAGTTCTTCCCTTTACAAGGTAAATCCTTTACCATATATTTCCATTGGAAATAACCAAGTTCAAAAAAACTTAGTTTGAAAACAGTTAAAAACATTTTATATTGAAATATACTTTAAAATACGTAAATTCACCTCTAGTTACTTACTCAAAATATAATTTCAAAATATGTACAGTAAAACCATTTATTAAGATATAAACTTTGATTTTAAATAAGGTTTTTAATAAACTAAATTTAAAAGTAGTGTTTTTAATAAGATAAATACTCATTTCAAATGACTTAAGTCCAAAACTAGTCTTTTAAACAAATCCATTTGTAAAAATAATTATTAAGGTATTTATAAAATTTACTATTGCTAATTATTAATAATTATTTTAAAATAATAATTTCCAAACACACTTTTAAACAAGTTTGAATTTTTAAAACTTTCTTTTTATAAAATCAGTTTACACTCGAACTTGGTTATCCCAAGGAGTCTCATTTCCACTTAAACATCACAGAAATCCTTCTCACGATTTCTGTCGATTTATTTCAATTTAGTTTTATGGTTTAATAACATAAATTTACTTTCACATTTATCAATTGATAACATTTCTCTTTGTTTATCATTCCAGATTTTACAAATTTTAAATTTCCATTCTAAATAAATTTCAAATTTTAATTCTTTAAAATTCATTATTTAACAATATCTTTTATTTCTCTAGAATTCAATTCCTCCATTTATAATTAATTATGAATTTATAATTTACTCGGCAATATTCCAATACAAATTTCATTCCAGTTTTCCACCCAAACAGATTCTAATTTTTTATATTCCTTTAAATTCCTTATTTATAAATTTTCTTAAATTCTTTTGAAAATCCAATTTAATTTCTTTAAAATTAAAACTCCAAATTTCTTTATAATTTAACATCCTAGGCTTATAGTTTATCCCACAATTTCACAATACAATTTAATCCCAAATTTATCAATCACAATATATAACAGGCATTATCATCAATTATAAAAATAATTACTACATTGTGAGGAATCCAGTTGGATCCCTTCAACCTGTTTTCCTTGCATCTAAAAATATTAGCACAACACTATAAATATAACAATCCAGGCTGATATAAAGAAACATTTCAACCAATCACACAGATATTTAAATATTAACTATTTAAATCAGCTAACATTCCAGATGTGAGTGAGATTAACTCACCTTAATTTTCGGCGAGCGTTCGAAATTTAAATTAAACCGAACGACGTTCGATTTAACGCAAATTTCTACCTGCCCGGAATGGATCCGGAACTGTTCCTCTGCGAAGTACTCTTTTCTGCGATTCCGGCGCTATCAAATTCGTACAAATCTGACTACGTATGAATTAGTTAGGATTCTATAAAGTTTTGAATCGAATTTTAAAACAAATTTCTTTTATTTTATTTACCACAAGAAATCCTGGCTGCTAGATCTATAATCTAACTCAAGGCCGCACAGTACACCTTCCTCACGCAAGCATCAGGACAATTTCGAACGGAACAACCCATCACGCCCTCAATTCGCGACCACCCACGCTCGCTGCAAAGTCGATCCAAGGCCACCCTCTCGAACGTCGAGACAAGCTCTACCCATAGCCGGAACCACCTCGAACTCGGTCGCCTCAGGCTCCTTGAAATCGAGCACGAACGAAAGCATATCGCGACCTTCAAAACGCGATTTCCCATAAACCACACAGCAATAGACGATCATACCCGTTGGTATGGAAGAGCTTCTCGAGAGCTTCAACTTCCATGTTGAAGATTTTTGCAAATAATCGTTGGATTTAACAGAAACGGAGGCGAAACATGGAGGAACGTCGGCCATAGAATAACTGCGGCAACTCGCGTTTGTTTTTGCTAGGGTTTTAAGAAATTCTGATGTATATATATAATATTATTAATTATTATATTAATCTTTCTAATCAATTTACCGCTTACGCAAACGGACTCCAATCCACGCGTTTCGACAGGCGATCTTAGGGTTTTTCCGCGTCCCGGACACAATGGAACAAGTTTCGTAAGCTAATTTGATCGTATATGCGAGTTACGGAATTAAACGATAAATTTAAAATTAAATCGTAAATCGATTTCTAAGCGTTTCGTGTTGCCACGGTCAAACGACAATTCCGATTGCTACGAAAATTGAAATCCGATAATAACTAACTATTACGCATCCAATGAAACTGGTTTCGTCGAATTCCGAGACTGTGCCCCGGAAGGCTATTTTAACTCGTCTATTAAATCAAGCGATTTTCAAAATTGTCGAAAACGCTTAAAAATTTACTTTTAAAATTTTACTAACTTAATAATAATTCATATGAAATTTATAAACACCATGAAAATCATTCTGGCTCATTCCGGACCAAAATCTGATTAAATTGCATTTTAATAATATTAAATTCATTTTTAAATTAATATAAAATTCCAAACAATTACTTATTGACTTTTATGTTCGTCTAAAAATCCAACCACCTTATTTATATTCAAATAGACTTAAAAATAAATTTGAAAACCATTTGTATAACTATTTAAATCCAGATTTACCTTTATCTCAATTCTGAATATTTAAATATTATTCTCTCGTTATTCAAATTCAACCAGAATTACTACAATTAAAAATTATAGCTTATTTTCATTGATTGAATCCGAAGTAATTCATTTCAAAATCAATTAAGGATCCACATTAAACATTTAAAACGAATTAAATGTTCAAATTCAATTGCTTAAAAATACGGGATGTTACATCGGGAATGGCTAAAACAAGGGAAGTACAGCAAGGGTAAGTCGGTAGCACCCAAGTAGGACGAGATTTAACCCTGTTTAGAGATCCCTTTTATTTCGGCTGTATGGGTGGTTGTGAGATCCAACTGCGGGGTTGTCTTGTTTATGACTATCCAGTACGGGATGGTTCCGGCCTTGTGTTGCAGGGGATTGGGAGTAATCCTCGGTACGGTGATCTACGCCACGTACTGTGACGGGCGGTGCCCCAGTAGCCCTGCCATTGATGGAAACCCATTCTTCCTACGCGCCCTTTACGGTTTTGATTGTATTACCAACTTTGTGGTTAGTATGCTGGAATTTAAACATGTAACAATTTCAGCTATTTCTTATTTACTTGAAAACCCTAGACCCTATTATAATATCACCTGATTTCCTATCAATTTTTTTGTTAGCATAAGGTAAAAACTTACCCATGTTTATGTGTGGGGAGTCTTACGTGATACCCTTTGTTTTCAAAAGCTTTTCAAAGTTAAGAAACTTTAACCTGTTACTCACACCAGACCCACGTCTGACCCAGAGTTTATCTTCTGTTTTCTTAAACTCTTGGGTACTCAAATTTTTACGAGTAGCCAAGGGATTCAGGTTAGCTTTGACAAATTCTGGAGGAGATATGAAGCAGGAGGCTACAGCGTTTGTAGATATATAGTTTTCCGCTGTGTTGATTTCTCTGAGTTGTGTTTGTGTTGTAATAACTAGACAGGTGTTTATAACTGTCTAGTATGTGTTGCATAAGCTGTGTATCTCTGATAGATGTTGTATATTACGTAATATTTATGTGATTAATATAATTTATTCGTTCCGCTGGTGAGATTTTGATGTATCTTATTTCTTTCTTCTCTATCTTTTCTCTTTTCTATCCCTTTCTTTCTTAAAGATGACGCGTCTTTCTATGGAGAGAAAGGCGGGTCGTCACAGTTGGTATCAGAGCGCTAGGTTGAGTGAATACCTAGGCTTGGAGTGATTTCTTTCTTGAGAGAGCATATTTATAATTTAATATATTTATATATATATAATTATTTCTACCCATTTGTTGGGTTACCTGTTCGGTTTTTCCAATATAAGTCCTAGAGGTAGGAAGGGTAGTGGTGTGTGTAGCACGACTATCAATGGAAGGAAGTTGAGGTGGAAAGTGTATCTGCCGTGACTATGACCCAATACCGTCTCGTGTGAGCTTTGCTATGGTGTAAGGTTTCATGAATCTCTAAAGGAAGCTTTTTTTAGGTTTAGAGTCCATCTTTGAAGTGCAAGTTTGGATGAGTAGATTTTGGATATGTCGGTTGAGTAGAAGCGAGTGATGGTATCTTGGCAACTGCACAAAGAAGTAGTTGCATGGTGAGATGGATTGACTTTTGATGTTTCTGAAGATGTTACTTTTGGAACAAGTTTAAGGAAGTGTGTCTGCATCGGTTATGAGACAGAGTTCAACTGGGTGTTTGTGTTTGGTTTGAGGCCCGAGTTTCTTGAGGAGATGTCTGCCCATCTCTAAGGTCAATATGGGATTGGATGATATGGCTTTGAGGTTCAAAGAGATTTGGATTAGGAAGTCTTTAGCATCTATGGCAGCGTTGCAGCTCGGAGTGTTCAGTGTGTCGGTAGAAGGTCTTCTGGTTAGCAGTTTTCTTGAGATAGAGTTCAGAAGCAGCAGAGTGGATCCACTTCTTCAATGGATTAGTTGTTAAGTATAAGCTGTTCTGATTGGTAAAGAGAGAATAATATCTTTGGATATTAGTTTGGGTTGATAGCATAAGTGACTTGCGATAGTTTGAGTGTCCCTTGAGTTGTCAGAGATTTTTCTGGATGTCTTCGAAGAAGTTGAGGTTTGCCATAGCGTTTTGATATTGAGTTTTCGTATCGACTAGGATTCCAGGAGTGATATCGGCGGTTCAGCTAAGTAGAAGGATGGTATCTAGAGAGAGGATTTGGAAAAGCAGCTTAGGATTTCGTGGTACTTCTGAGTTTTATCTTTATGGATCCGTTGAACAGTAGTTTTCTGGGATGTACCGGATAAGTCTATGCTCGTATTCATTATCAGCATTCTCATCTACAACAGATCAGAGTTGTGCAACGGATGCAAGTTTGGCGAGTGCACCTGTTTTTTCTTTTTCGGATAGGAGAAGTAAGTTCAGTCTACTGATGATTGTGGAGAAGAGTTTGTGTTCTTGATATTGGTGATCTTGAGAGGATCATTTTCTTGGATTGTTTTTGGTCCAGTTTGTTTCGAGAAGCATTAGCGAAGGTTGAGCTGATCAGGAAGGATGAAGGCAGTCCGGGATCGTCAGAAGAATTTTATGGATAAGAGATGGAGGAATTTAGAATTTGAAGTTGGAAACTTCATTGCTATTAAGGTTTTATCTTATTAAAGGCACTATAAGATTGGGTAAGACCGAGAGACTAGCTCCGAGGTATATTGGATCGTTCTATGTTCTTGTAAGGATAAGTGCTTTGGTCTGTAGAGTTGAATTACCAGTTTGGAAGACTGGGATTCAATGTGTTTCACGTAACTCTGAGGGAGTACGTGTATGATCTATCACTGGTTTTAGAACCAGCAGTTCAGGAGGATTTGGTAGTTGAACAGTACTTGAATGTGGTGATTTAGTACGAGTTTCGGAATAATCCTGGTATTAATAGCATCGATCTCCTAATAGAGACAATATGAAAGACGTCTATCTTATTCAGTTTTGTTGATCTGGATGAGTAGGAGATCTGTAGCTTAGTAGTGTAGATTGTTTGGATTCAGTAGAGCGAGTATTCTGGTATTTATACCTAGGAAACTCTAGATAGTGTTAGGAAGATCTATCATGATTTGTTTCGGGATCATTTGATTTGTTTGATTGAGTGATTTGGTTGCTATGATTGTTAGCATATGGTTTATAATATATGCTTGTGGTTTAAAATTAAAATCTTTGATGGGTTATTAAATTACCTTTGCTTTTAAATTTCGAGGACGAAATTCTTTTAAGGGAGAAGGAATGTGATGACCCGAAATTTTGGGCAATATTAATTTAATAATCTGTATTAATAAATTAAATTGATTTGATAATTTTCTATTATAATTTTAATTTAAATTGGCAAATTCGTTCTTTTAAAAGAAAATAAATATTTACTTGATAATTTTATCTTTTTAAAGCTAATAAAATGTATTCTATTTAAAATGTATATATATTTGTATATATTGTAAGTAGAAAAGCTTTGGTTTGAATTTAATAAATAAATAAAATCATGTTTTTCAAATTCTAATATATATTTGTGGTTTGGAAATTTTGGTTAATTTAATACAAGACTTTTTAAATATTATTTAAATAATTATATTGTTTAAAATATATTTTTAAGCTTAAGTTTAAATTTAAATAAAATTAACATAAAGGTTTGTTTTATTACTTTTTAAATATTGCTTGACAAATATGAATTGTAAATTTATATAAAAGTTTAAAATAAAATTCACAAACATTAATTCATTTAGTAATTTATAAATAATGAGATAATCTCTTTTATAAATTATTTAAAATTGGCAATTTGTTGTTTTCAAGTAATAATAAAGCATTGTTTTTATATATACTAGCAAGTGGGCCAAAGCCCAGAAAGCAAGCCAACCCACATCAATATGCAGTACCTCCCCTTCTTCTCAAAACCACGCCACCTTCTGAAGCCTTCCTGGAACAATTTACAAACGTGAACAACTCGTGCACGCAGATATTCATATACATGCGTGCCTCACCGGTCTACCTAAAATCAATATCAAAGCCACCAGCAAGTCCCATTCCCCATGCTCGACCCTATGGCACCACAGCCACTGCCCCTAGACGCATCGTTCAAAATCCGACTGAACTCCTCCTCTATAATAAAAAAAGCGCGACATTTTTTTATTTAAACGGAAAGCAAAGGCATTTTCGGAATTTCAAAAGGACACCGAGTAAATTAATTCAACGAAATTTCTTTATTAGTAGTATAGATAGATATCTATAGATTTTAATAAAAATAGAATTGTTATTTCAAATTGAATATGATATTGACTTTAATTTGGATTTTTAAATCTAATTTGAATTTGAATTTGAATTTAATTTTAAAGTTCTAAAGATAGAGATTTTTTAAAATATTTGAATTTAAAATAGATATAAGTTTTTATTTGTATATATAATTTGTTTTATAATGTTTTCTTTAAATAAATTTAAATATATGTATTTAGATAAGAATTAGTAAATTTAATATAAAGCCTTTTATTAACACTTAAATTAAATCAAATTACTTAAGTGACAAGTGTTAATATCTAAAGGCTTGTTTATACAAGTGTTAGTCAATAAATTATTACAAATGACAAATGTTAAGACTTTAAACAAGTGCCACTCTTTAATTTTCATTTTTCTTTTATTTTTATTAAATTACAATTTAACTTATATAAACACATGTTTTCTCACCTTCATTCTTTTTCTATTCTTTAATTCAATACTAAGAAAAACTTCACCTGTAATTCAGTCTTCAAAATCAGTACATTCTTCACAAATCAAAAACTCAAAACAAAATACTCAAAACAAAAATCGGTAATCTATACATCTCTCCTCTAACCGGAAATCAAAATTCATCAACATGTACATCATATGCAAAATGGAAATCTAGCCTGTAACATTCTTTAACCTGAAGTTTTAAACAAAAGAAAACTCCAATCCAATAGCCTGCAAGCAAACCTAAGAATTTATCAAAGCAAGTTCATGCAATCTTCTCTATTTTTAAAAGTAAGCCTAGAACAAAAGCAGTCTCTGTTTTCAAGCATTCCAGTTTTATAAGGATCGGCAATTCAAGTTTTAAATCAAAGAAGGAAAAGCATATTCCATTTTCAAGTTTCAACACTCAATTTAAAAGTTTTTTTCAAAGAGGCTTTGTTCATCATTTAAATAGGTGAGTAACATCACTTTTTAAAAACTTAAGTATGAAATATGGTTGCATGTGAATCTCGAAAGAAAAGTATGTTTGTGTATATATGAATTTACTATGTATATTTGGATGATGGATGTATGTGCATGCTTGTTTCATGTGACATTCCTGTTTCTTTGTTTTCAAGCTCCAGTTTGATTTAAAATCATTATCTCTTGATCTAGTCTGAATTTGGAATTAAGACTTAAATAAAACTTGTTTTTTCATCACAAATTATAGTTTAAATTTTTTTATTTAAGTCATAATAAATTTGAAATGGCTCTGGGAACAAAAACAACATAGCAAGTTTGATATAAGTGAAAATTAAAACATCCTAATTCATCAATCCAGGAACATAAACCGAATCCTTAACCCAAAACATGATTTTTAAGAATGAAATTATAATTTTCAGTAAAGGGATAAAGGAGCAATTTGTTTGATCAGATTGGGTGTTTTGGGTTGCCTCTGGTAATCAACTTGCTCGGCGAGGTCGTGGTTCTCACTAGAGGTGGAAGGGTGATCAGGGAGTTTGGGAACAATGTCAGAGTGGTGATCAAGGCGTTGTGGTGGCAGCGGTGATCATTTTATATTTATAACCCTAGTTTTGTGATGGTCAGGAAATGATCCACCACGACTTCTCTAGTGGATCGAGGGCCACCAGTCTTTGGGAAATAGTTGCGGGGATATTAGAGAGGTCATGACCGGAGGCTCTGACACTCTGGTGATCGGCATTGGGTATACGAGAAGATTCAAGGTTGGTCTGTTGTTTCAAGTTTGAGAAGTAATGCTCGATTTAGATTTTGGGGTGTTATCGAAGTCTGAATGGTCGGGATTAGGTGCGAGGATGATCGGCGACATGAGAAAGGCTTTGGCGATGATCGAAGCCACCGTGCATGTGCATGGTGCATTTCTTTGGTTTTTTGAGGAGTTTGGTTTGAGCAGAGAAGAAGTTACTCCAATTTTTCTTGAGTAGTTCTATTCTTTTGCTCGAAGTTTTGTAAGGATCGACTCAGGGTTTTGAGTTTTGTGCTCGAGTTAGTAGATGGTTACAGGTTTTAAAACCTATCTGTTTTTAAAATTTAAATTGAATTTAAAATTTGAAAGCAAGATTTTGAAAAAAGTTTAAAGTCAAATTTTAAAGTATGTATTCAAATTAACTTTTGTATCCTAGTTTTAAAATAAATAAAGTTTTAAAAAATTACATTGTTTAAACAAGTTTAAATGTTTAAAGTATGTTTTAAAATGAAATGTTTTTCCAATAAAATGTTTAAAACTTTATTTATATAAAATTCTTTATAAAAGTTCCTTTAACATTTGATTTAAATGGTTTATGAAATTGATTTAAATTTTGTTAAAGTTTAAATTTGTTTATCATTTTAAATCTTAAATTTAAAATTTAAAAGTGAAATGTTTTAAATGCACATGCTAATGGTAATTAAGTCATTAATAAAAGAATGATTTATCCTAAAGGTAATTTAGGTTTCAATGATTAATGATTAATTTATTTAATTAACTAATGATTTAGTATTAATTAACTAGTAATTATGGATTGTTAGTTAATTAATTAAGGGTTAATTAATTAAGTAGTTAAGGGGTTAAGTTAATTAATTAAAGATTAATTAATTTGTAATGAAGGATTATTAATTAGATAAGTATAGATTATTAATTTAGGATTAGGAATTAATTAATCAAGCAATTAAAGATTAATTAAGTTAAAATTAAACAATTAGAAATTAATTAATTGGTAATTAAGAATTAATTAATTTGTAATTAATATTGATTAATTAAAGTATAATTACTTAGGAAAGCAATTAAATAATTGTTGATAGTTAATGAAAGATCATTAATTAAGGATTATCAAATGATTAATTAATGTGATTAATTTCAGTTAATTAATTAGATTAATTAATTAAGGATGACCAATTGTGGAATTAGTTAAGTATAATTACTTAATGAAAGTAATTAAAGGAATTAATTACTAAATGTAATTAATACGATTAGTTTAAGTTAATTAATTAGTTTAATTAATTAACTTAAACTAATCACTTAATGATTTGATAAGTATAATTACTTAATGTAATTAATAAAGTGTAATTACTTAGCGAAGTAATTAATGGATAATTACTGGATGTAATTAATGGAAAGATGATAAATATTGGAAGTAAATTTGGTGTAATTAATCAAGGGATTAATTAAAGATAATTAATTAAGGAGAAGTTAATTAATTAATGTAATTAATTAGGGTAGTTAATTACTGGATAAGATTAATCAAGGGTGATAAATGAATAATTAATTAAAGATTAATTATTAAATGTAATTAATTTAAAATAGAATGATTAATTTAAGAAGCAATCCGGGATCATTATTTAATGTAATTAATAATGTAATTAATGGTTGACTAATTAAAGGATAATTAATCAATGAAGTAATTATAGAGTAATTAATTAATGTAATTAATTAAGGAATAATGTAATTAATTATAGTTAATTAATTAATGAAGTAATTAAGGTCAATTGCTGGAAATGGTTAAGGAAAATTAATTTGTGTAATTAATTAAAGGCTAATTATCTAATTAAAGAATAATTAATCAAGGATAATTAATTAAGATGGATAATTAGAGAATGATTAATTAATTGGTTTGTAATTAATTAATGGTTACGTAAGCAGGATTTTAGTATTGAAGTAATTAATTTAATTCATTTTAAATTAATCAGAGATGGTGTGATTAATAGATCTTTGCTTATGGATGGCTAAATGTTATCGAATGCCTTGAATTTTTTAACTCTGATATGGATATGTATTGATTTATTGGGTGCTTTGGTTGAATTGTGATGATAATGTGGATTATCTATTTGTGATAATGTGAATTATCTATCTGTGTGAATATAGATAATGAATTGAATTATTTTAACTTTAAAACTACCTGAACCTAAAAGATGGCGTTTTGAATTTCGATGAGACCGGGATCGGGTTTCTAAATTTGGATATCTGAAAACCACATCGATCCAAATTAACGATAGGTCGTGAATCTCAAGTGAAGATGAAGATTAAGAGTGTAAGGGTTATTGTCGTTAACTCTAAGGGTGATTCCAATATGAGTGTAACGAGATAATGCCTTCGGTTTCGTTCGAATCCGGAAAGAACATGTATGGATTGAATGCTTTCAGAACATCATCAGGTGGACAATGAGCATTCTAAGATAGATGTGTTCTGTAATGGTAATCGTAGCCTCAAGTCTCATCAACCAGGAATGACTAAAACAGGGGAGGTGCAGCAAGGCTAAGTGGGTAGCACCCAAGTAGGACAAGATTTACCCCTGTCTAGAGGTCCATTTTATTTCGGTTGTATGGGCGGTTGTGAGCTCCAACCGTAGGATTGTCTTGTTTGGGACTATCTAGTAAGGGATGGTTCCGGCCTCGTGTCGCAGGGGATTGGAAGTAATCCTCGGTACGGTGATCTAGGCCACGTACTGTGACGGGCGGTACCCCAGTAGCCCTACCATTGATGGAAACCCATTCTTCCTACGTGCCCTTTACTATTTTGATTCTATTACCCGCTTTGTGGCTAGTATGCTGGAATTTAATCATGTAACAATTTCAGCTATTTCTTATTTACTTGAAAACCCTAGACCCTATTATAATATCACCTGATTTCCTATCAAAAGTTTTTGTTAGCGTAAGTAAAAACTTACCCATGTTTATGTGTGGGGAGTCTTGCATGATACCTTTTGTTTTCAAAAGCTTTTCAAAGCTAAGCAACTTTTAACCTGTTACTCACACCAGACCCATGTTTGACCCGGAGTTTATCTTTTGTTTTTATAAACTCTTGGGTACTCAAATTTTTAGAAGTAGCCAAGGGATTCAGGTTAGCTTTGATGAATTCTGGAGGAGATATGGGGCAGGATGCTTTAGCATTTGTAGATATATAGTTTTCCGCTGTGTTGGTTTCTCTGAGTTGTATTTGTGTTGTAATAACTAGACAAGTATTTATAACTGTCTAGTACATGTTGTATAAGCCGTGTATCTCTGATAAATGTTGTATATTATGTACTATTTCTGTGATTAATATAATTTACTCGTTCCTCTATTGATATTCTGATGTAGCTTCTTTCTTTCTTCTCCATGTATCCTCTTTTATATCCCTTTGTTTCTAAAAGATGATGCGCCTTTCTGTAGGGAGAAAGGCGGGTTGTCACAGCTAAGGTAGGTGACAAGGCACAACGAGCCAATGCCAGGGTAGATATACCAATTACGCATCTACACTGGTGGTAATGCATAGCGGCCACTATCGCCTACCTCGAGCAAAAATCCCAAATCAAAGGTGCGCACCATATCAATCACAAAGTAATATAATGGCATACGAAGAAGCGTGTCCGATAAAAGGAGCTACCTCATTGGCTCGGAATCGCTCCTATTTTAGCCGCCTTATGCCAACTCAAGGGAGTCAGGTCCACGTATATACCTGAAAAGAATGTCGCCACCATCCTACTTCATTCTGGAATCTCCACTGCGTACACGGTTGTTAAAGTGGTTTTTGGAGTTGGTAGAGAGTATGACAACTTTCGATCCCGGTCTCTTTAACAACCAAACATTATTATAACCTATGGTTCTTTATTTCAAAAGGTTTACATTTCAAAACAAATATTTCCATTTCAAAAACCATTTAAACCAAATGCTTTCACTTTCCAAAATAATATCCATTTCAAAATTGGTAATATTTCCCAATCCATATATATTAGTTATAGCATTTTAAAAATATAATAATTTAGAAATCATAACACCTTCAAAACCATACACTTATTATAGCACTTTAAATGTTATCATTTAGAAATCATAATACTTGAAAAAAATGTGATCTATATATGTAATAGCATTTCAAAAATGTTATCTTTTTATAAATACAGCATTTTAAAAATATAACCTAAAGTAGTACAACACTTTAACAATATAACTTAAAATAACACGGCACTTTGAAAATGCTACAAATTCTACTATAACATTTTTAAAAATAATATCTTCAAATTTTATCATAGCTTTAATTATACAATCCATTTATATTTCACTAATAAAATCTATTATTATTATTATTAGGTTAGAATTAAAATTCCATATTAAATAAATATGTTATTTCTCATAGATAAAATCTTTAATTTAACCAATTATTAACATATAAAATTTTAACTTAATAGAAAACCAATATATCATTATATTTAAAAACCATTAAATCAAATTTTAAGTTAAATGTCATATTTAAATATTCAAAATACTTAATAAATTTTAGAAAACTATTATTTTAAAATTGACCATGGGTCTGTATAATATTTTCTAACTAGGTCAAGTAGTGCGGATATGTATCATTTCAATCCGTAATTTACAAAAAAATCCAGGTTCTATCATTTCAAACCCATAATACCAAGTCAAATAAAATAAAATAAAAATCGTTTGAGCCTATCATTTCAGCTCATAACGATTTTTCCCTATTCTAAAGTCCGTTCGGGTATGTATCATTTCAACCCATAGTGATTCGATACTAATAGGGAACTTGCAGTGTGAGAAGCAGTAAATAAAATAAACATTATAGCATGGCATATCATATCAGGTGATGTAACAGGCATAATAATTAGGTTATAACATCATGAAATATCATATCACAGGCATGTACAAATTTCTATCAACATAACATATCATCAACTACAATTCACATGTCATTGTTTCATAATTATATAAGTACGAATGTCGACGGTGATAAATTCACCTTCTAAAGCTGGAGATAACAAGTTAAGACACACGAACAAACTCCAAAAAGCATGAAAAAGCACAAATTTGCTTTGAGAACGACTGAGATAGCGAGGTTAGACTTTCTCGTTGTTTCTTAAAGGAGATGAAGAGGTGACAAGTGAGCTTTCTTTCTCCGTTCTGAAGTTAACAACAGCCAATTTGTATAACAGATAATAAAACAAAATGCCTAGAGGATTGAAAGAAGGGAAACATACAATTGATATGCAGCATATCAATCAGGCAATTCAGAATTATTTTTAGTTGAAACCAACTGATCAAACTCTTTTCCTACTACAACATGTTATTAAAAGGGATGAGTTTCTATTGAGGGTCAATAGCCAGTCACATAAATGTTTCAAATTAATTGGCATATGTTTGCTAATTTTGTTTCATACCAAACCACAGTAAGAAAAAAGTTGATTAATAATGTTGATGATGACCCATATATTCGCTCACTATGTACAAACTTATTCCTCAACATATTTGAGCACATAACATCTATTCCGCCATTACTAAATTATTTATCTCAACATTAATTATCAGCTAGACATTATTTTAGGATAAAAATTCCAACACCAGCATTATGAACAAAAAGCTTATAATGATTCGAACAATATTTACTCCTTATTCTCATTTTAATCCTTTGTTAGGTAGGCCAGACTTTGGGCATAGATAGACTTAGAAATTATAATTTGCCAATGCTCCCAGAACTAGTTACCTAAATACTTCATAAATTAAAAATGAAATCACACATGTTTTATTCCTGAATTATAAAATTTTCACAAAATATACACATGTTGGGATTTAAAACTCCTTTCTTACTTAAAAAGTGAAGAAAACTTTCATCGTTCTATTTAGACCATCGAATATAATTGGATCTATAAATATGAATCTTTCCATATATACACCAAGTGGGTCTATGAAGGGGTTCTCGAATACCTAGCATTCAACCCAAATCATGATGATGTGTTTATGTGATGTTAAAATTTTACTGCAGAAACATATGTTAAATATCGATAAGTTTGTATGGCTAAGAAATGGAAAAGGTTTGAAGGGCTAGGAATTAGAAAAGGCCTTACTTCATATTCAAGAAAAGAAACCTATGTCCCTTGAATTTCCTAATCCCAAAATCAAATAAAAGAAAATAGAAAGTAAAGAATGAAAAATAATAATAATAAAAATATAGAAAGAAATGAAATAGAAAATAAAAAATAGAAAATAAACAAAATACTGAAAATAATTGCCTGTAAAACGCTGAAACTTATCAGATTTAAAAACTATAAAACAGAATTTGACTAAACGAAAAGCGGAACAAATATCAGAATTAAATTCAGCTTCAAAGAAAAAGATTGGAAATCTAAAATTCAAATTTAAAAATTTCAACTGAAAGTCAAAGTTTGACCACAGTTGACCAAAATATAAAATTTTCAGAAAATATTTATTTTATTATATTTCGAAAATAAATTATAAACAAAATCCAAAAATTCTTGGAAAATTCCAAAATTTCAATTTTTAAATGATTTAAAACTTTCAGATAAATTGAATTAAAAATATATACAAAATTTATGGGTTGTTACACTCTCCCCCACTCAAATCTTTTCATCCTCGAAAAGGAACGAGATACGGAAAGCAAAGAAAGATAAGATAGAATAGTAAATTAGTAACTGAAACAAACAATTCCAGATTCAAAGCACGTATGCTCTCCTCCGTCTCCCAGGTGCAATCCTGATCATCAGTACTCCATTGCACTTTTACCAGGTTGACAAATTTCATTCTTAGCTACTTTGTACCTCAATCGACAATACAAAGGGGCTTCCTCTTGACAGTAAGGTTAGACTCAATATCCAAACTCTCGAGAGCAGAAGGCTGAACAATAAGAGATGGATCATGCAGACATCGATGAAGATGCGGAACACGGAATACATTATGCACTCCAGAAAACTTCTCAGGCAAATCTAGACGATAAGCTAAGGAAACAATCCTCTCAGAGATACGGAAAGGACCAACAAACCTAGGAGCAAGCTTCCCTCTTCGACCAAACCAAATCACATTCCTTAAGGGAGAGACCTTAAGGAAAACCAGATCACCCACAGAAAACTCCAAACTCCTCCTACGCCGACCAGCGTACTTCTTTTGCCTATCCTGAGCACTCCTCAACTTCCTTTTAATCTCCTCAACCTTCTCAGAAGTCTCCAAAACCACATCAGGACTAAGAACCAAATGATTACCGAATTCAGTCTAGGAAGATGGAGATCTGCAAAGTCGTCCATAAAGTGCAGCAAACGGAGACATTTCAATACTAGCCTGAATTCAAAGACGAAATGAGATAGATAAAAGATCAAGATAAGATTAAAATAGAAGACTGAAAATATACCTGATAACTGTTGTTATAGGTGAATTTAACAAGATGGAGATGATCTTCCTAAGATCCTCCATAATCTAGAACACAAGCACGAAGAAGATCCTCCAGAATCTGATTCACACTTTTCGTTTGCCCGTCGGTCTACGGATGGTAAGCGATGCTCAGATTCAGATAAGTACCCAAAGATTCCTGAAAGCTTTCCAAAACTGACTGGTCAAAATAGGATCTTGATCGTTAAAAATACTGATAGGAACACCTCGGAGACAAATAATCTCCCTCATATTAATCTCATCCAAACTAGAAGCAGAACCGGTAGATTTGACCGGAATGAAACGAGATGACTTGGTCAATCTATCCACAATAACCCAAATACTCTCATTACCACTCCTAAACCTCGGTAAACCGTCAATAAAATCCATAGAAACCTGTTTCCATTTCCAATTGGGAACCTCAAGGGGCTACAACAAACTAGGGGTCTTCTGATGATCTGCCTTAACTTGCTGGCAAGTCGCACACGTACTAAGAAAGATTGAGATATCTCGCCTCATACCTCTCCACAATACAGCTTCTTCATATCCTGATACATCTTCGTCACACCAGGATAAATAGAAAGTCTGGATCGATGATTTTCCCGAAGTAACTCTTGCCTCAATCCGTCAACATTCGGGACACAAATCCATTTATTAATCCTCAAAATCCCTCTATCATCGATCTGGGCTCCACTGCCATCAAGACTACTACCACCAACTCTGCTACGAACACTCTCCTTCATAAGCCTAAGCATCTCATCCTCATCCTGCTTAGCAATGATACTATCCAAAAGAGAAGAATAAACAACAAGCTTACACAACATAGCCTTCTTCCAACTCAAAGCATCGGCCACAACATTAGCTTTCCCCGGGTTATAGCTAATGTTGAGATCATAAGAAGCAAGAAACTCAAGCCACCTAACTTACCTCTGATTCAAATCCTTCTGGGTGAAGATATATCTCAGAGACTGATGATCAGTAAAGAGCTCAAACTTAGCACCCAAAAGATGATGCCTCCAAAGCTTCAAAGCAAAAACCACAGCAAGCAGTTCCAAATCATGAGCTGCATAATTGGCTTCATGGGTTTTCAACTAAGGACTGGCATAAGCAATGACCTTTCCACCTTGCATCAGAACATTTCCCAAACCCTCACGACTAGCATCAGTGTATACCGTTAACCTTCATTTCTATTTGGAACAGTAAGCACTGGTGTGTAAGTATGCTTACGCTTCAACTCATTGAATGCAGCTTTACACTTATCATTCCATATAAACTTAGCGCTCTTACGAGTCAAAGCTATGAGAGATGCAGCAATCCAAGCAAAATTCTCAATGAATCTTCGATAATAACCGGCAAGGCCCAGAAAACTACGGATATCAGATGGAGTCCTAGAAGTTTCCCAATCCTACAACAGAATAGGGAGGAATAAGGACCACAGAAAAGGTAAAATGATAAAATTACAGAGAGAGAAGAGAAGAAAACTTACATTGATCGCAGTGATCTTGACTGGATCAACAAAACTCCATTACTAGAATCAATATGTCCGAGAAATCGAACTTCAACCTTCCAAAAATGGCATTTCGAGAATTTAGCAATCAACTGATGACTCCTAAGAGTTCCTAGAACAAAGCTTAAATGGGATTATGCTCTTCCTTAGACTTAGAGAAAACAAGAATATCATCGACAAAGACTAGAACAAATTTGTTAAGAACATCACGAAAAACATGATTCATCAAATCAACTAAGAAAGTAGGAGCGTTAGTCAAACCAAAAGGCATAACTAACCATTTTTAGAAACCATTCTCAGTACGGAAAGCAATCTTGGGAATACTTTCCTCAGCAAATCTAAGCGGGTGAAAACCTATGGCAAGATCAAGCTGAGAGAAAAGTATAGCTCCATGGAGCTGATCAAACATAACATTGATGCGAGGCATAGGATATCTGTTCCTCATAGTGAGCTTATTCAGCTCCCTATAATCAACACACATCCTCAAACAACCAACGGACTTAGTGACAAAAACCACTACTGCTCCCCATTCGGAATGGCTAGGTCTGATCAGACCTTTGGAGAACAAGTCCCTAATTTGCTTCCTTAACTCATCCTTCTCACGGGGTGCCATACTTCTAGAAGGAAGAACTACAGGTCGAGCTCCAGGAATAAGGTCAATAGAAAGTCGATTTCCCTCTTAGGAGGTAAAGAAGCGACTTCACCAAATACATTGGGATAGAGTTTAACCATAGGAGTAGAATCAAGATCATCCAGAGAAGAGTCAAGAGAATAAAAAAACTGCCGACATAATCTTGAGGCATGCAACACTGAATCACCAAACAATTACCAAAATCATCCACAAGAGAAACAGTTCTGGTTTTACAAGAGATAACGGCTTCATGCCTCTTCAGCCAATCACCTCCAAGCAATTGATCAAAAGCATCTAAACCCAAAACATAGAAATCACCACAGAAACGGTGATCAAAATATAGGAGTTTCACTCGATTACAAATCCTACTAAGATTCGCAGGAACACCAATAGGATTTGAAACACACAAAGGCTCAAGAGCAAACTCGGGCTAAAGAAGATGCTCAAATTTATCACAAAGATCTACAGAAATAAAGCTATGGGAAGCTCTAGTATCAAGGAGAACGCGAACAGGAAAATTAAACAGAGAAAAGGTGCCCTGAAGAGTACCTTGGGTATCACTAGAAGAAGGAGCAGGTGGAGCAAGTGAAGAAGCTAAGGTAACAACGAAGATACCAGAGGACTTTCCCTTCTGTTGAGTAGGACAATCGTTCTTGAAGTGGCCAGGCTATAGACAAATATGGCAGAGATCACGCCTAGTCAACTGAGCCGGAGGAACAACAACACCAACTAAAGTAGGACAAATATTAGCATAGTGTCCCTCCTGATTACACCTGAAGCAAGTGATGTAAGAAAGGTCGATAGTCCCCCTCTAAGAAGAAGAAGATTCCGAACCTGGAGTCTTGTTCCAATTCTTCTTCTGCTAATGAAAATTAGGCTTTCTCTTCTTAGGATTACTAAAGAAAGACTAAGATGAAGTGGAGCGAGCAACTGGAGGATTCTTAGAACTAGGATTCTCATATCTAATGGCCATATCCATCAGACTACTGAAAGGGCTATGTACATGAGCGATGAGACGATCATAATACTCCAAACGAGCACCAACTCTGAACTTCTCATTCATCTTGAGAGGAGTGCTAATCAAATTAGGGCCAAACTTGAAAAGTTCATTGAACTTTATCTCATACTATGCTAATGACATATCATCCTGCTTAAGATCCATGAATTCCAGATGTACCTGCGACTTCCCTGCTTCGAGCATCCATTTCATAACAAAAGCATCCCTAAAGCACGATAAAGAGACATAAGATGGATTTCAACAGAGAAAACTAAACAAAATTCAAGACAAACAGAAGATGATACCTAAATTGCTCCCAAGAAATGTCAGCCTCAACAGTGTGAGCTACAACAGTCTCCCACCAATCCAACGCTGCTCTCTTCAACTGCCAAACTGTTAACTAACGCTTTCGAGCATCAGTGATCTTAAAACTGGAGAAAATCCTCTCCAATCCCTTCAACCATTTCTGAGCCTCGATGATTCTCTCTGATCCGGTAAACATTTTACCACCAAGCTCAGTGTATTCCTTACAGAGAGTAGTGAACCTAACTGGTGCAACAGGCTCGGGAACCCAGGCAACACCACGACCCTTACCTCTAGCGTTCCTACGACTCATCTTGAAAAATAAAAAATGAATTTTAGGAAAGAGGTAATTGAGAAACAAAGACAAGATCAGATAAGATAAGATTCAACAAGAACGAATATCCTGAACAAATAAATAATTAAGAAGGTGGATAAGGAAAAGAAAGAAGTTAAGGAAAATTTGATTTCGAAACAAGAAAAGTTTATTTCAAAATAATTTTTTTGGAAAATCCTTTGAAAACCATTAGAAAATAATTTTGAAACTTAAAAATGCGTTCTCTCATAAAGAAATGATTCTAATATTGATTTCACTCAGTTTAGTGTATTTCTACCCTATCTCTAATGAGTTTTTGCTCCACATGCTAAGGTTTGCCTAAAACCAATGCTCTGATACCAAATGTAACGACCATTATTTTGGACCATTCAAATCGACAATAAAACCTTACATGTCTGACTTGAATAATTCAAAAAAATAGATTGTAATATAATTTGGAGCAAATAAAACCAATCACAGAATCACAGACACAGATAAATCAGTATAACTCGCATCGAAAATAAAAATAACCATAGTAGTTCATTAAGCTACTACAACACAGTCACAGAACAAGTACAAAATACCAGAGTCTGAAAAGTAAATACAATAGAAATCCCAATACATAATGTCCACTAATACATAAGCTGAATAGAAATACTGAATAGAAATAGATAACAACTAGATAAATAATCTGCAGAAAATCCTCTATCTCCAAAAGGTGAAATCCAAAGCTGAAATACTCAGGCTGACCCGAACGTAAAGCAAAACGTAAAACCCTCGAGTTAGAACATACATACTTATACACTGTAAACCAACTCAGGTGAAATGTAATAAAATGTTTAAGTAGCTTAAAGGATGCTTAGGACTGCCCATCCTTTAAGGATCCATTATACTATCTACTATGTAGCAATATATGCTATTATAACAATGTTTAAAGTAAAGTATAATATATTTAAAAATAGCGTTAAGGCGTTATCCATATCCCTTAACACATTTATATATTCCCATAGTCTGTACAGTACCGTAATCTCTTCCGTACTGGGCGTCGTTAGAGGGCACTCCATAAGTATGGTACAAAACAAAAATCGTACAAAGCGCGCTATGGTAGGTGACACGGCACAACGAGGCAATGCCAGGGTAGATATACCAATTACGCATCCGGACTGGTGGTAATGCATAGCAGCCACTATCGCCCACCTCGAGCCACACTCCCAAAATTAAAGGTGCACACCATACCAATCACAAAGTAAAAGAATGACATACGAAGAAGTGTGTCCGATAAGAGGAGCCACGTCATTATCCCTGAGTCGCTCCTGTTTTAGCCACCTTATGCCAACTCACGGAAGTCGGGTCCACGTATATACCTTAAAAGAACGTCGCTACCATCCTACTTCATTCTAGAATCTCCACCACGTACACGGTTGTTAAAGTAATTTTCGGAGTTGGCAGAGAGTATGGCAACTTCCGATCCAGGTCTCTTTAACAACCAAACATTATTAAAATACATGGTTCTTTAATTCAAAAGGTTTACATTTCAAAACAAATATTTCCATTTGAAAAACCATTTAAACCAAACGTTATCACTTTACAAAATAATATCCATTTCAAAATTGGTAATATTTCCAAGTAAATATATATTAGTTATAGCATTTCAAAAATATAATAATTTTGAAATCATAACACATTCAAAACCATGCACCTATTATAGCACTTCAAAATGTTATCTTTTAGAAATCATAATACTTGAAAAAAATGTGATCCATATATGTAATAGCATTTCATAAATGTTATCTTTTTATAAATAGAGCATTTTTAAAACATAACCTAAAGTAGTAAAACACTTTAACAATATAACTTAAAATAACATCGCACTTTGAAAATGCTACAAATTCTAATATAACATTTTTAAACATAATATCTTCAAATTTTATCATAGCTTTAATTATACAATCCATTTATATTTTAAAAACTATTATTATTAGGTTAGAATTAAAATTCCATATTAAATCAAATTTAAATTATTAAGTTATTTATCATAAATAAAATCTTTAATTTAGTTCTTATACCAATTATTAGCTTACAAAATTTTAACTTAATAGAAAACCAATATATCATTATATTTAAAAATCATTAAATCAAATTTTAAGTTAAAATGTCATATTAAATATTCAAAATACTTAATAAATTTTAGAAAACTATTATTTTAAAATGAACCATGGGTCTGTACAATATTTTCTAACGTAGGTCAAGTGATACGGATATGTATCATTTCAATCTGTAGTTTACAAAAAAATCCGGGTACTATCATTTCAAAACCCGTAATCCTAAGTCAAATAAATTAAAATAAAAATTGCTTGAGCCTATCATTTCAGCTCATAACTATTTTTTCCTATTCTAAAGTCCATTTAGGTATGTATCGTTTCAACCCATAGTGATTCTATACTAACAGGGAACTTGCAGTGTGAGAAGAAGAAAATAAAATAAACATTATAGCAAGGCATATCATACAAGGTGATGTAACAGGCACAATAATCAGGTTATAACAAAATGAAATATCATATCACAGGCATGTATAAATTTCTATCAACAAAGCATATCATCAACTACAATTCACATGTCATTGTTTCACAACTAAATAAGTACGAATGTCGAGAGTGATAAAATCACCTTCTAAAGCCGGAGATAACAATTCAAGACACACGAACAAACTCCGAAAAGCACGACAAAGTATGAATTAGATTTGAGTGGATGAAGAGCCAAGGTTCAAGTCTTGTAAAAAAACTAATTTGAACATAAATAAGTATAAATTATACAAAGATTATAAACCAAAACAATGCATAAATATGAATCAAAATGAAACAAGATTGGCTTAACCAAACAAGTGGGCTCGGCGACAACACAATTGGCTTGACCATCATCACAACATGGTTTGGCCGTCATTGTTTTGAAGCACCAATGCTCGGCCAAGGCTAGCAAAAGGCACGGCTATGGCTAGAAATGAAGTGGTGGTAAGGTAAAAGGCAGAAGGCTAAAGGTCAAGGCAACATGATGGACATGCACAATTAGTTCGGCCATGGTGCAAAGGGGATCGGCCTGGGGCTTGTCTTAGATCAGTTCTGGTCATGGGTAGGAGTGGGTGTGGTCATAGTCAAGCAAGGCAAAGGAGGTGGAATTCGTTGGTGGCTGAGGAAAGCAAGAAGGAAGGATATGCAGTGGTGGCTCGGTTAGGGTTTGTGAGGCCATAGGAAGGGGGTTTTGGATCTAGGAGGTCACGACATGGGATGGTGGAGATGAGATGGTGATGGAGGTTGATCATAGGTGCTGGTGCTGAAAAGGAGTTGTGGTCGGCTAAAGGAAGAAGCATGTGATGGCCGAGCATGTAATGGATAAACAACAAAAGAAAAGAGAAACGGAAAAGAGAAAGAGGAAGACACTTACTGTAAAAAATTCTACGGGAAATAAAATGAGGAAGAGATGAGATGAGAAATTTTTTGTACGTGAAAGAGAAGGAGGTGAGAATTTTGTATAGCTAAGAAATGGAAAAGGTTTGAACGGCTAGGAATTAGAAAAGGCCTTACTTCATATTCAAGAAAAGAAACCTATGTCCCTTGGATTTCCTAAGCCCAAAATCAAATAAAAGAAAATAGAAAGTAGGGAATGAAAAATAATAATAATAAAAATATAGAAAGTAGAAATGAAATAGAAAATATAATAGAAAATAAACAAAATACTGGAAATAATTGCATGTAAAACGCTGAAATTTATCAGATTTAAAAAGTATAATACCAAATTTGACGAAATGAAAAGTAGAACAAATATCAGAATTAAATTCAGCTTCAAAGAAAAGTTTGGAAATTTAAAATTCAAATTTAGAAATTTCAACTGAAAGTCAAAGTTTGATCACAGTTGACAAAAATATAAATTTTTCAGAAAATATTTATTTTATCATATTTGGAAAATAAATTATAAATAAAATCCAAAAATTCTTTGGAAAATTCCAAAATTTCAATTTTTAAATGATTTAAAACCAAAATTTTCAAATAAATTGAATTAAAAATATATACAAAATTTATGGGCTATTGAAGTAACCGTAGCCTCTAGCCTCATCAACCGGGAATGACTGAAAAGCAGGGGAGATGCACAAGGCTAAGTGCGTAGCACCCAATTAGGGTATGTTTATCATTTTTCTAGATACCATCGGATATTATTTTTTCTTTGACTTCGATCTGGGTCAGTTTTGGGAGGTGTGGCTATCGTTTGTTATGATCGACAAGGCAGTTTTTTCACCTAGATTTTGAGTTATTTGGGCATTAGATCATCATTTGGGTATTTGGATGCCGAATTTGGATTAGGGAGGTCAAGGAGCTTTGGAGGCATGAATCTCGTGGAGCACAGCGTCGGGTTGGTCATCACGACCTAGTGGGTTTTGGCATGATGGAGCCCTGGTCGTGTTTGCTCTGGGTTGTTCGAGTTGGAAGCGACATTAAGTTTTGGAAATCGGAGCTTCATGTCAGTGAGGAGCGTGCAAAGGAGATTGGGTTTCAGGGGAAAAAGAAGAAAAATTGGGAAAAAAGAAGGAGGGAGCATGATTTTGAAATTTGGAGGAGAAATACTGTAGGAAGCGGGCCGGGTCGTTACTATTGGATATGGTTGTATAAAATATAATTAAATTGTTTTAAAAAAAATTATTATCGGTAAATTATAAAAATTATGTGTCGTGCATACAAAGTCCGTTTTGGACAAAACTTTTTGCTTAGCGATCGTAGTGAAGAGTACTTCGAAATGAATCTAGTTTGGGTGGATTTGGAGCTTCTGATAATTTCACACAATTTAAAATGCGTCCGGATTCAATTGTAAACGGAACACGAAAATGATTGAAAATAAAGGTGAGTTAATCTCATTCAAATTTGGATTACAGCAATTTATTTTAAATAGTTAAGATTAATCATTGGCTGTCTGGTTGAATTTGATAATTGTTATCAGTTTGGATGTTGTTATTATATATATATATATATATATATATATATATATATATATATATATATATTGGAGTGAATGATATTCTCGCATTATATAGCGGATGAGACCCTATGCGCCCTGCATAATAGCGGATGACTCTATATACCGCGATATCCCCCTCGAAGTGGGATTAGTATTTTTATATTATACTAACATTCGTGGATGTAGAGAAACAGGTTGGAGTGATCCAATTGGATTCCTTAAAAATGTGGAATTAAATTTTATACATGTTGATATATGATCTATTTAAATAATCTGTGGTAGATTAAAGTGCAGTTTGAATTTATTGGACACCATGGATTTACTAGTTAGATTTTAGTACAAAATACCAGTGAAAAATGTTTAGAATTTGGAAAGAAATTAAAAAGAAAAATTCCGAGTAAAAACAATTATACCGAGATTTGGATAAATTAAATGAAAGGAAATTTGGATATAATAAATAGTTTGATTCCAAAATTTGGCTTGATAATTTTGAAATAAGGAAAATAGGGATTTTGGAAACAAGTTAAATTAAAGGATTTTAAATAATAGAACTTAAGCAATATTGTTTAAGTGGAAAAGGGGTTTATTTTTAAAATCGAGATTTAAAATAATTTGGGAAAAATAAAAAGGGGATTGGAAAATAAAATGTGAAATTGATGTTCCAGGTTTAAATAATAATTAAATTATAAAAAGGAAGGGAAATCTGAATTTAGTTTTGTTTTCGAATATATATGGATTGTGCAAGGAATTAATATAAAAATGGAATTTAATGCAGAAAATTGATTTAAAATCGACTTGAGTATTTTAAAACGGTTATGGAACATAAAATGAGACTATGGAACTTATAAAAGAAGTTTATAAATAAAGTAAAGTAAATTATCAGTGCATAAATGGGAATTATAAATTCACGATGGGAATTTATAAGGAAATGGGTAAATCAGTTTAAAAATTAATGGTAAATTTATTTTTAGAAATGTAAAAAAGGAATTTACGGAATTGGGATGTAAATTAATTGGAAATAAATCGAGAAGGATTTATTAATATTGGACTGGCAATTTGGAAGTTGAAAATATATTTTTCTAAGAAGTTGAGTTATTTATAATGGGAATTTTGAAGTATTAACTAGAAAATTTAAAGTGTTTAAATAATATTTCAAAAATTAGTTACTTAGTTGTTTAAAATGGGTTTAAGTATATTTTAAATTATTAATTAAGATAGTTATATTAAATTAATTATTATTTAAGAAGTAATCAATATTATTATTTCAAAGGAATAATTTATTAATATTAATATTATTTTAGTAATTTTTATTTAAAAAGTAGTTTTGTCAAAAGTTAACATGAAATTTGTTTTAGAATTTGCAAGCATTATTTTGAGAATTTTTTTTAAAAATAATGTTTTCGGGGAGTATTGGTACACTCGCATGGCGTAAATCGGAGGTAGTGAGTGCCTGTCGTTAAGTTTTGGATTTCTCTGGGATAGAGACGTAACCATTGAGCTGTGATCCTTTGTTTGATACCGTAGCGGTACTTTCCACATTATTTTTAAAGGGTTTTCAAATATTTTTGAAAGATAGTTTGTAAATTTGCATAATTCGGTAAGATAAGTATGTATAGTTTGGATAAAGAGATTAATGTATTTAAAATTAAATTTAAAAAAGATTTAATGTTTTAGTGGAAAATGGAATATTTGGTTGAATTGACTGTGAAATGACCCGTAAATTTTCGATAAATAAAAAGTTGTTAATTTAATAAGGTTTTGCGACTTAATGTTAGAAGGAAGAAAAATTTGTGATATATTAATGAAATCATAACTAAAATGAAATGTAATAATGTTAACTTAAGTTAATTTTTAACATTTTGAATGAAATTCCAATCATTTGAAATGATTTAAAGGTTGTACTTGGTTATAAAGTAAATACAGAAAACAAATGTAAATATTGAATCAATTAATGAAATAACATATAATTTATGGTAATTGAATAAAATCAGTGTTATATGAGTAATTATAACATTTGGTTGAAAATAATAACTTATCGATGTGACTAAAAGTAAATGATAACAAACTATTATATGTTACCTATTTATTTAGTCTATTAAATTTAATTGGAAATCAATTAGAAATAAACGTAAATAAACGTAACATTAATGTGAGTTAATTCAATAACTGAAATTTGTGAACTTGCTAAATGTATAGAAATGTTAATTATATTCATAAGAAAATAATTGATTTAATAAAAGAATGAAACCAAGATGAATAATTAATTGGGGATTTAAATTATAATTAATGTGTTAAATTGACAAAATTCAATTTAATTGAAATATAGTAGTTAATACAAATAAAAGATAGATATGGTAGCATATTAGTGAAATAAGATGTCAATAAATGTTAACTATTATTAGAGTAATAATTGATTGAATATAAAGATTGAAATCAAATTAAATCAATTTATTGGAATTTAATTCTAATTAATTGGACTAAATTACAGTTGAAATTGAACGCTGTGATTAGTGAAATATTAAACACTGAATTGGATATGTAAATTTTCTTTAAGTTATTATAAATGTCTACGTAATCAAGAATGATGAAACCTGTTAGTTTGTAAAATTTGAATTTAAAGGTGATTTAATTAATTTAATATTAATTTATTTAATTAACGTGAAAATAGCCATTTTGGCCACTGACTCAGATTTCGATAGAACTAGTTTCATCGGATCCGTAACAGTGAATTATTGTAAGGTTTCAAGTTTCGTACCGATCGAACTTGTCCTTTGATATACAAACTCGAAACATGTAGAAATCAATTTTATTAAAATCGATTTGAAATAAACTGATTTTCTAGCTAACTTCTTCATATAATGGAATATGGACTTGAAACTGATCTATTGAGTTTAAGATTATCGAAAACATCTATTTTGAATGATATATGGGATGACCCATTTCCATTCCGGGGACAGAACGGGCTTTCGTGTTGTTTATCGTTCAACTTGTAAATCAATCTTGTTCATTCATTTCTATTTTGATCCACCTATTTATAGCCAGTTATAAACCATAGCAGCCCTTTATTTCCTATTGTTTGTACGTGCATTTCTTTCTCATCTCCTTCTTCCAATGGCAGTGTAATGACCCGTAAAATTTTAACGGTTTTAATAACGTAAATAACTGAATTTTTATGAAATTTTAAATAATTGAATTTGGAAATAAAAATTTGATATTTGGAATATGTCTATTTTAACATAGCAACTGGAAATTTTTTATTGGAAAATTCGAAAATATATTCTGTTATGTGATTCTCAGTTTCAATTTAAATCAGTTAATTTGATGATAATAAAATATTTCTCAAACCTGAATATTTTTATATAATAAATTTGTAAATCATTTTCTGAGTGAGACGTCGTATTTCGTTTCGTCAAATTTGGATTGCTATTGGTACGTTTATCTTAATTCCGGCATTTTAGCAGCATCTTCGGTACTAAATATTGACTTTTGATAGGATGATCGTACCACTGCTATCTGCATACCATTTTTGAACGTCTCGTCTTGTTGATCCCCGTAGTATATTCAATTGTCAATTTCGACGTCTGGGAGATTGCGAAATCTGCGGAATGATTTCCGTGTCGGTTCCGCAATTTGACTTTTGGATTTTCCATGACCATTCATTGTTCACCCTGTATAAATCAACAGTCATAATCTTTGAATTTACTTGAATTCTACGGGTGTGACTTTTGTTTTCCACTAGTTTCGATATTTATTTACTGGTCCCTCTGACCCTTTGTTTCTTGAACTGTTTTGTTTGCATATTTTATATAGAGGGAATTAGGCTGAAGGAAAAACCTGAGAACACTTTTAGTCTGAAGGACAGAAGTTTTAAAATTTAGTCTGAAGGACAAAAAATGATATATTCATATAGCATTACACATCCATAATGCTATATTCATATAGCATTACACATCTATAATGTTATATACAACACAATTTTATAAGTTTCTGCATACACAAACAAGCAGCTGTGTAATGCTATATGAATATAGCATTATGGATGTACAATGCTATATGAATATATCATTTTTTGTCCTTCAGACTAAATTTTAAAACTTCTGTCCTTCAGACTAAAAGTGTTCTCAGGTTTTTCCTTCAGCCTAATTCCCCGTTTTATATATTATATATAAAAGCTATATACTTAGTTTGCCACCTGTTGCCTTCATTTTAATGGAGCTTGTCCCTTCCCCTTTTATTTTGCCGAAACCCAATCCTTCCTCAATCATTTTCGGCTACCATTTCAAAAACTCGCCCGTCCTTTCTCTCCTCCCTCCTATAATCAACCGAGAACACCCAACCAATCTGCGAAGCACGCGCACCCTCCACCTCCACGGCCTTATGCCTCCACCTAAGCTTACCTAACAGCTAAGTACCCACCTTAGATCCACAACCGCGCATCAATCATCCCCTATCGCCCGGCCTTCCCATCCATCACCTTTCCAGCCGAGAACCCCACCACTTCCCTCCTCTCTCTCCCCTACGCGCACATCAGCCACTGTGGCATACCCAAGCCCAGCGACTTGGCCACCACCTCGACCCCGCTACCTTGCTTATGTGGCTGAAAACCATCACTGCTTCCCTTGCTTTTCTCATTGAAGCAATGCTGCCCTGTCCTTCCTTCTTTCCTGTGCGTATATTGGAGAATATACTTATCTTAGTTTATATGTGTAAGTTCATATATCTATACCTGTTGTATAAATTATATTAGTACATATAATATGTTGGCATACCAGGTTATGTTACTTATAATACATAAGTTAATATATGTTAGTTTATAATAAGTCTTAGTTTCGCTGTGAAATTTTATGTATATACAGGTTATATGTTTCAGTATTTAATGTTTATAGCTTTTATATGTATAGAATATTAATTTTTTTGTTATAAGTATATAAGTTTATGTTTTATATGAGTAATAGGTTTGTATAAACTGATCTGTGAAATATAAGTTACATATATTAGTTTAAATATGTTCTGTTTGTAAGATATATATTTATATCTAGTATATGTTAGTCATATATTTATACATGTTAGTAAATTTAAAGTGCCTTTGCATATATTTGCCGCATATATGTGAGTTATATTTCATTCATATCTTTATATATATATTATGTTCGCAGTTGTATATAGTTTATATAAGATTTTTTTGTATGCATATATATATATATATGTGTGTGTGTGTGTGTGTGTGTGTGTGTGTCAGTTATATACATCCATGTGTTTATGCCTATTCATATATATATATATATATGTGTGTGTGTGTGTGTGTGTGTGTGTGTGTGTGTTTGTGTTTATACAATGTAAGGCTTATCCTCTTTTTGCCGTGAAAGTTTTTAACAAGGCATAAATAACTTGTTTTGAAGATGAATTTATATATATATATATATATATATATATATATATATATATATATGTCCATTTATGTAAGTTCTATGTACAGTTTAAGAATTGTTTTAAACTCAGAATCTATATAGACATATATTATGTTTTGTTATAAAAGAAAGTATACTTTTACCAGTTTACATATAAAGTTTTGTTTCCCCTGTTCTTCTATGATTGACAGAAGATTGTATACATTATTTAACATATATATATTTGTTTGTTAAATCCTAGCTTTTATATATGTAGTATATATTAGCATGTGTATGCTTTGGTGACTGAGGCTATATGTTGCATATATATTAGTTTATATATATATTATTATGTTGGTGTTTATATGTATTGAAATAAATGTAAGTTTGCAAGCGGTATTTGCTGATTGTTTTTGTATATTGGTTTTATAATAATTATTGATTTTAAAAATGTAATAAGTGTGTATGTTAATATATATGTTTATATATTAGTCTATATGTATATTTGTTTATATAAGTGTAGATGATTTGGTTTTCAATATACCAATATATATGGAGATTTTATTTCTTATGTGTCGTAATTAAATATTGATTTGAAAATTTTATTTTTATATATTATATATATATGTTTTAAATTGATTTTAGAAATTTTTTATATTTTATTCATTCTCGTCGATTCCTATCTATCAGCCTCGTTCGTCAAATCCGTATTCAGCTTACTTCGCTCTGAGATTCGATCGATTGTCGAATTCGTGATTTATTCCTTGTGGTATTCCTGCTCTCTCTCTCAAGCGTCGAACAGTGAGAAATCACTTACGATTAGCATTCTTGCATTTATTAAATTTGATTTGATTTGAAACGACAATTGAAATATGCTGCTAAATTGAACTGTTAATTTTATAATTGCTATATACGATATGCTATTATCTCTAATTGTTCGCCTGTGAGATATGACACCATATTCTATTGTTTATATTATTTTATCACTGATGATATATGCCTATTATTGATATGTTATATTTTATCATAACTGTTTTCACTCTGCAAGTTCACTGTTAATATAGAATTCCCTATGGATTGAAATGATACATACCCGAACGATCTTATAGAATAGGAGAAAATCGTTATGGGTTGAAATGATAAACCCGAGCGATTTTCATTGATTTTAAATTTGGGATTGCGGGTTGAAATGATATATACCCATAGATATTTTAATTGTGGATTGAAATAATAAAAATCCGTATCACTTGAACATAGGATAGAAAATTGTACACACACACCGTTGGTCTACATACATTTAGAAAATGATTTCCAAGGTTTTGAAAGGAAATACGTGGTTTTATTAAGTATTGATTTTAAGATATTATATATTTAAATGTTATTCTTTAAGGTTTAAATTTTAGATTTTTATAATTTTATGTTTGGAAATTTTAAAGATATAGTTAGTTTTGAAATTATAAACTATTAAGATTTTACTTAATTTAATAATAAGATTTAATTTATTAAAATTTGATTTAATTAGTATGTAATATGTTTAAGTATTTAATTAAATTTATTTTAATATTTTAAAAATAGATTTTATAAATTTAATAATAAAGCTTGGGAAGATAAATTAATGTTGACTTAGAATTTAAAGTGGATAATAATTGAATTTAAATAAGAAGTTATTTGAACATATTTATTTTAAAATTATGATTTATAACTTGATTCGGTAAAAAAGGCAATTCAATGAATACTCTCAACTTTGAATAAAATTGAGACTGAATATTTAATATTGATTAAAATTTATAAATTGAGATTTTATTCAATTGTTATTAAAATGATTAAGTGAATATTCTCCTATTTGAATAAAATTAAAGTTAAATTTTGAAATATAAATGAAATTTATATTGTAAATGTTTGAATACTTAAACTTGAATCTTTTAACTTTAAATTGAAATTGTTAAACTGGAATCGATTTAAATTTAATTTTGGAATTCAAGATGATTTGATTGACTTGCGAAATTGGAGGAACTAATTTTGTTATATAAAGTATTTTTAACATATATAAACTATTTTTGTTAATAACTATTTTAATATACATACTACCTTCAACATATAAACTGTTTAAGTTGGAACTGTTATAAATTTCAAAAAGTGTTATGATTTCAAAGGTATTACGATTTCAAAGTGTTATGACTTCGAAAGTGCTATGACGTTTAAAGTGTTATAAGTTTTGGAAATGAATATTATCTAAAGTGAATAAGGATATCTAATTGATATGGTTTTGAAATGAATATGATATTTTGATATGAAGTATCAACTATTTTAAAAGAACTGACCACGGTGTGAAATAAGCATTTTGTCGTTAAAGAGGCCGGGATCGAATATTGTCATACTCTGTGCCAATACCGAAACCACTTTAACAACAGTGCATGTGGTGGAGACTCCAGAATGAAGTAGGATGGTTTGGCGACGGTTCTATGTGGTATTTATGTAGCCCTGACTCCCCTGAGTCAGCATGATGCGGCTAAAACAGGAGCCATGCCGGGTCAAGTGAGGTCATTCCTCCGATCGGACACATTTCTTCGATACCATTCTAATACTTTTGTGATTTGGTTGGATGCACCTTTGGTTTTTGGAGTGTGTCACGAGGTGGGCGACAGTAGCTGCTATACTTTACCACCAGTCCAGATCCACAAATGGTATATCTACCCTGACATTGCCTCGAGTGTCTTATCACGTGCCCTATCGCGCCTTCTACGAGTTTGGTTTGTGTCGTACCTATGGAGTGCTCCCTGATAACCCACTTGCGAGTGGAATTTACAGTATCTGTATAGGCTATGGCATTATATAAATTATGTGAAGGGGGATATAGGTAACGCCTTAATGCTATTT
This sequence comes from Allium cepa, assembly GCA_030765085.1. NCBI lineage: Eukaryota > Viridiplantae > Streptophyta > Magnoliopsida > Asparagales > Amaryllidaceae > Allium > Allium cepa. The sequence continues at coordinate 800,919,641 of CM060937.1, forward strand.
TAATACTTTATTATTGACATATTATAATAGCATATATTACCACATAGTAGATAGTTCCATGGTACCTTAGAGGATGGAAATCCCAAACATCCTTTAAGTTACATGTATTTCAGTTGATATTTCACTTAAGTTGAGTTTATTAATATAAGAATGTTAATCCGGACTCAAGTGTTTTGTGTTTTACTTTACGCTCGGGTCAAACTGAGTGTCACAACATTTGAGACTCACCTTTGGAGTGGAGCTTCACTTGGAGATCCATCTATATCTATAAAGCCATCAACTATCCAATTGTTTTGTTCAGATTTGTCATCTATCTGTATTCAAGACTATATTATATTTAAGATAATCTGTTGTATTTTATTTCAAACTCTGATGTTTATATAGTAGCTTCATGAACTAATATTTATTCTATTCCGCTTCTTATTGTTATATTACTCTATATCCGTGATTCTGCGATTGATTTGTTTACTGTATATGCTGAGTGTTGCCAAATATAAAATTAACAATCTGATATTTTGAGCAATTCAAGTCCGACATGTGTGGATGCGAATGGTTCGAAATAGCGGGTCGTTACAGGCAGACAATCCAACTCCCAATTCAAAATTCAACTGCAAATCAAATCAAAAATTTGAAACTACTTAAACTATATCGAATTATATATCATTGGACAGGTCTCGACGAATGGAACCTATGTCTAGTGTTCGTTCTTCAAAACAGCGCGCAAATCAACCTCAAATCACGGTTAAATTTGAATTGGGCGTTTTTGATCGACGCATTTATCGATGAAATTGATATATGGGTATTGTAGAGGGGGATACCTTGAGTCGTTTGGAGGTGGTTGTGTGACCTGGAGATGCTCTAATGGCCAAAATTTACAAAATAGGGTTCGAAACCCTAGACCTTTAGGGTGGCGGTGTGATGACGTTGGGTGACCGGAGGTCCGAGGACTAGGCCTGGAGGTGCAGCCGTGGAGCAGGCCGGGATGGAGGTGGTGGCGTCAGCTAAGGTGGTCGGAGATGCACAAATTTCATGGTTAAAGTGCGGTCAGCGGACGTGTTAGGTTCAATGGCTCGGTCGCATGAGGGATGTTGGAGTGTGAACATGCTGACGTGTTATTATATCTTTGGTCCATATTATTTAATTTAAATTTTGAGTTTCAAACTTCTAATGTTAACAACTTTTCCATGCGAGGTTGGATTTACGTGCGGTTTGATCCGTTAGGATCATATTGAAATTTCGGACATTTTGACACTGGTTTAGACGAATTCTATGACCATTCAAATTTGGACCCTATTTTAAATTTCAATTCAATTTGAAATTCAAAGGTGAGTGTTTTGACCCACTCACAACTACTAGATTATCTTATGTTAGTTAAATTTAATTTATGATGCGATTGGAAATTTATCGATTGCTGTTTGGGATGTTATATCGTCATTCTGGTTAAATTTGAATTCTATTGCATTTAGTTATCATTTAATTTAATATTGAATTTTAAATTGTCAATTTAATACTTGTATTGATCATCAGTTATCTATTGATGTTCATTGATTGATTTCGATGATGATTGTGATGTATGTTTGATTTGTTGATATTGGATGACTGGATGTTGCATTATATATTGTTATAACACTGCAAGTTCCTATGGGTTGAAATGATACATACCCAAACGATCTATAGATTATGAAAAATCATTGTAGGTTGAAATGATAGACTCGAGCGATTTTATGGATTTTATTTAATCTGGGATTGCGGTTTGAAATGATATATAACCATAAATTTTTTAATTGCGGATAGAAATTATAAATATCTGTAGCACTTAACCCTAGGGTAAAGAATTATATACGGACACCGGGTTGGTTAAATTAAATGAATTTTGTGTCTTTAAAATTTTGAATTCAGGTAACTGGTATTTAGAAATTGATTTATACAAACTGAATTATTTTCGATAATCCAAATGTTAAATGTTGAAATTGGAATGGGTTATTGAATTGCTTAAGGGATAAAAATTTGAATTTCGAAGTCGAAGTGTCAAGTATAAGTGGATTCATTGGAATTTAGTTATTGAAAATGTTTGGATGCAACTTTGAAATCTATTTTAAACCAATTCAAACTATTTTCATAAAATTAACTATTTTAATTTATAATAATCAATTATAATCTAATTAATCCAATTTAAGCTCTTTTACAAATTTTAAACAAATTAAATCTATTTAATCTATTTAAAAATCTATTTAATATCAAGCAAATCTATTTATTCTATTTTAAATATGTACGGACCATTTAAAAAATCTAATTAAATCAAAATTAAATATATTTGAACTATTTTTTACTATCTAAACTATTTTGAATCTATTTAAACTATTTTAAACTATATATGCTATTTATAATCCCTTAAACTATTTTCTAAAATTTCAGACCATGCAAAGTTGAAATATTTATATTTAAATCCTTGATGATGATACAACCTAAGTTGTAATTTGGAAATGATACCTTTTTGTGAAACGACATATTTGAGTAAATAAGATGATTTTGAAATGAAGAATTAATTTACATAACTTATCGATAATTTCGGAGGAATGTGATTTCAAAAGTGAATATGATTTGGAAGTGAATATGACTTTGGAAGTGAACACAGTTCTCAAAGTGAATATGATTTCGGAAGAAATACGATTTGAAATCGAATATGATATTTTGATATAAATTGTGAATTGAATTTTTGAAATGTAAAAGAACCATCCGGTGTGTAATAAGCGTTTGGTTGTTAAAGTGACCGGGATAAGATATTGTCATACTCTCTGCCAATATCGAAAACCACTTTAACAACTATGTACGTCGTGGAGATTCCAGAAATGAAGTAGGATGGTTTGGCGAACGATTTCTATATAAGGTATGACCTGACCCTAACTCCTGTGAGTCAGCTTAGATGTGAAATACAAGAGCTATACCGGGCCAAGTGAGGTCATTCCTCCGATCAGGGACATTCCTTCGATACTATATTCCGACTTTGTGATTGATTTGGTGGCCACCGTTGAATTTGATTTGGGAGTGGGTTCGAAGTTGAGCGGTAGTAGCTGCTGTACGTTACCACCAGCCTGAGAGTGCAATTGGTATATCTGCCCTGGCATTGCCATGAATGTCGCGTTCATATGCCATAGCGCGCCTTCTACGAGTTTGTTTTGTACCATACCTATTAGGTGCCATCTTTGTAAATTTCTAGTTTACGGAGGAGCGTACGGTACTGTATAGACTATGAGAATATATAAAATGTGTTAAGGAGGATATGGATAACGCCTTAACGCTATTTTAATACTTTACTTTACTGTAGACATATTATAATAGCGTATTGTACTACATAGTAGATAGTTTAAAAGATCCTTAGGAGATGGTAATCCCGAACTTCTCTTAAGTTATTGCATTCACGTTATACACTGGATAGGAGATGTCAAACCCTGTAAGCATCTCCGACGCCATTCCACTCATATTTACCAGTTATTTAACCTACATAAGATCTTTTAGTTCTTCGAGTGTTTGTTTTTTCACTTCGCTCGGTTCGGCCTGAGCATTTCAGGGTTGAAGACCTTATTTATGGAGGACGAAGACGAAGATTTGTACTATTATTATTATTATATATTTATTCCACTGCCTCTTGTCGTTCCGCTACATTTATTTATTTATTTATTCCTGTTAATGTAAATCTGATGTTTATGTTGTAGAGAATAATCAAATGTATTTATAAAACAGCTTAATGAACTATTATTTGATTATTACATTTTGTCATTCCACTGCGAGACTTTGTATTTGTTTTATTTCTTTCTCTTTTTCTTATTTACCCCATAACAATCTGCCCTTTTGAATGGTTTGAGTTGGGCATGTGTGTCTGCTTAAAACGTCCAAAAAGGTAGGTCATTACAGATTGTTTATTTAATGGTTAAATAACCGACTATCAAATTTGGACCTAAATATAACTTTGGAAATATTTGGAAGAGGTACGGGGATTATATAGAATGTTACCATTCGAGATGCTACACTGTACGTATAACTCGTTTCATTCTTCTAGGAGGTTTATAAGAAAATCCGTCCACTAACAGTTAGGAGGAAATCTGCGATCTTATTTTCGTCTGTTTATTTCCTAGAGAACCGGGGTTGAGTTTACCGAAAAATATTGAACATTGTTTCGAAGAGACCAGGATCAGATATGTTATCCGAAAACTACATTGATCCAACAAGTACGTTTTCGATGTGAAAACAAGAGCATGGAATCAAAGGTGGAGCAGAGAAGTGCAAGGGCTAATCGCTACTAATCCTAAGGGTGATTCCAAAATGGATGTAGTAGGAATAGTGCCTTCGGTTCCGTACGGACCCGGAATAGACTTGTATGGAAGAATGCTATCAGTACATTGTCATTGGAAGAGCTGAGCAATCTAAGTGAATATTTCTAAAAAGGTAATCATAGCCTCTAGCCTCATTAGTCGGGAATTACTGAAAAACATGGGCGATGCAGCAAGGCTAAGTGGGTAGCACCCAATTAGGGTATGTTTATCACCTTTCTAGATTCCCTCGGAGATTATTACTACAATTACGGAAGGGGCTCGAAAAAGGATGGGAACACCCGGGGTGATAGCATATTCGGTCTATCCAGGTCAGGGTAGGCCGGTCTTATGTAGCAGGGGATCCCGGCCTGGTCCTCAGTACGCAGTTCTAGACGTGTAACGTGATAGGTGGTACTCCAGTGCCTAGTTATTCAGATGGAACCCATTCTCCAATAAGCACCGTACGGTTTGATTGGGCCCAACTATGATGAAACGAGAGATGCAAGTATTTCAGCTATTTGAATAAGTATTTGTGCTTAGACACTATTATAATATCAAAGGATTTGATATGAAATGTTTTGGTTGTCGTAAGGAAAAAACCCTTCGTGTTTTTTGTGGCGTGTCTTACGAGATACCTTTGATTTTTAAAGGATTATGAATTTTAATAATTCAAATTGGGTGTGTTTTTCTCACGCTAGTTTTCCAAATTGACTTGGGTGTTATTTTAATATAATGCTCGGGTCAGAACGAGTATTACAGATATAAGATAGGATGCTATGGAGCTAAGGAGGCGAGTTGGATGGTGAAAGTGTATCACATGTACTTGACATTTATTCCGCTGTGTATTGTAGGCTGTAATTCAGCTTTTATGAGGACAAGTTATTATAACTGTCCAGTGTTGTGTTATTGATGCATTGTACTCTGATGATGTAATGTACAAGAACGGTTCTAGTTCTTATTGTATAAAGATCAGTTGTCATCTATTATATATTGTTCCGTTGCGATTGTGAGATTTTATGTTGTCATTTCTATTTTCTTCTCTACCTCTTTCTCCTTTTCCCGAATGATCTCGAATTTTCGGCATTTGATTGGTCGGCATGTAATTCAGAGGACGTATTGATGTCGATTTTCGAGGGTCGAAAATGTACGACCGTTACACTTGGTATCACTACCTAGGGTTAAGCGAGAACCTTGGCTCTAGTGGGAATTACTCATTAGAGATAGGGTTAGTAGCACGCTAGAATGAGTTTGAGTGTATTAATAGATATGAGCACGTATTTGTTAATGAAAATAAAATTATTTTTTACCGTGTTGATTGATCTATTGAGTGGCTTATGGATTCTGGTCAATACGAGTAATTAACGTTATTGATTGGGATCTCTAAACACTATAATAGAATAATTCGACACGGTATTATTTTGAAAATGGGATAAATGGAATAATTTTACCCAAATTATTTTATATATAAAGAAATAATTTTCAAAAATTATTATAAATAGATATGGTTTGTTTGGTTATTAGGAAATGATTATAATAAATTATTATCATTGTTGTTGTGGAAATTGAATAGAAGTTGATATTTTAACCAAAAGTTAAGAAATTAATCCATATGACAAAATGAGTTTATATATGTGAGATTATAAATGTGATTTATAATTTGAAATAGAATAAAACCCTAGAGGAATATTTAAATATAGATTTAAAGGATTTGAAATTTGGGAGTTTGGAAATTTAATTTCCATTGATTTTGAAATGTTTTTCAAAATTTTGAAAAGGTAAAAGTGATATTAATTGGAGGAAATATTTTTGAGGTGAAATATTTAAAAATGGTTTTAAAGAAATAAAAGAACCGAACTCACTTCGGTTGTTGGAAATAATTCCGATGATGATCGTGACATCATCGGTATTCATTTTTGGGTTTCCAAGGGAGTAATTGCTGCATGAATGTTTTGAATTGAAGTTTTGGCTTAGTAAAACTGATTTGTTTACAAATTCAAAGGAATAATTTGATATACCCAAGGATTTTGGGTATAACTGATTTCAAAAATGATTTTGAAATGCTTAAGTTATTGTTTAAACTCTGGAGTTTGACCTAAGATGTTTATGGAATATAAATAAGTTTGAAAACGTATAAAGTTTAAAATTTGTCTGGAATGGAATTAAAATGAGAAGAGTTAACTGAGAGTAACTGTGATAATGGAATAAAGTAGTAAAGAAAACCAATTAAATTGGAGGAAATGGGTGAATAGAATATTTGTAAGTTTGATAACTTAAGAAAATTTGAAAATTGAATTGAAATGGAAATTAACTTGAACTAAGTTAAATAAGAGGGATTTGGAAATTTAGCCTAAGTTGGACTAAATAAAACAACGGATTGGGAATACAATTAGTAAATAAACTAACTAATTTAAATTGGTAAGTAAATGAGTTGGAATTGAATAGTGGAATGAGATCTGACTTGAATCATGTTAAATAAAGTGAAGTTCTGGGAATAAAATTTATTGAAATTTGGAGTGAATTAGAGGATGTAACTAATTGAAGTGATTTGTTAATTAAATATGGTATAGGATCTAATAAGTTGAAACTTGTAAATTTTGAGATTTGATTACTTGAATAGAATTAAACTTAACTTAAATTTAAGTAAGAGTAAAGTTGGAAGAAAATATAGCCTAGGTAGGCTAAAAGAAATAGGTTTGAGGATGGAATTCGTTGGAATAAAATATAAAATTAGTGATGAACTAATTAATTGTATTTTTAAGAACATGGAATTGCAAATTTAATTTGAATGAAAATGGATATAAACCAAAGTGATGAAGTGGAAATAAATCTAAGAACATTGTATAAAAATGTTATAAATTGACTTAAGGTAATTGAGGGTGAAATTCTTAAGTAAAATTGGTATGGGAAAATATACCGAGTAGGTATTTGAACGAAGATTAAATAAAAGTTATGTAATATGATAACTATGAATAAATGAATGGAAATCAAAATAAATGTCGAAAATTCGAAAGTGCTGAATAAAATGATTTTTGAATTGAATGATCGGATGTGACTATTAAATAAGGTGTAGGTAATATAAAGCAAAAGATAAATTGATGCCTTTGATTTCATAAGGAAAAAATTAAATTGCCCAACAAAGGTATGTGCTTAAATTGTGTATGAAATTTATGGTTTTTTGATTGAGCCACATGGCTTTTGTTTTCTTTTGATGATTTGGGGCCGTAGAGGCATTTGTAGTTTTTTCGGATTTAGTCGTGCAAAGGAGACGCTGGCAAATTTTTTTGAAAATTTAAGGAGTTAGAATAAATTTGAAATTTTTTTGATAATTTAAAATTTACTTTTAAAATATAAATTGGATACTTGAAGGGGTAATATTATTTGGAATCTATGGACGGAGTTGGAAATTATTAAAAGTGTTAATGTGTTTTGAAAAGAAAAAAAATTATTTTCGGGGAGTTGTTTGAAATTGGAATATTTAATCGATTTTAAATTTTCAATAGTAAATTTTTAATTTAAATTTCAAATATAACCATTTATTGGATAACTTAATTGTTGAATTTAATAATTGAAAATTGGGTAAAATATTGAATCTGGAGTTTTAAGCTTGTTAAAAATAATTTAAAGGCTTATAAAATAAGAATTAATAATATTGAAGATAATAAAAGTTTTAAAAGTGAATTTAAAAAGGGATTTGTTCAGTTTTAAAAACATATCGTTTAAATTGACATTAAAAAATAGGCTTCCGAGGCGCAGTCTCGTAGTTCAACGAAACTAGTTCCATTAGATTCAGAATAGTGTATTATTATAGGATTTCAAATTTCGTAATGTTTAGGGTTATCGTTTGGTCGTATGTATATAAACACGCTGAAATTTATATCGAAAATTCAATATAATAATTGGGTCCAAAAAGCTATTTTCTCCATACGATCGAATTAGGATTCGAAACCTTTTCCATTACATTCGGAATAGGGGTATAACATTATAAACGCCTAGGGGCACGCCTCGATAGGAGATTGAGATTTTAAGCTGTGAATTCGAGACGATTAAAATTTAAATAATATATATAAGTGAATTGATAAATAATTTCACATCTCCTTTCATTTCAAAAATCATTGTAGCCTCCTTTACACGCCAACATCTTGTTCTTTTCCCCATTTCTTTATATCATGTAACATGTAGCTTCAAACAGAAAGAAAACATATAAAAAAGCTTTGAAAAAAAGATAAACAATACTCGATTAAAAACCACAAAATAAATTGGTAAAATCTTATTGTTGATTTGACTTCGATCTGGGTCAGTTGCGACAGTCATTTGTGATGATCAGCATGGCAGTTTTTCCCCTCGGGTTTGAGTTATTTGGGCATTCGATCATCATTTGGGGATTTGGATGCCGAATTTGGACTAGGGAGGTCGAGAAGCTTCGGAGATATGAATCTCGTGGAGCTCGGTGTTGGGTTGGTCATCGCGACCTGGTGAGTTTTGGCATGATGGATCCGGGGTCACGTTCGCTCTGGGTTGTTCGAGTGGGAAGTGATGGGATTCATAGAGGAGGCGACGCAAAGAGAAGGCTTGTGGTGGAAGCGGCATTGAGTTCTAGAAATCGGAGCTTCGTGTCAGAGAGTAGCGTGCACAAGGGAGTGGGTTTCAGGCGAAAAAGAAGAAAGAGGGGAAAAGAAGAAGGAGGGAGCAGGATTTTTAAATTTGGGAGAGAAGTACTGTAGCAAGCGGGCCGGGCTCGTTAATGTTGGGTATGGTTTTATAAAATATAATTAAAATGTTTTTAAAAATTAATTTATGGATAACTTGTAAAAATTATATCTCAAGCATACGAGGCCCATTTTGGATGAAATTTATTGCGTAGCAATCATAGCGAAGAGGAGTTAGAAATAAAACTGGTTTGGGTGGATTTGGAGCTTCTAATAATTTCAGACAATTTAAAACGCGTCTGGATTCAATTGAAAACAGAATGCGAAAACGACTAAGAATCAAGGTGAGTTAATCTCACTCAAATTTGGATTGCAGCGATCTATTTTAAATAGTTAAATTTAATTATTGGATGTCTGGTTGAATTTGATACTGGTTATCAATTTGGATGTTATTATATATATATAGTAGTATATATATATTGGTGTCATTGATATTCCCGCATTATATAGTGGATGAGACCCTATGAGCCATGCATAATAGCGGATGACCATGTATACCGCGATATCCCCCTCGAAGTGGTATTAGTATTTTTATATTGTATTAACATCTGTGGATGCAGGGAAACAGGTTGGTGGGATCCAACTGAATTCCTCAAAAATGTTGAATTAAATTTTATATATACTGAAGTATGATTTGTTTAAATAATCCCTGATAGATAGTGCAATTTGAATTTACTAGACGCTACGGATTTGCTGGTCAGATTTTGGTATTTTAAATACCAGTGAATAATGTTTAAAATTTGGAAAGAAACTAAAAAGAAAAATTTGGAGCAAAAACAATTATAGTGAAATTTGGATATATTAAAAGAAAGGAATATTGGATAAAATAAATAGTTTGATATCAAAATATAGGAAAATAGGGATTTTGGAAACAAGTTAAATTAAAGGATTTTAAATAATAGAACTTAAGGAATATTATTTAAGTGGAAAAGGGGATTATTTTTAAAATCAAGTTTTAAAATAGTTTGGGAAAAATAAAAAGGGAATTTGAAAATAAAATATGAAATTGATGTTCCAGGTCTAAATAAGAGTTAAATTAAAAAGGAATGGAAACATGAATTTATTCTGGTTTTGGAATATATTTGGATTATTCAAGAAACTAATATAAAAATGGAATTTAATGCAGAAAATAATTTAAAATCGATTTAAGTATTTTTAAACGATTATGGAATGAAAAATAAGACTATACAATTTATAAACGAAGTTAATAAATAAACAAAAGTAAATTATCAATGGATAAATGGGAATTATAAATTCACGATGAGGATTTATAAGGAAATGGGTAAATCGATTTAAAAATAAATGGTAAATTTATTTTTATAAATGTGAAAAAAGGAATTTACGGAATTGGGACGTAAATTAATAGGAAATAAATCGAGAAGGATTTATTAATATAGGACTGGCAATATGGAAGTTGAAAATATATTTTTCTGAGAAGTTAAGTTATTTAAAAAGGGTTTTGAAGTATTAACTAGAAAATTTAAAGTATTTAAAGAATATTTTAGAAATTAATTATTTAGTTGTTTAAAATGGGTTTAAGTATATTTTAAAATATGAATTAAGATAGTTAAATTAAATTAATTATTATTTAAGAAGTAATTAATTTATTATTTCAAAGGAATAATTTATTTAATATTAATATTACTTTAATAACTTTTATTTAAAAAGTAGTTTTGTCTAAAGTTAACTTGAAATTTATTTTAGAATCTACAAGCATTATTTTGAGAAATTTTTTAAAAATAAAGTTTTCGGAGAGTATTGGTATACTCGTGTGGCGTAAATCGAAGGCACTGAGTGCCTGTAGTTAAGTTTTGCATTTCTCTGGGATAGAGACGTAGCCATTGAGCTACGATCCATGGTTTGATACCGTAGTGGTACTTTCCACATTATTTTTAAAGGGTTTTCAGTTATTTTTTAAAGACAATTTGTAAATTTACTAAATTCGGTAAGATAAGCATGTATAATTTGGATAAAGAGATTAATGTATTTAAATTTAAATTTAAAAGAGATTTAATGTTTTCAATGGAAAATGGAATATTTGGTTGAATTGATTATTTATTTGATGGTTAAATAACCGACTATCAAATCTGGACCTAAATATAACTTTAGAAATATCTGGAAGAGGTATGGGGATTATATAGTACATTTACCATTCGAGGTGCTATACTGTACATATAACTCGTTTCGTTCTTCTAGGACGCTTATAAGTAAATCCGTCCACTAGCACTTAGGAGTCTATCTGTGATCTTATGTTGACCAAAATGAATTTTTATCATTTGGAAATTAATTTTTTTAATTCAAATACCTTTTAAAACATCTTAAATGATTAGTAAGACTTATTTAATATTTTTAAACAATTTTAAAACATCATTTTCAAAAAATCCAGTTTTGGATACCGAACTGCAAAACCGCGATTTCCCCAAAATCTTATTTTACTCATATTTCAAAATTTACTTATTGAAATCTCGATTTTCTTTTTTATTCGAAAATTATTGATATAATAGTTAGGAAATTTTTTATCTCGAAGAATTCCGAGCTATATTCCATCCTATACACTTGTTTGACTTTTATAGTTTGAAATCACGAACTAACGTTACGCGACGCGCCTGTTTTTGACTCAATTTTCATTTACCTTTCAAATTTCGCTAAAACACTTTTGCATGTTTATAAAACATTTATAAATCATTTTCAAACATTTATACCAATATTTTTCCATAATAAATCTCTTTTTCACTTTAAAATCATTTTATAATATTATATTATTATAATACGCACTTTCGACCTTTTTATATTTTCAGAACTATTAAGAGGCTAAATAAACTCCATACACATATTACATGAATTTATTTCTGTTAATTAAAATTTTATTATGATTTCTCATAATTTATCACAATCAAGTTATCAATCATATCAACATCCATATAATTAACCAAGTTTTCAAAAATTCATACAAATCATAAAGAGATTTAACGGTCATATTATCATACTTAAAAATAGTTATTGAGATTATTCATTATTTAATAAACATTGAGTACTCACTTATGGTTCCACTTCACCAATCTTTTTGTAGCTTCTCGAGTTGATTCCAACAACACTTCGGAAGCATTCCTCCTGTTTTCCTTGCTTTGAAGCTTCCCAAACTCCTTCCTTTCTTCAAATAGGTTTGGCCATGCTTCTTGGAGGTTGATGTGCTCGGGAAAAGGAGAAGTAGGGGGTGGCGTGAGTTGTAGAGGAGATATGGACGTGTTTGCACTTAGTTTCGAGGTGATTTGACTTTGTGTATATAAGTATATAATTTTATTTTATTTTCTACTAAATTTCTTCATAAATTGTTAAAAATGGAAGCCATTAAAGTAAAGAGGAGGAGCTGAGAAAAATGAAGAAGAAGGTGAATGAAATGGAATAGTATGCAAAGGCGAATGAACAAAACTCCCCTTAGTCCACACCCTCCTTAATCATCATGTTCCATATGTTATCCCCTTTCCCATGTGCCTCCATCACATCATTCACTTACAAGCGATGTGCATTTGACTTTTGGAGGACCTAAGGGTTAAGTTTTGTAAAAATCATAGATATTTTTTAGGTTTATGTATTTATACATGAATTTATGTCATATGTATGTGTATATGTGTTCATGTATATGTTAGTGGATGTATTTGTATGTTATATATGCGCACATGACATATAAACATGGTTGCAACAACTTTCGAACAACTTCCATTCGTTAAATCGTTGAAATCGGGAAACCGATTCCTAGTCACATTTTCACTTATAATTTAAATTACATATATATGTAAAAATTGAAATAAATTTGTAATAATTATTAATTAATAAAAATTATCTCTTTTTAGTTATAAAATCATATAAATCAATGTTAACTATTATTTACAAAAGTCGATATTATACTGACAAAGCGATATCTGTTAACGTAAAACGTCTGACTCTAACACCCCGATGCAAATAGAGATTGAATGAAAGCACCACCCGTTAACACGGGAAACAGAAAAAGCAGTAATTGACTGAAAAAAGCAGTAAGAGACACAGAGTTTATAGTGGTTCGGCTTATAATCAAGCCTACGTCCACTTCAATCCTTCTTTATTGCTTATACGATTATAATCCTTTACAATTTCCTTCAATTACAATTCACTTCAAAAGACAAGTAGCTAGTAAAACTTCGATGCAAGGGAATTCTACGAATTCATGGTTGAATATGTTGGATCCCTGCTTGAAGTTGACTGAAGCTTCTTGTGAATTTCGAATGTTGGAGTAAGGCTCGGCTTGAGGATGGCAGAGTCTTAATGCTTTGAAGAAAATGATCGGAAAAGTCGCCTTAATGTTGGAGCACATGCCGTATTTATAGAGAGTCCTCTACTGACCTTAAGTCGTTTGTGACTTAAAGTAAGTCGTAAGTCGCGGGTTATGACTTAGGATGGGCCGTAGGTCGCCCCCAGATTAAGGGGTGAGTAGTTACGACTTTACTGGTTCATACATGACCCTTTGTACTAACTGATGGGTATTCGCGACTTATAGAAGGCGGCATAATTCAATCACCAAGTATAAGGTCGTGAACGACTCATCGTAGGCCGTGAAAGCTTTAATTCCTTAGGTTGTTAAACCCTTAAGTCGCTAGGTCGTGCCACCGTTTAACTCGCTAGGTCATGGACCTCTTAAGTCGTAAGATCGATAACTTGGTGAGTCATTTACCAGTTAAGTCGCTGCTCTCCTTAAGTCGCTTACCCATTGAGTCGCTGTCCTCCTTAAGTCGTTGCTTCATTTCAGAAGTTAAGTCGCTCGGCCCGCCTCATGTGTTAAGTCGCTGGTTCCTTTGCCTTGTTAACTCGTAGGTCGCCTTTGTCCTTAAGTCGCTAAGTCGCGATGCAGGGCTTCGTTTTAGTTGCTATGCTATTGCCTTGAGACGCTTGCCTCCATGGGTCGCTAAGTCGCTTAGCCTAGGAGTCAACATTTGCCCCTCGAAGTACGCGCCTAAGTCGTAGGTCATGTACTTCGATTTAGTTTCCTCAGGTCGTGAGCGACTCAAGAGGTAACTCGTATGGTTATTCGCCTCCCTTCTTCTGTACTATTTAAACCACTGACTCGCTCTTTCCTCTTTACTGAATCGTCTTGATAACTCTTTCCGCCATTAACGATCTCTCGAGCTCCCAAAGGTGAAACTGATCCATTCTGCCGTCAGTCCATCCTTTCTTTTGCATTGTGTAAGTGAATTTGATCTCCATTCAACCCAAAACCACCGTCGAACCATGAATTTTTCACTTTCTGCTCCCAGTTCACTATCCATACATCGCATTCCCTTTCCGAGCTATGCCATGATCGGTTTTAGGTTGCGATTAACTACACTGTTGTTGTAGCTCACGAGGGTCCAATGGTGTATTGGAATTACGATGGGTCTGTAATGATTTGGACTAGCGTTAGGTGATTTTGCGGTATCGATAGACAATGGGTTTCATCGCTCAGGTGATAACGGGTTATTGGGTTGTAGGTCGACGAGTTAACGATTAGATAGGAGGTTTTTTGGTTGAGACACTAGCTTGAACACGACCCAGCAATTTTGGGTGACCTATGAACCTTCGCAACTTATCTTTTGACCGACTTAACTAGATGCGACATAAGCCTTGAGTCATGGCCGAGTTAGGACTTGGAGAAATTCTTATCACTTTGAATTGAAGCCTTTTTCCCTTACTATGCTCCATGACTTAAAGGACAAATGATTTAAAGAACCAATAACTTAACTCGCAGGAAATCTTTGAATTCGTGGACGAGTTAGTACTTGGATGCTCAACTCGAATTCACACTTAGAAGCATAATCCCAACTTGAGTGCTTAACTTGAACTGCCGGATTGAATTGCCTAAATTCTGGATTGCTCGACCTTGTTGCACTTCTTCACAGATCACATTAACTTATAAGCTAACAACCTGCTGAAAACAACAATTACAGAAAACCAGGGCGAATATACTGCCATTGACTGCCCACATCAAATGACAGATTAGTCGACATAGAATAATCAACTTAAAGAAACTATATGAAATGTTGTGAACCAATCAACTAAAGCGAAGTATTAATGCAAAGCATCGTTAACTTGAACCGACAACAAGCCTTGAAACTTTATAACTGACAAATGCTTGCTAGTCTTAATTCCAATTATATTTTCTTCTTGCTTTGTTGATTTTACACAACACTTCACACATTTTAGGAAACGTGCACCTTCACGTTTGAATATCCAGTTGTTTATGTAGAATGGCTTCACATCAAGAAGAAGTAACAGAACAAACTGGAGAGGCCCTTCCGATAGCTGTTCCACTGAACAATCCTCCAGAAAGAATTTCAACTTCCTTGAGTCAACGGGTGTTTATTCAATTACGCATCCAATTTGGCATTGCCGAAACGGATGCTTTACTACCTGTACCAAATGATTTTGCTGATAGGCCACCTCGTGGCTTTGTTGCTGTTAACCGCCAAATGTGCATGTGCGGTGCCATTCCTCCCTTCAATGATTTTCTTCAACAGCTCCTACTTCGATTGACCATCTCTCCGTTCCAATTGCACCCCAATGGCTACGCCATCTTAATGGGGTTGTGTGTTTTATTCATGAGAACTCTGGATCGACTGCCACGTCTCGAGGAAATTTGTTACTTATGTTCATTCACAAAAACTAAAGATCATCCCTCCATTACTGTTGTAAGAAGCGCTAGGAATTGCAAACTCATTACCGATCTTTCCGAAAGCGCACATGGCTTCTTGAATCAGTTTTTCTTTATTCGCTGCCCCCAGGGTTTTATGCTATCTGGAGAGTAGGAAGTAAGATTACCTGCTTCTATTTTTTCCATTCCTGAGCTTTTCGAGATCTAAGTTTCTAAGTGCTAATTTCACTCTTTCCTTTTTCAGCACTTCCTCCCCCCTCGAGAGATCCAGGCCACAAGCAAATTTTTGAAAGACTGAATGTCGTGGCCGTAGAGGAAAGAAGTATAAAGTTTTTGTTGAGGGACGAATTTTTACATCAGTTTGGACTTTTGCATTCTTCTCGCTCTACACGCCTCCATGAGGTCCCAGACTCCCCAGCTAAAGCATTAGACGCCCCATTTTCTACTGACGAACCCACACTAAAAGAACCTGCTTCTGAGGCTTCTCTGGTGAAGTGCTCTACTTCTACTGACGTTGCGGGGTCATCTGGCAAATTTGCACTTGCCCCGGTCATTGAAGAAGAAGAAGAGCCTCAGGGATCTCCCCAACATTCGAAGAAGTTTGGTGATGAAGGAGCCGGGAAAACAAGTCCTGTCAAGCAGAGCGGGGATGATACTTTTGAGGGGTTGAGCGACCTGTTTATCACCTCACAAGAGCTCTTTAAAGATGATCCTGTTACTACTAGGGTTTCCTCTTCAGTAGTTGAAGCAACTTCTATTTTTCGACATCCATCGACTCAAGAGTTGACGTTATCTACTACCCCCATCATTCCCCCGCGATCGAAGAGTGGTTAGTAGTTTGACGCGCGTAGTTTGCACATTACACACACTTAGGACTTTTCAGCACCTATATGCACTTAACTCCTTGCAATTCGAAGATTCTCAAGTTATGCCTTTTCATTTATTTCAGGTTCTCCAATGGGGCGAAGTGGCTCATATTATGATGACTTTAAGAAGTATGGAAGGCGCAGTCAATATGATTACAGGCGTTACCTTCCCCCTCATAGGGAAACTGACGAAGAGAGGGCTGCTCGGAAAGCTCAGGAGAGAAGAACATACGAAGAACGGTACGGGAGAGGGGATGAACATCACGACTCTTCCCACAAAGAGGGTGATTCCGTCAAACGAAAATCCCACGATGACAAAGGAAAGAGCCACGCCGTCGAAGATTCGAGCAAACGGACCAAACATGGTGAAAAGTCATCACCTGACATTCTTAAAGAGCCCATTGCTTCGGTGCCTCCTCAATCTCCTGCTCTTGCTCGTACCGACATTCAGACGATCATTGGCAGGCCCTCATATCAGGTCGGACCAGGCCCAGCTACTCTTCAAAGCCGATTTCCGAACTGGTGCTTGAAGGGAGTTCGGTTTGATCTTGATCTGGTTCCAATCGACAAACCAGCCATGTTGCGAAATCTTGATGCTGTCAAGCTTGATATTTAGAAAATGTCGAATTGGCAGAAACTTGTTGACGAACTCCAGAGAGTGAATCGCGCGAACCTTGAGGCTATGTTGACCATGGAGAACGATAAATCTGAATGGCAAAAGACTCTCCATCAACATGACGCAGAGATGAGGAGCATCGCCGCTTATAATGAAAAGCTTGAAGCGGAAGTTGGAAAATTTAAAGAGGAGCTTGCTACTTCCTCCACTTCCTACTCACAAAGGGAAAGTGTGCTTCAGCAATAAGTGCGGGATGCTCATGCTAGCCAACGAGAGGCCGAAGATAAACTCAAGTGGCAGGAAAAGGTTGTAGAAGATTATCGCGTTGAAGTTGCACAGTTGCGACAACAGACCAACTCCCAGAACCTCAAAATTTAGACATTAAAAACTCGCCTTGCTACAGTTGAGAAAGAGTGCGATGAGGCTGTTGCCGGTAAAATTGAAGCCGAAGAAGCTCATCAAGCCACTAAAGCCGATGTCAGTTCGACATTGCTCGACTTCTACTTGCAAAGTGTCCTAGGGCGTGGCAGTCTCGCATTTTTGGGCCCCAAATATGAAATCACTTTGGATGAAGTATGGGAAGCCACGCTTGATATGTTTAAAGATGCTGGGTATGCCGAAGAAGAACTCGAGGCACATTATCTGGATGACGGAGCTCGTGCAGCCCTTGCCAGAGGAAAAGAGTAGCTTGCTACGTAGCGTGCTGGGATGATGAGAGAGGAGCATTCAAAGAAAGAAGCACCATTAATTATCCTTGTCCCTCCTCCAATTTCGGCCGACGTTGATATCACAGGCTCCGGTTCCCGTTCTCCGTCCCCTGCTAAAGTCATAACTGAGATTACAAGTGCACAGGGTGGAGATGAAGGCGAAGAAAGCACCGAAGCACAAGCTTATGAAGTTGACATTAGGAAGCCGACTTCTCCAGGTAACTCTTCTATTAATCTTGCTCAAGTGGACTGCTTGTTTGCTTCGATCGAGTTTAACGAGCTTCTCGATTATTTTTTAAATCTCAACGAGCCTTTATCTCCTCTCTTTACTGATTATAATCTCTTTTCTTCTGTAGAGAAAGTGCCCAACGTCATAGAAACCTCTCCTCCTCCAGCTGTTCCTCCTCCAACCTTTCAAATTACTCCTACTTCCCAGCTGGGATCGCAGGAAGAATTAATAGGAGCCCTTCAAGACTTGGACAATCCAACCGCTTCGCAGGAGCAGAAGGCCGAAAGACTTGAAGGAGGCGAAGTATCTCCGGAGCGAACCCTTTCTGATGACATAAAATTGTCTGCTCTTGTCACTCCGGGGAGTTAGTCTTCTTCAAAGAGGAGGAGGAAGCGTACAACTTCAAAGAAGAAAGGGAGAAGCATTTCTGTTACTGAAATGGAAACGGAAGTTGATCCAGCACTAGCTTTCTCTCCTTCTCCCCCAATTCTCCCAAGCCGGCCTGAAAAATTGCCTATTAAGCCAGGTGAAGGCTCTAAAGGTGGTGGGAGAAAGAAGTGATGTGTCCCGCTTTCGCTTCTTTGCTTTACTTTTTGCTTTTTGCATGTACTTGCCGAAGATTGTGCAGGTACCGGCCCCCGCTTTTCTTTATCCTGAAACCTGTACCTGTATAAAATTTTCGTAGTATTGAATAAAATGTTCCTTTTACCTATAAAACTTCTGTCTGTATTTGAGAATACATTTATTCTTTATCTATATGCAAGTTCCTTGTTTCCTTTGTGTGATATTGCAGTGAACCTATGGTATGTTGTTTGAGCATTGTTTCCATTCTTGTACCTATAATGTGCTGCCCCCATACCATGGTTTATTGCAATCTCTTTCACATTGGCAAAGTTTTTAGAGAACAATTCCTCTATTTCGAGAAGACTTGTACTCTTTCTTTAGAGAAAAACTTTTCCATTTGAAAGAGGTTTGCATCTGTACTTTATAGGATAATATTTCCATTTTAAGGAAATATTTTTCGTATTTAGTAGGATGCACCTCATTTTGGAGGAGTTTTTTCTCTTTTCTTTTTTTTTGGTTGCGAAGTTTCTACACTTCACTTTTTTTTTTGGAGAAAATCACTTTTGTTTTGGCGAGTGCACTTTCTTTCAAGGTAAAGTGGGCTTCGACTTGCTTGTGCCTCTGGTAAGAGGGCTTTTTGTTTGATTGTGCCTCTGGGAAGAGGGCTTTTTGTTTCTGCCTCTGGGGAGAGGCTTTTACTTTTTCCCTGTTCGCTGGGAAGCGGGCCTCCGAAGAGGGCTTTTCACATTTCGACTCGTGTGAAGTTTTATTTCAGATCATGGTGAAATGTGTGCCTCTGAGTAGGGCTTTTTCCTGAAAGTTTGGAGCTTCTTTCTCTTAGTTGGATGGATTCACAGGGCGGACACAAGTGTTCTGTGCCACCGATCAGTCTGCAACTTTATGTCGAGAAAGAACTCTCTTTTTCTAGCGAGGCCCGCTCGAGGTCTTTTAGCATTTCAACTATGGTGAAATAGGCCTCCGAAGAGGGATTTTCACATTCCAGCACTTGTGAAGTTTTATTTCAGACCTTGGTAGAATGCGTGCCTCCGAGTCTACCTGGAAGTTTCTTCCTCATGGTTGGCCGGATTCACGGGGCGGATGCAAGTTACTTGGACGCTTATTTGCACAGATTGTCTCAACTAGTGAACAAGCGCCTTGCTTCCACATGGGAAGGTGCCTCCGATCATCGTATGGATTCATGGGGCGGACGCAAGTTACTTGGACGCTTGTCTGCGCAAACTGTCTCAGCTAGTAAACAAGCGCCTTGCCTCCCAGTCGAGAAGGTGCTCCCGGTCATTCCATACCAATCTTTTTCGTTGAGAAAGTCTTCTGGCATGCCCCGTTTGAGGTCTTTATCCTCCGAAGAGTTGTGCCTCCGAAGAGAGCTTGTGCCTCTGAAGAGGTCTTTTGATGTTTGATGCTTGCTCGCCCATGTTTCTTTGCCATCTATTCATATCGGCGATCCCCGTTATCTTTTCCAAATACCATTCCCTTTTTGTTGCCAACAACTTCCCTTATCCAAAGAAATATACTTCATAGTTAAGCGAGTCGGTGGTGGTAGACACAGGCTATTTAACTGAATTCTCGTTTATACAAACATTCACAGTTAGTTAGCAATGGCCCACTTCCAGCCGAATCGCTAACTTTTGTTCGAAGCACTTCTTTCGTAGGATTTGAGTATGGAAATTTTGAACGGTTAACATTTTCTTGTTGGGTGATGTCGAGGATTGCTTGGTCTTGTGATTGGTAAGCTTTGTTTTTATGGCCGGCATTATTAAATCGACATTTTAGTAATACAATTGACGCATTTTATATATCGAAATAAAGCAAAGCAGTCTATAATAGTAAAGAACACAAGATTTATAGTGGTTCGGCCAAGAACTGGGCCTACATCCACTTTATAGTTCTTATTATTCACTTGCACTGACTTTCCAACGGCTTTCAATACAAGAATCATACATTCATCATTCTTTTACAATATTTCATTAAAGCCTTTAAGTAAAATATGAGCGCAAATGATTGCTATTCCAAGCTCTTGGAATTGGGTCTCCTTCGACAATTACAAGTTTGAATGTGCCATCAAGAAGTTTTTGGCCTATAACATATGGCCCTTCCCAGTTTGGTCCAAGCACGCCTGTAGGTGTCATAATTCTTTTTAAGATTAGATCCCCCACTTCAAAGCTGCGTCGGCGAACTTTGGAATTGAAGTGCCTGGCTATTCTTTGCTGGTGAGCTGCAGTTCTGAGCTCAGCTTCTTCCCTTTTCTCATCAAGGAAGTCAAGGGCTTCAAGTTGCAGCTTTTCATTTTCGGCTTGATTGAAATGGATTCTTCTATGTGAAGGGACCTCTATTTCTACCGGAATCATTGCCTCTGATTCATATGCCAATGAAAATGGAGCGTGCCACGTCGCAGTTTTATGTGTAGTTCTATATGCCCATAGTGCTAGCGGAAGTTTATCGACCCAACCACCTTTTGCTTTTTCCAGCTGTTTTTTGATGGTTGATTTGATAATTTTGTTTACTGCTTCCACTTGCCCGTTTGCCTGCGGATAAGCCACTGCTGAGAAACTTTTCTGGATCTTGAATTTTTTGCAAAAATCTTGGAACTCTTCACTTTCAAATTGGGTTCCATTGTCTGTGATTATCTTTTGAGGTAATCCATACCTGCAAATGATATTCTTAGTTACAAAGTTTATCATTTTCTTAGAGGTAATAGTGGCTAAGGGTTCAGATTCAGCCCATTTAGTAAAATAATCCACAGCAACAATAGCATATCTGATTCCGGATTTTGCAGTTGGCAGAGGCCTGATGAGATCCATTCCCCAAATAGCAAATGGCTACGGATTGACCATCTGTGTTATCTCAGTGGAAGGTGCTCTTGGGATTTTAGCAAATCTCTGGCATTTATCGCACTTTCGGGAGTAGTCTACAGCATCTCGGTTGATATTCGGCCAAAAGTATCCATAACGGAGAATTTTCTTTGCTAAAGTTTGACCACCTGTATGATCTCCACATTCCCCTCCATGTACCTCAGCTAGAATTGTCTTAGCTTCTTCTTCAGTCACACTTCGGAGTAATGGCATTGAAAATCCACGTCGGAATAATCGGCCATCTTGAATTATATACCTTGAAGCCTTTCTTAACAATTTCTGACGTTCTTTTGAACTCTCTGGCACAGATCCGTTGAGCAGATAATCCTTTATCGGAGTCACCCATGATTCCTGTTCTTGAGATATGGTCATGATCCAGTCTATATCCATTTCATCAATGCTTGGAGTTGACAGGACTTCCACAGGAACTAATCCCAATAATTGAGCTTCACCAGTGCTTGCATACTTCGCGAGAGAATCTGCCTTCATATTCTCTTCCCGGGGGATATGGCTTATTGTGTAATGGTCGAAATCATCAAGAAGCTCCTAGGCCTTGGACAAATATGTGGGTAGATTCCCCCCTTTGGCTTGAAACTCTTTCTTGACTTGACACACGATAAGCTGTGAATCACTGAAGATCTGCAATGCCCTGATGTTCAGTTCTTTAGCAATTCTTAAACCGGCAATAAGAGCTTCATACTCTGCCTCATTGCTTGTCGAAGAGAATTCCAATCTTTAAGCATAACACAGTGACCGTCCTTCAGGGGTTTCAAGCACAACCCTGGTCCCAAAATAGTAATCGTTTCTTGCGCCATCAACATGCAATTTCCATAGAAGTGGGGAATTATCGGTTACTGTCTCCTCACTATCACCTTTGTCTATACATTCTGCGATGAAGTCTGCCAAAGCTTGTCCGTTGATTGCTCTCTAGGGATGATAAGTGATGTCATATTGACTGAGCTCAATATTCCACTTCAAAAGACGACTCGAAGTCTCAGGACGAAACAGAACTTGCTTCAAGGGCTGATCGGTGAGGACTTTGATGGGATGAGCTCGAAAATATGGCCTCAATTTTCTTGATGCAATCAGTAGACAATAGGCGAGCTTTTCCAATTTTGAATAGTTCAATTCTGCCCCAGTGAATCTCTTGCTGATGTAGTAGACCGGGCGCTAAATTTTCGCATCCTCCCGTACCAAAGCTGCACTGAGGGCATGAGACGAGATTGCCAAATATACAAAAAGATTTTCACCATTGTCAGGCTTAGAAAGTATAGGAGGCATTTCCGCATGATGAATCAGCTCATCGAAAGCTTTCTGGCATTCTGGAGTCTAATCAAAGCTTTTCCTTCCCTTCTTTAGAGCATCAAAGAATGGAATGCATTTATCAGTAGCTCTGGAAATGAACCGACTCAAGGCTGCAATTTTTCCATTGAGACTTTGCAATTCCTTCTTTGTTCTGGGAGCTTTGACTTCTCTTAAGGCAGTTATCTGAGCAGGATTAGCTTCAATGCCCCTTGCACTCACAATGAAACCCAAAAACTTTCCAGATTCCACCCTAAATGAACATTTCAATGGATTAAGCTTCATACCATACTTTCGGAGGATTGAGAACATCTCTGCCAAGTGATCCATGTGATCCACTGCTTTCTTTGACTTTACCAGCATATCATCGACATAAACTTCCATAGTCTTGCCATTCTGTGGTTTAAACATGGCATTAACAAGTCTTTGGTAAGTTGCCCCCGCATTCTTATGTCCGAAAGGCATGACACGTAGCAGTAGAGACCAACATCGGTGATAAAGCTTGTGTCCTCCTGGTCTGGCTCATGCATCATGATCTGGTTATATCCGGAGTAGGCATCCATAAAAGATAGCAATTCATGCCCTGCCGTTCCATCCACCAACTGGTCAATCCTGGGTAACGGGAAGCAGTCTTTGGGGCAGGCTTTATTTAGATCTGAAAAGTCAATGCACACTCTCCATTTCCCATTAGCTTTTTTAACCAGTACAGGATTTGAGACCCAATTCGGATAAGTAGATTCCTTGATAAAACCATTCTCCATGAGTCGATCAACCTCTTCTTTCAATGCTGCTGACCTTTCGGGACCCTGAGTTCTTCTTTTCTGCTTTACCGGTGTAAACTTTGGATCAATAGTTGTGCACTGCAATTTCTGGAGATATTCCACACATATCAGCATGAGTCCAAGCGAATACATCCAGATTTGCTTTCAAAAATGATATCAAAACATTTTGAACCGTTGCATTAAGCTGCGAATCCACGTTCAACACTTTGTTCGGGTCTTTAGGGTCAACAGGTACCAGCACTGTCACTTCAACTGGTACCACTCTATTCTCCCCTGCACAGGATTTTCTGGGATCCATCTCCCTTTGTGCATCGCTATGTTCGCCTGTGCAGGGTCCACCCTGTAATTGCTACAAGGTTGATTCTTTGATGCGGACTGGGGCCACCGCATCTTTTCCCATATCTCTCTTCCTTGCTTCGTGCAACTCTGTTAGATAACATTCCCGTCCAACATTCTGATCCCCTTTCACCACACCGACTCCATTATCTGTGGGGAATTTTATGGTCAGACACCATGGGGCAAGAATTGCTTTAAATGCTGCCAGAGTTGGTCGGCCTAGGAAGGCATTGTAGGCAGAAAACTCTTCAACAATAACAAAGGTCTGTTTTCGAGCCACCTTTCTCAGCCCCTCTCCAAGCTCTACAAACAAATCAATTGTCCCGATTGGCTGTTTTGGCTCCCCAGTAAAACCAGCAATCTTTAGTGATGAAGCTTGAATGTCAGCCATTGGAATCTTCATCTGATCAAAAGTCTTCTTGAAGAGAATGTTGCACGAAGCTCCACAATCAACCAAAACTCTTTTCATAATAGCTGGCCCAATGCCAGCGGAGATGACCAAAGGGTCAATGGTAGGAGCTTCAACACCCATCGAATCCCAAGCACTGAATATAATGTCATCATTAGAAGTTTTCTGCTGCTTCAGGGGTGCGGCATCTTCTAACGCAAAAACACTTTCATCTGCCGGTGCATACTTCAAAGCACGGGCGTATCTTTCCATCTCAACCCAACTCCTGCCAGCTGGGTGAGGGCCCCCTGTAACCACATTTATAACAGGCCTCTCTGATTCATGAGCTGCCGCCCTTTCGCTTGAGCTAGGACGATGAACAGGAACTTGTTGTCCTTGAGTTGATGAAGTCGGGCCATTCTTGTTCCTTTTTACATATTGCTGGAGCTTGTTTTCCTTCAATAGTTCCTCAATTACCTCCTTCAAGTGACGACACTCGTTAGTATCATGCCCGGGTAGGTTATGGAACCGGTAAAACCTTCCATTCTTCTCAGCTTTCCTATTAACTCTTTGTTTAGCTGGTGCGGGGAATTCAACCGCGTCTTTGTTCGCAAAGTAGATGTTCTCCGGGGTATCAGTTAGAGGGGTGAAGTTGAAGGGACGACCTTTCTTTGCATCTCCTTGCTTCTTCTGGCCATCGTTCCCCCTCTTCTGATTGCCATATTCCTTCTTATTCAGAACAAAATCACCCCTTCCAGCCCCCGTCGATACCATCTTAGCCGGTGCTTGAAGGCTTTCCAAGCGCATGAATTCATCGACTTTCTTATAAAACTTGTCGAGCGAATTTGGTTCTTTCATTTTCAACCACTTTCCAAATTCACTTGATTTATCAATCGTCCTCATCAAGTATGTCAGAATCATGCGTGGCTCTGCATTATCCACCTCGGCCAAAGTTATGTTAAAGCGATTCAAGAATGACCTGATAGATTCTCTAGGATTTTGCTCGAGGTTGGAGAGTGACATTATATCCTTTGCCTTCGACGCGTATGATCGAAACCGTTCCTTGAATTTTCGAGTTAAATCAGAAAATTGGTCTATCGACCAGACCTGCAACTTTACTGAACCACGGTAGAGCGACTCCTTCCAGGTATACCGGAAAATACCGGCATTTGATTTCATCAGAGGTTTTGGCACCCGTCATGTGCCAATCATACTTATACAGAAACTCATTAGGATCGCTCGTTCCCCTGTAAGCTGGAATAGTTGGTGGAACAAACTTCCTTGGGAATTCTGCTTTCAAGATCTTTTCAGCGAATGGAGTTTTGCTCAGAGCGAAACCCCACTCTTTCTCATCTTCGACTCTCTGCATACTTTCCTTCATAATCTGGTGAACCATGCTTGAGAAATACTCTTCATCATTTTGAGGTTCAATGGGAAAAATATCAGCCATTCTCTCCGAATTTTGTCTTGACAACCGTTCGCGGAGGGTTGGTTGATGTCCCGATCCTCCGGCTTGGGGAGTTGTCCTTCCCACCGGGTCAGGTGGCCTTTGAGGGATATTTCTTCCTACCACATTCTGCACTTCATCAGCAAGGTTTCCCTCCTTAGTCACCGGCTGACGGTTTGCCTCAAATAAAGCATTCAACCTTTCCATCATTAGGTTATTCTGAGCTTCCATTTGTCAATGTAGCCCAGATACCACGGCATCTAGCTCTGCTCGTGTAACTCCGACAGTCGGAGTTGTTTGACTTAAAGGAGGAGAAGTGGCAGTGGTCTCGCGAACATCATCAGATCTGACAGATTTGCGCTTTCTTTCGGGGGCCATTATTTCTGATAAACCCATGGTTCTTAGAGAGATCCTTTCCACAAACTTTTGTGAAGAAATGATGAAAATAGCCTTAGTTGGGTTCTCAGTGAAAGCACCAAAAAATGTTAACTTAAAAAGTGTGACGCTAACACCCCGATGCAAATAGAGATTGAATGAAAGCACCACCCTTTAACACGGGAAACAGAGAAAGCAGCAATTCACTGAAAAAAGCAGTAAGAGACACAAAGTTTATAGTGGTTCGGCTTATAATCAAGCCTACGTCCACTTCAATCCTTCTTTATTACTTATACGATTACAATCCTTTACAATTTCCTTCAATTACAATTCACTTCAAAAGACAAGTAGCTAGTAAAACATCGATGCAAGAGAATTTTCCGAATTCATGGTTGAATATGTTGAATCCCTGCTTGAAGTTGACTGAAGCTTCTTGTGAGTTTCGAATGTTGGAGTAAGGCTCGGCTTGAGGATGGCAGAGTCTCAATGCTTTGAAAAAAATGATCGGAAAAGTCCTCTTAATTTTGGAGCACATGCCGTATTTATAGAGAGTCCTCTACTGACCTTAAGTCGTTTGTGACTTAAAGTAAGTCGTAAGCCGCGGGTTATGACTTAGGATGGGTCGTAGGTCGCCACCGGGTTAAGGGGTGAGTAGTTACGACTTTACTGGTTCATACATGACCCTTTGTATTAACTAATGGGTATTCGCGACTTATAGAAGGCGGCATAGTTCGGTCACCAAGTATAAGGTCGTGAGCGACTCATCGTAGGCCGTGAAAGCTTTAATTCCTTAGGTTGTCAAACCCTTAAGTCGCTAGGCCGTGCCACCGTTTAACTCGCTAGGTCATGGACCTCTTAAGTCGTAAGTTCGATAACTCGGTGAGTCATTTACCAGTTAAGCCGCTGCTCTCCTTAAGTCGCTTAACCATTGAGTCGCTGACCTCCTTAAGTCGTTGCTTCATTTCAGAAGTTAAGTCGCTCGGCCCGCCTCATGTGTTAAGTCGCTGGTTCCTTTGCCTTGTTAACTCGTAGGTCGCCTTTGTCCTTAAGTCGCTAAATCGAGATGCAGGGCTTCGTTTTAGTTGCTACACTATTGCCTTGAGTCGCTTGCCTCCTTGGGTCGCTAAGTCGCTTAGCCTAGGAGTCAACAATATCAATTTTCTTATATTTTCAAATTGATTATATATCTCTTTATGAAACTATTATAAATTATTTATTATCGCTTTATAACTATTTAAAATCAATTATCATCATTTAAAAACAATTATTTGATTAATTATAATAATTATTAAAATATTAAATGTCATTTAAAATCATAAATCAATATATTAAATATAAGGGCATCATTGAGGATGTCGTATGTTCATTAAATTTCCAAAAATAGATAAATTAATTTTATTTCATATTCTTGTTTGGTTATAAATAATTAGTGTATGTATCCAGCTCCCTGTGCGATGTTTTACAATATAAAGCTGTTTATCGATAAAACGGTTTTCAAACATTTTGTCGATATATTTCCAAAGGAATATTTTTGTAAATACTTTTTACCAAAAGAATCATAACTTGGTTATTAAACGTTAAATTGGAATATTTTAAAAATGGATATGGTGTATCAAATTGATAAATTTATGGGTCATTACAGACTTCCCCTCTTAAAAGAATTTCGTACCCGAAATTACAACAAAACAAACCCAAAGGTATTTGCCCAAAGTAGTATTTTTAAATTTACATGCCTATGATGTATATGAATCTTCCATCAATAATATCTGATTCGATCTGCTATTCGAATCCCCAACTTTACTACCGAACTAGTATTGATCGTTCAATCGTCCAGCGCGGACTTTGATCAGGCTTCTTAATAAGAAAACTTCGTTTCCTTTACACAGACCTCAACTATAATTGAAAACTCAAGTACCCAATCATAAACCCTCATCAACATTTGTCATCAAGAATCGAGCAATAATCCTTTTTGGACTGATGCAAACATCTCAAAGTTCTATACTCGAATCTTAGATTAATATCATGTGACGAAATGATCCAATTTTTTTTCTAAATTTTTATGAAAATATTTCATGAAAAATTATCATCTTTAGCTTTAAGTACTTCTATAAAACATATTATTAAATGAATTTCTTGATTTAAAGTCTTTTCTATAAGGATAATTCTTTATAACATTCCTTTAAACTTTTTATTTCTAAATATCTTATTAAATTTTATTGGAGATAAGACAGAAGATATGTTCCGAGAGGATAATCCAGAAAGAAGTTTATTAATTAACATCAAACTTATACATTCATTACAAACCTTACCCCATACTACAAACTTTTAGAGATAACCTTTAGGAAATACAACCTATCACACACTACCATTATATTGATACTTGAACTGTAATATATACTATTTTGGGTTCCTTTTGAGGTAGTGTTTTATCTTAGAGGCCTAAGTTAGCTAATTTATTTGTGGACGGTTCTTCATTAAGTGTTTCCTTGTAAACACCAAATGCAAGTTCATTTAAGACATTCTTTAACTTCATGTCTTAGGTTCTTGCATCAGCAACAACCCTTATCTTCTTTTTAGTCCTCGGTTTCTTCTTTGATCTAGGACATTTATGTAGAAAATGACTTCTCCTTTTACATTTGAAACAGACTCTATCATCCCGACCTTAATTTTTATTTTCCCTCCTTTGCTTCTTTCTTTGCTTAATTTCACACAAAACTACATAATGTCCTTTCTTATCACTATAGTAACAGTCAATGTCAACATAGGGTCATAGTTTTTCTTTTTCTTCAACTTCTTCCTATGCACGTACTCTACGTGCTTGCTTTGGATCAGCACATAACTCATCACCCAGCATATAATAAGAAATCCTTACCTAAATGGTATACTATGTTACTATCAGAGGTATCATATCATTTATCCAAATTAATTGATTTAATTTGCTCGGCTTTGAACATGCTTTGATTGTACAATGATAAGAAGAATAATATACCTAATGCTTGATACCATTTGCCAAAGCTAACATATGATCGATACTTAAAACATTGTTCCCACCATCACCAAACAAATCAAGACCTTATTCTTGGAATTTTTAGAGGGATAACATCTTACTAATTTTGCAAATAATACTTTTGTATATATAACGTACACTTCTTTTAAAATCGTGTGTTGATTTTCCTTGTTTAAGTGTTTAGAAACTCTTATTGATATCATGGCATCCCACATACCAAGTAGAATCTATAAACCACTTAACAGATAAATCAATACAAACATTACTTACATCAAATAACAATTATGCACTCATATATATAATATTCTCAAAACTAATTCTAGAGTGTTGCTGACCCTATCTCTAAAGAGTCGCTCAATCTAGGGTATTACTAACACTTTCTATAATGAAACTTACCCCAACAAAGCCTAGGTGTTTGCTCAACCTAAGCTCGGATACCAAATGTAATGACCGAGATTTTTGACCCTCAAAAATCTACAATAATACATCCTCATGCCGCAAAACCGAGTGCCGAAAAGGCCGATTGTTATGGGAAAAAAGAAAATAAAGATAGAGAAGAATCTCACACGAATTGAATAACATATATATTTCAATATAAAATATTTATATTGGAAAATTTTGAATACAATATCGGAGTCTAACCTGGATTCATCCTAGACAGTTATAGATGCATGTCACTACAAATGCGGATAAGAAAACAAAAAAATGCAGTATATGCAACGAATAATAGAATGCGTCCATATGTAGATGAAGATCTCTTACTCACGTTTGGAAACTCCAAGCATCTTCAACTAATCCTGAAACTACTCGGATCTGACATTGAGTATAGAAAATACCCAGATCAGCCTTGATAAACCAACATAAGATACTCAAAATTTTAATTGTATAGATCATGTTGATGTCAACCAAAACCATTGAAAAGAAAGGTATCTCATAAGACCGTGCACACATATAAATAAAGACGGGTTTGTACCTTATGATAAACAAAATACTTTACACTAAAAACACTTGATATTATTTTTAATGACATTTTTTTGAAAACACTTTTCAAATAAATATATAAAAAATAAAAGTATCAATACCCAGACTAAGTCTATGGTAATATATCCAGACTAGGTAAATGTCCAGAATAAGCCAGAGCAGTCTAAAGGATCCAAAGGAGGAAATTCTGGAAGAAAGATGGAAGTAGGAAAGTGGAAGCTAAGGATCCCAACCTATAATGAATACACTCCTTTGAACACATCACTGGAGAATATTTATTTATCAACTTGTAACACATTCCAATACCGAAAGCCACGCCTAAAGGAATCCACTGAGGAACAAAAGCAGACTGGGAAGTGTTGTTGCTTCCATGAGAATTACGGGCACAATACTGAAGAATATAGACACCTCCATGATGCTATAGAAAAGCTGATTCGACAGAAAAAGTTACAGTAGTTTGTTAAGAATCCACAAGAAAGTGGACATGGGACATTTGACCTCCATCGCAGGAAGGCTCTGCATTGACCGGGTTTCAGGCTCTGCATCGACTTGGAAACCCGCTTGGACTGGAGGTAGACTGGTTATAAACACGATAGTCGGTAGGCTTCACCCAACACGCAAGAGTTGGCAGGAAATGGAATGTTATGCTGGTTCCCTAGAGCATGCAGATTTCGAATGCTTCTCGAACAAAGAGGACGGTACGCCAGCGAAACAGTAGCGAACGATGATGGATGATATAGTATTTAGAAGCAGGGATGCCAATCAGGTAAAGGCACCTACGATTGACCCGATGTTCATCTCGACCATGATTAGGACGGCGTTTATGAGAAGGATACTAATTGATTGTGGGAGTTCTGTTAATATTATCTTTAAAAAGGCATATGACCAAATGAAGATGGAGGCGAAGGGTCTAAAACCATCTAAAGCCCGCATTCACGGCTATAATAGCGCAGCCACTAATGCGATAGGTTTTGCCAGTTGAGTTAGGGGAAGGTGAATGTAGTAGGGTACGGATCCTACCATTCATATTTTTGGATGTTGATTCCCCGTATAATGTTTTTCTGGGCCGACCGGCCCTAGCAGAGTTTAGGCAGCTTTGGCCCCGTTGTGTTTAACCTTGAAATTTTCGACGGATAAAGGAGTTGGTGTAGTGCATGGCGATCAAGCTACTAGTCGTGCATCTTATGTGGCTGAGTAGAGAGAGTCCCAGCGAAGATAGAAGGCGAAGGTTGTGGACAATTCTGTCCGTATCCTTGTTACTGAAAATTGATAAGTAATGCCCGAGCCTTCGCTCGGGCAACATGGTCTGATCTATAGAGACATAGATCGGAGTGACGACGATGAAGAACCCAAGGAGGCTGAAGCGGCATCGAATGAGCTGATGATCGACATTCCATTCAGCCATGATGAACCATCACGGGTTATTAAGATTGGATGAAAACTCAGTCCTTCGATGATTGAGGATCTTACCGATTTCCTTCGAGCGAATCTAGATGTTTTTGCTTGGACCCACTCTGATATGTGCGGGATTTCCCCCGCCATAGCAAGTCATATGTTGAACATTCACCCGAAGTATGTGCCAGTGAAATAAAAGAGGAGAGGTATGGACCCAGAAAGGTATGCTTCTCTCAGAGAGGAAGTAGACAAACTCAAAGCCAATGGGTATGTCCACGACACCCTCTATCCCGAATGGGTATCTAATCCCGTAATGGTGAGAAAGGCGAACGGGAAATGGAGGACCTATGTTGATTACTTAGACCTAAATAAGGCATGCCCTAAGGATAGTTTTCCTATACCTAGAATTGATCGGCTGGTCAAATCGATAGCAGGACACGAATTATTTTAATTTATGGATGTTATTCGGGATACAATCAGATCTCGATGCACATTCCAGATTAGGAACATACTAGTTTTGTCACGTATATTGGACGGTACTGTTATGAGTGATGCCTTTCGGGTTGAAGAAAGCAAGAGTAACCTATCAACGTTTGGTTAATCGAATGTTTAACGACCAGATTGGTAGAACAATGGATGTCTATGTGGATGAAATGCTCGTGAAGTCACGACAGTCAAACGACCACATTCGAGACTTGGCATAGATGTTTAATATACTTAGGTGCTACGAAATGAAAATCAATCAACTAAAGTGTTCCTTTGGCGTTGCGTCGGGAAAGTTTTTGGGTTTTATTTTCAATGCGTGGGGAATCAAAGCCAACCTAGAAAAGATTCAGACTGTTTGTGACATACAAGCACCCAAAACTATAAAGCAAATACAAAGCCTGAATGGAAAAGTCGCCGCGTTGATTCGATTCATATCCAGAGCGACCGACAAGAGCATTCCTTTCTTCGTTGTTATAAGGAAAGGGAAGAGAAATTTTTAGTGGATGCGGGACTGTGAGGATGCTTTCCGAGCTCCGGTGAGACACTTGGAGAAGACCATGATTCTGTCAAAGCCTGTAGACCATGAGTAGTTGTATGTTTATTTGGTCGTATCTCAGCATGCCATCAGTACTGCCTTGGTTCGCGAAGTGGACCAAGTCCAAAGCCATTGTACTATGTTAGTAAACGTTTAACGGGGGCAAAGAGAAATTATCCTAAGATTGAGAAGCTAGCCTACTGTTTGGTGATCGCATCATGCAAGCTCTATCTGTACTTTTTGGCACACCCGGTCAATGTTTATACCAATCAACCTCTACGGCAGGTGCTCCAATGACAAGAAACCTCTGGAAGGCTACTCAAATATTCTCAAAACTAATTCTAGGTTGTTACTAACCCTATCTCTGTTGAGTCGCTCAATCTAGGGTATTACTAACACTTTCTATAATCAAACTTACCCCAGCAAAGCCTAGGTGTTCGCTCAACCTAAGCGCTGATACCAAATATAATGACCGAGATGTTTGACCATCGAAAATCTGCACTAATACATCTGGAAAAGGAAAATAAAGATAGAGCAGAATCTCACACGAATTGAATAACATATATTATTTCAATATAAAATCTTTATAGTGGAAAATATTGAATACAATATCAGAGTCTAACCTGGATTCAATCTAGATAGTTAAAAACGCTTATCCTTACAAATGCAGACAACCAAAGAAAAAATGTAGTATATGCAGTGAATCATAGAGTACGTCCATATGTATATGAAGATCTCCTATTCACCTTTGGAAACTCCATACGTCTTCAACTAATCCTAAAACTAATCGGATCTGACATGAGTATAGAAAATACCCGGATCAGGCTTGACAAACCAACATAAGATACTCAAAATTTTAATTGTATAGATCATGTTGATGTCAATCAAAACCTTTAAAAAGAAAGGTATCTCATAAGACCGTGCACACACATAAATAATAATGGGTTTATATCTTATGATAACCAAAATAATTTACACTAAAAACATTGATATTATTCATAGTGACATTGGTTCAAAAACACTTTTCAAATAAATATATACAAAATGAAAGTATCAATACCCGAACTAATTCTATGGTAATATATCCAAACTAGGTCAACGGAATATACCTGGACGGAATATATGATACCAAAGGGGAAGTTGAAATGTTGACAAAGCATTACAACTATTTAGG
Organism: Allium cepa; assembly: GCA_030765085.1. Classification (NCBI taxonomy): domain Eukaryota; kingdom Viridiplantae; phylum Streptophyta; class Magnoliopsida; order Asparagales; family Amaryllidaceae; genus Allium; species Allium cepa. The sequence goes on from CM060937.1 coordinate 800,953,375, forward strand.
TACTATAATCAAAATCGTAAAGCTCGTATTGGAATTGGATTTCTAACACAATAGGGAACTAGTGGCCTTTCCTCCAATCCATGTATAGCAACATAGTTCTCATCATGCCTTTATCGCTTTTCTCAAGCAAGTCACTTGGAACTGCACTTGCTACACCACCAATATCAAGTAACCTTACCGCTTTTCACAAGTAATACAATATATTAAAATAAATGCCTTGACGATCCAAATTCCAACGAACTGCTCCATACTCATACAACCAATAGCCTGAAACATATGTCCTATAGACCACATAATTACCCGTATCATCTCTGGGATGTGAGGCTCGTGAGGCTACGCTCAATTTTAATAAAGCCATGCTCTGTTATTCACAAATCCACACTTTATTCTTCCATAAAGCACATGCCATTTAGAATGACACACGACCATTCCTTCGATCGCTATTGACTTCCACGAACATATAACCTTTGAACTTGTACATCTCAGAGAAAGATGTTAAGTTAAGAGAAGTTGCCTTCTCTGTCACCAAGCATATGTAAGTTTGTAAAAGTCAACGTTGTGTCCTTAGAAACGCAGTGTCAAACATTCGTCCATACAAGTTCGTTATGGGATTTAATGAAGCCGAAGACACTCCTCCTACTACTATTAGTAGCGAGTAGTCCTTGCAATCCGAAGATTTCAAAACACTAAAGGACCATTTCTACAATAGATGTCTCTATATTGGAAGCGACCCAGAGAATGTCAACAAGCAGTCCTTCCACTATGAAGATCTCCATTCTTTAATACAACGAGGATTTCAGAATGTAGACACCGTTGCCATATAAATATAATGCGGTATAAACCTCGAGGACTCGTGACTGCAATCCCTACATTTTGAAGATCTCCAGTCTTCAATAATCATAACTTCAACATGTCTCACTTTCGAATGTATACATTATTTCCAAGTGTTTTTCAGATAGGAGGAACTCAAATCCGATCCTAGTTCCTTCAAACTAACAATCGATAAAAAAGATGTTAAGTTCATATGTGATTATCAATCATCAATCAATTTAACTCATCTTTTTATTCTTTCATAGATATCTCCTAGAGATATATTCAATGAATAATTTCTTTATCTTTTTTAGAGTATATGGAATCATTAAGGCTCATTTATCAAATCCTTTGATTAATTTTAAAACCTTTTTAATCTTGGAATAATTCCAAACCATTTCACCTTTTATTTAGGAAACATTTCCAAATCATTTCTATGCAATCCAAGTTATTTAAATTTGGAGAAGTATATCTTTATAATTTGGGAAATTTTGATCCGAGTAAACCAAAATTACTATTCCATCCATCAGGCCAGTCCTGATAGCCTGAGGAGTAGGAAACTGGCTATCCAAACTCAAGCCTACACACTATCTCTCTGCACCCAAAAGGCGGTCAAGTTATTTGATCGACTCTAAATCATAAACCTTTAATCATTCCATAAATCCTTCAAATTACCATTAAAATACTTTATCAATCAATTAAAACCATTTTCAAAAGATTTGAAAAAAAAAATGGCTGCGTTAAAAACTATATTTCAAAAGCTACAGAAAAGTGCTACGAAAAGTGCTACGAAAAGTGCCTTTTTAGCTATATTGATCAAAACGACTATTTATCATTTGGAAATTCATTTATACTCAATTCACTTTTAAAACATTTTAAATGTTTTATAAGATTTATTTCATATTTTGGAACAGTTTTAAAATATCATTTAAAAAGAAACCCAGTCTTGGATTTCGAACTGCAAAACCGAGATTTCCCCAAAAACTTGTTTTACTCATACTTCAAAATTTACTTATCAAAATCTCAATTTCTTTCTTTTTTGGAAAATTATGGATATAATAGTTCAAAAATTTTCTATCCTGGAGAATTCCGAGCTATATTCCATTCTATACACTTGTTTTAATTTATGGCATGAAATAGCGAACTACCATTAAACGACACGCTTGTTTTTGACTAAATTTTCATTTACTTTTCAAACTTCACCAAAACATTTCATATGTTTATAAAACATTTTCAAACATTTAGACCAATGTTTTTACACATTAAATCTCTATTTCACTTTTAAATCATTGCAAAGTATTATATTATTACCATATTCATTTTTAACCTTTTTATAATTTCAAAACCATTAAGAGAATAAACTCCATCACATATTATATAAATTCATTTCTATTAATGAACCATTTTATTATGATTTCTCATAGTTTATTACAACTAGGTTATCAACCATATCAACATCCATATAATCAACCATGTTATCATACTTAAAAATATTTATGGAGATTATTTATTATTTGATAAACATTGAGTACTCACTTATGGTTCTACTGCACCATCTTTTCCGTAGCTTCTCGAATTGATTCCGACAGCACCCTGGCAGCACTCCCTCCTCTTTTCCTTGCTTCGAAGCTTCCCAAACTCCTTCCTTTCTTCAAATGGGTTCAGCCATGCTTCTTGGAGGTTGATTGCTTGGCCAAGGAGAAGTAGCTGGTGGCATGAGTTATAGAGGTGATAGGGAGATGTTGGTTTGAAGGTGATTTGACATTGTATATGTAAGTGTATAATTTTATTTTATTTTGTACTAAAATTTCTTCATAAATTATTTATAGAAGAAGCCATTAAAATGGAGAGGAGGTTATTAGGAAAAAATAAGAAGAAGGTGAATGAAATAGAAGAGTATGCGTGTGTATTTATAGGAAAAAAATTGGTAGGAAATATCTAAAAGTGAATGAACAAAACTACACTTACCTCATACCCTCCTTACTCATCATGTTCCCTACGTTATTCCCCCTCCCCATGAGCTTCCAACACATCATTCACTTCCAAGCCTTGTGCGTTTGATTTTTGGATGACTTAAGTGTTAAATTTTGTAAAATATCTTAGATATTTTTAAGGTTTATTTATTTATACATGTATGTATGTACATGTATGTATATATGTGTTCATTTATGTGTTAGTTGATGTATTTGTATCTTATATACATGCACATGACATATAAATAAGGTTGCAATGACTTTCGAACAACTTCCATTAGTTAAACTGTTGAAAATCAGAAAATCGATTCCCGGTCACATTTTCGCTTGTAATTTAAATGACATATATATGTAAAAAAATTGAAAATAAATTTATAATCATTATTAATTAATAAAAATTATCTCATTTGAATTATAAAGTCATATAATTAAATATTAACTATTATACAAAAATTACTATTATACCAATAAAGCGATATCAATTTACTTATATTTTTAAACTGATTATATATCTCTTTATAAAACTAATATAAATTATTTATTATTACTTCACAACTATTTAAAATGAATTATTATCATATAAAAAAATTATTGAATAATTATAATAATTGTTAAATCATTAAATCTCAATCTATAATCATAAATCAATATATTAAATATAAGGACATCATTGAGGATGTCCTACATTCATTAAATTTCCAAATATAAATAAATTAATTTTATTTCAAATTCTTGTTCAATTGTAAAAATAAGCATATGTATCCATCTACATGCTTGACATTTTATTATTATAGAGCTGTTTATCGATAAACTGGTTTTCAGCCATTTTATCGATATTTTTCCAAAGGATGTATTTTTGTGAATACTTATTACCGAATGCATCATAATTTATGTTATTAAGCATTATATTGGAACATTTTAAAAATAAGTATAATATATCAAATTGATAAGTTTACGGGTCGTTACATATATTCACAACCCATTCCATCTTAAAACTAAGGAACTTTCCATATAATTATTTAAACATTATAAGTATATTCACACAACCTAAGAAAGATTCTTTTTTTTAAATCACACTTAGTGATTTAATAAAAATTCATTTAAAAACATTAATACTAGTAAACCCAAACACTTCCTTGTTTACAAGTCTCGTTCATTATTACGCGGCACTTTGGCCCGGCTACATGGCGATATTCGTAGAGCCTATGGATGAATCTAGATAGTACTCAAGTTAAGAGAGGATGGAAAGTATAAGAGACCTGTGTAGCTTATGTTTGGATCGTCCTATACACCTGGGTCGGTATGGTTAGCACTGGCTTGGTCGAAGTGGTTCGGCGTTGGAGTGTAGACATGGTGGCTCACCCAAAATGGGCGAGACAAAGCGGTTCGGCCGATATGGTTTCAAACTTAGTGGGTCGGTGCGGAAGGAATCGGCCTTGGTCATTCAGCCAATTATGGTCCGACCTTAGAGGTACCGAGTCATGTATCGATCGACCAGGGAAGGAAAGGCAAGACGGTTAGGTCTAGATGGTTCAGAATATGTCGTTACGGCAAGATGGTGCAGCAGGTATCGTTCGATCGTGATAGGAATGCTAATGTTGTTCGGCCAGGAGTGGTTTGACACGTGCAGATCGGTGTATCTGGTTCGATGCAGCTTGAGGAGGTTGACAATTTATTTAGACTATGAAAGGGTGATGTGACGAGTGTTTCCATACTTCGAGTTACACTACCGCTTGTTCCAAGTCCTCGAAGGTCTGCTTCGAGTCAACAATAAGATAACCCCTGGATCGACCCAGGTGGATCGGTGGAAGAGGCTCGGCAAGACTCGTTTGGTCAACTTGACATACGACTATGGCCGAGCTACCTTGATCATGGGTCTGCGCAAGGAGTCCAGACTATCTTCATCTATAAATAGAGGGGCAAGGGTATAGATGAAGGGAACTTTTTTCGGAACTCCGGGGAGACTCTGCCATTTTTTGTATTCATCTCTTTTCTGTTAAAACCTACATTTAAATTGTTTGTTTACAAATTCTATCTATACTCAACTGATTAGTAAAGTAATAAAGATAATATTCAAAGTGAACATAGGTAATTACGTCGAACCACTACAAATCTGGTGTTTCATTTTCTGTTGTTCTTTTTGCATTTAATTGCATTATTCCTCTATTTTAATTTACCTTCTTCATTAATCTCTCTACACAACTCTATTCAAGGGTGCTAGTGACTAATTCTGGTGCTAACATTTTGGTGCTTTCACTAAGAGCTTGTATTCTCAGGCTGCTAAGATCTACTTTGTTGCTACTGGATTGAAGAAATCCCCCGAAGGAGATCCATGTTTACTCTTAAGAGTTTATAGATTCTATTCAAGGTTTAGACGTAAAACTCTAAGATGGGAAGACCACGTATCAGATCAGCCTCCCACAATGCGGATGTCAATGAGACCGCCATCATCCAGCAAGTGGGACCTAGCATCAACAAGATAATCCAAGCGCAGGGACCGCCACCATCCTAAACCAATTAGAAGTTGTCACCAGGGCAGAGTTCAATAAGCTGATGAGAGAACTCGTGAAAAGCAAAAGACAGCTTAAAAAGAAAATTCAAGCTAACGCTAGCCTCATTACCCAGATTGCTCATCAACATCATCAAAATGCTAGAGGAAGCCTCGCTTCCTACTAATCATCTGATTGCTCTGCTTTGTCGGATGATCATCACAGGCGTAGGTGCCATAGGGTTGAAACAACACAAACATGTGCGAAAGAACGGCCCAATAGAAATGGTCCGGGTTTCCTACCTAGAACGTTGGCCCTTCATCTATACCTGGGAAATCACACGCTAACTGGAGTGGGAAACTTATGATCCGGAGCATAGGTGGAGGCTAATCCACCGTCTCATCAGGGCTGTAGCGAAGAGGTTCCCCAAAACCTGCATTCGAGAGATCACTTACCAAGAACACACCAGCCGGAACGATCATGCAGGATGGAATCTAACTTTCCACCTCCTATTCAGACCCCATATTTATCAGCTATGGTCAGATCGCCGATGAGGGAAAATCATGGTTGATCCAACCGTGATTGGGGCATATCTAGGAGTCATACTCCGTTCACGAATGCTATCCTACAGGCTGAGTCCCCTTAAAAGTTCCGTATGCCGACTATTCCAGGCTATGAAGGGAAGACTGATCCCCGATAACATGTAATGAGATATGAGTGGATGATGGACTCAGATAGGGCAAATGATGCGACTAAATGTAGATGTTTCCGAATAACCTTATCCGGAGTCGCTACCATGTGGTTCACCAGACTTCCTCCACGATCGATCTCTAGGTTTGATGAGTTTGCGATGAGATTTGTGGAGTAGTTTAGGATCCATACCACTCGCCCAAAGGATGTGATGTCTTTATCGAGTGTAATCTAAGCTCTAGGAGAGTCATTAAAGAAATATTTACAAAGATTTCACGTTGCTGCTATCGAAGTTAGTAAGTTGAATGACCATGCTATTCTTATGGTCGTGATGCGAGGGGTAGATCCGGACTTAGAATTTGGTGACTGGCTGGCAGAAATACCACCGACTACCCTGGAACGCTATTATTCAAAGGCAACCAGTTCATGAGAAGAGAAGAGGCCAGGTGGACGAGGCGAAGCAGCGACATGGCCTAACAAGGAAGCAGTGTAAAGTAATATTGCGGTAAAGCAGTCTGGCGATAACTTTGGCAAGGTCCAGAATAAGCTAGAGCAGTCTAAAGGATCCGAAGGATGAAATTCCAGAAGAAAGAGAGAAGCAGAAAAGTGGTAGCTAAGAATCCCAATCTATAACGAATACATCCGAACACATCTTTGGAGAATATTTATTTATCAACTTGTAATACATTCCAATACAGAAAGCCACGTCCAATGGAATCCACTAAGGAACAAAAGCAGACTGGGAAGTATTGTCGCTTCCATGAGAATTATGGGAATAATACTGAACAATGTAGACACTTCCGTAATGTTATGGAAAAGCTGATTCGATAGAAGAAGTTATAGTAGTTTGTCAAGAATCCGCAGGAAGGCGTACATGGGACCTTTGACCTCAATCATGAGCAGGCTTTACATCGACCTAGAGAACCTGCTTGGACAGGAGGTAGACTGCTTATAAACACGATAGTCGGTAGGTCTCTCCCGACAGACAAGGGTAGGCTAGAAATGGAACGTTATGCTAGCTCCCTAAAGCATGCGGATTTCGAATGCTGCTCGAACATAGAGGATGGGACGCCAGCGAAACAGTAACGAATGATGATGGACAATATAATATTCAGAAGCAAGGATGCCGATCAGGTAGAGGCGCCTACCACTGACCCGATGGTCATCTCAACCACGATTGGGACGACGTTTGTGAGAAGGATACTGATTGATTGCGGCAGTTATTTTAATATTATCTTTAAAAAGGTGTATGACCAAATGAAGATGGAGGCGAAGGATCTAAAACCAGATAAAGCCCGCATTCACAACTTTAATGGTGTAGTCGTTGATGCGATAGGTTTAGTTGAATTGTAGTTGAGTTAGGAGAGGATGAACATAGGAGGGTACAGATCCTACCGTTTATCTTTTTGGATGTTGATTCCCCATATAAGGTTTTTTAAGCCGACCGGCCCTGGCGTTGTTTAGAGCAGCTTTAGCCCCCGTGGTGTTTAACCTTGAAATTTTTGACGAATAGAGGAGTTGGTGTAGTGCATGGCGATCAAGCGACTGGTCATTCATGTTATGTGGCTGAGCAGAGAGAGGGCCAGCGAAGAGAGAAGGGAAAGGTTGTGGACAACTCTATCTGCATCCTTGTTGCTAAAAATTGACAAGTAATGCCCAAGCCATAGCTCGGGCAGCAGGGTTGGATCTATAGAGACATAAATTCGAGGGACGATGATGAAGAACCTAAGGAGGCTAAAGTGGCACCGGCTGAACTGACGATTGACATTCCAGTCAGCCATGATGACCCATTACGGGTGTTTAAGATTCGATCACAACTCAGCCCTTCGATGATTGAGGATCTTACCGATTTCCTTTGAGCGAATCTGGATGTTTTCGCTTGGACCCAATCTGATATGTGTGAGATTTCTCCCGCCATAGCAAGTCATATGTTGGACATTGACCCGAAGTCTGTGCCAGTGAAACAAATGAGGAGAGGTATGAACCCAGAGATGTTTGCTGCTCTCAGAGTGGAAGTGGAAAAACTCAAAGCCAGTGGGTTTGTCCATGACACCCTCTATCCCGAATGGGTATCTAATCCCGTACATGTGAGAAAGGCGAATGGGAAATGGAGGACATGTGTTGATTACTCAGACCTGAATAAGGCATGCCCTAAGGATAGTTTCCCTCTATGTAGAATTGATCAGCTGGTCGACTCGACGGTAGGACATGAATTATTGTCATTTATGGATGTGTATTCGGGATACAATCAGATTCCGATGCACATTCCAGAGTAGGAACATACTAGTTTTGTTATGGATGTTAGTCTATACTGTTATGAGTGATGCCTTACGGGTTGAAGAAAGTAGGAGCAACTTATCAACATTTGGTGAATCGAATTTTTAAAGACCAGATTGGTAGAACAATGGAGGTCTGTGTGGATGACATGCTCGTGAAGTCACGACAGTCAAATGACTACATTCGAGACTTAGCGGAGATGTTGAATATACTCAGGTGCTACGGAATGAAAATCAATCCACTAAAGTGTTCCTTTGGCATTGCGTCGGGAAAGTTTATGGGTTTATTGTCAATGCATGGGGAGTCAAAGCCAACCCAGAAAAGATTTAGGCTATCCGCGACATATAAGCCCCTAAAACTATAAAGCAAATACAAGGCCTGGAAGGAGAAGTTGCCATGTTGTGTCGATTTATATCTAGAGCGGCCGATAAGTGTATTCCTTCCTTCGGTGTGATAAGGGAAGGGAAGAGAAATTTTAAATAGATGTTGGACTGTGAGGATGCGTTCTGAGCTCTGGTGAGACAATTAGAGAAGACACCAATTCTGTCAAAGCCTGTAGACCATGAGGAGTTGTATGTTTATTTGGCCGTATCTCAGCATGCCATCAGTACAGCCTTGGTTCGCGAAGAGGACCGAGTCCAAAAGCCAGTGTACTATGTTAGTAAACATCTAACGGGAGCAGAGAGAAATTATCCTAAGACTGAAAAGCTAGCCTATTGTTTGGTGATCGCATAACGCAAGCTCTGTCCACACTTTGAGGCACGTACGATCAGTGTTTATACTGATCAACCTCTGCGGCAGGTGCTCCAATGACCAAAAACCTCTGGAAGGCTACTCAAATATTCTCAAAACTAATTCTTGGGTGTTACTAACCCTATCTCTAATGAGTCGGTTAATCTAGGGTATTACTAAAACTATCTACAATGAAACTTAGCCCAACAAAGCCTAGGTGTTTGCTCAAACTAAGCTTTGATACAAAATTTAATGACCGAAATGTTTGTCCTCGAAAATCTGCACTAATACATCCTCATGCAGCAAATTCGAGTGCCGAAAATGCCGATTGTTAATGTAAAAAGAAAATAAAGGTAGAGCAGAATCTCACACGGATTGAATAACATATATTTATTCAATATAAAATCTTTATGGTGGAAAATTTTGCATAAAATATCGGAGTCTAACCTGGATTCATCCTAGACTGTTATAAACGCATGTCCTTACAATGCGGACAACCAAACAAAAAAATGCAATATATGTAGCGGATAATAGAATACGTCCATATGTAAATGAAGATCACCTACTCACCTTTGGAAACTCCTAGCGTCTTCCAATAATCCTGAAACTGCTCGAATCTGACATGAGCATAGAAAATACCCGGATCAGGCTTGATAAACCAACATAAGATACTCAAAATTTTAATTTTATAGATCATGTTGATGTCAATCAAATTGAAAGAAAGGTATCTCATAAGACTGTGCACACACATAAATAGAGACGGGTTCATCCTTTATGATAACCAAATTATTTTACACTAAAAACACTTGATATTATTCTTAATGACATTGGTTTGAAAACACTTTTAAATAAATCTGTACAAAATGAAAGTATCAATACCTCGACTAAGTCTATGACAATATATCCAGACTAGGTCAATGTCCAGAATAAGCCAGGGCAGTGTAAAGGATCCGGAGGAGGAAATTCGAGAAGAAAGAGGGAAGAAGGAAAGTGGAAGCTAAGGATCCCAACCTATAACGAATACGCTCCTCTGAACACATCTTTGGAGAATACTTATTTATCAACTTGTAATACATTCCAATACCGAAAGCAACGCCCAGAGGAATCCACCGAGGAACAAAAGCAGACTGGGAAGTATTGTCGCTTCCATGAGAATTACGGACACAATACTGAAGAATGTAGACACCTCCATGATGCTATAGGAAAGCTGATTCGATAGAAGAAGTTATAACAATTTGTTAAGAATCCATAGGAAGGTGGATAGGGGACCTTTGACCTCAATCGCGGGCAGGCTCTGCATCGACCTGGGGAACCCGTTTGGACTGGTGGTAGACTGGTTATAAACACGATAGTCAGTGGGCCTCACCCGGCAGACAAGAGTTGGCAAGAAATGGAACGTTATGCTAATTCCCTAAAGCATGCGGATTTTGAATGCTGCTCAAACACAGAGGACGGGACGCCAGCGAAACAGCAGTGAATGATGATGGATGATATATTATTCAGAAGCAGGGATGCCGATCAGGTAGAGGCACCTACCATTGACCCGATTGTCATCTCGACAATGATTGGGACGGCGTTTGTGCGAATCATACTAGTTGATTGCGGGAGTTCTATTAATATTATCTTTAAAAAGTCGCATGACCAAATGAAGATGGAGGTGATGGATCTAAAACCATCTAAAGCCCGCATTCATGGCTTTAATGGTGCAGCCACTAATGTGATTGGTTTAGTTGAATTGCCGGTTGAGTTAGGGGAAGGTGAACGCAGTAGGGTATGGATCCTTTTATGTTTTTGGATGTTGATTCTCCGTATAATGTTTTTTTGAGCCGATAGGCCCAGGCGAAGTTTAGGGTAGCTTTGGCCCCGTGATGTTTACCCTTGAAATTTTCGACATATAGAGGAGTTGGTGTAGTGCATGGCGATCAAGCGACGGTTCGTGCATGTTATGTGGCTGAGCTGAAAGAGGTCAAGCGAAGAGAGAAGGGAAATGTTTTGGATAACTCTGTCCACATCCGTGTTGCTGAAAATTGACAAGTAATGCCCAAGCTTTAGCTCGGGAGTAGGGTCGGATCTATAGAGACATAGATCAGAGAGACAATGATGAAGAACCCAAGGAGGCTAAAGCGGCACCGGCTGAACTGACGATTGTCATTCCAGTCAGCCATTTTGACCCATCACGGGTGCTTAAGATTGGATCACAACACAGCCCTTCGATGATTGAGGATCTTACAGATTTTCTCAAGCGAATCTGGATTTTTCCCTTGGACCCACTCTGATATGTGTGGGATTCCTCCCGCCGTAGCAAGTCATATGTTGAACATTGACCCGAAGTATGTGCCAGTGAAACAAAAGAGGAGAGGTATGGACCCACAGAGGTCTGCTGCTCTCAGAGAGGAAATGGACAAACTCAAAGCCAATGGTTTTGTCCACGACACCCTCTATCCCGAATGGTTATATAATACATAATGGTGAGAAAGGCGAATGGGAAATGGAGGTCCTGTGTTGATTACTTTGACCTGAATAAGGAATGCCCTATGGATAGTTTCCCTCTACCTAGAATTGATCAGCTAGTCGACTCAATAGTAGGACACGAATTATTGTCATTTATGGATGCGTATTTGGGATACAATCAGATTTCGATGCACATTCCGGATCAGGAACATACTAGTTTTGTCACGGATGTTGGACTATAATGTTATGAGTGATGTCTTTTGGGTTGAAGAAAGCAGGAGCAACTTATCAACGTTTGGTGAATCGGATGTTTAAAGACTAGATTGGTAGAATAATGGAGGTCTATGTGGATGACATGCTCGTGAAGTCATGATAGTCAAACGACCACATTCGAGACTTAGCGAAGATGTTTAATACACCCGGGTGCTACGGAATGAAAATCAATCCACTAAAGTGTTCCTTTGGTGTTGCGTTGGGAAAGTTTTTGGGTTTTATTGTTAATGTACGGGGAATCAAAGCCAACCTAGAAAATATTCAGACTATTCGTGACATACAAGCGCCCAAAACTATAAAGCAAATACAAAGCCTGAACGGAAAAGTCGCCGCGTTAAGTTGATTCATATCATGAGCGACTGACAAGTGTATTCCTTTCTTCGATTTGATAAGGAAAGGGAAGAGAAATTTCGAATGGACGTCGGACTATGTGGATGCATTCCAAGCTCAGGTGAGACACTTGGAGAAGACCCGATTCTGTCAAAGCATGTAGACCGTAAGGAGTTGTATGTTTTATTTGGCCGTACTCAGCATGCCATCAGTACAGCCTTGATTCGCGAAGTGGACGAGTTTAAAAGCCAGTGTACTATGTTAGTAAATGTTTAACGGGGGCAGAGAAAAATTATCCTAAGATTGAAAAGCTAGCCTATTGTTTGGTGATCGCATCACGCAAGCTACATCCATACTTTCAAGCACACCTGGTCAGTGTTTATACAGATCAACCCCTACGGAAGGTGCCCAACGACCAGAAACCACTGTTGGCTACTCAAATGGAACATTGAGCTAAGTCAATTTTATATCACTTACTTGCCACGGAGGGCTATCTAATGGCAGGCGCTAGTAGACTTCATTGTAGAATTTACCATATCAGACGAGTCAAGTAGTAGTGATGCAATCCCTGCTATTCGATGGAAGCTATTTACCGATGGGGCATCCATCAACCATTGTTCTAGACTGGTGCTATTCTTGTAAATCCCAAAACTGATCAATTTGTTATGCTTTGAAACTCGATTTCCTAGCTAAGAATAACGAAGCTGAATATGAAGCATTGATTGTCGGCTTAAAACTTACGAAGGAACTTGGAGTAAAATCGGTTGAAATCTTTTGTGACTCATAATTGGTGGTGTACCAAGTATGGGGGGACTATCAGGCAAAGGGGTGAAGGCTTGCCCCAAAACTTGCTAGAGGTCAAGAACTGTTGGCGGACCTGGAATATTACGATATTTCGCATGTCCCGCGTGAACAAAATGGGGAAGCCGACTCATTCGCAAATTTCGCAAGTACTGGTGATGCACAGCCGATGAGCTTAGTTCCCATCAAAAACTTACATGCCCTGAGTATAAACGAAATAGAAGTAGAATTTGTGTTATGGACGTAAACTGAAAAGGAGTAGTGGATGACATCTTTCAAAGAATGCCTGTTACATGTGACTTTTCCTGAGAGAAAGAACGAAAGATGACAAGTCTTTGGCAAAGCCTCGTCGTATACAATGCAGGATGGAGTAATGTATCGGAAAGGATTATCAGTTCCCTTACTTCGGTGCATCGCCCACGACGAGATAAAGCGGGTCTTGAAAGAAGTTCATGAAGGAGAATGTAGCGACCATACTAGGGGACAGACACTAGCCAAAAAGATCCTCCACTATGGATACTATTTGCTGACCGTGAATCGAGATGCCGCGGACTATGTAAGAAGATGCGAAGGATGTCAAAGGTATGCAAAAATCCCAAGATCCCAGTCGACGGAGCTCACGCAAATGGTTAGTCCATGGCCATTTGCAATATGGGGGATCAATATAATCGGCTCCTTGCCGATCTCCAAAGGTGGTGCGAAACATGCAATTGTCGTGCTCGATTATTTCACCAAGTAGGTAGAAGCGGAGCCCTTAGCTACGATCACCACAAAAATGGTCATTAATTTTGTCGTGCAAAACATTATATGCCATTTTAGCCTCCCACGAACTATCATTACGGACAACGGAACTCAATTTGAGAGTAGGGAGTTCAAGGAATTCTGCCAAAAATATTACATTGAGAAAAGGTTTGCGGTAGTCACTCACCCTAAAGCCAAAGGACAAGTTGAAGTCGTAAATAAAATGATCAAGTCCATACTAAAAAAACATTTAGAGTAGGCCAGAGGCAAGTGGGTGGATGAGCTTCCGACAGCACTCTGTGCTTACAGAACCACCTACAAGTCCGCGACTGGCCATACTCTGTCTATTTTGGCATACGCCACTAAAGCTATTATACCCATGGAACTTGAAGTTCCCTCTCATCGGGTGACTCATTATGATCATAGGATGAATTAGGATCTCTTACTAGAATCGCTGGACTTTGTCGACGAAAAACGTGAAGAAGCTGATTTGAGGGCGGCTGCATATTGGCATCGAGTCGCTCGATATTATATGAAAATGCTCGACCGAGAACCTTTGATGTGGATGACCTTGTTTTGAAGCGAGTTTTTCCAGTCCCGTCATATATGAACCCCATATGGGAAGGTCCATTCATCATTGAGCGAAAGCTAGGGGAACAAACTTTAAACTATTGACCGTTGATGGCGTGACGCTACCCCGAGCATGAAATAGCGAGCATTTGTGTTTTTATTACACTTAGTCTATTTCTTTTGCATTTTAATAGCGATTTGTTCCAATATGTGTTTCTTCTATTGTTCTCCGTTTCCGACATGTAATAAGACAATTAAGTCTGTCCCTATTTTTATAATCAATAAGGCTTGAAGCTGTTTTTTTATGAACTGTTGATGTTCCATATGTTATGATTCAATGGCAAAATTAAATTGCATTGATCTGTCTGGAGTATGAACACACACATAAAATTGAAAGTCAATCAATAAACGATTCACAAAATCTCTAAGTCCCTGGAGCATGGACTAGAGTACTTTGAGTCCCCGTAGTGCGGGCTAGAGTACAAACGATTCATAAAATCTCTAATTCCCCGAAGTGCGGACTAGAGTACTCTGAGTCCTTGGAGTGCGGACTAGAGTACTCTGAATCCTCGGAGTGGGGACCAAAGTATAAATGATTCAAAAAAAATCTCTAAGTCCCCGAGCACAGACAAGAGTACTCTGAGTCCCTAGAGTGCGGACCAGAGTATAAATGATTAAAAATATCACTAAGTCCCCAGAGTGGGGACTAGAGTACTCTGAGTCCTCGGAGTGTGGACTAGAGTATAAACGATTCAAAAAATCTCTAAGTCCTTGGAGTACGGACTAGAGTACTCTGAGTCCTCGGAGTGCGGACTAGAGTATAAAAAATTCTAAAATTCTCTAAGTCTCGGAGTGCGGACTAGAGTACTCTGAGTCCCCGAAGTGCGGTCTAGAGTATAAACGATTTAAATAATCTCTATGTCCTAAGAGCATGGACTAGAGTACACTAGTTCCTAGAAGTGCGGAGAAGAGTATAAAATATTCACAAAATCTCTAAGCTCCAATAGTGCGGACTAAAGTATAAATAATTCAGAAATCTCCAAGTCATGTAAAAGCGAACTGGCACTCACATGACCCACAAAACTTTGGATATTAATAACATGTTGGATAATAAGCTAGACAGTGAAAGTCATCGGAAACAAAGGAACAAAGTTTAATTTACTAATGGAAGATTAAGTTCCATTACAACTTCTTCGAAGTTCGGAGCTAAAGTCTATCTACAACGACTATAAAAAAGAAAAAGAAACTACTACATGATTTAGGTTTGTTCAGGCTAAGCGAGGCGTAACAGTATGGTAGCTACCTCTTTGACCTTTTCTCCTTCTTTCATTTTTCCAAAGGCTCCTCAGCTGAATGTTTCCTCCTGGACCCCTTGCTTCCCAATGAAGTGGTATCCGGAAGGGAGGGGGAAGAGGGACCTCCAGAGGTGTGGTCCCACTTGGGAGAATTACCTTCCGGGGCCTATTTAGAGGATTGTCAAGTTCCACCACCTGAGCTGAGGGATTCTCGAGTTTTTCCTCATCGAGCGCCACGATCACTTGAGCATCAAGTCCAGGAGTATCCTCAATGTGAAGTGCTTCCACCATTTTCTCTTCCCTCTTCATGGCGACATCGCTCATTGGAGTTGGTTCGGGATCAGAATGGCCTACATGAAGTCATTAAAGATAAATGTTAGGATACATCTATTATTCGCCAAAAATGAAGGTTTCTTGAACACTAGAAGGGAAAGCTATATACCGGCTTTCGGTTGACTCTCAGTTGTCTTGGAAATCTCAGCCTCTGGAATAGGGGATAGAATATGAACACAAGCCCGGGATTCTCTCGGTCATAACCAACATGCTTCCTGGGAGGATCGAGTGAGGGGCAATCGACCGGTAGAATGGGGAAGGAACCAGAGGCTAAGTTTTGGACGGGCTAGCAATGTGGTCCTTCCCCTTTGATGAGGATGAGTCTCTTCTAAAGAGAGCTTTCGCCGCAGATAAGCCAGAAGGCTCGTTTCCTTGGAGCACTTCCTTCACAAGAGCTTCTTCATCAATCTCTTCATTTCCCAGCTCTACTCTTTTAATTTTTATTAAAGTATCCCATGCTTCGGCCAATGATTCGAGGTAACCCTCGCCTAGAAAAGTTAGTTCATGGTGCATAAGAACTCAAGCATTATACTCGACAATAAGCGGATCAAATAAGCACTTAATTTCTTCCTTGTCGGCTTCAACAACTACTTCGAGGCGAGAATCAACTTCTATGAGCGCCATTCTCTTACTCTCTTCGCGAGCTGCCTCCTTTAGCGCTTTGGCCTTAGAAAGATCCTCGTCAAGCTTCGTCTTTAGGAGTTGTGTTGCGACAATTTTATCGCAATATCGTTGTGACTCTTCCTGTGCAGTAGTTTTCTCTTCTTTCTCTTTAAGGAGCAGGTCCTCCAGCTCTTTAACTTGTCAAGCGAGAATATATTTTTCTTTTTGGATGGAGTCATTCTCTAAGGCTAGAGTGGCACTATATTGGATTGCCAAGTTCTTTTTTTTGAGTGGCCTCCAAACGGCTAACTTCCTCGGCTATATCCTTGGCATTTCTTTGGCGGGCCTCAAGTTGAGATTTGTACGAGGATAGCTCTTCATCCTGGGCTCTAATGATATCTCTGTCGTGAATGGCTTCAAGTTTCAAGCGATCAATTTCGGTTTGACATTCCATAAAACCTCTGAAACTTTCTCTACTAAATGAACGAATGCGTCATGTTGGACATAGACATCGTTGTTGTAGGAAATGGCGCTTTGTTTAACATGCCCAGGAATAGGATGAATCGTAGGAACAAATTTCAATCCGTCAAAGCATATTTTTGGGAACGTGGCTTTGAGCACGGCTAATTTTTCTGCCATCGATGGATCGTGTGTGGAGGATGGGGGAGTCTGCCTAGTCGGAGCCACAAACTTCTTATGTGGATCACCAGATTACATGGTGGTCAACGAGCTAGAGTGTTGGTAGCATGGAGTTTCGAATTAGGATCCCTTCAAGGTGGATTTCTCCCTACTTTAGCTCTTATTGAAGGGGATGATCATTTGGATATGAGGAATGAATATAATTTCTTCTTTGGGAAGACGACGAATCTCCAGGGCGATAGTCTCTACCGTCGCTGTCATCTTTATCTCAGTGTCTACATGATCCTGAATCCGACTGGAAGGCTAGAAGATAGAGGATCCACGAAGACGATCAATGCCATGTGTATGCCTCATATCACCTGAACAGAGATCAAGTACAAATGAGTTAGTGGAAATCACATGATGACTAAAATTTAAGTTTAGGGTAAAGTGTAAGTGTTTGTGTGTGTCCTAGGGCTTCCCTCCAATGGACCAATGTTTTTTGCTTTACTTATTCGAGTTTTCTCTCCTTGATGACGAGCCTGATCGCCTCCATCGCTTCTCGCGGGAAAATTAAGTCCCATAGCCTCTAGGTCGTTTAAGATGTAATTTAGTAAGTCATCAGGGATGGTCAGGTCTGGTAGACCTTCTAGTGGACCTTCTAAATTTTAAGGAGACGACTCTTTCTCAACTGGAGTAATTGTAACTTTTGAAGTTCCGCCTACTGTTTTTCTTTTTCAGCTTATAGGCTAGGCTCTTTTCCTCTTTGAAGGGGGAGGCGGTTCATCGATGCCGGGTGCGTCAGCTATCGGTGATAAGTCGGAACTTATATTCTCATCATTCGCTTCTAGCACCCCGATCTCTTTAATTTCACATACCTCTATTGTATCTAGGACCCCTCCTACAGGGGGCACCGAAGGTCTGCCTTACTTTTTGCCTTTTTCCACCGCGGATTCGGTTGTAGTGGCGCCAATAGGAAGGCTAGTTCGACGACCCTCCACCAATAATCCAAACTTTGAAAGCAATTCGTTGGAAATAACGAATTTAATGTCCCGGCCTCTCATAGGAATATCTCAAATGGCCTCGACGGTCTAGGAATACCCAACGCCTTCAGGTCATGGTTGGATACCTATAAAAGTTGAAAGAACTTTAGAAAGGATGAACATTGAGCTTTAGGCAAATATTAGTCTAGGAATGAAACATACTCCCTTCCAGCCATCATCTCGCAAAACCAGGGGGGTAGCGTACGTAAAACCACTCTTGCTCGTACTGGGAAAATTTACTCCACGCCCTTATAAGGATTTGACATTTGGAATGCGGCTTGAGAAATATGAAGGATGGACTGTCGGACCGTCTTTTGAATCGATAGATATAACGGATATCCTCGGGAGTAGGGAATATGAATAAGATGCTCATGAAGAGGACACATGTGCCATGTATAAATGCATAACTATTAGGATGGAGCTGTGCCAGAGCAATCCCGATATACCACCGCACTTCATGGAGAAATGAATTAAAAGGTGAAACGCTTCCGACCCAGCACATAAATTTGTTGCACGATGTATACCCGGCCGGGGCAGGTGTGGCCGATCTTGTCCTGACGGAGCTAAAACGTCGTCAAAGGGGATTTCATGGATTCAGCACAACCGACAAAGAGTGGTTTCGCCAATTTTTGAGGCTTTCAAATCAATGTTATCTAGAATAATAGCTCCATCTATGGCATTAGGAGCCGAGACTATAACTACAGATGCATCCAGAATGCCATGTGTAGTGGTTGTCGATGGATTCGATGTTCCTACTACCTCCTGTCGAGAACTTGGCTTGGGCTTGTCAGAAACTATAGCAAAGCTCTATTTTTTGGACATCTTTAACAAGCGCTTAGTGTGGACAGATATATGTTTAAACTATACTTGGAAGACAATCGATATCAAATATAACGATAATGATATATCCCCCAATGTCGTGTGTGAACTGTGCAACGATTTAAGTAAAGAGTGCAGACAAATTAAAGCCCTAAGGAATAATATAATATAATGAAGCTTAAAGTCAACATCTTTGAAGACCGTTATTATTAACCGTCGCTAAATTTTGTCCGATAGTTGGTAGCAAGTCCTGGGATCAGACATTAGCATCGTATGTTGTGAAGACTAGTGCTTTGTTTTATTAAGTTAAGTACGCATTCACCGTCATTAAAGTTATGGAGTTGTTAAGCCAAATCAGTTCTATATGTTCATATGATTCGTCTCTTGTTACCGCACATTGTTCTATTGTCAGGCATGGAAATATGTGGTCTTGATTTGTATTATGTTCGAGGTGAGATGGTTCTAGTTGCCAGTGCTAATCCCAATCCCAAAGACTCGGTCCCTACCGACCCACCTTCTTACGAGCCACCAAGCGACTCTCTAGTCCAAGACAGCCGACCCACTCTTTCTCTTCATGCACTCTCTATCTTACTCAATCTAATGGCCGACCAAGACACACTAAGTGTGAAGACTCAAATTATTTAGATGAAAATAATTTTGAAAAAAAAATGAAAATCAGTTGATAGGAGATATTTAAAGGATAAACAGTTTGAAAAATAAATATCAAGGATGAGTGGAAATAAATAAGTAAGAGGATAATTATTTTTCAAATAAATAGAAATGAAAAGAAGATAACTAAGTATGAATGAATTTTAAATTCACATATCTCATAAATATTATATATGTGTAGCCAGAGAAATATAGAGTGAATAAAATAAATTCTTATGATAATTAAAATGCATAAAACCAGTTTAGTATTATTTATGCATAAATACATTTTTAAATAAACCTAGGGAAAAACAAATGGATAGAAATAATAGCTAGGAATTAAATTTATAAAGAGAGATATGAGTGAACAATTGAGGTTTAAGGAAATACATAGTGAAGCTAAGTTGCATGAAAATAATGTGCATAAGAAACATGCAAATGACATGTACCCAGAAAAGAAGAAAGGCAACTGTTTTACCAGAAATAGAAATCAAAAGAAAATGGCACATTTAGCCATAAATATATATACATAGTTCTCTAAATTTTATGAGGATAAAATGGGCTTTTCTCCCCACTAAACCCTAGCTAAATGTTTTAAAGATGAGAGGATAGCAGCAGTTTGTTTCTGAGAGAAAACAGAGAAATAAAAAAAGGAAAGCTCACACTGTCTTCAAGCTTAAGCATTCTGGGGGAAAAGAGGAAGGAAGGTGAGTGATTCATCACCTATGAGATTTAAGGCATTAAGACCCAAGTGAATAAAACCATATTATGCTTATGTTTAATTTGTATTCTCTGAATAAATGAATGTTGAATATGGTTGATACTTTGGCTGAATATTTGGTTGCTGTTTTGATTTGTTATGTTTGTTTTGAATTTTGCTTTGAGAAAATATATATAAATAAACAAACAATTACCCTCATCACAGAAAATGATTTTATAATCCTATTTTTACATGAAAAGGAGCTAAATAATTTTTGCTGAAAAGTAGGGTATTAATGAAGGATGAAGTAGGCAGTGTGAATAAGGAGATTCATGCTTATGTCTAGTTCAAAAAAAATGAAGTGAACAATGCAATATCATAAATATGTGCTGATTTGTTCAGATCACAAGCCAATATGCTTTATGGGTTTTTCTCAAAAAAAAAATAACCATACCCTATGTTCACAGTAAAACAAATAAATATAATATTTCCTATGATTTCATCTGATTTATGTAAGCAATGGGAAAATCTCTGGAAACAAATTTATAAGTAGGTTTTAGAAAATATGAATAAATAAAATGACCTTAAAATGGGATGTAGCATTTTTCATGAATGATTGTTATGACTGGCTAAAACAAAATTCCTGAGTGAGTCTCATACTTTTTGATTTATGAAAGGAAGAAATGAATATAAAGCATTTCAAGTATTAATAAAATTCCTCAAAAAATAAATGAGCATGGTCTCTAAATTATAAGCTAATTTAGGAGTAGTGCCTTGATCTATTTATCATTAGGTGGATGATGGATATGTGCATGACTTGCTTAAGTCCTGTAGCCCTCTGTGTAAAGGGTTAACAGAACTGAGCCCCTTTGCAATGCACACTTTGTGTTCAATGGCAAGAGTTCAGACCAAATAAAGTGAAAAATGAGATTGAGAAGTTAAGTTATGGAATTTAGGGAGTTAATCCATAGGAGCATGTGCATGTATAAATGAATGAAGTGAATGGATGAATGCTTGGGTGCATGCTTGTTAGATGAGCTTACATATATACATATGCTCAGGTTTTAATATGAATTTGAATAGCATCAAACATATAAGCTCTCTACACAGTTTTAGGAATTTATAAGTTATTTCTTTAATCCTTGATTTTACTTACACCAGAATTTATTTCTGACCCTATTTGTTGCCTTTGCAATATCGGGGTGTCTCATTTTATTGAGGCCGTTCAAAGTATTGTTGCAGGGAAAGATGCATGAGTAGCTTGCATGCATGGATGTTTGAAGATCTTGATGAATTTAAAATGCTTAAGAAAAGTAGCATTATTATTGTAATAAATAAGTTAGGCAAGCTCTTTTATGTCTTATGTAATTTTTTTCAGAATTTGATGCTATTGGGTTTTTGAAAAGAACATGTAAAACCTGAAGTATTATATGTGCTTGAGTATTATTGATTTAAGTAGCAGATGTGCTTGTGAGTTATGGATTTAAGAAATAAATTCTAAACTAATCCGTTGGATTAAGATGGATGAGAACATGCCATATAATCTGATATGTGGATATGTTCTCCTTGACATATTTGTTTGACTTCAGTTATAATATTGAAGTTGTGCTTGAATAAATATGTGCCAAAGTTTTAAGTGAATGGGTAGAATAAGGTCTTGGTTAATCAGTAGAGTCTAATCATGACTTGTAATTGATATAAGCACATGCAAAAGCTTGAAGACATAGCCTGTAATCCTATCTGGGCATTTGATTTTCCGGTAAAAACTTGTATTGCATTGTGTAGTAAGTTCATATGCATGCTTGGTACTTGTAGGCTTCACTGCAACTATACTTAACTAAACCCTATTATCTAGATACTTGATTCAAGTCTAGTTGCATTTGGTTATAGGCAAACCTGTTGTAGTTTGTAGTATCATGTGGACTTGTTTGTAATGAGCATGACCATTACTCCACAGCATATTGATCACTATCATTTGTTATTTACTCAGAAAACATCAGTTGTCTTCATTATAGGTTCATATGGAAGTTTTGCATTGGTCTGATTTATGGCATTGCCTTGTTCATACTGTCTTCATGTATATGCTAAGACTCAATTTGGCATGTTAGTTTGAGTTTGCATTTTGTTCAATTGTATTGTTTTCCTCTGCTTGGCCTTTTAACTAGTTTACCACCTTAATATTCATATGATCATTGCATACTTTATAAACCAAAATATGAGTATTTTTACCTGACATAAAATTGTTTGTGTTTGAAATAAGAATCTCGGGCTAAACTATTATGCATGAGTTGTTTTAACACCCTTTATTAATCAAAAACCACAAGTATCAAATTCCTCAATTCCAAAGATCAAATGCATGGGTTGTAAATCCAGAAATCAATTAATCTGGGCTATAGAACAAGTTGGGAAATAAAACAAGAAAATAACAAGTGGTAATATTTGAATTAAATATTAATTAAGCTTGGGTTTAAAAAAAAGACTAAAAGGTAGAAATGGCTATGTGACTCAAAACCTCTCAAATGTGAGAAATGTTGTGTGATTAAATTTCATTGCTGCTTAATACTCTAACAGGAAAAGAAACATTTATATATCTTCACATATATAAATGATATGACTAGCTTTAAATACTGATATCTCTATATTGGTAAATTCTGGGTCTGGGAAAAATTAATTAAAAGAAGTGATCAGTTGTTTTATAAAAAGAAAACTCAACTGAAAATTAATAAAATAGATGATAGGAGTAGTGGGTCACTTCACTAAGCCTATACTGACCTACTCTACTAGAATTCGACCGGCTTGCTCTTTTCCTAAACTCCTACTGACCTGCGTCTCTCTCATAACCAACCCGTTCCACTCCGAGAATTTTACCAACGCATGCTCTTTCTCTTAGTACTAACCCTTGCTCCAGCCGAAGGCTGACCGACTACACTTCTTTACTCTCCATGTGACCAATATCGAAGTTAAAGGTAAGCTACTTCCTCTAATAATCTCAGAACGAGCTCCAATCCTAAAATATGCTTTTATACCCACTTTGATTCACTCCTCTCCGCCATCACGTACCGAACACATGTACTTAGACTTCGAACAAGATTCTGAACACACGAGGGATGGGTTAAATAAGAAATCCATACCTATAAAGGGAGCTAGAGGCTTGTGAAGATTGTGGGACTTCGAGCTGATGATTGTTCATACTTGAGGGCGTCTGGAGTTGCGAGGAAGGGGGTCTAGGTTCAAAAGGACGAAGGATGACTATGATGGTAAATAAGGATCAAAGAGAAATAGATTAGCGGGCTTGTGAGAGTAAGGTAAAAGTAAGAAGAAGAAAAAGGAGCGACGACCGAGGTTTATCTATGGCAAAGAGGGATACGAGTAGGCGTCCTCCTATGGAACCGGTCAGCTTGCATCGCTGGGTCAGTAAGTGGGCCCGTCGAAGGTTACCAAAATAAACCGACTTAGTAGGTTGGCGTCTGTGTGCCGGACCATCCTGTGGTTTTCTTAAAAAAGCATAAAATAAAATAATAAATAAATAAAAATAATGATAATGATAAAAATTATAAATAAATGATGCGCTGTGCAGGGTCGAAAGTAATATTGAAATGAAATGTGTATATGTACATGACTATAACGTTAACCGAGGATGACAGTGCGTTAGAACGATGGACTTCGCTTGGTAGGAAGAGGAGCATGGGTCGGGATAACCCAGTATGATTCAGCCTCCAAAAGATTGTATACAATCAGCTTTTAAAAAAATTAAGGACAGGATTTAAGCGACAGATAATTATCATTCTAATTGAAATAGCACCTGAAAGCAAGGACTGATTGCTAATTCAAAGCATGTCGTGTTGATTCACACCACGCACTTTGGGGGCAAATGTTATCCGGCACTTTCGCCCGGCTACGTGGCGATATTCATAGAGCCTATGGATGAATCTAGACGATACTCGAGTTAAGAGAGGATGGAAAGTATAGGAGACCTATGTAGCTTAAGTTTGGATCGTCCTATACACCAGGGTCGGTATGCTTAGCACTAGCTCGGCTGAAGTGGTTCGGCATTGGAGTGTCGACATGGTAGCTCACCCAAAATGGGCGAGACAAAGTAGTTCGGCCGATATGATTTCGGACTTAGTGGGTCGGTGTGAATGAAATCGGCCTTGGTCGTTCGGCCAATTGTGGTCCGGGCTTAGATGTACTAAATCATGTATCGCTCAGCCAAGGAAGGAAAGCCAAGACAATTCGGTCTAGATGGTTCAGCACATGTCGTTCGGCCTAAATGGTTCAACAGGTATCGTTCGGTCGTGGAAGGAAAGCTAACGTCGTTCGGTCAGAAGTAGTTCGACACGTGCAGATCGGTGTATCTGGTTCGGTGCAGCTTGAGGAGGTTGACAATTTATTTGGACTACCGCAGAGTGATGCGACCAGTGTTTCCATACTTCGAGTTGCACTATCGCTTGTTCCGAGTCCTTGAAGGCCTGTTTTGAGTCAATAAAGAGATACCCCTGGATCAACACAGGTGGATCGGTTGAAGAGGGTCGGCAAGACTCGTTCACTCAACTTGACTTACGTCTATGGGCCAAGCTACTTTGGTCTTGGGCATGCGCAGGGAGTCCAATCTATCTTCATCTATAAATAAAGGGGCAGGAGTACAGATATAGGGACCTTTTTTGGGGAACTCTAAGGAGACTGCCATATTTTGTATTCATCTCTTTCTATTCAAACCTGCATTCAAGTTGTTTGTTTACGGATTGTATCTGTACTCAACTGATCAGTAAAGCAATAAAGATCATATTCAAAGTAGACGTAGGCAACTACGCCGAACCACTATAAATTTGATGTTTCGTTTTATGTTGTTATTTTTACATTCAATTGCGTTATTCCTCTGTTTCAATTTACCTTCTACATTAATCTCTCTAAACAACTCTATTCAAGGGTGTTAGTGACCAATTCTAGTGCTAACATTCATAATTTTAACTACATTGCAAAATTTCATTTCAAAACTTTATTTATAAATTTTTAAACCATAACTATAGATTTCTTTATAAAAGTTTTAAATTTATTTGATAGCCCCATTACAAACCTTCCTTACAAAATTTATAAACTCTTTATAAACTTATTTTATAAATAGTCATTCATAACTCATTTATAAAACTTTATATAAAGTGGTTAATAAATGTTTATACCAAAATATTTCTTTCTCTTTTTAAAATCGTATTCCTTTATTTCAAAATACAGACTAAATTTTAAGATTTTAGAAACCTTTACATTAGATTTTAAAAATTTATATTTAAATTATTTCATAAAACTATTAACTTATATTATCTAAAAATCATACTTTTGATTTTAAAATAAATTCCTTCATTAGATAAATTTCAAGAATAATTATTAAAACAAATAAATTTTATCACTTACAATTCTTTTTAAAACTAATACTTCACTTTATAATATTTCAAATGCTAAAAATATGGCCTGGTGCTACTATAGCACTAAATAAGTAAAATGATCCATGTCATCAATTATGGCATCTAATGCATAATATCAAGATATATGAAAAATCTAATCAACAGTGTGAGGAATCCAGTTAGATCCCTCCAACCTATCCCATAGCATCATATACAATATATAGTCATAAAATATAAATCAACCGCTTTGAGGCGGGATCATATACAAAGGGTTATCCACTCTTACACGGGAACGTAATAGTGTCTCACCGCTCCAGGGCAGAAATATATTAAAACCAACAAATAAATAGTAAATCATCCAAACAATCAACATACAGTCAACAATAAAATTATCCACACTTATATATAAAAATATAAGTGGCCCAGAGAGCCGAGTTAACTCACCTAAATTTCAATTTAAAAGTTTAAGATCTTCATTCTTATTTAAACAGAATTTAAATCAGCTTTTGAAATCATATTTATCAACATTAAATTCAAGATTCAATTATTTAAATAATTTAGTACATTCAAATAACCATTATGTTTAAACTTTAAACTTTTTAACTTATAAAATTAATTTTTCAATATTTAAAATCAATTAAATATTTCAAACTAAAATAACTATAATTCAAGGTCATTACCTCCTCCACTCTTAAAAGAATCTCATCCTTAAAATTTCCAAGGTAAGGAAAATATCCAAACCCATTAACTTTTCATAACCAATTATCTGAAATTGATTATAAAATTTATGTCTTTTAAACTCACCCACCTATACCAACTAATTTCCTTCCATTCATTTATTCCAATTTATAACTCAAAATAAAAGTTTAGTTATAAAAAGTTTCCTAACTAAAAAATTTTAAAAAATTCTAATGCCTACAATTTACAAAAAATTTCACCAGCAACTCCTTTGCGAGGCTTGAACAGAAAAATTTGCAGCACAAATATATAATCACAAATATACATCTCATCTTCAAGGATGAGGCATCCTGTAGGGAAAAATATAAATATGCAATATGAAGTCCGTGATGTGCAACATATTTTAACGTTAGCAAGTGCATGTAATCAATATAACGCGAAAGCGAGCTCCAAATGCAAAGCATACACCGTTGATACCTACTAAATACTCAACAACAAATGAGAACAAGTATCTGGAAAATAAAATCACTTCACTAAATAACTGAATAATATAACAAACATATGCAATACTATTAAACAAATTTAATTAAAACATAACATATAATCGTACTAAAGCATGTACGATGTCCATTAACCATTAGTACATAAAACCAAATCTGATAGCTCGCTCGATCACACAATTTCACTTCTGAACTAGTATCATTCACACGACCATTTAAGTTGTAACAACCCGCATATTTATCAATTTTATATTTAAATATTTTATTTAAATATTTTGTCGTTAATCGGATATTGGTCCGAAAAGCTACTTTTTGCAAACGGTCAAATTAGGACTCGAGACCACTTCCATTGAGTTCGAAATGTCGTTTACAACTTTTTTAAGTATAAACATCGATAGGTTTGGAGTTAGTGAAATTTCACTAATTTTCCCGCCTTGGACATTGGGTTAGTTTAGCCTATTAAGCCCAAGTTCCAACCCCCTTCTCCTCACTCTTCATAAATTTCCTAACTAACTCAAGCTTTGGCATTAATGGTGAAGTGAATGGGAAATTAAAACTCCAAGCACAAATTCAATTGCAAATCCAACATTCAACTCCTAATTCAAGTAGAAGATATTGGATTCAAGATTTGGATTGCTTCTCCTTTCTTTCAAGCTTCATCTTCATAAATTTTAGTGCAAAGGTGAGATTTTTATCTCACAATTCTAGCCTATAACTTTATTGGACCGTTGGGAATGATTCCCTATCACTTTTGCATGCGCATTTGCATTTGGTTTGGATTGGATTGGCGTAAAACTCCAATTTTTAGCGTTTTGGTGAATTTTCTGCATTTAGGTCGTTCTGGCCATTTTCGTGTGTTCGGAGTTAGGTCGTTCGCGACATAACCCTTAGGTCGCTCGCGTGTTAACGCGCTAGGTTGCACTGCACGTATTGTCATCTCGGAATTAGGTCGTTGGGCTTTAAGTCGTAGGTCGTTTGGCCCATAGGTCGTTAGGTCGCTAACACTTAGGTCGTTTCTGGCCTTAAACCCCCTCTGCAGTGTTAGGCCGCTCGCGAGTTGAGTCTTAAGCCGTAGGTCGTTCGCGAGTTAAGCTTTAGGTCGTTTGGCCTTTATAATGTTAGGTCGCTCGCGTGTTAAAACGTTAGGTCGCGTGATCTATATCCCCTAGGTCGTTGACCCCTTGAGTAGTAGAACTGATAGGTCGCTCGCGAGTTAAAATCGATAGGTCGCTCGACCACTAGATCGTATGACCTATTAGGTCGTTAGGTCGCGTGGTTTTTAAGCCGCGTACCAGTTAGGTCGTTCCACCTTATAACCCTTAAGTCGCTCACCTCTGTTAGGTCGCGAGTCCCTTAAGTCGCTCACCTCTGTTAGGTCGCGAGTCCCTTAAGTCGCTCGCCTCCGTTAGGTCGTGCATCCCCCTAACTCGTTCGGCCTTGCCTTCGTTAAGTCGCGTGACACATTAGGTCGCGCATCACCTTAACTCGCTCGACCTTGTTTAGGTCGTTAGGTAGCGAAGACCCTTAGGTCGCAACCATTAGGTCGCTCGACCCAATTCCCCTTAGGTCGTTAGACCTCATTTTGTCTTCACTAGGTCGTACCGTTTTGGATGGGACGCTGCCCCGCACCCCGCCGGGGGTGCTTCCCCCTGGACCCCCGCGACCTGACCGGGCAGGTCGAACCCCGTAAGCGGTGGCGTTGCCCCCGCACCCCCACCTGGGGTGTTGCTACCCCCCGGACCCCCCCTCCGTAGGGGCTCTTTGATGAAAGATGCATTTTGAGTTGATTTCCTTGGATTTCATTCACGTCTTTGAACGCGAAGTTTTTGTGATTTGTCACTTTAATAAAATAAAGGTTTCAATACTAGTAGTAAATATCAAAACTCTTTCAGCAAAACGATTTCAACTCTATTTTTAATAACAAAGCTTTTTCCTTAAACCGTTTTCCAATCTATTAGTATACACAAACCTTTACCTCACTCGTATGAGAAATCTAATTAAACGACTTAGTAAAACAAGTGGTATGAAACGCTTGCGTTTACTTCGTCGGTTAATTCTTGGACTTGTTCGATTGAATCTCTTGTGACAATTTTCTAGTGGAGATCTACAGTTTGTTAGTAAATATTTGAGTTAAGCAAGTGGTTATGGGACATGAAGTTAAACTTTTATATTTACTAACTTAGTGTAATTGACACTTCTTGATGATCATGACGATCATTTTTGTGTTTTAGACTAGCAACTGTGCGATGTCTCTTTGTCTGCGAGGGAGACTAGACCCCGCTCTTGTGATGTTTCACCATCTCATTTGTGTGATGTTTCGCCATCACATATGTAGGGTAGCGCCCCACGGTCTTCGGGCCATTCGTGTGTCAAAATTAATTGCTTGCAACCATGAGATAGCTTCTCGCTTTGTGTTACACGTGTAGGTGAGTTTTCATGCTCCCATTTTGTGAGTTTTCATGCTCCCATTTTGTGAGTTTTCATGCTCCTATATTGTAATTTCTGGATTTCCTGTGTAGTCTTCTGGAATTTGTGCTTCACCTATTTTCATGACTTTCATTGTTATGATTTTCCAACTTTTATGTTTAGGTGAATTTGGATCTTTTAGAAGATTCTTTTGATATTGTTTGATCTCTTGATGATCTTCATTTACATGCTTATCATAGTATGTCTTTATGGTTACTATATGTTCTTGCCATATCTATTGTCTATATCATGTTATCTGATATTTATAGCTAGACTGATCCGTTTATTATTTTCTTATAAATAATACTCGGGTCAGACCGAGATGTTACAGGTGCTTCTGCTTGACTTCTCCCCCAAGGATTTACTACTCTGACTTTTGGCTGACCTTTTAGATTAGCAGTTTTTGTCGTTTACATTTGAGATACAGACTCATAGATGTATTCTTTTGCATAGCACGTGTTGCTATTCTTTTGTATTATTGTGGATATTTTTGACCACTACTCTGATGTACACTTTCATGTGTTAGTTATATATTCATATCTTCTTCCGTCTTTGTGATATGGATGTCTGTGACTGATTTGTGTTATGCATATTTCTATGTTTGTTTTCGAAGATTATTATAGCCACCGCGTGATAAGAAATCACGAGGATGGTCGCTCCTCAACAGCCTTATTCTCCGTGCTAGTTGACAACTCTACACCGTAGTGTTCTTGGCTAGTGTGGGTATAGAGGTGGGGCGTCACATAAGTGCGGACTCCTTTTTAGTTATTTATTTAGAAAACATCATTCTCCTTGCATTGCTATAGACTATGATAGAGAATTCAAAACACAAATCAAAAATTCGTATCTAGTATTCGCCGTTAAGAATCGTGTGAAAAATACTAACTTGAACTGGTGTAAATCACCTCGAAACCATATCGAAATAGGATTAAATAATTATGCGAATAAGATGAACTATGTATAAATTACATATTTATTTAATTGGTTTTATTATTGTATCAAATTATTTTTATTCATATATATATATATTATATTTATTACCATTCAATTGATTCACATTCAATTTACTTACATTCAGTCGATTCACATTCAATCTATTTAGTATATTTCCTTTTGTACTAATAATACTTTGAAACAACTCCAAAAAACCATTACTTAAGTTTATTACAAAAAATTTACATAACTCAACTTGTTTAATATCACTTCACAACTTAAGTTCATGTTCATTTTTATCAAACAACATTCCAAACCATATTCAATTTCATTTTACAACTTAAATTGAATTTCATTTTACTACTCAAATTTATATTCTTTCCATTACTTCATTTCATTAATTCATTTTATTAGTTCATCTAATTCGTTTCAAATCCAATTCAATTTCTTTTCAACTTTCTTAAGTTAAACTTCATTTTATTTAATTCATTTCATTGACTCAATTTATTTAACTTTACTTAAGTTAAATTTTAATTTTATATGTCAATTTCAAATTTTTTTTCTTATCTACACCATTTTCATATTATAAGTTCAAAAACTTATTTTCATATATTTATCAAGTCATACTTCGTATTTTAAAATCAAAAATGGTGTAACGACCTGAAATTTTCTAACCCGAAATTTCCAGATAGTTATGAAAAAGAAGAAAGAGATAGAAGAAGAAGAACAGAAACACCACACATCTCACATTCGTAGCGGATAAAATATAATAATAAATAGTCACAATTTACAAAGGAATACTATTACGTCGATTACATTTCATATACATCAGAGTTTCACATATATACAGTCACTAAATATATACAATTAGCAAGTCTCCGATTAATAATAATATAAATACAGCGGAATACTCTATACGCTATTGCCATCCAGCTCGCCTCCTGAGCTCCAGAACGTACCTACCGGAAAATCTGTAATACTCGGTCTGACCCGAGCATTACACCAAAGTAACACCCGGGTCAGGCTGGAAACCAGCGTGAGTAATCCCATTTAACAAGGAATACAAAGCAAAAATCTTATGTGAACCCGTGGCAACTTATATCAATATAACCAATTCACAATTTCCTATAGACAGCACTTATTTCACATATCAATTTCTAAGTACCAAACTTAGATAAAATAATTCAATTCTCTTAAATCATTTCATTCCAGCAAATAGATTTCACATATCAACCTATAAAATATTCGAAGTGGTTTCGGATATTTCCTAATACCCGACTTCGGCCTCTTCGAGACTTGTGCCGTCCAAACCCAAATTATCAAAATGAAATACTCAACATTTGAAAACAGGAATATCATCTCATTCAAGCATCCATTACCAATCAATCATTCATAAGCAAATTTTATCGCTTCCAAATTAATTCAATTGATTCTAATTGAATTTACGACCTCCAATCACTTAGATTCCTTCATTTAGTATTGATTAGTTTCAGATCAATAAGTCAACCCTTCCTTCATAACTCATCTTAATTATTTACCATGGGTTAATTATTTTCAATTACCTTCAAGTAATTATTTTCGTTAAATTTTATGATATTATGTATTTTTAACTAAATCAAAGAGTAATCCTTCATTACTTCACATATTAATTAACCATAATCAATTACACTAATCCTTAATTACTTACATTAATTAGTTTCTCACGAGTCATTTTTGATTAATTCATCTTAATTAATCAATCTTTAATCACATCGTTGATTATATAAGTTAATGGTTCCAAATTATGTTTTGAGTTGTTCTAATCTAAATTAATTACTTTAATTCAATCCAAATATTAATCATTCTAGATTAATCTCAACCTGTAATTAACTATTCCTTTTTATTTACTTTGTCAATAAATTAATTACCCCATAATTAATTATCTTAATTAATCCCTTTCCAAATTTCACAAAGCAGTTATATTTTATGAGTTACATTAAGTAATTATTTATCACACCATCAAATGATTATTCTGAATTACTTATACTAAGTTAATTAACTTACAACTTAATTTATTATTTATTTAAATACCTTTTATTACTGAATTAAATAACCCAATCATTAATTAATTAAATTAATTAATTATCCATTTCAATTATCTTACTAATTTAATGTACTACAAATCATTAAGTCGTTGGTAACTTTTAAACGGAAACATTTCTTATTTAAGTTGTTTCTAAATTTAAAACAACTTAAAATTCTCAATACTTCGAGTTAAGCAACCATTAACTCGAGAACCATCCAATACCAAAATCACCAGAACATCAATTCACAGTGCATATCAAATCAATTAACTCATTCAATCAAATATTTTAATTTAACCATTTAAACTCAAATAGAAATCTAATAGAGTGAGATTTACTCACCTTTGCTCCTTAAACTTGTAATTCACTTCATTCTCGATTTGGTTCCACGACTTTCAACCTTGTATAAATAATTATATGATTTTTGTTAATATTTGAATCAAATCAAACAATTAAATTTCGTTTCACAAATTTAATCAATTAACAATTTAATTTTAACCAATGATTTACCTTTATTTTTAAACCAATTTCTTTTAAATAAATTTAAGAAATCAATTGTCTTAATAACTTACTGTTCTCTACATATATACATAAATAACTGATCCAAGATAAAATTGTTTAAGCCATTTGTTTACTTCACTATTCGAAATCAGCGAATTCTAAACTTACTTTTTTTTATAAAAATCAAAGCTTTTGGAAAATTAAAACAAGGTTGATATACCTTACAGAAACATGAACCCTACACAGAAGACCTTCCTCACCCTCGCGAAGGCAGACCACGCGGTTCATCACCATCCAGCTCCAACCATCACTGCAAATCATACATCCTTCAATAGCGATCCTAATCAGCACCAAGCTTCACGCGAATGCCATCGCGACCAGATCGAGATACGATCATGCCGTCTCCTCCCAGAGTATGACCTTAGCTTCAATCGCGACTTCATCGCCGCTCCGTATCTCGCGAAGCCCAGCGTACGATGAGCAACCCAAAAACCCACGTCACCTCCTAAAATCGCAACCTCGAGCTCCCTTCCACCCACGGCGACATCGCGACGCGCTCGGTGATTGGCGAACGAACAATGGGTTCCACGCGTCTTAGGGTTAGGTCACGAATGAATTGAATAAAATGATTACGTTTTCAATTTCGAAGGGCTGGCTTCGGCCATTTTCCCTCTTTTTTTTAATGTTCGATCTGGTTCCAGAAATGAGAGGGGAGAACGGTATAAGATAGATACTTGAGAAACTTCTTGAGTACACTTGAGATTATAATATAATAAAATATGAAAATATCTCGTATACCATAGCGTGAAATCCTAAACCCCGAATCAGACATGCCGACAGGCGTTTAAAAGGTTTTACCCGCATTCCGAACACAATGGAATGTGTTTTGGAGGCAAATCTGAACGTATGTGCGAGTTACGGAATTAAACGATCGATATTCAATTAAATCGATTAAAATAGATATACGCGTTTCGAGTTGTCAGGGTCGACCGACAACTCCGATTGCTACGAAAATTGAAATCCGATAATAACTAACTATTACGTATCCAATGGAACTGGTTTCGTTGAATTCCGAGATTGTGCCTCGGAAGGCTATTTTTAAATATCGATTTAAACGATATATTATTAAAATTGAACGAATCACCTTTAATTTAACTTCCAACCATTATATTATCTTCAGTATCGTCATTAAAAATTTTATAAGCCTTCAAATTTCTTTTAATAGGCTTAAAATTCCATATTCAACCATTCACCCAGTTTTCAATTATTAAATTCAATATTTAAACTATATAATTCAATGATCTAATTATCAAGTAAATATTGATATTTGGAATTCAAGTTTAAAATTAACCTTTAAATATTTTAAAATCAATTAACTATTCAAATTTAAATTGTTAAAAATTCTGGATCATCACACTCCTCCCCCGTTAAAAGAATTTTGTCCCCGAAATTACTAGTTGGGAAGAATGGTTCCAAACCCGTTTACCCTTTTCCCAATACTCCCAATTCAACATCCTACCAACTATCTTTTACTAAAGACCCACTATCCTTAATCAACTTCCCAAAACCTTCTATAGTTTTCATGCAATATCCTTTTGCTAAATCTTTTAAATTTAAATTTAAAACCAAATTTTGAATTATCAAAATTTTCTCAAAATTTTTTCTAACTCTCTAAACTTCCGAAATTTTTTGCCAGCGTCTCCTTTGCCCGGCTAGCTCGGTACAACTAAAAAAGGCCTCTACGGGCTTCCCAAATTCCAAAAGAAAACAAAAGCCAAGTGGCTACATCAAAAACCCAATCCAATTCATACAGAAATTAAAATACATACCTTCTTGTTGGGCAATTCACATTTATCCTTTGGAATCAAATCCAACTTTCTTTTCCCTTTTGAATACCTGCATATCTTGTTTAGCAACTATATTCAATCGTAACTTACAAATCGTTTTATACATTCTCTTATATAGGTTTCCATATCCATTTCTATTCAAACTAGTTTTCCTCACTTCTATACGAATTCAATTTACTTTAAATTTTTAATGTTGAATTTAATCTTTTATGTATATCTGATTGATATTAGTTTCATTTACTAGTTTGCTTTAATTTCCAATTTGAAATCGTTTTGTCGTTAACCAATTTTATTTTATTTTCAAAAAATTTCTAACTCCCAAAATTTTCAGAAAATTTTGGCAGAGTCTCCTTTCTATGGAGAAGCTTTTGCAATTTCACAATAGATATAAATAAATATACATCGACCCACACGGTCGGAAAATGCAAAAACAGTTCATATTTCCTATTTTAATGCGTAGGCGTACCTTATTTAGCAAGTTAAGCAAGTAGCTTATTTTTTTAGCAATTAGTGCATCCAAATCCAGCCAAACGGCCTTCAAGTACCTGTACTTACTCAATTAAAACATATAAGTGCCATATATAGAAAATCTATTTGCATTTCACTTACTTTCAATAGCTAAACACATGCATTACGTAAACATCAAGCACCAAATGCTTCCCATAAGCACTTTATATGATCTAAACTAATTCCAATTTCTTCCAATCAATTCATAATCCATTTCATTCTATTTTATGGATTTGCAACTCAATTTCTTACATCCAATTGGTTTTTAATCCCAACAAGCTCATATTCACTTCAATTAATTCAATCTTCATCAATTCATAGAATTTAATTATATTCATTTACGTTAAATGACAATCCATTCTATGCAAATTCGACAATATCCCCTTAATAGAGTATTTATTTTTAGTCTATAACTACTTAAATTAATTTCAACTCATTCTATAATTAATTCCATTTCATTGCTAATTTTTTTACCAACCATTTATTGCATTTTTTTTTCATTTTCGCAATTGTTCCATTCAAACAATTTGTTAAACTTGGCATATCCAATACTTATAAATTAATAACCATTTCCCAAAGTAATTCAATCCAAGTTTTTATTGAATGGGCTTTCATCCTTACTCGAAGCCAAGCTTCCATAAATTTTAAACTTAAGTTAATTTATTCCAACATCAAACTTAAGTTTACTTCTGTTTGATTCTCATTTAATCAAATTCCATTAACTTTAATTAGCCCATCTATTTCATTTTATGCAAATTCAGCGATACTCGCTTAATAGAGTATCTATTTTAGTTTATAAGTACTTCAAATTATTTCAACTTCATAACTTAAGTTCATTCCGATAACCCAAGTTCAATTAAAACTTTAATTTCTATTCAAGCAAACTTCATCCATTTATTATTTAATTCAATTAACCCAATTTAAAGTTTTTATTTACTTACTTAATTCGTTATCGAATTTATTTTATTAACATAAGGTCATTCTCAATTTATTCTACTCACTTGGGTTTTGTTTGCAACCTAAACCATTTCTCTTATAATTCACTTTCATTTTATTCGAAAACACTTCCATTATATCAAATTTACTTGCAAATTACGTTAAGTATTATTCATATCACACTTGAATTTTATTTGCAAGTCAAACCAGCACCCTTTCAAGCCAACTCAATTTTATTTTTACACCATCTCTCCTTATTTAATCCTTTTATTTACCCAAGTTAAATTTGATTAATATTCTAGATCAAACAATTATTCAGCCAAT
Organism: Allium cepa; assembly: GCA_030765085.1. Taxonomy (NCBI): domain Eukaryota; kingdom Viridiplantae; phylum Streptophyta; class Magnoliopsida; order Asparagales; family Amaryllidaceae; genus Allium; species Allium cepa. The sequence continues at coordinate 800,989,722 of CM060937.1, forward strand.
TGGCTTACTTCCAATTTTATATCAAGATTCGATTTTATTGCAAAAATCACATTATCAAATTTTCCCGAGTTCAGATTAATTTAATAATTGCAGTTTGGATTCCCCTTTATTTTAAAATTTATATATACCTTTAAATCCAGATAATACAATTGAAGTAGCTTTTTATAAAAATATTTCTTATAACTCGATGTCTCAACCAGTCCATCCTTGTTCTCATAGAAATTCAATCATACGTTGATCAGGCGTAGAACTGAAAATCTTTAAGTACTTAGCAGACCCATTTTCAACATCCAGTGAAAATACTTGGAAAATAATTTTATTGAAAATATTGAAAGCATTTTGAAATAGAGGAAATATCTTTGGTGATAATGCTTTGGAAATCATCACCCTCATCCATGGTCGCAGTTAACCCGATGGTTACGTTGCCGTCCCGACAAAATCCATAGATAACTGTAGGCCTCCGCGCCCCTCGATTACACCATGGAACCCACGACAGATCGTAGCTACAACTGGGGTTACGTAGCCATCACAGCAAAAACCCATATAACTGTAGGCATCAGCGCCATCGAATTTCGCTGCCAAAAATGAAACTTCTCCACTCCACATGACCATAGATCACAGTCTACCGATGTTGCGTTGCCTTCCCGGCAAAATCAAGTGTAGACCGTTGACACTCATCCTCCACACGATTTTTGCTATGGTCCCCACAGTAGATCGCAGCGATATCGAGTTACACTGTCGTCACAGCATAACCCAAATGCCTCTGTAGGCATCAACGCCATCGACTTTCGCTACCCAATAATCCTCAGGAACTAGTTTTGTCCGGAATCCTCATAGGATCAACTTTAGAACCCCCCCTTGGGGATTAAGGCAGCACCACCCGGTGGCACTCCTGAGAAGTTCATTTCAAGGGAGCGCCTTTTTCCCCAGAGCCATCATCAAAATATTTTATACTATACACATATAGTATCTTCAAATCATACACCTAGTATGATATTATACAAAGCTCCTTTACACAAAATCGATTATCCCAAAATCGATAGTTCTCAAACTAGGCTTTCCAAATTCAACATTGATTTTACCCAAAATCAAAAGCCTTTCCAAATCCAAAGGTTCTCAAAACCTTTTCCTAAATCCTCATAAGAACCTTTATATATATAACAGATATATATATAATTTTTTCTTTAAAACTTTGGATCATTTCAAACTTGTATAAACTCCTTTTATACTTCAAACACTTCCAAAAATCCCTTTTCCTCCAAAATAAAATTCAACAAGGGGAGATTTATCTTATATCTGACAAAGATATATATTTTTGTTTACCCAAAATCAAATATTCAAATTTGATTACTCTTTCTAATATCAATTTCCTTTCTATTCACGTTCCTTAAATTCCCCTTTACTTATTTATAATTGCCTTAATCCCATTTGGATTATCACTCCAATTCTTATCACAGTTGGATATTTAAATCAATAACAGTTTGAGCTCCGACCAGTTTAGATAATAGCTTGATAATTTTAAAATAGACAAATAGTTGAAAAATAATTATTAGTATACATAATAGCTATGAAATGGTTAACTAATTGTAAAATAGTTGGAATACAGTTGAATAGTTACAAAAATTTTAGATAATAGCAAAATAGTTGAAAAATAGTAATAAATTTGTGATATAGTCGAAAAAATAATAATTAGTTTATAAAATAGTTGAAAAATATTTAAATAGCTTCAAAAATAATTTGTAACACAAGTATAAAATAATTTGGCTTCAAGAAAGAAAGTTGTATATATTTAATAGCTTAGGGTAAAAAATAAGTTTATAGGAAAACAATTTATATTGAAAATAGTCAAGAGCTAACTGTTCACCTTCCCAACAATTCAATTTAAATCTTCATTTAAATTGACCCAATTCCCATTCAAATAACTCCAAATTCCATTGGACTTGATTAACCCCCAATTCAAGTTGAATCAATCTTGATTCTTTCCCCAATTTAAATCAAATTCTAGATGATTTTAAATCCTGTTCAATTTTAATTATAATTTCATACTACTCCAATCAATGTGAATTATAATCAATTTAATTTCAGAATCCAAATCACTTCAATTTAATCCAATCAATTTCCTATTTAATTTTTTTTAAACTTATACATCTTTAATCACCAATCCAATTACTTCAAACCAAATTCAATTTTGAAGTAATTCAATTCAATCTTGAATTTAAACTATCTCGAATTATAGAAATTCGAGTTAAATTCTCAAAGGTTGGTTTAACTCTTTAAACCAAATTAACCTTTAAATCAAAGTGTTTAATCATTTTAATTTCTAAGCCCAATTTCTCAAAATTCCCATTCTAAATTATTTTTACTTATGTATTTTCAAGGTTCAACAAAATTTTATTTTAAAAATTTTGTTGATATCAAATTTAATTTTCCAGTTTGAAGCTAGTTCTTAAACAAGTTTATTTTACAATTCAATTATTCAAACTTATTTTATTTTATTTATACAATTCCATTCTCAATTTAAAGGTTTTTTATTTACAATAGGATGGTATCATCCAATTTGTTCTTAAATGTCCATCCATTTCAATCTTTAAACCTCAAACCCGTTTTGAGATCACACAAATTCCCAATTCAAATCAACCATTTAACCTTCCAAGTTAAAATCCAATTTCATCTCTAAATTTCCAATTCTGGTTGCTTTTCTACACTTATTTAATTTTCCAAAGTTAAATTCCAATTTACTTAATCCAATCAACCTTACTCAATTTGAATGCCCGCTTCAAACTTCAACATTCTTTCCCTCTTATAAGTTCAAAACTTATATTACTTTGGGTTTTTTTTTACATCACATTTCAGGGAAAAATCAAAACTCAACCCTTTAGAGTTTATTCTATATTATCTTTGATATCATGTATATCCATACATATATACATATTTATTTCTTGACCCTCCCAGCCATATTTAAATCACCTTTGGTTTTAAATTCAAATCAAATTTCAAACAACCCATTGTTTGCAATAAGTCTCATTTCAAACTTACCTTTATTTAAAGCTTTTAAATAATTTAATTCCTGAATTCTAATTTTAGAATTCCATTTTCAATTAATTAAATTTCGATTTGGTTGTATCTTCATTTTTTACTGCATTTAATTCTAATTCAAGACTTCAATTTGGTTTTATTATATTACTTCTCAAATTTAATTCCAATGATTTAACAACCAATCACCTTAATATTTATTAGAAAGAAATATTGCTTTATATCTCAAAAATATATTTTATATAAAAGCATTTAAAAGCTTTATATAAGAAAATAACAAGTACGCTCTCATATATATATATATATATATATATATATATATATATATATATATATTCTCAACTCAATCTAGAGTACTACAGACTCTATTTAATGAGTAATCCCCACCAGAGCCAAGGTTTTCACTTAACTTCGCTCTGATACCAAATGTAACGACCCGAAATTTCCTAACACGAAATTTCCAGATAGTTATGAAAAAGAAGAAAGAGATAGAAGAAGAAGAACAGAAACACCACACATCTCACATTCGCAGCGGATAAAATATAATAATAAATAGTCACAATTTACAAAGGAATACTATTCCGTCGATTACATTTCATATACATCAGAGTTTCACATATATACAGTCACTAAATATATACAATTAGCAAGTCTCCGATTAATAATAATATAAATACAGCGGAATACTCTATACGCTATTGCCATCCAGCTCGCCTCCTGAGCTCCAGAACGTACCTACCTGAAAATCTGTAATACTCGGTCTGACCTCCAATCACTTAGATTCCTTCATTTAGTATTGATTAGTTTCAGATCAATAAGTCAACCCTTCCTTCATAACTCATCTTAATTATTTACCATGGGTTAATTATTTACCATGGGTTAATTATTTTCAATTACCTTCAAGTAATTATTTTCGTTAAATTTTATGATATTATGTATTTTTAACTAAATCAAAGAGTAATCCTTCATTACTTCACAAATTAATTAACCATAATCAACTACACTAATCCTTAATTACTTACATTAATTAGTTTCTCACGAGTCATTTTTGATTAATTCATCTTAATTAATCAATCTTTAATCACATCGTTGATTATATAAGTTAATAGTTCCAAATTATGTTTTGACTTATTCTAATCTAAATTAATTACTTTAATTCAATCCAAATATTAATCATTCTAGATTAATCTCAACCTATAATTAACTATTCCTTTTTATTTACTTTATCAATAAATTAATTACCCCATAATTAATTATCTTAATTAATCTCTTGCCAAATTTCACAAAGCAGTTATATTTTATGAGTTACATTAAGTAATTATTTATCACACCATCAAATGATTATTCTGAATTACTTATACTAAGTTAATTAACTTACAACTTAATTTATTATTTATTTAAATACCTTTTATTACTGAATTAAATAACCCAAATCATTAATTAATTAAATTAATTAATTATCCATTTCAATTATCTTACTAATTTAATGTACTACAAATCATTAAGTCGTTGGTAACTTTTAAACGGAAACATTTCTTATTTAAGTTGTTTCTATATTTAAAACAACTTAAAATTCTCAATACTTCGAGTTAAGCAACCATTAACTCGAGAACCATCCAATACCAAAATCACCAGAACATCAATTCACAGTGCATATCAAATCAATTAACTCATTCAATCAAATATTTTAATTTAACCATTTAAACTCAAATAGAAATCTAATAGAGTGAGATTTACTCACCTTTGCTCCTTAAACTTGTAATCCACTTCATTCTCAATTTGGTTCCACGACTTTCAACCTTGTATAAATAATTATATGATTTTTGTTAATATTTGAATCAAATCAAACAATTAAATTTCGTTTCATAAATTTAATCAATTAACAATTTAATTTTAACCGATGATTTACCTTTATTTTTAAACCAATTTCATTTAAATAAATTTAAGAAATCAATTGTCTTAACAACTTACTGTTCCCTACATATATACATAAATAACTGATCCAAAATAAAATTGTTTAAGCCATTTGTTTACTTCACTATTCGAAATCAGCGAATTGTAAACTTACTTTTTTTTATAAAAATCAAAGCTTTTGGAAAATTAAAACAAGGTTGATATACCTTACAGAAACATGAACCCTACACAGAAGACCTTCCTCACCCTCGCAAAGGCAGACCACGCGGTTCATCACCATCCAGCTCCAACCATCACTGCAAACCATACATCCTTCAATAGCGATCCTAATCAGCACCAAGCTTCACGCGAACGCCATCGCGACCAGATCGAGATACGATCACGCCATTTCCTCCCAGAGTATAACCCTAGCTTCAATCGCGACTTCATCGCCGCTCCGTATCTCGCGAAGCCCAGCGTACGATGAGAAACCCAAAAACCCACGTCACCTCGTAAAATCACGACCTCGAGCTCCCTTTCACCCACGGCGACATCGCGACGCGCTCGGTGATTGGCGAACGAACAATGGGTTCCACGCGTCTTAGGGTTAGGTCACGAACGAATTGAATAAAATGATTACGTTTTCAATTTCGAGGGGCTGGCTTCGGCCATTTTCCCTTTTTTTTAATGTTCGGTCTGGTTCCAGAAATGAGAGGGGAGAACGGTATAAGATAGATATTTGAGAAACTTCTTGAGTACACTTGAGATTATAATATAATAAAATATGAAAATATCTCGTATACCATAGCGTGAAATCCTAAACCCCGAATCAGGCATGCCGACAGGCGTTTAAAAGGTTTTACCTGCATTCCAACACAATGGAATGTGTTTTGGAGGCAAATCTGAATGTATGTGCCAGTTACAGAATTAAACGATCGATATTCAATTAAATCGATTAAAATAAATATACGCGTTTCGAGTTGCCAAGGTCAACCGACAACTCCGATTGCTACGAAAATTGAAATCCGATAATAACTAACTATTACGGATCCAATGGAACTGGTTTCGTTGAATTCCGAGACTGTGCCTCGGAAGGCTATTTTAAATATCGATTTAAACGATATATTATTAAAATTGAACGAATCACCTTTAATTTAACTTCCAACCATTATATTATCTTCAGTATTGTCATTAAAAATTTTATAAGCCTTCAAATTTCTTTTAATAGGCTTAAAATTCCATATTCAACCATTTACCCAGTTTTCAATTATTAAATTCAATATTTAAACTATATAATTCAATGATTTAATTATCAAGTAAATATTGATATTTGGAATTCAAGTTTAAAATTAACCTTTAAATATTTCAAAATCAATTAACTATTCAAATTTAAATTGTTAGAAATTCTGGGTCATCACAAATGGAGAATCATTGAGGCAATAATTCATCACTTAGAAACTTGAAAAAGAATGACGATAATGCTGCAGCCATCATTAGAATTATTTTCAAACGATTGAGGTGAATTCAGTGTTTTCTATTTCCTTAAATCCCATTGTAAAATTTTTGAACAAATTTTTTTCAAGACAATACTATTATTATTCTGCCAAAACCTTTAAAAATCAATTCTCCAAAATCAATGGGATTTAATTTATTAATTTTTTTTTGCATCCATTTTTATTTACTAATCGTATTTATAAATATACTTATACGATTTCATTTCCTTTTCATTTACAAATCACATTTTTAGTTCGCATTTGCATAATCTCGCTTCTTATGGTAAATCATTTGCTAAGCGTTTATCTTTGTTTAGATTATAATAATAACAACTTTGATTTGACAACAAAAAAAATGATAGTAATCAAATATTATCTTTCTTTAACAAACCGAGATTTTCGACCCTTAAAAATTGACACTAATCCATCCATTGTATTGCATGCAGAGTAACAGAATGCCGAAAACCCGATTGTTAGGGAAAAAAAGAAGTAAGAAGATAAGTAGAAAACTAAAAACACCGAATCTCCCAATGGTATGAATAATCTATAATATACATCAAATCTTTACACAAAAAGAACTATAATATATGTATATACATGCATCAATCAGTGTATGCTAAACTATTTCAGCCCGGACAGTTATAATAGCATGTCCTTACAATTAATGATAAATACAACAATAAATACAATGGAAAAATAACCATCTATGTGAATATGTCTCTGGGCCTCCATCTCATCTCCTGAAGCTCTGAAGCAACCAACAAAAATACATAGATATGCTCGGTCTAACCCGAGCATTATAATAAAATAACATCTGAGTCAGTCTAGAAAACCAGCGTGAGAAAACACACCCAGTTGGATTTTAATGTTATATAAAAAAATCTTTGAGATCACAAATATCTCGTAAGATCATACCGCACCTAAAAATGGATGGGTTTTTACGTTACAATAACCAAAACATTTTCTATATATATCCATTTATATTATAACAATGTCTAGGGGTCAACATAAAATATGAATATAGCTGAAATGTTTGCATCTTACGTTTCATCATAGTTGGGCACAACTAAGTCCGTACCATGCTTATTGGAGAATGGATTCCATACAAAATGGCTGTGCTTATGGGGTACAGCACGTCACGGTGTATTTTCGGACGAATAACACCGAGGTCAAACCTATCGACCCCTACCTACAAAAGACTTACCTACCCTTTATTGGATAATACCAAATAAGATCAGCCTTGGTTCAAATCAGTAGTTGTACCGAAGCATATAAATGTCAATGGTAGGAACTCTAAATAGGGATGACCTTACCCTTATAGGAGCAAGCAACCTAGCATTGCCGCATCTCCCCTATTTTAGTCATTCTCGGTTGAGCGATATACCAAGGCTTCGGTGGGGATACTCATTAGAGATGGGGTCAGCAGTACCCTAGTTTGAGTTTGAGTGTGTGTGTGTCTATATATATGTTTGAGAGTGCGTATTTGTTAGTACTATAAAATGTTTTGTGTTGTGTTGACTTATTTGTTGAGTGGCTTGTGAATTCTGGTCGGTACGTGGGACGCCGTAGTATCGATAGGAGTTTCTAAACAATTAAACAAGGCAATCCGACACAATATTGTTTTGTAAGCGGGCAAACGAAATAATTTTACCCAAACTCTATTTTGGTATAAAAGAATAATTTTTCCTAGATATTATTATAATTATATTTTGGTTTGGTTGGATATTAGAGGATGATGATATTTGGTTATCATCATATGTATTTATTCTAATAAGAACATTAAAATGATGTAAGTCAGGATAAACAATTAAGAAATGGTTCATACAACCAAAGTGGAATGGTATAAATGAAATTCGCGAATGAGATTATATATAGAAATGGATTTAAAAGTTGAGAATTTAAAATCCTGGTGGTCTTGAAATTGATTTCTAAACGTATTTTGAAAATATAATGGTATTGGTTTGAAAATGTTTTTGAAGAGAAATGTTTCAAAATGGGATTTAAAAGAAACTAAAAGCATTGAACTCACTCGGTTGCTGGAAAATAATTTTGATGATGACTTCAGTATCGTCAGTGTTCATTTGCGAGTTTCTAAGAGATGGATTGCTACCATGATTGTTTGTTTTAGAATTATTGATAGTAAAACCAAAGTTTGATATAAAAAATTCCAAAGGGTAATATGGGATACAAAAAGGAGTTATATATGTTTTCAGAATAATTTGAAATACAACCCAGTTTTAGAGTGATTAAGTAATTGGTTGAGATGAGCAAAGCTAGAAATGAATTATAAATGAGATTAACTCAACTTATGTTTAATGAAATTTGATTTGATCCAAAAATGGAATGAAATTTGATGGTAATAAAGTGAACTAATTATACAAATTAACTAGTGAATTAAATATGAATTGGAAATACTGAATGATTGAAGTAAATATGAAGTTAAGTTTTAAAGTTGTATATAAACTTAAGAAATGGTATAAAATGTTTATAATAAGACTTAAGAAATAATTTTGATAAAATGATTTTCGAAATGAACTTAACTTGTAACGACCTGAAATTTTCAAAACTAAAAATAGTCAATTTAATAAAGTATTGTGATTTAATGTTGGATGAAAAAATTTGTGATTTAATAACAAGATTATAACTGGAATGAAATGTAATAGTATTAATTTAAGGTAGATTGATAACTGCTTTAAATGAAATTCCAATTAATTAAAATGATTAAAAAGTTATAGTTGGTTATAAATTGTAAATTAATTGTAATGATGAGTGTATTAGTTGATAATTGGATTAAAGAGTAACCGATAATTTAATTGTTATATTAATTAATGAAATAATGTGTAGTAATTTTTAATTGGACATAATTAGTATTGTGTAAGTTGTTATGACATTTGTTTGTAAATAATAAACTTATAAATGTGATTAAAAGTTAATGGTGACAATTATTATATGTTACCTATTTATTTAGTCTGTGGGATTAAATTGGAAACCAATTGCAATTAAATGTAATTAAATATTACATTAATGGTAAAAGATGATAATGGTACATTTTGATGTAATAAAATATAAACCAATGTTTGCTATGTCCATATAGTAATGATTGATTGAATAAAAAGATTAGAATCAGGTTAAATCAATTTATTGGAATTAAATATAATTAATTGAATTTATTGCTATTAAAACTAAACACTGTAACTAGTATAATATTTAACATTGAATTGATATGATAACTTGTTTTAAAAAGATTATAAGTCGCTAAGTATTCTAAAATGATAAAATTTGTTAATTATAAAATTGGAATTGAAAAAGTGATTTAATCATTTTAATGATAATTTATTTAATTAATGTGAAAATAGCCATTTTTGCCACTTTCTCAAATTTCGAAGAAACTAGTTTCGTCGGATCCGTAACGGTGAACTATTGTAGGATTTCAAGTTTCATAGCGATCGGACTTGTCGTTTGATCGTATGGACTCGAAATGCGTAGAAATTAATTTAATTAGTTAAATTGAAATCAATTTGAAATAAGCTGATTTTAAGCTAGCTTCCTTATATGATGGAATTAGGACCTAAAACATGGTCCAATAAGTTTAAAAATATCATGGACATCTATTTTGATATATGGGACGATCTACTTTTGTTGCGGAAGAAAAACAGGCTTTTTGGTTTGCTATTTGTCGTTCGTACTAATTGGATACATGTTTACCTTCTTATCGGGCTTTGTCAATATATATAGTCTTGTTTCCCCAAACCCTTCCAGTCATTTTTCTTATTCTATACGTACAACTCCATCTGTTTGTTCCTCCTTCTCAAATGGCAGAAACCCAAAATTCTAGATTCAATTGCAAATCAAAGTCAAATGAAAAATTTTAAACTCCTCAAACTATATCATATTATATATCAATTCGAAGCTCTCGACGAGCGTATTTCACTGGTGTGAATTTTTTTTCAATCTGATTCATCCTTTTCCCAAAAATCAAGGAATTAACCTCAGCCGTTCATTGGAGTTTGATGATCTTCGACGGATTGTCGAATCGAAGTTACCATCGAATGGAGAAGGACATGCATAGTTCGTAAGTGCAGTATGTTTACGTATTAATGGACAGATCAATGGCAAAAATTGTATTAGGGTTTCTTTGTGCTGCGATGTTTGTGGCAAATGGGGGTCGATCATGAGCAGATGGGTCATGGAAGCTGTGCTAGCGATGGCGTCTCGGCTGGGGATGGTTAGTGTGGCCGCGCGCGTCCAGGAGGTAGGCGGCAGGATTTTGAACCGGCGGCTGCATCTTAGTTCGAGGCTCGACTGCATGCGTATTAGGGTTTCAGGAAGAACACGTTGGCTGGTAATGAGGCTGACATGGAAAAAGGTAAGTGACATGACTTGTTTTATTTTAATTTAAAATCTAGTTTTTAAACCGTTCTAATTACCATAACTTTTACATACGAGATCTGATTCATGTGCGATTTGTTCCTTTAGGATCATATCGAAATTCCAGACATTATGAAACTAATTTGGAAAAATTCAAGGACTTTTGGATTTTTTGGGTCTTATTTTGGATTTCAAATCGATTTGAAATCAAAGGTGAGGGTTTCAACCCACTCACAACCACTAGATTATCTTATGTTAGTTAAATTAAATTTATGATGTGATTAAAATTAATTGATTGACGTATGGTATGTTTAATTTATCATTCTATTTAAATTTGACTTTTATTGCATTTAATCATCATTTAATTAAATATTGAATTTAATTGTCTGTTTAATACCTATTAATGATAATCAGCTATCTATTGATGTCTATTGGTGATTTGGATGATGATTGTGATGGATGTTTGATTTTTGATATTGGATGACTGGATGTCGTATTTTGGTGTCTATTGGTGATATGGGTTGAAATGATAAATAGCCGAACAATCTATAGATTAGGGAGAAATCGTTATGGGTTGAAATGATAGACTCGAGCGATTTTATGGATTTTATTTAATTTGAGATTGCGGTTTGAAATGATATATAACCATAAAATTTTAAATTGCAGATTGAAATGATAAATATCAGTATCACTTGACCATAGGGCAGAAAATTATATACGGACACCGGATTGGTTAAATTAAATGATTTTTAAATGCTTAAATTTTGAATTCAGTTAATTGCTATTTTGAAATAGAAATTTATTTATATAGATTGAATTATTTTCGAAATTCCAAGCGTAAATGCTGAAATTGGAATTGATTTAATGAATTGTTCAAAGGATTTAAATAGGAAATTCAAAGTTGAAGTGTCAAATATAAATGAATTTATCGGAATTGAGTTATTGAAAATGTTTGGATATAACTTTGAAATCTATTTTAAGCTAATTTAAAATATTTTAATTAATTTAAACTATTTTAATCAGTTTAAACTATTTTAATTTATTTTAATCTATTATAACCTATTTAATTTATTTTACCTATTTTAAACTAAATAAATTTATTTAATCTATTTTAATTCTATTTAATATAATTTAAATATATTTAATCTATTTTAAATTTATTTAATCTATTGAAAATATATTTAATATAATATAAATTTATTTAATCTATTTTAAATCTATTTAAATCATTTTAAATCTATCTAAATCAAATTTAAATCTATTTAAACTATCTTAAAATATTTTTCTAAACTACCAAAACTATTTATGACTATCTAAATTATTTTCTAAAATTTTAGCCTGTGCAAAGTTGAAGTATCTATATTTAAATCCTTGATGATGATACAACCTACGTTGGAATTTAGAATTGATACGTTGTTGTGAAATGACATATTTGAGTAAATATGATGGTTTTGGAATGATGATTTAATAAACCTAAATTATCGATAAATTCAAAAGTGAATATCATTTTGAAAGTGAATATGATTCGAAAGTGATATGGTTTTGAGAATACGACATTTTGGTATCAATTATGAATTGGTTTTGGGAAACGTAAAAGAACCATCCGGTGTGTAATAAGCATTTTGTTATTAATGAGGCCGGGATCGGATATTGTCATATTCTTTGCTAATACCAAAAACCACTTTAACAACTGTGTATGTCGTGGAGATTCCAAAAATGAAGTAGGATAGTTTGGCGAACGATTCTGTATGAGGTTTTTATGTGACCCTATGCAACGACCCGAAATTTTATTTATTTGAGATCGGAATATTTAATTCGTTTTAAATATTCAAAATTAAATTTTAAACTTGAATTTCAAATATAACCAATTAGTGGATAATTTAATTATTGAATTTAATTATTGAATTTAATAATTGAAAATAGGGTAAAATATTGAATTTGGAGTTTTAAGCTTGTTAAAATAATTTAAAGGCTTATAAAATATGAATTAATAATATTGAAGATAATAAAAGTTTTAAAAGTGAATTTAAAAAGGGATTTTTTCAGTTTTTAAAATATATCGTTTACATTAACATTTAAAAATAGTCGTCCAAGGCACACTCTCCGAATTTGACGAAACCAGTTCCATTGATCCGCAATAGTGTATTATTATCAGATTTCAAATTCATAGTGTTTGGGGTTATCGTTTGGTCATACGATACATTAAGGGCGCTGAAATTTATATCGAAAATTTAATATAATAATTGGGTCCAAAAAGCTATCTTCCCGATACGATCGAATTAGGAGTCGAAACCTTTTCCAATGCATTCAAAATAGGGGTATATCATTACAAACACCAAGCAACACGCCTCGATAGGAGATTGATATTTTAAGCTACGAATTTGAGATTAAAATTTAAATAATATATATATATAATTGATTTGATAAATAATTTCACTTTAGTATGTTCCCTCTTCATTTCAAAAATCATTATATCCTCCTTTACACACCAATGTCTTGTTCTTTCCCCTTTTCGCTTTATATCACGCAACAGATCGCTTCAAATACAAAGAAAAAATATAATAAAAGGTTTGACAAAAAGATAACTCATACAATACTCGGTAAAAAATCACGAAACAAATTGGTAAAATCTAATTTTTGTTTTGACTTCGATCAGGGACAGTTTTGGGAGGCACGGTAGTCATTTGTGATGATTGACGAGGAAAATTTTCACCCAGGGTTTGACTTATTTGGGCATTCGATCATCATTTGAGGATTTGGATACCAAATTTGGATTAGGGAGGTCGAGAAGCTTTGAAGGCATGAATCTCGTTGAGCGCGGCGTAAGGTTGGTCACCGCGACCTGTTGGATTTTGGTGTAATGGAGTCGTGGTCGCTTTCGGTTTGGGTTGTCCGAGTGGGAAGTGGTGGGGTTCAGTGGGGAGCTGACGCGGAGAGAAGGCTAGTGGTGGAAGCGGCAATGATTTCTGGAAATCGGAGCTTCGTGTCAGTGAGGAGCGCGCATAGGGGAGTGGGTTTCAGGCAAAAAAGAAGAAAGAGGTGGAAAGAAGAGGAAAGGGGTATGATTTTGAAATTTGGGGGATAAGTATTGTAGCATGCGGGCTAGGCTCGTTACTATTGGGTATGGTTTTATAAAATATAATTAAATTGTTTAAAAAAAATTAAATTATCGATAACTTATAAAAATCATGTCTCGTTAATATGTGGTCCGTTTTAGATGAAACTTTTTGCGTAGCGATTTTAGTGGGGACGACTTCGAAATGAAACTGGTTTGGGTGGATTTGGAGATTTTGATCATTTCAGACAATTTAAAATGAGTCAGAATTCAATTGAAAACGGAACACAAAAACGACTGAAAATCAAGGTGAGTGAATCTCATTCAAATTTGGATTACAGCAATTTATGTTAAATAGTTAAAATTAATTATTGGATGTGTGGTTGAATTTGATGATGGTTATCAGTTTGGATGTTATTATATATATAGTATTATATATATATATATTGGAGTGATTGATATTCCCACATTATATAGCGGATGAGACCCTATGCACTTCGCATAATAGTGGATGACCCTATATACCGTGACATTCCTCTCGAAGTAGGATTGGTATTTTGTATTGTATTACCATCTGTGGATGCAGGGAAACAGGTTAGAGGGATGCAACTTGATTTCTCAAAAATATTGAATTAAATGTTATATATATTGATGTATGTTTTGTTTAAATAATATGTGGTATATTATAGTGCAGTTTGAATTTATTGGACTATATGGATTTACTGGTTAGATTTTGGTAATTTAAATACCAGTGAAAAATGTTTAAAATTTGGAAAGAAATTGATAAAACAATTATAGTGAGATTTGCACAACTTAAAAGAAAGGAATATTGGATAAAATGAATAGTTTGATTTCAAAGTTTGGCTTGATAATTTTGAAATAAGGAAAATTGGGATTTTGGAAACAAGTTAAATTAAAGGATTTTAAATAATTGAACTTATGCAGTATTGTATAAGTGGAAAATGGGTTTATTTTTAAAATTGATTAAAATAGTTTGGAAAGATAAAAGGGGATTTGAAAATAAAAAGTGAAATTGATGTTCCAGGATTAAATAAGAGCTCTATTATAAAAAGGAAGGGAAGTCTGAATTTAGTTCGGTTTTCGAATATATTTGTATAATGAGACTATGGAATTTGTAAACGAAGTTTATAAATAAAATAAAGTAAATTATCAATGGATAAATGGGAATTATAAATTCATGATGAGGATTTATAAGGAAATGGGTAAATCGGTTTAAAAATAAATGGTAAATTTATTTTTAGAAATGTGAAAGAGGAATTTACGGAATTAGGACGTAAATTAATTGGAAATAAATCAAGAAGGACTTATTAATATTGGACTGGAAATATGGAAGTTGAAAATATATTTTTCTGAAAAGTTAAGTTATTTCGAAAGGAATTTTGCAGTGTTAACTAGAAAATTTAAAGTGTTCAAAGAATATTTCAGAAATTATTTATTTAGTAGTTTAAAATGGGTTTAAATATATTTTAAACTTTGAATCAAGATAGTTATATTAAATTGCTTATTACTTAAGAAGTAATCAATATTATTATTTCAAAGGAATGATTTATTTAATATTAATATAATTTTAATAACTTTTATTCAACAAGTAGTTCTGTCTAAAGTTAACTTGAAATTTATTTTAGAATTTACAAGCATTATTTTGAGAACTTTTTAAAAATAAAGTTTTCAGAGAGTATTGGTATACTCGCATGGCGTAATCGGAGGCAGTGAGTGCCTGTAGTTAATTTTTGGATTTCTCTGGTATAGAGACGTAACCATTAAGTTGTGATCCATGGTTTGATGCCGTAGTTGTACTTTCGACATTATTTTAAAAGATTTTCAAATATTTTTGAAAGACGACTTGTAGATTTACTAAATTCGGTAAGATATGTATGTATAGCTTAGATAAAGAGATTAATGTATTTAAAAATAAATATAAAAGAGATTTAATGTTTTCAGGGTAAAAATATAATATTTGGTTGAATTGGTTATTTATTTGATGGTTAAATAACCAACTATTAAATCTGGACCTAAATATAACTTTGGAAATATCCGAAAGAGGTACGGGGAATATATAATACGGTTACCGTTCGAGTGCTATACTGTATGTATAACTCATTTTGTTCTTCTAGGACATTTATAGGAAAATCCGTCCACTAACGGTTAGAAGGTGATCTCCGATCTTATTTTCGTCTGTTTATTTCCTAGCGAACCGGGGTTGAGTTTACCAGGAAATATCGAACGTTGTTTCGAAGAGACTGTGAGCAGATAAGTTATTCGAAAACCACTTTGATCCAACAAGAATGTTTTAGATGTGAAAACAAGGGCATGGAGTCGACGATAGAGCAGTGAAGTGCAAGGGATAATCGCTACTAATCGTGATGGTGATTCCAAAATGGATGTAGTAGGAATGGTGCCTTCGGTTCCGTTCAGACCCAGAGCGGACTTGTTTGAATAAATGCTATTGATATATTGTCATTGGAGTAAAATGAACATTCTAAGTGAATATTTCTAAAAAGGAAATCGTAGCCTCTTGCCTCATCAACCGGGAATGACTAAAAAGCGTGGGAGATGCGGCAAGGCTAAGTGGGTAGCACCCAATTAGGGTATGTTCATCACCTTTCTAGATACCTTCGGATATAATTATTACGATTATGGAAGAAGCTCGAAAAAGGGCGGGAACAGCGGGGGTGATAGCATATTCGGTCTATCCATGTTAGGGGTAGACCGGTCTTGTGTAGCAGGGTATCCCGGCGTGGTCCTCGGTGTGTTGTTCTAGCTATGTACTGCGACAGGTCATACCCCAGTGCCTAGTCATTGAGATGGAACCCATTCTCCAATAAGCACCGTACGGTTTTGATTGTGCCCAACTATGCTGAAATGTGAGATGCAAGAATTTCAGCTATTTGAATAAGTATTTGTACTTAGACACTATTCTAATATCATAGGATTTGATACGAAATGTTTTGGTTATCGTAAGGTAAAAACCCGTCGTGTTTATTTATGGCGTGGTCTTACGAGATACCTTTGATTTTCAAAGGATTTTGAACTTCAATATTTCAAATTGAGTGTGTTTTTCTCATCGCTGGTTTTCTAGACCGACTCGAGTGTTATTTTACTATAATGCTTGTGTCAGAACGAGTATTACAAATACATGATAGGATGCTATGGGGTTCAGGAGGAGAGCTGGATGGCGAAAGCGTATCACATCTACTTGACTTTTACTCCGCTGTGTATTGTAGGCTGCATATTCAGCTTTTTGTGAGGACAAGTTATTATAACTGTCCAGTGTTGTTTTATTGATGTATTGTACTCTCATGACGTAATGTATAATAACGGTTATAATTCTTTTTGTATAAAGATCAGTTGTCATCTATTATATATTATCCCGCTGCGATTGTGAGATTCTATGTTGTTATTCCTATTTCCTTCTCTACCTCTTTCTTCTTTTCCCAAACAATATGGCATTTTCGGCATTCGATTGGTCGGCGTGTAATTCAGAGGACGTATTGATGTCGATTTTCGAGTGTCGAAAATCGACGACCGTTACACTTGGTATCAGTGCTGAGGGTTAAGCGAGAACCTTGACTCTGGTGGGAATTACTCATTAGAGATAGGGTCAGCAGCACCCTAGAATGAGTTTGACTGCATTAATAGATATGAGCATGTATTTGTTAATGAAAATAAAATTGTTTTATATTATGTTAATTGATCTGTTGAGCGGCTTATGGATTCTAGTCAATACGAGTAATTAATGTTATTGATAGTGATCTCTAAACACTATAGTAGAACAATTCGACACGGTATTGTTTTGAAAATGGGATAAATGGAATAATTTACCCAAATTATTTTTATATATAAAGAAATAATTTTTGGAAAATTATTATAATTAGATCTGGTTTGTTTGGTTGTTAGGAAATGATAATATTAAACTATTATCATTGTTGTTGTGGAAATTGAATAGAAGTTGATATTTTGACCAAAAAAATTAGAAATTAATCCATATGATAATAAAAGCACTAAACTCACTTTGGTCGCTGGAAAATAATTCCGATGATGATCGCGACATTATCGTTGTTCATTTTCGAGTTTCCAAGGGAGTAATTGCTACTTGGATGTTTTGAATCGAAGTTTTGGTTTGGTAAAACTGATTTGATTTAAATTCAAAGGAATAGTTTGATATATCCGAGGATTTTGGATATAATTGATTTCAAAAATGATTTTGAAATGCTTAAGTGATTATTTAAACTCTGGAGTTTGTACTAAGATGTTTATGGAACATAAATAAGTTCGGAAACATATAAAGTTTGAAATTTGTTTGAAATGGAATTAACTTGAGAAGATTTAACTGGAGAGTAACCGTAACGACCCATAAATTTTTAATAATTTTATTTATTTTAATAATATATTTAATTGAATTTTCGTGAAATTTTAAATAATAATGTTTTTAAAAATAAAAATTTAATATTTGAACTACGTCTAATTAAACATAGCAGATGGTAAAATTTCATCAGAAAATAAGGAAGTTTATTTTATTGCGTAATTTTATTTCAGTTCAAATCAGTTAAAAATTGATGATAATAAAGTGTTTTCCGAACCTGAATGTTTTTATATAATTAATTTGTAAATCCTCTTCTGAGTGAGACGTCATATTTCGTTTCTTCCAATTTGGACCGCTATTGCTCCGTTTATCTTAATTTTGACAAATTGGCAGGGTTTTTGGTACCGATTATCGACTTTTGATCGGATGATTGTACCATTGATATTTGTATACCGTTTTGATCGCCTCATCGTGTTGATCTCAGCGGTATATTCATTTTTTTGTTTTGAAGTCTATTACGCAATGAAACTTCGTAACGGATATCTGTATCAGTTTCAAAATTTCAACTCTTGGTTTCTTTTGTCTTTTTAACTATCCACTGTGTTAACCAATAGTCTTTGACTTTTAGAATTCCCAGTATTTACCTTTTGACTTTTGCTATCCCTCCTTACTCAACATATCTTCGTTTACATTCTTTATTTTTGCTTTGGAAACCATATAAAATAAATATTTTTATATAAACTTTTCCATTCATTTTCTCTCATCTCACTGGCTTTTGTCCTCCAACCCACCCGCAGCCCCTCTCGCCGCTCGACTCTGACAACCTCCAGATTATCGAATCACTCCCTCTCCTCAACTCCCCTCATCTTTTCAAGGCCGAAGCTATGCAGTAAGCCACCCATGTCCTGACCGATCATCTTATCTCACCTCGTTCACCCATAAACCGATGTAGCTTTTTCCCATGGCCTACGCTGCCTATGACCGAAGTTATGTCTTCGATCTCCCTCCTTCCCCGTGTTGCTCTTGCACACCACATCTTCTCACCACTATATCTATTTAAGGTATTATATTTACATTATTTAAAAATTATGTCAGTGTTTTGTTTATATTTAAAAGATATATAGTATATATATCTAGAGCTAGTCTATTTGTTTAGTCTGAAGCCAGTTTGCCATCAGATAATGTGTTTAAATATCTTCAAATCTATAGTGTATAATAATATATTTAGTTTAGTTTTATATATATATATATATATATATGTTTTATATATACAGATTCTAAGTATAATATGTATAGGTTTGAAACATAAGTTGCATATATTGTGTACGGTATGATTTATTCATATATTTTGCTGCGAAAGATATAGAAAGTTTGACCTACCTTTTTCTAAATTTTTGACATAAATATACACAGGCTGGATTTCCAAATTTTTATATATATGTATGTATTATATTAAGTAATATATATGTTTAGAAGTATACTTTGGGTTGATGTCTGTTATAATTTATTTGTATATACTTATGAATATATGAAAAAATTATATATAGTTCGTATAGCTTATATAACATAATACAGACGTTTATATACATATTAATTTGCATGAACTGTTATATAGGTTTGCATGGACTTTCGAATATAATATGCATCTTGGAATATATAAGTTGATACAGTTTATATGTTTTATATTAACAGTTGTTAGAATATTGTACCTTGTTTGCAACAGTTTTTATATATATTAGTATACAATGTTTTGAATACAATGTTCTGTGTATATTCTTAAACTATATACTTCAGTGATATGATAGTAAGCAGTTCACGTCAGTGGTATATATCATAAAGTATGTTGTTAGCAATCTGCATGATTTCCTAATTTGTATATATATAAAGTTTCAATGTATGGTTATATATATATATATATTAATAAAATAATTTTACAATATAGTACTATATGCATGGTTATATTTGTCGTAGCATGCATATGTTTAATTACATATATTTATAATTTATATATATATCCTAGGTGTGAGCCTGAGCATATTTTATATATAAATATATATATTTAGTAGCTTATATAAATACATGTAGGGTTGTAACAATATCGATTTTTAAAGTATATAGCATATATGTATACAACAATATTGATTTTAAGCATGTTATAATATTTTATTTATATAAGTTATGTTGGGTTTCTATACATATATAGGTTACATGAGTTTGTGTGTGGATGTATATGGTTATTTATAACCTATAAACTATGTATGCCAAATTATATAAGTTGAGTAAGCTATATAGTATGTATACATAGATTTTAAATTTCTCAATTACTGTTTAGGTTATACATATAATATAATAAAATTGTTTATATTAATTTTTATAACAATTAACGATTTGGATTTTCTTTAGAAATAATATATTATTTTAAATATGAGTTTAAAATTTTATATTAATTATTAGAGAATATGTATATATGGATATAATATTTATTTGTTTCAGTTTATCAAGCTAAATTAATTCATTCTCGTCGATTTCTTATTTATCAGCTCTATCCGTAGAATTCGTGCCAATCTTGGTTTGAATTGGAATTCGTGCTTGGATTCGTAACTCAGTTTTATTGTCTATCCTCTCTAGCCTCGAAAGGTGATCAATCACTCATAATTAACGTTCTTATATTTATTAAATTTGATTTCAATTGAAACGACAATTGAAATATGCCGTTGTTTGTAATTGCATTGCTATATATATATCCTATTATCTGTATCTGTTCACCTGTGACATCTGACAGCATTATCTATTATTTATGTCGATGATATATGCTTGTTATATTATTATCATATCTGTTATCACTCTGCAAGTTCCCTGTTAGTATAGAATTCCCATGGGTTGAAATCATACATATCCAAACGAACTATAGAATAGGAGAAAATCGATAAGGGTTGAAATGATAAACCCAAGCGATTTTGATTGAATTGAATTTGGGATTACGGGTTGAAATGATACACACTCGTATATATTTAAATTGCGGATTGAAATGATAAATATGCGTATCACTTGACCTAGAATATAAAATTATATACAGACATCGTTGGCCTATATATATTTTTGAAATGATTTTTCCAAGGTTTTGAAATGATATTTTGGTTTTACTAAATATTGATTTTAATATTATATATATGTGTGTGCTATTTTATAAAGGTTTAAAATTTATATTTTTAAATTTATATGTTTGAAAATTTTAAAGGTTATAAGTTAGTTTTGAAATTACATATTTTAAGATTTTGCTTATAATTTTACTAATTTAAAAATATATAAATTAAGTTTTAATATAAAATAAGTTTAATAATAAGATTTCATTTAATAAAGTTGATTTAATTAATATAGAATATGTTTAATTATTTATTTGAAATTATGTTTCAAATATGGAGTTATAGTAGAAATTGGTTTGAAATTATATTTATTTAAGAATTATACTTAAATAATTTTGATTTGAAATGTATTATGATTTTTTAACTTGAATTTTATTAAAAGTGACTTAAATGAATATTTCTAAATTACATAAATTGAAATGGTATATTTATTTTTAGTTAAACTTGGAGTTTGAAGTTTATTTAAATTATATTGGATTTTAAATTAGGGGCATTTCACTAGAAGGACAAATTTCGCAGTCCAATTAGTTTCTAGGACACACATCCACATAAATTAATTTCAAGGCCAAAGTCAGCAAATAATTACTTTTAAGGACAAAATCAGCAGTTTAATTACTTTCAAGGACATAATTTCATACGTTTTAGGCCTTAGAAACTAATTATTTTGCATTTTATCCTTAAAAGTAATTATTTCAGTGGTTGTCCTAGAAACTAATTGCACTTGCTAAAGAGGCCCTTGTGGCTAATTTCCACTTCAACTTAAGTGAATATTTCAAAACTAGAAAACTGTAAAGTGAATTTGATATATATATGTATATATATACACACACATATATGAAATTATCAAATTTAGTTTTGAAAATGTGGAATATTTAAAGCTTTGAAATATATTGAAATTGAAATGGTTTATTCTGTGGGTCAAATCTGTATTTGAAATTGATATAAATTGAAATGGTTTATTGAGAAAACTGAATTGAGTTGAAATTTAATGAATTAAGATTGAATTAAATTTGAATTTTGAAATTTGGGTTAATTGATTCGATTTGTGAAATTTGAGGAAGTTGTTTTATTATATAAAGTATTTGAAAGATTTTATTTAAAACTACTTATATTTTTTTTTACTATATAGACTATTTTAAAATAAACTTTTTTTAATAAAACTATTTTAAAAATAAACTATTTTAACTTATAACTATTTTATATAAACTATTTTATTTTATAAAATATTTTATTATATATACTATTATTAATATATAAATTGTTTAAAGGAAAGTATTATGATATCTAAGTTATGATTTCAAAGTTATGGTTTTCCAAAAGTCTTATAATTCAAAGTGTATGATTTCAAAGGCGTTATAATTTCAAGTGTTTTCATATAACTTATTGTGAAGATGGATTTATATGCGTGTGTGTGTGTGTGTGTGTCCACTTTATGTAAGTTCTATGTTAGTTTTAAGAATTGTTTTAAACTCAGAATCTATATAGATATATATTATGTTTTGTTATAACAGAAAGTATACTTTTACTTGTTTACATATAAAGTTTTGTTTCCCCAATTCTTCTATGATTGACAGAAGCTTGTATACATTGTTGAACGTATATATTTGTTTATTAAATCCTAGCTTTTATATATGTGGTATATATTTGCATGTGTATGCTTTGGCGACTGAAGCTATATGTTGCATATATATTAGTTTATATATATATATATATATATTATAATGTTGGCGTTTATATGTATTGAAATAAATGTAAGTTTGCAAGTGGTATTTGCTTATTGTTTATGTATATTGGTTTTATAATGATTATTGATTTTAAAAATGTAATAAATGTGTAAGTTAACATATATGTTTATATATTAGTTTATATGTATATTTGTTTATATAAGTGTATATGAGTTGGTTTTCAATATACCAATATATATGGAGATTTTATTTTTATGTGTCCGAATTAAATATTGATTTGAAAATTTTATATATATTTTTTTACATGTATTTTAAATTTATTTTAGAAATTTTTCGTATTTCATTCATTCTCATCGATTACTATCTATCAGCTTCGTTTGTCAAATCCGTGTTCAACTTACTTCGCTTTGAAATTTGTGTTTGGATCGATTGATTGTCGAATTCGTGATTTATTCCTCGTGCTTGTCCTATTCTTCCTCTAGCCTTAAAAGGTGAGAAATCACTTAAGATTAACATTCTTATATATATTAAATTTCATTTCATTTGAAACGACAATTGAAATATACTGCTAAATTGAACTATTAATTTTATAATTGCTATATATGATATGCTATTGTCTGTAATT
Organism: Allium cepa; assembly: GCA_030765085.1. Classification (NCBI taxonomy): domain Eukaryota; kingdom Viridiplantae; phylum Streptophyta; class Magnoliopsida; order Asparagales; family Amaryllidaceae; genus Allium; species Allium cepa. The sequence goes on from CM060937.1 coordinate 801,013,341, forward strand.
GTTCACCTGTGAGATAAGACACCATATCTTGTTGTTTATATTATTTCATCACTGATTATATATGCATGTTGTTGATATGTTATATTTTATCATAATTGTTTTCACTCTGCAAGTTCCCTATTAGTATAGAATTCCCTATGGGTTGAAATGATACATATCCAAACGAACTTGTAGAATAGGAGAAAATCATTATGGGTTGAAATAATGAACCTAAGCGATTTTCATTGATTTTAAATTTGGGATTACGGGTTGAAATGATATATACCCGTAGATAATTAAATTGCGGATTGAAGTGATAAATATCCATATCATTTGACCATAGGATAGAAAATTATATATAGACACCACTAGTCTATATACATTTTGAAAATGATTTTCAAGGTTTTGAAAGGAAATATATGGTTTTAGTAAATATTGATTTTAAGGTATTATATATATGTATGTTATTTTTTTAAGGTTTAATTTTTAGATTTTTAAAGTTTATGCTTAAAAATTTTAATGTTATAAGTTAGTTTTGAAATTATAAACTTTTAAGATTTTACTTATAATTTACTCTTTTGAAAATATATAAAATAAGTTTTAATATAAAATAAATTTAATAACAAGATCAAATTTAATTAAATTTAATTTAATTAGTATATAATATATTTAAGTATTTACTTAAATTTTTATTAATATTTTAAAAATAGATTTTATAACTTTAATAATAAAGGTTGGGAAGATAAATTAATGTTGACTTCGAATTTAAATTGGTTAACAATTAACTTTAAATAATAATTTATTTGAACTTATTGATTTTGAAATTTTGAAAATTATGATTTATAACTTGATTCGATAAAAAGGGTTATTAAATGAATACTCTCAACTTTAAATAAAATTGAGACTGAATATTTAATATTGATTAAAATTTATAAATTGAGATTTTATTCAATTGTTATTAAATTGTTTAAGTGAATATTCTCCAATTTGAATAAAATAAAGTTAAGTTTAAAATATAAATGAAATTTATATTGTAAATGTTTGATTACTTAAACTTGAATCTTTGAACTTTAAATTGAAAATTTTAAACTGGAATTGATATAAATTTAATTTTGGAATTTAAGACAATTTGAATTGACTTGCGAAATTGGAGGAACTAATTTTATTACATAAAGTATTTTGACATATATAACTATTTTAATTTATAACTATTTTAGTATATATACTATTTTCAACATATAAACTGTTTAAGTTAGAACTGTTATAAATTTCCAAAAGTGTTATGATTTCAAAGGTGTTACGATTTCAAAGTGTTATAATTTTTGGAAATGAATGTTATCTAAAGCAAATAAGGATATCAAATTGATATGGTTTTGAAATGAATATGATATTTTGATATATAAAGTATAAACTATTTTAATAGAAATGACCACGGTGTGAAATAAGCGTTTGGTTGTTAAAGAGACCAAGATCGGATATTGTCATACTCTTTGCCAATGCCGAAAAAAATTTAACAGCTGTGCACGTGGTGGAGATTCCAGAATGAAGTAGGATGGTTTGGTGATGGTTCTATATGGTATTTACGTAGCCCTGACTCCCATGGGTCAGCTTGATGCGGCTAAAACAGGAGCCATGCCGGGCCAAGTGAGGTCATCCCTCCGATCAGACACATTTCTTCGATACCATTCTATTGCTTTTATGATTTGATTGGTTGCACCTTTGATTTCAGAGTGTATCACGAGGTGAGCGATAGTAGCTGCTATGCGCTACCACTAGTCCAGATCCGCAAATGGTATATCTACCATGGCATTTCCTCGAGTGCCTTGTCGCATGCCCTATCGCGCCTTCTACGAGTTTGGTTTGTGCCGTACCATGGAGTACTCCCTGATAGCCCACTTGTGAGTGGAGTTTACATTATCTTTATAGACTGTGACATTATATAAAATGTATTAAGAGGGATATGGGTAACGCCTTAACACTATTTTAATACTTTAATTTACTATAGACATATTATAATAGCGTATATTACAATATAGTAGATAGTTCCATGGATCCTTAGAGGATGGAAATCCCAAACATCCTTTAAGCTACTTGTATTTCAGCTGATATTTCACTTGAATTGAACTTATTAATATAAGAATGTTAATCCTGACTCAAGTGTTTTGTGTTTTGCGTAGCTGGGGTCAGACTGAGTGTCATCGCATTTGAGACTCGCCTTTGGAGTGGAGCTTCACTTGGAGATCCATCTATATCTATTCACCCATCAGCTATCCATTTGTTTTGTTAGATTTGTCACTTTTTGTATACGAGACTATATTATATTTGAGATATTCTGTTGTATTTGGTTTCAAACTCTGATGTTTATATAGTAGCTTTATGAACTACTATTTATTCTATTCCGTTGCTTATTGTTATATTACACGGTATCTACGATTCTATGATAGATTTGTTTACTTTATATGTTGAGTTTTGCCAAATATAAAATTAACAATCTGACATTTTGGGCAATTCAAGTATGTCATGTGTGGATGCGAATCGTTCGAAATAGCAGGCCGTTACAGGCAGACAATCCAACTCCCAATTCCAAATTAAATTTCAAATTAAAATCAAATCAAAAATTTAAAACTCCTCAAACTAATCAAATTATATATCGTTGGAAAGGTCTCGACGAATGGAACCTACGTCTAGTGTTCGTTCTTTGAAACAGCGCGCGAATCAACCTTAAATCATGACCAAAGTCAAATCGGGAGTTTTTTATCAAAGCATTTGCCGACGAAATTGATATATGGGTTTTGTAGAGGGGCCTGCCTGGAGTTTTTTAGATGTGGCCGCGTGACCTGGAGATGCTCGTGGTGGCCGAAATTTACAAAATAGGGTTCGAAACCCTAGACCTTTAAGGTGGCAGCGCGGCGACATTGGGTGACCGGAGGTCCGTGGACTGGGCCTGGTGGTGCTGCCGTGGAGCATGGTCGGGATGTAGGTGGTGGCGTCGCCTAAGGTGGTCGGAGGTGTGCGAATTTCATGGTCAAAGTGCGATCACCGGACGTGTCGGGTTCGAAGGCCTGGTCGCGTGAGGGATGTTAGTGTGTGAACATGCTTACGCGGTATTATATCTTTGGTCCATATTATTTTATTTAAATTTTCGAATTTCAAACATCTATTGTTAATAACTTTTCCATACGAGGTTGGATTTAAGCGTGGTTTGATCCGTTAGGATCGTATCGAAATTCCAGAAATTTTGACGCTAGTTTCGACGAATTTTGAGACCGTTAAAATTTGGACCCTATTTTGAATTTCAATTCGATTTGAAATTCAAAGGTGAGTGTTTTGGCCCACTCACAACTACTAGAACATTTTATGTTAGTTAAATTAAATTTATGATATGATTGAAAATTTATTGATTGCTATTTGGGATATTAAATCGTCATTCTGATTAAATTTGACTTTTATTGCATTTAATTATCATTTAATTTAATATTGAATTTTAAATTGTCTATTTAATACCTGTACCGATCATCAGTTATCTATTGATGTTCACTAATTTATTTCGACAATGATAGTGATGTATGTTAGATTTTTTGATATTGGATGACTGGATGTTGCATTTTATATTGTGATAACACTGCAAGTTCCTTATGGGTTGAAACGATACATACCCAAATGATCTATAGATTAGGGAAAATCGTTCTGGCTTGAAGTGATAGACTCGAGCGATTTTATGGATTTTATTTAATTCAGGATTGCGGTTTGAACTGATATATAACCGTATTTAAATTGCGAATTTATGACGACCCACCCTTCTCAACCCTCGAAAATCGACACAAAATACACCACAGAATAATATGTTGACGCTCGAGTGCCGGAAAAGACAGATTGTTGAGGAAAAAGAAAGAAGATAGAAGGAAGAAGAAACTAAACAATAACATAATCTCACAATCGCAGCGGAACAGAATATAATACATAATATCAGATCTTTACAGAAAATAAAAACTATATCTGTTTTATACGATATATCATCAGAGTATATCTCAAACAAACAATAATTACCAGCCTAACAATTTTAAACAATTACGGCAGTGGATATAATCAAGTACGGATAATATGTCTCGGACTCCAGCTCCTCTCTTGAGCTCCATAGCATCCTATCCTGAACGTATAACACTCGGTCTGACTCGAGCATTATAAAAAAATAACATCCGAGTTAGTCTGGAATACCAGCGTGAGAGAAATACACCCAAATTGACTATTAAAGTTTCAAAAATCTTTGAAAAACAAAAGCATATCGTAAGACCACGCCACAAATAAACATGTCGGGTTTTTACCTTACGATAGCTAAACCATTTCTTATAAAATCTTCTGTTATTATAATAGGGTCTATATACAAATACTTATTCAAATACCCGAAATTATTACATTTATTAAATTCCAGCTACAAGCCACAAAGTGGGTAATACAAACAAAACTCGTAAATTGCGCGTAGGGAGAATGGATTTCCAACTAATGACTAGGCACTGGGGTACCACCTATCACAGTACGTGGCCTAGATCACCATACCGAGGATTACTCCCAATCCCCTGCAACAAAAGACTGGTACTACCCTTTACTTGATAATCCCGAGTAAGATCACCCCACGGTTGGGATCAGCAACCGCACCACTAAGCCGAATAAAAAGGGACATCTAGACAGGGATGACCTTACCCTAATGGGTGCTATCCACATAGCCTCACTGCATATCCCCTGATTTTCAGTCATTCCCAGTTGATAGGCTTGAGGCTAAGAGTTACCTTTTAGAACGTTTCACTTAGAATGCCAATCATCCACCTGACGATGTTCCAAAAGCATTCATCCATACAAGTCCGTCCCGGGTTCGAACGGAACCGAAGGCACTACTCCTACTACATCCATTTTTGAAATATCATCAGGATTAGTAACGACCGGCCCTTGCACTTCACTGCTCCATCTTCGACTCCGAACTCGTTTTACCTACGAAAACGTACAAACCGGATCGAAGTGGTTTTTGAGAAATTAACCCCGATCCCGTTCTCTTCGAAACGATCAGCGCATTGGCCAATATTGATAGTCGGTGATTTAACTATCAATTAAATTCACAAACATCCATCACACAATAAATAATTTCCCACATTATTCATTTTCCTCAAAAATATCTTTGCAAGATATATTTCCACTTTCAAACCCTTTTGAAAACAGTTTTCCAACCCTACTCTTCTCATGGAATAAATTCCCAAATCTTTACTTCCACTGAAAACATCGAAGTACAAATGCTTAAGATTTAAAATAACTTAAATTCTTTATTCTTGAAAATACATCAAAACATTTATATTAAACTACTTACATACTTAATTTGAAATATATATATAAATATATATATATATATATATATCTTTTTCAAAAAAATATTTCGAATAAAACTGGTTTATAAAATATAAACTATTTTCTTTAAAGTAAAGGTTAAGCTAACTAAATTTTTGAAAATAGGAGATTTGAAATTCTATTCAAGTTCCAAATAATACTATAACCAAACTTATTCTTAAAATAAAACTATTCTATAAAATATAAATATTAAAAATTATCTTTAAAAATAATACCCATGAACCCTTTAAAATAATTACTGCTATAACTATTTTAATATTATTTACCTTCAAACTTATCTACTTAAATAATTTATAAAAAAACATTCCTTCATTTAAAAATCTACTTTGAAACGTACTTGGCTTTTTAGGGAAATACACTTCCATTTCAGAATAAACCAAAGAATTCCTTTTATAAATCCTGCTTGATTTATCTCCATTCAAATTTACGTTAATCCCGTAAATTCCTTTCCACACTTTACAAATAAACTCCTTTTATTTTTAAACACATTTCTATTTTCTGGAAATCACTTTAAAAATGTACTTAAAGTATTTTAAAATATGATTACTAAATTCTTTATTCAAATTGTACTTTTGAGAATCTATAAAAGTTTCTTAAGTAACTTAAATCAAGAATTTTCTTTTTATATGAGGTTATTATACCAAATGTTCATATTTAATTCCCTTTAGAAACAAAATTCTAAATTACCTTTTAAATAATTAAATACCATAATTACTTAAACAAATATTTATTTTCACTTAAAAACAATTAATGATAATAATAATTTTCTAAAATATTCTAAAAACACCTTTGCAAAACTTTCTAATTTATACTTCGAAAATCTTTCTTTAACATATGCTTAGTTTCTAGGAAAAATACACTTCCCATCCTTTAAAAATAAATCTCGCTATTATTTTAAAAAAATTCACATTTCCTTTTTAAAACACAATTTCAAAACACTTCAAATTTCAACCAATTTCTTGAATTTAATTCCCTTAAATTCATTACTCAAAATTTCCCCTTTCTCTTCTCTTTTAATTCCAATTTATTTTATTTATATTTTAAAATTCAAAATTATACTTATCCAATCATAACACAGCATAATTTATTTCCAAATCAATCTATCAGAGGATATTAACGAAATATAACACAGAATATAAATAAAATTTCTATTTGTGAGGAATCCAGTTGGATCCCTCCAACCTGTTTTTCCCTACATCCACAAGTATTAGCACAACAAATAAATATCAATCCAATCTGATAATAATTATCACATTCAATCAATCAACCAATCATTTAAATATTAACTATTTAAAACAGCTGAAATCCTAGATGTGAGTGAGATTGACTCAACTTGCATTGGCGTTTTAAATTTTAAATTAAATCGAGCTTGTTCGATTTAATCTAAAATTTCCACTTGCTCAAAACGATCCCAGGCCTACATCATAGCGTGCTGCTCGAGGGTGCGATTCTGACGCCATCAAATTCGTCTGAATCTGGCAACGTGTGCTCAAGTTACGAATTTATAAAGTTTGTACATAAATTTTGAAACAATTTTCTTTTATATTATATCATACAAAAATCAAGCCGCACATTTTGAAAACCAAAATCAAAGCCGTAGAAAAAAAATACCTTCTTCCACACGATATTTCCAAGCACAACCGAACCCATGGTCGCAACCAAGGCTTACACGCCGCTCCACCTACGATTCAGTCGAGCTCGATCAAAACTCTCCAAGAGACAGCTCGTCGCGGCCTCCACCTTTGGCCGAAACACGGCGTAGCTCGGCCCTCCTGTTGCACCGAAAAATGCGCTCAAACGGAACCCCTATCGGCCTTGATTCTGGCCACCACGATCCCCTATATATGATCTCAACCATTGGATAGCAAGAGCTTGGTGAGCTCTACCTTTTTCATGTTGAAAGTTTCTGACAAAAGCTTGTGGATTGAGAGAAAAATGAGAGAGAACGAGAGGAATAATCGGCCATTGAATGAAAGAGGAGGCGGCCGGTGAAAACTAGGATTAGGTTAAGAGAGTGTGTGTGTACGTATTAATTTAATATTAAATTCAATTTTAACGAACATTTGCAAACGAACTCCATGCGCTACGAAAATTTAAATCCGATAATAACTAACTATTACGGATCCAATGGAACCAGCTTCGTCGAATTCCGAGACTGTGCCCCGGAAAGCTATTTTAACTCGTCGATTAATTAGAACGATTTTCAAAATCGTTGAAATCATCTAAAATTTCACTTTTAAAATTTAACTAACTTATTAATAAACCATATAGAATTTATAATCGCATTAGAAATTATTCCGATTCATTTTAAGTCAAAGTCTGATTATTTGCATTATTATATTAAATTCCATTTTTAAATTAATATAAAATCCCAAATTCAACCTATCGACTTTTAATTCCGTCTACAAATCCAGTATTATAATTCAAATCCATCTAGGCTTAAAATAAATCTTTAGAAACCAATTTCGCATCTATTTACCTCCAGATTGACAAATTGTCTCAATTTTTGAATATTAAATTATTATTATTCAAACCCAATTAAATTGCTGTATTTGAAATTTAACTAATTCTATAAATTCTATTAATTTAATCAAAATCTTCTTATTCAAAATCAAATTATAATTCACATTCAACATTTAAAATGAATTAAATGTTCAAATCCGACGACCAAAATTCTGGGTCGTTACATTACTCCCCCTTATAAAAATTCCGTCCCTAAAATTTGCTAAGGTAGGAAAATGCTACTAAACTCGTTTACTTACCCAAATTCACTTAATTGAAACTCATATTTACTTCCCAAAACATTTTAGCTTAAGCCAAAACCATTTGCATTTATTTTTAACTCAAAAGCATATGCTTCAACATTATTTCAAAAATAACTTTTCTAGTTAACCCAAATTTTCAAAACTTCTAAAAAAATTCTAACTCCCAAAATTTTTGAAATTTTTTGACAGCGTCTCCTTTGTACGGAGTGCGTTTTACAATATCACAATAATGATAAACATATATATATATATACATCAACACATACTGTCGGAAAACAAAATTTACCACAATATATATATATATCATTTTCCAAATTTTATTGCATATGCGTACCTTTGATTAGCATTTTAAAAGCAAGCGGCTAAATATATTGCATATACGCGCTCCGACTCTATCGATTGCCTCCCGTACCTGTACTTACTTAAACAAACACATGAGTTTTCAATAATATGAGATTTCCAACAACATTCCATTTATTAATATAAACCAAGCATGTCAATTTCAAAGCCCACACAACAATTTTCGAAATCCTGCAAGTTTTCCATCTATATAAGTAACCCACGTGTTTTAATAATATTCTAATCTCCTTTGCAAATCCATATTTCATTTACTCTAATCGAAAGAAAGTTTACGCCCAAGTTTTCTATACTCAATTCATATTCACCATAACCAGTTTATTTTCACTTCAACATGGTTACATATGCTTTGCTTACATCACTTACTTCAATTCAATTTGATATATTTGCATTTCTTTAATGATCCACTTTCATTTATATGCAAAACCACTTAATAAAATCAATCCATTCCAATTGATTCAAAAACCAATTCTATTTACTTCTTTAAACCAATTCAATTTCGTTTACAACCAAACAACCCATTTCTATGTAAATTTGATGTTATCCAAGAAAATATCAATTATTTAAGTTTATAACAATTTTAAATTAATTCTAACTCAATCTATATTAATTTTACTCCATTTGAAATTATTTACAACCCAAACATTCTTGCTTCGTCCCAATTATTGAATAAAATCTCTAGTCTTACATTCAATTTCGTTATCCATAAAGATTTATTCAAAACCATTTTATAAGCTCGACAACAACTATTTCAAAATTTTCTTAAGTTGTCTCGACTCTATTTCATCCCATTTTCTTTCGTCCAATTAATTTTTATTTCATTTTAATTTGATTCTCATTAAATCAAATTCCAATCTATTTACAAATTTTAATTCAATTTGTTTACTTACTCAATCCATTTTAATTTTAATTCACATTCTCAATTCATTTCTGAATTTATTTTATTAATAACATAACCATTCCAATTATTCTAAACCAGAACTGGGTTTTATCTTGTTTTTAAATTTTTAACAAGCCATCAAAATTTTATTCATTCCAATACAATTTCCATTTTGCTTATTCTAAATTCGTCTTCAAACAATTCCTTTAGATTTAGTTGAGTGAGAATTTAATTCATTCAATATCATTTCAACTAAATTAAATTTCCTTTCAGTTTGATTCTTTTCCAATATTAGTTCAAGTTCAACTAAATTTTTATTTAGCCAACTTAAATTTATATCATCTCCTTACTATTTTAAATAAGAGTTGAATTTCATTCAATATTATTTATAACACAACTGAATTTTGATTTTAATTAAATCTGAATTCATCTCAATTCCATTTAACCGAAGTTAGATCAAATTTGATCCAATTTTATTTCTCCATTCAATTTAAATTTTACTTTCTAATATATAAGTTTTAAAACTTATTTACTAACTTAAGTCCATTCACATGATATATTCTTTTCTATGCCTTATCACATTTAACATCCATTTAGGATTTAAATTTTGGCTTTACAATAACATTCAACCATTACCTATTTATGTTTCTAAATTCCATTTTCTATTCTTAAGTTCACCCACTTATTTATTTACGAGCTTATATTGCTCATTTAATCCATTTACATCTTACAATCACAATTCTAGATTATGTATATATATACCACTTAATAACTTAAGGATATAAATTTTCATTACAAAATTATAGTCATTTTACATTTCAACTTTATATCCAACTTAATTCAATTCCAATTCCAATTTTATTTAACTTATCTTAAGTTAAATTCAAATATATTGTATTCACTTCCATACACTCAAATTAAATTTTAAATTCAGGATTAAAATTTCAAATTTCCTTTCTTATTTATATCAACTTCACTTAATAAGTTCAGTAGTTGATATATCTTAACTTTTCACATTATTAAATAGAATTTCCAGAATTCAATTGCCCGATTTTATATCAAAATCATTTTGAAATAATAATCAACACATACCCACTAGGAACATCTATTCAAATCTCCGGATTCCAAAATACTTGGTTTTACCAAGCAAATTACCCTTTTGAAATTTCTAAAACCACTTTTATACCCAACAAGTCCAAACAAATATCATAACCACTCACCATGGATCAATCCATCACTTAAGAAACTCGAAAATAAATTCTGATGATGTGGCCATCATCATCAGGATTATTTCCCAGCGACTGAAGTGGGTTCAGTGCTTCCTTACTTCCACAAATTCCTTTCAAAACAATTCCATTCAGAAAGCATTTCCCAAAATAATACTCCATTTTTTCCTTCAAATTTTTGGAAAACATTTCCAAGATTTTAAATATTCCAATCTTCCGTTTAAATTCATTTATAACATCTTCCAAAAATTTTGGGATTTAAATTCGAGTTTAAATCAAATTTTAGTTATACTTCTTTTGGATAAGTCATACTTATAGATCCTATTTGGTTATAACCATTTCAAATTTTAAATTCTTATATTTGATTATAATATTAACAACCAAACATCCAAATATATATAATAATTTCAGAAAATTATTCCTTTTATACCAAAATATAATTTTGGGCAAAATTATTTAATTCACCCACTTTAAAAATATTACTATGTCGGTTTATCTTGTTTAAAAGTTTAGAAACCCCTATCGATACGGTTGTACTTTCCGTGCCGACTAGAATTCATAAACACTCAACCGTTAAGTCAACACAGTATAAAAACAATTTTTATATTCACTAACAAGTACGCTCTCGTAGCATTTAATACGCTCAACTCATTATAGAGTACTGTTGACTCTATTAAATGGGTAATTTCCCCACCAAAGCCTAGGTTATCGCTAACCTAAGCTCTGATACCAAATCTGACGACCCGCCCTTCTCGACCCTCGAAAATCGACACAAAATACAACACAGAATAATATGTCGACGCTCAAGTGCCACAAAAGATAGATTGTTAAGGAAAAAGAAAGAAGATAGAAGGAAGAAAGAACTAAATAATAACGGAGTCCTACAATTGCAGCGGAACAAAATATAATACATAATATAAGATCTTTACACAAAATGAAAATTATATCTGTTTTATACAATATATCATCAGAGTATGTCTCAAACAAACAATAATTACTAGCCTAACAATTTCAAACAATCACAGCAGCGGATATAATCAAGTACGGATAATACATCTCGGACTCCAGCTCCTCTCCTGAGCTCCAAAGCATCCTATCCTGAACATATAACACTCGGTCTGACCCGAGCATTATAACAAAATAACACCCGAGTCAGTCTGGAATACCAGCGTGAGAGAAATACACCCAAATTGATTATTAAAGTTTCAAAAATCCTTTGAAAAACAAAAGCATCTCGTAATACCACGCCACAAATAAACATGTCAGGTTTTTACCTTACGATAGCTAAACCATTTCTTATAAAATCCTATAATATTATAACATGGTCTATATACAAATACTTATCCAAATAGCCGAAATTGTTACATCTATTAAATTCCAGCTACTAGCCACAAAGTGGGTAATACAAACAAAACTCGTAAACAGTACATGGCCTAGATCACCGTACCGAGGATTACTTCCAATCCCCTGCAGCACAAGACCGGGACTACCCCTTACTGGATAATCCCGAGTAAGATCATCCCACGGTTGGGATCAGCAACCGCATCATTAAGCCGAATAAAAAGGGACATCTAGACAGGGATGACCTTACCCTAATGGGTGCCACCCACATAGCCTTGCTGCATATCCTCTGATTTTCAGTCATTCGCGGTTGATGAGGCTTGAGGCTAAGCGTTACCTTTTAGAACGTTTCACTTAGAATGCCCATCGTCCACCTGACGATGTTCCGAAAGCATTTATCCATACAAGTCTATCTCGGGTTCGAACGGAACCGTAGGCACTACTCCTGCTACATCCATTTTGGAAATATCCTCATGATTGGTAGAGACCGGATCGAAGTGGTTTTCGAGAAATTAATCCTGATCGCGGTCACTTCGAAATGATCAACGCATTGGCCAATATTGATAGTCAGTGATTTAACTATCAATTTACTTTCACAAACATCCATCACACAATAAATAATTTCCCATATTATTTATTTTCCTCAAAAATATCTTTGCAAGATATATTTCCATTTTCAAACCCTTTTGAAAACTGTTTTCAACCCGACTCTTCTCATGGAATAAATTTCCAAATCTTTACTTCCTATAAAAACATCCAAGTACCAATGTTTACGATTTAAAATAATTTAAATTCTTTATTCTTGAAAATACAACAAAACATTTATATTAAACTACTTACATACTTAATTTAAAATATGTATATACTTTTTTTAAAAATTATTTCAAATAAAACTGCTTTATAAAATATAAACTATTACTTTTAAAGTAAAGGTTAAGCTAACTAAATTTTTGAAAATAGGAGTTATGAAATTTTATTCAAGTTCCAAATAATACTTTAACCAAACTTATTCTTAAAATAAAACTATTCTATAAAATATAAATATTAAAATTTATCTTTAAAAATAATACCCATGAACCCTTTAAAATAATTACTACTGTAATTATTTTAATACTATTTACCTTTAAACTTATCAACTTAAATAATTTCTAAAAAAACATTCCTTCATTTAAAAATCTACTTTGAAACGTACTTGGCTTTTCAAGGAAATACACTTCCATTTCAGAATAAACCAAAGAATTCCTTTTATAAATCCTGCTTGATTTATCTCCATTCAAATTTACGTTTATCCTGTAAATTCTTTCCACACTTTACAAATAAACTCCTTTTATTTTTAAACACATTTCTATTTCCTGGAAATCACATTCAAAGTGTACTTATAGTATTTTAAAATATGATTACTAAATTATTTATTCAAATTGTACTTTTGAGAATCTATAAAACTTTTTTAAGTAACTTAAATCAAGAATTTTCTTTTTACATGAGGTTATTATATAAAATGTTCGTATTTAATTCCCTTTAGAAACATAATTCTAAATTACCTTTTAAATAATTAAATACCATAATTACTTAAACAAATATTTACTTTCACTTAAAAACAATTTAAGATTATAATAATTTTCTAAAATATTCTAAAAAAACCTTTGCAAAACTTTCCAGTTTATACTTCGAAAATCTTTCTTTAAAACATGCTTAGTTTCCAGGAAAAAATACACTTCCCATCCTTTAAAAATAAATCTCGCTATTATGTTTAAAATAATTAACATTTCCTTTTTAAAACATAATTTCAAAACACTTCAAATTTCAACCAATTTCTTGAATTTAATTCCCTCAAATTCATTACTCAAAATTTCCCCTTTCGTTTCTCTTTTATTTCCAATTTATTTTATTTATATTTTAACATTCCAAATTATACTTATCCGATCATAACACAACACAATTTAATTTCCAAATCAATCTATCACAGGATATTAACGAAATATATCACAGAATAAAAATAAAATTTCTATTTGTGAGGAATCCAGTTGGATCCGTCCAACCTGTTTTTCCTTGCATCCACAGATATTAGCACGAAAAATAAATATCAATCCAATCTGATAATAATTATCACATTCAATCAATCAACCAATCGTTTAATATTAACTATTTAAAATAGTTGAAATCTCAGATGTGAGTGAGATTAACTCATCTTGCATCGGCGTTTCAAATTTTAAATTAAATCGACCTTGTTCGATTTAACCTAAAATTTTCACTTTCTCAAAACGATCCCAGGCCTATATCACAGAGTGCTGCTCGTCGCTGCGATTCCAACGCCACCAAATTCGTTTGAATCTGACAACATGTGCTCAAGTTACGAATTTATAAAGTTTGTATATAAACTTTAAAACAAATTTTTTTATATTATACCATACAAAAATCGAGCCGCACATTTTGAAAACCAAAACCAAGGCCGTAGAAAACAATACCTTCTTCCACGCGATATTTCCTAGCACAGTCGAACCCATGGTCGCGACCTAGGGTTACACACCGCTCCACCTACGATTCACTCGAGCTTGATCAAAACTTACCACGAGACAGCTCGTAATGTCCTCCACCTTTTGCCGAAACACGGCGAAGCTCGGCCCTCCGATTGCACCGAAAAATGCGCTCGAACGGAACCCCTATCGGCCTCGATTCTGGCCACCACGATCCCCTATATACGATCTCAACCGTTGGATAGCAAGAGCGAGGTGAGCTCTACCATTTTCATATTAAAACTTTTTGACGAAAGCTTGTGGATTGAGAGAAAAATGAGAGAGAACGAGAGGAAGAATCGGTCATTGAATGAAAGAGGAGGCGGCCAGTGAAAAGCTAGGGTAAGGTTAAGAGAGTGCGTATATATACGTATATACATATTAATTTAATATTAAATTCAATTTTAACGAACATTTGAAAATGAACTCCAAAAGCTACGAAAATTGAAATCCGATAATAAGTAACTATTACAGATCCAACGGAACTGGTTTCGACGAATTCCGAGACTGTGCCCCGGAAAGCTATTTTAACTCGTCGATTAATACGAACGATTTTCAAAATCGTCGAAGTCATCTAAATTTTCACTTTTAAAATTTTACTAACTTATTAATAAACCATATAGAATTTATAATCACATTAGAAATTATTTCGATTCATTTTAAATCAAAATCTGATTATTTGCATTATTACATTAAATTCCATTTCTAAATTAATGTAAAATACCAAATTCAACTTATCAACTTTTAATTCCATCTAAAAATCCAGTATTATAATTCAAATCCATCTAGGCTTAAAATAAATTTTTAGAAACCAATTTCGTATCTATTTACCTCCGACTCACAAATTGTCCCAATTTCCAAATATTAAATTATTTTTATTCAAACCCAACTAAATTGCCATATTTGAAATTTAACTAATTCTATAAATTCTATTAATTTAACTAAAATCTACTTATTAAAAATCAAATTATAATTCACGTTCAACATTTAGAATGAATTAAATGTTCAAATCTAACGACCAAAATTCCAGGTCGTTACAGGATTGAAATTATAAATATCCATATAACTTGACCCTAGGGAAGAGAATTATACGTGGACACCGGATTGGTTAAATTAGATGATTTTTGGGTCTTTAAAATTTTTATTTCAGTTAACTGGTATTTTAAAATAGAAATTGATTTACACAAACTGAATTGTTTTGGATAATCCAAGTGTAAAATGTTGAAATTGGAATGGATTATTGAATTAGTCAAGGGATAAAAATTTGAATTTCAAAGTCGAAAGGTCAAGTATATGTGGATTCATTGGAACTTAGTTGTTGAAAATGTTTGGATGCAACTTTGAAATCTATTTTAAACTAATTCATACTTTTATCATAAAATTAACTATTTTAACCAATTTAAAACTATTTTAATTTATATTAATCAATTATAACCTAATTAATCCAATTCAAGTTATTTTACCAATTTTAAACAAATTAAATCTATTAAATCTATTTAATATCAAGCAAATCTATTTAATCCATTTTAAATCTTTATAGATCGTTTTAAAAATCTGATTAAATCAAAATTAAATTTATTTAAACTATATACACTATTTATAATCACCTAAACTATTTTCTAGAATTTCAGACTGCGTAAAGTTGAAATATTTATATTTAAATCCTTGATGATGATACAACCTAAGTTGTAATGTGGAACTGATACCATTTTATGAAACGACATATTTGAGTAAATAAGATGATTTTGAAATGAACAATTGATTTGCATAATTTATCAATAATTTAAAAGGAATGTGATTTGAAAAGTGAATATGATTTGGAAGTGAATATGACTTTGGAAGTGAATACAGTTTTGAAAGTGAATATCATTTCGGAAGAAATATGATTTGAAATTGAATATGATATTTTGATATAAATTTTGAATTGACTTTTTGAAACGTAAAGAACCATCCGATGTGTAATAAGTGTTTGGTTGTTAAAGAGACCGGGATCGAATATTGTCATACTCTCAGCCAATATCGAAAACTACTTTAATAATTGGGTATGTGGTGGAGATTCCAGAAATGAAGTAGGATGGTTTGGCGAACGATTTCTGTATGAGGTATGACTTGACCCTGACTCCCGTGAGTCAGCTTAGACGTGACTAAAACAGGAACTATACTGGGCCAAGTGAGGTCCTTCCTCCGATCGGGAACATTCCTTCGACACTATATTCTGACTTTGTGATTGATTTGGTGGCCACCATTGATTTTGATTTGGGAGTGTGTTCCAAGGTGGGCGGTAGTAGCTGCTATGCGTTACCACCAGTCGAGAGTGCAATTGGTATATCTACCCTGGCATTGCCTCGAGCACCGTGTTCATATGCCCTAGTGCGCCTTCTACGAGTTTGTTTTATACCATACCTATTAGGTGCCTACTGAGTAAAGCTCCAGTTTACGGAGAATCGTACAGTACTGTATAGACTATGGGAATATATAGGATATGGGTAACGCCGTAACGCTATTTTAATACTTTAATTTACTGTAGACATATTATTATAGCATATTGTACTACATAGTAGATAGTTTAACGGATCCTTAGGAGATGGTATTCCGGAGCATCTTTTAAGTTATTGCACTCACGTTAGACACCGGATAGGAGATGTTAAACTTCGTAAGCATCTTTGACACCATTCCACTCATATTTTCCATTGATTTAACTTACATAAGATCTTTTAGTTCTTACTCGAATGTTTTGTCTTTTCACTTCGCTCGGATCAGCCTGAGCATTTCAGGGTTGAAGACCTTATTTCTGGAGGACGAAGATGAAGATTTGTACTGGTATTATTATTATATTTATTCCACTGCCTCATGTTGTTCCACTGCATTTATTTATTTATTCATGTTTATGTAACTCTGATGTTTGTGTTGTAAAGAATAATTAAATGTATTTATAAAACTGCTTCATGAACTATTATTTGATTATTATATTTTTTCATTCACTAACGAGATTCTGTATTTGTTTTATTTCTTTCTTTTCTTTTATTTACCCCATAACAATCTTCCTTTTTGAATGGTTTAAGTTAGGAATGTACACCTGCTTAAAACGTCCAAAAAGGCATGTCGTTACAGATTGTTTATTTGATGGTTAAATAACCAACAATCAAATCTAGACCTAAAGATAACTTTGGAAATATTTGGAAGAGGTACGGGGATTATATAGTACTATTATCGTACGAGGTGCTATACTGTACGAATAACTCGTTTTGTTCTTCTAGGACGTTTATAAGGAAATCCATCCACTAACGGTTAGGAGGTAATCTCTGATCTTATTTTCGTCTGTTTATTTCCTAGAGAACCAAGGTTGAGTTTACCAGGAAATATGAATGTTGTTTCGAAGAGACCGGGATTGGATAAGTTATCCGAAAACCACTTTGATCCAACGAGTACGTTTTCAATGTGAAAACAAGAGCATGGAGTCGAAGATGGAGTAGTGAAGTGCAAGGGCTAATCGCTAGTAATCTTGAGGGTGGTTTCAAAATGGATGTAGTAGGAATGTGCCTTCGGTTCCGTTCGGACTCGGAACGGACTTGTATGGATGAATGCTATCAGTACATTGTCAGTGGAGGAAATGAGCATTGTAAGTGAATATTTCTAAAAAGGTAATCATAGCCTCTAGCCTCATCAGCCGAAAATGATTGAAAAGCATAGAAGATGGAACAAGGCTAAGTGGGTCGCAACCAATTTGGGTATGTTTATCACGTTTCTAGATACCCTCGGATATTATTACTACACTTATGAAAGGAGCTCGAAAAAGGATGGGAACACCAAGGGTGATAGCATATTCGGTCAATCCAGGTCAGGGTAGACCGGTCTTATGTAGCAGGGGATCAGCATGGTCCTTGGTACGTGGTTCTAGACGTGTACTGTGACAGGTGGTACCCCAGTGCCTAGTCACTCAAATGGAACCCATTCTCCAATAAGCGCCACACGGTTTGATTGTGCCCAACTATGCTGAAACGATAGATGCAAGCATTTAACTATTTGAACAAGTATTTGTACTTAGACATTATTATAATATGAAATGATTTGATACGAAATGTTTTGATTATCGCAAGGATAAAACCAGTCCTGTTTATTTGTGGCGTGGTCTTACGAGATACCTTTGATTTTCAAAGGATTTTGAACTTTAATAATTCAAATTGAGTGTGTTTTCTCACGCTGGTTTTCCAGACTGACTCAAGAGTTATTTTACTATAATGCTTGGGTCAAAACGAATATTATAGATACAAGATAGGATGCTATGGAGCTCAGGAGGCGAGCTGGATGGCGAAAGTGTATCACACATACTATACTTCTATTCCGCTGTGTATTGTAGGTTGTATATTTAGCTTTGTGAGGACAAGTTATTGTAACTTTCCAGTGTTGTGTTATTAATGTATTATACTCTGATAATGTATTGTACAAGACCAATTATAGTTCTTTTTGTATAAAGATCAGTTGTCACCTATTATATATTGTTCCGTTGTGATTGTGGGTTTCTGTGTTGTCATTTCTATTTTCTTCTCTACCTCTTTCTTATTTTCCCTAACGATCTTGCATTTCTGGCATTCGATTGTTCAGCATGTAATACGAGGACGTATTGGTGTCAATTTTCAAGGGTCGAAAATCTTCAGTCGTTACACATGGTATTAGAGCTAAAGGTTAAGCAAAACTTTGGCGTTGGTTGAAATTACTCATTAGAGATAGGGTCAGTAGCACCCTAGAATGAGTTTGAGTGTATTAATAGATATGAGTACATACTTGTTAATGAAAATAATTTTTTTACATTGTGTTGATTGAGTGGATTATGGATTCTGGTCAATACGGGTAATTAACTTATTAATAAGGATCTCCAAACACTATAATAGAACAATTTGACACGATTTTATTTTGAAAATGGGGTAAATAGAATAATTTTACCCAAAATATTTTTATATATGAAGAAATAATTTTCAAAAATTATTATAATTAGATATAGTTTGTTTAGTTGTTAGGGAATGATAATATTAAATTATTATCATTGTTGTTGTGGAAATTTAATAGAAGTTGATATTTTAACCAAGGGATAAGAAATTAATCCATATGAAAAATTGAGTTTGTATACATGAGAGTATAAATGTGATTTATAATTTGAAACAGAACAAAACCCCAGAGGAATATTTAAATATAGATTTTAAAGGGTTTGAAATTTGGGAGTTTGGAAATTTGATTTCCTTTGATTTTGAAATGTTTTTCAGAATCTCAAAAAAAAGTGATATTAATTGGAGGAAATATTTTTAAGTTGAAATATTTAAAAATGGATTTAAAGAAATAAAAGCACTAAACTCGCTTCGATCGCTGGAAAATAATTTCGATGATGATCGCGACATCATCGGCGTTCATTTTCGGGTTCAAGGGAATAATTGCTACATGGATGTTTTAAATTGAAGTTTTGGTTTCGTAAAACTGATTTGATGTGAAATTCAAAGAAATAATTTGATATACCCGAGGATTTTGGATATAACTGATTTCAAAAATGATTTTGAAATGCGTAAGTAATTGTTTAAAATCTGGAGTTTGTTCTAAGATATTTATGGAATATAAATAAGTTTGAAAACGTATAAAGTTTGAAATTTGTCTGGAATGGAATTAACTTGAGAAGAGTTAACTAGAGAGTAATAATGTATTTATTATTGGATTTCAAATTTTATAGCATTTGAGGTTATCGTTTGGGTCTTACGGTATATAAACGTGCTGAAATTTATATCGAAAATTCAATATAATAATTGGGTTCGAAAGCTATATTCTCTATACGATCGAATTAGGCATCGAAACCTTTTCCACTATGTTCAAAATAGGGGTAAACATTATAAACGCCTAGCGGCACACCTCGAAAGGATATCGAGATTTTAAGCTACGAATTCGAGATGATTAAAATTTAAATAATATATATATATATATATATATATATATATATATATATATATATATTTGAATTGATAAATAATTTCACATCAGTACTTTCCCCCTTCATTTCAAAAATCACTATAGCCTCCTTTACACGCCAATGTCTTATTCTTTCCCTCCTTCTCTTTATATCACATAACAGATAGCTTCAAACAGAAAGAAAAAATATAATAAAGCTTTGAAAAAAAAAATATGACTCATACAATACTCGGTTAAAAATCACGAAACAAATTGGTTAAATCTTATTTTTGCTTTGACTTCGATCTGGATCAGTTTCAGGAGGTGCGGCAGTTGTTTGTTATGATCGGCGTGGCAGTTTTTCACCTAGGGTTTGAGTTATTTGAGCATTCGATCATCATTTGGGGATTTGGATGTCGAATTTGCACCAAGGAGGTCGAGGAGCTTCGGAGGTATGAATCTTGTTGAGCGCGGCGTCGGGTTGGTCATCGCGACCTGGTGGGTTTTGACATGATAGAGTCGTGGTCGCGTTTGCTCAGGGTTTTTTGAGTGGGAAGTGATGGGGTTCATAGGGGAGCTTACGCGAAGAGGAGGCCAGTGGTGGAAGCGGCATTGAGTTCTAAAAATCGGAGCTTTGTGTTAGTGAGGATCGTGCACACAGGAGTGGGTTTCAAGCAAAAAAGAAGAAAGAGGGTGAAAGAAGAAGGTAGGAGCGGGATTTTGAAATTTGGGGGAGAAGTACTGTAGCAAGCGGGTCGGGCTCGTTACTGTTGGTAATGGTTTTATAAAATATAATTAAATTGTTTTTAAAAAATAAATTATCGATAACTTATAAAAATTATATCTCGTGCATACGAGGCCTGTTTTGGACGAAAACCTTTGCGCAGCGGTCGTAGTGAAGAGGACATCGAAATGAAACTGGTTTGGGTGGATTAGGAGCTTCTGATAATTTTAGACAATTTAAAATGTGTCTGGGTTCCATTGAAAACAAAACGCGAAAACGACTAAAAATGATGGTGAGTTAATCTCACTCAATGTTGGATTACATCAATTTATTTTAAAGAGTTAAAATTAATTATTGGATGTCTGGTTGAATTTGAAAATGGTTATCAGTTTGGATGTTATTATATATACAGTAGTATATATATTGGAGTGATTGATATTCACACATACTATAGCGAATGAGACCTTATGTGCCCCGCATAATAGCGGTTGAGCCTATATATCGTGATATCCCCCTACAAATATGGGATTGGTATTTTTATGTTGTATTAACATCTATGGATGCAGGAAAATAGGTTGGAGGGATCCAATTGGATTCTTAAAAACTGTTGAATTAAATTTTATATATACCTATATATGATCTGTTTAAATAATCCATGGTAGATTATAGTATAGGTTGAACGTATTGGACGCTATGGATTTACTGGTTAGATTTTGGTGTTTTAAATACCAGTGAAAAAGGTTTAAATTTTGGAAAGAAATTAAAAAGAAAAAATTGGACTATAAGTAATTATAGTGAGATTTGGATAAATTAAAAGAAGGGAATATTGGATAAAATAAAGAGTTTGATTTCAAAATTTGGCTTGGTAATTTTGAAACAAGGAAAATAGGGATTTTGGAAACAAGTTAAATTAAAGGATTTTAAATAGTAGAACTTAAGCAATATTGTTTAAGTGGAAAAAGGGTTTATTTTTAAAATCGTGATTTAAAATAGTTTGGGAGTAATAAAAAGGGAATTCGAAAATAAAATGTGATATTGATGTTCCAGGTTTAAATAAGAGTTAAATTATAAAAAGGAAGGGTATGTACAGAATTAATATAAAAATGGAATTTAATGAAGAAAATCGATTTAAGTATTTTAAAATGGTTGTGGAACGGAAAATGAGACTATGGAATTTATAAACAAAGTAAATAAATAAGGTAAAGTAAATTATCAGTGGATAAATGGGAATTATAAATTCACGATGAGGATTTATAAGGAAAATGGGTAAATTGGTTTAAAAATAAATGGTAATTTTATTTTTAGAAATGTGAAAAAGGAATTTACAAAATTGGGACATAAATTAATTGGAAATAAATCGAGAAGGATTTATTAATATAGGACTAGCAATATGGAAATTGAACATATTTTTTTTGAGAAGTTAAGTTATTTAAAAAGGGAATTTTGAAGTATTAACTAGAAAATTTAAAGTGTTTAAAGAATATTTTAGAAATTAATTATATAGTTGTTTAAAGTGGGTTAAGTATATTTTAAATTATGAATTAAGATAGTTATATTAAATTAATTATTATTTAAGAAGTAATCAATTTATTATTTCAAAGATATTAGTATTTTTTAATAACTCTTATTTAAAAAAGTATTTTTTTCTATAGTTAACTTGAAATTTATTTTAGAATCTACAAGCATTATTTTGAGAAAATTTTTAAAAATAAAGTTTTAGAAGAGTATTGGTATACTCATATGGCATAAATCGAAGGCAGTGAGTGCCTGTAGTTAAGTTTTGTATTTCTCTGGGATAGAACGTAACCATTGAGCCGTGATCCATGGTTTGATATCGTAGTGGTACTTTCCACATTATTTTTAAAGGGTTTCCAAATATTTTTGATATTTGTAAATTTATTAAATTCGGTAAGATAAGTATATATAATTTGGATAAGGAGATTATGTATTTAAAATTAAATTTAAAATAGATTTATTGTTTTTGTGGAAAATGGAATATTCGGTTGTGTTGATTATTTATTTGATAGTTAGATAACCGACTATCAAATCTAGACCTAAATATATCTTTGGATATATCTGGAAGAAGTACGGGGATTACATAGTACAGTTACCGTTCGAGGTGCAATACTATACATATAACTCGTTTCGTTCGTCTAGCAAGCTTATAAGTAAATCCGTCCACTAACGGTTGGGAGATGATCTTCGATCTTTTATTGATCAAAATGAATTTTTTATCCTTTAGAAATTAACTTCTTTTTATTCAAATACCTTTTAAAACATCTTAAATGATTAGTAAGACTTATTCAATATTTTTAAACAATTTTAAACCATCATATTCAAAAAAATCCAGTTTTGGATTCCAAACTACAAAACCGCGATTTCCCCAAAAATTTGTTTTACTCATATTTCAAATTATACTTATCGAAATCTCGATTTTATTTCTTTATTTGAAAATTATGGATATAATAATTAGGAAATTTCTTATCTCGAAGAATTCCGAGCTATATTCCATTCTATACACTTGTTTGACTTTTATATCGTGAAATCATGAACTATCATTACGCGACGTGCCTGTTTTTGACTGAATTTTAAGTTACCTTCCAAACTTCACCAAAACACTCTTATATGTTTATAAAACATTTATAAATCATTTTCAAATATTTATACCAATATTTTTCGATATTAAATCTCTTTTTCACTTTTAAATCATTTTATAATATTATATTATTATAATATGCACTTTCAGCCTTTTTATATTTTCAAAACCACTAAGAGGCTATATGAACTCCATACACACGTTATATGAATTCATTTCTATTTGTTTGCACAAAAAATGGGCAAACACCTCCAAGTCGAGTGATTTAGTTGATTTTATGTGATTCTTAATGATTTAGATGAGTTATGTAAATATGAAAAAAGGCAAGGGGCTGAAATGTAAAAGACACGCAGATTTATAGTGGTTCGGCCAGAACGTGCCTACGTCCACTTTATATGTTATTATCTTCTTTTTTCAGATTACAAGTACAATGCTTGGTGTACAAGTGTATGAAAGTAGTTTGAAAGTTCCTTCCGTGCTTGAGCTCTCAAACTTGTCTGCCATTGTTGTACCCCTTCCCCTCTATTTATAGAGTGAGGCAGGGGGCAGGGGTCTTGGATGTGTATAGCTGCTGGCGGGCCCGGGCTGAAGCAATCTGGACTGGCAATTCTGGCTCGGCGAGCCTCCATTCGGTATGGAGCTTGGACCGGTGATGGAGCGGGATGGAGGTTCATTCGGTGGTGAGGTATGTGGTTGGCTCGGTGCTTGTTTGGACCGGATATGGAGATGGTCCGGTAGGCCTTCTGGTCCGGCATAGGGGTGTGAAGGATGGTGGACCGGTAGAGAGAAGGAGGCTGTTGGCTACCGAATGAGCATGTGACCTTAGTGCCGAATGAACATGTGACCTTAGTGCCGAATGAACTCGTAGGCATGCATAGCCGAATGAACATGTACTCCGGATGGACCTTCACTGCCGAATGGAACTTGTTCCTTTGAATTGCCGAATGGACATAGGAGCTGATGGAATGGAGGTCGCAAGCCCGGGTGAAACTGACACTTCTTGGTCTTGAGGTCTTCTGGGTGAAAATTCGCCCAACATTTGCCCCCCAAAGTGGGGCACGTGCTTGCATGTGTCGCGCTTTGTTTCTCTGCGGTAGGAAGGCCTGTTTTGTAACGTCATGGGCTGGATGTTCGTATCCTGTTGATGTCCTGCAAAGGAATTTACAGTTTTAGTGTGATTTCCAATGACGATCTTTCAGGATCGAAATATTTGAGATAAAGTGAATCGTGCCGTTCGGGGCGAGAGAGTGTGCCCCGAGGGGGTTTAGCATTATCGATGCCAGGTTCACGTTAGAGTGGGTCCTTGGATCGTTTGTCAAGGTGGTTTATCGCCAGCTCAGAGCATGCCTAAGGATTGTTCGCGACCCCGTACATGTGTAAGTAGCTTAGCCATTTCGTAGTTATCAGAATTAAATATCTATTTAGCCGATGAGCTTAAAAAAGGATGTCAGAGTGCAAATTCTCACGACGATAGGGTTAATAGTCGTTCAGAGCGTGCTTATGGACCGTTCGTGGTCGCGTGCACGTGTAAATGATTAACCCATGTTAGTGAGAGATTCACGACTCATTCATTGTTATCATATTCTCTACTTTATTAGTAGGTCCTAGAGTTCGGTACTTATCTAAGTGAGGCGCTTTGCATGCCCCCTGTTCCTGGTTTTTGCTGGTAGAGATAGCTTCATTCGGTTCTTTTGGTTGGTCCGGTATGTTTGGTATTGGTCCGGTGTTCCGGTCCGGTAGGCTAAACCAGTAGGTTCGGCAATCCTGAGCTCGCCTATATATAGAGGCTATACCCCCCTTGGTTTCTTCTTACCGAACCAGAGAGCCGAATCAGCTGACCACCGAACCAAATCTTCTGCCGAACCAAGCTATTTCCATATCAGGTACATACTTTTTTGCCGAATGGGTTTGATTGCCGAATACACACGAAAGAATTCAAATGCCGAATGGACTTGAGACATCAGTGCCGAATGAACTTTCGTTATTAGTGCCGAATGAGCTTTAAACATCGTTGCCGAATGAACCTACTGCCGAATGAACTTGATATCTTAGCGGAATTCCGGACTTATGCATTCCTTTTTTGTTTACATCTCTGTATCCCTTGTTCTAACAACCTGTCTTTTCACTTTTGTGTATGCAGATAAATGTCTCGCAAGGCAGAAACTCGATCGGATAGAAAAAAGTCTAAAGGTACAGGAGAGTCTTCCTCCTCCGTGCCCCCAGCCCAATCAGGATCTGGGCAGCATCGACCTGTCCCGAGGTCGTTAGTGGACGGATATGGTCCACAGGAACTTCTGGTTTCCCCGCCCGATTGCTTTCCTAGCTCCCTAAAGGAGGAGCAACTTGATGTCATCTATCGTTCCTTTGGGATAGACAGGGCTCTCATGCAGCTGCCGGGAGAGGGAGTGATGCCGTATAATCCCCCCGAAGGTTACTTTGCTTACAGCAGGTACCATTGCATGTGTGGTGCTATCCCTCCTATCAATGCCTGGATAGTCAGTTTTACCACATATTTGAAAGTAGCTCCATTCCAGCTTCAACCGAACTCCTATGCCATTCTGGTAAGCCTCTTCGTCATCTTCCAGAGGAGATACGGGCGCCCTCCTTCTAACCGGGAAATTCGGTATTTGTATAACCTGAGGGGCTACAAGAAGGGGTCTCCGTATATTAGTCTGGAAGCGGCCGTGCCCTTCAAACCAGTCTTGGACTTATATTCAAAGTTCACCATGTTCAAGAAGGAATGGTTCTTTGTCAAGGACGATTCTGTTTCTTTCCGCCTTTTCACTTCCGGCTGTAAGATTAATTTCATTTATATTTTCCATGTTCTGACTGTAGTGCTTCTTCTGACACGCTTCTATTTCTTGCTAGCGACAGGTGGCATTGCCATCGTGGAAGATGATTCTTTGGCGCGGATGGCTGCTGGAATAAAGGCCATTCCTGCGCGGGACAGGTCGGCTTCGTTCCTGATCAGGAACGCTACCCTCCTGGAGTACAATTTGATCCATCCGCACCAGTCCGTTGTGAAGCAGAGGGACACGGCTGAGGAGAAGGCTGCTAAAGCTAAGGAGGGGGTCACGGTGAAGAGTGGCAAGAGAAAACCCTTTGCACAGCATCCCGTCGCGGGGGTCAAGAAGCTTAAAGAATCGGAGGGCCCCTCTCCTAGTACTTGCCCGATCATTCCGGAGGAGGAAGGTGTGGAAGAGGGCAAAGGAGGCGATATGGAAGGAGAGTCGGAAGGCGGAGGAGATGGAGATGGTCAGGGCGGTAGTGTTGCTGGTGCCTTAACTTCTGGGCAAGACTCTGAGCTGGATGAGGCCCTCCGCCAGGCCTTCGGGGAATCGGAAAGGGAATCGGGAGCGGAGAAGGCGAAGGAGACTGGCAAGGTCGGGGCTGGTGCCGATCTATCCCCCAGGGGTTCCTCAGCCAGGGTGACTTCGGCAGTGCAAGGTGAACTTTTGTCCTCTGTCGATTCAATTTTCGATAAGGACTTAGAAATATTTTATGGTTCACTCCCGTCCTGGAATGAGATTCAGGACTTATTGCAGTATCCCACTCCTCCGCAGGGTTTGTATAATAGACGTGCCTTC
The DNA here is from genome assembly GCA_030765085.1 of Allium cepa. Taxonomy (NCBI): domain Eukaryota; kingdom Viridiplantae; phylum Streptophyta; class Magnoliopsida; order Asparagales; family Amaryllidaceae; genus Allium; species Allium cepa. Next base: position 801,040,625 of record CM060937.1, read on the forward strand.
ACACTTTTCTCTCTTTTTACTTAACATGTTTCCTGAATTGTGGACCATTGTATGTTCGTAACACTTGTTCTTTATTCCAGGGGCAGGCCAGGTGGTTAAAACGTCAGATGTTCGACACCGCCTCGAACAGTTCAAGTTGATGAGAGCTTCTGCGAAGCCTTCCACTGGTCGTACTGGGGACGTGGTCAAATACCGTCCTCTTCTTGGGGTCATCGAAGAGGGCATTCAAAAAAAGAAGAGGAGTCGTTCTTTGTTTGAGCCTTCCCCTGGTCCGCAGCTCCCTGTTCAGCCACCTCGTGATGCCACGGAGGAAAGCACGGAGTTTATTCCCTGTCCACCTCCTTTCAAGAATCCCACAGTTATCCGTATAAGGCGTCCTGATGTGCCTCGTGACCCCTTTGCTGGTCATCCTGATTTAGACCCAAGTTCTCGGGATATTTCATTTGATGAGGCCACGGGTGAACACCTCCTTCCCCGCAACCCCATGGTACGAGTGTTAGACGAGGCTAAGTCTCTAGATCTTGATCTGCTTACCACTCGGGTAGTTACTATGGGAGACGAGGCCAAGGCTAATATTGATCGGGTGGCTGAGGAGACCAAGAAGTTAATGAAGTATCATGCTCAATTGGTCAAGGCCGGGGAGGAGATTGGAAGTGCTAATATTCGGTTGCGGCTGAAGGTTGCTGATCAGGACGAACAACTTGCCGGTCAAGCCGTTCAGATTTCTCGGCACGAGGAAGCCTCCAGGCGTCTGAAAGAGACCATGGAAAAGGCTAGTAGGGCGGAATTACGGAAGATGGAGGCCGCCTGTAAGGAGCAGATCGGCATGGCCATTGCGACAGTGGATGAGGTTCGGAATGCGGATCTCGAGCAGGTAGAAGAGTTGTCTGGGAGGCTTGAGGCTGCGGAGATGGCTCAAGTCAAGTTAAAGGAGGAGATGGAGGAGATGAGGAGGTCTCTCCAGGCTGACTGCTCGAGATACCGATCAGAGAGGGATGCCGCTGTCGCCAAGTTGCAGGCTTTCGAGGCCAGGGTGAGGGAGTTCGAGGAGAATGAGGGGATGATGGACGAGATGCTGCAGGACATGTACTTCCGCACTTGGAAGGAGGGCAGCTTGTCTTGGATGGATGACTATCCCCGGGTCATGGCCAAGATATATCTCCGGGCTTTAGAGGAGGCCAGGGTCGATGCGGGTAAGGAAGGTGGAGTAGCTTTTAGCCTGGATGTGGTCACTGCTCAGTTCTCGAAAGAGGAGCAAGTGGCGGTGAAGGAGGGGATGCGGTTGCTCGCTGCGGAGGAAGCGGGTGTGCAACTGGAGGATGAGTATCAAGCGGCGGACGCTGGTGAGTTATTCTTCTCTTTTCCTTTTCTTTCTGGGTTTCCATGACTTGATTGTTTATCGTTTGTTTAATGGATTCCTTTTCTGAATTGGACAGGTGGAACTTCCGATCAACATGCTGGGGGTTCCGGCCCTGCGGCCAAATAGGCTTGGGAAGTTGGTGATGGAGTGTGGACGCAGCTGGTTACTCGTCCGGATTCGGCCGCTTTTTATTTCTTTTTTACTGTTGTTTACGTTAGTCCAAAACATTGATGTGACTGTAATAATATTATTTGCAGAGAATAACTTGGTGTGATTTCATAATATAAGTTGATTTTGTTATGTTTAAACGTTGTTGTCATTTTGATGTGCTGCGTGAGAAGTATAACCATGTATATGCCTATGATTTTAGTTGTGTTTGATGTTAAGCCTTTGCTTGAAATATAATTTCATGTTTTGCAATGTTGGTGTGACATATGAATAAGCTATAGTTATGCATCTATGTACAAGAGAAGAGAGTACCGCCCTTTATGTTTTACTTGCAGGCAGTAGTTTTGAGCATCTTGTGTAACTGATCATGAATATATCCGAGTACCTTGCCACCCAGTACGCGGGCTTAGATTCTCATGAGTGAAAGCTCCCTGTTCGGTTTCATGTACTTTAGAGTTTGTTATGCAGGATAGGGGAAAAGTATTTAAATGAAATGGAAATATAGAAAAAGTAAAACTTCCAGTCACGGAAGGCCGTCGATGTGCTTAAGTTCGTGGCAAACGGGTTTTGTAGTCACTTTCCCTAGCTGTGGGTCTTGGAGACATTTGTCACCCATCTTACGCCTCCGCGGGGAGTTTTCTTTTTTACCACAACCGCACTTAAGATACATCGGAGCCGAGATCGCGCACGGTAACTACCCGAACCATTATGGTCCGTAATCGTGGGTATTATTCGATTTACCATGGCCGGCTAGCGTGGGTGCCGTTGGCCGTGAACTACCCCTGGCTGGCCACACCTTATGTTGGGGCTTAAAGTAGGTTCACAGTTGCCGGCGAGCCGAACGCCGTAATGAGCTGCCATCGGCTATAGTCGGCCTTTATGATGACTTATAATCGGCTCATTACAGTTGGCTTTGAGGGCAGGCGCGAGCAATGAGTTAACCCGCAGCAGAGGGATGCTAGAGCAAAAGAGTCTCATTGGCGAGTGCATAGAATCGTAGCGTACCTGTTAGGCCTTGTCCAGATGAGGCCGTGGTGCGTCTTGAGTGAAGATGCCATAAGATTTTGTTCAACAGAAAAGGATAAAGCTTAACAAGCAGCCAAGATATAAAGGAACGTGTTAAAAAGAGACAAGATTTTTTAAAGTGGTTTGGCATGAAAATGCCTACGTCCACTGATTCTCTTTGTTAATTCACTTCATATGGGCAGTACAAGTTAAGAAAAGTATCGACGGAGGTGTCGGATGTTCCATGCTCTCTAGAACACCTCTCCGTCCACTGTTGACAAAATATAAGCTCCGTTGTGGAGGTCTTTATGAAATACATATGGTCCGTCCCAGATGGGGTCCAGTGCCCCGGGGCGCGGAAAGATTCGCCTGAGGACAAGATCTCCTTCTTGTAAGATGCGATGTTTGACTTTGGAGTTGTATAGTGCTGCCACCTTTTGTTTGTGAGCTGCTGCTTTGAGAGCTGCATCGTTTCTCCTTTCCTCAATTAGATCCAAAGACATGAGGAGGAGTTCTTCGTTTTCTTCTGGATTGTAGTGGATCCTACGATGGGAAGGAACAATAGTCTCAACAGGGAGCATTGCCTCCGATCCGTATGCCAAAGAGAAAGGAGTATGTCCCGTTGATGTTCTGAAAGATGTGCGGTAGGCCCAAAGTGCCGTAGGAAGTTCGTCCACCCAAGCGCCTTTTGACTTTTCGAGTTTCTTCTTGATTAGGGTTTTGAGAATTTTGTTGACAGCTTCGACTTGTCCGTTTGCCTGAGGATAAGCTACCGATGAGAAGCTTTTATGAATTCCATGCTCTTGGCACCAGTCGGCGAATTCTTCGCTGTCAAATTGGAGTCCGTTGTCTGATATGATCTTGAGTGGTACTCCGTACCTGCACAGAATATTTTTGATCAAGAAGTTGATAACTTTTGCAGAAGATATTTTATTTAGGGGTTCCGCTTCCACCCATTTGGTGAAATAATCGACTGCCACTATAGCATATTTGGCCCCGCCCCTGCCCGTTGGCAGTTCGCCAATTAAATCAATTCCCCATACAGCAAAGGGCCAAGGGCTGGTCATTTGAGTAATCTCATTTGTGGGTAGTCGAGGAATCTTGGCAAATTTCTGACATCTGTCGCATCTCTTGACGAAGTCTAAGGCGTCTTTGTTTAGTGTGGGCCAGTAATATCCATATCGGAGTATCTTCTTCGCCAGAGTCTGCCCTCCAGTGTGATCTCCGCAACTACCTTGATGGATGTTGAATAAGATTTCCTTGGCTTCCCTTCCAGCGACGCATCTGAATAAGGGGCTAGAGAAGCAACGCCGATAGAGGATGCCTTCTTGTATTGTGTAGTGGGGAGCTTTCCTCAAAATTCTCCTGACTTCATCACGTTTGTCTGGTAGTGTGCCGTCCTGCAAATATTTCCGCATAGGAGTCATCCAAGTTGCTTCTTCAATTGCAGTTATCAGATTCACTTGTTCAAAACTTGGGGCTAGCTGCCTTGAGATGGCTAGTGCTCCGGAAATGGTGCTATTCATCATACTAGCTTGCTTTGCTAGTTCATCGGCCTCTTGGTTATCTTCTCGAGGAATGTGTTTGATTAGATAATGGTCCAATTGGTCGAGCAGCAGTTTGGTTTTCTTTAGGTATGCTGTGAGTCGTTCTCCTCGTGTCTGGAATTCTCCTAGTACTTGGTTTACGATAAGCTGAGAATCACTATGAAGACATAAAGAATTGACTCCAATTTCTAAGGCCAGCTCCAATCCCGCTATTACTGCCTCGTACTCCGCATCGTTGTTAGTGGCCGCGAATTCCAACCTTAATGCATAGTACAGCTTTCTTCCCCTGGGGGTGATTATTACAATACCTGCCCCCGAGCCTTGTTCGTTTGATGCTCCATCTACAAAGAGGTTCCACTTGATGTTTTTTGCTATTTCAAGCTGATCCTTGCCTTCGTTGGTGGTGAATTCGGCAATGAAATCGGCCAGGGCTTGCTCCTTGATAGCAGTGCGAGGATGGTAGGTGACGTCATACTGACTTAGTTCAATGCACCATTTGAGGAGTCGTCCAGAAGTGTCGGGACGATGGAGCACCTGTCTTAGTGGCTGATCGGTTAGAACTCTGATGGAGTGAGATTGGAAGTAGTGTCGTAGTTTTCGTGACGCGATCAATAAACAATATGCCAATTTCTCAAGTTTAGGATATCTAGCTTCTGCCCCTGTAAATCTCTTACTTATAAAGTATACCGGGCGTTGTGTGCGGTCTTCTTCTCTTACCAGGGCAGCGCTTAGAGCATGAGATGATACAGCGAGGTATAGGTATAGCTCTTCGCCTTCGTTTGGAGTTGAGAGTACTGGTGGTTTCTGGAGGTGTTCGATCAGGTTAAGGAAGGCTTTTAAGCATTCATCGGTCCATTCGAACTTTCCTTTGTCTTTCTTGAGAGCTTCGAAGAAAGGGACGCACTTGTCAGTTGCTTTGGAAATGAATCTGCTTAGGGCGGCTACCTTTCCGTTTAAGCTCTGCATTTCTTTTCGGGTGGAAGGTATCCTTATTTCTTTTTAGAGCCCGGATTTGTTCAGGGTTTTCTTCAATTCCTCTGGAATGGACAATGAACGCTAAGAATTTTCCCGATGACACTCCGAAGGAGCACTTTAGAGGATTCAGCTTCATTCCATATCGGCGAAGTACCTGAAACATCTCGCTCAGGTGGCTTACATGATCGTCGGCTTTCCTGGACTTTACCAACATGTCATCCACATATACTTCCATAGTTTGTCCTATTAATTTCGCGAACATCTTGTTGACGAGGCGCTGATAGGTGGCTCCAGCATTTTTGAGTCCAAAAGGCATGACTTTGTAACAATATAACCCCCGGTCAGTGATGAAGCTAGTGTGGTCTTGATCGGGAGCGTGCATGGGAATCTGGTTGTATCCGGAGTATGCATCCATAAAAGATGAAAGTTCGTGCCCGGCAGTGCTGTCCACAAGTTGATCGATACGGGGGAGCGGGAAGCAGTCTTTCGGGCAAGCGTCATTTAAGTTGGAGAAATCAATGCATGTTCGCCACTTCCCATTAGCTTTCTTTACTAGTACCGGGTTAGCTATCCACTCGGGGTAGATGGCTTCTCGTATGAAGTCATTAGCAAGTAGGTTCTTTACTTCCTCGTCGAGGGCTGCTGATCGTTCTGCTCCCATGCTTCTCTTTTTCTGCTTTATCGGTGCCCTGGTGGGATCGATGTTCAGCATGTGGCATTCTATGTCTGGGGAGATTCCTGTCATATCGGCATGTGTCCACGCAAATAAATCTAAGTTGTGGCAGAGAAAGTCAATGAGTTGATCCTTCAATTCTGTTTTTAGCTGAGATCCTATTTTTAATAGTCTGCTTGAATCATGTTTGTCTACAGATACGAATTCCATGGCCTCTGCGGGCTCAGCGGTAGCCTCCTCCTCCTTATCCCTGGGGTCTAGTTCATTGAAAGGATCGCTGGTTTATCGAAGAGGAGGGGCTTTCTTTAGTTGCTATGCTTCCAAGCTTTTCATGCAGAGAGTAGTCTCTGCATCTTTCCCTTTATTCTTTCTATGGTTATTGCGAAGTTCAGTTACATAGCAATCTCGAGCGGCGTCTTGATCTCCTTCAACTTCTCCTATTCCGTTATCTGTTGGGAATTTCATCTTTAGGCACCACGGGGCTAGGACAATTTGGAAGTCAGATAAGGCTGGTCTTCCCAAAAAGGCGTTGTAGGCCGAGTGGTTTTCTATTAGTACGAACGTTTGTTTTCGCACAACGGAGCGGGGATGACTTCCTATTTCGACGAAGAGGTCAAGTTGCCCGAGGGGCATTTTCGCATCTCCAGTGAAACCGTGCAGGGGTTTGTTGCAGGGAGACACATCCTTCATTGACAGTTTCATTTTGTCGAAAGCATGCTTGAACAGGATATTTACGGAGCTTCCTGTGTCTATTAGAATTCGGAAAACTTTAGCTGGACCGAACCAGGCAGAGATGACCATGGGATCCATATGCGGATACTGTCTTCCTTCTAAATCACGCCTACTGAATACGATGTCGTCACTCTCTTTCCGTTTCGGGTGGCGTTCTTCCACAATGTAGTTGACATAGCCCTCAGCATTTCTAAGCGACTTGCCGTATCTTTCCATCTCTGCCCAGCTTCTGTCGGCGATGTGTGGTCCTCCCAAGATGGTATGGACCACTATCTTCTCTTGGCTAGAGCCACTGGTGTTGCGATTCCCTCCGCCTACTTCTGGGAGGGATTGCTTTGAGTTCTCATTGGCAGGAGTTGGAGTCCTGTTCTGACCTCTCACATAGCGTTCCAGCCTTCTTCTTCTGATGTGTTCTTCGATCAAGTCCCGGAGATGGTGGCATTCATTTGTGTCATATCCGTGGCATTCGTGGAAGCGGCAGAACTTTCCAGACTTGAGGGCGTTATCAGATTCTTTCTTGTGCGGGGGGCGCTTGTATCCGAGTTCTCCCTGAGTGGCTAGATAGATGTTTTCGATGGTTTCATTCAAAGGAGTGTAGGAGTCAAATTTCGGTCCTGGTCGATATTGGCGTTTTTCAAACTTCTTGCCCCCAGCATTGTCTCTAGATTCATTTCTTCGAATGTCCTTGGTTGCAGCGGGAATCTTGTCCGAAGTTGTCTTACCTTGTTGCCCTGACTGCCTCTCAGTGGCGGCGTCTTCAAGTCTCATATACTTTCCAGCTTCATGGAAGAAATAGGTAAAGTAGCTGGTTTTTCCTTAGTCAGTCTTCTTGCGAACTTGGTATCTGGATGTACACCGCTACAGAGGGCCATTAGGGTGAGTTTCTCATCGGCATCTTGGACTGCGGCCGCTGCGGCGTTGAACCGAGTTAGATATTGTTGCAGTGTCTCTCCGGATTTCTGTTTAACATTGGATAGAGAATAAGCATCCTTGGGTTGTTCTACATGGATGCGGAACTGGCTAATGAACCTTTCTTTCAACATCTCCCATGAGCTGATAGATCCTTGGGGTAGATGGCAGAACCAGGAGGTAGCTAGATCTGCTAGGAATAGCGGAAAGCATTTACACAGCACCCCTTCTGTTGCTCCGCTCATGAGCATATGCTGGGTGTATCTTTGTAAGTGTACGATGGGGTCGGAAGTTCCCTTGTAAGGTTCCATGGTTGGCATTTTCCATTCCCGGGGGGTGATGGCAGTTTTGATATTACGGGTAAAGGGGCTGGTGACCCTAGCGCCTATTCCTCGGTCCCTTTGCTCCCGTTGGACGCATTCTCTGAATAGTCGTGCCATTCTTTCATCAGAATTTGGAGCGGATAGAAATGAACTTGGTTCTTCCCTGCGAGATCGGTCTCGTCCAGATGATCTGTAGGGATGGTATAGCCTATCACTTTTGACGTGATCCAGTGGTTGTCTCTGGTTGCTCGGACGCATGTTAGGACCAGCTACAGTTGCCCCCTGCCTTGATCTTCCCCTGCGGGGTTCTGTTTCGAGCATTTCCATGGGGTCAACTTCGGGCTGGGTTCTAACTCGGCTCCGTTCAGCGGGGTTTCTATGATTAGGTGGCATGACTGGCTCAGCCACATCCGACCCTCGCCTGGCGCCTCCCCCACTGGGTTTGATTCCAAGTGCTTCATCGAGTCGGAGTTCGGGCTGAGTCCGGGCGTGGCCCCTATCATTGTTGTTCCTGTTGATGGCTTTCTCGAAGAGGGAAGACCTTTGCTGTCTCCGAGATCCTCCAGATTGAGATTCATCCCATGATTCAGTGTTGCGGTTGGATTCTTCGACATCCCTCAAGCGTGACATGAGTTGGTTCACCAAAGCTTCTTGTTGGGATGCGAAGCGGTTAGTCACTTCCACCACAACTCTGTCTAGGTCTGCTCTAGTGATTACTGCCGGTTGTTCCGCGGCAGGGGCTGTTGGAATTGCCTGATCTACATGTGGCACTGCTGCTGTAGTGGGATGGTTCTCTTGATCTGGATCTACTGGATTTGGAGCGCTGCTAGTTGCAGCGTTCTTTCCCTTGTTGGCGTCTTTTCTTGGCCTGGAAGTCATGTTTCCTAGGCAATGAAAGGTGCTATTGGGAAAGAAGGTTGAATGAGGGAAGCTGAAGCTTCGAGTTCGAAGTTCTCAGTGAAAGCACCAAAAATGTTTGCACAAAAAATGGGCAAACACCTCCAAGTCGAGTGATTTAGTTGATTTTATGTGATTCTTAATGATTTAGATGAGTTATGTAAATATGAAAAAAGGCAATGGGCTGAAATGTAAAAGACGCGCAGATTTATAGTGGTTCGGCCAGAACGTGCCTACGTCCACTTTATATGTTATTATCTTCTTTCTTCAGATTACAAGTACAATGCTTGGTGTACAAGTGTATGAAAGTAGTTTGAAAGTTCCTTCCGTGCTTGAGCTCTCAAACTTGTCTGCCATTGTTGTACCCCTGCCCCTCTATTTATAGAGTGAGGCAGGGGGCAGGGGTCTTGGATGTGTATAGCTGCTGGCGGGCCCGGGCTGAAGCAATCTGGACTGGCAATTCTGGTTCGGCGAGCCTCCATTCGGTATGGAGCTTGGACCGGTGATGGAGCGGGATGGAGGTTCATTCGGTGGTGAGGTATGTGGTTGGCTCGGTGCTTGTTTGGACCGGATGTGGAGATGGTCCGGTAGGCCTTCTGGTCCGGCATAGGGGTGTGAAGGATGGTGGACCGGTAGAGAGAAGGAGGCTGTTGGCTACCGAATGAGCATGTGACCTTAGTGCCGAATGAACATGTGACCTTAGTGCCGAATGAACTCGTAGGCTTGCATAGCCGAATGAACATGTACTCCGGATGGACCTTCACTGCCGAATGGAACTTGTTCCTTTGAATTGCCGAATGGACATAGGAGCTGATGGAATGGAGGTCGCAAGCCCGGGTGAAACAGACACTTCTTGGTCTTGAGGTCTTCTGGGTGAAAATTCGCCCAACACTGTTAATTAACCATTTTATTATGATTTCTCATAATTTATCACAACCAAGTTATCAACCGTATCAACATCCATATAATCAACCAAGTTATCAAAAATTCATACAAATAATTAAGAGATTTAACGGTCATATTATCATACTTAAAAATAGTTATAGAGATTATTTATTATTTAATAAACATTGAGTACTCATTTATGGTTCCACTCCATCAATCTTATCCGTAGCTTCTCGAATTGATTCCGACAACACTTCGGCAGCATTCCTCTTCTTTTCCTTGCTTTGAAGCTTCCCAAACTCCTTTTTTGAAAATGGTTTTGGCCATGCTTCTTGGAGGTTGATGTGCTCGAGCAAAGGAGAAGTAGGGGGTGGCGTGAGTTGTAGAGGAGATATGGAGTTGTTTGCACTTAGTTTCGAGGTGATTTGTCTTTGTATATATAAGTATGTAATTTTATTTTATTTTCTACTAAAATTTCTTTATAAATTATTAAAAATAGAAGCCAATAAAGTAAATAGGAGGAGATGAGAAAAAATGAAGAAGAAGGTGAATGAAATGGAATAGTATGTATGGGTATTTATAGGAAATATTGTAGGAAATATCTAAAAGTGAATGGAGAAAACTCCCCTTAGTCCACACCCTCCTTAATCATCATGTTACACATGTTATCCCCTTTCCCATGTGCCTCCATCACATCATTCACTTACAAGCCATGTGCATTTGACTTTCGGATGACCTAAGGGTTAAGTTTTGTAAAAATCTTAGATATTTTTTTAGGTTTATGTATTTATACACGAATTTATGTCATATTTATGTGTATATGTGTTCATTTATATGTTAGTGGATGTATTTGTATGTTATATATGTGCACATGACATATAAATGAGGCTGCAACAACTTTCGAACAACTTTTGTTCGTTAAATCGTTGAAAATCGGGAAACCGGTTCCCGGTCACATTTTCACTTATAATTTAAATTACATATATATGTAAACATAATTAGAAATAAATTTGTAATAATTATTAATTAATAAAAAAGATCTCATTTGAATTATAAAATCATATAAATCAATGTTAACTATTATTTGCAAAAGTTGCTATTATACTGATAAAGCGATATCAATTTTCTTATATTTTCAAACTGATTATATATCTTTTTGTGAAAATAATTATTTATTATCAGTTTATAACTATTTAAAATAAATAACTATCATTTAAAAACAATGTAGGAGCAACTATAATAATTATCAAAACATTCGATCTCAATTTAAAATCATAAATCAATATATTAAATATAAAGACATCATTGAGGATGTCATGCATTCATTAAATTTCCAAAAATAAATAAATAAATTTTATTTCATATTCTTGTTCGATTATAAAAAATTAGTGTATGTATCCAGCTCCGTATGCAATGTTTTACAATTATAGAATTGTTTATCGATCAAACGGTTTTCAACCATTTTATCGATATATTTCCGAAGAATATATTTTTATAAATACTTTTTACCAAAAGAATCATAACTTGTGTTATCAAAATTTATATTGGAATATTTTAGAAATGAATAAAATATATCAAATTGATAAATTTATGGGTCATTACAGACTTCCCCCTTAAAGGAATTTCGTCTTCGAAATTACAACAAAACAAACCTAAATGTATTTGCCCAAAGTATTTATTTTTAAACTAATATGCGTATGATATACATGAATCATCCATCAATAATATCTGATTCGATCTGCTATTTGAATCCACAACTTTACTACCGAACTAGTATTGATCCTTCAATCATTTAGTGTGGACTCTGATCAGGCTTCTTGATCAGAAAACTTCGTTTCCCTTACATAGACCTCAACTATGATTGAAAACTGAAGTACCCAATAATAAACCCTCATCAATGTTTGTCGTCAAGAATCGAGTGATAATCCTTTTTCGGACTGATGTAAACACCTCAAAGTTCTGTACTCGAATCTTAGATCAATATCATGTGACGAATGATCCAAAAAAAAATTCCAAATTTTTTTGAGAACATTTCATGAAAAATTATTATCTTTAGCATTAAATATTTTTATAAAACGTATTCTTAAATGAATTTCTTGATTTAAATTCTTTTCTATAAAGATAATTCTTTACAACATTCCTTTAAAAAATTTATTTCTAAATATCTTATTAAATTTTATTGGAGATAAGATATAAGATGTGCTCCAAGAGGATAATCCAAAAAGTAGTTTATTAATTAGCATCAAACTTATACATTCATTACAAACGTTTCCACGTTCTTCAAACTTTTAGAGATAACCGTTAGGAAATATAACCTATCAAACACTGCCATTATATTGATACTTGAACTGCCATATATACTATTTTGGGTTCCTTTTGAGGTAGACGGTGTTTTATCTTAGAGGCCTAAGTTAACCTATTTATTTTGGACAGTCCTTCATTAAGTGTTTCCCTTGTAAACAACAATTGCAAGTTCATTTAGGACAATCTTTGACTTCATGTCTTAGATTCTTACATAGGCAACAGCCCGTTATCTTTTTTTTAATCCTCGGCTTTTTCTTTGTTCTAGGACATTTATGTCAAAAATGGCTTCTCTTTTTACATTTGAAAAAGACTTGATCATCCCGATTGTAATTTTTATTTTCCCTCCTCTGCTTCTTCCTTTGCTTAATTTCACACATAACTACATAATGTCCTTTCTTGTCGCTATAATAATAGTCAATGTCAGCATAGGGTCCTAGTTTTGCTTTTTCTTCACCTTCTTCCAATGCACATACTCTACGCTTTTGCTTTGGATTAGCACATAACTCATCACCCAGCATATAATAAGATATCCTTACCTAAATGATATACTAAGTTACTATCAAAGGTATCATATCATTTATCCAAATTACTTGATTTAACTAGTCCAGCTTTGAACTTGCCTTGATTGTAAATGATAAGAAGAATAATGTACCAAATGTTCAATACCATTCGCTCAAGCTAACATATGATCGATACTCAGAAGATTATTCCTACCATCAGCAAACAAATCAAGACCTTATTTTTGGAATTTTTAGAGGGATAACATCTTATTAATTTTCCAAATTATACTTTTGTGTATATATAAAATATACTTCTTTTAAAATGGGGTATTGATTTTCGTTGTTTAAGTGTTTAGAAACTCTTATTGATATTGTGGCATCCCACATAACGAGCAGAATCTATAGACCACTTAACAGATAAATCAACACAAACCATTACTTACATAAAATAACAATTACATGCTCATATATATAATATTCTCAGAACTAATTCTAGGGTGTTACTAACCCTATCTCTAATGAGTCACTCAATCTAGGGTATTACTAACACTTTTTATAATGAAACTTACCCCAACAAAGCATAGGTGTTCGCTCAACCTAAGCTCTAATACCAAATGTAACAACCGAGATTTTTGACCCTCAAAAATCTACGCTAATACATCCTCATGTGGAAAATCTGAGTGCCGGAAAGGCGGATTCTTAGGGGAAAAAGAAAATAAAGATAGAGCAGAATCTCACATGAATTGAGTAACACATATTATTTCAATATTCAATCTTTATAGTGGAAAATTTTGAATACAATATCGGAGTCTAACCTGGATTCATCCAGGACAGTTATAAAAGCATGTCCTTACCAATGCGGACAACCAAACAAAAAAAATGCAGTATATTCAGTGGATAATAGAATATGTCCATATGTAGATGATGATCTCCCGCCCGCCTTTGGAAACTCCAAGCGTCTTCAACTAATCTTGAAACTATTCAGATTTGACATGAGTATAGAAAATACCCGAATCAGGCTTGGTAAACCAACATAAGATACTCAAAATTTTAATTGTATTGATCATGCTGATGTTAATCAAACCTTTGAAAAGAAAGGTATCTCATAAGACCATGCGCACACATAAATAAAGACGGGTTTATACCTTATGATAACCAAAATACTTTACACTAAAAATACTTGATATTATTCTTAATGACATTGGTTGGAAAACACTTTTCAAATAGATATATACAATATGAAATTATCCATACCCGGACTAAGTCTATAGCAATATATCTGGAATAAGTCAGCGGATTATACCTGGATGGAATATATAATACCAAAGGGGTAGTTGAAATGTTGGAAAAGCATTACAGCAATTTTGGGACTACAATCAAAACCGTAAAGCTTTGTATTGGAATTGGATTTCTAACACGGTAGGGAACTAGTGGCCTTTTCCTCCGATCCACATATAACAGCATAGTTCCCGCAATGCCTTTATCATTTTTCTCAAGCAAGTCACTTGGAACTGCACTAGCTACACCACCAATATCAAGTAATCTTACTAATTTTCATAAGTAAGATAGTATATTAAAGTAAACGCCTTGACGATCCATATTCCAATGGACTGCTCCATACTCATACAACCGATAGCCTGAAATATATGTCCTATAGACCACATAATTACCCGTATCATCTCTGGGATGTGAGGCTCATGAGGCTATGCTCAATTTTAACAAAGCCATGTCTGTTATTTAAAAATCCATACTTTATTCTTCCATAAAGCACATGCCATTTAGAATGACACACTGTCATTCCTTCGATCACTATTGTCTTCCACGAATATACACCCTCTGTGCTCGTACGTCTCAGAGAAAGATGATAAGCGAAGAGAAGTTGCCTTCTCCGCCACTAAGCGGATGTAAGTTTGTAAAAGTCAACATTGTGACCTTAGAAATGCAATGTTCGACATTCATCCATACAAGTTTGTTATGGGATTGAATGAAGCCGAAGACACTCCTCCTACTACTATTAGTAGCGAGCAGTCCTTGCAATCCGAAGATTTCAAAACATGAAAGGACCATTGCTACTGTCTGTATATTGGAAGCAACCCAGAGAATGTCAACGAGTAGTCCTTCCGCTATGAGGATCTCCGTTCTTCAATAGAACGAGGATTTCAGAATGTAGACACCACTTCCATATAAATATAATGCGGGATAAACCCCGAGGACTCGTGGTTACAATCCCTACATTCTGAAGACCTCCGGTCTTCAATAATCATTAACTTCAACACGTCTCACTTCCGAATGTATACATTATTTCGAAGTGTTTTTCGGGTAGGAGGAACTCAAATCCGACCCTAGTTCCTTTGAACCAATCATCGATAAAAAAGATGTTAAGTTCATATGTAATTATCAATCGTCAGTCAATTTAACTCATCTTTTTATTCTTTCATAGATGTCTCTTAGAGATATATTCATTGAATTATTTCTTTATCTTTTCTAGAGTATATGGATTCATTAAGGCTCATTAATAAAATCCTTTGGTTAATTTTAAAACCTTTTTAATCTTGGAATAATTCCAAACCATTTCACCTTTTATTTAGGAAACATATCCAAATCATTTCTATGGAATCCAAGCTATTTAAATTTGGAAAAGTATATCTTTATAATTTGGGAAATTTTGATCCGAGTAAACCAAAATTACTATTCCATCCATCGAGCCAGTCCTGATAGCCTGGGGAGTACGAAACTGGATTTCCAAACTCAAGCCTATACACTCTCTCTCTAACACCCAAAAGGTGGTCAAGTTATTTGATCGACTCTAAATCATAAACCTTTAATCATTCCACAAATCCTTCAAATTACCTTTAAAATACTTTATCAATCAATTGAAAACATTATCAAAATATTTGGAAAAGAATGGTTGCGTTAAAAACTATATTTCAAAAGCTATAGAAAGTCCTGCGTAAAGTGCTACAAAAAGTGCTTTTTAGCTATATTGATCAAAATGAATTTTTATCATTTGGAGATTCATTTTTATTACTCAATTCACTTTTAAAACATTTTAAGTGATTTATAAGATTTATTCCATATTTTTGAACAATTTTAAAACATCATTTAAAAAGAAATCCAGTCATGGATTTCGAACTACAAAATTGCGATTTCCCCAAAACTTATTTTACTCATACTTTAAAATTTACTTATCAACATCTCAGTTTCTTTATTTTTTTGGAAAATAATGGATATAATAGTTCAGAAGTTTCCTATACCAATGAATTCCGAGCTATATTCCATTCTATACAATTATTCGAATTTATGGCACGAAATCGCGAACTACTGTTACACGACGCGCTTGTTTTTGACTAAATTTTCATTTACCTTTCAAACTTCACCAAAACACTTTCATATGTTTACAAAACATTTATAATCATTTTCAAACATTTAGACCAATATTTTTCCATATTAATAAATCATTTCATAATATTATATTACTATAATATTCGTTTTCAACCTTTTCATATTTTCAAAACCATTAAGAGAATAAACTCCATACACATATTATATGAATACGTTTCTATTAGTTAACCATTTTATTCTGATTTCTCATAATTTATCACAACTAGGTTATCAACCATATCAACATCCATATAATCAACCATATTATCATACTTAAAAATATTTATGGAGATTATTTATTATTTAATAAACATTGAGTACTCACTTGTGGTTCCCGTCCACCAATCTTTTCTGTAGCTACCTGAATTGATTCCGACAGCACCCCGGTAGCACTCCCTCCTCTTTTCCTTGCTCCGAAGCTTCCCAAACTCCTTCCTTTCTTCAAATGGGTTCAGCCATGCCTCTTGGAGGTTGATTTCTCGACCAAAGGAGAAGTAGGTGGTGGCATGAGTTATAGAGGTTAAAGGGAGATGTTTGCACTTAGTTTGAAGGTGATTTGACTTTTTATATGTAAGTATATAATTTTATTTTATTTTGTACTAAAATTTCTTCATAAATTATTTATTTAAGAAGCCATTAAAATGGAATGGAGGAGCTTAGGAAAAAAATAAGAAGTAGACGAATGAAATGGAAGAGTATGTATGCGTATTTATAAGGAAAAATGGTAGGAAATATTTAAAAGTGAATGGACAAAACTACCCATACCTCATACCATCCTTAATCATCATGTTCCCCACGTTATTCCACCTCCCAATGAGCTTCCATCACATCATTCACTTCCAAGCCATGTGCGTCTAATTTTTGGATTACTTAAGTATTAAATTTTGTAAAATATCTTAGATATTTTTAAGGTTTATTTATTTATACATGTATGTATGAATGTATGTATATGTATGTATATATGTGTTCATTTATATGTTAGCGGATGTATTTGTATCTTATAGATGTGCACATGACACATAAACAAGTTTGCAATGACTTTCGAACAACTTACGTTCGTTAAACCGTTGAAAATCATAAAACTGATTCCCGATCACCTTTTCACTTGTAATTTAAATTACATTTAAGTGTAAAAAAATTTGAAAATAAATTTATAATCATTATTAATTAATAAAATGATCCCGTTTGACTTATAAAATCATATAATTCAATATTAACTATTATTTACAAAAATTGCTATTATACCAATAAAGCGATATCAATTTTCTTATTTTTTCAAACTGATTATGCATCTCTTTATAAAACTATTATAAATTATTTATTATCACTTCATAACTATTTAAAATGAATTATTGTCATTTAAAAAAATTATTTGAATAATTATAATAATTGTTAAATCATTAAATCTGAATTTATAATCATAAATCATTATATTAAATATAAGGGCATCATTGAGGATGTTATACATTCATTAAATTTCCAAATATAAATAAATTAATTTTATTTCAAATTCTTGTTCAATTATAAAAATAAGCATATGTATCCAGCTCCGTGCTTTACTTTTTATTATTATAGAGCTGTTTATCCATAAAATGGTTTTTGGCCATTTTATCGATATATTTCCAAAGGATATATTTTTGAAAATACTTATTACCAAATGTTCGAACGGCTAGAGTTCTATCGAGTTAGAAAATAGCCGAACAAATTTAAACTAAAAAATAACTGAAAGTGCACGGTGTACGAATGTAGCACGTGGCGAATACGGGTCGATCCGTAGGGACTTGATGATTTTAAAATTCTATTCAATCAAATTATACCAAAGTCGAGAGTGAATAGCTGGAAATGTAAGAAACGAACAAAAACTAGCAAAAGAAAATGATAAAAATATGAGAGTTAAATGAAAATTTAGAGATAATTCCACTCTCTAGATCATATAGTTCAACAAATTATGAAATTATGATCTCTCTTTTTTTGGTCATAAGTGAATTTAAATGATGTGTTTATCATAAGTATGACTCATTGTGCTATTAATTAGCTCAACATAAGCCATCAAACTATAACACAACCTTTAAATCACTTACTAACTCTGATGAAAATGACAACAAAGTTGAAAATGAAATCTATTTTAAGTATGGTCTATTAACTATTAATTAGAAATATAGACCATCAAATTTTAATTTAAAATCACTTTCTTATCCCATAATCATAATTTGATGAAGAGGCATTTGTGTTAATGATTGTTTAAGCATAGCCTATTTGGTGTCAACAATATAGGCTATCAAATTCAAAGCAAAAACAACAAATAAAACCACTTCAAGCATTGTCATTAAGCACAAAAAGGGAGCTATAATTATCAAAATGTTGAAGCTACATGATTAGAGTCTTCATTACCCCTAAATTGAAGGGATTAGCCTCTCATATTTGTTATCAAAACAACAAATGTAGCTTGCAACATTAAAGTAAAAGAAAAAGAAAAAGAGAGCAAAGCAAAGAAACAAAACTATTCTACTTGCGTGAAAAATAAATCTACTGTGATATCCTGGAATTTTTGACAATATCAATTTAATAATCTTTATATAAATTTAAATTGATTTGATAATATTGATTAATAAAATATGAATTGGTGTAATAATCTGATTAATAAATATTTAATTTGTGATTTTTAACTTTTAAAAGTTAAATAAATGTTTTTAATTATAATGTATGTATATATATATATTTATGTATATATATTATAAATAATCTTTGTTTTGGAATTAAATAAATAAATAAAGTTTTGTTTTAAATTCTAATAATATATTTAGTAATTGGGAAATTAAGTTTTAAATTAATTTTAAGTTTCTCAAAGTTATTTAAATTAATAGCTATATGATTTTTATATACTTAAATTGAATGTTAAATTGTTTAAAATTTAACTTAGCTTAATTTTTGTTTTAAATTTAAAAAAAAAAAATTGTTTTATTTCTTATTAAATATTATTTGATAAATATGATTTGAAAATATTATATATAAGTTTAAAATACAAAATTGCATATGGTTTTAATTCATTTGGTAATAAAAGTGATTTATAATCTCCTTATAAATCATTTAAATTTTGTTAAATTGATTGTTTTCAAGCCATATTAATAAATGTATCATTTTTCCATAAATATTAAAAGAATTAAAATAAGAAAATAGAATTTTATTTTTAAATTGAATAAATTTATTTTAATTTTGATTTCAAAAGTTTAATATGAATTTGGAATTTTATTTGGAATTCAAATTTATAGATTCTTTAAACTATTTGAATAAGTTTTAATTTATAGTTTGTTTTATTTACACTTGCTTTAAATAAGAAAAACATATATATTTACATAACTATAAATAAATTAAAGAAAAATGATTTACTAACATTTAAATATATAACTAATTTAAATAAAAAAAGACATGTGTTAACCTATTAGTAATCTAAGCTACATGTGTTTATTTAAAAATAAAGCAACATGACAAGTGTCATTTGTATTTTGATCTTTTCTTTATTTTAACTAAAATTTATTTCAGCCCTTGTAAACATTTTTCATTTCCCCTCATTCTCTTTTCAAAACTAAAGCTAGTGAATCAAAGAAAAACATAACACTTCAAAATCTGAAAATTCCCTCAAAACCATATCTGAAATCATCTCCTCAAATTTATGATTGCAAACCCAAAACTTGAAGCATGATTTGCAAACCTGTAGATGCTACTGCATTTTTCTCTGGAAAATCATGTTTGCAATTTCAAATTCCTGCAAATCAAGTCTGCTTTTTCTAAGGCCTGCATACAATTGTATTTCCTCTGGAAATAAATCATCAGCTCAGCAACCTGTAGACTAAAGGCCTACATGCATCTAATTTTGGTCAGAGTTTCAAATGCAAGCAACCTAGAGTTGAAAGTCTGCATTTTTTTTCAAAATTTAAAAGATCAAGCCTGCATGCATGAGTGTTAACAGGATTCAAAAGCCTTTCATAATTTAGGGGGCTATGTTCTTCTGAGTATAAGGTGAGTAACATTTTGAAAATTAATTAAGTTAACTTTGGTTGCCTAATTTATCTCTGGAAAACAAATTGATTGTTTGTGAACATTTGATGAATGTGTGCATGTTTACTGTAATACTGCAATCATTCTGTTCCCAGATTCAAGTTTTTTTTATTTAATTCCTTATCACTCGATTCTAATCACTGTTGTGAATTTAGTTACAAACAAAAATTGTTTGTGTGATCATAAGTTTAAATTTAAAATGTTAATTAAGTTAAAACAAATACAACCTTCTTTGGAAACCAAAATGATCAGGAAACATGAATTTGTTTAAAAACATAAATTTCTTAATTTATTAAATTAAGATTGTGATTTGAAACCATTCAAGAAAACATGATTTTTAAATCAGAAAAAACAATATTTAATTTGGGATTTAGGAAGTAGTTCTGTGATGAACTGAAAAGTTGATTATGGGGAATTCTGATGATTTTGGAATTTTGGGGGTTTGAAGTTTCTTCTGTATGTAGTGGAGTGATCAGGTATTTCAGAAAAATTATCAACTTAATGGATAAATTTTTAAATTAGCAGCGGTGAGGGTTTTGGTTCTGCAACCCTAATTTTTGAACATGTTAGATAATAGGATCGTTCTCCCTCTCTGTTTGACCGAGTGTGAAGCCACTTTGGGGAAACGTAGCTGGGTCCATGACGAGGTTGTGGCCGAGGTTTCAACTCAAACGATGGTCGGGGGAGTGGGATGTTGCCGTTGAAAGGGTTTGGGTTTTGAGTTGCCCTGTGTTCCAGGTTTTGGTTTGGGATTGTTTTTTTGATGATGATGTTCTGGTGGTCGTAGGTTGGAGCATGGGTGGTTGTCGATGGGTTGATGCCAGGATGAGGGGCCGGAGGTGATCAACGTCACGGTGCATTTCTTTTGGCTTGTGAAGGTTGTATTGTTTCTGGAAATTTTTAGGTGGAGTGTTCTCGTGGAACGCTCGTGGCACTGGAGAGTTTACCCGAAGTTGAGGGAAGTAAGACTCGAAGCAAGCTTGATACTGGCTCGAGTTTTGGTTGCAGGTTTTGTTTCAAGGAAAACCCTGACAATTTCGGGTTTTTGAATTTAAACTAAATTTTAAAAGGAAGCAAAGCAGGATCTAAAGAAAAAAAATTAAAGCAAGTTTAAATATGAATTCAAAATGAATTTAAATTCTTGTTTTCAAAATAAATAAATTTTATAAAATGAAATGTTTAACAACTGAAACTTGTTTACAGTATTTATAATGAGGTTTTAAAAATATGAAAAAATGAGATTTAAAACAAGATTTAAATTTAAGTTTAAAAATCTGAATGGTAAATCTGAATTCAAATATGAATTTGAATCTTAGGATTTGAAAGAAAATCAGTTTATAAATTCTAATGTTATAATCAAGTTTGAATATTATAGTATTTTTGTGATAACCCGAATTCCTGGGCATATGTTAATTGGAAATTAACAGGTCTAAAATTGTTAAAAATACTTATTTGTTAATTGAACAAATGAAATTATGATATATATAGATATCTGGATATAAATAAAATTAACATTCTTCAAAAGCTAATTTAAAGACTAATTCAATTGGTTTTAAAATATAAGATAAACTGTTTGCTTTTAAATATGAAAGTTTAAAAGGATTCAAATAAGTTTTATTTTTGTTTTCTTTAAAAATGTCTAATTTTTAAAATTTATAGACATGTAAATAAATACATGTTAACTAATTAATTAAACATAGATTTACATTTATCTTATATTAATCTATGAACTAAATAACTAATTAACATTTAATTATAACATATTAAATTTTGAGACAAATGTAAACATTATTTAAAGAACAAGTGTTAATACACAAACATGACAAGTGTTTAAATGGTAAGACAAGTGTAAAATTTTAATTTAGCTTTTTCTTTTGTTTTTATTTTCAAATAATTTAAGCTTATGAAGATCTTATTCTCGCATTTTTTTCCTTTTCTTTTTCAAAATCTAAAGACAAAAAAAAATATGAAAAGAAAATAAACAATTCCCTCAAAACCCAAAAATCTGAAATCACATTCAAACTAGAATCATATCCTCTGCAAAATCATATTCCCTGTAAATCTTTACTCTGTACAATTCAAAGCAAATCTGTAGCATTCATAACAAAACTATTTTAAGACCTGCATGCAACTGAAAATCTCAAGTCAAAAGCCTGCAAATGTTTTCAATCAAACTGTAAACATTTTCAATTAAAACAAAGTAAGAAATCCTGAAAGAAATCAAAGTTCAGGCAAGTGAATCAAAGCAACTTCAGTCAGTTTTGAAAGCTACTTATTTCAACAACAAGTTCCAGTAAAGCAAGCTTTCAAATTTTTCCCTTAGCATTTCCGGATATAAGCTCTAGAACAGGTGAGTATCTACTCTTTAACATCTCAAATATTCCGGTATTTTGATCTATATGTATTGATTAGTGAAGTTTAAATGTAAGAATTTGCTTGCATGCACCTGTATATCTGAAATTGATGTTTGCATGTTTAGAAGCAAGGATATTTTCTCTGTTTAAACCAAATATTGTGAGTAGATAGCTATCTTTAAATATGCTATATCCTGTCAAGATTAATGCTTGTGAATTAAAACTTGTGGAAATTTGTTGCATGATTAGATTATGTCTGTAAATATGCAGGTATTTGAATATGTGAGTCTGTATAAACCTCTGTTTTTAGTTACAGGGTTTTAAGTCAAGTTTAAAAAAAAATTCTCTCCTTTTATAATGTAAATCAGGCTAAGACTTTCAAAGAAAAAATGATTGTAGCTGTGTAAAATCATTTTCGAAATAAAAACTGTAGATAAAAATGACAAGAAATATTGTAAAGTAATGATTTTACAATAGAATCATTTTTATCTCAAAAATTAACGCAGCGGATAATTAACAAAACGATATAGATCGATGAAAGTGGCAATCGGTGGATTGAAGATACTGAAAGGCCCAAATTCGTTGATCACAAAGATACTGAATTCTAGCTATCTTCGACACGTTGATCGCGCACGATACCGTGAAGGAAGATCTTCAATTCTTCAAGCGTTGATCAAGCGCACTTGATTCCGCGAATCGGCTTCAACAATCGTTGATTCGAGCGCACTCGAATAACCGAAAGTGGAGATAGGAGATTACACTCAACTACCAATTTAGGATGAAAGCACACAGCAATCAAACAAGAATTTTATTCAAAAATCAACAACCTTTCACAATGACCCTAACTCGTCTATTTATAGGCTACATCACTCCACACAACACATTACAACACCACCGACCTACCATAGGTCGTTAACGACTTAAAATACAAGACACAACACAACCCAGGTCGCACGCGACCTAACAACATACAAGAGACGCGACCTACGACCTAAACAAGGTCGGCAACGACCTATCATTATAACATAGTGCATGACTTATCACATTAAGCGACATATGACTTAAAAACAAAAACAATACAGACACCAAACGCCTTAACGACCTAACAGATACAACGCACGCGACCTATACACATAGCAACGACTTGCGACTTATGACACAAGCGACTCAACTTATATGCAGCACCACCCAACTGCAGCGCTCCTTCTTCCAGCGGCACATAGTCCAGCGACCTAAAATAGATGCGACTTAAGCTTCTGAGCGACCTACTCCGTTAGGTCGTAACCCGTTAGGTCGGCAACCTAATGATTCACCAAAACCAGCAGATGCGGCATATCCCAAACGACCTAATTCCGAGCGACTTAACTCCGAGCGACTTAACTCCGAGCGAACTTCGATAGGTCGTTTGCCTTTATTAATTAGATCGTTTGGACGAGCTATCTTCATATTAAGTCGTTTCCCATCAAACCCTTCTGCAGATTGCACTTGCGAGCTTACCCCACTAGGTCGTGAGCGACCTAAAACTTCCCCCTTAGGTCGTGAGCGACCTAAGCCTGGTGCATTTGTAGATCGTGCTGCATCATTCTCTCCTGGTTGGAAGAAATTCGACCTCGAATTTTCATCATCTTCTTCCACAATAATTTCGTTTCCATGAAACGGAATTAGGTATTTGACGTTGAAAACATCAGAAGTATGAACATCAACTGGTAACTTCAATTGATACGCATTCTCATTGATTTTCTTCAAAATTTTAACTGGACCAATTTTTCGCGCCTTCAATATATTGTATGTTCCTATCGGAAAACGATCTTTTGTCAACACTGCATAAACCAAGTCACCTTTCTCGAAACTCACACTTCTCCTCTTCATGTCCGCCGACTGTTTATACTTTTCATTAGATGCAAGCAACCTGTCATGAACAGTTCTGTGGCACTCCTGTAACTCATTTATGTAGTCACTAGCCCGCTTAACAACTCCCTTCTGATATGGCACTGTTGTTAGATCCAACGGTCCCTTTGGAATTGTTGAATAAACAACCTGAAATGGACTGAATCCTGTGCTTCGATTAACCGCATGGTTGTGAGCAAACTCCGCTTGACACAATTTCGAATCCCAGCTCTTCAAATTGTCCTTCACACGACGTCTTAATAAGTTTCCCAACGATCTGTTTACCACCTCCGTTTGTCCATCAGTTTGCGGATGATAAGTGCTACTAAAATTCAGCTTCGTTCCGACCATCTTCCACAAAATTAGCCAAAAATGACTCAGAAAACGAGTATCTCTATCTGACACGATAGACTCTGGTAACCCATGTAGTCGATAGATCTCCTTAAAATATAACTGAGCAACATGAACAGCATCCGCCGTCTTCTTGCAACCAATAAAATGTGCCATTTTTGAAAACCGGTCAACCACCACATAAATGGAATCGTTACCCCTTTGAGTTCTAGGCAAACCCAAAACAAAATCTATGCTCACATCAACCCAAGGTTTAGTCGGTACAGGTAACGGCGTATATAATCCTGCATTGGTCGCTGTTCCCTTTGAAACCTGACAGATATGACATCTCTCCACAAACCGTTCAACCTCTTTCCTTATCGACGGCCAAAAATAAGATTGAGAAATCAAATGCAACGTACGATCCCGTCCTACATGTCCTTCCTCTTGCAACTCCTTGATAATCTTCATTCTCAAGCTGCTATCTGGTATACATAATCGATTTCCCTTGAATAAGAAACCATCAATCAACACAAATTCATCAATATTTCCCTCCTTAACCTTTTCAACAAACTTTGCAAAGTAAGGATCCTTCTCAAATAACTCTGGTAATAGTTCGAATCTAGTCACTTCAACCTTCAACGTTGTTAATAAGTGATTCCTTCTGCTCAAAGCATCTGCTACACATTCGTCATCCCTGACTTATGTTTCACGACAAAAGTAAACTGCTGCAAATAGGGAATCCACGATGCATGCCTTGCTGAAATCTTATCCTGCCCTTGCAAGTGTTTTAACGCCTCGTGATCAGTGTAAAGAACAAACTCTTTCTGAAATAGATAGTGTCTCCAGTGTTTCACAGCTTGAACAATTGCGTAAAACTCAACATCATAAGTACTATATCTTAACTTAGCTCCGGACAACTTCTCACTGAAATAAGCAACCGGTCTTCCTTTCTGACTCAAAACTCCACCAACCCCAACCTTCGATGCATCAGTGTGTAATTCAAACAACAACTGAAAATCCGGTAAAACTAGAATTGGTGCTGTCGTCAAGAGTGTCTTGAACTTCTCAAAAGCAACCCCTGCTTCCTCTGGCCATGCAAACTTCTTTCCTTTCATGCAATCGGTTATAGGTGCCATCACACGACTAAAATGTGGAATGAATCTTCGATAGAAAGATACCAATCCATGAAAACTCCTCACTTCAGTAATTGTCTTTGGCTGTCGCCAACTCCTGACAGCTTTTACTTTACTTTCATCCACTTGAATTCCTTCTTTCGATAGAACGTATCCCAGAAACAAAACACTGTGCGTCATGAACACACACTTCTTTGTTGCAGCATAAAATTTCTCCTGTCGTAGAATCAACAGTACTTCACGCAAATGCTGGACATGCTTTTCCATACTCCCACTGTAGATCAAAATATCATCAAAGTAAACTACCACAAACTTCCCAATGTATGGTCTGAAAATCTGGTTCATCACTCTCATAAAAGCACTTGGTGCATTTGATAAGCCAAACGGCATAACCAGCCATTCGTATAAACCTTCCCTCGTTTTAAAGGCAGTCTTCCACTCATCACCCAGTCTAATACGAATCTGATGGTATCCACTCTTCAAGTCAATTTTTGAAAACACAACAGCCCCACTCAACTGATCAATCAAATCATCGAACCTCGGCATGGGAAATCTGTATCTCACAGTGATCTTGTTTAAAGCCCGACTGTCCGTACACATTCTCCACGAACCATCCTTCTTCGGCACCAATAAGGCTGGCACTGCACAAGGACTCAGGCTCTCCAAAACACGCCCCTGTTCTAACAACTCCTTCACCTGCCTTCTCAGTTCCTCATGCTCTTTAGGACTCATCCTGTAATGTGGCCTGTGTGGTAATACTGCCCTTGGCACAAGATCAATCTGATGTTGAATATCCCTCAACGGTGGTAACTCCGTTGGCAACTCTTCAGGAAACACATCTTTGAATTCTTCCAATATCGGTTTTACTTCCTCTGGAACTTCAACGGATTCAGTAGCTTCGTGTCCAACCAACAAAAACACCTCTGGACTCTCCTCTACTTCTTCGATGAATTCCTTCAAAGTCAACAAAGTCGTCAGCTCCTCAATTTCCTCTGATTTGCTCTCTCCTTGCTGTCTCTTCTTTGGAACCAAAATGATCTTAACACCTTCAAACATAAAGCTGTAGCTATTGGTCCGACCATCATGTTGCACTGCTCGATCATACTGCCATGGTCTTCCCAAAAGTAAGTGACAAACATCCATCTCCACAACATCACACCAGATCTCGTCTTTATACTTCTTCCCAATGGAAAATGGAACATGTACTCGCCGGTCCAACTTCACCTCTCCTCCCTTTCTCAACCACGCTAACTTATAAGGATTTGGATGCTTCTCCGTCTTCAAATTCAACTTCCTCACAGCTTCAGTAGAAATGATATTGTCACAACTTCCCGCATCAATCACAAATTTACAAACTTTTCCCAGAATAGTGCATGTGGACTGAAAGATGTTACTCCTCAACCATCTAGCCTCTTCTTCCTGCTTCGGTATCAATCAAGATCTCCTCATCATAAGATTACATCCTTCATCTCCCGATGCAATATCCTGTTCACCCTCCTCAACTGGACTAGAATAACCTTCCCCAACATCCTCACCTTCAACTTCAGCAATCATAGTTCGTTTCTTCGGCTTCGGACATTCATTACTCTTGTGACCCACTTCCTGGCAATTATAACACTTGAAATTGTTGTTGACCTTTGCCTTTGCAACTTCATTCACAACTGGTTTACTGACAGCTTTCGAAACATTGGAACTTCCACTAACACCCTTTACTTGATTGTTGGAATTAGTAAACACACCACCTCCACGCCTTCCCTGCTTCTCCCAAGCCAACGCTTTCTGATGTGCTTCTGCTACAGACCTTGGATCAAACATATTCACCATATCCTGGATCTGTATCCTCAACCCTCCCACAAATCTAGCAGTCAGCTGTTCTTCCGTCTCCATAATATCATTTCGAGCAATCAGTTGATAAAATTCATCAGCATAATCATTAACAGTCTTCGTCCCTTGCCTCATATTCTGCAACCTCTGTTACATGAGTGATTGATAATTGTAAGGCAAGAATGTAGCCTTCATTAACTTCTTCACCTTCTCCCATGTAACAATCTTCGACTTCCCCATTCTCTCCCGTGTAAGTTTAGTCTGCTTCCACCATGCCATAGCTCTACCTCTCAAACGAGTAGCAACCAACTTCACTCTTCTATGCTCAGGAACCTCCTTGAAATCAAAGATCTCTTCAACATTTGACAACCAATCTAAGAATTCTTCAGCTACCATTCCACCTTTAAACTCTGGAATTTCCATCTTCATACCCGACTCCCATCGACGATCTTCTTCAACATCTCGATAAGAATTTCGAACTTGGTCTCAATCTCGATAATGAATGCTAGCTCTATCACCCTCTTCATTAAAATCAAATGTACGTCCATATCGATCTCGACCATCAACATCCCTTTGATCACGCATATCTCTTCTACTATGTCTCTCTTCATCTCTATATGGCTCATCTTCAAACTCACGTGGAGTTCTTCTCTCTTCATGTCCATAGTCATGGTGATCTCTTCTTGACGAAATTGATGTTTCTCTTCTCTCTCTAAAAGATTGCGGTGATACCCTCCTCGCTTCCGTAACCGATGGCGAAACTCTGTTTCCTCCATGGTTCGAGATTGGTGATCTCCTCCTTTGATTTTGATTCAAATCATTCATCAACTTCTCTAACTTTCCAATGCCTTAATCAAATTTCTCATTAATACGTTGTTCCATTTGCTCAGCTTCTTCTCTTCTATACAACGCTTCAACATTTTGATGACGATTAGCTCTCTTTGGTGGCATGATTGAATTTCACAATACTTCAACAAATGATATCAAAGTGATGCTTCAACTCTCGGCTCTAACTCAAACACCTTTTCCAACTTTGATCCAAAATGAAATGGATCGAAAGTTTCTAACTTGTTGCAACTTCAAGATGAACACGATGAACTTCAACTTCAAATTCCTTGGCTCCAAGACTCGGCTTAGCTATGATTGGCTAATTCTAGCTCCGATACCAAAACTAACGCAGCGGATAATTAACAAAACGATATAGGTCGATAAAAGTGGCAATCGGTGGATTGAAGATACTGAATGGCCCAAATTCGTTGATCACAAAGATACCGAATTCTAGCTATCTTCGACACGTTGATCGCGCACGATACCGTGAAGGAAGATCTTCAATTCTTCAAGCGTTGATCAAGCGCACTTGATTCCGCGAATCGGCTTCAACAATCGTTGATTCGAGCGCACTCGAATAACCGAAAGTGGAGATAGGAGATTACACTCAACTACCAATTTAGGATGAAAGCACACAGCAATCAAACAAGAATTTTATTCAAAAATCAACAACCTTTCACAATGACCCTAACTCGTCTATTTGTAGGCTACATCACTCCACACAACACATTACAACACCACCGACCTACCATAGGTCGTTAACGACTTAAAATACAAGACAAACACAACCCAGGTCGCACGCGACCTAACAACATACAAGAGACGCGACCTACGACCTAAACAAGGTCGGCAACGACCTATCATTATAACATAGTGCACGACTTATCACATTAAGCGACATACAACTTAAAAACAAAAAAAATACAGACACCAAACGCCTTAACGACCTAACAGATACAACGCACGCGACCTATACACATAGCAACGACTTACGACTTATGACATAAGCGACTCAACTTATATGCAGCACTACCCAACTGCAGCACTCCTTCTTCCAGCTGCACAAGGTCCAGCGACCTAAAATAGATGCGACTTAAGCTTCTGAGCGACCTACTCCGTTAGGTCATAACCCGTTAGGTCGGCAACCTAATGATTCACCAAAACCAGCAGATGCGGCATATCCCAAACGACCTAATTCCGAGCGACTTAACTCCGAGCGACTTAACTACGAGCGACTTAACTCCGAGTGAACTTCGATAGGTCGTTTGCCTTTATTAATTAGATCGTTTGGACGAGCTATCTTCATATTAAGTCGTTTCCCATCAAACCCTTCTGCAGATTGCACTTGCGAGCTTACCCCACTAGGTCGTGAGCGACCTAAAACTTCCCCCTTAGGTCGTGAGCGACCTAAGCCTGGTGCATTTGTAGATCATGCTGCATCAAAAATCAAACATACGTTTTTTTAAAATCTGATTACATAACGTAATCATATCTCGAAATGGCGATTTTAGGAATAGATCTCTTGAATTTTAGGCTAGTAATTTTCGAGGTTTTCCGAGTTGAACGGAATTTGGATTTTTCCAAATTCAGGCGAACGGTGAACTCGGTAGGGAGGGGATTTGAATTGGAGGAAGGTTATGGTTCAGGGTTCATGGGAAAATTGGCAGAGCAATTTTTATGTGACGGCGGTGATGGCAATAGGACAGTGTAGGGTTTTGGGCCTTGTTTGGTGGAGGATGGTTCCAGTTAGATTACGGTGTCGCTGCTTGGAATTGAGGTTGCGGTATAGGGGAGGAAGCGAGGGAATGATGCGGTGCTCGTTTAGGCAAATTTTGGTGAGAAATGGTGGTGATGGTCGGCGAGGTGAGATGTTGGAAGGTGGTTCATTTCGTTCCTGGTTTGGGATGTTGGTTGGTTTCGTGATCCAGGGGTCGCCGTGTACTTCCTGATGGTTGAGCAAGGCTAGAGAGGTCGGCGGTGAAATTTGTCGGTCAGGACGAGTGATGGCGTGCACGTATCTCATGCACAGTTGTACACGTTTGGGTTAATTGAAGGAAGGAGCTGGAAGTAAAAGAGTTAAGGGAAGAAGAGAAGAATTTTGGGCCGGGAAAAGGAAGTTTGGGCCTAGTTAAGTAAATAAGTGGAGAAAGTGATGAGGGTTAGAGGAAAAAAAAGGGGAACGTTAACTGGTTCTCACAGATTATTGGCAAGAGTTTGTCTGAATTGTTTGAAGTGGGGTTTAAACTTCAAAATAGTAAATAATCGTTTTTAGGAAGTAAATAAATTAAAGTCTTAAGAATGTTTCTTAAATCAAATTCTTTTATATGAATATATATGTTTTATATAACATGTGGTTTAAGAAGCTATGTGATATGTTTAGTCTAAATTTGAATTAACTTAAACTTAATTTCAGAAATATAATCAAATGTTTTGTTAAATGATAATTGTATAAATATGGAAAATTAATTAAAGAGATTAATTTGAGGGTAATGAATTAATAAATTTAGGAATTGATTAATCAGGATAAATAATCAAAGAAAGTAATTATAGAATATGTAATAATTAAGGGTTAATTACTTAGGAGAAGTGATTAAGGATTAATTACTTCGTGTAAATAATTTTAGAATTTATATATTTAATTAAGGAGATAATTAATTAAGGTAGGTGATTACATAATGATTAATTTCTGGTTATGATTGAATAAGGTTGATCAAAGGAAGTAATTAATTAAGGATCATAAATGTAATTTATGTAATTAGTGAAGGTAATTAAAGATTAATTAAGGATATTTAAATTGTGTAATGAAAGGATAATTACTTTATGTAATTGAAGATAGTTAATCAAGGATGATTAATTAAAATGGGTACGTAAAAAGGTAATTAATTAATTTGTTCGTAATTCATTAATGTTAAATAAGCGGGATTAAATAATCAGATATGGTAAGACTAATTTATCTTTCATAGAAATGATTGAATAATATTGTACACCTTAGATTGATTGATATCTTGGGTATGTATTTTGAGATACTATGTGATGCGACATGGTTGAATTTAAACTGAGATAATGTGGTCACTCATTGATGATGAATAAATGCACCTTGTATTTGAAATTTGAATTGTGTTTCACTTGAATAATTTAAGATAGAATGGTACTAATTCGAAGAGACCGGAGTCGGGTATTAGTGAATACCTGAAACCACTTCGATTCTTTAGAGATTGATTTGTGAAATCAATATGCTGATATGGAATGTTTTAAGTAAGTTGGACCATTTAATCTAAGTTTTGCACTTAGAAATTGATGTGTGAAATAAGTAATGTTTATAACAGCTTATAAAGCTATAATTGATACAAGTTATCCGGGTTATACATAAGTTGTATGCTTTTGGAATTTATGTTAGATGGGTTTACTCACGCTGGTTTCCAGCCTGACCCGGGTGTTACTTTGATGTAATGCTCGGGTCAGACCGAGTATTACATGTTTACAGATTAGGACGTTCTGGAGCTCAGGTGGCGAGTGGGATGGCAGGAATGTATGAAGAGTTCCACTATGATATTGTATGTATCTGAGACATGTTAAATTGAATCTGTCCAAATGTTGTATAAAATTGTTGTAACTCTGATATCGATGTAAAATTGATTGATACAGTTTTCTTTGGTATAATTATTATTATTGATATTATATTTTATCTACTGCGAATGTGAGATTGTGTGTTTCTTTTCTATTTTTCTTCTATCTCTTTTCTTCTTTTCTCTAACTATCTGGAATTTTCGGGATCGGAATTTCCGGGTCGTTACATTTGGTATCAGAGCTGAAGGTTAAGCGAGAACCTTGGCTCTGGTGGGATTACTCATCAAGGATATGGTAAGTGGTACCCTAGAATGAGTTGAGTGTATATATATGAGAGAGAGTACTTATTATTTTCTTATATAAAGATTTTTAAATGATTTCGAAAGTAAATGAATCTTATATAAGAAATAGATTATCTATTATATAAAGGAAATTGGTTGTAGTATTAATTAAATTAAAAGTAATAGTAAGAATTAAGTGGTAATAAAATTACAACCAAATTAAAAATTTAATTAAAGACAAGTTTGAAATGGATTCAAACTGAAATCAAAATCTTGAATTAGAGAAGGAGTTTTAGAATAAGATAATTATAAACTGGTTTCCAGATATGATAAGCTTGGTTATTATCATAAATGGTTGTTGTATTTAATAATAAAGTGTGTATTAATGAGAAAGCAAAATGAAATGTTTTAAGGAAATAAACATTTATGTAAAGTATAATTTATAAATTTAGATTGAAAATACCTAAATTGTGGAATTTTAAATCTAGGTTCATAAATTTAAAAGGGTGTTTCAAAGTGCTAAACGAATAAATAAGTATTATTTGAATAAAAGAGACTTGTTGAGTTGTTTGAAGATTGGATTTGAATTAAAAAAAACCAAGATGTTAAAACATAAGGTATAACTTAGTAATCTAATTAAGTCTAATTTATAGGTTAGGAAGCTCCTCTAGAATTCAGTCCTTGAGAGAGATGACTAAGAATGAAGAAGGGAAGGTTAGGCGCAAAGAGCAAAGAGCGGCTACATGTAGGGATCTAGAAGAAGGAATTCGAGAGAATGAGGAACAGGTTAAGGAAAAGGCTGAACCAGGACCTTATGATAATGTCACCTGCTACAGATGTTTCAGTAAGGGACATTACGCAGCTAAGTGCAGTAAAACAAGGATCCGACGGTTTCGCTCTGAGATCGTATGTTTTAAGTGTCATAAGAAAGGACATTTTCTAAATCATTGCCCTGAAGTTAGAAAGGCGAAGCGTAAACCTGTGGAACCGGTCAATGAGTCGACTATCTGCTATCATTGTAAGAAGACAAGACACATTGCTAGAAATTGTTCCAAGAGACAGAAGAGGAGTAAGGCTGAAGAACGCACTATTGGAGGCGTGAAGGTTATCCAGATCGATGACAGGGTAGAAACATTTTGTGGTAAATGTTATAAGTGGGGACACCCTGTTGAGAAGTGTATGTTCGAACTCTGCCCTTTGGAAGGAAGTCCATAGGAAGAATACTTGTAGAAGTATTAGGGCTTTGTTCTTTCCAAACCTCTAGATAATTGGAAGACATCTAGATTTATGACTTCTGTAAGACTCTTATTTTGGATTAATGTATATAATGTAAGAACTACTAATATGTAGTGAATTAATGGAATCACATGAGATTTGGGTGTTTAAAATAGAGTTTCAACAGAAATTATTGAAAATTTGTTTTAAGGTTGAATTTGAATAATAAATTGGTTTTTGAAAAAAATAAATTGATTTAAAATGAAATTCTGGAATGTGAACTTCAAATTTGAAATTGGTTCAAATTGAATTTGATTTGAATTAATTGAAATTTGTGATTAAAGATATATAAGTTTAAAAATTCAAATGGAAAATTTGAATTGGATTAATTTGAAAAGATTTGAAATTGAAGAGGGTTCAATTTGAAATTAGTCCGAATTGATTTGAATAATTTGGAATTGTAATTAAAGTTGAATAATTTTAAATTCAAATGGAATTTGAATTGAATTCGGAAGGAAATCAAGAATAATTTAACTTGATTTGGAAATGGAGTTTGAAATTGGAATTAATTCAAACTAGAGTTCAAATGAATTGAAATTGGAACTAGTTCAATTGAGATTTATTTGAATTAGTAGAATATGAGATCAAGGGTGAATAAAGTTAAATTTTGGAAAGAAACCGAGGTTAATTCAACTTGAATTGGGGTTAAATCAATTTCAGTGGAAATTGAAGTTATTTAAATTTGAATTGGGTCAATTTAAATAGAAGTGGAATTTAAATTGAATTGAATAGGAATGGAGATTGGGAATTGAACAGTTTTGACTCTGGACTATTTTAATGTAAATTGTTTTAATATAAACCTATTTTTCCAAACTATTCGTTATATATACAACCTTTCTTTTAAAAGCCAAACTATCCTATACTTGTTATACGATTATTTTTGAAACTATTTAACAATTTTTCAACTGTTTTATAAACTAATTACTATATTTCAACTGTTTTACAAAACTAATTACTATCTTACTATTATTTTGCAATTATCTAAGATTTCTATAATTATTTTAACTATTTCGTAAACTATTTTACACCTATTTTACAAACTAGTAATTATTTTCCAACTACTTATCTATTTTTAAATTTCTCAAGCTATTTTCTAAATAAACTGGTCGGAGCTCAAACTATTAATGGTTAAATGCCCAATCGAGGTAAGAATAGGGGTGATAATCCATATGGATTGAAGCAAATGTGAGTAAGTGTACGAAAATCAAAGTGAATGTGAATAGAAATGGAATTGATTTGGCTAATAACCAATAGGGATAAATACGTAGGGTGTACGTATATTATTCTATTCGCATAGTGATTTGATCCATATTCGAGCACAAAATTTCGAGATAGTTATATCGATCCGAGTTGGAATTTTCCACTCGATTTTTGAAGGCGAACCTGGATATGGGTTGTTGATTGGTTCTGGATATTCTCTATCATAGTTATGACTATGCAAGGAGAATGACGGTTTTTGATCAAGAAACCAGATCTGTGTCCGCACTAGGAAGTCGGGTGGACAATAGTAGTTCGGAAATGAAATTGTGTGATCGAGTGAGCGATCAGATTGGTATAGCATATGGATGATATGTGTATATCATACGGATTTGAATAAAATTGATACTGGGAATTTGTGGATAAGAAATGTGAAATGGTTTTTGAAATGAAAAATATATTTTGTGAAATATATGATGAAGTAAAGTGGAAATTGGATATTTCTATGGTTGAAATTTTGTTTATGGAAGTAAGTGATATGGTAAGTGGTTTTGTAAAGGGTAATCAAATTTGAATATTTGATTTTGAGTAAACAAAGTAAATATCTTTGTTTTATAAAATAAAACTTCCCTTGTTGAATCTTCTGCCAGAAGAAAAAACGTTTTTTGAAAGTGTTTGAAGTATAAAAGAAGTTTTATACAAGTTTGAAATGATCCAAAGTTTTGAAAGATCTTATATATCCAAATATATATATATATAAAGGATCATATGAGGATTTTGAAAAAAGGTTTTGGGAACCTATGGATTTGGAAAGGCTTTTGATTTTTGGGTAAAATCAATATTGAATTTGGAAAGCCTAGTTTGAGAATTATTGATCTTGGAATAATTGATTTTGTGGAAAGGAGCTTTGTATGAGATCATACTAGGTGTATGATTTAAAGATACTATATGTGTGTAGTATAAAAATGTTTTGATGATAGCTCTGGGGAAAAAGGCGCTCCCTTGAAATGAACTTCTCAGGAGTACCACCGGGTGGTGTTGCCTTGAGCCCAAGGGGGGTTCTAAAGTTGATCCTGTGAGGAGTCCGGACAAAACTAGTTCCTAGGGATTATGAGTAGAATATACCATAGCGAAAGTCGTGTGTGTCGCTGAGAGCCAACAGTTACATGGACTTTTGCTGCGCCGGCAACGTAACCCAGGATGTAACTGCGAGTTATGGTATAACATAGCGAAAGTCGTGTGTGCCACTGAGAGCCAACAGTCTGCGTTTGATTTTGTATCGGTAGACTGCGACCTATGTAGGAGTGGAGAGGTTTCATTTCGACAGCGAAAATCAGAGGCCGCTGAGAGCCTGCAGTTACATGGATTTTTGCTGCGATGGCAACGTAACCCTGGGTGTAACTGTGATCTGTTGTGTGGGATCCATGGCGTAATCGAGAGGCCGTGGAGAGCCTACAGTTACATGGACTTTTGCTGTGACGGCAACGTAACCCTGGAATGTAACTGTGACCATGGATGGGGGTGATGATTTCCAGAGCATTCTCACCAAAAGATATATCCTCTATTTTCAAAACGGTTTTCTATATTTTCAATAAAATTATCTTCCAAGTATTTTCACTGGGTGTTGGAAATGGGTCTGCTAAGTACTTATAGATTTTCAGTCGTACGCCTGATCAACGTATGACCGAATTTCTGTGAGAACGAAGATGGACTTGTTGAAACATCGAGTGATAAAATGATATTTTTATAAAGCTATTTTAATAATACTATATAGATTTTAAAGGAGTTGTAAAAATAATCAAAGAATATTTTAACTGGTTTTAAAATATTTAATGAATCTGGTTTCGTTCCTTTTCGAGGACGAAAAGATTCAAAGGGGGAAGGAATGTGATAACCCGAATTCCTGGGCATATGTTAATTGGAAATTAACAGGTCTAAAATTGTTCAAAATACTTATTTGTTAATTGAACAAATGAAATTATGATATATATAGATATCTGGATATAAATAAAATTAATATTCTTCAAAAGCTAATTTAAACACTAATTCAATTGGTTTTAAAATATAAGATAAACTATTTGTTTTTAAATATGAAAGTTTAAAAGGATTTAAATAAGTTTTATTTTTGTTTTCTTTAAAAATGTCTAATTTTTAAAATTTATATACATGTAAATAAATACATGTTAACTAATTAATTAAACATAGATTTACATTTATCTTATATTAATCTATGAACTAAATAACTAATTAATATTTAATTATAACAAATTAAATTTTGAGACAAATGTAAACATTATTAAAAGAACAAGTGTTAATACACAAACATGACAAGTGTTTAAATTGTAAGACAAGTGTAAAATTTTAATTTAGCTTTTTCTTTTGTTTTTATTTTCAAATAATTTAAGCTTATGAAGATCTTCTTCTCTCATTTTTTTCCTTTTCTTTTTCAAAATCTAAAGACAAAAAAAATCTGAAAAGAAAATAAACAATTCCCTCAAAACCCAAAAATCTGAAATCACATTCAAACTAGAATCATATCCTCTGCAAAATCATATTCCCTGTAAATCTTTACTCTGTACAATTCAAAGCAAATCTGTAGCATTCATAACAAAACTATTTTAAGACCTGCATGCAACTGAAAATCTCAAGTCAAAAGCCTGCAAATGTTTTCAATCAAACTGTAAACATTTTCAATTAAAACAAAGTAAGAAATCCTGAAAGAAATCGAAGTTCAGGCAAGTGAATCAAAGCAACTTCAGTCAGTTTTGAAAGCTACTTATTTCAACAACAAGTTCCAGTAAAGCAAGCTTTCAAATTTTTCCCTTAGCATTTCCAGATATAAGCTCTAGAACAGGTGAGTATCTACTCTTTAACATCTCAAATTTTTCGCTATTCTGATCTATATGTAGTGATTAATGAAGTTTAAATGTAAGAATTTGCTTGCATGCACCTGTATATCTGAAATTGATGTTTGCATGTTTAGAAGCAAGGATATTTTCTCTGTTTAAACCAAATATTGTGAGTAGATAGCTATCTTTAAATATGCTATATCCTGTCAAGATTAATGCTTGTGAATTAAAACTTGTGGAAATTTGTTGCATGATGAGATTATGTCTATAAATATGCAGAAATTTGAATATGTGAGTTTGTATAAACCTCTGTTTTTAGTTACAGGGTTTTAAATCAAGTTTAAAAAAAAAAATCTCCTTTTATAATGTAAATTAGGCTAAGACTTTTAAAGAAAAAATGATTGTAGCTGTGTAAAATCATTTTCGAAATAAAAACTGTAGATAAAAATGACAAGAAATATTGTAAAGTAATGATTTTACAGTATTTTTATCTCAAAAATCAAACATATGTTTTTTAAAAAACATCTGATTACATAACGTAATCATATCTCGAAATGGCGATTTTAGGAATAGATCTCTTGAATTTTAGGCTAGTAATTTTCGAGGTTTTCCGAGTTGAACGGAATTTTGATTTTTCCAAATTCAGGCGAACGGTGAACTCGGTAGGGAGGGGATTTGAATTGGAGGAAGGTTATGGTTCAGGGTTCATGGGAAAATTGGCAGAGCAATTTTTATGTGACGGCGGTGATGGCCATAGGGCAGTGTAGGGTTTTGGGCCATGCTTGGTGGAGGATGGTTCCAGTTAGATTACGGTGTCGCTGCTAGGAATTGAGGTTGCGGTATAGGGGAGGAAGCGAGGGAATGATGTGGTGCTCGTTTAGGCAAATTTTGGCGAGAAATGGTGGTGATGGTCGGCGAGGTGAGATGTTGGAAGGTGGTTCATTTCGTTCCTGGTTTGGGATGTTGGTCGGTTTCGTGATCCAGGGGTCGCCGTGTACTTCCTGATGGTTGAGCAAGGCATGAGGGGCGAAGTCGATGAGATAGAGAGGTCGACGGTGAAATTTGTCGGTCAGGACGAGTGATGGCGTGCACGTGTCTCATGCACAGTTGTACACGTTTGGGTTAATTGAAGGAAGGAGCTGGAAGTAAAAGAGTTAAGGGAAGAAGAGAAGAATTTTGGACCGGGAAAAGGAAGTTTGGGACTAGTTAAGTAAATAAGTGGAGAAAGTGATGAGGGTTAGAGGGAAAAAAAAGGGAACGTTAACTGGTTCTCACAAATTATTGGCAAGAGTTTGTCTGAATTGTTTGAAGTGGGGTTTAAACTTCAAAATAGAAAATAATCGGTTTTAGGAAGTAAATAAATTAAAGTCTTAAGAATGTTTCTTAAATCAAATTCTTTTATATGAATATATATGTTTTATTTAACATGTGGTTTAAGAAGCTATGTGATATGTTTAGTCTAAATTTGAATTAACTTAAACTTAATTTCGGAAATATAATCAAGTGTTTTATTAAATGATAATTGTATAAATATGGACAATTAATTAAAGAGATTAATTTGAGGGTAATGAATTAATAAATTTAGGAATTGATTAATCAGAATAAATAATCAAAGAAAGTAATTATAGAATATGTAATAATTAAGGGTTAATTACTTAGGAGAAGTGATTAAGGATTAATTACTTCGTGTAAATAATTTTAGAATTTATATATTTAATTAAGGAGATAATTAATTAAGGTAGGTGATTACATAATGATTAATTTCTGGTTATGATTGAATAAGGTTGATCAAAGGAAGTAATTAATTAAGGATCATAAATGTAATTTATGTAATTAGTGAAGGTAATTAAAGATTAATTAAGGATATTTAAATTGTGTAATGAAAGGATAATTACTTTATGTAATTGAAGATAGTTAATCAAGGATGATTAATTAAAATGGGTACGTAAAAAGGTAATTAATTAATTTGTTCGTAATTCATTAATGTTAAATAAGTGGGATTAAATAATCAGATATGGTAAGACTAGTTTATCTTGCATAGAAATGATTGAATAATATTGTACACCTTAGATTGATTGATATCTTGGGTATGTATTTTGAGATACTATGTGATGCGACATGGTTGAATTTAAACTGAGATAATGTGGTCACTCATTGATGATGAATAAATGCACCCTGTATTTGAAATTTGAATTGTGTTTCACTTGAATAATTTAAGATAGAATGGTACTAATTCGAAGAGACCGGAGTCGGGTATTAGTGAATACCCGAAACCACTTTGATTCTTTACAAATTGATTTGTGAAATCAATATGCTGATATGGAATATTTTAAGTAAGTTGGACCATTTAATCTAAGTTTGGCACTTAGAAATTGATGTGTGAAATAAGTAATGTTTATAACAGCTTATAAAGCTATAATTGATAGAAGTTATCTGGGTTATACATAAGTTGTATGCTTTTGGAATTTATGTTAGATGGGTTTACTCACGCTGGTTTCCAGCCTGACCCGGGTGTTACTTTGATGTAATGCTCGGGTCAGACCGAGTATTACATGTTTACAGGTTAGGACGTTCTGGAGCTCAGGAGGCGAGTTGGATGGCAGGAACGTATGGAGAGTTCCCCTATGATATTGTATATATCTGAGACAGGTTAAATTGAATCTGTCCAAATGTTGTATAAAATTGTTGTAACTCTGATATCGATGTAAAATTGATTGATACAGTTTTCTTTGGTATAATTATTATTATTGATATTATATTTTATCCGCTGCGAATGTGACATTGTGTGTTTCTTTTCTATTTTTCTTCTATCTCTTTTCTTCTTTTCTCTAACTATCTGGAATTTTCGGGATCGGAATTTCCGGGTTGTTACAATTTTATAACATGTGTTTTTATAAATATGAAATGAGATTTAAAACAGGGTTTTAAATTTAATTTTTCGAATCTGAATCCGAAACATGATTTGAATTCTAGTTTGTAATATAAATAAGTTTTGAATTTAAATGTTTCAAAATCACTTGGAATATTTATAGTATAATTTAAATTTATTTAAATTTATTATGTGTTAGAATTATTTTTAAAGTTACTTTGGAAGACAGGTAATTCTTTTAAAATGAAATTTAAAAGGTTTTGAATAATTAAACCCTGATTAAGTTAAAATTTGATTCATTTTAAATCTTAATTTAAAATGGAATTTAGATGAAATTTAAAAGCAAGTTGTTTTTTTTAAAATACTTTGCTAATGATGATTTAATCATTAATAAGATTTATGTTTATGTTAAGTTAATTAGAACTTAATAATTGATAATTCATTTAAATGATTAAGACGATTAAGTTTTGTAATTAATTAAGTTAATTAATTAATAATTTGGGTTAAGTAATTAAATAATTAAGGGTTTTATTTATTTAATTAAAGGATTAATAAGTTAATTAATATTGATTAAATGGAAATTAAGAAATCAATTAATTAAATAAGGTTTGATTTAATTTAATTAATGATTTGAATTTATTAATCAAGTAATTAAAAAATTAATTAAGTTTTAGATTATCACTTGATTAATTAAATATTTAGAGATTAATTAATAAGTTTTATAGATAATTAAATTTGTAATTAATATTTATCAATCTCAGTTAGTTACTTTAGAGAAGTAATTAAGGATTTGATTTTGGTTAATGAAGGTCATTAATTTGGGATTATCTAATAATTAATTAATGTAATTAATTTTAATGATTAATTGTATTAATTAATTTAAAGATAATCATTTGAATTGTTTAAGTGTGATTACTTAATGAAAGTAATTAAGAAAATTAATTACTAATTGTAATTAATTAATTTTATTTTGATTAATTAAGTTGATTAATTTAATTAATTTAAATTAATCACTGATTTGTTTGAGAAGTAATTACCAAATGAAATTAAAAATGAATAATTACTTAGTGAAGTAGTTAGGAAGATAAATTACTTGATGAAATTTAAATTGAAGAATAATTGGGTAATGGAGGGGTGTTTGAAAAATTAATTACTTTGTGTAATTAATATGTAATTAGTATGCAGAATAATTACTTAAGGAAGTAATTAATAATTGATTACTTAGTGTAATTAATTTAGGTTTTGATAATTGAGTTATTTGGAGATAATAAAAGATGTAATTAATTTAATAATGATAATTACTTAATGTGATTAATCAAGAGTGATAATCAATATGGATAATTGATAATTTATTTAATAGGGTGATTTTAAATAAATAATTTGGATCATTAATTTATATAATTAATGATGTAATTAAGGATTGATTAATAAGAACAATTAATCAATGAAGGAATTAACTAATGTAATTAATTATAATTAATTAATGAAGTAATTACAGGTTAATTACTAAATTTGGTTTGGGAATAATTAATTTGTGAAATTAATTAAAAGTTGATTACTTGAATGTAATTAAAGGATAATTAATCAAGATGATTAATTAAGGTAATTTGTTGAAAATAATTAATTGATTGTAATTAATTAATGGATATGTAAGCAAGATTTATATGGATGAGTAATTAATTTAATTCATTTTAAATTAATTAAGGAAGAAGTAATTAATTTAATTTATTTTAAATTAATTATAAAATGGTGATTAATAAGTCTTTGCTTATGAATGTTGATTGATACTAATTACCCTGAATGATTGAGATCTCAGTTATGAGATAAGTGATGTTGTGTGATTTGGATGCTATGGTGGCATTTGAGTTGATAATATGAATTACCTGTTTGGAATGATAATATGGATTATCTGTTGTGATGATAATGTTGATTATGTATTGTGATGTTGTGTATCTATCTGTGTGTATATAGATAATATTGAATTGAATTGTTTTAAACATTTAAAACAACTTGGACCTAAAAGACACATTTTGGATTTCGATGAGACCGGGATCGGGTTTCCATATTTGGGTATCCAAAAATCACATCGATCCAAATTAACGATAGGTCGTGAATCTGAAGTGAAGGTGAAGATTCAGAGTGCAAGGGTTATCGACGTTAACTCTGAGGGTAATTCCAAAATGAGTGTAACGAGATCATGCCTTCGGTTTCGTTCGAACCCGGAACGAACTTGTATGGATTGAATGCTTTCAAAAAATCGTCAGGTGGACGATGAGCATTCTAAGAGATGTGTTCTCTAAAGGTAATCGTAGCCTCAAGCCTCATCAACCGGGAATGGCTAAAACAGGGGAGGTGCAGCAAGGTTAAGTGGGTCATGTCCAAGTAGGGCGAGACTTTCCCCGGTCTAGAGGTTCCTTTATATTCGGCTGTGTGGGCGGTTAATTGCAACAACTGCTGGGGTTGTCTTGTTTGGGACTGTTCAATAAGGAATGGTCCCGGCCTTGTGTTGTAGGGGAGTTAGGGTCGCTCCTCGGTATGGTGATCTAGGTCACGTACTGTGACGGGCGGTACCCCAGTTGCCCTGCGATTGTATGGAATCCAAAATCCAATAAGTGCCAACGGTTTTGATTGTATTACCCGCTTTTGTGGCTAGTAGCTGGAATTTAACCATGTAATAATTTCGGCTATTTCATATTTACTTGGAAACCCTAGACACTATTATAATATCATCGGATTTCCTATCAAATGATTTGGTTAGCGTAAGGTAAAAACTTTTCCATGTTTATGTGTGGGAAGTCTTACATGATACCTTTCTTTTCAAAAGGTTTTTAAAGTTAAGCAACCTTTACCTGTTACCCACACCAGACCAATGTCTAACCCCGAGTTTATCTTTTGTTTCCTTAAACTCTTGGGTACTCAAATTTTTACGAGTGGCCAAGGGATTCAGGTTGGCTTTGTCGAATAATGGAGGAGCAATGGAGCAGGAGGCTCTGCGTTAGAGATATGGTTTTCCGCTGTGTGTTCTCTGTGTTATGTTTGTATTAAGTTGTAAATACTAGACAGGTGTTTATAACTGTCTAGTATATGTTGTGTATGTTGTGTAACTCTGATTGATGTTGTATATTATGTAAATATTTATGTTATTAATATAATTTATTCGTTCCGCTGTTGAGATTCTAGTGTTGTTTCTTCTTTCTCTACTTTCTCTTCTCTTTCTATCCCTTTCTTTCTTAATTCATGATACGTCTTTATGGTTAGTGGAAGACGGGCCGTGACATCTACACTACAACATGAAAGTAAATAAGCATGTAAAATAAAAGAACATGTATTGAAGTTGCATAAAAAAAGAAATTACATAAAGATAAATGGCTAAGTAGCCATAAAAAGAAAGAGAAGCTTTTCTTTTATTTTGAGCCTAAACTAATATAGAGGAAGATAGGCTACATGAAACAAAAAGGGTTATTTATACAAGTGTTAAACCCTAATTCATATTTTTGGGGAATGCCCAAAATGCCCTTGTAGGAAGTGTGGTGGTCAAGTTATCATTAGCTTCATTAATCCCCCACTTAAATGTACATGAAGCTTTTAATGGCCTTTAGCATGTGCCATAGCTCCTAATTGAAAATCAAGGTAAGTGGGTGGGGTCCTCCATGTTCTTCACTTTGAATTATTTCCATCTTCATTCTTTTGTATCTTCTTTGTGCATGCATATTCCTTCATGAACCCATTTGTAATTAAGTTTAATTTCCTACAAAATAATATAGAAATTTCTAATTAAATTTTCTCCATTAATATATGCACAAAATGACCATTTTACCCATGGATGAAGCTGAATATGTGACAATTTCAAATAATATAATTTTTTTTTTAAAACAAATTAAAATACCCAATATGATCATTTATTCAATTTAAATAGATTAAATATGGTGGTAAAAATTATGCAAATTTACGTGCACAACAAATACCCCCACACTTATCTTTTTATTCGTCCTCGAATAAAGAAAAACTAAGATAAAATCCGTTTTTATAGAGAGCACGATTGCATTGAGCGTATGCAACAAGCCGTTAAACCTCTGGGTATCCCCAGTAGAACGAGTGTTGTCTCATGAGGGTTTTCAGCGGATACTATCCACAAAATTCAAATGCAGGATGAAAATATTTACAAAATTCA
Source organism: Allium cepa (assembly GCA_030765085.1). Lineage (NCBI taxonomy): Eukaryota > Viridiplantae > Streptophyta > Magnoliopsida > Asparagales > Amaryllidaceae > Allium > Allium cepa. Next base: position 801,084,908 of record CM060937.1, read on the forward strand.
AGATTTATTTACAAAGAGATGAATGCAAGTTTTTGAAAATATTTACAAATGAAGGATTTATTTTTAAATCGACACGAATAGGTTAAATATAGGTTTTGGCTATTATCTTGAAAACTTATGTTACTTACTCATCAAAATTTCCAACAAAAATCAAGTTATCATAGCAAATAAATTATAGTTTAACTTGTTATTTCGTTTGATAACAAAGTGTAAGTATGAAAAGGATCCTTAGTTGATTATCAAAATTTATCAAAGTGGTATTTTCATTTCTTTTAAATAACAAATCAAATCAACTAAGTAAAAATAGTGCTAGGATTTCAATTGCTTTCTCTCTCATTGTTTGCAAGAAAAATTACACACCTAGCTCAGGTAAACTGAGGCCAGATATACCGCCCATGCACTGCCTTTCGGGCTTATGTGAGGGGAGTACAGAGCATGGCGAGCGCACACACTTTCGTACATACACCTATCGACCGTAGGTGGTTTTTATTAAGTCTTTTTTTTACATGTGTTCCATACATGCATAACCGTGAGGACTTTTAAATGAGTATGAAAGCACAAAATCAAAGATTCCAAGTAATTCGTCCATGCATAACCGTGAGGACTTTTAAATGAGAGCGAATACTTGGATGTTATTATTTTTTATATATTTTTTTTAAGAGAGAGAGAGTTTTGCAAAATCATCTTAGCACCATTTAACTTAGAAGACAAAAAAAATGTTATATCCTTTATTTAAATCAACCAATTTTTAAACAAAAATTTTCAATTAGGATATACTTCATAATTAACACATATGAATCTTTCTATATACTATCTAAACCATTGTTATTTGTAATCAAACTTCATTTTTATTTTTGTTAAAACAAATAAATTTTCAAAGATTTCAATTTAATAAACCAAAAACGTATATTTATCCTATAATGTTTCCTTAAAAATAAATCAAAAGAAAATATGTTTTTGGGATTTTTTTTAATTTTTTGAGTTTTTCTAAAAGAAAAAGAAGAATGAAAAAAAAAAAAAAATAAAGATGAGTCTCCCCCACACTTGATTTTGGCTGTGTCCCCAGAGTCAACCTAAGTGGAAGGAGAAAATATAAAAACATAACCTTTATTTAAATAAAAATGAAAAGATGATTATTTACAAATCATTAGAAAGTATGCCGTTAAAGAGTAAATGAACCGGTCTTTCAAGAACCGATTCATTTGTCTCACCAAGTATGTAAGACACATCTCAAAATTTAATGACTCATTTTCGTAAATTCCATAAAACTCATGTTCGTTAAATTCACTTTCCTTTGTTGAATTATCAACAACTTCATCGCATATATCCATTTCAAAATCCAAAGTTGTTATATTCAAATTTTCAGAAAAAGGAAGATCGAAATTTAAATCGAGTTTTGTGACGACCCGAAATTTTCGAGCATTTAAAATCGAAATATTTAATTGATTTTAAATATTTAAAAGTTTAATTTTTTAACTTGAATTCAAATATCACAATTTATTTGATGATTAAATTATTGAATTAAATAATTTGAAGTTGGGTAAAATTTTAAATCGGGAGTTTTAAGCCTGTTAAAAATAATTTGAAGGCTTATAAAATCTACATTGATAATACTTAAGAGAATAGAAGTGTTGAAATAAAATTTTAAAATGGTTTGTTAAGTTTGAAATTTATATCATTTAAAGTGAATTTAAAAATAACCTTCCGAGGTACAGTCTTGGAATTCGACGAAACCGGTTCCATTGGGTCCGTAATATTGAATTATTATCGGATTTCAAATTTCGTATTGATCAGAGTTGTTATGTGAGCGTACGATAAGTAAACGCATTGAAATCTGAATCGAAATTTAATATAATAACTGGGTCCAAAAGCTATTTTCTCCATACGATCGAATTAGGACTTGAAACATTTTCCATCGCATTCAGAATAGGGTTTTAACATTACAAACGCCTAGCAGCATGCCTTGATAGGATGTCAAAATTTTAGGCTACGATTTCGAGTCAATTTAAATTAGAAATTTTAATATAAAGTATGTTGTTTGACTGGTCAAAATTTCTTTCCAGATCTAGACCATGAGTCTTCTAGGTCACGCTAAAGCACCTGTGCACGCGTCTTCTCTTCACGATTGAAAAAAAAAATCAAAATCAAAATCAGATGATGGCCGATACTTCGATAATAAATCCCTTTCCTTCAGTTATTCAAAATCGAAGATAATACAAATTTAAGTGGCCGAACGAAATCCCCTCTTTTCCCAGTCAAAATCCACGCAAAGTATATTTTTTCCCCTCTTCCTTTTCTCAGTCGAATCGAAGTTTCACTCCTCAATTTTTTTTAATTCGCGAAAAATATAATAACCAATCTCGAAGGAAGCATTCAAAGTCGATTATCCTGTCAAGGTGGGTTCATTCGATGGAACGATAATCGACTAGGGGGCAGGAATTTACGATCACACACGATGCTTCTAGCGGGTGAGTGGTTGGGCTAGGGGGTCGCTAGTCGCTTTCGATCGAAGCTTGGTGTCGCGAGAGCTAATGCGTTCGTGAGCTGGGGTGTCACGAGCTAGAGCTCGAGTCCAAGAGGCATGGGTTTTGAGGGCCGACGTCGATTCTAGTGGGAAGATCATGGAGTACGCGAGTTTAGGGTTTCGATCATAAGGCAGTAAGGTATTGACTATTTATTCATTTAAGATTAATTTTGGTAATATATATATATATATATATATGAACAGGTACATGAAAAAATTATAAATGTGCAGTAAAATTTAAAAAAAAATTGCTTTTAAAATTAACGTATGTACATAGACAAAAAATAAAATAAAATAGAGACAATGAGTATGTTTTGTTTTAAGTTATCCCTAAGTTTATTTAATTTATATAATATATACATGAAAGTTTTTACAGTAAGCTAAGGTATTAAAATAGGGTTTTCACAATAAAGAAACAAATTCTGTTGTGTTTATTCACAGAAGTAAAGTAAATATAAATATCTTATATACATATGTGTATGTGCAGTAAAGGAAGTGTTAATAAATACACACATACCTATTTAATTTGAACCGTTTATTTCTAATAATGGGTTTGGTGGAAAAAAATTGTTTAACCAACTTATTTTAAGTATTTTAGCTACTAAATAGATTTTTAAAGTAAATTTTTAGTTTAAACTAAATCATTAGTAAATTAAATCTATTAAAAGAAAATGAATTGTTCAATTAGCTCGAATATTAATAAAATTATATAAATATTTCTTCAAGGTCTATAATCGCGAGAATCAAGTTGGGAATGAAGTGGACTACAACTAGGAAAGGTGAGTTAATCTCACTCAGCTGAATTCAAATTTAAATGATTAAATTTAAATAATTGTTTGAATAGTTAAATTGATTGCTGTGCTATAGTATGGTATAATTTGGAATTGGTATTTATGTTGTGCTAACGTCTGTGGATGCAGGAAAAACAGGTTGGAGGGATCCAACTGGATCCTTCAACATTTATTTAAATTATTTAATATCCTCTGTTGTGATTATTTGATATTCTACGATGAATTATATTAGAATATTTAATGCTATGGTTTGGTTGGATATAATTGGGTATAATGAATTACCCAAAATATATAAATTGGATTTTAGAAAGAAAATAAAAGAAGTGAATTTGTAAATAAAATAATTATAGAAAATTTGAACAAATTTAAGAATGAATTGGAAGAGAAATAAAGCGACTTTAAAATTTTAATAAATAAATCTTGAGTATGGATAGGAAATTTTGAATAAACAGGGTTAATGAATTAGAAACTTCAAGGTTATTGTTCTAAAAGAATATAGCAATTATTTTAAATTTAAGATTCGAATTTTGGAAATAATAAAGAAATTGAGAATAACCTTATATTGGTATATTTTAAATAAAAGATTTAAAATCAAACGGAAAATAATAATAATAAAGTCCATAGTTAATGTATTTTGAAATGAACTGAGAAAGTAAAGAAATTTATTTCAAATGGAATAAATTAGGAATCAATTTGGAAAATTGATTTAAGTGATTGAGATTGGAAATTCTCCCTGAATAACCAAGTACGTTTTCAAAGTAAATTTTCAAATATAAGTTAAAAGTTTTAAAGTTGTTTTAAAAGTATGTTTTGAAAAATTATTATTTCTAAATATTTAAATTCTAAAGTAAGTATTTTCTTTTAATTTATTATAGCAATAATTATTTAAAGAGTGACTTAGTATTTTGTTTTTAAAAGTGAAAATCTAGTTTTATACTTTATTAAGTAACCTTATTTTCAAATATTCATATAGTATGTATTTTTAACAAATTATTGAAGTAGTTTTAACTTGAAGGTTTTAAAGTACATTTCAAAGTAAAGCGTTTTAAATTATTTTAAAAATCTAGTTTTCTACTAGGTGATTCCAGAGGAGACAGAAAATATTTAGAAAAGTTTATTCTAAAAGGGAAGATGGTTTTGAAAACTGTTTTCAAAGGGTTGAAATAGAAATATATCTCGTGAAGATATTTTGAGGTTAATAAATAATTTGCGAAATTATTTATTGGTTGATGGTTGTTTGTGAATATTAATTGATATTTAAACAACCGACTATCAATATTGGCTAAATGCATTGATCATTTCGAAGAGACCAGGATCGAGATTTATTTCTCGAAAACCACTTCGATCCGGTTTGTACGTTTCATGGGAAACGAGTTTGGATTCGAAGATGGAGCAGTAAGGTGCAAGGGCTAGTCGCTACCAATCCTGAGGATATTTCTAAAATGGATGTAGTAGGAATAGTGCCTTCGGTTCCGTTCGAACCCGGGACGGACTTGTATGGATGAATGCTTTCGGAACATCGTTAGGTGGACGATGGGCATTCTAAGGGATATGTTCTAAAATGTTAATGCATAGCCTCAAGCCTCATCAAATGGGAGTGACTGAAAATCAGGGGTTATGCAGCAACGCTAGGTGGGTAGCACCCAAGCAGGGTGAGGTCATCCATGTCTAAATGTCCCTTTTTATTTCAGCTTAGAGGGCGGTTGCTGATCCCAACCGCGGGGTGATCTCGCTCGGGATTATCCAGTAAGGGGTTGTCCCGGTCTTGTGTTGTAGGGGAGCGGGCGTACTCCTCGGTACTGTGATCTAGGCCACGTACTGTGACATGTGGTACCCCAGTGCCTAGTCATTAGTTGGAAATCCATTCTCCCTACGAGCCTTGTACGAGTTTTGTTTGTATTACCCACTCTATGGCTAGTTGCTGGAATTTAATAGATGTAACAATTTCGGCTATTTTATAAGTATTTGTATATAGACCCTATTATAATATCAGAGGGTTTCTATAAAAATTGTTTTAGCTTTCGTAAGGTAAAAACCCGACACGTTTATTTGTGGCATGGTCTTACGAGATGCTTTTGTTTTCAAAAGATTTTTGAAACTTTAAAAATCAATTGAGTGTGTAACGTCCCGCCTTTTCGCACGCTTTAAATCGACACACATGCCGATTCAAAGAATACGGAGGGGCGGATTATTATGGGGTAAATAAGAAAAACAGAGAAGAGAAAAAAAACTAAACAAAATCTCACAGCGGAAGGATAAAATATAATAATAAATATACAATTCATAAAACTGTTTACAAAACATTTGATTCATCTTTATACAATAAATATCAGAGTTCACATACCAATAATGTCAATGCAACGGAATACAGTGCAGTGGAACCATATAATATATAATAAGAATAGTAATGAATGTTCGTCTTCTTCCTCTAGAAATAAAGTCTTCAAATCCTGAAACGCTCGGACTGACCCGAGCGAATTTGAAAATACAAAAACACTCGAGTCAGAACTAAAAGATCTTATGTAAGTTAAATTAGCAGAAATAAATATGAGTGCAGTAACTCAAGAGATGCTCGAGATTTACATCTCCTAAGGATCCGTTAAACTATTTACTATGTAGTATATGGCGCTATTATAATAGTGTCCAATTGTAAAATAAACTTACTTTTTCTTAGCATTAAGGGGTTAACCATATAGCCCTTAACACGTAATAGTCCCAGTAGTCCATCCAATATCATAGTCCCTCCTGATCGGGAAGCCACCAGAGGATACCACACGGGCTATGGGAGAAATCCAAACTCGTACAAGGCACGATAGGGTAGGTGACACGGCACAACTAGGCAATGCCAGGGTAGATATACCAATTACGCTTCCAGGTCGGTGGTAACACGTAGCGTGCAGCTACCGCCCACCTCGAGCCAAACCCCCAAAAAAAATCAAAAGTGGCCACCAAATCAATCCAAAAGTCAAGTATAATATCGAAGGGATGTATCCGATCAAAGGTGCTACCTTATTAACCCGTCAATCGCTCCTGTTTTAGCCACCTTATGCCAACTCACGGGAGTTGGGTCCACGTATTTACCTTACGAGCAACGTCGCCACCAACCTACTTCATTCTGGAATCTCCACCACGTACACGGTTGTTAAAGTGGTTTTCGGAGTTGGCAGAGAGTATGACAACTTCCGATCCCGGTCTCTGTAACAACCAAACGTTATTATAACACCGCGGTCATTTAAAAATAATTATACTTTCAAAACCAGAATATAATTATCCATTTCAAAACCCATAAATACGATATCATTTCCTTTTAAAACCCCAAATAAATAAGATATCATTTTATTTTAAATATATTTCTTTTCCAAAATCATGCCACTTTTAAGATTTATAATACCTCGAAACCCAATATTTGAAATTTAACTTTCAACATAATACCTCGAAATCCATAGTTTTAAAACCATAACTTTCAAAACTTAAATGGTTTGGATATTCAATAGTATATAAAATAAAATAGTTGAATTTCAAATTTCTTTAAAAGTAAATAATTTCGATGCCTTCACAATTTTTATTCATTTTAAATTCAGTCTAACCCATAACTTTTAGGTTCACTTTCAGTTTGAATAAAATACTTCGATTTCAATATTTTCATACTTTGAGTATTTAATGAATTTCAAAACTAAGGTTGGGAATTTGAAATCAACAATTCATTTTACTATTACTTAGTTTTAAAGGTTTACATGATAAATCCATAACCATTTAAATTAAAACTAAATTTATTAACCCTAAATATTTCCTTCCATTAATTTATACTAGAATTATTCATTAAATCCAGTTATAAATATCATACCTTAAAATTTCCAATTTAAATAAGTTAACATCAACTTATGGAGTTAATTTTTCAAATAAGCTCAATTCCAATTAAATTTCAAATTTATCTTTCAATCTTAATTGATTTGAATCATTTAAAAACTCTATATATATATACACAAGATCTTAAACCTGTACTTAATCATATAATATAAATTATCAAATTCCATTTTTCAACTTATTCATTTTTATTTAACAGATTTATGCATAGCTTAAATTCAACAATTTAACTATATATGTATATAAAATATATTAATCATATCCAAATTTATTATTTATTAAACCGTATTATATCCAAATTTATTATTTATTAAACCGTATCATATCCAAACCATAAAAATCATTTCAAAAATAATTTTATATATATACCGCGGTGCCTGTATATAATTTTCTATCCTATGGTCAAGTGATATGGATATTTATCATTTCAATCCGCAATTTAAAAATAAAAATGCGGTTGTATATCATTTCAAACCGCATTCCCGAATGAAATGAAATGCATAATAACTTGCAGATTTTAAAATATAGGACACATCATCCATCCACCAAACATCCATCATCAAACATTTATTTATAATCATCATCCAATTTAAGCAAAACATCAACATATAACAGGTGATAAATATCTGGTATCAATTATCGGTTTATATTCAAAAATAAATTTAATAACTGTTAATTGGAAGTTTATATGCAAAAGTAAATATAAATTTAATGGCAGTTAATATGCAATAAAATAAATATAAATATAACTGGTAGTTAATACGCAATAAATAAGTAACAATTTAATGAAAAAAAATGCAATTTACTGAGATGATGATTAAAACATGCCAAACAGTCATAAATAAATTTCTAAACACATCACACATCAGTTTAACGAACATAAGAATTTTTAGAAGTTGTGAGTGGGTTAAATGTGACGCCCCACCTCTATAGCCATTCAAGCCAAGAACACTACGGTGTAATGCTGTCAACTAGCATGGAGAATAAGGCTGTTGAGGAGCGACCATCCGTGTAATTACTTTGCGCGAGCACCGATATGTCAGATAGTATAACATGCATTTTATTTCAAGAGGAAATCCGACATACCGATACAAACACAAAGCTACTACACAGTGGCTATAATAATCTTTGGAAACAAATATAGAAATAAGCATAACACAAATCAGTTACAGATAATTCATATCATAAAGGCGGAAGAAGATATGAATATATAACTAACACATGAAAGTGTATATCAGAGTAGTGGTCAAAAAGATCCACAATAATACAAAAGAATAGCAACGCGTGCCATACAAAAATATACAACTATGAGTCCATATCTAAAGTGTATTCAACAAAGTAAACTACTAATCTAAGTAGTAAGCCAAAAGTCAGAGTAATGAATCCCTGGGGAGAAGTCAAGCAGAAGCACCTGTAACATCTCGGTCTGACCCGAGTATTATTTAATAAGAAAATAATAAACGGATCAGTCTAGCTATAAATATCAGATGACATGATATAGAATAAGAGATATGGCATAAACATATAATATCCATAATGGCATACTACTATATGTATGCAATTGAAACTCAACATGAGATTAATCAATATCACACAAATCTTCACACAGATCCAAAAAGGGTTTCATACCCAAAACTTGAATTCACAACAAGTCAATGACACACGAATTCACCAATGCACAAAAATTGATAAAGCATATCAATAGAAATCACAAAAATAGGTGAAGCATAAATTCCAGAATTCAACACACGAAATCCAGAAATCACACGAAAGGGGGGAAGGCCTATCACACGAACGGGAGCATTAAAGCTCACCTACATATGTATCACACGAACGAGAAGCTATCTCATGGTAGCTAGCCATTAATTTTTGAAACACTAATGGTCCAAAGACCATGGGGAGCTACCCCATATGTGTGAGTCGAAATCACACCGAAACAAAGAGACATCGCACAATTGCTAGTCTAAATCTTAAAATGATCGTCATGATCAAAGAGAAGTGTCAATTACAGTAAGCTAGTAAATATATGAGCTTAGCTTCATGTCCCATAACTACTAGCTTAACTTAGATATTTACGAACAAATTGTAGATCTCCACTAGAAAATTGTCATAAGAGATTCAATCAAACAAGTCCAAGAATTAACCGACGATGTAAACGCAAGCATTTCATACCACTTGTTTTACTAAGCCGTTTAATTAGATTTCTCATACGAGTGAGGTAAAGGTTTGTATTTACAAATAGATTGGAAAATGGTTTAAGAAAACGAGCTTTGTAATAAAATAGTGTTGAAATCATTCGAAGAAAGTGTTTTGATATTTACTACTAGTATAGAAAACCTTTATATTTTTAAAGTGACAAATCACAAAGAAGATTGTAAGAACAATCAATCACTAAAATTCACATTCGAAGACGTGAATGAAAATCCAAAGAAATCGATAGAGGATCCATCGAAATGGATATTCAAAATTTCCTAAAAAGGAGTCATCAAGGTCATAATACATGATAACAACAAATAGGAAACAGCACGAATCGATTAAAGTTGGAAATTCAAACAACTAGGCAAATAGGCATAGTTGGCAAATAGGAGCAGGTCGGTCAACCGGACTCCCTGAGTCGGTTGACCGAACCAGAGGTTGGAAGTGCTCGGGCACCAGGTCGGTCGACCGGCCCAGGGGCTCGGTCGGCCGAAGCCTGTAACCAGCACTTCCAAAACAGAGGCAGGAAGTGCCTGGGTAGCAGGTTGGTCGGCCGGACCCTGAGCTCGGTCGGCCGAACCTGTATACTTGCACTTCCTACCCTATTTCAAGAGAGGTGCAAACTTCCTCAATTTGCAACCCGTCGAGCAACGACACTAAGGGTTTATGCCAATCGACTACCCGGCCTAAGAAGCTCTTTGGTTCATCACCAAAAACATGATCAAAAGATCAAAGTTATGATTTTTAAAGAATTGAACCCAAAACACAAAAAATTGGACTATTCACAAAAGCAATCCAAATCAAAATCGAATGCACATGAATAAGTGTTAGGAATTCATACCTAACAATCGAAGATAAACATAGACTAAGATGTGAGACAAAAATCTCACCTTTGAACCCAACGATTGAAAAAGAAGCTTAGAAGCAAAGGAGAATCAACCACTCTTCAAATCCAACTCAAGAAGCTTGATTCTAAGTTAGAAAGAGAAACATTTCCCAAATTAGGTTTAGGAATTTTCTGAAATCAAATAGAGAAAGAGTTGGAGAAGAAGAAGAGAAGCTTACCAATGGGTTCTTCTATTAGTTTGGAGCTAGAGCTTGATTTGCAAAAGGAAACTAGGGTTTTGGAGTTTTAATTTCCCATCTCTCCCACCGTTGATGCTTTAGAACTGAAAAGAGGGGAAAGTGAGAGTGAATGGGGAGGAGTGGTTCAGTTTTGAGTATAAGTCAAACATAGGGCTGAACCTAAACCCAAACCCAAAGTGAAAATGGTCAAATTTTTGACTAGCTCCAAATATATCAAATTTTATACTCAAAAAGGTTGCAGACGTCATTTTGAACTCAATGGAAGTGGTCCCGATTCCTAATTCGACCGTATGCAAAAAGTAGCTTTTCGGACTAAATTTCGAGTATCGATAAAATATTTAAATATAAAATCGACAAATATGCGGGTTGTTACAAACTCCCCTCCTTAAAGAAATTGCATCCTCGCAATATTTAAGAAGAAGATATATAGTAACAACCATAAAAGCATATTCAACACAAAAGGAGTTTGAAATAAGAAGTTCACCTCAAAGAGCACGAGAAAGTAAGTCCAGATGTGTTCGCTCGATGAACTCTCTAGATTCCCAAGAACAATCCTTAGGATATGAAGACCATTGAACTTTAACAAGCGGAACATCTTTATTTCGAAGTCGTTTGACTTTCGAAGCAATGATACGAATAGGATGTTGCTCATAAGTTAAATTAGGTGAAACTTCAATCTCTTCCACAACACCGGGCTCAAGAATAGAATCGGAATCTCGAAGACATTTCCGAAGTTGAGAAACGTGAAACACGTCATGGATAGCAGAAAACTGAGCCCATAATGATAGGCGATAAGCCATGGAACCAATACGTTCAGTGATAGAAAAGGGCCCAATATATCGAGGTGCTAACTTTCCCGATCGACTGAAACGTACAACACCTTTCATAGGTGACACGCGAATGAACACAAGATCTCCCACAGAAAATTCTAACTTCCTTCTCCGGTTATCGGCGTAGGATTTTTGTCTACTCTGGGCTTCTTTCATCCTATGTCGAATAAGTTCAATCTTTTCTGTGGAATCACGAATAGAATCTAGACCTAAAACCAGCTTCTCACCGGCCTCAAGCCAACAAGAAGGAGATCCGCATGGCCTTCCATAGAGTGCCTCGAAAGGTGCCATACCAATACTAGATTGGAAGCTATTATTATAGGAAAATTCAACAAGAGGAATATGATCTTCCCAGCTTCCACCGAAATCAAGCACACAAGCACGAAGAAGATCTTCAAGAGTTTGATTCACACGCTCGGTTTTTCCATCGGACTAGGGGTGATAAGCGGTGCTAAATTAAGCTTCGTTCCTAAAGCTTTTTGAAGACTCTTCCAAAATCCAATAGTAAACAATGGATCACGGTCACTAACAATAGAAGTAGGAACTCCATGCAATTTAACAATTTCTTTAATAAAAAGTTTGGCCAAAAGAGGTACGGTCCGATTGGACCGAATGGGAATAAAATTGGTGGATTTAGTATGCCTATCAACTATAACCCATAAGCTATCATGACCCGAACGAGAACGGGGAAGGTCGTCTATAAAATCCATGGAAATTTGATCCCACTTCCAAATTGGAATTTCTAAAGGTTGCAATAACCCACCGGGCCTTTGATGTTCGGCCTTAATGAGTTGGCAAGTCATGCAACACTTAACAAAGTTAGCAATATCAGATTTCATTCCCTCCCAATAATAAAGTCGCTTCATATCCGCGTACATTTTACTACTACCGGGATGAATGGTAAATTTAGAACGATGTGAATCTTCTAAAATATCATTACAAAGATCACTAATATTTGGCACGATAAGTCTACCAAATTTCCGAATGCGGCCACGAGAATCGATATCAAAGTCTTTCAAACCTTCAATATCAATTTTATCCTTAATATTTTTGCCAAGAAGAGCCAATTCGGGATCTAGCCTTTGAGCTTCAAGAATGTGGTCTAAAAGAGAAGGATGAGCCTCAAGGCTACATAAAACAAATGATGAGCATAAATCGGATACGCGGTCTCGAATCTCACAAGTGGATAAGATCTCAAGATCGTTCCATTCGGATATCATCATAGAAACAACAACTTGTTGTTTGCGGCTAAGAGCATCGGCGACACGATTACCCTTACCAGGGGTATAAAGAATATCAAGATCATAAGGAGCAAGGAACTCGAGCCAGCGTTGTTGACGCAAATTAAGTTCCTTTTGAGAGAATAAATACTTCAAAGACTTATGATCGGTATAAAGAATAAATTTCTCTCCCAAAAGATAATGACGCCAAATCCGAAGAGCAAAAACAACAGCTGCGAGCTCTAAATCATGAGTGGCATATCTAGTCTCGGCTGGCTTTAATTGCCTAGAAGCATAAGCAATAACACGTTCTCTTTGCATAAGAACGGCACCCAAACCAACGCGCTAGCATCGGTATAAACAATAAAATCTTGGTTTCCATCGGGAATCACAAGAATAGGAGCATCGGAAAGGAGTTCTTTTAATTTCTGAAAAGAAGCTTCACATTTGTCCGACCAAATGTATTTAACACCTATCTTCGTTAAGCTAGTGAGAGGCACGACAATCTTAAAAAAGTCTTTGATAAAACGGCGGTAATAACCTGCCAATCAAAGGAAACTACGAATCTCTGTCACACTCTCCGGTCTCTTCCAATCTTGAATCGCTTCAATCTTTGAAGGATCCACGGAAATTCCGGATTCGGAAATAATATGACCGAGAAACTTCACACGAGATTGCCAAAAATGGCATTTAGAAAATTTTGCTTTTAGTTGATTACTCCTAAGAGTTTCCGATACAATCCGAAGATGCTTTTCATGCTCCTCCTCGGTTTTTGATTACACAAGAATATCATCAATAAAGATGAGAATAAATCGATCGAGAAAATCTTTGAAAACTCGATTCATAAGGTCAACGAAATAAGCTGGAGCATTCGTTAAACCAAATGGAATAACAAGCCATTCATAAGATCCATAACGGGTACGGAACGATGTCAAAGGAATGCTATCCTCTGCAATACGGAGCTGATGAAAACCAGTAGCTAAGTCTAATTGTGAAAAGACTCTAGCACCACTAAGTTGATCGAATAGATCATCAATCTGAGGTAAAGGATATTTATTTTTGATAGTAAGATCATTAAGCTTGCGGTAGTCAACGCAAAGCCTAAGTGTACCATCGGATTTCTTCACAAAAATAGTTGAAGCTTCCCAAGGCGAGGAACTAGAGCGAATAAATTGCTTCATCTCCAATCCGGATAATTGTTTGCGCATCTCCTCATTCTCCTTACTAGACAGGCGATAAGGAGGACGAGTAATAGGTTGAGCTCCAGGAATAAGATTAATTTTGAACTCAATTGCTCGCTTAGGTGGTAATCCTAAAACGGGCTCAAATATGTCGGAAAATTCACGAACGACATGAATAAGAGAAATAATATCACCCTCATCATCATCATCGTCATCACGAGGATTTAAAGAATATAAAGATGCAACCAAGCTAGAATCCGAATCTTTAAGATTAATAGAAATCAGCTTAACAGATTGAGGGTGTCGGAGATAAATAGTCCGCTTGGGACATAGGATGTGAGCTTCATAATGGTTAAGCCAATCCATTCCCAAAATCATTCCAAAGCCTAAATAACGCATGACATGCAAATCGGCTAGGAAAGGAAAATCACACAAAATAATCTCCACATCTTTACACAATCAAATGATTGTTGCGGATCCCCCAACTGGATTCGCAATTCTCAAAGAAGTCATTAAAGCAACAACACTTAAGAAAAAGTATCAACAAGATCTTTTGATATAAAAGAATGGGACACGCCCGTATCAAAAAGAACTCAAATAGGATGATCACGAAATAAAATAATGCCATCAAGGATAGAATGAGAAATACCTTGGCCACGAGATTTGTTGCCAGGGGCTTGGGCAACATTTAACTTTCCCTCCTTCCTTCCCTGAAGCTTGGGGCAAGAAGATAAATAATGATCCGGGCTTTTGCAATAGCGACAAGTATGGGGCTTTGAACACTTGTTCGCAAAATGGTCTCTGGAACCACAGTTAAAGCATTTCCCTTCAGTAGAGGAAAAGGTCTTCACAGCAAGAGTTTCTTGCCTCCATTTCTTATTGGGATAAGGACCTTTGAATTTATTAGGCCTTTTCTTGCTGTTGTTGAAGTTTGGTTTGGAACCCACCACTTCAACATCATTTTCCCTATCCGCCTCTTCAAGACGAAGAGCGATATCAATGAGTTGGTTGAAGGAAACTTCTAATTTTAGAAGTAATGGCTTCTTGAGATTTTTGTTTAAGCCATAGACAAATCTTTGGTTCTTCTTCAATGGGGTGTTGATGTATTCAACCCCATATTTAGAAAGCGACCCGAAGGAGTCGACATAATCAGTCACGGAAGAATCACCTTGAACAAGGTCAATAAATCGTCGAGCCAAACTTTCTCAGCTTCTGGTACAAATTTCAACTCGAAGCGTTCCCGGAATTTCTCCCAGGTGAGACCTGCTTCATTAATCTCAGAAATAAGAAGTTCATACCGGTCCAATGCTCTTTCTTGGAGCATACTAGAAGCCACCTGAACTCAGTGAAGATCAATGAGGTTCATGCGAGAAAAGATTCGATCGCATGTCCTTAACCAAGCCTGGAATTCAATAATAGTTTCAGAAACTTTAAATGGCTTCCCGCCCAGGTTGGTGTAATCATTGCATAAATGTGGAAACCCAAATTTAGGGTGAGTAGGTTCCTGGTTAGAACCAGCTGCTTGAGCATTCGTGACAAGGTCAAGAAGTTGCTGGGTAGTCATAAAAACTCCATCTTGGGGTGTAGCACTAGATGGTCCAGCTCTGGGACGACCAGGTCTAACCATTTCTCTTCTTTAAGAAAGAAATAAAGAAGAAGAAAAAGTTATTCTCAAGATAAATATCAAGCAATTCTTGATAGATGAAACAAGGAACCATAAAGAAAATAGGATGAATCAGTACGAAGACTCGAATTAAATCCTAAAGCACGACTCCTAAGAAAGACTTAGGGCGATGATCCTTGTTATAACATTCCATATTGTTCCGAAGTTTGGCTTTGATACCAAGCTATGACGCCCCACCTCTATACCCACGCTAGCCAAGAACACTACGGTGTAATGCTGTCAACTAGCACGGAGAATAAGGCTGTTGAGGAGCGACCATCCGTGTAATTACTTTGCGCGAGCACCGATATGTCAGATAGTATAACATGCATTTTATTTCAAGAGGAAATCCGACATACCGATACAAACACAAAGCTACTACATAGTGGCTATAATAATCTTCGGAAACAAATATAGAAATAAGCATAACACAAATCAGTCACAGATAATTCATATCACAAAGGCAGAAGAAGATATGAATATATAACTAACACATGAAAGTGTATATCAGAGTAGTGGTCAAAAAGATCCACAATAATACAAAAGAATAGCAACGCGTGCCATACAAAAATATACAACTATGAGTCCATATCTCAAGTGTATTCAACAAAGTAAACTACTAATCTAAGTAGTTAGCCAAAAGTCAGAGTAATGAATCCCTGGGGAGAAGTCAAGCAGAAGCACCTGTAACATCTCGGTCTGACCCGAGTATTATTTAATAAGAAAATAATAAGCGGATCAGTCTAGCTATAAATATCAGATGACATGATATAGAATAAGAGATATGGCATAAACATATAATATCCATAATGGCATACTACTATAAGTATGCAATTGAAACTTGACATGAGATTAATCAATATCACACAAATCTCCACACAGATCCAAAAAGGGTTTCATACCCAAAACTTGAATTCACAACAAGTCAATGACACACGAATTCACCAATGCACAAAAATTGATAAAGCATATCAATAGAAATCGCAAAAATAGGTGAAGCATAAATTCCAGAATTCAACACACGAAATCCAGAAATCACACGAAAGGGGGGAAGGCCTATCACACGAACGGGAGCATTAAAGCTCACCTACATATGTATCACACGAACGAGAAGCTATCTCATTGTAGCTAGCCATTAATTTTTGACACATGAATGGTCCGAAGACCATGGGGAGCTACCTCACATGTGTGAGTCGAAATCACACCGAAACAAAGAGACACCGCACAATTGCTAGTCTAAATCTTAAAATGATCGTCATGATCAAAGAGAAGTGTCAATTACAGTAAGCTAGTAAATATATGAGCTTAGCTTCATGTCCCATAACCACTAGCTTAACTTAAATATTTACGAACAAATTGTAGATCTCCACTAGAAAATTGTCACAAGAGATTCAATCGAACAAGTCCAAGAATTAACCGACGAAGTAAACGTAAGCGTTTCATACCACTTGTTTTACTAAGCCGTTTAATTAGATTTCTCATACGAGTGAGGTAAAGGTTTGTATATACTAATAGATTGGAAAATGGTTTAAGAACACGAGCTTTGTAATAAAATAGTGTTGAAATCATTTGAAGAAAGAGTTTTGATATTTACTTCTAGTATAGAAAACCTTTATATTTTTAAAGTGACAAATCACAAAGAAGATTGTAAGAACAATCAATCACTAAAATTCACACTCGAAGACGTGAATGAAAATCCAAAGAAATCGATAGAGGATCCATCGAAATGGATATTCAAAAATTCCTAAAAAGGAGTCATCAAGGTCATAATACATGATAACAACAAATAGGAAACAACACGAATCGATTAAAGTTGGAAATTCAAACAACTAGGCAAATAGGCATAGTTGGCAGATAGGAGCAGGTCGGTCAACCGGACTCCCTGAGTCGGTTGACCGAACCAGAGGTTGGAAGTGCTCGGGCGCCAGGTCGGTCGACCGGCCCAGGGGCTCGGTCGGCCGAAGCCTATAACCAGCACTTCCAAAACAGAGGCAGGAAGTGCCTGGGTAGCAGGTCGGTCGACCGGACCCTGAGCTCGGTCGGCCTAACCTGTATACTTGCACTTTCTACCCTATTTCAAGAGAGGTGCAAACTTCCTCAATTTGCAACCCGTCGAGCAACGGCACTAAGGGTTTACGCCAATCGACTACCCGGCCATAGAAGCTCTTTGGTTCATCACCAAAAACATGATCAAAACATCAAAGTTATGATTTTTAAAGAATTGAACCCAAAACACAAAAAATTGGAATATTCACAAAAGCAATCAAAATCAAAATCGAATGCACATGAATAAGTGTTAGGAATTCATACCTAACAATCGAAGATAAACATAGACTAAGATGTGAGACAAAAATCTCACCTTTGAACCCAACGATTGAAAAAGAAGCTTGGAAGCAAAGGAGAATCAACCACTCTTCAAATCCAACTCAAGAAACTTGATTCTAAGTTAAAAAGAGAAACATTTCCCAAATTAGGTTTAGGAATTTTCTGAAATCAAAGAGAGAAAGAGTTGGAGAAGAAGAAGAGAAGCTTACCAATGGGTTCTTCTATTAGTTTGGAGCTAGAGCTTGATTTGCAAAAGGAAATTAGGGTTTTGGAGTTTTAATTTCCCATCTCTCTCACTGTTGATGCTTTAGAACTGAAAGAGGAGAAAGTGAGAGTGAATGGGGAGGAGTGGTTCAGTTTTGAGTATAAGTCAAACATAGGGCTGAACCCAAACCCAAACCCAAAGTGAAAATGGTCAAATTTTTGACTAGCTCCAAATATATCAAAGTTTATACTCAAAAAGGTTGCAAACGTCATTTTGAACTCAATAGAAGTGGTCCCGAGTCCTAATTCGACCGTATGCAAAAAGTAGCTTTTCGGACTAAATTCCGAGTATCTATAAAATATTTAAATATAAAATCGACAAATATGCGGGTTGTTACATTAAAACACTCGCCTTTTGAATTTAAATCGAATTTAGATCCGATTTAAACCCAAAAATTTGACGGTCTCAGAATCTGTTCAAACCAGCGTCAAAGCGTCTGGAATTTTATTACGATCCTAACAAAAAAAGGGCACGTAAATCAGATATCGTATTTGAAAGTTAAACGCGTTTAAAACGACTGAAATTTAAATAAAAATAAATAAAAGAAAGCAATTCACGTTGAATTCAACACGCACGCACGTGATCTCCTTCACGTGAAAACACGTTTGCTGCTCTTCTTGTTCGCCTCCAGAACCCTAGAGCCGCCACCACAACTCAATTGTCGCGCCGCCGACGTGCACAACCACTTTAATCTAAAAACACCACCACGCTGCACACCTCAAGCCGACCCCCCTGCCAACTCGCGCGGCTCTCTACTGCCCCCTGGTGGTGGCCGCCGCCGCCGACTTTGGGGCACGTTCTGGCGAAAATCTCTGACCACAAAGACATATGAACGGGATGGATGTCTTCCACTCGATGAGCTCGACGCAATGGCGCACCCCGATCGACATCTAGACGAAGATCTGCCGTCAAACAATTGAAACCCTAATATGGACGGTCTGAGTTGATTTGAAAATTTTGGCAAACGGTGAATCGGATTGAAAAATGAATTCCAGTAGAAGATTATGCTTATTTAGAACATCAACATATAATTTTTTGGAATTTTTCCAGGGACTTTGAATTTTGATTTTTGAAATTGTAATTTGATCTTGGGTTTGGTTTGCAGCCATTGGGAAGAGGAAGAGCTGAGGAAATGAACGCGCAAACAAATGAAAATAAATGGAGTCTAGGGTTTATAACTGGGTTTATATAGGTAGGTTAGAAATAGAGTATATGGATCCGATAAACTAACGTGTCGAACGATAATTGGCCCAAAAAGCCCGTTTCGACTACGGAACGAAATTGGGTCAAACCATATATCACAATAGGGGTTTAAAAATATTCTGAACGCGATAGAAAAAGTTTCACGTCCAAATTCCATCGTAAGAAGAAGTTTCGCGTTTGATTTCAAGTTGATTTCAATTAAATCGATTACAAGGCGTTTCGCGTTCGTATAATCAAATGGCAAGTCCGATCGCTACAAAACTTGAAACCCTATAATAATTCACTGATACGGATCTGATGAAACTGGTTTCGTCGGAATCCGAGTCCGTGACCAAAATAGCTATTTTTATATTAAATAAATAAATTAGGAATTAGTAAATAAATCCAAATTTTTGTATTTCAGTTTTAGAATTGGAAATTTTATCACTCAATAATTCTCAAACATTTAAAACGATTTAACAATTTTTAAATGTCAATTTATTAAAGATTAAATCAATAAAAAATTCCAATTTCAATGAAATTTCAAAATTGTGGATAAATCTCCAAAATTCCCCTTTTTATTGAATTACCCTACATTTATTCCATTCATAAATTCCAATATAAGGGTTTACCATTGGATTTAAACTCGTCACATAAATATTTCCAGTTTCAACTTAATTCTTAAATTAACGTAATAATTACACATTTGATTTTTATTCATTTGCAATAAATCCAACTATTATAAATTAAATAAATTAACTCACTATTAAAATTCACATTCTATCATTCATAATATTTATCACCTTGATTCACTTATAACATCTATAATTCCTTAAACAATTTCCTATCTCAAATCTTAAATGTAAATTATTTTAACGATTATAGTACTTATTTCAATTTCTTAAAATAATCTATTTATTACGCTTGAATCCAATTTATTTAAATAAGTTTCCAATTAAACGGATTAGATTCAATTCCAACTTCTTTACTCACACTTAAGTTTAGGTTAAAATTA
Source organism: Allium cepa (assembly GCA_030765085.1). Lineage (NCBI taxonomy): Eukaryota > Viridiplantae > Streptophyta > Magnoliopsida > Asparagales > Amaryllidaceae > Allium > Allium cepa. The sequence continues at coordinate 801,105,050 of CM060937.1, forward strand.
ATTTATAACATATTACTTCCCTAGTTATTACTTTACATCTTCCCGTATTGATTTCCCAATTTATCACAATTATTAAAGTAACGCTTAATAAACATGAACCTATAATTTCTCAACTTTTAAAAGAACGTTATTTCACTTTCCATTAGTGTAACATACATTTATTTTATTATCACTTATTACAAATTCTAATTCCATTAACAAATAAGCAGGTAATTAATAATATACGTTACAAATTTTGAATTGATCACTATTCATTATTATTGACTTTAATTTAGCATTAATTACCTTGCATTAACATTGTTACTTAAAATCCCTATCCAATTTCAATTAATATTCCAATGCATACAATTACTCTTTTCATTATTTATTAATTATCACAAGAAACGTTTATTAATTTCAACAACATTGTAATTACAAATTACCTACATTGATTGTATAAGTTTTACATTATTATCATTCATTAGAATTATGTTCAACTTTCCATTTCTTGCAATAACTCATATCTATACTTTTTCATATGAATAAACAAGGTTCCACTAAATAGGATTTATTCAATCCACTCCCTTTAAATTAAATCTATTACAATCAATGCAACATTTCATCAAATACCAATTGACCCAATTATTTCATTTATACTAAGACATATTATCTAAAGAAATTTACCAAATTTAAATGTCCATTCAAGTTTATAGATTATTACTTGCGTTAACAAAATTCTTTAATTTATTTTACTGTTAACAATGTTTTATTACATTAAATCGATTTAATTTTTCCTTTAATTTCTCATATTCAATTTATATACAAGTAAAAATCTTTCCATTACTTAAATCATTTGGATTAACTTCGAATTACTATAAGTAGGTTTTAATTAATTTTATTTTTTTCTACTAAATTTAATTACAACCTTATTAGTTTAACCAAATTAAATCCATGAAATTTACGGGTCGTTACACTCTTCCCCACTCAAAAATTTTCGTCCCCGAAAATGAAAAGTAGGGAAACGAAGAACTAAGAAATCAATATACCTTAGTCAATCATTAACTTTATAAAAAATTAAATTTATAAAATTAATTAATTTAAATAAATTACTGAAGTTTGGAAAACATTTCCAAAATATTTCTAAGTTCAAAATTTACGGAAAATTTTGGCAGAGTCTCCTTTGTACGGAGAGTCTCGGGAGAAAATATAATATTAAATATAACAAAATATCACATATAATACCCAAAATATTATATCCCAACACGGGAAAATATATAAAATAGCGCTAAAAAACAAAATCTGAAACGTACCTATTTGTCGGGCAAATTACGCTTAATTTATGGAACCAAAAGCAGTAGCAATTTCTTCCATAACCTGCGTTTCACTTATATAATCTAAAAGGTAACAATTTATGTAAAGTGAAATGTTTAAGTGGTTTCAATCCTTAACAACAAATCAATACAACAACCATCAACTTTAACAAACAGCATACTCAACAAATACAAAGCAACCATTAAATCAAACAAACAAATAGTTGTTCAGGTTCAAAACTTTTAAATTGTACGGAATGAAGAATAAACCATCCAGTGCATCATTTACTCAACAGTCTTAGATGAAACTAAATAGATTATTTATTCACCCCAAATCCAATTTTAAGGCATCTTCCCCAACCAACCATAACCAAACAACAACAATTCCTACTAACAAATCAAATAACTCATTATTAATTAAAAAAAAATTATACATTAGTTGTTTGATTTTTTTTCATTCATATAACAGTTTATCTTTTATTTTCATTTATTTCATTCAATTTTATTTAGAAATAACTTCAACCCTATTTCTTAAATTTACAATTTCTTAGCATTTCCATTTTATTTACTTCAGTTGAAAATCATCTATTTGAATTACTTACATTTAATTATATTCACTTATAGTAAAATTTCAATTATAACTTAAGTTTATAACATTAAATTCTCATTTAACATCAATTTCATTGAATACTTTCATTATTTCAAATTTCTACTTGAATAATATTCTATTACAATCTCTTATTAAACATTTCAACTTTTAATATTTGGTAAGTTATATATGTTATTTAAGGGTGTAATTTGAAAGTTATACAAGTTTGTTCCATTTCCTTTAATTAATTCATTGTTCAATAAATTTTTACCCCTTTTTCTTATAAGTTCAAATTTCAACTTCTTTTTATTTCCTTTATAACTTAGTATTAAATCTCTTACCTAATATAGAGATTTCAATTATTAATCACTTACCTTTTATTTCACTACAATAATTTAAACAAGTAATTAATGGAAATTTAAGAATTAAATACCTGGTTAAATTTCAAATTATTTTAAAATAATAGATAAATATATTCTTATAACTTATATACCTCTAATTATATTTAAAAAATTCAAAATTTTATATATTTTTCAAAAATGAATCTGCAGCAGAACTACTACAGTGGCCTTCCCTCTTCGAAACTCGAAAATGAAAGTTGATGATGCGGCTGCCATCACCGAAATTATTTTCCAACGACATAGAGGAAAGTACAAACTTATTTTCTCCAAAATCTTCTTTAAAACAATTCTTCCAAATTATATTGAAATATTTATATCGGAAAATACTTATAAACAATATTATTATATTCCAAATTTTATTCGAAGAAATTTCAAAACCCCGGAACTTAAGTTCTAAATTTCCAAATTTCATTTATTTTATTTTTCAATCTTATTTATATTATTATTTATACACTTTATTACCTAACAACCAATCTATTGCAGCAAATATAGATATCATTTGAAATTTTTTATTTTATATAGAAAATATAATAGGAAAAATTATTTCATTCACCTATATAAAACAAATATTATGTCGGTATATCCTATTAAGTGTTTAGAAATCCCTATTGATGTCATAGCGTCCTATGCATCAACCAGAATTTATAAATACAAAATGGAACAGATTAACACAATATAAAAACCCTTTTATAACACTAACAAATACGCTCTCTCATATATATACACTCAGCGACTCCCATAGGGTATTACTACCCTATTAATAAAGAGTCAGACCCCACAATGCTAAGGTTTATCGCTAAAACAAAGCTCTGATACCAGATGTAACGTCTTGCCTTTTCGCATGCTTTAAATCGACACACATGTCGATTCAAAGAATACGGAAGGACGGATTGTTATGGGGTAAATAAGAAAAATAGAGAAGAGAAAAAAACTAAACAAAATCTCACAGAGGAAGGATAAAATATATTAATAAATATACAGTTCATAAAACTGTTTACAAAACATTATTCATCTTTATACAATAAATATCAGAGTTCACATACTAATAATGTCAGTGCAGCGGAATACAGTGCAGTGGAACCATATAATATATAATAGTAATAGTAATGAAATCTTCGTCTTCTTCCTCCAGAAATAAAGTCTTCAAATCCTGAAACGCTCGGACTGACCCGAGCGAATTTGAAAAGACAAAAACACTCGAGTCAGAACTAAAAGATATTATGTAAGTTAAATTGGTAGAAATAAATTTGAGTGCGGTAACTCAAGAGATGCTCGGGATTTACATCTCCTAATGATCCGTTAAACTATTTATTATATAGTATATGGCGCTATTATAACTTAGTCTAATTGTAAAATAAACTTACTTTTTCTTAGCATTAAGGGGTTACCCATATAGCCCTTAACACGTAATAGTCCCAGTAGTCCATCCAATATCATAGTCCCTCCTGATCGGGAAGCCACCAGAGGAAACCACACGGGCTACGGGAGAAATCCAAACTCGTACAAGGCGCGATAGGGTAGGTGACACGGCACAACTAGGCAATGCCAGGGTAGATATACCAATTACGCTTCTGGGTCGGTGGTAACGCGTAGCGCGCAGCTATCACCCACCTCGTGCCACAGCCCCAAAAAAAATCAAAAGTGGCCACCGAATCAATCCAAAAGTCAAGTATAATATCGAAGGGATGTGTCCGATCAAAGGTGCTACCTTATTAACCCGTCAATCGCTCTTGTTTTAGCCACCTTATGCCAACTCACGGGAGTTTGGTCCAAGTATTTACCTTACGAGCAACGTCACCACCAACCTACTTCATTCTGGAATCTCCACCGCGTACACGGTTGTTAAAGTGGTTTTCGGAGTTGGCAGAGAGTATGACAACTTCCGATCCCGGTCTCTTTAACAACCAAACGTTATTATAACACCGCGGTCATTTAAAAATAATTATACTTTCAAAACCAGAATATAATTATCCATTTCAAAATCCATAAATACGATATTATTTCCTTTTAAAACCCCAAATAAATATGATATCATTTTATTTCAAATATATTTCTTTTCCAAAATCATGCCACTTTTAAGATTTATAATACCTCGAAACTAAATATTTGAAATTTAACTTTCAACATAATACTTCGAAATCCATAGTTTTAAAACCATAACTTCCAAAACTTAAATGGTTTGGATATTCAATCGTATATAAAATAAAATAGTTGAATTTAAAATTTCTTTAAATGTAAATAATTTCCACGCCTTTACAATTTTTATTCATTTTAAATTCAGTCTAACATATAACTTTTAGGTTCACTTTCAGTTTGAATAAAACACTTTGATTTCAATATTTTCAAACTTTGAGTATTTAATGAATTTCAAAACTAAGGTTGGGAATTTCAAATCAACAATTCATTTTACTATTACTTAGTTTGAAAGGTTTACATGATAAATCTATAACCATTTAAATTAAAACTAAATTTATTAACCCTAAATATTTCCTTCCATTTATTTATACTAGAATTATTCATTAAATCCAGTTATAAATATCATACCTTAAAATTTCCAATTTAAATAAGTTAACATCAACTTATGGAGTTAATTTTTCAAATAAGCTCAATTCCAATAAAATTTCCAATTTATCTTTCAATCTTAATTAATTTGAATCATTTAAAAACTCTATACATATACAAGATTTAACCCTGTACTTAATCATATAATATAAATTATCAAATTCCATTTTTCAACTTATTCATTTTTATTTAACAGATTTATGCATAGCTTAAATTCAACAATTTAACTATATATGTATATATAAAATATATTTATCATATCCAAATTTATTTTTTATTAAATTGTATCGTATCCAAATTTATTATTTATTAAACCGTATCATATCCAAACCATAAAAATCATTTCAAAAATAATTTTATATATATACCGCGGTGCCTGTATATAATTTTCTATCCTATGGTCAAGTGATACGGATATTTATCATTTCAATCCGCAATTTAAAAATAAAAATGCGGTTGTATATCATTTCAAACCGCAATCCCGAATGAAATGAAATGCATAGTAACATGCAGATTTTAAAATATAGGACACATCATCCATTCACCAAACATCCATCATCAAACATTTATTTATAATCATCATCAAATTTAAGCAAAACATCAACATATAACAGGTGATAAATAACTGGTATGAATTATCGGTTTATATTCAAAAATAAATTTAATAACTGTTAATTGGCAGTTTGTATGCAAAAGTAAATATAAATTTACTGGAAGTTAATATGCAATAAAAATAAACATAAATATAGCTGGCAGTTAATACGCAATAAATAAATAACAATTTAATGAAATAAAATGCAATTTACTGAGATGATGATTAAAACATGCCAAAAAGTCATAAATAAATTCCTAAACACATCACAAATCAATTTAACGAACATAAGAATTTTTAGAAGTTGTGAGTTGGTTAAAACACTCACATTTTGAATTTAAATCGAATTTAAATCCGATTTGTACCCAAAAATTTGACGCTCTCAGAATCTGTCCAAACCAGCGTCAAAGCGTCTGGAATTTTATTACGATCCTAACAAAAAAAGGCACGTAAGTCGAATATCGTATTTGAGAGTTATACGCGTTTAAAACGACTGAAATTTAAATAAAAAAATAAAATAAAAGAAAGCAACTCACGTTGAATTCAACACGAGTGCACGTGATCTCCTTCACGTGAAAACACGTTTTCTCCTCTTCCTGTTCGCCTCCAGAACTGTAGAGCCGCCACCACAAATTAATTGTCGTGCCACCTACATGCACAACCACGTTAATCTAAAACCACCACCACGCTACACACCTCAAGCCGACCCCCCTGCCAACTCGCGCGGCTCTCTACTGCCCCCTGGTGGTGGCAGCCGCCGCCGACTTTGGGGCACGTTGTGGCAAAAATCTCTGACTACAAAGACAGATGAACGGGATGGATGCCTTCTACTCGATGAGCTCGATGCAACGGCGCACCCCGATCGACGTCTAGACGAAGATCCACCGTCAAACAATTGAAACCCTAATATGGACGGTCTGAGTTAATTTGAAATTTCCGGACAAATGGTGAATCGGATTGAAAAACGAATTCCAGTAGAAGATTATGCTTATTTAGAACTTCAACATATAATTTTTTGGAATTTTTCCGGGGACTTTGAATTTTGACTTTTGATTTTGAAATTGTAATTTGATCCAGGGTTTGGTTTGCAGCCATTGGGAAGAGGAGGAGCTGAGGAAATGAACGCACAAACAAATGAAAATAGATGGAGTCTAGGGTTTATAACTGGGTTTATATAGGTAGGTTAGAAATATAGTATATGGATCCGATAGATTAACGTGATGAACGATAATTGGCCCAAAAAGCCCGTTTCGATTCCGGAACGAAATTGGGTCAAACCATATATCACAATAGGTGTTTAAAAATATTCTGAACGCGATGGAAAAAATTTCACGTCCAAATTCCATAGTATGAAGAAGTTATGCTGAAATCAATATTTTCAAATTGATTTCAAGTTGATTTTAATTAAATCGATTTCAAGGCGTTTCGCGTTTGTATGATCAAATGACAAGTCCAATTGCTACAAAAATTGAAACCCTACAATATTTCACTGATATGGATCCGATGAAACTGGTTTCGTTGGAATCCGAGTCCGTGACCAAAATAGCTATTTTTATATTAATTAAATAAATTAGGAATTAGTAAATAAATCCAAATTTTTGTATTTCAGTTTTAGAATTGGAAATTTTATCGCTCAATAATTCTCAAACATTTAAAACGATTTAACAATTTTTAAATGTCAATTTATTAAAGATTAAATCAATAAAAATTTCCAATTTCAATAAAATTTCAAAATTGTGGATAAATCTCCAAAATTCCCTTTTTTATTGAATTACCCTATATTTATTCCATTCATAAATTTCAAATATAAGGGTTTACCATTGGATTTAAACTCATCACATTTATATTTCCGGTTTCAACTTAATTTTTAAATTAACGTAATAATTACACATTTGATTTTTATTCATTTGCAATAAATCCAACTATTATAAATTAAATAAATTAACTCACTATTAAAATTCACATTCTATAATTCATAATCTTTATCACCTTGATTCACTTATAGCATTTATAATTCCTTAAACAATTTCCTATCTCAAAATCTTAAATGTAAATTATTTTACCAATTATAGTAATTATTTCAATTTCTTAAAATAATCTATTTATTACGCTTGAATCCAATTTATTTAAATAAATTTCCAATTAAACGGATTAGATTCAATTCCAACTTTTTTACTTACACTTAAGTTTAGGTTAAAATTAATTTATAACGTATTACTTCCCTAGTTATTACTTTACATCTTCCCGTATTGATTTCCCAATTTATCACAATTATTAAAGTAACGCTTAATAAATACGACCCTATAATTTCTCAACTTTTAAACGAACGTTATTTCACTTTCCATTAGTGTAACATTCATTTATTTTATTATCACTTATTACAAATTCTAATTCCATTAACAAATAAGCAGGTAATTAATAATATACGTTACAAATTTTGAATTAATCACTATTCATTATTATTGACTTTAATTTAGCATTAATTACCTTGCATTAACATTGTTACTTAAAATCCCTATCCAATTTCAATTAATATTCCAATGAATACATTTACTCTTTTCGTTATTTATTAATTATCACAAGAAACGTTTATTAATTTCAACAACATTGTAATTACAAATTACCTACATTGATTGTATACGTTTTACATTATTATCATTCATTAGAATTCTATTCATGCAATAACTCATATACTATACTTTTTCATATGAATAAACAAGGTTCCACTAAATAGGATTTATTCAACCCACTCCCTTTAAATTAAATCTATTACAATCAATGTAACATTTCATCAAATACCAATTGACTCAATTATTTCATTTATACTAAGACATATTATCTAAAGAAATTTACCAAATTTAAATGTCCATTCAAGTTTATAGATTATTAATTATGTTAACAAAATTCCTTAATTTATTCCAATTACTGTTAACAATGTTTTATTACGTTAAATCGATTTAATATTTTACTTTAATTTCTCATATTCAATTTATATACGAATAAAAATCTTTTCATTACTTAAATCATTTGGATTAACTTAGAATTACTATAAGTAGGATTTAATTTATTTTATTTTTTTCTACTAAATTTGATTACAACCTTATTAATTTAACCAAATTAAATCCATGAAATTTATGGGCCGTTACAGAGTGTGATTTTCTCACGCTGGTATTCCAGACTGACTCGGGTGTTATTTAACTGCAATGCTCGGGTTAGACCGAGTATTATAGGATACAGGATTTGATGCTGTGGAGCTCAGGAGACGAGCTGGATGACGATACATACTTTCGTACTTGTTTTATATATATATTCCGCTGTGTCGATTAGTTGTATATCTAGTTGTATGTTATTGATGTTGAGCTGTGATTGATGTACTCTGATGATGTAATATATAAACAGAGATATTTGGTTTTGAGTAAAGATTATTTATTATCTATTATATTTTATTCCGCTGCGATGGTTAGATTCTGTTGTTGTTTTCTATTTTCTTCTTCTACCTCTTCTTCTTTAACCAAAATGGTTCGTATTTCTATACAACTTGAGTTGATGTAGGTAGAATAGTGTTAACTCAAGGAGTACGGATTTGCGGGTTGTTTCAAGTTTATCACCCTCAAAAGAATTGAAATTGAAATCCAACTCAATACCGTGTTTTCAACAACTTCATTAAGATTGTTATTTTCAGTTTCAAAAGTTGTTGTTTGAAAATCGTCAATTGTGGTAAAAGATGGATTATCACTTGACTCATCACATGTTGGAATTTGATTTTGTTTATCATGTTGTTTCATATATGTTTCAAACAACAAATTCGTGTGATCATCGTAAATTCGTTCATTTGCTTAATAAAATCAAATTTATAGTTATTAACATGAGAATTTTCGATTTGGATTTGTTGAGAGCAAAAAATTTCACTCGTATCGTAGCCAAGATTATTCCCATTGCCAAATTCGTTTGAAAAGTTGTTCCTATTTTCATGTTGAGTTTGAAATTCATTTTGGAGTTCGAAATTGAACTGGCATAGGTTATAATCATACTCGTTTAAATTTTGAATTGAATTTAAATTTTGAAATCCTTGACTCGAGTTATTACACAAATATGAATTACACAATTCATTTATACTTTGATTTTGTTGTGTAGAGAGTTCAAGTAAAGATGAAATGCTTTTTTCGAGAATCGAGGGTTGTTCAATGTTTTGAAAACTTTGTTGTTCGAAATTCGAATTATTTGCAAAATAGTTATTGTTAAAATATCCATACGAATTTGGAGTGAAATCATATGGATATATTGATTTTCACAAACATTGTAAAATTCAAGTGAGCAAGGAAAAGGAAACTCGGACATTTTCAAGAATTTTTTTTTTGTTTTTTTATAAAGAAAAATATATACAAGTAGAATTTATTTTTCAAAATGGAAAATTGATTTTTGTTTTGTTTTTGGATATCAAATTTTTTTTGAAAAGATTTTTCTTTTGGACTTTTGATTTTAATTTTTTTTTGGAATTTTGATTTGAAAATTTTCAAAGGAAAAGGAAAAAAAAAACTAAGTTAAGAAATATTAACAATTTTTGTAGTTTTGGATTTTGATTTTTTTTTTAAATATGCATGAACTAATGCAACTAAATGAATGCAAGGGTCTAATTACAAATGATTTATCCTAAGTTAACCCAAAATTATATAATCACAAATTGTCTTAGATAAACAATATAGTTCTCAGCCAGGTAACGGATAGGATTTATCGGTGCACCAAGAATCACCGTAGCAATGCAGCCGAAGGTTTAAGTACCTTCAGAGGAACAACCACTGTAATATTTACGAATCACCGTAATATTTATAAATGGTTATTACTCTGCCGTAGCTTAGACACCAAGAAATTAAATTGTTCAAAGAAGACAACTTGTCAATATACAATTAAATGTTATTGATGTCTAACCGTTATTATGAATCAAAATCTAGGATGAAATGCAAAGCAGAAAATAAACTTGTATTCACAATGCAACTACGAATGGATTTTTTGTTTTCTTTTTGGTTGTTTGATTTTTTTTAAATATATACAAGCAAACAACAATGCAGGGCAAATAAAAACAACAGATATAACAAGCAAGCAGTTTATTATTTTTTTTTTGGCAAGCAGAGCAGATCAAGCTATTCTTCTCTTTCTGAAATTTTTTCTTTGGCAACATGAAAATAAAAAAAAGATATATATACAATTTTGTTTTTTTTTTGTTTTTTTCTTTTGCTTTAAAAGACAAGGAACTAAAACAAATGAAAAACAAAACAAATTAAAATAATTGAAAACAACTCCCTTTTCTTAAGAGAAAGAAGAGATTAAGAGAAATTAGGAAACAAAAAAAATTTGCTAAAACCAAATTAACTACACTAATAAAACAACTCACTCCTTTTTTTAACAATGAAAAGTAAACAAAAACAAAAAGGATATAAACTAAAAACCAAAAACAAATTGTATCAAAGCATCGTGCCCGGCCCAAAACAACATGAGCATCTCTTTTTTTTCATTTCAAAGTCAACTTGCCCAAGCTTATTTTCTAATAAAAGCAGTCAAACTTTATTTCTTTCAAAAACAAACATAAACATCCACCGCAACCAAAATTAACAAGTCAGTTTCACTCAATTTCGATATGGTGAGGCGATGGAATTGTGGTATCGAGTCGATTAGTTCGACCAGCGGGCTAGGTGGTTTGATTTGGCGAAGGAAATTGTCGTGTGATGAGGCGCGGTTGTGTGGTGATGATTTTGGTTGATGTTGATTGTGGGTGGATTCGGCGATGAGGTTTGATGTTGCTGTTTCTTGGGTTCGCGATGGTTGCGGAGGTGGGTTGTCAGTGGTTCGCGAATGTTCGATGTAAAGGCCCGCAAATCCGTACCCCTTGAGTCAACACTATTCTACAACAATCAACTCAAGTTGCACAGAAATACAAACCATTTGGGTTAAAGAAGAAGAGGTAGAAGAAGAAAATAGAAAACAATAACAGAATCTAACCATCGCAGCGGAATAAAATATAATAGATAATAAATACTCTTTACTCAAACATCAAATATCTCTGTCTATATATTACATCATCAGAGTACATCAATCACATCACAACATCAATATCATACAAATGAATACTCAACAACTCAACACAGCGGAATATGTATATATATACAAGTGCGGCAGTACGTATCGCCATCCTACTCGTCTCCTGAGCTTCACAGCATCATATCCTACATTCTATAATACTCGGTCTGACCCGAGCATTACAGTTAAATAACACCCGAGTCAGTCTGGAATACCAGCGTGAGAAAATCACACCAAATTGATTATTAAAGTTTCAAAAATCTTTTTAAAAACAAAAGCATCTCGTAAGACCACGCCATAAATGAACATGTGGGGTTTTTACCTTACGATAGCTAAAATAATTTTTATAGAAATCCTCTGATGTTATAATAGGGTCTATTTACAAATACTTATAAAATAGCCGAAATTGTTACATTATTAAATTCCACCTACTAGCCACAAAAGTGGGTAATACAAACAAAACTCGTACAAGGCTCGTAGGGAGAATGGATTTCCAACTAATGACTAGGCACTGGGGTACCACCTGTCACAGTACGGGGCCTAGATCACCGTACCGAGGAGTACGCCCGCTCCCTTGCAACACAAGGCCGGGACTACCCCTTACTGGATAATCCCGAGTGAGATCACCCCGTGGTTGGGATCAGCAACCGCCCACTAAGCCGAAAATAAAAAGGGACCTCTAGACTGGAATGACCTCACCCTGCTTGGGTGCTACCCACCTAGCCTTGCTGCATAAGCCCTGATTTTCAGTCATTCCCATTTGATGAGGCTTGAGGCTAAACGTTACCTTATAGAACATATCCCTTAGAATGCCCGTCGTCCACCTGACGATGTTTCGCAAGCATTCATCCATACAAGTCCGTCCCAGGTTCGAAGGAACTGAAGGCACTATTTCTACTACATCCGTTTTGGAAATATCCTCAGGATTAGTAGCGACTATCCCTTGCACATCACTGCTCCATCTTCGAATCCAAAATCGTTTACACGAAACGTACAAACCGGATCGAAGTGGTTTTCGAGAAATAAATCTCGATCCCGGTCTCTTCGAAACGATCAACGCATTGTCCAATATTGATAGTCGGTTATTTAACTATCAATTAATATTCACAACATCCATCACACAATAAATAATTTACCAAATTATTTATTTACTTCAAAAATATCTTCACCAGATATATTTCTATTTTCAATTCTTTGACAACAGTTTCAAAACCATCTTTGTTTTCAGAATAAATTTTCCAAATATTTTCTATCTTCTCTGAAATCACCAAGCACAAAACTAGATTTTTAAATAATTTAAAACACTTTACTTTGAAAATATACTTTAAACATTTAAGTTGAATTACTTCAATAATTTGTTAAAAATACATGCTATACCAATATTTGAAAATAAGGTTACTTAATAAAACATAAAACCAGATTTAAACTTTTAGAACAAATACTAAATCACTCCGTAGATAATTATTGCTATAATATATTAAAAGTAAATACTTGCTTTAGAAATTAAATATTAGAAATAATAAATTTTACAAAACATGATTTTTTTAAAAACAACTTTAAAACATTTAATCTATATTTACAAATTTACTTTTAAAAACGTGTACTTGGCCATCCAGAGAAAATCCCAACTTCAAGCACTTAAATCAATTTCCCAAATTGATTTCCAATTTATTCTATTTGAACTAAATTTCTTTACTTACTTGGTTCATTTCAAAATTCATTAATTATGGACTTTATTTTTATTATTATTATTTTCTGTTTGATTTTAAATCTTTTAACTGAAATATATCAATCTCAGCTTCTTCCAAATCCCTTCTTTATTCTTTTAAATAAATTGAATCTTAAATTTTAAATAAATGTTTTATAATAACACTAACATTTAAAATTCATTAATCTTCTGATTATTCAAATTTCCCTTACTAACTTAAGATTTATTTATTAGAATTTTAAAGGGCACTTTACTTCTTTTCCAATAAATTAAATCTTAAATTTAATCAAATTACTATAATTATTTTACTTACAAATTCTCTTCGTTTAAATCCAAAATCCTATTCTATATATATCTTAATAACTTAGTGCACCGGAATATATTCAGGTAAACCATAACACCCAATATTCCTATTATCAATAATATTCATCACAGAATATAAAATAATCACATCAGAGGGTATTAAATAATTTAAATAAATGTTGAAGGATCCAGTTGGATCCCTCCAACCTGTTTCGTTGCAGCCACAGACATTAGCATCACATAATATGCCAATTCAAATTATACTATCCTATACCACATCAATCAATTCAACCATACAATCAATTATTTAAATTTAATCACTTAAATTTAAATTTAAACTGAGTGAGATTAACTCACCTTTTGCTATTATTTGCAATCCACTCCAGTCTCGACTGATTTAGACCTTGAATAAACATTTACAGTTTATTAATATTTGAACAATCAAATGACAAATTTATCGTTTAATATTTTAGTTAACTTACAATTTAGTTAAGCTATTTATTTTCCGACTATTAACCTTACATAACCAATTATATGATATTTTATTAATATCCGAACAAATCGAATGATCGATTATGATTTAACTTGAATAAATCAATTTGTCACTTATTAATTCAATTTACTAAATTCCAAATGATCGTTAACTAACTTAGTTAACATTTCTTTTCTGCCCAATCTAGAAATTCAAAGACAGGTTATATATATATATATATATATATATATATATATATTAACTCCTCACATAAATTTACCGATTACTTAAAGTTGACAGATTTCTATATATAAAATCATATCTATATTTTCTGATCTGTATATATGTACATATAATTATGAAATTAAATTAAAATATACAACTCTATACCTTACTGCACATAAATTATTTTTAAACAGCAAAGGTATAATAATTTCCTTCTGAACTCATATATCAAAACAAAATTATTTTACTGTAAAATGCCTTTCCTTTTTCTATACATGTTTATGTCAATTTAGATTTTCCAAATAAACTTTCTGTCTATAATTTAAATCTCAACAGTAATTTTTTTTAAATTTCAAAATTAAATTGCAAACTTAAGAATACCTGCCTACAGTACGAGCTTCTGCCATCGAACAGCCTTCCTCAATTCTCGTCGAAGTCGCTAACGCCTTCCACCGCACGGCTTCCACAAACTTCGAAATCCCAACTCCACCGCGAAATTGCTCACGTCCACCCCTCCCATTGCCAGCGACCAACGTAGAACAGCCCCCGAACAAAAAGAATTGATTGCGATAAAGTCGTGAACTTCACCTCTAATTCCTAGCTTTGAGTGTTCGACGAATAGCTACAAATCGCGCCGCCTAATTTGATTCGAACACTTGCTGCAAACACGAATCCCAATCGCGTACATGACCTTAAATCAAACTGGGACGAGAAGGAGGTCGATTGATTCGAGCTGAAATGAAGAGGGTTATTAGTTTTGGAATTTTAATTTAAGAGAGAAGGTTTCAGTTTCTTAAGAAAAGGAGTTGCCATTATTTCGTGAGTTCCAATTTTTTTTTAAAAAAATTGATTAGTTTCGGCTGTACAAAGGAGAAGGGGGACGCGATGTATATAGATGGAAGATGTCTTCACAGAGAAGGGTAACGATAGAGACAGGCTAGGTCTGCTTATAGGGTGGCTAAGGATTTGAAATTTTTATATTTTTATATCCAAAATATCCCGTGGTCCAAAACTCTAAACCCCAAACTCCAATTTATATGCAACGACCGGCGTTCCTAACGTTATATCGCTAATCTGAACATGCTGGAACAAGCTTCGAGGTCTAGCTAGACCATATGGGGAAAATAGCTTTTTGGATCCATTTACTTAATTAAATTTTCGATATAAATTTAAGTGCGTTTATCTACCGTACACTCACACACTTACTCTGATCAACACGAAATTCGAAATCCGATAATAATTCAATAATCGAATCCAATGGAACTGGTTTTGTCGAATTCCGAAACTGTGCCTCGGAAGGCTATTTTTAAATTCGATTTAAGCTACAAAATTTTAAAACTGAAAAAATCTCTGTTAATTTAAAATTTTCAACTTCTATTATCTTCAGTTCTATTAATATAAATTTTACAAGCCTTCAAATTATTTTCAACAGGTATAAAACTTGGGATTCAACATTTAGCTCGGCTTCCAGTTATTTGATTCAAAAATTTAATTATCAAATAAATCGTGATATTCGTAATTCAAGTTAAAATTGCTCTACTGAATATTTAAAATTAATTAAATATTCTGATTTCAAATGTTTGAAAATTTCAGGTCGTCACATTCCTCCCCCTTAAAAGAATTTCGTCCCCGAAATTGCTAATTAGGAAGAATGGTCCAACACCCGTTACTATTTCTCCAAAACAAACAATTTAGCATCTTCCCAAACGATCGTTTTATAAAAGACCCATTATTATTATTCTTATTAACTTTCCAAACCTTTCCCTAGTTTGCAAACAATCCTATTTGCCCAACCATTCAAGTTTTAATCTTAAAACCAATTTTGAATTATCAAAAATTTTCAAAATTTTTTCTAACCCCCTAAATTTTCGAAAAATTTCGCCAGCGTCTCCTTTGCGCGGCTAGCTCTGTACTACTACAAAAATGGCTCTACGGCCTCCCAAATCCAAAATGAAAACAAAAAGCCAAGTGGCTCAATCCAAAATCCCAATCCAATTTCATACCAAAATTTGAATACATACCTTTTGTCGGGCAATTCATATTTATCTTCTGAAATCAAAATCAATTCTTTTTCCCTTTATATTACCTGCATATCCTGCTTAGCACTAATATCCAATCACAATATTCCCAAAACATTTTATCGACTCCTTACCAAATGCCAATATTCATCCAAATATCAACTTAGAATATATTTGCAATATTCAGTTTCCAATAAAGAATTAACCATTCCTTACTTAAGTTAACATAAGCATTTATATGTTTCTTTATTTATTTCCATCTTACCACTTCAAGCTATATCCATTTCTATCCACATTGGTTTATCTCCATTTCTATACGAATTCAAATTATTTTTCAACTCTGAATATATAAATTTTATTTGTCATTTATTACTAATTCATATCATTATTTTAATTAGTTTCATTCACTAACTTATTTCAATTTCCAGTTTAAAATTGTTTTGTCGTTAGCAAAATTTTCCAAAATCTTTCAAAAAAATTCTAACTCCCAAAATTTCTGAAAATTTTTGACAGAGTCTCCTTTGCGCGGAGGAGCTTTTACAATTTGACAAAAGATATAAATATATATACATCGACCCACACGGTCGAAAAAACAAAAAACAGTTCATATTTCCTATTTTTATTGCGTAGGCGTGCCTTATTTAGCATTTTAAGCAAGCGGCTTATTATTTTAGCAGTTAATGCAACCCAAATCCAGCCATACGGCTTCCAGGTACCTGTACTTACTCAATTTAAACATGTAAGTGCCAAATATATGCAGTTTAACTATACTCACTTAGTTGCAATGGTTGAAACATATGAATTCTAAAAGAAATGCACATCAAACATTTTCCGTAAGCAACCGATAAAATCCCCATACTAATTCCACTGTTCCAATTAATTTATAAACCATTTTCATCCAATTTGAATGGTTTTCAATCCATTCGTATACCACTTCATTAATTTGAATGGTTTAAAACTCAATCGCTTACATTCAATTTATTTTTAAGCAAAACGAACTCATATTTATTCCAATTGCTTTCAAAATCAATTTATTTCACTCCCATTAATTCATAGAATTTTAATTACTTCCATTTACATCCAATGACAATTCATCCTATGCAATTTGACGAGATCCATGTGAACAAACAAATATTTATGTTTTATAACCAATTTAAATGGATTTCAACTCGGTTTATACTTAATTCTATTTCATTTTCAAATTTATTCACAATCTATATATTCTCATTTCATTGCATATCAATTTGAACACATTCACCTGCATTTCATTTTATTAACCAAACCAGTTCATACAAAACCATTAACAATTTAGGTTTATCGTCATTACCAATTAAATTTCCCTTTTTATTTTAATTCATTCACAATCATTTATTTAGCTTGACAAAATCCAGGCTATTTCCTTCAATAACCATTTAAATTTCATTCATTATCTATTCATTTGCATTTCATTTAAAACCATTCTATTTTTCTTATTGACTCCAAGTTAAATGGTTTACAATTACTTATTTAAGAATTTCATTCCATTAAATATTATCGGCAACTCATAGAATTTTATTTCAATTAAAATTTATTTTTACTTGATTTAAATCCAATCCACTATTATTAAACTTAATTTTTAGTTGAATTCAATTCAACTCCTTTGCATCTTTTAGCTTAAGTTTATTCACTCCAATTTTATACTTAAGCTCACTTCGTTTCAAGTAAATCTTTCTCTTCCATTCAATTTAGTTCTATTTCAGTTAAATCTCATTTTAAAATTTACAGCTTCATTTGATTTGTTATTATCAAATTTAACCTTTCATATTCAGTTCATTCAATTGATTGCATGGTCATCTCCAATTTACTTCCACTTATTTGGATTTTACTTTCACATCCAGACCATTATAATTCCAATCCATTTACACATATATTTTTTTCGATACATTTCAATTATATCTAATTTGTTAAACCTCAAGTTAAATTTTCAAT
Source organism: Allium cepa (assembly GCA_030765085.1). NCBI lineage: Eukaryota > Viridiplantae > Streptophyta > Magnoliopsida > Asparagales > Amaryllidaceae > Allium > Allium cepa. The sequence continues at coordinate 801,123,249 of CM060937.1, forward strand.
TTTTAACTCAAGTTCTAATCCACTATCCATTTTCAATTTACCACCCAATTTTTATGAACTCACGGTTCAATTTCATTTACTTCACCATCAATTTGAGTCGAATTTAATTTATAACTTGAGTTTATTTTCCAACTTCATCAAAAACTCTCAATTCAGCTTTTATTTAACCACATTAGGTTTCCATTACATATTTTACTAATTAGTTTATTATCTCATTAGTTTTTCCCCAACTTATAATCCAGAACTTGATTTTAATCTCAAAATCTCTCTATTTAATTTTCTTAAGTTCAAATTTATTTTATTATTCAAGTTTGGATTTTTGTTTTATTTCCCAAACATCAAACTATATTTATTTTGGAATTTTGTATCTCACTTTTCAAATATTTAATAAGCCACAACTTATTATTTACACAATCCCCTTTCATCATAAGCTTGAATGTATCCTTCCTTTATTTTAACTCAAGCCTTATGCGTCTTTATAACCCAAGCATATTTTATCCATGCATTTTAATTCTTTAATAAGTTATTCTGGTTTATTTATTTCAATCTAATTCTTATCTAATTTATTTCTTATCCAACTTATTTTCTAGTTATCCAGGTAAGAATCAATTTCAATTCAATTTATTCAATTGAATTCTTATTCCAATTCAATTTTATTTTACTCGGACTTATTGAATCTCAATTCGATTTCAACTTACTTTAAATACAACTGGATATTATTTTTTTCCGCTTATTTAATTAATTTCAATCCAGTTAAATTTTATTCTCCAGTCCATGTTAATTTCATTTTCAACTTTCTCTTTAAATTTACATTCCAATATTCAAAGCTTATATAATCTCAATTTATAAGCTTACAACCTCTCTTATCGGAATTTCTAAACACCCTTTTTTTTTCCAAATCATTTTGAAACCTCCAACATCTCAAATCTCAATTCTCAAATATTTAAACCAATCCTAGTTTTTATTTCCCAATAAATTTCCTTTGAAATTTCAAAAACAAACAGGTTTTCCTAAACAAATCAATTTTGCAGCAATCTATCACTTAGAAACTCGAAAATAAACATCGATGATGCTGCAGTCATCACCGAAGTTATTTTCCAGTGACTGAAGTGAATTCAATGCTATCTCACTTCCAAAATCCATTTTTGAACAAATTTCCTTTCAGAAATAACCCAAAAACATTAATAATACTATTTACCTCCAAAATACTTCCAAAATCTCTGGGTTTTAAAGTTTCAAATTTTATTTTAATTCAAATTTTAACTACAAAGGATTTGTATAGCTTATGCTTATACAAATCCCAAATTACTTATATTTCAAATTTATAATTTACATTTTTAATTCATATTTATAAATTCCATTTTATAATGAATTTATTCCCTTAAACTTGGGTTATATTTACAATTTCTAGTTAAATTTTCACTTAATAATGATAATAATTTAATATTATCATTTCTAACATCCAAGCAACCATATAATAGCTATATAGTTTACCAAAAACTTTCTTTATATCAAAAATATATTTTTGGGTAAAATTATTTCATTCACCCATATTTAAAACAATACCGTGTCGATTGTTCTATTCAAGTGTTTAGAAATCCTTTCGATACAGTTGTCAAGACTGTGTCGACGAAGGTTCATATGCCACTCAATAAACCGATCAACACGGTATTAAAACAATTTATATTCACTAACAAATACGCGCTCATATTTATTTATACGCTCAAACTCATTATAGAGTACTACGGACTCTATTTTAAATAAGTAATTCCCACCAGAGCCAAGGTTATCACTAACCTCGCTCTGATACCAAGTGTAACGGCCTGCAAATCCGTACCCCTTGAGTCAACACTATTCTACAACAATCAACTCAAGTTGCACAGAAATACGAACCATTTGGGTTAAAGAAGAAGAGGTAGAAGAAGAAAATAGAAAACAATAACAGAATCTAACCATCGCAGCGGAATAAAATATAATAGATAATAAATACTCTTTACTCAAACATCAAATATCTTTGTCTATATATTACATCATCAGAGTACATCAATCACAGCTGAACATCAATATCATACAAATGAATACTCAACACAGTGGAATATGTATATATATATACAAGTACGGGAGTACGTATCGCCATCCTACTCGTCTCCTGAGCTTCAAAGCATCATATCCTGTATTCTATAATACTCGGTCTGACCCGAGCATTACAGTTAAATAACATCCAAGTCAGTCTGGAATACCAGCTTGAGAAAATCACACCCAATTGATTATTAAAGTTTCAAAAATCTTTTGAAAAACAAAAGCATCTCGTAAGACTACGCCACAAATAAACATGTCGCGTTTTTACCTTACGATAGCTAAAACAATTTTTATAGAAATCCTCTGATATTATAATAGGGTCTATTTACAAATACTTATAGAATAGCCGAAATTGTTACATTATTAAATTCCAGCTACTAGCCACAAAAGTGGGTAATACAAACAAAACTCGTACAAGGCTCGTAGGGAGAATGGATTTCCAACTAATGACTAGGCACTGGGGTACCACCTGTCACAGTACGGGGCCTAGATCACCGTACCGAGGAGTGCGCCCGCTCCCCTGCAACACAAGGCCGGGACTACCCCTTACTGGATAATCCCGAGTGAGATCAACCCGTGGTTGGGATCAGCAACCGCCCACTAAGCCGAAAATAAAAAGGGACCTCTAGACTGGAATGACCTCACCCTGCTTGGGTGATACCCACCTAGCCTTGCTGCATAACCCTTGATTTTCAGTCATTCCCATTTGATGAGGCTTGAGGCTAAACGTTGCCTTATAGAACATATCCCTTAGAATGCCCGTCGTCCACCTGACGATGTTTCGCAAGCATTCATCCATACAAGTCCGTCCCAGGTTCGAACGGAACCGAAGGCACTATTCCTACTACATCCATTTTGGAAATATCCTCAGGATTAGTAGCGACTAGCCCTTGCACTTCACTGCTCCATCTTCGAATCCAAAATCGTTTACACAAAACGTACAAACCGGATCGAAGTGGTTTTCGAGAAATAAATCTCGATCCCGGTCTCTTCAAAACGATCAACGCATTGTCCAATATTGATAGTCGGTTATTTAACTATCAATTAATATTCACAACATCCATCACACAACAAATAATTTCCCAAATTATTTATTTACTTCAAAAATATCTTCACCAGATATATTTCTATTTTCAATCCTTTGACAACAGTTTCAAAACCATCTTTCTTTTCAGAATAAACTTTCCAAATATTTTCTATCTTCTCTGAAATCACCAAGCACAAAACTAGATTTTTAAATAATTTAAAACACTTTACTTTGAAAATATAATTTAAACATTTAAGTTAAATTACTTCAATAATTTGTTGAAAATACATACTATACGAATATTTGAAAATAAGGTTACTTAATAAAACATAAAACCAGATTTAAACTTTCAAAACAAATACTAAATCACTCTGTAAATAATTATTGCTATAATATATTAAAAGTAAATACTTGCTTTAGAAATTAAATATTAGAAATAATAAATTTTACAAATCGTGATTTCTTTAAAAATAACTTTAAAACATTTAATTTATATTTACAAATTTACTTTTAAAAACGTGTACTTGGCCATCCAGAGAAAATCCCAACTTCAAGCACTTAAATCAATTTCCCAAATTGATTTCCAATTTATTCTATTTGAACTAAATTTCTTTACTTACTTGGTTCATTTCAAAATTCATTAATTATGTACTTTATTTTTAGTATTATTATTTTCTGTTTGATTTTAAATCTTTTTACTGAAATATACCAATCTCAGCTTCTTCCAAATCCCTTCTTTATTCTTTTAAATAAATTGAATCTTAAATTTTAAATAAATGTTTTATAATAACACTAACATTTAAAATTCATTAATCTTCTGATTATTCAAATTTCCCTTACTAACTTAAGATTTATTTATTAGAATTTTAAAGGGCACTTTACTTCTTTTCCAATAAATTAAATCTTAAATTTATTCAAATTTATATAAGTATTTTACTTACAAATTCTCTTCGTTTAAATCCAAAATCCTATTCTATATATCTTAATAACTTAGTGCACCGGAATATATTCAGGTAAACCATAACATCCAATATTCCTATTATCAATAATATTCATCACAGAATATAAAATAATCACATCAGAGGGTATTAAATAATTTAAATAAATGTTGAGGGATCCAGTTGAATCCCTCCAACCTATTTCCCTACAGCCACAGACATTAGCATCACATAATATGCCAATTCAAATTATACTATCCTATATCACATCAATCAATTCAACCATACAATCAATTATTTAAATTTAATCACTTAAATTTAAATTTAAACTGAGTGAGATTAACTCGCCTTTTGCTATTATTTGCAATCCACTCCAGTCTCGACTGATTTAGACCTTGAATAAACATTTACAGTTTATTAATATTTGAACAATCAAATGACAAATTTATCGTTTAATATTTTAGTTAACTTACAATTTATTTAAGCTATTTATTTTCCGACTATTAACCTTATATAACCAATTATATGAAATTTTATTAATATCCGAACAAATCGAATGATCAATTATGATTTAACTTGAATAAATCAATTTGTCACTTATTAATTCAATTTACTAAATTCCAAATGTTATCGTTAACTAACTTAGTTAACATTTCTTTTCTGCCCAATCTAGAAATTCAAAGACAGGTTAAATATATATATATTAACTCCTCACATAAATTTACCGATTACTTAAAGTTGATAGATTTCTATATATAAAATCATATCTATATTTTCTGATCTGTATATATGTACATATAATTATGAAATTTAATTAAAATATACAACTCTATAACTTACTGCACATAAATTATTTTTAAACAGCAAAGGTATAATAATTTCCTTCTGAACTCATATATCAAAACAAAATTATTTTACTGTAAAATGCCTTTTCTGTTTCTATACATGTTTATATCAATTCAGATTTGCCAAATAAACTTTCTGTCTATAATTTAAATCTCAACACTAATTTTTTTAAATTTCAAAATTAAATTGCAAACTTAAGAATACCTTGCTGCCTACAGTACGAGCTTCTGCCATCGAACAGCCTTCCTCAATTCTCGTCGAAGTCGCTAACGCCTTCCACCACACGGCTTCCACAAACTTCGGCATCCCAACTCCACCGCGAAATTGCTCGCGTCCACCCCTCCCATTGCCAGCGACTAACGTAGAACAGCCCCCGAACAACAAGAATTGATTGCGGTAAAGTCGCGAGCCTCACCTCTAATTCCTAGCTTTGAGTGTTCGACGAATAGCTAGAAATCGCGCCGCTTAATTCGATTCGAACACTTGCTGCAAACACGAATCCCAATCGCGTACATGACCTTAAATCAAACTGGGACGAGAAGGAGGTCGATTGATTCGAGCTGAAACGAAGAGGGTTATTAGTTTGGGAATTTTAATTTAAGAGAGAAGGTTTCGGTTTCTTAAGAAAAGGAGTTTCCATTATTTCGTGAGTTCCATAATTTTTTTTTAAAAAATTGATTAGTTTCGGCTGTACAAAGGAGAAGGGGGACGCGATGTATATAGATGGCAGATGTCTTCACAGAGAAGGGCGACGATAGAGACAGGCTAGGTCTGCTTATAGGGTGGCTAAGGATTTGAAATTTTTATATTTTTATATCCAAAATATCCCATGGTACAAAACTCTAAATCCCAAACTCCAATTTATATGCAACGACCGGCGTTCCTAACGTTATATCGCTAATCTGAACATGCTGGAACAGGCTTCGAGGTCTAGCTAGACCATATGGGGAAAATAGCTTTTTGGATCCAGTTACTTAATTAAATTTTCGATATAAATTAAAGTGCGTTTATCTACTCTACACTCACACACTTACTGCGATCAACACGAAATTTGAAATCCGATAATAATTCAATATTACGGATCCGATGGAACTGGTTTGGTCGAATTCCGAGACTGTGTCTCGGAAGGCTATTTTTAAATTCCATTTAAGCTACAAAATTTTAAAACTGAACAAATATCTGTTAATTTAAAATTTTCAACTTCTATTATCTTCAGTTCTATTAATATAAATTTTACAAGCCTTCAAATTATTTTCAATAGGTATAAAACTTCAGATTCAACATTTATCTCGGCTTCTAGTTATTTGATTTAAAAATTTAATTATCAAATAAATCATGATATTCGTAATTCAAGTTAAAATTGTTGCACTGATTATTTAAAATCAATTATATATTCCAATTTCAAATGCTTGAAAATTCCAGGTCGTCACATTCGATGTTTGATGCTGGTAAAGTTGATTGAATGGGTGTCGATGGGTTCGGGTATCTGATGTAACAGTGAGGTGATTGCAGGCGATGGCTGTTAGCTGGGTAGCAGGTAGAGATGTCGCTCGAGTTGCTGCTGAGGTTGTAGAGGTATTTTTGATTTGAGGAGTTCAGGCTATGTGAATTGGTCACGGGGGGAGGCGATTGGTTGTGGTACAAAGGCGGTTTGTATGGATGGTGATGGATGGCCGAAGTTGTGTTACAGAGGTGATAACACAGTTTTTTTTTAGTGAATGTAATGATGAAGGTGTTTGTGTTGAGCAGTAGAACGGCAAATATGGTGACAGTGAAATTGGTCTTGGAGGAAGAAGCTGGACTGGGGAGTTGTGAAAAGGAGTGGAGTAGTTTTCAAGTGTTGTAAATTTGATGAATTTGATGAAGATACGGTCGTAAGCTTCAGTCTGCTGTCAGTAGCGATGAAGTATGGGTTGCTATTCGGAGATGAGTTGCTAGAAGGGGTGGCCTGAACTTGTAGCAGAGGGGATGTGAATGTTGTGACAGAGGGATAGTAATTTGTCGACTATCACAGTGCTGAGTGGAGTTGCAGGCAAGGGGCCTTTGTTGTATGGCAGTAGAGATGTGGTGATTTTCTATGGTAATTGAAATGTGTAAATTGAAGTATCTCTGGTAGGAAGATGCTCTGGTGATGGTGGTTTGTCTGTATATGTATGCACAGCAGCTTTGTGATGTTTGGATTTTCTGGTGGATGTTGTGAGTTCTGATGTATGAAATGTTAAGGTGAGAATCGGTGAACCAGAGGCAGTAATGGAACAATGGTTAGGCTTGTTGTGGTAAGACAGTGGGGAGTAGAGATGACTGTTGGTTGGTTGGAGATGGATATTCGAGACAGTCAGGTGGTGCTTGTATTGTGGTTGTTTGTAGTGTTTGGGGATAGTTGGAACAGTTGGATGGAGAAAAGGCAGGGGAGTGGCTTGGTTCAGGTGTTAGTGTCTAACAGAGAAGCAGAGAGTGATTTTGTGCACTGCTGCACAGTGGAAAAATTTGTGTAACCTCCTTTTTCTTTTTATTGAAATGCAAATTGATGTAGACTGTAACGTAAATAAAGATGTAAAATGTAACTGGAAAAAAAAGGCAAATGAAATATTAAAAAAAAATGGGTTTTGAAATTGTATATGATATTTTTTTTATATGTGCAAATGCAATTGAACAACACACTCGAAAACAACAACAAACAAAATGCAAACAACACACACAACAAAAATAAAAAACACAAATAAAAATCATACAAAAATAATCCGAAGAATAGAAAATCAAAATCAAAAAAATCCCCCGGCAACGGTGCCAAAATTTTGTTCGAACGGCTAGAGTTCTATCGAGTTAGAAAATAGCCGAACGAAATTAAATTAAAAATAACCGCAAGCGCACGGTGTACAAATGTAGCACGTGGCGAATACGGGTCGATCCGTAGGGAATTTATGATTTTAAAATTCTATTCAATCAAATTATACCAAATTCGAGAGTGAATAGCTAGAAATGTAAGAAACTAACAAAAACTAGCAAAAGAAAATGATAAAAATATGAGAGTTAAATGACAATTTAGAGATAATTCCACTCTCTAGATCATATAGTTCAACAAATTATGAAATTATGATCTCTTTTTTTGGTCAAAAGTGAATTTAAATGATGTGTTTATCATAAGTATGACTCATTTGTGCTATTAATTAGCTCAACATAAGCCAGCAAACTATAACACAACCTTTAAATCACTTACTAACTCTCATGAAAATGACAACAAAGTTGAAAATGAAATCTATTTTTAAGTATGGTCTATTAACTATTAATTAGAAATATAGACCATCAAAATTTAATTTCAAATAACTTTCTAATGCCATAATCATAATTTGATGAAGAGGCATTTGTGTTAATGATTGTTTAAGCATAGCCTATTTGGTGTCAACAATATAAGCTATCAAATTCAAAGCAAAAACAACAAATAAAACCACTTCAAACATTGTCATTAAGCACAAAAATTGAGCTATAATTATCAAAATGTTGAAGCTACATGATTAAAGGCTTTACCCCTAAATTAAAAGGATTAGCCTTTCATATTTGTTATCAAAACAACAAATGTAGCTTGCAACATTAAAGTAAAAGAAAAAGAAAAAGAGAGCAAAGCAAAGAAACAAAACTATTCTACTTGCATGAAAAATAAATCTACACTACAACATGAAAGTAAATAAGCATGAAAAATAAAAGAACATGTATTGAAGTTGCATAAATAAAGAAATTACATAAAGATAAATGGCTAAGTAGCCATGAAAAGAAAGAGAAGCTTTTCTTTTATTTTGAGCCTCAACTAATGAAGATGAAGATAGACTATATGAAACATAAGGGGTTATTTATACAAATGTTAAACCCTAATTCATATTTTTGGGGAATTCCCAAAATGCCCTTGTAGGAAGTGTGGCGGCCAAGTTATCATTAGCTTCAATAACCCCCCACTTAAATGTACATGAAGCTTTTAATGGCCTTTAGCATGTGCCTTAGCTCCTAATTGAAAATCAAGGTAAGTGGGTGGGGTCCTCCATGTTCTTCACTTTGAATTATTTCCATCTTCATTCTTTTGTATCTTCTTTGTGCATGCATATTCCTTCATGAACCCATTTGTAATTGAGTTTAATTTCCTACAAAATAATATAGAAATTTTCAATTAAATTTTCTCAATTAATATATGCACAAAAATGGCCATTTTGCCCATGGATGAAGATGAATATGTGACAATTTCAAATAATATGAATTTTGGTTTAAACAATTTAAAATACCCAATATGATCATTTATTCAATTTAAATAGATTAAATATGGTGGTAAAATTATGCAAATTTACGTGCACATCACCAAACACATCATAACTTACGTTATTAAGCATTATGTTGGAATATTTTAAAAATAAGTATAATATATCAAATTGATAAATTTATGGGCCGTTACATATAATCACAAACCACTCCATCTTAAAACTTAGGAACTTCCCATATAATTATTTAAACATTATAAGTATATTCACACAACCTAAGAAAGATTAATTTTTTTAAAATCATACTTAGTGATTTAAAACAAAGTCATTTAAATACATCAATACCAATAAACCCAAACCTTCCTTGTTTACAAGTCTCGTTCATAGTTACCCAGCACTTTGGCCCGGCTACATGGTGATATTCGTAGAGCGTATGGATGAATCTAGATGGTACTCAAGTTAAGAAAGGATGGAAAGTATAAGAGACCTGTGTAGCTTAAGTTTGAATCGTCCTATACGCCTGGGTCGATAGGCTTAGCACTGGCTCGGTCGAAGTGGTTCGGAGTTGGAGTGTAGACATGGAGGCTCGCCTAAAATGGGTGAGACAAAGCGGTTCGATCGATATGTTTTCGAACTTAGTAGGTCGGTGTGGATGAAATCAGCCTTGGTCTTTCAACCAATTGTAGTTCGGCCTTAGACGTACTGAGTCATGTGTCACTCGGCCAATGAAGGAAAGGTAAGGCGGTTCGGTCTAGATGGTTCAACATATGTCATTCGGCCTAGATGGTTCAGCTGGTATTGTTCGGTCGCGATAAAAAAGCTAATGTTGTTCGGTCAGGAGTAGTTCGGCAAGTGCGGATCGGTGTATTTGGTTCGGTGCAGCTTGAGGAGGTTGACAATTTATTTGGACTGCGGTAGAGTGATGCGACTAGTGTTTCCATACTTCAAGTTGCATTACCGCTTGTTTCGAGTCCTTAAAGGCCTCCTTCGAGTCAACAACGAGATAACCCCTGGATCGGCATAGGTGGATCGATGGAAGAGGCTTGGCAAGACTCGTTCGGTCAACTTGACTTACGACTATGGCCGAGCTACCTTGATCTTGGGCCTACGCAGGGAGTCTAGCCTATCTTCATCTATTAATAGAGGGGCAGGGGTACAGATAAATGGACGCTTTTTCGAGAACACCAGGGAGACTCTACCATTTTTTGCATTCATCTCTTTTCTGTTCAAAACTGCATTCAAGTTGTTTGTTTTCGAATTATATCTGTACTCTACTAATCAGTAAAGTAATAAAGATCATATTCAAAGTGGACGTAGGTAATTACGTCGAACCACTATAAATCTGGTGTTTCTTTTTCTATTATTCTTTTTACATTCAATTGCGTTATTCCTCTATTTTAATTTACCTTCTTCATTAATCTCTCTACACAACTCTATTCAAGGGTGTTGGTGACCAATTCAGGTGCTAACATTTTGGTGCTTTCACTGAGAGCTTGTATTCTCTGGCTGCTAGGATCAATATTATTGCTACTGGATTCTAGAAATCCCCCGAAGGAGATCCAAGTTTACTCTTAAGAGTTCATAGATTCTGTTCAAGGTTTAGATAGAAAACTCTAAGATGGAAAGACCACGTACTAGATCAGCCTCCCATAATGCGGATGTCAACGAGACAGCCAACGTCTAGTAAGTTGGACCCATCAATCAACAAGCTAATCCAGGTGCAGGGACAGCCACCGTCCTAAACCAATAAGAAGTTGTCACCAGGGTTGAGTTCAATGAGTTGATGAGAGAACTCATGGAAAGCAGAAGAAATCTTAAAGAGCAAATTCAAGCTAACACCAGCCTCATTACCCAGATTTCTCATCGACATCATTAGAATGCTGGAGGAAGCCTCGCTTCCCACTCATCATCTGAAAGCCCTGCTTTGTATGATAAACATCACAGGCATAGGCGCCGTATGGTTGAAATGGCACAAACAGGTGCGGCAGAATAGTCCAACAGAAATGGTCCGAGTCCCTACCTAGAACCGTGGCCCTCATCTGTACATGGGAAATCGCACGCAAATTGAAGTGGGAAACTTAAGATCTAGAGCACAGCTGAAGGCTGATCCACCTCCACGTCAGGGCCATAGCGAAGCGGGTCCCTAGAACCTGCATTCGAGAGATCACTTACCAAGGAGACACTAGCCGGAACGATCACGTAGGATGGAGTCCAACTTGCCACCTGCCATCCACACCCTGGATTTAACAACTATGGTCAGATAGCCGATGAGGGAAAATCATGGTTTATCCAACGATGATTGGGGCATATCTAGGAGTCATACTCCGTTCAAGGATGTTATCATATAGGCTGAGTACCTTCGGAAGTTCGGTATGCCGACTATTCTAGCCTATGAAGGGAAGATTGATCCTCGATGGCATGTAATGAGATATGAGGGGATGATGGACTCGGCCAGGGCGAACGATGCGACTAAATGTAGATGTTTCCAAATAACCTTATCTGGAATTGCTACCATGTGGTTCACCAGACTTCCTCTGCAATCGATCTCTAGGTTTGATGAGTTTGCGACGTAATTTGTAGAGCAGTTTATGATCCATACCACTCGTCCAAAGGACGTGATGTCTTTATCCAGTGTAATACACGCTCCAAGAGAGTTATTAAAGGAGTATTTGTAAAGATTTCACATTGCTGATATCGAAGTTAGCAACCGGAATGACTATGCTATTCTTATGGCCATCATGCGAGGGGTAGATCCGGACTCGGAATTTGGTGATTGGCTAGCAGGAAAACCACCGACTACCCTGAAACACTTTTATTCAAAGGTGAACCAATTCATAAGAAGAGAAGAGGCCAGGTGGACGAGGCGAAGCAGCACGCCAGGGCCCAGCAAGGAAGCAGTGCAAAGTAACATTGTGGTAAAGCAGTCTGGCGACAACTTTGGCAAGGTCCATGTCAATGTCCAGAATAAGAGAGACCAGTCTAAAGGATCTGGAGGAGGAAATTCTGAAAGAAAGAGGGAAGCTGGAAAGTGGAATCCAAGGATCCCAGCCTATAACGAATACACTCCTCTAAACGCATCTCTGAAGAATATTTATTTATCAACTTGTAATACATTCCAATACCAAAAGCCACGCCCGAAGGAATCCACTAAGGAATAAAAGCAGACTAGGAAGTATTGTTGCTTCCATGAGAATTACGGGCACAATACTGAAGAATGTAGACACCTCCATGATGCTATAGAAAAGTTTATTCGACAGAAGAAGTTACAGCAGTTTGTTAAGAATTAGTAGGAAGGCGAACAGAGGACCTTTGACCCCAATCGTGGGCAGGCTCTACATCGACCTTGGGAACCCTCTTCGACTGGAGGTAGGCTGGTTATAAACACGATAGTCGGTGGGCCTCACCCGACAAACAAGATTTGACAAGAAATGGAATGTTTTGCTAGTTCCCTAAAGCATGCAGATTTCGAATGTTGCTCAAACACAAAGGACGGGATGCCAGCGAAACAGCAGCGAATGATGACGGATGATATAGTATTCAGAAGCATTGCCGATTAGGTAGAGGCATCTACCATTGACACAATAGTCATGTTGACCACGATTGGGACGGCGTTTGTAAGAAGGTTACTGATTGAATGCGGGAGTTCTGTAAATATTATCTTTACAAAGGCATATGACAAAATGAAGATAGAGGCGAAGGATCTAAAACCATCTAAAGCCTTCATTCACGGCTTTAATGGTGCAGCCACTAATGTGATAGGTTTAGTTGAATTGTCAGTTGAGTTAGGAGAAGGTGAACGTAGGAGGGTATGTATACTACCGTTCATCTTTTTGGATGTTGGTTCCCCGTATAATGTTTTTCTGGGCCAACCCGCCCTCGTGGAGTTTAGGACGGCTTTGGCCCCGTGGTGTTTGACCTTGAAATTTTCGATGGATAGAGGAGTTGGTGTAGTGCATGGCGATCAACCAACTGGTCGTGCATGCTACATGGATGAGCTGAGAGAGGCCCGGCGAAGAGAGAAGGGAAAGGTTGTGGACAACTCTGTCCGCATTCGTGTTGCTGAAAATTAACAAGTAATGCCCGAACCTTGGCTAGGGCAGCAGGTTCGGATCTATAGAGAAATAGATCCGAGACGATGATGAAGAACCCAAGAAGGCTAACGCGTCACCGGCTGAACTGATGATTGACATTCTAGTCTGCCATGATGACCAATCGCATGTGCTTAAGATTGGATCACAACTCAGCCCTTCGATGATTGAGGATCTTACCGATTTCCTTCGAGCACATCTGGATGTTTTGCTTGGACCCCTTCTGATATGTGCGGGATTTCTCCTGCCATAGCAAGTCATATGTTGAACATTGACCTGAAGTATGTGCCAGTGAAACAAAAAAGGTGAGGTGTAGACCCAAAAAGGTCTGCTGCTCTCAGAGAGGAAGTGGACAAACTCAAAGCCAGTGGGTTTGTCCATGACACCCTCTATCCCGAATTTGTATCTAATCCCGTACTGGTGAGAAAGGCGAACGGAAAATGGAGGACTTGTGTTATTTACTCAGACCTGAACAAGGCGTGCCCTAAGGTTAGTTTCTTTCTACCTAGAATTGATCAACTGGTCGACTCGACAGCAGGACACGAATTATTGTCATTTATGGATGCGTATTTGGGATACAATCAGATCCTGATGCATATTCCAGATCAGGAACGTACTAGTTTTGTCATGGATGTTGGATTGTACTGTTATGAGTGATGCCATTCGGGTTGAAGAAAGCAGAAGCAACTTATCAACGTTTGGTGAATCGGATGTTTAAAGAACAGATTGGTGGAACATTGGAGGTCTATGTGGATGACATGCTCGTGAAGTCAGAAAGTCAAACGATCACATTCGAGACTTAGCATAGATGTTTAGTATACTAAGGTGCTACAGAATGAAAACCAATCCACTAAAGTGTTCCTTTGGCATTGCGTCGGGAAAGTTTTTGGATTTTATTATCAATGCATGGGGAATCAAAGCCAACCCAGAAAAGATTCAGGCTATTTGTGACATACAAGCACCCAAAACTATAAAGCAAATACAAAGCCTGGATGGAAAAGTCGTCGCATTGAGTCGATCCATATCCAGAGTGACCGACAAGTGTATTCCTTTGTTCGATATGATAAGGATAGGGAAGAGAAATTTTGAATGGATGTCGAACTGTAAGGATGCATTCTGAGCTCTGATGTGATACATGGAGAAGACACCTGATTCTGTCAAAGCCTGTAGACCATGAGGAGTTGTACGTTTATTTGGCCGTATCACAACATGCCATCAGTACGGCCTTGGTTTGCGAAGAGGACCGAGTCCAAAAAGCCAGTGTACTATGTTAGTAAACGTTTAACGGGGGCAGAGAGAAATTATTCTAAGATTGAGAAGCTAGCCTACTGTTTGGTGATCGCAACACGCAAGCTCCGTCCATACTTTCAAGCACACCCGATCAGTGTTTATACCGATAAACCTTTACGGCAGGTGCTCCAACGACCATAAACCTCTGGAAGGCTACTCAAATGGAACATTGAGTTGAGTCAGGTCGATATCACTTACTTGCCACAAAAGGTTATCCAATGGCAAGGGCTGGTGGACTTCATTGTAGAATTTACCATATCAGACGAGTCAAGTTGTAGTGATGTAATCCCTGTTGTTCGATGGAAGCTATATACCGATGGGGCATCCAATGATCATTGTTCTGGACTGATGTTATTCTTGTAACTCCCAAAAACTGATCAATTTGTTATGCTTTGAAACTCGATTTCCCAACTGCGAATAACGAAGCTGAATATGAATCATTGACTGTCGGTTTAAACTTACCAAGAAACTGGGAGTAAAATCGGTTGAAATCTTTTGTGACTCACAATTGGTAGTGTACCAAATACGGGGAGACTATTAGGCAAAGAGGCAAAGGCTTGCCCCATACCTTGCTCAGGTTCAAGAACTGTTGGCGGGCCTGGAATATTACGATATTTCGCATAGCCCGCATGAACAAAATGGGGAAGCCGACTCATTGGCAAAATTCGCAAGTACTGGTGATGCACAACAAATGGGCTTAGTTCCCGTCGAAATCTGATACTCCCCGAGTATAAAAAAATAGAAGTAGATTTTGTGTTAGGGATGGAAACTGAAAGTGAGCGTGGATGACACCGTTCAAAGAATACCTATAACATAGGACTTTTCCTGAGAGAAAGAACGAAGGACGACAAATCATTCGCGAAGCCTTGTGACGCAGCGGATTAATCAAACAAAACTTCAATCGATGAAATGTAGCGATCGGTGAGTTGAAGATACCAAAAATGTCCAAGTTCGTTGATCCAAAGATACCGAACTCTAGCTATCTCAAACACGTTGATAGCGCACTATACCGTGTTCAAAGATCTACGATTCTTCGCACGTTGATCTAGCGCACTAGATTCCGTGAATCGGCTTCTACGATCGTTGAATCGAGCGCACTCGATTAACCGAAAGAGGAGATAGGAGATTACACTCAACTACCAATTGGAGAAGAAAGCACAAAGCAATCAACAAGAAATTTTATTCAAAAAATCAACTACCACAAATGTACAACACACGCCCCTATTTATAGAGTTTTCGACCCAGTCCCTAAGTCGGCAACCGACCTAAGACTCCACTTAAGTCGTGACCGACTTAACACAAAGCGACTCAACCCCCTTTTCCATACAGCACATGCAACGACTCAAATATGGCCGACTTAACCAAGTACGACCTAACATACAACATACTCACCCGACTCAACACGACCGACTCATCATAGGTCGTACGCGACCTAACACTTCCCATTCATGACCGAGTTAAGCAATACAACACACAACATATGTACACGACTTAACTCGTTACCGACTTAACATATAACGACTCAAAAATTCACGACTTAACACCCAACACAACCCATAGGTCGGTAACGACCTAAAATACAACACGTCCCAATCCCCTACGACCTAAAATAGAAGGCAGTTCAGCTTGCTTAGATCGGAACTCGGCGAAGTTATCTTGTTCAACATCACTAGCTCGTAACTCGGCACAGTTATCTCGTTCAATATCATTAGGTCGGGGCTTGTTAGGTCGGAATGCTTCTTCCTGTGTTTTCTTAGGTCAGAGACGACCCAAAACTCCGTTGTTAGGTCGTGACCATGCTTTCTTAGGTCGGACTACCTTCCCCCTTGGCTTGTTGACTCGTGGCCCTCCTTCCTTAGCTCGGCAACGACTCATGCCTTCACTGAGTCGTGAATGACTCATCACACTACACCACAAACTCATGTTTTCAGGAATTATAGTTTGCACAACTTCTTCTCTGGCCTTAGCTGCATCATCCTCCCCTGGTTGAGAAAAATTCGTCCTCGAATTTGCAAATTCTTTCTTATCAAAATGTTCATCTCCATAATATGGCACAAGATGCTTAATATTGAATACATCAGAAGTGTAAATATCCTCCGGCAGCTTTAACTTATAAGCATTGTCATTAATTCGTTTCACAATTTCGACAGGACCAATTTTCCTGGCTTTCAACTTATTATAAGCACCTACCGGAAAACGACCCTTCGTTAATACAGCATAAACTAAATCACCTTCGTTAAATTCAATATTTCGTCTCTTCAAATCTGCAGACTTCTTATACTTCTCATTCGATTTCTCCAATCGTTCCTGAACGATTTTATGACATTCAGTCAGCTCATCAACAAAATCAACAGCTCGTTTAATTGTTCCTTTCGCCTGTGGTACTACTGCCAAATCCAACGGTCCCCTGGGTAAATTTGAATAAACAATCTGAAATGGACTGAATCCTGTGCTACGATTCACTGCATAATTATGTGCAAATTCAGCTTGGCATAACTTCATGTCCCAACTTCTCAAATTATCCTGTACAAGGCATCGCAACAAATTTCCCAATGACCTGTTAACAACTTCTGTCTGTCCATCTGTTTGTGGATGATAAGCACTACTAAATTTCAGTTTCGTTCCCACCGTCTTCCACAAACTCAACCAAAAGTGACTCAGAAAACGAGTATCTCGATCAGAAACAATAGATTCTGGTAAACCATGAAGTCGATAAATCTCCTTGAAAAATAATTGAGCAACACGAACAGCATCCGCCGTCTTTTTGCAAGCAACAAAATGTGCCATCTTCGAAAATCTGTCCACCACAACAAATATCGAATCATTTCCCCTTTGAGTTCTAGGCAAACCCAAAACGAAATCCATGCTAATATCAACCCATGGCTTAGATGGTACTGGTAATGGCATATATAACCCTGCATTCGTTGCTGTTCCCTTTGACACTTGACAAATATGGCATCTCTCCACGAATCTTTCAACCTCTTTTCTCATCGACGGCCAAAAGTAAGACTGTGAAATCAACTGTAAAGTACGATCACGGCCCACATGCCCTTCCTCGTGTAACTCCTTGACAATTTTCAATCTCAAGCTACAGTCTGGTATACATAAACGATTCCCCTTAAACAGAAATCCATCAACCAACATAAATTCATCGGTACTCCCATCCTTCACTTTCTCAACATATTTCACAAAGTAAGGATCTTCATTAATCATTTCTGGCAACATTTCAAACCCCGTCACTTCAACCTTCATTGTCGTTAATAAATGACTCCTCCTACTCAAAGCATCAGCTACCCGATTTGTCACCCCTGATTTGTGTTTAACGACAAAAGTAAACTGCTGTAAATAAGCAATCCATGATGCATGTCTTGCTGAAATCTTATCCTGCCCCTGTAAATGCTTCAAAGCTTCATGATCAGTGTAAAGAACAAATTCCTTCTGAAATAGATAATGTCTCCAATGCTTAACAGCTTGTACCACAGCATAAAATTCAACATCATATGTACTGTATCTCATCTTTGCCCCTGACAACTTCTCACTGAAATATGCAATAGGTTTTCCACCTTGACTCAACACTCCTCCAATTCCAACCTTTGATGCATCAGTGTGTAGCTCAAACAACAACTGAAAATTAGGTAAAACAAGAATTGGTGCTGTTGTCAACAGTTCCTTGATCTTTTCAAAAGCAACTCCCGCTTCCTCTGACCATGCAAACTGTTTCCCTTTCATGCAATCAGTAACTGGAGCCATCACGCTACTGAAGTGCGGAATGAACCTTCGGTAGAATGATGCCAGTCCATGAAAACTTCTAACTTCAGTGATAGTTCTCGGCTGTGGCCAATTTCTAATAGCTTCAACTTTACTCTGGTCAACTTGAATACCATCCCCTGAAACAACATAACCCAGAAATAAAACACTGTGCGTCATAAACACACATTTCTTCGTAGCAGCATAAAATTGTTCTTCACGAAGAATAATCAACACTTCCCTCAAATGTAGAACATGCTCCTCCATACTCCTGCTATATATCAGAATATCATCGAAATAAACCACGACGAACTTCCCAATGAATGGTCTAAAGATTTGATTCATCACCCGCATGAATGTACTAGGTGCATTTGACAAACCAAATGGCATAACCAACCATTCGTATAACCCTTCTCTCGTCTTAAAAGCTGTCTTCCATTCATCTCCAGGTCTGATTCGAATTTGATGATAACCACTCTTCAAATCAATCTTTGAAAATATAGTTGCCCCACTCAATTGATCTAACAAATCATCCAACCTCGGCATAGGAAATCTATATCGGACAGTGATCTTATTCAAAGCTCTACTATCTGTGCACATCCTCCATGTTCCGTCCTTCTTTGGTACTAACAAGGCTGGCACGGCACAAGGACTCAAGCTTTCCTGAACACGTCCCTGTTCCAACAACTCTTCCACCTGCCTTCGTAACTCCTCATGTTCCTTCGGACTCATTCGGTAATGTGGTCGATGTGGTAACACTGCTCCCGGAACAAGATCAATTTGATGTTGAATGTCTCTAAGTGGCGGTAACTCCTTAGGCAACTCCTCTGGAAAGACATCTTCGAATTCTTTCAAAATTGGCTTTGCTGCTTCTGGAATTTCAACTTCTTCACTACTCTCTCTCCCAATCAACAAAAACACTTCAGGTTCTTCCTCCACTACCTTGACAAACTCCTTCAAAGTCAACAGAGTTTTCAATTCTTCAATCTCTTCTGACTTGCTCTCCTTCTGTTGTTGCTTCTTGGGAACCAAAGTGATTTTAGTACCCTCGAACATGAAACTGTAACTATTGGCACGACCATCATGCTGTACTGCTCTATCAAACTGCCACGGTCTGCCCAACAACAAGTGACAAACATCCATGTCCACTACATCACACCAAATTTCATCTTTGTATTTCTTCCCAATAGAAAAATTAACACAAGCTCTTCGGCACACTTTCACTTCACCACCCTTCCTTAACCATGCTAGCTTGTACGGTTTAGGATGCTTCTTGGTCTTCAAGTTCAACTTTCTTACTGCTTCTGTAGAAATAATATTATCACAACTTCCCGCATCAATAACGAACTTGCAGACTTTCCCCAGAATAGTACATGTCGATTGAAAAATATTGATTCTCAACCAACTAGAATCCTCTTCTTGCTTTGGTGTCAAACAACTTCTCCTCATCATAAGATTACAACCTTCATCTCCAAACAATTCTTCTTCCTCCTCAACATAAGGTATATTTGAACATTCTGCCTCCTCACCATCATCCTCCTCAACTTCTGCAATCATGGTTCTCTTCTTCAGCTTCGGACATTCATTGCTTTTGTGACCCAACTCCTGACAATTATAACACTTGAACCCACTGCTAACCTTCGCCTTCTCAGCCTCCTTCACCACTGGCTTTGAAACAGGTTTAGGAACATTAGAACTTCCACCAACACCCCTTGCTTGATTATTGGGATTAGTAAACACACCACCTCCACGCCTTCCTTGCTTCTCCCAAGCCAACGCTTTCTGATGTGCCTCTGCAACTGATCTAGGATCAAACATATTAACCATATCCTGGATCTGCATTCTCAATCCCCCAATGAATCTAGCAGTTAGCTATTCCTCCGTTTCCATAATATCATTTCTGGCAATGAGTTGGTAAAATTCATCAGCATAATCACTAACAGACTTTGTCCCTTGCCTCAGATTCTGCAACCTCTGGTACATAAGTGATTGGTAATTATAAGGTAAGAAAGTAGATCTCATCAACTTCTTCATCTTATCCCATGATTCTATCTTTGACTTTCCCATTCTCTCCCTAGTAAGTTTAGTTTGTTGCCACCACGCCAAAGCTCTCCCCCTCAACCTAGTAGCAACCAACTTCACCATTCGATTCTCCGGGACCTCCTTGAAATCAAAGATTTCCTCCACATTAGACAACCAATCTAAGAACTCTTAAGCAACCATCCCGCCTTTAAATTCCGGAATCTCCATTTTCATACCTGACTCCCATCGACGATCATCTTCAACATCCCGATAAGAATTTCGAACTTGGTCTCGATCTCGATAATGAATACTATCTCTATCACCTTCTTCAACAAAATCAAAAGTACGTCTACATCAATCTCGACCATTATCATCCCTTCGCTCATGCATGCTTCTTTGACTATGTCTCTCTTCATCTCTATATGCTTCATGTTCAAATTCACGTCGACTTCTTCCCTCTTCATGTGCATAGTCATGATGATCTCTTCGTGATGAAATTGATGTTTCTCTTCTATTTCTACAAGAATGTGGCGATACCCTCCTCGCTTCCGTAACCGATGGCGAAATTCGGTTTCCTCCATGGTTCGAGTTTGGTGATCTCCTCCTTTGATTCAAATCATTCATCAATTTCTCCAATTTACCAATGCCTTCATCAAACTTTTCATTAATACGTTGTTCCATAAGCTCGGCTTCTTCTCTACGATACAAAGCTTCAACGTTTTGATGACGATTAGCTCTCCTTGGTGGCATGATTGAAAAAAAAAACTTCTCAAACTTCAACAATTCAAACACAACTTCAAAGCTTTCAACAATACAACAAAAACTTCAAGTTACGCTCAACAATTTGTCTCGGCCTCCACTTGTCTCGGCAATATGAAACGGCTCAAGAGAGGTCGGCTCCAATTCAAGCACAAGGCACGGTTCAACACTTCTTTAGCTCGACACAAGCTTCTAATGATCCTCCCTAGGCTCGGCTACTTCACAAGTATACACGGCCCAACTCAAACACTTCAACAAACTACAAATTCAAACTCCTTTGCTCACTTTGATCCAAAATGTAATGGATCAAACAATTCAAACTTGTTGCAACTTCAATATGAACACAATGAACTCCTTCAAACTTCAAAAACTTCAAAAACTTGGCTCCAAGAATCAACTTAGCTATGATTGGCTAAGTATGGCTCTGATACCAAATAATGACGCAGCGGATTAATCAAACAAAACTTCAATCGATGAAATGTAGCGATCGGTGAGTTGAAGATACCAAAAATGCCCAAGTTCGTTGATCCAAAGATACCGAACTCTAGCTATCTCAAACACGTTGATAGCGCACTATACCGTGTTCAAAGATCTACGATTCTTCGCACGTTGATCTAGCGCACTAGATTCCGTGAATCGGCTTCTACGATCGTTGAATCGAGCGCACTCGATTAACCGAAAGAGGAGATAGGAGATTACACTCAACTACCAATTGGAGAAGAAAGCACAAAGCAATCAACAAGAAATTTTATTCAAAAAATCAACTACCACAAATGTACAACACATGCCCCTATTTATAGAGTTTTCGACCCAGTCCCTAAGTCGGCAACCGACCTAAGACTCAACTTAAGTCGTGACCGACTTAACACAAAGCGACTCAACCCCCTTTTCCATACAGCACATGCAACGACTCAAATATGGCCGACTTAACCAAGTACGACCTAACATACAACATACTCACCCGACTCAACACGACCGACTCATCATAGGTCGTACGCGACCTAACACTTCCCATTCATGACCGAGTTAAGCAATACAACACACAACATATGTACACGACTTAACTCGTTACCGACTTAACATATAACGACTCAAAAATTCATGACTTAACACCCAACACAACCCATAGGTCGGTAACGACCTAAAATGCAACACGTCCCAATCCCCTACGACCTAAAATAGAAGGCAGTTCAGCTTGCTTAGATCGGAACTCGGCGAAGTTATCTTGTTCAACATCACTAGCTCGTAACTCGGCACAGTTATCTCGTTCAATATCATTAGGTCGGGGCTTGTTAGGTCGGAATGCTTCTTCCTGTGTTTTCTTAGGTCGGAGACGACCCAAAACTCCGTTGTTAGGTCGTGACCATGCTTTCTTAGGTCGGACTACCTTCCCCCTTGGCTTGTTGACTCGTGGCCCTCCTTCCTTAGCTCGGCAACGACTCATGCCTTCACTGAGTCGTGAATGACTCATCACACTACACCACAAACTCATGTTTTCAGGAATTATAGTTTGCACAACTTCTTCTCTGGCCTTAGCTGCATCACCTTGCGATATATAATGCAGGATCGAGTAATGTATCGGAAAGAATTCTCAGTTCCCATACTTTGGAGCATCACCCACGATGAGATGAAGCGGGTCTTGAAAGAAGTTCATGAAGGAGAATGTAGCGACCATACTAGGGGATAGACAATAGCCAAAAAGATCCTCCGCTATGGATACTATTGGACGACCGTGAATCGAGACGCGCGACTATGTAAGAAGATGTGACATATGTCAAAAGTATGCAAAAATTCCAAGAGCCCAGCCGATGGAACTCACATAAATGGTTAGTCCATGGCCATTTGCAATATGGTGGATCGATATAATCGGCTCCTTGCCGATCTCCAAAGGTGGTGTGAAATATGCAATTGTCACGGTCGATTGTTTCACCAAGTGGGCAAAAGCGGAGCCCTTAGCTACGATCATCACCAAAAAGGTCAATAATTTTGTTGTGAAAACATTATATGCCATTTTGGCCTCCCATGAACTATCGTTACGGATAATGGAACTCAATTTGAGAATAGGGAGTTCAAGGAATTCTACTAAAAATATTACATTGAGAAAAGGTTTGCGGTAGTCGCTCACCCTAAAGCCAATGGACAAGTTGAAGACGTAAACAAAATATTCAGGTTTATATTGAAAAATCATTTGGAGAAGGCTAGAGGCAAGTGGGTGGATGAGCTTCCAACAACACTTTAGGCTTACAGAACCACCCATAAGTCTGCGACTGGCCACACTGCGTTTACCGTGGCATACGGCACTGAAGCTGTTATACCCGTGGAACTTTAAGTTACCTCTCTGCGGGTGACTCATTATGATCATAGGACGAATCAGGTTCTCTTATTGGAATCTTTGGACTTTGTCGATGAAAAACGTGAAGAAGTTGATTTGAGGGAGGCTGCATATTGACATCGAGTCGCTCGATATTATAATGAAAAAGTTCGACCGAGAACCTTTGATGTGGGTGACCTTGTTTTGAAGCGAGTTTTTCAAGTCCCGTCACATATGAACCCCACATGGGAAGGTCCATACGCCATCGAATGCAAGCTTGGAGAAGGAACCTTCAAGCTAGCAACCGTTGATGGCGTGACGCTACCTCGAGCATGGAATAGCGAGCATTTGCGTCGTTATTACACTTAGTTTATTTCTTTTGAATTTTAGTAGTGATTGTTTCCAATATGTATTTCTTTTGTTGTTCTCTGTTTCCTACATGTAATAAGACAATTCAGTTTGTCCATATTTTTATAATCAATAAAGGCTTGAAGCTATTTTTCTATAAACTATTGATGTTCGTGTGTTACAATTCCATGGAAAGTTTAAATTGCATTGGTCTGTCTGGCGTATGAACGCACACATAAAATTAAAAGTCAATCAATAAACGATTCACAAAATCTCTATATCCCCAAAGCGTTTACTAGAGTACTCTGAGTCCTCAGAGTGCAGATAAGAGTATAAACGATTCACAAAATCTCTAAGTCCCCGTAGTGCGGACTAGAATACTCTGAGTCCCCAGAGTGCGGACCAGAGTATAAATGATTCAAAAAAAATCTCTAAGTCCCCGTAGCGCGGACTAGAGTATGTTATGTTCCCGGAGTGCAGACCAGAGTATAAATGATTCAAAAAATCTCTAAGTCCCCAGAGCGAGAACTAGAGTACTCTTAGTCCTCGGAGTGCAGTCTAGAGTATAAACGATTCAAAAAATCTCGAAGTCCTTGGAGTGTGGACTAGAGTACTGTCATTTCTCGTAGTGTAGATTGAAGGATAAACGATTCAAAAAATGTCTAAATCCCCAGAGTGCAGACTAGAGTATAAACGAGTCAAAAAATCTAAGTCCTCGGAGCATGGACTGGAGTACTCTAAGTTTCCAGAATGTGGAGAAGAGTATAAAAGATTCATAAAATCTCTAAGTCCCCATAGCGCGGACTAAGGTATAAGTAATTCAGCGATCTCTATGTTATGTAAAAGCGAACTGGCGCTTACATAACCCGCGAAACTTTGGATATTAATAACAAGTTGGATAATAAGCTAGACAATGAAAATCATTGAAAACAAAGAAACAAAATTTTATTTACTAATCGAAGATTAAGTTCCATTACAACTTCTCTGAAGTTCGGAGCCAAAGTCTATCTACAAAGACTATAAAAAAGAAAAATAAACTACTACATGATTTAGGTTTATTCAGGCTGAGCGAGGCGTAACAAGATGGTAGCTACCACTTTGACTTTTTCTCCTTCTTCGATTTTCCTAAGGTTCCTCAACCGAACGTTTCCTCCTAGACCCCTTGCTTCCTAGTGAAGTGGTATCCTAGAGGGAAGAGGGACCTCCAAAGGTGTGGTCCCACCGGGGAGAATTTCCTTCAAGGGCCTATTTAGAGGATCCTCAAGTTCCACTACCTAAGGTGAGGAATTCACGAGTTTGTCCTCATCGAGGGCCCCAATCACTTGAGCATCGGGTCTAGGAGTATCCCCGGTGTGAGGTGCTTTCGCCATTTTCTCTTCCCTCTCCATGGCGGCATCGCTCCTTGGAGTTGGTTCGGGATTAGAATGGCCTACATGAAGTCATTAAAGATAAATGTTAGGATACATCTATTATTCGTCAAAAACGAAGGTTTCTTGAACTCTAGAAGGGAAAGATACATTCCGGCTTTCGGTTGACTCTCATCTATCTTGGGAGTCTCACCCTCTAGAATAGGGGATAAAATATGAATACCAAGCTTGGGCTTCTCCGGGTCATAACCAACATGCTGCCCAGGAGGATCGAGTGACGGGCTGTCGACAGGCGGAACGGGGGAAAGAACCGGAGGCTCAGTTTTTGACGGGCCAGCAATGTCATCCTTCCCCTTTGTTGAGGATGAGTCTCTTCCGAAGAGAGCTTTCGCCACAGATAAGTCAGAAGGCTCGTTTCCTTGAAGCACTTCCTTCACAAGAGCTTCTTCATCAACCTCTTCGGTGCCCAGCTCAACTCTTTTAATTTTTATTGAAGTATCTCATGCTTCGGCCAATGATTCGAGGTAACCCTTGCATATAAAAGTTAGGTTACGGTGCATGAGAACTCGAGCATTATACTCGGCAATGAGCGGATCAAAAAAGCACTTAATTTCTTCCCTGCCGGCTTCAGCAGCTACTTCGAGGCGAGAATCAACTTCTTTGAGCGCCATTCTCTTACCCTCCTCACGAGCTGCCTCCTTTAGCGCTATGGCCTTAGAAAGATCCTCATCAAGCTTCGTCTTTAGGAGTAGTGTTGCGACAATTTCATCACAATATCGTTGTGACTCTTCCTGTGCAGCAGTTTTCTCTTTTTCCTCTTTAACAAGCAGCTCCTCCAGCTCTTTAACTTGTCGAGCGAGAATATCTTTTTCTTTCTGGATGAAGTCTTTCCCTAAGGCTAGAGCGCCACTACGTTGGATTTCCTCATCAAGTTCTTTTTTGTGAGTGGCCTACAAAATGCTAACTACCTCGGATGTATCCTTGGCGTTTCTCTGGGCGGCTACGAGTTGAGATTTATATGAGGATAGCTCTTCATCCTAGGCTCTAATGATATCTCTATCATGAATGGCTTCAAGTTTTAGGCGACCAATTCCGTGTCGACGTTCCATAGAAACCAATGAAACATTCTCCTCCAAATGAACGAATGCGTCGTGTTGGACATAGACATCGTTATTGCAGAAAATGGCGCTTTTTTTAACATGCCTAGGAATAGGATGAATGGCG
The DNA here is from genome assembly GCA_030765085.1 of Allium cepa. Taxonomy (NCBI): domain Eukaryota; kingdom Viridiplantae; phylum Streptophyta; class Magnoliopsida; order Asparagales; family Amaryllidaceae; genus Allium; species Allium cepa. The sequence continues at coordinate 801,149,536 of CM060937.1, forward strand.
TGAAGGAATTTCTTCCGTTAAAGCATATCTTTGGGAATGTGGCTTTGAGCTCGGCTAATTTTTCTGTCGTCGATGGATCATGTGCAGAGGCTGGGGGAGTCTGCTTAGCCGGAGCCATAGACTTCTTATGAGGCTCACGAGACTATTTGGTGGTCAATGAGCCAGAGTGTTGGTAGTGTGGAGTTTCAAATTGGGATCCCTTCTATGTGGATTTCTCCCTACAGTGCTCTGACCGAGGGGGAGGATCGTTTGGATATGAGGAATGAATGTAATTTCTTCTTCGGGAAGATAACGAATCTTTAGGACAATAGTCTCTATCGCCGCTGTCATCCTTATCTCGACGTCTACCTGGTCCTGAATCCCAATTGGAATGGTAGAAGATAGAGAATCCGCAAAGATGATCAATGCCGTGTGTACACCTCATGTCAAACGAACAGAGACCAAGTATGGATGAGTTAGTGAGAATCACATAATGACTAAAATTTAAGTGTAGGATGAAGTGTAAGTGTTTGTGTATATCCTAGTGCTTCCCCCCAATGGACCAGTGTTTTTTGCTTTACTTATTGTAGTTTTCTCTCCTTCATGACGAGCCTTATCGCCCCCATCGCTTCTTGCGGGCGAATTAAGTCCCATAGCCTCTAGATCATTGAAGGTGTAATTTAGTAAGTCATCAGGGATGGTCAGGTCTGATAGACCATTTAGTGGACCCTCTAAATTTGAGGAGACGACTCTTTTTCAACTGGAGTAATAGTAAATTTTGAAGTTCCCCTACTTTTTTCTTTTTCAGCTTATAGGCTAGACTCTTTTCCTCTTTGAAGGGGGAGGCGGTTCATCGATGCCGGATGTATCGGCTATTGGTGCTAAGTCGGAAATTACATTCTCATCAGTCGCTTTTGGCACCTATGTCTCTTTAATTTCACCTACCTCTATTGTATTGGGGGCCCCTCCTATAGGGGACACCGAAGGTCCGGCCAACTCTTCTCCTTTTTTCGCAGCGGATTCGGTTGTAGTGGCGCTAATTGGAAGGCTAGTTTGACGACTCTCGACCAATAATCCAAACTTCAAAAGCAATTCGTCAGAAATAACGGATTTAATGTCCCGGCCTCTCATAGGAATAGTTCGAATGGCCTCGACGGCCTCGGAATACCCAGTGCCTTCGGGTAGCTATAAAATTCGAAAGAAGATTAGAAAGGACGCACTTCGAGCTTTAGACAAATATTAGTCTAGGAATGAAACTCAACCCCTTCCAGCCATCTTCTCGCAAAACCATAGGGGCAACATATGTGAAACCACTCTTGCTTATACTGGAAAAAATTACTCCACACCCCATCAGGATTTGACATTTGGAATATGGCTCGAGAAATATGAAGGATGGACTGTCGAACCGTCTTTTGAAGCGATAGATATAACGGATCCTCGGGGGGTAGGGAGTCTGAGTAAGATTATCATGAAGAGGACACATATGCCATGAATAAACGCATGCCTATTAGGGTGGAGCTATGCCAGAGCAATCCCGATATACCGCGGCACTTCATGGAGAAATGAATTAAAAGGTGGCATGCTTCCGACCTAGCACATAAATTTTTTGCACGATGTATACCCGGCTGGGGGTAGGTGAGGCCGATCTTGTCCTAACAAGACTAAAACGTCGTCGAAGGGGATTCCATGGATTAAGCATAACCGAAGAAGAGCGGTTTTGCCAATTTTTGAGGCTTGCAAATCAATGGGATTATCTACAACAACAGCTCCATCTTCGGCATCAGGTGTCAGGACTATAACTACAGCAGATGGATCCGGAATACCATGTGTAGAGGTTGTTGATGGATTCGAAGTTCCTACTACCTCCTGCCGAGAACTTGGCTCGGCCTTGTCAGAAACTGTAGTAGAGCTCGATTTTTTGGACATCATCAACAAGCGATTAGTGTGGCTAGATACCTGTTTAAACTATACTTGAAAGACGATCAATATCAGATATAACGACAATGATATATCCCTCTGTGTAGTGTGTGAACTACTGCAATGATTTAAGTAAAGAGTGTAGACAGGTTAAAGCCCTAAGGAATAATATGATACAATGAAGCTTAAAATTAACATCTTTGAAGACCGTTATTATTAAACGTCGCTAAAGTTTGTCCTATGGTTGGTAGCAGAAGTCCTGGGATCAGACACTAGCATCGTACGCTGTGAAGACTAGTGCTTGGTTTTATTAAGTTAAGTATGCATTCACGGTCATTAAAATTATAGAGTTGTTAAGCCAAATCAGTTCTATATGTTCATATGCTTCCTCTCTTATTATCGCTCATCGTTATATGGTCAGGCATAGAAATATGTGGTCCTGGTTTGTATTCTGTTCGAGGTGAGATGGTTCTAGTTGCCAGTGCTAATCCCAATCCCAAAGACTCGGTTCCAACCGACCTGCCTTCTTAACAAGCCACTGAGTGACTCTCTAGTCCAAGACAGCCGACCCACTCTTTCTCTTATCTCACTCTCTATCCCATTCACTCTAATGGCCGACCAAAACACAATAAGCCTATACCAACCTACTCTACTAGAATTCGACCGGCCTGCTCTTTTCCTAAACATCTACCGGCCCACGTCTCTCTCATAACTAACCCGTTCGACTTCGAAAATTTTACCGACCCATGCTCTTTCTCTTAATACTAACCCTTGCCCCGTTGAAGGCTAACTGACTATGCTTCCTTACTCTCCATGTCACTAAAATTGAAGTTAAATGTAAGCTACTTTCTCTAATAATCTCAGAACGGGCTCCAGTCCTAAAACATGCTCCTATACCCACTTCGATTCACTCCTCTCCGCCATCACCTACCAAACACATGTACTCAGACTTCGAACAAGATTCTGAACAAAGGGGGGTGGGTTGAATAAGAAATCTACACCTATAAAGGGAGCTAGTGGCTTGTGAAGATTGTGGGACTTTGACCAGATGAATGTTTAGATTTGAGGGCAACTGGAGTTGCGAGGAAGGGTGTAACGGCCCGCTATTTTGGACCATTCAAATCGATAATAAAACCATACATGTTCGACTTGAATAATTCAAAATACCGAATTGTTAATTAAAATTTGGCAAAACTCAACATATACAGTAAATAAATCAACCACAGAATCACAGACACAGAGTAATATAAAATAATGCAGCGGAATAGATAAATAGTAGTTCATGAAGCTACTATATAAATATCAGAGTTAGAAATAAAAATACAACAGAATATCTCAAATGTAGTGAAGTCTCCAATACGAACAGATGACCTCTCCGAACGAATCAATTGAAAGAGCTAAAAGCTGAATCAATAGTTGGATCCTCAAACGAAGCTCCAAACTCCAAAGGCGAGTCTTAAATGCTGTATCGCTTAGTATGACCCGAGCATAAAGAAAAAACACAAAGCACTCGAGTCAAGATTAACATTCTTATCTCAATAAATCAAACTCAAGTGAAATATCAACTGAAATACAAATAACTTAAGGATGTTTGGGATAACCATCCTCTAAGGGTCCATGGAACTATCTACAAGGTAGAAACATACACTATAACACCGTGGTCATTCAATTTTATTTATACTTCAAAATTAAAACATCATTTCCCTTTCGAATATATCTATTTTCCAAGATAGTATATATATTAAATAATTTATAAAGTAAAGTATTCGAAATTTCCTCAACTACGCAAATTGATTCTAATCAACTCAAGTTCCAAATTCTCGTTTATTCAAAGCTCAATTCATTAATTCAATTCAGCTCCCAATAACCATTTAAACTTTCGTTATATTCAAAGCTTTAATATTCAATATTTTAAAGTTAAAACTAACAGTTTCATATAGATCTTGATTTAGCTTCATCATTATTATTTAGTTAGGAAATATCCACTTAACAAGTTCAATATCATTTAAATAGCCTTAGATTTCATTTTACAGAATATTTTCTTAAATTTATTTAAACTTAAAATATCCATTTAATCCCTTTTACTAAAACCAAGTTATAAAGTCATATCTTAAATCCCGAATTCAATAGTTTCAAATTGATTTAATTGAATATAATTCTTAATTAAATACCATTTCCAATTAATTCAACTTTATCTTCTCAACTCTAGCTTATTCAAAATTTTACCAAATCTAATTTTAAATATAAATTTAAACGAATCCTTAAACATATTATATGTATTAAATCAATCTCGATTAGATTAAATATTATTATTAGGTCTATACATAAAATTTTCATTTTTATACATATAATATTCTAAGAATCAATCTTTATTAAAACTATATTTTTCTTTCCCAAACCATAGAAATTATTTTCAAAACATTTATATATATATATATGGACCAACGATGTCTGTATATAATTTCCTATGCTATGGTCAAGGGATACGGTATTTATCATTTCAACCCGAAATTGAAATATACGGGTAGATATCACTTCGACCCGCAATCCCAAATTCAGTTTAATTGAAAATCTCTTGGGTTTATCATTTCAACCCATAACGAAATTCTCCTATCCAAAAGTCCGTTCGGGTATGTATCATTTCAACCCATAGTGAATTCTAAACTACAGGGAACTTGCAGAGTGATAAAAGATAATACAATAAAATAACAGGCATATATCATCAATAAAAATATAATATAAACAATAGGATATGGTGTCATATCCCACAGGTGAACAGTTATAGAAAATAGCATATATATATATATATAACAATTTAAATGACTACAGCATCATATTTAAAATGTCGTTTCAATTGAAATCAAATTTAATAAAATACAAGAATGTTAATCGTGAGTGATTGCTCACCTTTCGAGGCTAGAGAAGAACGATAATGAGGTCAGTTATGGATCCTAATACGGACTTTGAAGCAAAGAAAAATTGGCACGAATTTGATGACAAAGCTGACCGACAGAAATCGATGAAAAAAATCAATCGGTTTGATATAGACAGAGTATATATTATATGTGTTATTTAAATTTCCTTAAAATCTCAATAAATTTAATTTAAGACGGATATTCAAATAAAATATTCACATTGTTTGAAATTGATATTAAATTTAAAATACATATTAAAACAAAACATCATCATATTATTGAAAATTCAATACTTAAATTTAAACACATAAACGTTTTTCCTCTTGAATCAATATTACATTTAAACACGCACACAAAATAAAATATAGGCATAATATATATATATATATATATATATATATATATATATATAAATCATCACTTATTTAAAACACACATTTTAAAATAACATATTTATATATAGTTTACTCAAAATTTAAAGCATATACTGAGAAAATAAATCTATATATATATATATATATATATACACACACACCATACATTAAGAAAGCACTACAGAAAAGAGAAAAAAACAAAACATACTTTATGTATACACTAGAATCGAGATGAAAATTATACATTTAAATTATTAGTTTTACAACATAAGTCACTAATGCTTTTACAGCACTCAGCCTCCATACTAATATATGTTATATTCGAACAGGAATAAAAATCTAATTATATTTTCAAAATACGTATATTACTAATATTTTATAATGACAAATAAGATATAAGACTAACGTATATACACGTCTCTGAAAAGCTTGGCTTAAAATTCACATAAGCATTAAACGTAAAAAAAAAATATGTAGATATAGTTTTATGCTAAAATATCAATTAAATTAAGACTGTTATAATGTGAAAATTTATGAACGCGAGTTGAAATATAAAGATGGATTTGTCAAATATATTGGAAGCAGAGGATAAGGAGGGGAGAAGCAAAGCATGGAAAAAAAATATAAAATAAAAAGAAGAAAATGGAGGCCATACCATCAGAGCTCAAGCATGCAAGAAGAAATGAAGAAAATGCTGAGATGTAATTGAAAAATATTTGTGTACGAGGCTTATATTTATACACGATTGCATTGATTGAGGTGAGAGAATATAGGCAAGAAAGATCTGAGCGAATATTTACAGTGGTATCGATTGCGTGAATTTAGCAAAAGGAAACTGCAAGAAATCTTTGGCAAACATTTTGTACACGTTTAAAATTTATTAGGAAGTAAATGCGTTGATTAAAACGCAAGAAATATTTATAAAATGGGAAGGTGGTGAAAATTATTTGCGTACAAGGTTGAGTATTTAAATGAAACTAGTATTGACTGCTTGGAGAAACGGTAGGAAATAATTCCCGTGAGGAGGAATTTGCGTGTGATATTTGATTTAGGAGATAATTGCGTTGGATAGATTAAATAAAGAAACGTACTAATTAATGGTATAGGAACATTAAGGAAATAAAAGAATTTCGTTTGAATGGTAAGGAAAACCAAAGATTTTATTCCTATTAATTGCAAAGGAGTAAATGGAAAAGAAGACACTTATACACGTGAATTTCAAACAATCTTGAAACGGATTTTGAATTTCTAAAGAGAAATAAATTTGCTTGAAACTGCTACGCGAATTTTTTATTCCTATTATAAAAATGAGGAAAAAGGGAAGCATAGAAATTTACATGTGACTTACCAAAACTAGATTTAAAAGAAATTGAACGTCTAGGGATATGATTTCTTTCCCAATTGGAGTGCAAGGCTACAGATAAATTTATTATTTAACGTCAACTTTTAAATCATTAAATTAACATATAAAATAATAACAACTATCTACTGCTTTATAGTAAATAAAAAAATTGTAAATTCACAGAATACAACCTGTTACTTTTATTTCAATATATCTTTCTTATAATAATTATTATATTTGGAAAACACTTTGAAATAATTTTCTCTTTTAAAACTTATAAATAAAATATCATTATGTTAACTACCAAATTAAATGTTCATTTTAATACATTCTCTTTCCTTAATGGAAAGATTTCAACAAATACAAATATTAATTTCGTATTAAAATCAAATAAAAATCTAATTCAACTACTTCTTTATATTAATAATAAATCAAACATTATTTAATAATTTCACATAACTCAACATATCCATTAGTTACCAATTTTAGTTCATTTGTTAGAGGTTAACTTATTTGAATTACAACAATACAATTAAACTATTGTTTCCTCTCTAATTTTATTCAATAGATCAATATTTACAATTAAAAATTATTATTAAATTCTTAACATTTGTTGTTTTTAATTCAAATTGTAAATCTCATATAAACTATTATTATTCCCATCATTTTTGTTTCTACCAAATTTTAATCAATATTTTAAGAATATTAGAATTTTAAATTGGTCTAAAATTTCGGATCGTTACCCATTACCCTTTTTTTTCCAGATCTGAACTGCGTTGCAAAAATGAAGATGGGAAGGGATTTTGAAATGGTCAAGAAATCAAAGATTTTTATTCCTTTTAAATATGGAGATGCAAATGAAAGTGGAAAGTTTTACATGTGAATTGGAGGCAGGGTTTTAATTCTTTTTTTTTAAAATGCACGTGCTGATTTGATTTTTAACAGCTAAGATATGAAATCAAAGAGTGCGTACAATAGATGCAATAATTAAAACGAACGTACGCCCAAATAAATTAACAAGTAACGTAATCTAAATTTATATGTTTTCTTATTTATTCACTACTTATATTTAATTATACGTAATCCAAACATTAAATTTTTATTTCAAAATATTATTATTTAAAATTTCTCAAAAATTCAATTAAATACGTTATTAAAAACCGTTTAAAATTTATGGGTAGTTACACTCTCCCCCACTCAAAACTTTTCGTCCCCGAAAAGGAAGGAGGTAGGGGAATAGAAACAAACAGAAAGAAAAAATAGATTGAAGTACAAGATAAACAATTAATTTAAAACTATACAAATTTTACTTGAAATATTCATTTAAAAACTTCATTTGAAATTTAATTTTCTTTAATACTTTAATACTTTTCAAAACTCCTTTGAAAATAATTATTTACATTATTATTTATATTTACAAAGAAGCTATTGAAAATATTAAATCCAAAATTTAGAAAAAAAATTATTTATCTCAAGATACATCCAACATTATAGATAAATTAATAATCATTCTCTTTAGATATGTTATAATTAATTAATAACTTCTGAAACACTAAAAATTTCTATTATACCATGTAGTATATAAATAAACAATATTTAAAAAGGATATATCCAACAAGGAAAGAAGGTAGATTCGGAAAACAGAATCAAGGTGAATAACTAAAGCTGAGCAGATAAGGTAGATTCAAAAGAATAGTATCGGGCACGAATAGTTAATTTCAAACAAAAAAATTTCAATTTCAATGATTAATACAAAAAAAAAATTAGTGGAAATAGTTTTATAATAAAATACCTTTTCAAAGAAAATACTTTTATGTCGAAACCAATTTTCCTTTCGAAAATACTTCTATAACTCAATGTTTCAACAAGTTTATCATCGTTCTTGCAGACTCTGGCCATGCGTTGATTAGGCGCAAAGCTAGAATTCTTCAAGTGCTTAGTAGACCTGTTTCAACAACCAGTTGAAATACTTGAAAAACCTTTAAAAACGGATATGGAAAGTACAATCCAAACAAAATAACCAAACCAAAACCTTGTCTAACCATGGTTCGCAAATACACAATGGTTACGCCTGGATCCCCTAGGAAACAATCCATATCTGTAAGCTTTCTCAGCCCTCGAGTTACGCCATGATGACTAGTAGGGTGCGGGATACACAATGGTTACGCCTGGATCCCCCAAGAAACAATCTGTACCCCTAGGCCATCTCAGCCAGGCAGTTTCGCTACTAATGCGACCTACATAGATTGCAGGATGCACAATGGTTATGCCTGGATCCCCCAGGAAACAATCCATACCCCTAGGCCGTCTCAGCCAGGCAGTTGCGCTATCAGTCGTGAGAAAAAAAACATGTGTTACGCCATGGTGGGACACTCGAGTATCATATCCGGAAAACCAAAAATCAAAGAGAATAATATCGATAGTATGAATCCACAATGTGGCCACAAAGCGAATATCAAGCAGAAGGCACTTTCCATATCTTTACTTCGAAAATATGTACCATATAGTACCTTTTCAAATCACTTTCAAATATCATACTTATATAAAGTCCATTATATATAGGATTCTATTTTCAATCGAATACTTTCCAAATCAATAGTATATCAAATCACTCTTATATAGACGGATTATATAAAATTTCTCTTTCTAAATTGAGTACCTTTCAAATCAATAGGTTTCAAATCAATTTCGTACTATACAAATCAGTTTTATATAAGTTCGATAACTCCCAAATCAAGTATTTAGTACATCAAGGTTCTCAAATTTTTTTCTCGTTTCAATACCATTTCAGTTTCAAGATCATATATGATTTCACCAAATTTTCTTCCAAATTAAATATATTCAGTTTCAAAGTTTCTTAAACAATAGGTTTAGAAAATAATCCAATTTTCCAAATCAACAAAATTTAGGTCAAACAAATTCATTTCCAAAATCACCATATAAGTACTGGTTTTAATTCCAATCTAATTTCAAAACCAAATATTCTTCTCAAAATCAATTATACTCAAAATGGTTTCTAAACTTATAATTATCCCTTTAAAACCTTTAAACTATTTATTTCTATATAAAAAATCCAATTTTCCTTTTTCAAATTATTTATTTAACAAAGGTTTCAAATTTACTTAAGTCATGCTCTTCATACTTTAAACATACAAAACTAAACTTATATTCTTTATCAAATATTTTATACTCTTTGAAATTTCTTAGTTTTAAAATTTTAAACCTTGATTTGGAAGTGCTCAAACCTTCAAAACAGTCGGTGAAATCAAATTTCAAATCCAAGAGTTGGAAATCAGCAACAAATCAGTAAATCAATTTTTTTATAAATAGAGTTATACTAAATCAAATCGAAAACTCAAGGATTAAACACCGGCTTACTTTAAATTATTTCAAATATATACACCTATATCTTTCGTATATCAAATCATACTTCGAAATTTGAAATCAAAATTGGTTTCACAAAATCACTCGCATAGTAAAGCTATTAAAGTGGCCTCTCCCCACTCTGAAACTCGAAAATCAATGTCGATGATGCGTGCACTCATCACCGAAATTATTTTTCAGTGACATAAGTGAGTTCTGGACTTCTATTTTCTTGAAAACTTCTTTGAATTTTTTCGAAATTCTTGGAACCATTTGAAGTCATTTGAAACATTTCTTATTCAGAAAATACTTTCAAATCTTATTATTATATATTTCAAAATCTTAAACCAATTTTCAAAAATATCGAAGTCCAATCTCTCGAATTTCAAATTCAAAACCTTTCGGCTGAAAATCATTTTTATATAGACAAATTTTCTTATAATATATTCAAAATTTCAAATCTTTTCGAAACTTCAAATTCTCTCTTTTTTTTTAAAGGTATATAATCCTTATCGAAAACATTTTCTCTTTTATATATAGAATAAATTCATAGTTACCCAAATAAAAATTTTGGTATATAAAAAAATTTTAAAATACAAACAAAACCCGATTTTCAAAGGATGATTCAAGAATGGATTTCAAAACAAAGATAGAGATTTAATTTAGAGGAACTCCAATCAATAGAATCCTGATTTGAAGATAGACTCAATTGAAGATGAGATAATTAAATCCCAAAAAAGAAGATGGATATACTTCTATAAATCGCGGGCGACCTTTACCGGTCAACCGTGATTCCAAAATTAGATCGGTGCAGAATTCTGAGGCAATTCGACATTCGATCGCCAGAGATATAATTCGAAATAACAAGAGATAGTGGCATCTAAACCGAAGGATACATAAATCTCCGGTGAATCAATGCCAATTGTAAAGGAGTTTCACCCCCTTTACAAATCATTCAGTGGAGTCACTGGATACTCCAGAATCAAAAGAATATAAATAGGGAGAGACAAGAATGAATTTTTGAACCACAGGGAACGTTCCAAAGTTCAAAGGAAATCGAGTCAAAAGGAAGAGATTCAACTCGAACGAAATTGATTCTGTGAATAAATTTACCATATATGCTAAGTTTTTCCTAGAGCCAAAGCTCTGATACCAACTGTAACGACCCTCTATTTTGGACCATTCAAATCAACAATAAAACCATACATGTCCGACTTGAATAATTCAAAATACCGAATTGTTAATTAAAATTTGGCAAAACTCAGCATGTACGGTAAATAAATCAACCACAGAATCGCAGACACGGAGTAATATAAAATAATGCAGCGGAATAGATAAATAGTAGTTCATGAAGCTATTATATAAATATCAGAGTTAGAAATAAAAATACAATAGAATATCTCAAATACAGTGAAGTCTCCAGTACGAACAGATGACCTATCCGAACGAATCAACTAAAAGAGATGAAAGCTGAGTCAATATTTGGATCCTCAAACGAAGCTCCAAACTCCAAAGGCGAGTCCCAAATGTTGTATCGCTTAGTCTGACCCGAGCGTAAAGCAAAAACACAAAACATTCGAGTCAGGATTAACATTCTTATCTCAATAAATCCAACTCAAGTGAAATATCAACTGAAATACAAATAACTTAAGGATGTTTGGGATAACCATCCTCTAAGGGTCTATGGAACTATCTACAAGGTAGAAATATACAGTATAACACCATGGTCATTCAATTTTATGTATACTTCAAAATCAAAACATCATTTCCCTTTCAAATATATCTATTTTCCAAGATAGTGTGTGTGTGTGTATATATATATTAAATAATTCAGCTCCCAATAACCATTTAAACTTTCGTTATATTCAAAGCTTTAATACTCAATATTTTAAAGTTAAATCTAACAGTTTCATATAGATGTTGATTTAGCTTCATCATTATTATTTAGTCAGGAAATATCCACTTAACAAGTTCAATATCATTTAAATAGCCTTAGATTTCATTTTACAGAATATTTCCTTAAATTTATTTAAACTTAAAATATCCATTTAATCCCTTTTACCAAAACCAAGTTATAAAATCATATCTTAAATCCCGAATTCAATAGTTTCAAATCGATTTAATTGAATACAATTCTTAATTAAATACCATTTCCAATTAATTCAACTTTATCTTCTCAACTCTAGCTTATTCGAAATTTTACCAAATCTAATTTGAAATATAAATCTAAACGAATCCTTAAACATATTATATGTACTAAATCAATCTCAGTTAGATTAAATATTGTTATTAGGTACATAAAATTTTCATTTTTATACATATAATATTCTAAGAATCAGTCTGTATTAAAACTATATTTTTCTTTCCCAAACTATAGAAATTATTTTCAAAACATTTATATATATATATATATGGACCAGCGATGTCTATATATAATTTCCTACGCTATGGTCAAGGGATACGGATATTTATCATTTCATTCCGAAATTTAAATATACAGGTAGATAACACTTCGACCCGCAATCCCAAATTCAATTTATTTGAAAATCTCTTGGGTTTATCATTTCAACCCATAACAAAATTCTCCTATCCAAAAGTCCGCTCGGGTATGTATCATTTCAACCCATAGTGAATTCCAAACTACAGGGAACTTGCAGAGTGATAACATATAATACAATAAAATAACAGGCATATATCATCAATAAAAATATAATATAAACAACAGGATATGGTGTCATATCCCACAGGTGAACAGTTATAGAAAATAGAATATATATAACAATTTAAATGACTACAGCATCATATTTCAATTGTCATTTCAATTGAAATCAAATTTAATAAAATACAAAACGTTAATCGTGAGTGATTGCTCACCTTTAGAGGCTAGAGAAGAACGATAATGAGGTCAGTTATGGATCCCAATATGAACTTTGAAGAAAAGCAAAATTGGCACGAATTTGATGACAAAGCTGATAGATAGAAATCGATGAAAAAAAAATCCATCGGTTTGATATAAACAGAGTATATATTATATGTGTTATTTAAATTTCCTTAAAATCTCAATAAATTTAATTTAAGATGGAAATTCAAATAAAATATTCACATTGTTTGAAACTGATATTAAATTTAAAATACATATTAAGACAAAACATTATCATATTATTGAAAAATCCATACTTAATTTTAAACACATAAACGTTTTTCCTCTTAAATCAATATTACATTTAAACACACACACAAAATAAAATATAGGCATAATATATATAAAAATCATCACTTATTTAAAACAATAACATATTTATTTATAGTTTACTCAAAATTCAAAGCATATACTGAGAAAAACAATCTATATATATAGACCATACATTATGAAAGCACTACAGAAAAGAGAAAAAACAAAACATACTTTATATATATACACTAGAATCGAGATGAAAATTATACATTTAAATTTTTAGTTTTACAACATAAATAACTAATGCTTTTACAACACTCAACTGCCATTCTTATATATGTTATATTCGAACAGGAATAAAAATCTAATTATATTTTCAAAATATGTACATTACTAATATTTTATAATAACAAATAAGATATAAGACTAATGTATATATACGTCTCTGAAAAGCTTGGCTTGAAATTCACATAAGCATTAAACATTAAAAAAATATGTAGATATAGTTTTATGCTAAAATATCAATTAAATGGAGACTGTTGTAATGTGAAAATTTGTGAACGCGGATTGAAATATAAAGATGGATTTGTCAAATATATTGGAAGCAGAGGATAGGGAGGGGAGAAGCAAAGCATGGGAAAAAACTATGAAATAAAAAGAAGAAGATGGAGGCCATACCTTCAGAGCTCATGCATGCAAGAAGAAATGAAGAAAATGTTGAGATGCAATTGAAAATTATTTGTGTATAAGGCTTATATTTATACACGATTGCATTGATTGAGGTGAGAGAATATAGGCAAGAAATAAATTTAAAAGTATTATACAAGATTGCATTGATTGAGGTAAGAGAATATAGGCAAGAAATATTTAAGGGAATATTTAAAGTGGTATTGATTGCGTGAATTTAGACAAAAGGAAACTGCAAGAAATCTTTGGCAAACATTTTGTACACGTTTAAAATTTGTTAGGAAGTAGATGCGTTGATTAAAACGCAAGAAATATTTATAAAATGGGAAGGTGGTGAAAATTATTTACGTACAAGGTTGAGTATTTAAATGAAACTTATTGTTTGCTTGGAGAAACGGCAGGAAATAATTCCTGTCAGGAGGAATTTGCGCGTGATATTTGATTTAGGAGATAATTGCGTTGGATAGATTAAATAAAGAAACGTACTAATTAATGGTATAGGAACATTAAGGAAATAAAAGAATTTCGTTTGAATGGTAAGGAAAATCAAAGATTTTGTTCCTATTAATTGCAAAGGAGTAAATGGAAAAGAAGAGACACTTATACACGTGAATTTCAAACAACCTTGAAACGGGTTTTGAATTTCTAAAGAGAAATAAATTTGCTTGAAACTGGTACGCGAATTTTTTATTCCTATTATAAAAATGAGGAAAAATGGAAGCGTAGAAATTTACACGTAACTTATCAAAACTAGATTTAAAAAGAAACTGAACGTCTAGGGAAATGATTTCTTTCCCACTTGGAATGCAAGGCTACAGATAAATTTATTATTTAACGTCAAAATAAATATTATTCCCATTTGAAACCATATTAACTTTTAAATCATTAAATTAACATATAAAATAATAACAACTATCTACTGCTTTATAGTAAATAAAAAAATTGTAAATTCACAGAATACAACCTGTTACTTTTATTTCAAAATATCTTTCTTATAATAATTATTATATTTGGTAAACATTTTGAAATAATTTTCTCTTTAAAACTTATAAATAAGTTATCATTATGTTAACTACCAAATTAAATATTCATTTTAATACATTCTCTTTCCTTAATGGAAAGATTTCAACAAATACAAATATTAATTTCGTATTAAAATCAAATAAAAACTAATTCAACTACTTCTTTTTATTGATAATAAATCAAACATTATTTAATAATTTTACATAACTCAACATATCCATTAGTTACCAATTTTAGTTCATTTGTTAGAGGTTAACTTATTTGAATTACAACAATACAATTAAACTACTGTTCTCTCTTTAATTTTATTCAATAGATCAATATTTACAATTAACAATTATTATTAAATTCTTAACATTTGTTGTTTTTAATTCAAATTGTAAATCTTATATAAACTATTATTATTTCCATCATTTTTGTTTCTACCAAATTTTATTCAATATTTTAAAAAAATTAGAATTTTAAATTGGTCTAAAATTTCGGATCGTAACCCATTAACCTTTTTTTTTCAGATCTGAACTGCGTTGCAAAAATGAAGATGGGAAGAGATTTTGAAAAGGTCAGGAAATCAAAGATTTTTATTCCTATTAAATACGGAGACGCAAATGAAAGTGGAAAGTTTTACACGTGAATTGGAGGTAGGGTTTTAATTCTTTTTTTTAGAATGTACGTGCTGATTTGATTTTTAACAACTAAGATATGAAATCAAAGAGTGCGTACAATAGATGCAATAATTAAAATGAACGTACGCCCAAATTAATTAACAGGTAACATAATCTAAATTTATATGTTTTTTTATTTATTCCCTACTTATATTTAATTACATGTAATCCAAACATTAAATTTTTATTTCAAAATATTATTATTTAAAATTTCTCAAAAATTCAATTAAATACGTTATTAAAAACCGTTTAAAATTTATGGGTTGTTACAAAGGGGATCTAGGTTGAAAAGGAGGAAGGCTGAGTATGATGGAAAATAAGGATTGAAGATAAATAGATTATCTGGCTTGTGAGAGTAAAGTAAAAGTAAGAAGAAGAAAAAGGAGCGACGGCCGAGGTTTATATATGGCAAAGAGGGATATGAGTGGGCGTTCACCTATGGAACCTGTTAACCCTCTTCCATTCAGCGACCCATAGTTCAGCGACCCGGCGACCTAGTGACCTAATGACCGAACGACCTAACGGCCTAGCCACCTAGGCTCACGACTTAACAATCTATATCAAGCTAGCGACCTAACGAGATAAAGAAAGCTGCGACCTAGCTCCAGAAGGTCTCCTGCGACCTAGCTCAGAAGGTCTCCTGCGACCTAGCTCTAGAAGGTCTCCTACGACCTAACGAGATAAAGAAAGCTATGACCTAGCTCCAGAAGGTCTCCTGCGACCTAGCTCCAGAAGGTCTCCTGCGACCTAGCTCCATAAGGTCTCCTGCGATCTAATGAGACAAAGATATCGCGACCTAGCAACCTAGAAGATCCAACGACCTAGCGAGTTATCACAGAATGAAGCCGCTTGCTTATAGGCCGCTCCCAACCTTAGGTCGCCAACCATCCTCCCCTAGGTCGCTCACGACCTAAAAAATGCTGAAGTAACATCTTATGCCGCTTCCTCCCTAGGTCGGTCACGACCTATGACTTGCAAGATTGTTCGAGGTGATCAAGTACACCCTAGTTAAGCCATAAACCACTCCCACTAGGTTTCTCACGACCTACGACCTATCCAAGGTCGCTCGCGACCTATGACCTAATTCAGAATTCTCCTATATATACCCCCACCTACTCCAACTGGAAGAGGATCTTTTGACTCATTTCTGGAACACCGATACTCTGCTGAATTCTCGACTCACTCGACACTTCAAACACGAAAGACATCTCGACGAACTTCAAGAGGAAATCTGACACATTCGACATGGATTCAAAGAGTTCTTCTACATCGGGGTTCTAGCTATTTGTCCTAGAAGTGTTGTAATCGAAGATTGTTGTAAAGTTGTAATTGATTCAGCAATAAAGAATATTAAAGTGGACGTAGGCTTAACTTGAAGCCGAACCATTATAAAACTGTTGTCTTTTTACTTCTTTCTCAGTGACTTTTCTATTTACTTCTAATTCCCGTATCGACGGGTGGTGCTTTCACTTAATCTCTACTTACACCAGGGTGTCAGCGTTCAATTTTAAGCGTTGACATTTTTGGTGCTTTCACTGAGAACCCAACTCAGGCTACTTTCGTCATTGCTTCATAAAAGTTTGTTGAAAAAACCTCTCTCAAAACCAGAAGTCTATTAGAGACAATGGCTCCTGGAAGAAAGCGCGGATCTACTAGACCCAGTGATGTTCGTGAGAATACTGCCACTTCTCCTTCATCAAGCCAAGCAGCACCAAGTGTCGGAATCACACGAGCGGAGTTAGATGCTGCAGTATCTGGGTTATACCAGCAGATGGAAACTCAGAATGCTTTAGTGCTTGATAGGTTAAATGCTTTGCTCGGAGCTAACTGTCAACCGGTGAATAATGAAGAGAACCTTGTTGATGATGTTCATAATCCTGAAGAAAGGAATATTCCTCAAAGAGCAGCTAGTCCCGCCAAAGAAACACCTCCCCAAGCTGGAGGATCGAGACCGCAGACAACTCTCCTCGAATGTTTGTCCAGACAAACTTCCGAGAAAATGGCTGAAGTCTGTCCTGCAGAGCCTTTAAATGATGAGAAATGCCTTTCGGGCATGGTGCGGGAAATCATGAAAGAGAGCATGCAGAGGGAAAAAGATGAAAAGGAATGGGGATTCGCTCTGAGCAAAACTCCGTTCACTGAAAGGATTCTAAAGGCGGAATTCCCAAGGAAGTTTGTTCCCCCTATCATCCCGACTTATAAGGGAACAAACGACCCTAATCAATTCCTGTATAAGTATGATTGGCACATGACTGGTGCTAGAGCATCTGATGAGATCAAATGCCGGAAATTTCCGGTATATTTGGAAGGAGTGGCTCTACTCTGGTTCACAAAGCTTCCTGTCCGATCCATAGACCAGTTCACCGGTTTGACTCGGAAGTTCAAAGAGCAATGCAGGTTGTATGCTTTAAAGGCAAAGGATATTATGTCACTGTCAAGCCTGGAACAGAATCCTGGGGAACCTATTAGATCTTTCTTGAACTGCTTCAACATAGCTTTGGCTGAAGTGGACAATGCAGTGCTACGGATGGTCTTGACATACTTGATGAGGGCAATCGACAAGTCAAGCGAATTTGGGAAGTGGCTGAAGATGAAAGAACCGAATTCGCTCGAGAAATTCTATAAGAAAGCTGATGAATTCATGCATTTGGAAAGCCTTCAAGCACCGGTTAAAGTGGCATTGACAGAGGTTAAGGGTAATACTGCTGCTCCTACCAAAAAGGAATCCGGAAGTCAAAAGAGGGAGAATAATGGTGGAAAGAAGCAGAAATATGTGAAGAAACCACGCTTCATAAAACCTTCAGATTTCACTCCTTTGACTGACACCCCGGAGAATATCTTTTTTGCTACTAAAGATGCGGTAGAATATCTTAAACCGCCTTAGATGATAGTTGGCAAAAAAGCTGCTCAAAGCGGGAGATTTTGTCGGTTTCATAATCAACCCGGTCATGATACCAACGAATGTTGCCATCTGAAAAGTTTGATTGAAGAACTGCTGAGAGAGAACAAGTTGCAGCAATATGTTAAAAGAAATAGGAATGACCCAACTTCATCTACTAAGGGACAGCAACTTCCAGCTCATCCATCTGGCTCGGGTGAGAGGAACACTGTGCATGAATTAGAAAGGCATGTTATTAATGTGATTACGGGAGGTCCTCACCCAGCAGGCAGAAGCTGGGGCGAGATGGAAAGATATGCCCGTGCCTTGAAATACGCACTAGCAGAAGAAAGTGTTTTTGTGCTAGAAGACGCTACACCTTTGAAGCAGCAGAAAACTCCTAATGATGATATTGTGTTCAGAGCCAGGGACTCTATGTGCATTGAAGCCCCAACCATGGATCCCTTGGTCATCTCAGTAGGCATTGGGCCGGCTATTGTGAGAAGATTACTTGTAGATTGCAGCGCTTCCTGCAACGTTCTCTTCAAAAAGACATTCGATCAAATGAAAATTCTAATGGCTGATGTTCAAGCTTCATCTCAGAAGATTGTTGGGTTTACTGGGGAACAGAAGCAGCCAATTAGAACCATTCACTTGTCCGTCGAGCTTGGAGAGGGGCAGAAAAAGGTGGTTCGAAAACAGACTTTTGTAATTGTTGATGAATCTTCTGCCTACGTCTTCCTAGGCCGACCAACTCTTGCGGCTTTCAAGGCAATTCTCGCCCCGTGGTGCCTCACTATGAAATTCCCCACGGATAATGGAGTTGGTGTTATGAAAGGGGACCAGAATGCTGGGCGAGAATGTTATCTTATAGAGTTGCGTGAAGCAAGGAAGAGATAGATGGGAAAAGATGCGGCATCCCCAGTCCGCATCAAAGAATCAACCTTGTAGCAATTACAGGGTGGACCCTGCACTGGCGAGCATAGCGGGGCACGAAGAGAAATGGATCCTAGAAAATCCAGTGCAGGGGAGAATAGAGTGGTGCCAGTGGAAGTAACAGTACCAGTACCTGTTGACCCGAAAGATCCGAACAAAGTGGTGAATGTGGGTTCGCAACTTAGTGTGACAGTTCAAAATTCCTTGATATCATTCTTGAAAGAAATTCTGGACGTATTCGCTTGGAATCATGCTGATATGTGTGGAATATTCCCAGAAATTGCAGTACATTCTCTGAATATTGATCCGAAGTTTACACCGGTAAAGCAGAAAAGAAGAACCCAGGTTTCTGAAAGGTCAGCAGCGTTGAAAGAAGAGGTAGACCGGCTCATGGAGAATGGTTTCATCAGGGAGTCTACTTATCCGAATTGGGTTTCGAATCCAGTACTGGTTAAGAAAGCTAATGGGAAGTGGAGAGTTTGCATCGACTTCTCAGATTTAAACAAAGCCTGCCCCAAAGACTGCTTCCCGTTACCCAGGATAGATCGGTTGGTGGATGGAACAGCGGGGCATGAATTGTTATCTTTTATGGATTCTTACTTCGGATACAACCAGATCATGATGCATGAGCCAGATCAGGAGGACACGAGCTTCGTCACCGATGTTGGTCTCTACTGCTATAGAGTCATGCCCTTCGGACTTAAGAATGCAGAGGCAACTTACCAAAGACTCGTCAATGCTATGTTCAAGCCACAGATTGGAAAAACTATGGAAGTTTATGTTGACGATATGCTGGTGAAATCAAAGAAGGCAGTAGACTCTATGGATCACTTGGGAGAAATGTTTGCAGTCCTCCGAAAGTACGGAATGAAACTTACTCCTTTGAAGGGTTCGTTTGGGGTAGAGTCCGGAAAGTTCTTGGGTTTCACTGTGAGTGCTAGGGGCACTGAAGCTAATCCTGCTCAAATTGCTGCCTTAAGAGAAGTCAAAGCTCCTAGAACGAAGAAGGAATTACAAAGTCTCAATGGAAGAGTCGCTGCCATGAGTCGATTCATTTCCAAAGCTATTGATAAATGCATTCCATTCTTTGATGCTCTGAAGAAAGGAAGGAAAAACTTTGACTGTACTCCTGAATGCCAGAAAGCTTTCGATGAGTTGATTCGTCATATGGAAACGCCTCCAATACTTTCTAAGCCCGACAATGGTGAAGATCTTTTCATATATTTGGCAATCTCATTTCATGCTCTCAGTGCAGCGTTGGTGCGGGAAGACGCAAAAATTCAGCGCCCGGTCTATTATATCAGCAAAAGATTCACTGGGGCAGAGATGAATTATTCAAAATTGGAAAAGCTCGCCTATTGTCTGCTGATTGCATCAAGAAAATTGATGCCATATTTCCAAGCTCAACCTATCAAAGTCCTCACTGATCAACCTCTGAAGCAAGTCCTATTTCGCCCCGAGACTTCGGGTCATCTTCTAAAGTGGAATATTGAACTCAGCCAATACGACATCACTTATCATCCCCGGAGAGCAATCAATGGACAAGCTTTAGCAGATTTCATCGCAGAATGTACAGAAAAAGGTGACAGTGAGGAAGAGGTGAATGATAATACACCAATTAGATGGAAACTGTATGTTGATGGTGCAAGAAACGATTACTGTTCCGGAGCTGGGGTTGTGCTTGAAACCCCTGAAGGGCGGTCATTGTGCTATGCATTGAGATTGGAATTCCCTTCGACAAACAATGAAGCAGAATATGAAGCTCTTATTTCCGGCTTGAAGATTGCTAAAGAACTAAATGTCAAAGTGTTGCAAATCTTTAGTGATTCACAGCTTATTGTATGCCAAGTCAAGAAAGAGTTTCAAACTAAAGGAGGAAATCTGCCTGCTTACTTGTCAAGAGCCTGGGAACTTCTCCTTTGATTTCGATCATTATACGATAAGTCATATACCCCGAGAAGAGAACATGAAGGCAGATTCTCTCGCAAAGTACGCAAGCACTGGTAAAGCTCAATTACTGGGATTGGTTCCTGTAGAAGTCTTGTCAGCCCCAAGTATTGATGAAATGTAGATTGATTGGGTCATGACTGTTTCTCAAGAGCAAGAATCATGGATGACTCCGATAATGGAAATCTGCTCAATGGTTCTCTACCAGGAAATTCAAAAGAACGGTAGAAGTTGCTAAGAAAAGCCTCTAGATATATAATTCAAGATGGCTGATTGTACAGGCGGGGATTCTCAATGCCATTACTCCGATGTGTGACCAAAGAAGAGGCTAAGACAATTCTAGCTGAAGTACACGGAGGAGAGAGTGGAGATCATTCAGGTGGTCAAACTCTAGCAAAGAAAATTCTCCGTTATGGGTATTTTTGGCCAGACATTAATCGTGATGCTGCAAGCTATGCCCGAAAATGTGACCGATGCCAAAGATTTGCAAAAATCCCTAGAGCATCTTCCACCGAGATAACACAGATGGTCAGTCCATGGCGATTTGCTATTTGGGGAATAGATCTTATCGGGCCTTTGCCAACCGCCAAGTCCAAAATAAGATATGCTATTGTTGCTGTTGATTATTTTACTAAATGGACTGAATCTGAACCATTAGCTACTATTAACTCTAAAAAGATGATAAACTTTGTAACTAAGAATATCATTTGCAGGTATGGTGTGCCTCGAAAGATAATCACAGACAATGAAACCCTATTCGAAAGTGAAGAGTTCTAAGATTTTTGCAAGCGATTCAAGATCCAAAAAAGCTTCTCAGCAGCGGCTCATCCGTAGGCAAACGGGAAAGTGGAAGCAGTAAACAAAATTATCAAATCAACCATCAAAAAACAGCTAGAAAAAGTGAAAGGTGGTTGGGTCGATAAGCTACCACTAGCACTATGGGCATACAGAACTACCCATAAAACTGCGACTAGGCACACTCCGTTTTCATTGGCATATGGATCAGAAGCAATGATTCCGGTGGAAACA
The DNA here is from genome assembly GCA_030765085.1 of Allium cepa. NCBI lineage: Eukaryota > Viridiplantae > Streptophyta > Magnoliopsida > Asparagales > Amaryllidaceae > Allium > Allium cepa. The sequence goes on from CM060937.1 coordinate 801,171,763, forward strand.
GAAGTCCCTTCACACAGAAGAATCCATTTCAATCAAGCTGAAAATGAAAAGCTGCAACTTGAAGCATTAGACTTCCTTGATTAAAAAAGGGAAGAGGCTCAGCTCAGAATTGCAGCCGATCAGCAAAGAATTGCCAGGCACTTCAATTCCAAAGTTCGCCAACGCAGCTTTGAGATTGGAGATCTAGTCTTGAAAAGGATCATGACAGCAACAGGAGTGTTTGAGCCAAACAGGGAAGGGCCGTATGTCATAGGCAAAAAACTTATTGATGGCACTTTCAAACTGACAACTGTCGAAGGAGATCCAATTCCAAGGGCATGGAACAGCAATAACTTGCGTCCATATTTTACTTAAAAGCTTTATTGAAATACTGTAAAAGAACTATGCATGTATGATTCTTGTATTGAAAGCCATTGTAAAGCCAGTGCAAGTGAATAATAAGAACTATTAAGTGGATGTAGGCCCAGTTCTTAGCCGAACCACTATAAATCTTGTGTTCTCTACTACTACAAAATGCCTGTTTTATTTCGATATATGCAAAGTACTTTAATTGTATTGCTAAAATGTGGATTTAATATTGCAGGCCGTTAAAGCAATGCTCACCCATTACAATACCAAGCGATCCTTGACAACACTCAACAAGCAAAGCCACAAAAATTCCAGATCCAAATCCTATATAAGAAGTGCTTCAAGCAGACAGTTAGTAGTTCGAACAGAGGTGGGCCCTTGTTAACTAATTATGATCGTTTGTGCAAACGAACATCTGATTAATTAGCCTATGTCCACCCCTGCGAGCTCACTTAACAATGAAGAACACTCCTTTGGATAAAATAAACTGCTTGCAAAAGAAAGGAATGTGTGCTTGAAGATGATAACAAGGAGTCGCTAGTATGTGCAAATGGAAAAAAGACATGGGCGAGCAGGCAGGAAACAACCAATGACCTCTTCGGAGGCACAAGCCCTCTTCGAAGGCACAACTCATCGGAGGATAAAGACCTCCAACGAGACTTGCCATAAAAAGAAAGTTCTCTTTCTCAACAAAAAAGATTGGTGGAATGACCGGAGGCACCTTCCCAAGTGGAAGGCACAGGGCACTCGTTAACTAGCTGAGAACGTTTGTGCAAACAAACATCCAAGTAACTTGTGTCCGCCCCGTGAATCCATCCAACCATGAGAAAGAAACTCCAGGCAAAAGCCCTACTCGGAGGCACACATTTCACCGTGATCTGAAATAAAACTTCACACGAGTTGAAATGTGAAAAGACCTCTTCGGAGGCACGCATTCCACCGAGATCTGAAATAAAACTTCACAAGTGTTGGAATGTGAAAAGCCCTCTTCGGAGGCCCATTTCACCAGAGTTGAAATGCTAAAAGACCTCTTCGGAGGCATACATTTCACCGTGATCTGAAATAAAACTTCACACGATTCGAAATGTGAAAAGCCCTCTTCGGAGGCCCGCTTCCCAGCGAACAGGGAAAAAACAAAAGCCTCTCCCTAGAGGCAGAAACAAAAAACCCTCTTCGGAGGCCGGCTTCCCCGCGTACAGGGAAAAAACAAAAGCCCTCTCCCTAGAGGCACACACAAAAAAGCCCTCTTCTCAGAGGCACAATCAAACAAAAGCCCTCTTCGGAGGCACAAACAGGTCAAAGCCCTTTTTCGAAGGCCCACTTTACCGCGTAGAAAAATTCACTTGCCAAAGATAAAAGTGACTTTCTCCGAAAGTGAAGTGTAAAAACTTCTTCAAAAAAAAAGAAGACTTCTCCAATACGAGGCGCATTCTACTAAATCAGAAAAATATTTCCTTAAAATGGAAAAATTATTCTCTAAAATACAGATGCAAACCTCCTTCAAATGGAAAAGTTGTTCTCTAAAGAAGGAGTACAAGTCTTCTCGAAACAGAAGAGTTGTTCTCCAAAATTTTGCCAATGTGAAAGAAATTGCGATAAACCATGATATGGGGGCAATATAATATAGTTACAAAAATAAAAGCAATGCTCAAGCAACATACCATAGGTTTACTGCAATATCACACAGAGAAAATAAAGAAACTTGTATGAAAAAGAAGAATAAATGCATTCTCAAATACAGACAGAAGTTTGTACAAGTAAAAGAATCATTTTATTCCATACTATGAAAATTTTATACATGTGCAGGTTTCAAAACAAAAGAAGGCGGGTGTTAACGCTAAAATGTGAACGCTAACACCCCGGTGTATGAAGTGTAGTTGTGAAAGCACCACCCGATAGATCGGGAAAGAATTACAAGCAAGTAATAGCAGAAAAGCAGTAAACAACAACAATTTTATAGTGGTTCGGCTTAAGGGTATAGCCTACGTCCACTCTAAGCACTTTTATTAATAATCCCGTTACAAGCTGGTACAATTCCTCTCAAGTACAATATACTTCAAGTTACAAGTGATTTGGAACAAGTCTTAAGCTTCAATGTCGATTAAAGTCCTTAAATTCATGTTGAAGATGTGTGGTTTCTTCGTGAATTTCTTTGATGTATTCCTCTAATCTTGAAAGCTCTAAGTGTTGATGAAGTTCTCAATGCAGCAAGGTAACGGTGTATGAAGAGAATGTGCCCAAAAGTCCACTGAATGTTGGAGGTGGCTATGTATTTATAGGCAAGCTTGGACATGAATTCTGCGCATAAGTCCTGAGTCGTGACCGACTCAAGCTAAGTCGTCCCCGAGTCAGGCTAAGTCGTGGTTGACTTATAAAACCAACCTTTCCCCTCTTCATGGCTTATTCCTCTGCTGGATTTCATGACAAGTCTTGAGTCGTGTCCGAGTCAATTTTCCTAGGCATTGTGGCGATGGGTTACGATTCAACGATTTTGAGTCGTGGACGAGTCATGGTGAGTCGCCCCATGTTAACTCAAGGCCGAACTGCTGGCTTGTTCCCAAGAGATAAGTCGTTCCCGAGTCAACTTATCATAACTCCTCTCATATTAGCATGTGTCGTACTCGACTTATCATAAGTCGTAGGTGTCCATAAGTCATGACATTCCTTAGGTCGTTCCTTAGGATGAGTCGCGAACCTGTTGAGTCGTTGAACCATGAGTCGTTGAGTCATGAGTCGCTGAGTCATGAGTCGCTGAGTCAGAAACTTCCATAAGTCGCACAACAGTTGAGTCGGAGACTAGCTGAGCCGGTCTTTGATGAGTCGGACCTAGATCATATGAGTCGGTGAGTTCCTTCTTCGGTCATTGAGTCGTACGCGAGTTAATTGTACTTGGCTTTCTGATTTGCACACTTGAATCGCTAACGACTCATGGTGAATCGTAAATCTTCTGAGTCGCTTAATGCTTTATCTGATGAGTCGGCCCAATCTTCAGTGGGGTTAACATTTGCCCCTCGAAGCACACGCCTAAGTCGTAGGTCGCGTGCTTCGACTTATCTTACCCCGCGTGTGCCAACTCATATCCTTCTACCTTGGTATATAAATAGCATGAATCGTCATTCTTATCTTCTTCTTCTTTTACCGATCTCGTGATTCGTTTTCCGCCATTAACACATCTCCAAGCTCCCAAAAGCAATTTCAACTAAAAATCTCCTCCGATCATCTCTGACATCACACCACGTAAGCAATTTCGCCTCCTTTCTGATTGTCGATCATCATTTCCCTGTGCGCACCGTCCTTATCTTCAATTTATCCCCTTGAGCTTTGCGAGTTAGGTTGCTCTAATCATTGATGGATTGAGGATTGTCTGATTCAATGATTTGCAACTCGAGGCGATCCACTGACGCGATAAAATTAGGGTTGTAGATTGAGAGTTTATTGTGTTAATGGGTTAGATGGTTGATTCGAATGCTGCTGTAGGTTTGACTCGGCTCCTTTCATATGACCCAGTGACCCTCACGATTTAATCATGGCACGACTCATCATGCTCCTCAACTTGAGCTTTGAGTCGCGACCGAGACAGAACCCCTGAATTGTGGCCGAGATAAAACCTTTGAATCGCGGCCGAGATAAAACCTTTGAGTCGCGGCCGAGATAGAACCTTTGAGTCGCGGCCCTGAGTCCACGACCTAAGCCCTGAGTCGTTGCCGAGATAAGACTTAGCCTTGAGTCGTTGCCGAGATAAGACTTGGAGATAATCTCCTTATCTCCACGACTCATTACTTAGGGCACTGCCGACTCAGAACTTTTGAACCGTTGATGGGTTATGACTTGTGTAAATTCTGTTTGAACATTGGACCATTGCATTAACTTCGAACTGTTGAATTTTATTGCACTCATTCACAGGTTATTTTGACTTGCAGGCTAATAACCTGTTCAATACAACATTCACAGAAAACTGGGACGAATATACTTGTCATTGACTGCCCACATCGAATGACAGATTAGTTAACAATAGATGATTAACTTGAATAAATTGTGTGTATGAAGTGCCTTTAACTTATCACTTTCAAACAAAATACCAAAGCAATGCTGAAATAGTCAATAGAAATCGACCCGCTTGCACTAATATTATGCTTGAGCTTTAGATTAACAAGTTCTGAAATGTTTACAATCGATCAAGCATCGATCAGTATAATTCCAGTTAAATATACTTGTCACTTTTTATTAGTCTTGCACAACACTTCACACTTTTTAGGAAACGCGCACCTTCGCATTTGAACATCCAGTTGCTTGTGTAGAATGACCTCTCATCAAGAAGAGCCGATGGGTCAGGCTGAAGATGTCTTCCCAGTAGCTATCCCTGTAGACAACCCTCCGGAGAGAACATCCACAACTTTGAATCAGCGGGTGTTTAACCAACTGCGCGTCCAGTTTGGCATTGATGATGCTGACGTCTTACTTCCGGGGCCAAATGACACCGCGGATAGGCCCCCTCTTGGCTTTGTTGCTGTTAATCGCCAAATGTGCTTGAACGGCGCTATTCCTCCTTTTAAAGACTTTCTTCAACAGTTCCTGCTTCGGTTGTCTATCTCTCCATTCCAATTACACCCCAATGGCTACGCCATTCTGATGGGGTTATGTGTTCTATTTAGGAGAGTTTTGGATCGATTACCAAGCTTCGGGGAGATCTGCTATTTTTGCTCATTCACGAAAATTAAAGACCATCCCTCCATCGTGGTTATAAGAAGCGCTCGAAACCGCAAACTTATTACTGATCTCTCCGAAAGCGCTCACGGATTTTTGAATCAGTTTTTCTTTGTTCGCTGCCCTCCAGGGTTTTATGCCATCTGGAGAGTGGGAAGTAAGATTTCCTGTCTTTACTTTTTCCGTTTTGAAACTTTCTCGAGATCTGAACTCTCAGTTGCTAATTTCATTCTTTTCCTGTTTTAGCACTTCCACCCCCTGCTAGGGACCCAAGTCTTAAGCAAATTTTTGAAAGATTAAATGTCGTGCCGGTAGAAGAGAGGAGCATAAAGTTTCTGCTAAACGATGAATTTTTACATCAATACGGACTCCTCCATCCCTCTCGCTTTACTCAGCCTCATGAAGCTCCAACGGAGGTTCCTGATTCTCCAGTGAAAACTCCTGATCTTCCGATCTCCACTAAAGAGCACATGCGAGGAGAAATTTCTGCAGAAACCTTACTAGTAAAGTGCTCTACTCCAAGAGACGATGCGGGACCCTCCGAAAAGCCCGCACTTGCTCCCATAATTGAAGAAGAAGAGGAGCCCCTTTCCCAAACTAGGAAGAGTGCCGACAAAGGAGCTGATGGAGGGAATCAGGTTGGGCATGATGGTGATGACGTCTTTGGGGATTTAAGTGACATAATCGTCACTTCCCAAGAGCTCTTTAAAGATGACCCTGCCTGTGGTAAAACTGTACCCCCGATGATTGAAGCGACATCTGCCCTCCAACAGACTCCAACTCCTTTATCCCAAGAATTGTCACCGACAGTGGGATCTATTACTTCCCCCCAACTGAGGAGTGGTTCGTTAGTCCAACGCGAGTAGTTTGCACTTCACACACAACTAAGGATTTTCCAGCACATTTATGCACTTATCTTCTCATACTTTAAAGATTTCTAAAGCTTATCTTTTCTTATTTCAGATCCTTCAATGACACGCGGCGGATCATATTATCAGGATTTCCAACGCTACGGGGGGCGTGGTCAATACGATTATAGGCGTTACTTTCCCTCCTATAGAGAATCTGATGAAGAAAGGGCTGCCCGAAAGGCTCATGAAAGGAGGACTGAAGAAGAACGTCGTGAAAGAAGGGAGAGAGAAGAGCGCCATGATTCTTGGCAAAAAGGCGATGACTCCCACAAGAGAAAAACTCATGACGATCGAGGAAAAGGTCACATGGGTGAAGACTTAAGCAAACGAGCCCGTCACAGTGAAAAGCAGGCCTCTACTACTCCTGAGAAAGTTACTACTCCTGCCTCGCTCGACATTCCTTCTGACTCTCCCGCTCTTGGGAAATCAGACATTCAAACGATAATAAGCAGGCCCAAATTTCAAGTTGGACCGGGCCCAGCCACTTTACAAAGTCATTTTCCACAGTGGTGCTTAAAGGGTGTGAGGTTCGACCTTGACCTGGTCCCTATTGACAAGCCTGCCATGCTACGAAATCTCGACGCCGTCAAACTTGATATCGAGAGGATGTCAAACTGGTAGAAGCTTGTTGATGAGCTTCAGAGAATTAATCGTGCCAACATAGAGGCCATGCTCACTACGGAAAATGACAAGGATGAATGGCAAAAGGTCCTGGAGCAACATGACACCGAAATGAGGAGCATTGTTTCCTACAATGAGGAGCTCGAAGCAAAGGTTGAGAATTTGAAACATGAGCTTGCTGCTTCCTCTACTTCATATTCTCAAAAAGAAGAAGTGCTCCTGAAACAAGTGAGAGACGCTCACGCTAGCCAAAGGGATGCCGAAGACAGGCTCGAAGCACAAAAAAGAATCAGTGAAGGCTATGTCTCTGATATTGCTGAGCTTCGAAAGAAAAACAACTCCCAGGAGGCGGAGATACAAATGCTTAAGCTTCAGCTTGCCAAAACTGAAAGGGAGCGTGATGAGGCTGTCGCCGGCAAAATCGCAGCCGAAGAATCTCATGAGGCGACCAAAAACAGCTTCGGCTCAACATTATTCGACTTCTACTTGCATAGCGTCTTGGGGCGTGGAAGCCTCGCTTTTCTTGGTCCCAAGTATGAAATCACTTTAGCTGAAGTGTGGGAGGCCGCCCTTGAGATGCTTGGTGCTGAAGGTGCTGGTTATGATGAATCAGCCCTGGAAAGGCATTATTTTGATGATGACGCTCGCGCTGCCCTTGCCAAGGGAAAGGAACAACTTGCCAAATTAAGAACTGAAGTGACGGAAGGGGACCGGCTGGGAAAAACCACTTCAACTACTCTAGTCCAGCCACCTTCTTCGTCCGAAGTCGACATTATTGGTTCCAGTTCCCATCTTGCATCTCTCACCAAAGTTACCACTGAGATTACAAGCATACAAGGTGGAGACGAGGGTGATGAGAGCGCTGATGCGCAAGCTTATGAAGTCGATATCAGGAAACCAGCTTCTCCAGGTAATTTCACTGTTAATCTCGCTACTGTCAATTCTGCTCAAGCGGGTTACTCATTTATTTCGCATGAGTTTCATGAGCTCCTTGGCTATTTTCTCAACCTTGATGAGCCTTCATCTCCTCTCTTTACTGACTTCATTGGTGAACCTTCATCTCCTCTCTTTACTGACTTTAACCTCTTTTCTTCTGTAGAAAAAGTATCAAGCACTGCTCAAATCTCTACTTCTCCGGTAATCCCTCCTCCATCTCTTCAGGTGGCTCCTCCTTCTGCTTCGCAACCTGGATCACAGGAGGAACAAATAGAGGCTCTCCATGGCCTGGATGATCCCATTGCTTCGCAAGAGCAGAAAGATGAGGGACTTGAGGGAGGCGACATATCTCCGGAGCGGACTCCTTCTGACGACATAACTCTATCTAAACTTGTCACTCCAGGAAGCGAGTCTTCCTCGAAGAGGAGAAGGAAGCAAGGAGCATCAAAGAGGAGAGGGAAGATAATCACTGCCACTGAAGAGGAGCCAGAAGTTGGGCCAGCTGCGCCTACCTCTCCTTCCTCCCTTATACCCACTGGCCGACCTGAAAAGCTGGTCATTCGGCCGGGTAAAGGGTCCAAAGGCAGTAAAAAGAAGTGAAGACTTTAGCTTTTTGTCTTTTGTATGAACTGGCCGAGAGTTGTGCGGGTACCGGCCCCCGCTTTTATTTTGAAACCTGTATCTGCATTATAGTTGAATAAAATGATTCTTCGTTTGTACAAACTTCTGTTTGAATTTGAGAATGCATTTACTATTTATTTTTTGCACAAGTTTATTTACACGATATTGCAGCGAGCTTATGGCATGTTACTTGAGCGTTACCTTTTGCTGGTTTGGCTATACCATATTGTGTGTAATTATACTATATTGCCCCCATTCCATAAGTTTGCTGCAATATTCTATACTTCGAGGGGACTTGCACTCATATTTGCTAAAGAATAATTATTTTATTCTTTAAAGAAAATTTTTGCAAAGTACAACCCTCTTTGTATAAGTTTCTGCGCTTCGACCTTTGAAGAAATCACTTCTTTCTTTTGCTTAAGTACATTTTTTACCAAGTGAATTCTTTTATGCGGTAAAGCGGACCTCTGAAGGGTACTTTAACTCCCTCTCTTTCTTTTTCTCTCTACTCTTTTTTTTTCGAGGAAGATTATTCCCCAGAATAGGTAAATTACTCTTTCTTCGGAAGTTAAAGTATGCCCCTGATGAGGATTTTTTTTTATATAGAAAGTTGTACCTCTGAGGAGGGATTTTTTACGTTTCAACACTCGGAAGTTTTATTTCAACCTCGGTGAAACGTGTACCTCCCAAGAGTTTTGCCTTAGAAAGCCTTTTCACGTTTCAACACTTGGAAGTTTTATTTCAATCTTGGCGAAACGTGGGCTTCCGAAGAGGTCTTTCTTCTTGATTGTGCCTCCGAAGAGGTCTTTATTTTGTTCGTCTTTCAACTCTGGTGAAGTGAAATTCCGAAGAGCGGCCGTTACACTTCAACTCCTGGTGAAATATGCCTCCGAAGAGGTCTTTATTTTGTTTACATTTCAACTCTGGTGAAGTGAAATCCGAAGAGCGGCTATTTCACTTCAACTCCTGGTGAAATGGGCCTCCGAAGAGGGCTTTTATTTTGTTTGCATTTCAACTTTGGCGAAGTGAAACTCCGAAGAGTAACTACTCCGACTCCTGGTGAAATGTGCCTCCGAAGAGGTCTTTTTCTTTGTTTGCATTTCAACTCTGGTGAAGTGAAATTCCGAAGAGCGGCTATTTCACTTCAACTCCTGGTGAAATGTGCCTCAGAAAGGGTTTTCATTGCCTGGAAGTTAGTCTCTCATGGTTGGAGGGTCATGACTCCTCCAATCTTTTTTGTTGAGTAGAGAACTTTCTTTTTTGTGGCATATGACCCATTAGAGGTCTTTTACCCTCCGAAGAGTTGTGCCTCTGAAGAGGACTTGTGCTGCCGATGATGGATTTTGGTTGTTTCCTTGTCTTCTTGCTTATGCCTTTTCACCGATCCTTTTTTTTCTCTTTTCAAGTTTTCATTCCCCTTTTCTTGCAAGTAGCTTGTTTAATCCAAGGAAGTGTACTTCATTGTCAGGCAAGTTCGTGAGAACGGGCACTAGCTTCCTAATTGGATGTTTGTTTGTTCAAACAATCTCAATTTATCAGCAAGGGCTCGTTTCTATCGAAATCATTAGCCGTTCAATTGAAGTATTTCCTATCTAGGATTTGAATTCGGGGTCTTTGTGACTTGAAATTTGTTTGTTGAATGATGGTGAGAATCGCTCGGTCTTATTATGCGCAAGTTTTATTTCCATTGTCTGCAAAAATTTAAATCGACATTTCAGCAATACATTTTATGTACTTTATATCGAAAATAAAGCAAACATGTAATAAAAATAAGGAACACAAGATTTATAGTGGTTCGGCCAAGAATTTGGGCCTACATCCACTTTATATTCTTTCATTAATCACTTGCATCAGTTTTACAATTGCTTTCAATTACAAGAATCATGCATCCACAACTCTTTTATATTATTTCAACAAAATTTTCAAGTAAAATATGGACGCAAGTGATTGCTGTTCCATGCCCTTGGAATTTGAACTCCTTCAACAGTAGTGAGTTTGAATGTGCCATCAAGAAGCTTCTGACCTATCACATATGGTCCTTCCCAATTGGGCCCAAACACACCTGTCGCGGTCATAATTCTTTTCAGGACTAGATCTCCAATTTCAAAGTTGCGTTGACGAACTTTGGAATTGAAATGTCTGGCTATCCTTTGCTGATGAGCTGCAACTCTGAGATTAGCTTCGTCTCTTTTTTCATCAAGGAGATCTAGCGCTTCAAGTTGTAGCTTTTCATTTTCTGCCTGATTGAAATGGGTTCTTCTGTGTGAAGGGACCTCTGCTTCAACCGGAATCATTGCTTCCGATCCGTATGCTAACGAAAAAGGAGTATGCCCAGTCGCAGTTTTGTGAGTAGTTCTGTATGCCCATAGTGCAAGCGGTAGTTTATCGACCCAACCACCTTTTTCTCTTTCGAGTTGCTTTTTGATGGTTGATTTGATGATCTTGTTCACTGCTTCCACTTGCCCGTTTGCCTGCGGATGAGCTACTGCCGAAAAGCTTTTCTGGATTTTGAATCGTTTGCAAAAATCCTGGAATTCCTCGCTTTCAAACTGAGTACCATTGTCTGTGATTATTTTCTGAGGCACACCGTATCTGCAAATGATATTCTTGGTCACAAAGCTTATCATTTTCTTAGAAGTGATAGTAGCCAATGGTTCAGCTTCAGCCCATTTAGTAAAGTAATCAACTGCAACAATAGCATATTTAATCCCTGATTTGGCAGTTGGTAGCGGCCCAATGAGATCCATTCCCCAAATCGCAAACGGCCATGGACTGACCATCTGTGTGAGTTCGGTAGAAGGTGCTCTAGGAATTTTGGCAAATCTTTGGCATCTGTCACATCTTCGGGAGTAATCTGCAGCATCTCGATTAATTTCTGGCCAAAAATATCCGTATCGGAGAATTTTCTTTGCTAATGTTTGACCACCTGAATGATCACCACATTCTCCTCCATGCACCTCAGCTAGGATTACTTTGGACTCTTCCCGGGATACACATCGAAGCAATGGCATTGAGAATCCCCGTCTGTACAATCGGCCATCCTGAATTACATAGCGAGAGGCTTTCCTTAGTAGCTTTCGTCTTTCTATCGAATTTTCTGGTAGAGAACCTCTGAGTAGGTAATCTAATATTGGAGTCATCCACGACTCTTGTTCTTGAGATACATTCATAATCCAATCTATATCCATCTTGTCTATACTTGGTGTTGAGAGGACTTCTACGGGAACCAATCCCAATAGTTGAGCTTCACCAGAACTTGAATACTTTGCGAGGGAATCTGCCTTCGTATTCTCTTCCCGGGGAATATGGCTTATTGAATAATGATCGAGTTCACATAGGAGTTCCCAAGCCTTTGACAAGTAGGAAGGCAAGTTTCCACCTTTTGTTTGAAATTCCTTCTTGACTTGACATACAATAAGCTGAGAATCACTGAAGATTTGTAATGCTCGAATGTTTAGCTCTTTAGCGATTTTCAGACCTGCAATAAGAGCTTCATATTCTGCTTCATTGTTTGTTGAAGGAAATTCCAGTCTTAGTGCGTAACATAATGATCGACCTTCAGGAGTTTCAAGTACCACTCCGGCTCCAGAACAGTAGTCATTTCTTGCGCCATCAACATACATCTTCCACTGGATTGGGGAATCATTGATCGCTTCTTCCTCACCATTATCTTTCTCTGTGAATTCTGCAATGAAATCAGCTAAAGCTTGTCCGTTGATTGCTTTTCGGGGATGATAAGTGATGTCATATTGACTGAGTTCAATGTTCCATTTTAGAAGGCGACCCGAAGTTTCAGGGCGAAATAGGACCTGCTTTAGAGGTTGATCAGTGAGTACTTTGATAGGATGAGCTTGGAAATATTGCCTCAGTTTCCTTGATGCAACTAGTAGGCAATAGGCGAGTTTTTCCAACTTGGAGTAATTCAGCTCTGCCCCAGTGAGTCTTTTGCTGATATAGTAAACCGGATGTTGAATCCTTTTGTCTTCCCGTATCAGCGCTGCACTTAGAGCATGAGATGATACTGCCAAGTATATAAGAAGATCCTCACCATTGCCTGGCCTAGAAAGTATTGGAGGCGTTTCCATATGACGGATCAACTCATCGAAGGCTTTTTGGCATTCGGAAGTCCATTCAAAATTCTTCTTTCCTTTCTTCAGGGCGTCAAAGAATGGGATGCATTTATCAGTGGCTTTGGAAATGAACCGACTCAGGGCGGCGACCTTTCCGTTGAGACTCTGCAATTCCTTCTTCGTTCTAGGAGCTTTAACTTCTTTCAAGGCAGTAATTTGAGCTGGACTAGCCTCAATGCCCCTAGCACTGACGATGAAACCTAAGAACTTTCCGGACTCGACCCCAAATGTACATTTCAGAGGGTTAAGTTTCATTCTGTATTTCCGAAGGACTGCGAACATTTCTGCTAAGTGTTCAATGTGATCCGCTGCTTTCCTGGACTTCACTAACACGTCGTCGACGTAGACTTCCATAGTTTTGCCCAATTGCGGTTTGAACATAGCATTAACAAGTCTTTGGTAGGTTGCCCCTGCATTTTTCAATCCGAAGGGCATAACTCTGTAGCAATAAAGTCCAACATCTGTGATAAAGCTTGTATCCTCCTGATCCGGCTCGTGCATCATGATTTGGTTATAACCGGAGTAGGCATCCATGAAAGATAACAATTCATGTCCCGCAGTTCCGTCTACCAGTTGATCGATCCTGGGTAGCGGGAAGCAATCTTTGGGGCAAGCCTTGTTTAGATCAGAAAAATCGATGCACACTCTCCATTTTCCATTAGCCTTCTTGACCAGCACAGGATTTGAAACCCAATTCGGATATGTAGATTCTTTGATGAAGTTATTTTCCATGAGTCGATCAACTTCTTCTTTTAATGCTGCTGACCTTTCTGGACCTTGAGTTCTTCTTTTCTGTTTAACTGGCGTAAACTTTGGGTCAATATTCAGAGCGTGCACTGCAACTTCTGGAGATATCCCACACATATCGGCATGAGTCCAAGCAAAGACATCCAGATTTGCTTTCAGGAAAGATATCAAGATATTCTGAATTGACACATTAAGCTGTGAACCCACATTCAACACCTTATTTGGGTCCTTCGGGTCAACAGGTACCGGAACTGTCGTTTCCACCGGCACTACTCTATTCTCCCCTGCACTGGCCTTTCTGGGATCCATTTCTTTCCGTGCCCCGCTGTGCTCGCCAGTGCAGGGTCCGCCCCGTAATTGCTACAAGGCTGGTTCCTTGATGCGGACTGGGGTTGCCGCATCCTTTCCCATTTCTCTTTTTCTTGACTCTCGCAGCTCTGTCAAATAGCATTCTCGCGCAGCATTTTGATCCCCTTTTATAACTCCTACTCCATTGTCAGTAGGGAATTTAATAGTGAGGCACCACGGGGCTAGGATAGCTTTGAATGCTGCGAGTGTTGGACGGCCAAGAAAAGCATTATAAGCAGAAAACTCATCGACAATCACAAATGTTTGCTTGCGGACCACTTTCCTTTCTGCTTCCCCAAGTTCTACAAGCAGATCGATGGTCCCAATTGGTTGCTTTGGCTCCCCAGTGAAGCCAGCGATCTTCTGTGATGAGGCTTGTACATCGATCATAGAGATTTTCATCTGGTCAAATGTCTTCTTGAAGAGGATATTACATGATGCTCCGCAGTCAATGAGGACTCTTCTGACAATGGCCGGTCCAATACCAGCCGAGATGACCAAGGGATCTAGAGTAGGAGCTTCAATACCTGTGGAATCTCTGGCTCTGAAAATAATATCATCGCTGAAAGTTTTCTGTTGTTTCAGGGACGTAGTGTCTTCTAAAACAAAGACATCTTCTTTGGCTGGGGCATATTTCAAAGCCCTGGAATATCTCTCCATCTCACCCCAGCTCTTGCCAGCTGGATGAGGCCCTCCTGTAATGACATTGATAACGGGCCTTCCAGATTCATGTCCCGTAGCTTTCTCACCCGTTCTGGGCTGATGAACAGGAACCTGTTGCCCCTGACTTGACGATGCAGGATTGTTGCTATTCTTCTTCACAAATTGCTGCAGTTTGTTCTCTCTAAGCAACTCTTCAATCAGATTTTTCAACTGACGGCATTCATCAGTTTCATGACCGGGTTGATTGTGGAAGCGGCAGAATTTCCCACTCTGTATGGCTTTTTTCCCGGTCCTCAAAGGGATAGGTTTAGGGAAATCGACGGAATCTTTAGTGGCAAGGTAGATGTGCTCCAGCGTATGTGATAATGGAGTATATTCTGATGGCTTGAAGGATCGGGGCTTCTTCAGATTACCCTGTTTCTTCCCATTATTATTCTCCCTTTTTTGCCCCACCGATTCATTCTTGCGTGGAGCGACAGTGTTGTCTTCTGCTTTCTCCAACACTGTCTTTACTGGCAAAGGACGACTTTCCAAGCGAATGAATTCATCTGCTTTTTTGTAGAACTTTTCGAGGGAGGTTGGCTCTTTCATATTCAACCATTTCCCAAATTCGCTTGACTTATCAATAGCTCTCATCAGATAAGTCAATATCATTCGTGGTTCAGCATTGTCCACCTCGGCCAGCGCTATATTGAAGCGGTTCAAGAAAGATCTGATAGATTCACCAGGATTCTGCTCTAAACTTGACAGTGACATGATGTCCTTGGCCTTCGAAGCATATAGTCTAAACTGCTCCTTGAATTTTCTGGTCAAGTCTGAAAACTGATCAATAGATCGGACTGGCAACTTGGTGAACCATAGTAGAGCCACACCTTCCAGGTATACGGGGAAATATCGGCACTTTATTTCGTCCGAGGCTCTGGCACCTGTCATGTGCCAATCATATTTATACAAGAATTCATTCGGGTCACTTGTCCCTTTATAAGCTGGGATAGTCGGAGGTACAAACTTCCTTGGAAATTCTGCCTTTAAGATTCTTTCAGTAAACGGAGTTTTGCTTGGGGCGAAACCCCATTCCTTCTCATCTTCAACCCTTTGCATACTTTCTTTCATGATCTGCCGGACCATTCCAGAAAGATATTCCTCATCATGCCGAATTCTAGATCCACCGGCCTCAGGTACTGCCTGCTCAAAGGGACTAGTAGCCCTTTCAGGAGCATTCCTTTCATTAACATCATGAACGTTGCCAGCATAGTTCCTTTCATTACCAGCCGGTTGATTGTTTGCCCCAAGTAAGTCGTTCAACTTATTCAGAATCAGAGCATTCTGGGCACTTTGAGCCTCTAATTGTGCATTTTGGGCGTTTATCTGCTGGTTTAGCCCTAGAATCACAGCATCCAACTCCGCTTTCGTAACTCCAACAGATGGAATGGGTTGATTAGGCACAGGGGAAGCGGAGGTTCCCTCTTGAATGTTTCCAGATCTGACAGATCTACTTTTCCTTCCAGGAGCCATAATCTCAGATAGACTTCTGGTTTTTAAAGAAATTCTTTCTACAAATCTCTGCGAAGCAATGATGACAGTTTTCTTGAGTTCAGTTCTCGGTGAAAGCACCAAAAATGTTAACGCTAAAATGTGAACGCTAACACCCCGGTGTATGAAGTGTAGTTGTGAAAGCACCACCCGATAGATCGGGAAAGAATTACAAGCAAGTAATAGCAGAAAAGCAGTAAACAACAACAATTTTATAGTGGTTCGGCTTAAGGGTATAGCCTACGTCCACTCTAAGCACTTTTATTAATAATCCCGTTACAAGCTGGTACAATTCCTCTCAAGTACAATATACTTCAAGTTACAAGTGATTTGGAACAAGTCTTAAGCTTCAATGTCGATTAAAGTCCTTAAATTCATGTTGAAGATGTGTGGTTTCTTCGTGAATTTCTTTGATGTATTCCTCTAATCTTGAAAGCTCTAAGTGTTGATGAAGTTCTCAATGCAGCAAGGTAACGGTGTATGAAGAGAATGTGCCCAAAAGTCCACTGAATGTTGGAGGTGGCTATGTATTTATAGGCAAGCTTGGACATGAATTCTGCGCATAAGTCCTGAGTCGTGACCGACTCAAGCTAAGTCGTCCCCGAGTCAGGCTAAGTCGTGGTTGACTTATAAAACCAACCTTTCCCCTCTTCATGGCTTATTCCTCTGCTGGATTTCATGACAAGTCTTGAGTCGTGTCCGAGTCAATTTTCCTAGGCATTGTGGCGATGGGTTACGATTCAACGATTTTGAGTCATGGACGAGTCATGGTGAGTCGCCCCATGTTAACTCAAGGCCGAACTGCTGGCTTGTTC
This sequence comes from Allium cepa, assembly GCA_030765085.1. Taxonomy (NCBI): domain Eukaryota; kingdom Viridiplantae; phylum Streptophyta; class Magnoliopsida; order Asparagales; family Amaryllidaceae; genus Allium; species Allium cepa. The sequence goes on from CM060937.1 coordinate 801,188,140, forward strand.
CCAAGAGATAAGTCGTTCCCGAGTCAACTTATCATAACTCCTCTCATATTAGCATGTGTCGTACTCGACTTATCATAAGTCGTAGGTGTCCATAAGTCATGACATTCCTTAGGTCGTTCCTTAGG